>CM074719.1:182427774-183885274 GCA_037306005.1 Rhinophrynus dorsalis | reverse complement strand
CATGTCATAATCTCCTCCCCTTCCACTTCTAGTTCATATCATAATCTCCACCCCTTCCACTGCTAGTTCATGTCATAATCTCCACCCCTTCCACTGCTAGTTCATATCATAATCTCCACCCCTTCCACTGCTAATTCATGTCATAATCTCCTCCCCTTTCACTGCTAGTTCATATCATAATCTCCACCCCTTCCACTGCTAATTCATGTCATAATCTCCACCCCTTCCACTGCTAGTTCATATCATAATCTCCACCCATTCCACTGCTAATTCATGTCATAATCTCCTACTCTTTCACTGCTAGTTCATATCATAATCTCCATCCCTTTCACTGCTAGTTCATGTCATAATCTCCTCCCCTTCCACTGCTAGTTCATGTCATAATCTCCACCCCTTCCACTGCTAGTTCATGTCATAATCTCCTCCCCTTCCACTGCTAGTTCATGTCATAATCTCTTCCCCTTCCACTGCTAGTTCATGTCATAATCTCCACCCCTTCCACTGCTAGTTCATGTCATAATCTCCTCCCCTTCCACTGCTAGTTCATGTCATAATCTCCTCCCCTTCCACTGCTAGTTCATGTCATAATCTCCACCCCTTCCACTGCTAGTTCATATCATAATCTCGACCCCTTCCACTGCTAATTCATGTCATAATCTCCTCCCCTTCCACTGCTAATTCATGTCATAATCTCCTCCCCTTCCACTGCTAGTTCATATCATAATCTCCACCCCTTCCACTGCTAATTCATATCATAATCTCCACCCCTTCCACTGCTAGTTCATATCATAATCTCCACCCCTTCCACTGCTAATTCATGTCATAATCTCCTACTCTTTTACTGCTAGTTCATATCATAATCTCCACCCCTTCCACTGCTAGTTCATATCATAATCTCCACCCCTTCCACTGCTAGTTCATGTCATAATCTCCACCCCTTCCACTGCTAGTTCATGTCATAATCTCCTCCCCTTCCACTGCTAGTTCATGTCATAATCTCCACCCCTTCCACTGCTAGTTCATATCATAATCTCCACCCTCTTCCACTGCTAATTCATATCATAATCTCCACCCTCTTCCACTGCTAATTCATATCATAATCTCCTCCCCTTCCACTGCTAGTTCATGTCATAATCTCCACCCATTCCACTGCTAATTCATGTCATAATCTCCTCCCCTTCCACTGCTAGTTCATGTCATAATCTCCACCCCTTCCACTGCTAATTCATGTCATAATCTCCACCCCTTCCACTGCTAGTTCATGTCATAATCTCCACCCCTTCCACTGCTAATTCATGTCATAATCTCCTCCCCTTCCACTGCTAATTCATGTCATAATCTCCACCCCTTCCACTGCTAATTCATGTCATAATCTCCACCCCTTCCACTGCTAGTTCATGTCATAATCTCCACCCCTTCCACTGCTAGTTCATGTCATAATCTCCACCCCTTCCACTGCTAGTTCATATCATAATCTCGACCCCTTCCACTGCTAATTCATGTCATAATCTCCTCCCCTTCCACTGCTAATTCATGTCATAATCTCCACCCCTTCCACTGCTAATTCATGTCATAATCTCCACCCCTTCCACTGCTAGTTCATGTCATAATCTCCACCCCTTCCACTGCTAGTTCATGTCATAATCTCCTCCCCTTCCACTGCTAGTTCATATCATAATCTCCACCCCTTCCACTGCTAGTTCATATCATAATCTCCACCCTCTTCCACTGCTAATTCATGTCATAATCTCCACCCCTTCCACTGCTAATTCATGTCATAATCTCCACCCCTTCCACTGCTAGTTCATGTCATAATCTCCTCCCCTTCCACTGCTAGTTCATGTCATAATCTCCTCCCCTTCCACTGCTAATTCATGTCATAATCTCCACCCCTTCCACTGCTAGTTCATATCATAATCTCCACCCTCTTCCACTGCTAATTCATATCATAATCTCCACCCTCTTCCACTGCTAATTCATATCATAATCTCCTCCCCTTCCACTGCTAGTTCATGTCATAATCTCCACCCATTCCACTGCTAATTCATGTCATAATCTCCTCCCCTTCCACTGCTAGTTCATGTCATAATCTCCACCCCTTCCACTGCTAATTCATGTCATAATCTCCACCCCTTCCACTGCTAGTTCATGTCATAATCTCCACCCCTTCCACTGCTAATTCATGTCATAATCTCCTCCCCTTCCACTGCTAATTCATGTCATAATCTCCACCCCTTCCACTGCTAATTCATGTCATAATCTCCACCCCTTCCACTGCTAGTTCATGTCATAATCTCCACCCCTTCCACTGCTAGTTCATGTCATAATCTCCACCCCTTCCACTGCTAGTTCATATCATAATCTCGACCCCTTCCACTGCTAATTCATGTCATAATCTCCTCCCCTTCCACTGCTAATTCATGTCATAATCTCCACCCCTTCCACTGCTAATTCATGTCATAATCTCCACCCCTTCCACTGCTAGTTCATGTCATAATCTCCACCCCTTCCACTGCTAGTTCATGTCATAATCTCCTCCCCTTCCACTGCTAGTTCATATCATAATCTCCACCCCTTCCACTGCTAGTTCATATCATAATCTCCACCCTCTTCCACTGCTAATTCATGTCATAATCTCCACCCCTTCCACTGCTAATTCATGTCATAATCTCCACCCCTTCCACTGCTAGTCCATATCATAATCTCCACCCCTTCCACTGCTAGTTCATATCATAATCTCCTCCCCTTCCACTGCTAATTCATGTCATAATCTCCACCCCTTCCACTGCTAGTTCATATCATAATCTCCTCCCCTTCTACTGCTAATTCATGTCATAATCTCCTCCCCTTCCACTGCTAGTTCATGTCATAATCTCCACCCCTTCCACTGCTAGTTCATATCATAATCTCCTCCCCTTCCACTGCTAATTCATGTCATAATCTCCTCCCCTTCCACTGCTAGTTCATATCATAATCTCCTCCCCTTCCACTGCTAATTCATGTCATAATCTCCACCCCTTCCACTGCTAGTTCATGTCATAATCTCCTCCCCTTCCACTGCTAATTCATGTCATAATCTCCACCCCTTCCACTGCTAGTTCATGTCATAATCTCCTCCCCTTCCACTGCTAGTTCATGTCATAATCTCCACCCCTTCCACTGCTAGTTCATGTCATAATCTCCACCCCTTCCACTGCTAATTCATGTCATAATCTCCACCCCTTCCACTGCTAGTTCATGTCATAATCTCCACCCCTTCCACTGCTAGTTCATGTCATAATCTCCACCCCTTCCACTGCTAATTCATGTCATAATCTCCACCCCTTCCACTGCTAGTTCATGTCATAATCTCTTCCCCTTCAACTGCCAGTTCATGTTTTAATATCCTCCCCTTTGACGGTCAGCTCATCTTTGAATCTCTTCCCCTTCAACAGACAGTTCATCTTTGAATCTCCTCCCCTTTGATTGGCAGATCACCTTTGACTCTCCTCCCCTTCGACAGACAGTTCATCTTTGCTTCTTCTCCCCTTAGATGGACACTTCATCTTTTGCCTCTCCTCCTCTTGCCACAATTGACAACCTTCTTACTCCTTCAATTACACATCATATCACATTTATTACTCAGAAAACACTTTGATCACCAGCCACAGCATGATCTATCTTACATACCATACATTTGCCCGCTTACATATGGAGAGTTGATAACCATCATTATTCTACATCATTTTGACCTTTAAGAAATACACATATATAATTTTCTGGCCAGATTATAGTATATTGGTACTTATTTTATATATTTTATATGTTTATATTGTATACAGTATATATTGAATGTTTTAATATTAAAGTATCTAATTTCACATCTACCTTCCTGAGTTATTTTTATATATAGTCTTAAAGGAGCGCTCTCCTCAACATTTGTGTAGTCTGTTTTTGTAATATTTGACCAGTGCACTTGTGGTCAGTGGATTGTAGCCAGCACTTTTTTTTACTATATATAGTTACTCCGGAGGAGATATTCTAGGACAGCGCCGTTGTACACATAGGTTTTTACCATTTTACATAGCTCACAATGCCAAGGATCATTCACAACACCACATAACATGAAAAACACATTGCATCATGCCCATGTAGTCACCTTAACAAGCCTACCATACCCTTATACAAATCACAACACCTTACTAATGTAAACTGTGTGCATCGCCGCATCTCCTTCCACACATTTAAACACCACTAACTACCAGTCATCCCGGCACTTCTCAAGCGCCACCGTGTCGACCGACACGGATCTCCTGCTGACAGCTTTATAGCTGTCAGTATTAGAAATCAAACTTTAAATGCCCGTATCTCTTAAACCATAGCGGTTTGAGAGATACGTTTTTTTTGCATTTAGATCAGCGTTTTAAGCTCTTCTAAATGCAAAAAAAGTTTTTTTTAGACATTACTATCACTTTAATCTTTAGTGTACGCGTACTGCATTCAGATACAATTACTGCTTCACTTCCTCTGCACCCACTACAATGCAATTACTTTTTCTTATATACATTTATGATTTGGCATTTTATCTTAACTTCACAAACATCTGAGACCCTCACAACCCCTTTAAATAAACACAACACAAGCAATACATTTTCTAAAATATACTTCATTTACATTAATCAAACACACAGACAACACCATGTCCAATTTGCTAATGTAATTATATAGATGCGGAGACAGGTTCTCCCAATATCATCTGAACAACACACTTGTATTGTGATTTCTTACTGCTCTTTCAACCAGCTTTGTCCAAGGAGGGAACAGTGTGGGAATATATGATCATGTTGGGTTGCTACGTTCCTCTTCACCTTGTGACTTGCCGTGTACTAATAGACTTAGAAGAAATCTGTGAAAAATGTGTTGAGAATAATAAGAGGAGGCAGTCAGATCTTGCTCACATTAAAGTTTTAACATTGGAGTAGGGTATGCACATTTGTGCACTAAAGAGTTCATACGCATTCATATGTAACTCAGATTGTAGGCGCATGATTTTTAACCACTTAAGGACCCATTCTGGGCCAGGACTGTTAAGGGAAAACTTCCGTTAAGGACCCATGATGGTTCTGGCATGTCATGGAAATCAGGGGTCCGCAAGCAAGCTATATGCCATTCGGGGACCCCTGAATCCAACTGGTCAAAAAATGCCTTGTGGTACTTAACTGACAGCTGCAGGGCAGTGCTTAAGGGGTTAAATTATCCAGTAAACATGGAAAATGAGCTATGCAAATTGTACATTCCTTCAGTGATTACAGCTTTTGTCATAATGGGACATATGATTAAAAGAGAACTAATACTGCTTAATAATAACCCGCAGCCCTTCTTACTATGGTAAGAAAATTCCAGTGGCCCGTATGAATTTTCCTCTTGTGCTTTTGTTGAAGAGATGACATTTTCAATCAGTCCTGTACATCATATCAACAGAGGTGAATATGACCGTTGCTAGCAGAACCACAGGATTTCAAACTCTGCCTGCTTCTGTATGGAATAAATCAAATTGCCAGCAACTGTCATGTTTGCCTCCATGGACATGCAAAATAATTGGTCAGCAACTCTCAACTAGGAACAAGCCTGCCATAAAACTAAGCAAGATCTATAGGAATGGTGTCCTACCAAGGGCGGAGCCTCATTCAGCTCTATAGTGCCTTCTACAGAGAGAAAATATTCTAAAGAACATCATATTGACCCTACCAAAAGGGCAGTCCAGCTACAAAGTGCCAGTCATTTACTCACACACAAAAAAAGGTCAAACCACTAATTTTTTTTTATTGAAAAAATAATATTTATTTGACATAGAAAAATACAATAATAAAATGTCTTTGTACAGTAATATTTTTCAATACAGAGTGCAGTAATACAAATAATACAATAACATTCTTAATACCTGTGACGAAGCGCAGTTTGGCAATGCACAGGTATATTTGAACTTTATTGTTACATATCACTTTATTGAACTCAAGACTTGTACTTTTATTTCACTGTATTAGAGTCTTTGTCGGCATTCGCCTGGGGGATTGGGAGGGTATGGGGCATGGGATAGAGCAGGAGAAGGGGCCGAGGGGAGGTGGCAGCGATGTTGGGGCCATTGGAGGTGGGCAGGAGGGGATGCTAGTCCTCAGGGCTATCCAAGATGGAATAGTCTCTTAGCAGGTGGTGAATCAGTCTGCGACAGTCCTGTGTTGTCACAGCACTAGACGATTCCTTGCAAACCACAGAGTATCTTTGACACAACACATGATGTGCCAAGCTTCCTGGATAGCACCATATGTGTGTGTCCATAGAGTACAGAGTGGTACGGCAAGTGTCTCCTTGGTACAGAGTCTTTGAGTTCATTTTCCAGGTCACCCAACAGAGCTTGGGCAAAGGGGCCCTGCCAAAAACATGCATGGCAGTTTCCTCCACTGTGCATCCTCTAGGGCAGTGTCTGTACCTGCATATGCCCTTTGCATGCATAAGTGACCTGAGAGGCAGTCTGCCCCAGAATGACCATCCATGCAGTGTCTTTATATTTGTTGGTGAGTCTCCCTGATGAAACATTCTGCCATACTATCTTTGTATTGGCAGCCGGTAGTCCTGAAATTGTCATGTTGGGTCCTGAAGTATCTTTTGCTCTGATGAGCTGAAATATGACCTTTGGGGCCCATAGTCCTGATTTAATGCCCTCCAGTTGTTTTTTCCTCACAAATCTACCAACATCCTGGTATCCTAATGTATACTCACCTGTTGTTCCCCTTATGACTGTCTTTATAAGCATTTAATCACTGCACTTACTGTAACCCTTCTATATCAAATGTAAACTGTAAAGTGCCAAGTACACTGGTTGTCACTATATAAATAAAATATACAATACAATACAATACAATACAATACATTCTGGTAGAACCAGGGGGCAGCCAAGTTGTAAGGGATGGAGCTATCCCACTTGTCCCAACCGAGTCCCCTCCAAAGAGGTAGCAGGAAGAAGCGGGACATGGCATTACCAGCAGAGCCCTGGTCTTTGACCCTTAAAGTCCTTCGCACACAGCTGCCCACAAAGAAGGCACACAGCATGGTGGGGATGTCTGGCACACCCTTGTGGGGCTCCTTGTGCATTACTGCATGCTTCACTCCATTTTGGAGCCCCAGATGAAGTAAAACACTGTCCTCTTGAAGGCTCTGCAAATTGTTGCCAAGGGTGACCAAACTTGAGCCATATACTGCATAACTGGTACAGTCTCATTCTGCCTCACCAGCATTTTACTCTCTTTGGTGAGGTCTCTGAGGTTTCACAGTCCAAATTTCTGCCTGACTTTCGTCAGTCTTTCTTCCCAGCACTTCAGGGCCATGTCTTCTCCTCCAAACCAGACCCCCAGGATTTTGATGAGGGCTGTCCTGATGGGAAAGGGGAAGGAGTCAGAAGCCAGGTGCCACTCCACAAAGAGCATGGCCTCTGACTTCCCGCAGTTTATTTTTGTTCCTGAAGCGTTGCTTAAGTCCTCCCATGTCTGGATGAGCTCTTTTACTGATTGCTGGTCAGCACAGAAGATGGTTACATCATCCATGTAGAGCAAACACTTTGCATCTCGTCTTCCATGTCCTGGTGCTATGATCCCCCTGATATCTGGGTTCCGTCTGATGCATTTGGTGAAGAGCACTATACAATAGACAAAAAGAAGAGTTGAGAGAGGGCAGACTTGTCTGACCCCAGAGAGTACTGGGAAGGGGGTCAGTCTTCCTTCTTCTGTTCTCTGTATTCTTCTATCTTCTTTTCCTTCTTTCCTATAAAATAAAATGCCAATGCAAAAAAAAAAAAATGACCCCAAGATATGCTTCCAATGCTTAAAGAAAATTCCACTGGCAGCAGCATTGTTACAGCTTACCTTGGTTTCAGCGTCATCTACTAGCGCGAGGCTTCAAGCATGCAGCAGGCCTCTGTTTTAGGTGTTTGCTTCCTGTAGTCTCCTCCTGCCTACTTCCTCCTACCTACTTCCTCCCTCTGAGCTGTTCCTCCTACCTACTTCCTGTGGAGGGTTTTAAAAGGCAGACTGTGTACTGACTCAGTTGCCCTTGCGTTGTTGTTTATAGCAGTTCTATTACCTTGGGCTCTGTGTATGACCTGGCTAGTCTTCCATCCAACCTGGTGCTGACCTGTGGCTCTTTCTGACTATTCTTTTGCTTATCCCTATAGTGGACACCCAACCTGGTGCAGACCTGTGGCTATGGCTGACTACCTGAACTGTGTATATCCTGGCTTGTCTGACTACCCCCTCTGGTGCTGACTTGTGGCTCTGTCTGACTACTCTTATGTTTGTTACTTGTACCTAGCAGACACCCAACCTAATGTGAACCTGGGTCTCTTGTAGACCAGCTCTGATACTGACTGCAGGCGAGTCAGCTATCTATTTCCCATTCTGACTGCAGGCGTGAGTCACAGTTCGCTCCATTTTGACTGCAGGCGTGAGTCAGATATCGCTCCCTACTGACTGCAGGCTTGAGTCGGTACACCCGCTACGTCAGATCAAAATCCTGTGTTCCTGCTCCTGTTCCTGCTCCTGGCTCCAGCAGAGACTACCAGAGGCTTAGGCCTAGTCTCCAGCAGATTGATCAGGCTCAGCAGCCTACTATTCCTGATAGCAGAGCTCACTGGCCTGTAACCATCTGCTTGTTCCTGCTGTATATATTGCATATATTTTGCTTACCTTTCAGTTGTCAATAAATTGCATTTAACTATACCGTACTGACTCTTGAACGTCTCTGGGAACTATGACAAGCAGCAATGTCTAGTGGCATAGACTCCACCTCCATACCTTTCAGGCCACTGCCCGAGTCGATGGTCAGTCTTTGTGCAAAATGAATTCCGGCTTCTATTTGGCTGGGATGTTTGCTTATGCACCTCCCAGCCAATCAGCTTCTATGGGAGGGATGATGAAAACCAATAGAAGCTGTTCAAAATTCCCTTATTGGGCCTCAGGCACTTTTATTTATTGGAAAAAACAAAATACTTCTTTATTTGACACTTCAGCACTCAAAGGGTTAATGCTGGCAATTTTTTTTTTAAACTTGCATTGACATTTTATTTTATTGAAAAAAAGAAAAAGAAGATAAGAATAAAGTTGATTACAGAGAACAGAAGAAGAAAGAATGAAAAAGAAGACGGACAGTAGCTGATAAGGGTGCTAAAGACCTTACTGGACATCAGGAATACTGGTAAGTGTTTATTGTCAATGGCTGTTTTTTTAATTTACTCGGACTAACCATGTGAGTGTCAATGGGGTAAGCATAGGGTTAATTCTGCTAACATTTGACACATTTTTTTCAGTACTTTGGATGTATTGATATGGGTCTTAGGGCCCCATATGAATATATCCACTGGTGATTTAGGATTTTTTAATACTTTTTTTTAACTTTTAATTCCAGCGTCATTACTTTTTTGGATCAGTTAGAGGACTCTGCACCAGAAAAACTGGGTGCAGATTTTCACACAATAAAGTGGGTTCCTTAATGGATCTTAGTGCCTAATTCATGGAACTGAATGGCATATTTCAGCCATTTTTTTTTCCAATGAGTGAAAACGCATGCACATTGATTGCCTGATATGGATTTTTTATCCGGTATTTTTTCACAGCAAGGTTAATTGATAGCTTAACGTGCTTGAAATAATACCACTGCCTGTTTTTTTTTTTTTTGGGCATAGAGGGGAATTTAATCTAGGCCATAGTGAGGTAAGAGAATCTGCAACATGGGTAGGATGCCCTTCCTATAAATTCTGTGGTAGGATCCTTCCTAACTGAGCATCTCTTACCAATAAATAAACAATTTTTATACCTAATTAAGTATGACACATGAATTAATAGGCCTGTAAGACCTAATCCTGTGCTTGCTAGTGCCATACAGTTCAGGAATAGGTGGCTGTTAAATATCAGTATTGTCATTGACTTGATCAATAAATAAATCAATATTTTTGAATACGATAGGCTATAATTCAACATCATTATCAATATAAAAAAATAATGTGGCCCTCACACTTATGGCTTTCTGATCATATTTCCCATGAGAAGCCTCTGGCCTAGAGAGATCGCTACGCCTCTTTGATGAGAGCTAACAAGGTTGAAACATACTTCTGGGGCTGGCTGTTTCTCTCGTTCAAAGAGAATTTGCCAGGCACTTAGCTGTTGGACTGCCATTTTGGCAGGATCAGTATGATTTGCTTTAGGATATTTCCTCCCTGCGTAAGACACTAGAGAGCTAGAAAAGATTGTATCCTTGGTAGGACATCATTCCTAAAAAGCCTGTGACAGGCCTTTTCCTAGTTGAGCATATCTAACCAGTACTTTTGTATATGCAAATTAGGCTTGGGGTTGATCACCCTAAGAGCAACAGGACAACCCATATGTGTAGAGAGATCAGCTACACATTCCTAACCAGCTCAAACAGGACTGAAAAGCATGGCTGGAATTGGCTGTTTCTTTTTGTTCAATGAAATGTTGCTTGTCACTTTCTGGCTGGACTGCAATTTTGGTGGGATCAGTGTGATGTGCGTCATGATATTTTCTCACTGTGGAAGGCATTAGTGAGCAAAAATAGATTGCAGCCGAGTATGATACTTTTTCTAGAGAACCTGCTGAATTTTATGGCAGGCTTAGTTGAGCATCTCTTACCAGTAGTTTTGACTCCATGGACATGACAACCATGACTGATGATGTCATGTATTGAATGAAAACCCAAGGGCAAATGTCATAGGGGCTATTAGGATTTTATGTCCATAAAAAAATAAGTGAGAGATTATTATTAGGATATGTCAGTTCTACTTTAAAGGTGATATTGGGCAATTCTGGAAAAAACAACAGCACATGGTGCTTGAAAAGGTCTCCATTGCTTTTCCTTCACAATGTACTGGAGACTTATATTATCAAAGAGGATAATTTCACAAATATCATTCTTATGTCTGGACCAGAATTGCTCCAATGTGACATTTATAAAAATGCCCTAAGTTAGATGAAGAGTTGATCCCTTTGTACAGAATAGCAAAGGCACTTTGGAAAAATACAGATATAAGGACAGTAAGAGTATTTTTCCTTAGAACATAACCCCCACTGCTCAGATGATTATGGATTATCACCACATGGTTCTACAGTTCTTGTGGGCAGCTTTTAGATGTTTAACATATTTCTGCATTTATTAAAGGGCAAAATGCCCTTGCAAGATTGCTAGCACAGTTTTCAAAGGAGCACTAAAACCTAAATATATTACAATATTTACTTTTAAATGTATTGTCATCATCTTTAAAAAAAATCTAATCCTAAACTTGCTTTTTATTGTATGTGTAGGAAGCTACACTGTACATAAATGCAACCACTGACTGATTTATTATGTTTGTGCTAGCTTGTAATGGATAACCAGATCCACAGTAATTAACTTCCAAATTACTGCAAACACTCACATGCACACCAAATGAGTATTAGACTGTCTTGCCTCAATCAACTAAAGCCCCAAAATAAACTGACTGTGCCCCATCACTCTCCAATAGCACAAAGATTGTGGGTGACAATCCCAGAGGAAGACAAGAAAAACCCAGCCTGGAAGTTCGATGGCAAAATTAACACCTGCATCTCCATCGTCTTCTTGTGCTAGCATCTTGGTGCAGGAAAATGTAACCATTGTCCCTGCCCCAGTATCCTCATGATATGCTAAAACCTCCTCTGAAGAACCACCTTTGCCCCATTACAGCACCCCACAGTAATTTACATTATAAATAGCTGCACTGAAAACCAACTCACAAAGCATGTTTGCTAATGGGCAACTAAGGGTGTCCAGGGCAGTATGTGTCACTGCTTCCCACACATACTGTTTTTTTTGTAAGTAGTCAATAGGATCATCTGCCTAGAATGTAGATATCCTGCAAGTATGCTATAACCATCTCACATGCAGTGGGACTACTCCTAGGTGCCACACTGTGTTTGTGTGTATCAGTTACCAACCCATACTCTGGGAGTAAGTATCACAGAAATGTTCCGCCAACACCACTAACACCACAAATGTTAGAGTGCCTCCCCTGAGACACAGTAATATGTTAGGGTGTTCTTGTTGATGTTGCTGCAGCTGCTTCTGGTACAAACTATTTGCAGACTTCTTTTTCACTACGCTTTCAACCAGTTTTTTGGCCCTAACTTTCTCTCTTTAATCCTTTGCAACTGATCATAAACTGATTAAATGTTGGCAGAAATTCAGAAATGTTATGTTTAAAGTGGGTATCCAGCAAAGTAGCAAGACTGTATTCCTCATTGCTTTTAAAAAATGGTCACTATGTGAGGATCCTGCTCAAAGCATGCTAACGTGTCCTTTACTAGGTGAAGATTCATGATCCATGCTCCTTAGTTTTTTTGTGCATTAAATATATCTGTAAGAGAATCAAGCTAGTTCCTACCCCTAAACAACTAACTAGTTAGGTGGCCTTCTCAGAAGGTTTCAGCAGCTCATATACATCACACTTTAGTTGCCGTTGCCTGTGTGACAAAGTTGATACCTCCAAAACCTTCCAGTTTCGCATTGCATACTTGCTTATGGCCTTTGCTCATACAAATTCTCTGGTAGGGACCACCATTTTAAGCTGTGATGGGGCAGATTGTTACTCTTGTATGGAATATAAAGCATTGTGAGCACTGTAGGAGTGGCTAAAACAGGCACAGCTTTTGCATGCAATATTCAGCATCACTCAGAGGGTTTCAGATTCTCATCATAGCTAAGGTTTTGGATGCTGTTACTGGTTACTCAATACTAGTGTGGGTGGCTGAAAGGAAGTTAGAAGTGGTGACAATATTGATGATGACTGACACAATAACTGTGTATTTTTTGGCATCTTTAGTTGTCCAGAGTCAGACTTTCCAATTGATTTCTGTCACAGTTTATAGACAGGCAAAATGCCACTTATAAGTGGTGGAAGATTGAGCCTTTGCCCTTCACCTAATTTTCTGGCCATGTCATCATCTCTCTCATGCTCATCTTCATCTGTATCTGAAAAAGAGGAGGGTGTTGGAGAAATAAATTCTAAATCAACATCATCATCAGTAAGTAAGTCATCCTCAGCTCACCACTTCTTCCCCACTCTTTTTATATTTCTCTAGGCTTTTTGAAGTCTCAATTTCTTTTTACTTTTCTCCTTAGAGCGATTTTTACAACATTTGCTACTACTTTCCTGACAGATATTGTACTTATTTGTCTCATTGTCAGATGCAGCAGTTGGTTGAACTATTAAACTTTCTTTCATTATGCCGTCAACACTGTAATGTGACTCGTCATCTTAATTTATTAATATTACTGGTAATGGTGGAACTTTTTATGGGACATTGACAAACAACCTCCTCAAGAGAAGTATCATCATCATTTATTACACATGCTGTAGAAACTATGGCTGCATTCAGTTTTTGGACTACTACATTTACCGAGACATCCCTACACTGATCATACTCCTTTCACCCTTCCCCTTTTATGTATGCTGGACATTAATATACTAGTGTGTGTATTTTAACAGTGAAGTAAACAACAGAATCAACTGTTTGTGTGATGTCCTGCCCTTTAAAAAATACTCTATATCTTCTAGTGACTGTCTACCTCAGTCACAGCTCACATCAATGTCCCTGTCTCTGTCACCTATCAGTCAAACTATTTTTGATTTTGTTTTTTGTTTTTTTTTAACAGTCCCTATCATCTTAAAAAAAACCACACTGCCTGTGCAAACTTTTCTTTCCCAAGGTTCCCCTTACAGAGAGAACAGCCAACTGGAAGGAACCTGAATAACAGCTGCCTGTGTCTTCCCAGTCTCACACACACAGACATTTGCGGTAATTTGGATAAATCTCCATCTCGCTCACAAACACAGAATGACATGTTGCAGGAGCCTGACACCTCTTTTATACTATTAATGTGGGGAAAGGAGAGACAATTACAACATGTAGGGGATTCGGTTTTACCAATGCAATGACGTAGGTGGGGAAAAAGCAGAAAATCAGCACTACAAATTTCCCGCTCGGTGGGAAGTGCCATTTTTCACCTGTTTCTAGTTTGAAGTAAAAACATTTTGCCAATTCCTTTTTAAAAGATTTCTCAAAACCCACTTCACATAAAAATAACATTGCCTTTATAATATCCTCCACAGCTAACACAGCTATTCTTCCCTTCCCCATAACATTATCTCCCCCTCTCGTCATACTGCTTTGTGGCTTAATCCGCATGACAGCACTCTCACCCCCTACACTGCAGAAGATGCTGACATCAGTCCCACACTTTTATATTTTGTAAAATTAAGCATTACTATATTTTAAGTAACTTATATTGTATAATATAAGGCTAGGGGTTTTAGGCATTTAGCCTGAAAAAAACCCTTGTCTTTTATTCAAGGTCACCTTTGGAAGCAGGCAAGTAGCTATCATGTCCATCTGGCCGAAGGCGTTTTTCAGTTTGCTGCCCTTTCCTTGTTTGCCCCTCCGTATGATTTTCAGGACCTTCCAGGTCCTGTCTCCCAGCGGTACAACTGGATGTGAGTGCAGAAGTAACATATCCTGCCTGGTTGTACAATGTGACAGAACACTGAAAGACAGAACCTGGCAGGTCCTGAGAGTATATGAGAAGTAAGTAAGGATGGAGTTGACAAATTAAAGCATGCTGCCTGTTGGATGAATGTTCCACCCAGCACAAGTAGTAAGAAAGAGGGAGTGAAGGAGTGGGATGGACAGACAAACAAACAAACACACAAATTACACACTTGCCTTATATTCTTTTTTTTCCTTCAAAAATAATATTTGGGCATAACAGACAGTAAATTACTTGTATTCCAGACAGGTCTCCAATGCATTACTTTGCAATATGTTTGAAACCTCTCTGGCATGCAAAAGGTTAAGGGGTTAGTTTAAGGCTCATTTCCTTTTGGTCCTTCTGAGCTAAACAGCACATTATTAAATGTCATGAAGGCTATAGAATAAAGATGACAGCCTGAGAATTTAAAGTGGAGCACAAACTGTAAAAAATGCCATTCATCCGAGAGCAAGCCCAAATCCAGATAAGGATCCACTTACAGTGATACTCCCATAATCCCTTAACACCTCAGAGTCAGAATGACAGCCATTTTACCCAGGATGACAAATGCAGCCCGTGAAGCTACAAATATGTTTATCATAGAATAGCAACATTGTAATACAAAGCACAAGGTCCCCTCTGTTGTTCCAAGGCACAGGCACGGAGCTGTAGAGAGATAAGAGCTGAGAGGTGGGGAGTGAATGAATTAGCAACCTTTGTAAAGATAAGTTCATGCTCAAGTGTGAGACAGCACTAGTTTGTCATTTTGAGGCTAACAAACAAATCTGCATTTAGGCTGATGTCACATCAACTGCACCATAGAGTAAAAATATTCAAAATTGCCATTCATTTAGATGGGGTTTTTAATCCCCTGAAACATATTGCAAACTGCATCACCTTGACGTAGCCACAAAACATAATTAGTCTTTTGGATGATTGAGATGCCTCCATCTCATTGTTAATCAATGTGTTGGAGACACTTCTAGCATCCAGTGGATTAAAGGGACACTAACAACTGCAATTTAATTTTATATAAATATATATAATTTTATACTTCAATGTAGAATCTGTGAAAACTGCACTATAAAGGCATCCATTCATGCTTTGTGCAAAAGGAATCTATTAGCATAAGAAATCTTGACAGGTGTCTCAATATTGTTAATTTTGCAGTATTGACTCTCAATTGTCAGCTATAAGATAACAGCCTTTGTGAATAGTATAGGAATGGCTAATCTCCTCAATAAGACTAACTTCACATTGAAGGCTTTAACAGTCCTGCATTCTAACACTGCTCAAGAGAACCATTTAACTTTTCTTTCTCTCTACATTTGCATGTCTGGCTTAACCGAGTGCCACAGAGGTACACAAGGTGCGTACCCTACTGGCACTTAAAGGGTTAAATGGGTATCACCCAGATATGATTGGTTGATATCCACGTAGGACTACATTGACTGTATTGTTGTGATGCACAACTAAACAATCCAGTCAGTCATGTGAACAATTTGAATGCAATTGCATAGACATCAATGTAAATCTTTACTGCATATGGCTAAAGGAGTGCATGCTATTGCACCAGTTGAATTACAGGGGAGAACTAAAAATGCAAACAATTTCAATTGAGTTAATGGGGAATTGTAACCCATTGATTGCTGGAGAGGTCTCTAGTTCATTGCAAAGCAAGATACCGGTGGCCTGTTTAGCATTCAAGGGGCTAAAATTCTTATTTAAATAAATGGGAAGTTTTAGTTCTCCTCTATAGTGCAGTTGGTTTGCCCCAGAATTCCTCCACTTTTCTTTTGAACATACAGCCACAATCCAGGAATATCACCCCTATACCAGGAAATGTAGCATATTTCTGGTGATTTTCTCCCTACCTTTTTACTATATGGCCAAACATATAACACCCCCAAATTCCCATAAAATCACAATTTTGTTACAAAGTTATAGTTCAATTTAAAATAATAATTCAAACATGATGAGAACTGCCATTCTGCACTTTCTGCTATTTATTAAATCATACAGTCTTACATTCTTCTGAGAATAAGAATTGTCTATCCCAGGCATTTTTTAATTCCTTACAGTTATTAGTCAACACCACATCTTCAGAAGGATATTAAGAAATGTTAAGCTGTTCAAAGAAGAGACACTAAGTGTTATAAGGTCTTCAAGAAACTGGATTGACTCAATGAACTTAACATGCATTACTTCGAAGACATGATAAAAACGTATTTTTTTTTTAATTTGTTGTTATTGAAGGTACATACATAAACAGCATCTGATAACAGGGCCAAGCAGAGGTATAAGACAAATGTCAGTGCTATACAGTGTTGAAGGAACAGTACACAAGACAAGGTACATAAGTATTACATGCACAACTTAGCAATTGAGGACTTTCTGGTCCTAAACGTAAGAAAACCAACCTAACCCATAGAGAGAAAGAAAGAGGAAAGAAGAAAAAAAGGGGGGAGTACCCTATCACCGAGTTCGATTCAGCCTAGGATATCATCCACAAGGGGAGGAGCATGATATAAACTTTTAAATCTATTGAGAGTGTAACGGATCCTACCCATTACTGGGAGCTCTTGTCAGGGCATGGAACATATTCACCCCTGGGCTCAGGGGTTATGGACAAGGAATAGACATTTTTCCTGGCTGGACAGCCTTATGGAACTATGCGTATGACTATTCGAACCATACTCATACGCTAAAGAGACTAGAGACTGGCTACCCAGACCAGCCTACAAACTAGGGACCCTATTGCGACCCCATTCTGAGACTGATTGTATGACTCTTCAAACCAGAGTCATACACTAAATTAGACACTGGGTGAATGGGCAGCTTGATACATAGAGCTGTCCTGGGTTACATTCATGTACAAGTGTATTAAGTTTGGTTTTATGTATTGTCAAATATTGTATGTGTTTAATTGTACTTGTCCAATTCAAAGGTTTGTGCAATCACCAACTACCAGGTATGAACATGATTGGATTAAGCCCTTTTGTTTCTGGTTTCCCCATAAGTAAGATTTGTGTATATATTACAGCCACTCCAGCCATTTGACTATGTGTACTGTAGCTAGACCCCCTGCTGTGTGTTAATCTATACACGCCCCTCAAGTCTTTGTTCGATCAAACCCTTTTGTATCTGAAATGTAATCCTGTCTAAGTCATTGTATCTGTTAAGACCATCTGTTGTTGGCCTTTTGTCTCATGTAACATGATTGGATTAAGGCTTTTGTATCTGGTTCCACCCCTCAACTTCAATGTAAAGATTTGGTATAAATATCTGTAGTTTGTGTCAATAAAGTGAGTTATGTTTGGAGTGAACAAGGAGTTCTGGAGTCTTGTATTGCTTATGGTCTAAAGTATTCACTCTGATACCCATCTGCGCCAAGTATCCTGAATCGTCTACCGCCTGCTGCCAGTTTCCTGCGACCTAACTTCGTGGACTGTCAGGCAGCGACGTGGACTCTGCCCTGCTTCCCTGCTTCCAGCAACCCTGCGACTGTTTCCAGTGACCGACCATACTTCAACTGGTGCATCCGACAGCGCTTATCTTCCGTCAAGAAGGAGAGACCCAGGAACGACGGCGGAAGGCGACGCGGTCCCTTCTCAGCTTCCGTTACAGAGAGATTTAATATAGTTTAGGAGAGAAGCATTTTGCAGAAACAGAAGAATACTGGAACCAGGGTGAAAAATTTAGAGGTGTTGGACGTAAGTACTATTTCATGGAAAGAGTGATATAATCATGGATCAGTCTCCAGTCTCTACAAGATCAACCATAGCCTGGAGGCCGATCCATGAGCCTTCCTGTAAAGTAGTACTTATGCAAATCATCAAACAACTTAAGATCATGAACTCTTGTTCCAGTTTTCTTCTATTTCTGTAAAATGTTTCTCTCATAAAGTATATTAATCCATCAAGAAATTTAAACATTTCTATCATATATCTCAGGTTAAGTTATTTGAGTAAATCCTGTATCATGGAGACCCTGACCCTGTCTCTTATTTGGACTGCTCACAATTTCCTAATGGCCTATACAACTGTTCACAGTACTTGAAGGGAGGCTTTTTCAGTGATCTACAGAGTGGCATTAGTATCTCTTTTTGCTAGTGCTAATGCCTCTTCTGATACAGCCAAGAACTTGGTTTGCTTTTTCCTGTGCTTACTGCATTGCTTGCTTTGTTTCAAGTCATTCATAATAAAAACTCTCAATCCCTTTCCTTTTATGATCTTGCCACCATAGTGCATATTCCATTTCTTTGTACTAAATGCATTATATACAGATGCTTTTGAAGGTTCTGCAAAGACCATTTGCTACAAAGGGCATGATGTTTAAAAAATTGTGGTAGCTGAAATTGTCAGTAATGAATCTGAAAGGATTCTTACACTGCTTCTCATCAATTCTTAGACACAATTCTATATATACTGTATCTTTTTAATAGGCTTAGCAGGCAGTCACCTAGAGCCTTGAATTCTGTAGGTCAACTCACCTGTGTTGGGCAGTGGCCACACACCATGTGCTAAGTTGTGAGTGTCGCTAATGCAATCTACTTGTTTAAGCCCTAGGAGGGGCTTAATGTGAGGAATAATGTGAGAAATGGGGGAATCTAAGCTGAGGATGATTTGAATTGTTGTTCAGCAACAGCCAAAGAACCACAACACGTACACCTCTGGAATAAGGTATATTTCCTTGGTTCAGTTTTCTGTTCTACAAATGTACAGTTTTGATATTTTTCTAAGATGTGTAAAATTTTCATGACATTCATGAAACAAGTCAAATATGCCATAGTATAAAGGTTTTTATTGTGGGATAAGCTTTGAGTTTTCCAGTGTTACAGTGTGTGCCCTGACATTATATGGTGAGACTGATTCACTAAGAAGAGCTGGACCAACTATGTAGGACTGTCACACCAGGCAACAAATAAAAAATTCCTTTGACTTAAATGTCTTTTTTTTTTAAATACATTTTTATTAAGATTTTATCCATAACGTTGCATGTATTAGTCACAAAAAGTAAAAAGCTTCAAATGTCTTAGCAGTAGTAAAATTTGTGGCAATGAAACATACAAACATTATATCATGAATGTATCATAATACTTATAGTGTAAAGCTAAGTACGAACTTACACTTAAAACCATGCCATGTATGGAATAAGAAGAAAGAGAAATAAAAAAGAGAAATAAAAAAAAGAAAAAAGAGTAAGTTAAGAGGTAAGAGTTTGAATATAAGGTGGAAGGAAGAATTGAAAAATAGAGATAAGAAGAGAGAAGAGAAAAAAAGAAAAATAAATAAGTCGAGACCCTCCTTGCCAGTCTTAAAATATAACAGTTTTCAAGTTGAGTTAGTTTAAGTATAATGTTATAAATTGATGTTAACGATAAACTTTGGGATAAGAAATTCAACCATGGTTGCCAGATATCAAGAAATCTGTGGGAATTTGCCTCAGATTTGTATGTTAGCTTTTCCATCATCATAATGTGGCAGGTTTTTCTCTCCCAGTCAGATACAGAGGGAGTAAGCTAAACGAGGTTTTTAACCCCCTTCCGTGCTTCAAGGGTTTCTAACACATAGCAAAGCATAGCTTCAGAGATCCAGCTAGCAGTCAAGTGTTAGAAGACCCCATTTAAAACAATGGGAATTTTATTATGCTTTTTTGTCCCCTAGGGTACATTTTGATTGTCCCCAAATAACTCTAGTCGGAGATGCATTAAGATGGGATAAATGGGAGATAACTTCTCCAGTGTAATAAATGTTCCTAATACTATTTATTCTATGGAGACTCCATAGAATCACAGGAAATTGGAAATTTATCACACGAGAAGTTATCTCCTCTTTATCAAGTATTTATCACACCTTAGGACATCTCTCCAAATTCCCATAGCATATCAGTTTCAGTGGTTAGAAGTTTTTTTTAATATGGTAAGAATTCTGGTGGAACAAGTTAAAATAAAACAATATGTTTTGACCTTTTAATAAAGTAATTGCACAGGAAAATCTAGAAGAATCAATATTGGTTTGATGCTTTCAGAATTACTGTTTTTTTTCAATTAAAGTCAATCAGAGATCTCAACAAATGAATTACAGATTTATCACTTAGAAATATATACATTATTCCAACTTTATTATTTTGTAATAAATATTTTGATTATGGTATGCTGCTATTTAATTTGAATGTGATGTTTCTGGATCAGGGATGTGCGCATCTTTTGTACAATCCATAATTGGTTATATAAGATCAAGGCCTAGATTCCATTGAAGTTGAGAAATTTCATCAATTGATTTATCTTCAAATTCACCAGTAAACTTTAATAAGAATCAATGAGATAAAACAAGGTATAACATGTATCCAATGCATGTTCCTAAGTCTAGGACAACAAATCTCAGTGCACTTACACATTAGATCACATTCATAATTCATGAAATATTATTGACAATTGCTTTGGGACTGTTTCTGGGGTTTACATTTTCGAGATGTATTGTGTGATTTCTATACAATATCTCATGACGAAAACATTATATGAAATTATGTTATGTTTGTTGAACCGTTTTCTAGGAAAACAAAATACACTAGAGTAAATGTGATTTACCAAATTACATTCCATGAAGAAGGTGATTTAACATAGAAGAACTGCAGTAAAACTGGAGCAAACCAACTGCATCATATTTAAAAAAAATCACAATTTTAAAATATCCTATTGAGATAAATGGAGATTTGAACCCATTGAATTCTAGAGAGGTCATAGATACATTGCTTCAAGGGGTTAAAACCCCATTGTCTCCTATGGTAAGTTACTTTCCCTAAAATTGAAGGCCTTATATGGTGAGTTTGATAAAGAGTTGAGTCCATCAGTCTTTGCCAGATCTCTTTTCTGTGGACCCTGAAGAAGGCAAATACTGTAGAAACCCATAGGATCTTGATTAAAACCAGTAAAGTTTTGAACATTTCTAAAGCAAAACAGCTGCACCAAATAAAAACTCTCCAAATTCTTATACAATTAGGAGGCATTTCAAACACTTCAATACTAGACAAGTCTCCAGTGCATTATTTTGCAGTTCCTTGAAGACTTCTCTAGAATTCAAGAGGTTAAAATCCCCATCTACAAATGTAGTACAGGGTTACAGGAATGATCTTTACAACTGTAGGCAGTTATGTAACAGCTTTGGGAATTGAGATCCCATAGCTTAAAACTCTATCATGCTCACTTCAATCCCTGCTGCAGATCTCCATCATGTGCATGGCTGGGTAATATCAAAGCTTCATTCCGTCCTTTTGGGAGAGGACGTAACATCTCAGTTGAGGCCTCATGTCAGCAATTTCATTGCACTTGGTTTCAGTAGAGAGGAACCCCAGAAATGCTGACATCACCCAACCTTGAAGATCATAGAGTTTTGCGGGTCAAACAGAGAGTTATAAGCTATGGGAGCTGAATTCCAATAGCTGCAGGTAAGGTCTTGTACTTATAAAGCTCATTTTCCAGTCCCTTTATTGCCCATTTAATGCATGTGACATTTTTATGTGTCCCCTATGGTGCACTTGGGTTGTCCCAGAATTGCTCCATTTCTTCTCAGTAAAGTAGCTTGATTGGCTCTATCAAGGAAAGGACAGATTAGAGATTAGATAAGCATTTGATTGACAAGTCTCTCACACATTCAGAGGCTCAGATGAAAAGAAAATTCATCTTCATTTCCAGAGAAATCGGAACAGCCAGATGTTTGCTTAAAGTCTGAATAAATTAGTTTAAGGAAGATAATTACACGGTTACGTTATTTTGCAAAATGTCAATTTTTTTTAGATTACTTCGAACTAACAGATATTTTTTTAAAGCACTGAATAAATTGAGAACTGATTTCTCAAAAGGACCTGCTCCCTTTAGAAGAAATGTCTTATTTTATTTATAAATCTAGAGATGCCTTTTGCACTTTGAAGTGATAAATAGCAGATCTCCGATATCACTTGCTCAAGATGTCTACTTCAGCATTGGTCTAATGCTCCGAACATTATAGGGGGGAATATACAACTTTGCCAGCACAGCTAATTTTCTGCTTTTATGAGCTTATACGTTGAAGCTGAAATCACATGGCTGCACTTTTAGTATGTACTAAACCCTGTGATAACTTTAGCAGATACTGGTGTATGCACTTCAGCATCATTAAGACTTAAAGGAGGAGTAACGCCTCCTATTAATACTCCCACTTACCTTACTATGACCAGAATATCTTAATGACCCCCACATATTTTTCCCCATGACTTTGTTCAAGTGATTGCATCTTCAGTCAGTACTGAATGTCATGTATGTATGTATGCATGTATCATTATTTCTATAACCCCATTCACATACACAGCGCATAACAGAAATAGTAATAGTACAATACAAAAAACACAGGCCAGGGTTAAAAGCATCATGCTGAAGTACGATCATTGCATTATTATTATACCATGTTCATAGTGGCAGACATAATATTTGCTGGCAATTTCTCAGACCTGAAAAAGGCAAAGTGAATGAACCCGCTTTACCCAGTGGCGTAACTATAGGGGTAGCAGTGGTTGTACCTGCGACCAGACCCGTCACTCCAGGGGCCCTGCTGCCCCCTGCGATCCCTCCGCCTGGTGCCCTCAACCTTCCTCCAGCTCTCTAGTAATGCAGAGCGCTGGGAGATGACATCATATACCAGCGCTCTGCATTACAGAAGAGGACTGCGCTGGAGCACAAAGCGCCAGCCTGTCTCTCCTGCCACTCCACTGGACCACCAGGGATTGGGAGGTAGGAGATGGGGGAATTGTGGAGGGCCCGGGGGCCAATGTGGTCGGGGGGTGGAGGGGCCCATGACACTTATTGCACCAGGGCCCGTAGGGTTCTAGTTACGCCTCTGGCTTTACCCTTTTATAACCATAGAAGTAGGAGCACATACTTCTGGTCCATATAGGGTTAAGATTACCATGTGCAATGAGCAGAGTCTGAAGTCCTGTGGTCCTGTTAGAAACTGTCATGTCTGCCTTCATGCACATGGCACCCAGGACTGGATGAAGATGTTATCTGTTGAGCAAAGACAAAAAAGCAAAATTCATAAGGGCCACTTGGATTTGTTTGGCCATAATACATGAAGTGGAGGATTTGCCTCCCCTGAAATAAGTAAAGAAAATTGACTAATTTTATGTCAATTTACTTGGCATCTTTTTAGTACAAAGTGATAAACAAGGTGTAAAGGAATAAATAGCTCCAAAATGCCCATACACCCCACTCCAGCCTTTAGCACAGATGGTGTCATTTTTGATGTAGGTTGACTAGTACTTCAGCAATAGGCTGGAGCAATGCACAAAGGTAAATTCCAGCACCTATTTTGGAACGGAATCATATTAGTACTTCTCCCTCATGATGCTAATGGACTAAGAAGAACTGCAGCAATTCTAGGCTAAACCAGCTGCTTAGGGGACAAATAAAAATCCCCACTGATTTGAAAGGCACTCTAAATTAATTGAATGCTATAAAGGTCTTTCAGTGCACCAGAGACCATGCTAGCATTCCAGGGGTTATCTCTTTGAGTACCAGAGAGCTACCCAATGTATGGGCACTCAAAGAGTTAAAACCACAAATATAAATCTATTTTTGGGAATTCTTATTTTTCCCCTGTGTTGCAATTGGTTTGTTCCAGAATTGCATCCATTCTTCTTACTAAAACAGCCTCCATATCTGTACTTAATAAGCAGAACCCCAAGTTCCTTCTTATGCCAATGGGATATCAAAAGCGAGCTCTTACTGCTCCTGTAGCAGCTTACCAATATATTCCAGACCGTCCAATTAATGAAGCAGCAGCTCTGCCAACCATTAATGTCTGCTTCTCTGCTGATTAATTATTAGAGGTGCGCAGAGCTATTTGCTGAGCTTTACAGTATTCCATTAATTATAAATTAATATATTGGCCATTACATGCTAAGGAAATGTAGACAGCTAATGCATTCAAGCAAGACGTCTGTTTTAGAACAGCTGTACCTTATTTTTATCCCATTTGTTTTAATTTTTTTTGCTTAGTTGTCCTGCTGCCAGCACTTTGCTCAGCAAGTCTGTACAGGCATACACGATTTTAAACTAGCAGTCAGAGTTTTTTCCTTTTTTTTTGTTTTGTTTTTTTAATGTACCTGTGCTGGGGCAGAAGCTAATTCAGCATCTTTAACTACCTATTTTCTAATGTTCTTTTTTCAGATACATTACAGAAACCACTGCTGGTAGGCCATCGAATGCTGTGACATCTTCAGATAATGTTTCCACTTCACATTGGGCACTTTATAAGGTTATTAACCTCTCATTATTTGTAAAAATAGGTTTAAATAACCAAAATAAATGTTTGTATATGTGTCTGTCTATCTATCTATCTAGCCATAATTTATCAATATACAAAATACATGTGTTCCATGTTTTGTTTTTAAGGCAGAGGGTGGTCACACCTAAATATTGATTTGATTTAGATTTGTCTTCTGTTCACTCTCTATGCATTTTGTTAATTGATAAATATAAACTATCGGCATGTCTATTTTTGAAAACATTCTTACTTTACAGCATTTTATCACACCTGCTAAAACCTTTGCACAGTACTGTATCTACATATGAGGAACACATTATATGACCAAATTCTCCATGCCTGGCACACACACATCCAGGGGTGTAAGTTAGGATGAGTTATTCTAATCTCCTCTATCCTGGTGCTCCCGCAGGTCCATTCATGGGGATGTGATTTTCACAGGAGTGTCCGGGGGGATCAAAAATCTCTGCCAAGAATTGTGGGGCCCTCTATACATACACACATGCAATATACACACTCACAATACACACACAATCACACATATACACAATATATAACATACAATGTGCATGCTATATACTCACAACACAATACACAAACTAGAAAATGCACTAAGCAAATTGCTATACATAAAAAGACGACATGCAAAATGCTATATGCAATACACAAAACACAATAAGCTACAATACGGAAACAATACGGAAAACGTTATACAGAAAACACTATGAGCAAAATGCAATATGCTATACAGAAAACGTTATATACAATACACATTATGCAAGACATTAACCCCTTAAGGACCGGCCGTGCACACACGCACTCAACCGTCACTTAAGGGCCACGGTCCTTTTTTTTAAAATCCGATTCTGGACTCCCCAAATGGCATGCAGCCGCGCGGTCACTTAACCCCTTAAGGACCAGCGGTCCCGGGGTGTCTGGTCCTTTAAGGACCAGACAGGTGAGTTTGACGTGCTGTCCCATGTGACTGATCACGTGGGGCGGCACGTCAAATGAAGGACTGAGAGAGATCGCTCCGGTCTTGGAGCGATCAATTTCAGTCCCCGTTATTACTCACCTCGCTCCTGCAGGAGCGCTGTGAGTAAAAGTACATGACGTAACAGGACCGTCAATGGTCCTTAAGTGCCGGACCAGCGTGACGGTCCTGGTACGTCACAGGACGCAAAGGGGTTACGGACCACGGGGCATTTTTTTTTTTTTTTTGAGAATCTGATTCTGTACTCCCTGATCGGCGTTCTGCCATGCGGGGAGCCCGGAATTCCATGACGTACATGTACATCCTTGGTCCTTTAGGGACCTCAATATCATGAAGTACATGTACGTCATGGGTCAGTAAGGGGTTAAACACTATACACAAAGCGATATGCGTATAACACAAAACTCTATTAGCAATACAAAAAAAAAAAAAAACATACAACGCAATACACAAAACACTATACGCTGTACTCTACACTCAGTATGCAAAGTGCAATTCATAAAATGATATACCCAATATGATATATACAGAACACTATATGCAATATGCAAGACATAAACAGAAAATGCTGGGAACTTTTAGTAGTGCTTCTGCTGTTGCTATTAATGGCACCTCTGACATGTTAATGGTGTGTCTTCCAATCAGACCTGTGGTTGTGCTTCAGGTGTAATCTCATTGAGGAGGAGGCTAGGTGTGAGCCTGTTTTACCCCACTCACAACAGATAGCAACATGTTTAGCTTTTGGATCCTGAGTAAAGTATCTCCAAATGGTGTACTTCATGAACTGTGGGGTTCCAGAGTGGCTACTACTACTACTGGTCTAGATATTACTGCAGTTGTACTACTAAGTGTCAAATGTGCTGCACTTTCACCAGCAACTGTGGCATGTTTTTGATGATCTGTGTTGCTGATTACTCACCTCTAGTGTGGGTGGCTGAGTGGGTTAGACTTGGAAGTGTTGATGATGCTGTTGATGTTTTTCGACTGTCACTTTACTAACATGTCCCTTACCACTAGTCTGTTTGCTGGACATTATCAAAGTTGTGTGGACAGTAAAATATTCAACAGGACTGTTTGTGTGATGATTATGTCTTGCCCTTTACAAAATACTGTATCATATAAATCTCTAGTTTCTATCATGGTCAGCCTTTTTCACAGATCTATCTAAAGTCCCCTACCAATAAAAATATATATATTTTTTATTTTACATTTTTTATTAACTGTTCTTGTCTGTCACTGTCTAACTGTCTACAAGAATAAAAAAAACTCCCTGCAAGTGTCCCTCGTTCCCTGTAGCTCATGTTGAGGAGTTCATCAGCTGTTTTCTCTCTCCCAATGTCACAGCAGTCATAATTTTTTAAAGCACAGGATTAGAATAGGCCTTAGTCAAAAATATGCTGGTCCCTCTTATTCTGCTTTTATAGGAGTCATTTGTACTTGTTTTTATCTTAGCTGTCGGTCTGTAACCTATATCTATCAGAAGCTCAGCCAGCTCAGGAAGGAACTTGGATCATCTGCCTGTCTCTTCTCAGTCAAACAAGATTTTGAGGCATTTAGGGGAAATAGCCTTTCCCCTTCACATTCCCCCAAATTCCCCGACCAAAGAGAACAAACTGTCTGCTCAACAGGCTCCTTAAACTAAACTCCAGCTCCAAGTTATTTGCCTGTCTTCTCTAGCTTAAAACTGTTGCTGCTTTCTCTCTAACAAACACAGAATTAAATGCTGAGGGAACACTTGACATCTCTTTAATACTATGCCAAAGGGAAAAGAGGGTAAACATTCCATGTGGTGGGGAAATTCAGTCTTACCGTTGATTTCAATGCAATGCAAAATGCGGAAAAATACTTGAAATTCAGCACTTCCTGCTCAGAGGGAAGTGCCATTTTGCTCCTGTTTAATTTTGAGTTAAAAATTGTCACAGAATCCTAAGGAGTCACTTCCTTTTATTTGAATTTCCTTCCCATACCCCTACACACTAGTGGACGAGAAGATTTGAGAAGAAATGCACAAAGGGGCAATGCTAAGGTGAACTGTCAGGTGATGAGTGACAATGACTTCACCATGAAGAATTAAATAGCACATTTCACCATATTCACTAAGAATTTGCAATGTGGGGGAGAGAACGTAATCATTAGTATGGAGGGTGGTGTAGCGCTGGCAATGAATTGGGTGGCAAGGAGGGAAGACCACTAGATACATTCAGACATCAGTACCAAAAATGCCACCATCTTTACATAACCCTTTCAGTACCATAGTCCACTAAACAGTGATTCAGTAAGTACACAATGGCAGAGAAATTATTATATATATCAGCCTCTTTGTACTTTTCTCACTTTCTAAATCAACAGTGGCAATGGCTTTTACTGTTATAACCTTTTCAGTGCTACAGGGATGTGCAATGAACATCTCTATGAATGAATTAATGAATATGTTTGTTTATCTAGAGCTACAAGTGCACACAGAGCTTTACAATTTAAGGGTTTGAATAATACAGGGTGACACGTGCTTAACAAAGTTGGAGAAATGGTCAGAATTAATGGTCTCCTCAATGAAGTACAGGCAGATATTTATCCATCATGCAATACCACCAGGGAGGCATCTGATTGGCCCCAAATTTATTCTGCAGCTTGACAACAACCCCAAATATAAGGCCAAAGTCATTAAGAAATATCTTCAGCGTAAAGAAGAACAAGGAGTCCTAGAAGTGATGGAATGGCCCCAACATCATTGAGTTTGGCTGGGATTACATGAAGAGAGAGAAGCAACTGAAGCTGCCTAAATCCACAGAAAAACTGTGGTTAGTTCTCCAAGATGTTTGAAACAACCTACCTGCTGAGTTCCTGTGTGCAAGTGTGCCTAGAAGAATTGATGATGTTTTGAAGGCAAAGGATGGTTACACCAAATATTGATTTGATTTAGATTTTTCTTCTGCTCACTCACTCTGCATTTTGTTAACTGATAAAAATAAAGTATTAACATGTCTATTTTTGAAAGCTTTGTTACTTTACAGTATTTTTTCACACCTGCCTAAGACTTTTGCACATTGCTGTAATTGAAGCAAATATCAAATCAGTAACATCATATCATCAACCTGGTCCCTTATGGACCCTTGCTGCATCTCCTCTATATGCAGGCCCTAGACCTCCCTATATAAGGTTACTAGCTTGCAGTGTATCTGCTTGCAGTGTATCAGGTCCTAAAGTCAGGTCATTAAGTGAACATAACAGTAAGTTAGACTGAGTTGGACAGAGGCTGGACTGAGGACAGACCACTATCAACTAAAGAACTACCCTTAATGTATTCAGACCAAAGAAGCATCTATTTTCTCCAAGCACTGACATTTGCATCTTCTATCAAAACTATTGAATACCTGATGCAAAGAAACCAGGATTACCAGGACTGAATTCACAAACTACTCAATTAACCACTTTAACCCTTAACTGACTCACCAAATACTTTACAGTCCTGCAACAGACTCTCCTCACCCTCCCTGGCACATACACCCTCTGCACCTGGACTGACCCTTGTTTGCCAAGTCATCCAGTACTCTCCTGGATTACAGACTGCTGCACAAATTCTACTGCCCCATGCATTAACCCCACTATGGCCAAATTAGCTCCTTCCCTTCTCATCACCTTTTTCACCTTCATAAGACTCTCTTCTTACTGTATACACATTAAGAGTCACTCCATTTTCACTGCACCCTCACTTCTTCCCTCACCACTTCTCTGCTCCCACAAACTTTTCTCATTCCTCCACTCCCTATCACCACCTTCTCCTTCTACCCCTGCAAAAAAGCCCCACTGCTTCAAATCTCACTCCCACCTAACATCCCTGTCACTTCTCCTACTGCTTGCTGCTGGTGACATCTCACCTAACCCATGCCCCCCTTCCATTCTCTCTTGTACCGAAAAACCCACTCACACAGGCAACACAACTTAATAAACGTACCACGTCTCCTAAACTCCTCCCCCCATTTGTTTTGGTATGTGGAACTCCCTCTCTGTGTGTAACAAACTAACAGCTGTGCACGATCTGTTCATTTCTCACTCCCTAAACCTCCTGGCCATCACAGAAACTTGGCTCACATAGTCAGACACTGCCTCCACTGCGGCATTCTCACATGGAGGCCTTCAATTCATACACACACCCAGGCATGGAAACAGGCATGGGGCGGAGTAGGCATCCTGCTTTCCCCTAACCATATATTTCAGGTAATCCCCACTGCTCCCTCTCTCTCCTTCCATACATTCGAAGTTCACACACTTCGCCTCTTCTCTTCCTTCCCCTTGCATGTTGCAGTCATATACAGGCCATCTCGTCCTACTACTCAATTCCTTGATCACTTCACTACCTGGCTCCCTCACTTCATGTCCTCTGATGTCCCTACTCTCATCATGGGTTACTTCAACATCCCTGTAGATAATCATAACTCCCACCCTGCCCTCAGACTCCTCTCCTTAACAACCTCCTTTGGCTAATCACAGTGGACCAGCTCCCTCACGCACAATGACGGTCACTCCCTTGACTTGGTCTTCACTAACCTCTGCTCAGTCTCCAACTTCTCTAATATCCCCTTTCCCCTCTCTGACCACCACCTCCTCACCTGTAACCTCATCATACCATGCAAACCCATCCCCCCACCGTGACTAAGAGCATGCGGAAAAATCTACATTCTCTTGATCCGCAACAATTCTCCACATCCCTGCAACCTCTCTTCAACCCCATCCTCACACTTACTTGCCCTAACAAAACTACTGCTCTCTACAACAGCACTCCCACAACAGCCCTTGACACAGCAGCACCTGCAACTCCACGCCACCCATGCACAGCCCCACTACAACCCTGGCACACAAGACAAACGCGATACCTCCAAAGGTGCTCACACACTGCCGAAAGGCATTGGAGGAAAACACGCTCCACAGCTGACTTCATACACTACAAATTAATTCTCCATTCATATAGCTCTGCCCTCTCTCTGGCCAAAAAGTAATACTTTTCCTCTCTAATTTCTAATCTCTACTGATTTTTTTGTACCTTTTTTTGTACCTGACAAGTTTCTTCAACATTAATGGGGGGGTCACTGACAGTCATTCAATTAATTCGCTCCACTGCACTGGATGCACCACATTGCTCACGTCCCGTGACCAGGTCCAGGCATCTCCTCCAGTCAGACCATGAGCAACAGTGCTGCTGCATCACACACACACACACACACCATGCACAACCAATGAGAGAGGAGTATCCTGTCAAAGCACTCCTGTCTAATTGGCTGCAGTAAGAATTTGAGGCATCATGCCTAGGAAGGAAAGTTAGGTTCTGGACGGTGGGGCACAGATTGCCCTTTAACTTCTAAAGCAGCGGGTACTGACGGCGATGTGCCACACATCTAATGTGCAAAATTGGGCAGTTACATTACACACTCAGTCTGAGTGGCACCTCCCTAGTGAGTGTAACCTCTGTTAACATGCCACTGCATGCCCCTTCCCTAATCCCAGGTCCTCATCTGCACTGCCTACCCCTTCCTGTGTTGTATTAACCCCATTTCCTACTTTAAAGTCTACTCTGAACATCTAACCATCCCACCCTCTAGAACAGTACCACCCCCCCCTTCCATTAAAGTTCAATCTATGTCTACTATAAAGATTGCCCCCAAGGGAAAAGACAGACCAGTGTTTATGATAAACTGTGTGTCAAGCACAAGAATTCAAAGGGATGTTGATTTAAGTAAATACACAAAACTGTAACATAAACTGTTTATTTAGGTCATAATAAACTGTCAATTCTTCCATCCTGCAGTTAGATGTCATAATTTACTTTCTCTATCTGTGCTACATGCAAGATAAAAATAATAAATAAATAAGAGCTGTCTGAATGTTTCTATTACATTAATACCATGATATCTGATACTTCACCTTGTAACTCAGCAGAATGATTATATTAATTCACTATCTCAATAGTCATCTCAACAATCCCTGTCCTTGTTTCACAAAGGTGTCAGATTCCCATCAACATAAAACATTTACCATTAAAATGTCACTAAGGAACAAAGCAAAGTGAGAGATATGAGGCAGAGATGTGACATTTCACATCTTACGGACGTCTGTTCGGATGTGTCTAGGTGCCGAGCTACTACTATATTATTACATTGGCTGGAAATACCAGCAGGCACTTAAAAGCGTCTAACCACACTCTGGCTCTTTAGGAAAATCAATGCATAGGAAATCAGATAAGGCATTTTCCCCTTGTATATGTCCCTGGAAAGGCCATGGTTATGTTTTTTGTTTTGCTTTATTTATTTTACAGAAACAAATCAAGCAGTTAAAGGGACTTGTGTTCAAAAGAAAAGTGGAAAAATTCTAGTACATACCAACTGCTCCAAAAGGGAGAACTAAAAACTCCCACTGATTTAAAGGGGAAAAAGCCCAAAATGTTGTGTTTGTGTATGTGTGTGTTCTTGCGTGTGTGTATGTGTGTGTTATAGGCATTATCCAATTGAGTAAAACAAGTAAACTCTAAATGCTGGGAAATGCTTCTTTCAAATGTTATTACAGGGATTTTCTGATAGCATTGATTCAAGATGTTTGCTGATACGTGGTACTGTTACCAGGGCCAGATTTTAAACTAAGCAAAGTAGGCAACTGCCTAGAGCTCAAGATTTTGAGGGGTGCCTCAGCTGTGCTGATCCCACCCGCATTCTGAATTGTGGGTGTGGCCAGATCAATCTCAATATGACCATGCACCAATGTATACTTCTTTACAGGCTATTATTTAATCCCTTGGATGCTAGAAAAACCACCAAAGCATTGCTCCTCAGTGGAGATCTCTCAAGCAACCAAGGGGTAAAAGCTTTTTTTTGTTCTTGTTTGTTATAGGCTAAATGTATTTCCTGTGCCAGGAAATAGTGGATGGGACTGGGGTCAGAGGTCATGTGAGGAATGGGGGTGTGGCCATGGGCGGAGCTAAGGGCACATAGAGTGCCTACAATGTCTTACTTAGGGGCACCTGGGATGTAATTCTACCCTGGCTGTTACAAAATCCATCTATGAAAAGCTGGTGCAACACTCAGTTGTTTACAGGTGGTAATAGGAACAGAGGGAAGGAACTCTTAACCCTTTGAGTGTCAGACAGGTACGCAACGCATTGCAAAGTGTTTAAGGGTAATCGCGTTCTAAAGTTTACCCCTCCCGTCCCTTTTAGCTACGTCACCACTCTAGCTGTCAGACTTGGATTCTGGTCTGCAGACCAAACAGAGCGTCTGGAGAGCCGAAATAGTAGTGTATACCAAGGAAATCTTCCCAACGACAGTCTACAAATTGGGCACAGTTTGAAGAAGTAGACCATTGTCATGAAGATTTCCTTCATAACTACTCCTATTTCGGCTCTCCAGACACTCCATCTGGTCATCTATGCTCACTGGATCTATGGTATTGCCCTGAAAGGACTTTGCGGCAGATGCAAGCATGCCACCCACTGGAACCCTGTAAGGCTGCTGAAATTGGACTACAGAGGGGGAGAGGGGGATATGGGTAAGCTGGGAGGGAGGGAAGCAGTGCGGCAATATAATTTTTTTTGTATGACAAAACATGGGTGTGTATTATACATAGGCACTCTTGTTTTCCCCTAAAATCTTGGGTATATTGTACACCTGCGTATTATACACAGGTGCATATTATACCCAAGATTTTATGGTAATAAATACAATATTATTGCCTCCAAAAATAAAGTATTACTATCTCTTTAAATAGATAAGAATATGAGGAATTTGTATGTGTCCTCGGTGGCACAGCACGGAGGAGAATGAAGAGAAAGGCTAACTAAATAAGCCACATGGGCCTAATACAAATACGCCATTGACCCTTTGAATGCCAGAGGGGTGTGTAAACTCATTGCTCTATAATGCTCTGAAAGAGTTAAAATCAGCTGGATTTGTATGTTTCTGTGTTGCCAAATTAGACAGCAATATACAATATTTGTGAAGATTTATGTCCTTAAATATATCATGATGATACTTTGCATTAATGTTTTTCTAAAAAGAAATGTATCAAGTCATGTAGTTCTGTAATGGTCTATTGTCCTGCTAGTGTTGTGTAATGGTGTCTGCTAGTGTCATGTAATGGTCTATTGTCCTGCTAGTGTTGTGTAATGGTGTCTTGCCCTGCTAGTGTCATGTACTGGTCTATTGTCCTGCTAGTGTCATGTAATGGTGTCTTGCCCTGCTAGTGTCATGTACTGGTCTATTGTCCTGTTAGTGTCATGTAATGGTGTCTTGCCCTGCTAGTGTCATGTAATGGGCTATTGTCCTGCTAGTGTCATGTAATGGTGTCTTGCCCTGCTAGTGTCATGTAATGGGCTATTGTCCTGCTAGTGTCATGTAATGGTGTCTTGCCCTGCTAGTGTCATGTAATGGGCTATTGTCCTGCTAGTGTCATGTAATGGTGTCTTGCCCTGCTAGTGTCATGTAATGGTTTATTGTCCTGCTAGTGTCATGTAATGGTTTATTGTCCTGCTAGTGTCATGTAATGGTGTCTTGCCCTGCTAGTGTCATGTAATGGGCTATTGTCCTGCTAGTGTCATGTAATGGTGTCTTGCCCTGCTAGTGTCATGTAATGGTTTATTGTCCTGCTAGTGTCATGTAATGGTTTATTGTCCTGCTAGTGTCATGTAATGGTGTCTTGCCCTGCTAGTGTCATGTAATGGGCTATTGTCCTGCTAGTGTCATGTAATGGTGTGTTGCCCTACTCATGGCATGTAATGGTGTATTGTTCTGCTAGGGTCATGTAAGGTGTCTTTCCCTACTAGTGTCATGTAATGGCGTATTGTCCTTCTAGTGCCATGTAACAGTGTATTGTCCTGCTAGTGTCATGTAACGGTGTATTGCCCTGCTTGTGTCATATAATGGTGTATTGTCTTGCTAGTGTCATGTAAAATTGTCTTACCCTGCTAGTATCATGTAACAGTGTATTGTACTGCTAGTAGCATGTAACGGTGTATTGTCCTGCTAGAGGCATGTAATGGGGTATTGTTCAGCTAGTGACATTTAATGGTACATTGTTCTGCTGGTGGAATATAATGATATATTATCCTGCTAGTGGTATGTAATGGTGTTTTGTCCTGCTAGTGGAATGTAACAGTGTATTGCCCTGGTAGTGGAATGTAACTTTGTATTGTCCTGCTAGTGATATATAATGGAGCATTGACCTGCAAGTGGAATGTAGAGGTGTATTGTCCTGCTAGTGGCATGTAATGATGTACTGTCCTACTAGTGGTATGTAACAGTGTATAATCCTGCTACTGGGATGTAATAGTGTATTGTCCTGCTACTGGAATGCAACATTTTATTGTCCTGCTAGTGTCATTTAATGGTGCATTGTTCTGCTAGTGGCATGTAATGATGTATTGTCCTGATAGTGGCACGTAAGGGTGTATTGTCCTTCCATTGGAATATAATGGTGTAAAGTCTTGCTATTGTCATGTAATGGTGTATTGTCATGCTAGTGCAATGTAACATTGTATTGTTCTGCTAGCGGCATGTAAGAGAGTTTTGTCCTGCTGGTGTCATTTAAAAGTGCATTGTTCTGCTAGTGGGATGTATCCATATATTTTCCTTCTATTGTCCTAATAGTGGTATGTGACATGTAGTGGTGTATTGTCCTGCTAGGGGAATGTGACAGTGTATTGACCTGCTAATGGAAAGCAACAGTGTATTGTTCTGCTACTGGAATGTAATGGTGCATGGTTTACTATTGAAATGTTGCCCTCTAGTTGGTGACCATCAAAAGAGCGAGATCATAATGTCGTCCGAATCAAAAGGGTGATATCAGAATGTTGCCAGCATCAAAAGGGCAACATTCTGATGTTGCATGCTTAATGGTCACCAATGGCCGCCAACTAGTAAATAATAAACCAGGCCAGGCAGCCTCAACCCTGAGATGTAGTTCTGTTCTTCTGAATTTTAGCTGTACTCTCCTTCTCTGACCCCACACTGCAGGAAGTAGGATAAATACAGCTGATGTTGCAAGCTTAACCCTAATCTTGCCAGAGAGGTATCCAATGAAATGCAATGCGTTGGATACCTCTCTGGCAGTCAAAGGGTTAACAATCACCCTGTTTCAATATGCAATTGAGAGAAGGATATCTCTCACCACTTCACATTATGATAAACTTTTGGCAGCAGTTCCTTAATTAACACCCCGTATTCCATTTACTTTGAACAAGCGAAGGATACCAGATCCCCAGAAACCCCATATTAATTTAAAGAATCCATATACAGCACAGAGCAGGAGACTGCAAAGTGAAGCCCCCCAGCTTCTGCTGGACTACAAATCCCATCATCCGCCTCCTTCCAACAGCTGTTGGAGGATGATGACAGTTTTAGTCCAGCAAAAGCTGGATGTCCTCCCATTGCACGCCAATGGCATAGAGCATATTAAACAGGGTGACCCTTAACCTTTTGACTGCAAGAGAGGTATCCAATGCCTAGCATTGTGTTGGATACCTCTCTGGCACCTACAGGGTTAAGCATGCAACATCAGCTGTGTTTACTATTGAAATGTTGCCCTCTAGTTGGTGACCCTTAAGTATGCAACATCAAAATGTTGATGCGAACGATAGTCTGATGTCGCCCTTTTGATGTGGGTGACATTATGATATGCCCTTTTGATGGTCACCAACTACAGGGCAACATTTCAATAGGATACCATGGTGCATTATCCTGGTAGTGGCATGTAATAGTGTATTGTCCAAGTAGTGGCATATAATGGTGTATTGTCCTGCTAGTGGAATGTAACTGTGTATTATCCTGGTAGTGTAATGTAATGATGTATTGACCTGATAGTGAAATGTAATGGTTTATTGTTTTACTAAGCGCATGTAATTATATATTTTTCTGTTGAGCTCATGTTAACAAAAAGTACCAGATCACCAAGTTGGCTTTACCTGAGTCAACATCATCCCTGATACTCTGATTGTTTGAACTAGGGAGGGCGATGCATATATGTATAGCTTTATTTATGTAGTGCCACAGTGTACGCAGTGCCTTACAACAGTAGGATATACTAAGAAGGAGAGGACTGATGCTGGAATTAGCCAACAGCACCATAGGGTTTTAATACATTTGATGCTAGAGTTCAGTGTGTTAAAACATTTAAATAAATGGAGATCTTTATCTGAACCTCTGGTGTAGCTGGTTTGCTCCAGAATTGCTCCAGTTCATTAGTTTATCAGTCGCACTGCAGCATACGATGAATTAACAGCACCAGGCCTAGTTTGCTTCCTGTGTCACTGTACTGAGACAGAAGGACACTTTTGGCGCCCATTATATTCAGTGTTAACCTCTTCTTACTATAAATAAGGTCTTAAAAGAGGGGCAGTAAACAAATGAAAAGAGACATATATATTTAGAAAGATAGGCATGTTGTAAAATATATTGAAAATCAACCTATGTACCAGGAGACGCTCACTTTCCTAGAAATTAAAATTTGTCTATCTACTAAACTTTACATCAGTTGGACTTTTGGTTAACATGACACATAAATATACATTTTCAGATATTTAAAAAAAAAATCATTGTTGACAGTGCTACCTTAAAGCGGAACTTTGAGGTAATACCAAGTCGCCATGCATTCATTAAACGCATGACGACTAGCTTAAAAATTGATGTCTTACCATTAAATAATAGCTCTGTCTAAAGTAATCCATCCCGTTTGGAGACCGGAACCCAGGATACAAAGCAGATATCTTGTCTGTGCGTCTGCGCCATCAATCCCAGTCTCCATTGAGTAGACTGCAGTACACCATATGGTCACCGGAAGGGACTAACAGCGCAGGTGCACAGACAGCACTAACCTGCCCGTCAGTCCCGAAACGGGAAGGATTACTTTAGACACAGCTATTATTTAATGGTAAGACATCTATTTTCAAGCTAGTCGCCATGCATTTAATGAATGCATGGCGACTTGGTATTACCACAAAGTTCCGCTTTAATAAACTGATAAAGGCATATTTTCCTTGTTATCCACTCACAAACATTAATCACAAGCACATAAGGTGAGTAAATATTTTTACAATAAGAAGATAATAAAATAAATAGATATTTCCCTGATTCACAGTATCATTCTGTTAGAGCACTCTTGATGTTAAGACCCTTTAATTTCTATTCAAGATCTGGGACCAAGTTAAGCTTGGTCCCTATTGTATTTTATACACAGCAGCTGCTTTAAATTAAAAGAAATTAAATGCCTAATTGTTTTCCAAGGCCTTGTATTCCCAAAGAGATCAAACAGAGCCAGATGAGATGCTAAATATAAAAGTCATTTACAAATGATTTAGGTGATACCTCCTAATGTTTATCATTTCATCCCTCTCAACAGATGTCTGCGTAATGTCCTATTTTATTTTAAACCCTTGTAAGATACCAGCAATAACTCATAACTGACCTCAGAACGGCCTAATAAGTCTATGATTTGTTAATAATTACAATGACTTTTAATCCACAGCTTTATTAAAAAATAAGGTAAGATTAATTAAGCTATGTGTCATATTAAAGTCTTATTTGTTAAAGAGGTCACAAATTAATTGAAAAATAATGTATTAGAGACATCTCAAATGTACAAGGTGTTATGTGGTGTCTATTAAGTAACAGATAAAGCAGCAATTCTTATACACTGCCCTCTGTTGCTATGTACAAATGATTATTTATGAGTACACTTTTGGTATGTATGAACAATGCATTGTTGGATAACTGAGAAAGTAGGCTACAAATCATGGCTTTCTATGTTGGAAGTCTGGTTTAAATCCTATATATATATATATATATATATATATATATATATATATATATATATATAGATAGATATAGATAGATATAGATTTATAGAGATATATATATTTTTTTTCTATAAACTTTTTATTAAGAATTTTTGACAGTAAACAACATGTACACATTTTGAGAATGATAACAATGTCAACGCCATTTTGATGGCAAATAGACCAGCGTGCTGAGTCCTGCAAGAGTGAGACATGCCTCTCGGTGCTAGAGTTGTATTTCCATCTATATCGGCCTTGTGAGAGAGAACGCTCTTCGCCAAACAGGCATAACTGGCAAGGTTATATATGTCAATGACACAATCGTGGATGTCAACGTCCCATCAGAAGGCTGGTTCATAGACAAAGAACACATAAAATGTGTACATTAACAAAAAGAAAAGAAAAATAAATAGCAAAAATCACAATAGAACACAAATCTATGCTCTAGAGAGAAGGCGCATCAACATCCACATGACTCCATTAGGATTATAGGATCAATCTAAGACAACGTACTGGCCGCCCCCAAGCCCCCCCATCTGAGACAGAAAATTGTGAGACTGTTATGCTTTGATCTGTTAAGTCATACTCTTTAAAGGGTATCAGAATAGACTACGGACTGTATGTTCAAAAGTAAAGTAAGAACAATTGTGGGTCAAACCTCATACCCTGCAGGGGAGAGCCAAAAATTCCCCATACACCCATTGATTTAAAATGGCATTCAACCCCCTGATTGATTCGCAATGCACTGAAGACCTTTCTAGTATTCAAGGGCTTAATATTCCCATCTAAATCAAAGGGAATTTTTAGTTCTCATCTATAGCGCAGTTGGTTTGACCAAGAATTCCTCCACGCTTCTTTTGGGATGTATGGGCTTCATAGTAATTTGTCTTCTTTGCATTTGTTTAAAAAATAAGTACGCCATATATTTTTTCTGTTTAATTTGTTAAGGAAGGGAACAAAAACACCCTCCCTTTAATGAAAACACATTATATATGGTCCCAGGATTCAAAATTGTTTTCTATCAGAATCAAGATAGAGAGATGGGGTACAATGTTATCCCCCCACACAGTATTCAAGGTCATTTGGGCCTTAAACAAAATTGAACATTTTTTTAACCATTGATCCCCTTTGTTGCTGGTTCCACTAATACGAGCTGATCCAGTAACAAACAGAGGGCTGGAGAAGATGGAGGATGGAGAGCTGGGGTACAATTTAATTACCCCTCATTTTATTTAAGGTAATTTTGGCCTTAAAGAAAACTGAATATTTTTTTTAGCCATTAACCCCTTCACTGCTGATTTAACCCCTTTGTGACCAGCCCCGCGCACACGGCCGGCACGTAACGCTCGCCAAACTTTTATTTTTCATTTTATTGAATGACTTCCGGGACATACATTTATGTCCTTTGTCACTAAGTGGCAGATTTTGTGGGACGTACATGTACGTCCATTGTCGGGAAGGGGTTGATGTATGTACTTTTTTACATGGTGGGGATAGTTAATTATATGCAAAGGAAAAATAAAAATGAAAGAGGGGCGCCAATCGTGTATTACCCTTGATATACCATATATACATGTACAATATACATATAGGTCAACTCACATTTCTTAGTGGTTGACTATCAGACATACGTCAGTAATCAACAATATTGGCATACAGGGTACTTTACCCATCTCTGTTTGGGTCTCCAAACATCTGGGTCACGTGAAGGTACTTCAGTTCGAGTATTCCAACTTGTTGGATGTCTTGAAACTTAATCAAATATCCAAAATAATAACCATAAAATAAAATAAAAATAAAAACGTAGCTGTGCTAATCCAAAAGCACTAAATTTATTAAAAAACAATATTTGCCCAATGGCTGAAGGCTCAAGGTACGCGTTTCACAGCGCAACCAACTGCTTTATCAACCAATCTGACCTAACAAAAATCAATAAAACAAAGAAAAGAACGGCTACAAACTAACTGATATTTAAAATCTCCTTGGCTCCATTCGATTGGCTGGGTAATTAGTTAATTAAATAATTAACTAAATTAGATGTTACTACCCAAAAAAGTAGAAATTTTATAAGCCCAGGCAATCGGAAAGCAACAAGTATAACAATTATAACACAGCAATAACATTTGTGTCATAATAAAAACGTATCATAAAAATCACATTAACAATAATATAACAATATTCAATTCAAAATTATTCAAATGTGATCCATCCCAACATATGCCTCAAATTAAATATTGAATTAACTCCAGATATATCCAACGGCGCATATATGCGTCCCAGGCAATCCTAAAGTGGTCCAAGAGTTAATAAGTTATAATGCTCAAAAGAGAGCAAAACCAACTAAAAAATCACACATAATCTATCCCAAAATATGCCTGTCATACATAAAATTCAGATATATCCGATGATGCATACATGCGTCCTGGAGAATCCTACAGCGGTCCGGGAGTTAATAAATTGTAATGCTCAAAAAAGCGCATAAAAATACCCCTGAGCATCAACGTTAGAAATCACACTATATGGATAATATAGAAGCCAAATTATAAAGTTAATAAAGTAGAACCCTAACGATTTAACCCTTAAGCGCTAGTGGTAAGGATCACACCATGAGATTGATATGTTCTGTTAGAAACAGAAATAGAACTAAACGGTCTATCTCCCAAGGGTTAATGCGGCACATATAATTACATAAAGATCTTATAATGCAATTAATATATTCAAATAAAACCTTAACCACTTAACCACTAAGCACCAGTGGTAAGAATCATACAGTGGAACTAATAAAAAGGTTTAAAACTAATATGCCTAAATATCAATACTAAAGGTCACTCCACTTAAAACAAAACTAGACGCCCTAACCCTCAAATATTAATAGGGCACATTTCACACCACTGCAAGCCTCCTAGAGAAATTGTGGAGCAAATCATGTGAACAATAGGAGACAAAGAGGATTCCCAAATTTTCCATCAATATATATTAGGATTTTAGCACTTTGAATACAAAAGACAAAATACAAAAATTTTATTGCAATGTAAACAATATGATGAGACCCTTCAAGCATTCAAGCCAGGTGTCAATCGTTAATTTTTGGCCAAGGCACGTGCAGACTTTTAAGGGAATCCTAACATTTTACTGGTGCAAGGGTGTAATGAAGGTTGCAAATAAAGTTATTGTTAGGTCTCATAATAATAATGACAAAACTAGCATATTGTACATAATAACGTCCATAAATATACATATGAAACTCAACATTTGCTTTTTGTCAAAGTGTTCATAGAAAAAAGTGGTACCTTAAAGGGATAGTAATGTTTTACAATAAAAGCAACTCTGAATAACCCCTTTGAGTGCCAGAGGGTTAAGCAACACATTGCACACCCCTCTAGCACTCAAAGGGTTAATCTTCATAGTATTTGGGCCATGGAGAGTATTATTTCAATACTGCCAGAGTTATAGTTCAAGAGTAATTGAATGATAAAGTATCCCCCTCCCGCCCCTTTTACTGATGTAACACTGTTCACCCTAGAGCAGCAAGACTGTCCGGATGGATCTCAGAGAGGGACAATCTTCAATTAGCATAAGGGGAAAACCTGATAAACCTGTCATCGGGGGCAGGATTTTCCTTATTTTTAACAGTAAGAAGATTGTCCCTTGCTGTTAGCTGTCTGGTCGCAGGACCAGATTCTACATCTGAGGGAAGCTGACTTACACTAGGTAAAATGGGTGGGAGGGGGATACTTTATCATTCTATTACTCTTGAACTACAACTCTGACAGTATTGAAATAAGACTCTCCATGGCCCAAATACTATGAAGATTAATTTGAGCTGCTGTTTTTATAAAACATTACTATCCCTTTAAGCCGGTGCCCACAGTGCACCAAAGAACCATAATACCCTGACAGGGAATCACTGATTCAAGGGATTAGTCCTTTGAGTGCCAAATATTTGTGCAACTCATTGCTTTTGTAAAGTGTTACTCACCTCCCTAGCACTCAAAGTGTTAAATGCCCCATTCAAATGAATGGAAAATGTGTCACCTATAAGGCAGTTTTTTCCCAGAATTCTTCCAGAGTAAAATTGCAGTGCATATGTGTGTTTTCTTTGCCAGTTTTACTTTGATAAATAGACCCCAGAAGCTAATGTGCATTATTATCAATAGACCATGAAGTATTTCAGTAGAAAACAGAAAGGGATGTATTAACATGATTAGTATGATTCCTCTTTTAAAAAATAGGCACTGAAACCAATTTCTTAGTACTATACCTCCCTAACATCAAATTACAAAGCTACATAATTTGACAATCTGCCTCTGTACACAGTTTATGCCAAGGGAAGGGCAGTGGGGAAATGTATGGTTGCTCTGGGCATTCCTTTCCTGTGCTCATTTAACATTATGTACTAACAAGGCACAGTGGAAAGAACAATAACACTACTACATTTTCCTGTGCATGTTGATGTGAAGGCATTTGGGAATTGCTCTCTCATGCACGTAAGAGATCATATAGTCTAGAGCATAACCCATAGTGCTGCTATATAATATGGAAACATCAAAGATGCTTGGTATATATGTGTTTGTATCAGTATATACCCGATGACTTTTATGTTTATTTGATCTAATAAAATCATTTTTTTTTATAAAAAGACCTGTGTGTGCCTATTCTGGATACCGCAGCAGTTATACAACTGTTTTATATGTTAAAAATTGAGTTTGAGCACCCAGGCAATTCGTTTTGGTACGGAGTGCCCATCAACCTATATATATATATATATATATATATATATATATATATATATATATATATATTTATATACAGTAGTAGTTTTCGTGGGACTGTACACACTGTGGATAGGTTACATAAGCCTGGGTGCTCATCAGAGAATAAAGATGATACATACAGTTCATGGAGAAAGACGACACTCATAGGACTTAGATGTGGTGTAAAAACACTGTTACATTTTTATTGAGATCATCGTTTCTTGATAGAGGCTACGCTGATAGCCAAAACGTTGATCGGAATTAAAATGTAACAGCGCTTTTACACCACATCGAAGTCCTGTGAGTGCAGTCTTTCTCCATGAACTATATATATATATTTATTTCTTTATTTATTACCCCTTCCTAACTGGTAAAATGTCATTGCACTCTCCAAACTGTTAAAGTCACAGCTACTAGATGCAATAATGTCAATGACAAGAAAACGCATGTTAAAGTAAATCCTTGTGGGAAAAACAAAAAATTAAACATGATAAACACAAATACATTATTATTGACATATGGACTTATGCTCGAATACAACATTATAAAAAGCACTATTATAAAAATAGTAGCTTTTGAATTACACCTCACCTCAATTTTTTTCAGGTAAATTAACCAATACTTCAGGAAGCAATGGGGAGATATTTATTAAGTGTCTGCAGCTGCTTTGATACATAACCCTAAATAAAAATACAATTAGACATCTTAAAAAAATATAACCCATAGTTTGCAATCTATATTTAATCTTAGCCAAATAAGGTTACAAAAAAGAGGAGAGTCTGTCCCACAAAGCCTGCAATTGTCAGACAAACGTACCTTAAGAGTTTATAATTATCATCCAAACGGATCTTTTTATAGTTTGGGATCCAGAATCATCCAAGAAGCTTGAATTGATCAAATAAAACCATTCTAAGGTTAGAAAGCATACAGGCATCCGCAAACTAGCCAGCAGAGTCTGAAAGTCATATTAGACCAGACCCACGTGACATCAAGGAGCCTGCAATTAGAGGCAGTGACAGCATGACACCATAAGGTACCATATGATTCTTAAAACAGGGGACCCACATGATACTACATATCTGTCAATTAAATGCAGGGATCTACACGATAATACAGAGCTCTGATAATTTACTGACTTGTGTTCAAGGAAGGACATTTCCAAATTCTGGCCTGTTAGTGTGTACTGAAGGCACAGGTTGAGAACCATTGATCTAGAACCTGACATAATATTACCAGTTTAGTTCAGTTATATTTTACATCACTTTAACTGATATTTGAGCATATGAATAAAAGTAATGTAGAACAATTCTGGGGTAAACCAGCAATACCATTAGGACAAATACATATTTCCATAGACTTGAATTTGACTTTCAATCCTTTCAATGCAATAGAGGGTTCCAATGCATTGTGAAACTATACACTGTAAATCTCTTTAGCATTCAAGGTGTTTAAATGCCCATTTAAATTAATGGTAATTTTGGTAATTTGCATTTGTGCCGTATGAAGCTGTTTATTTGTCTTTCTTCATATGTGTCATTATATCTCTACTTGTGACATGAAGATAACATCTGATGGTATGCTACCACTATACATCTGATCTACTTGTCTGGTACATTCATTAGTGAACAATGCATGCTGCTGGTTGAAGGTATAGTATACATATGGAATGAATATATGTGGAGGGTTACTTGTATTTTAATATTATTGTTCCAAATGGAACACTCAGCATTGTGTCTCTATTTACTTATCACTCTTGTGCAGCATTTAACCCCTAAGATGCCAGGCACATCTCCAACACTTTGCAAAATACAAAGGTATATTGCACTCTACATTAAAACACTAAAATATTAAAATATCTTTACTACACCACACAAACACACACACACATATGCACACGTGTTTACTTTACATTACAATAGAATATCTATATACATACATCCTTACCTTAACCTTTTGAGTGCCAGATGGGCATGCAACGCATTGCAAACTAATGCGTTACCTATCCCTTTGACACTCAAAGGGTTAAAATGTTTTGTCCTATAAGCTGAATCTCTCTTGCATTACTCATTTAATAACCTTAATTTTCTTTATCCTGAGAGCTTAATATTTGTCATCTTTACTCATTGATAGAGATAGACTCTCTGACAGGTATTATATAGTGTCCTTAAGACTATGAACATTGCACCTGGGGGGTGGGTGATGTGTCATGACTTTTTTTTCCCTTAAAGGGACACTGATGTCCCATAAAAAAATCTTCTACTTTTATAGAGCTTAAAAAAACTATGTCCCACAAATCCCATCTCTCAAACCTCTATGGTTTGAGAGATATTCGTATGTAAATTTCCATCTCCCTCCCCTTCTCCTGACATCAGCGTCTAGCTGACAGCAGGAGATCCTGGTCTGGGGACCAGCCGGCGGCTGTGCAGCAGAGCCAAAATCGCATTATTTAAAAAGAATTACTTCATTAGAAAGGTCTACATAGTGTGCATGGTTTGCAAGCATACTTTGTAGACCTTTCCAATGAAGTAATTATTTTTAAATAACACTATTTCGGCTCTGCTGTAGAGCCTCCTCAAGTCACACGACTCGAATCTCCTGCTGTCAGCTTTACAGCTGACGTCAGGAGAAGGGGAGGGAGAGGGAACTTTACATATAAATATCTCTCAGACCATAGCGGTTTGAGAGATAGAATTTATGGGACATAGTTTATTTTTTTAAGCTCTATAAAAGTAGAATTTTTTTATGGGACATTACTGTCCCTTTAAGCTGGTTTACAGACAGTGGTTACCCAGTATACACTGCTCGACCAGATTAAAACGGACATGGTGAGCGGGTCTTTGACGTACTGGTTACACACTAAGAGAGACGTGTCTTCCTAGTGAGTCACAACCTAATGATACTAGCTTAGTATCTAGTTACAGGTTTGACGATTTTAAAGAAATGCATTTAATGTGTTTTGAACATATGTGGCTCTGATACATCGCACATAGACTAACTGACTATTATACATTGACCCAACTTATATGGAGTTCCTTTGGGACATAATAGTGGTATCCAGGTACACACACACATGATATAACCAGGGCTTATAATTTTTAGTGATGAGCGAGCATGCTCGGCCGAAGCTCGGTTCGGCTCGAGCATCGCTCTGCTCGGCACATGGCGGTACTCGTACGAGTACCGCATGTGCTCGCCCGCCATTTTCGGGTCTCCTCCCCGCACGTTTCACGGCTGCTGCGCAGCCAATAAACGTGCAGGAAGGCTCTGACATCAGTGTAATGCCAGCAGCCATGTTGGCTGCTGGCATTACACTGATTGGCTGGCCAGAACCCGTGATCGGGTGCTGTATAGCACCTGACCAGCGAGTTCGGCTCAGTCTTAGCCAGGGAGAGATGAGGATAGGAAGGGAAAGTCAGTGTAGGGAGAAGAAAAGCGATTTAAAAAAAAAAAAAAGACCCAAAAGTCCTTTTTAGGACTACTGTGTGTGGGGGCAGCAGTTTATTTTGTTTGGGGGGGCAGAGATATAAAAAAAAAAAGTCACATATTCCGTTCACTGTGCCTAGCCGCAGATTAGCAGCACATTCTGTTTAGTGTGCAAAGTTGCAGATTAGAGCACATTCTGTTCAGTGTGCAAAGTTGCAGATTAGCAGCACATTCTTTTTAGTGTGCAAAGTTGCAGATTAGAGCACATTCTGTTCAGTGTGCAAAGTTGCAGATTAGCAGCACATTCTTTTTAGTGTGCAAAGTTTCAGATTAGCAGCACATTCTGTTTAGTGTGCAAAGTTTCAGATTAGCAGAACATTCTGTTTAGTGTGCAAAGTGTAAAATATCAAAGTCACATATTCCATTCACTGTGTCTAACCGCAGATAAGAAGCACATTCTGTTTAGTGTGCAAAGTTGCATATTAGGAGAACATTCTGTTTAGTGTGCAAAGTGTAAAATATCAAAGTCACATATTCCATTCACTGTGCCTAGCCGCAGATAAGAAGCACATTCTGTTTAGTGTGCAAAGTTGCGTATTAGGAGAACATTCTGTTTAGTGTGCAAAGTGTAAAATATCAAAGTCACATATTCCATTCACTGTGTCTAACCGCAGATAAGAAGCACATTCTGTTTAGTGTGCAAAGTTGCATATTAGGAGAACATTCTGTTTACTGTGCAAAGTGTAAAATATCAAAATCACATATTCCATTCACTGTGCCTAGCCGCAGATAAGAAGCACATTCTGTTTAGTGTGCAAAGTTGCGTATTAGGAGAACATTCTGTTAACTGTGCAAAGTGTAAAATATCAAAGTCACATATGTCATTCACTGTGCCTAGCCGCAGATAAGAAGCACATTCTGTTTAGTGTGCAAAGTTGCATATTAGGAGAACATTCTGTTTACTGTGCAAAGTGTAAAATATCAAAGTCACATATTCCATTCACTGTGCCTAGCCGCAGATAAGAAGCACATTCTGTTTAGTGTGCAAAGTTGCGTATTAGGAGAACATTCTGTTAACTGTGCAAAGTGTAAAATATCAAAGTCACATATTCCATTCACTGTGTCTAACCGCAGATAAGAAGCACATTCTGTTTAGTGTGCAAAGTTGTGTATTAGGAGAACATTCTGTTTAGTGTGCAAAGTGTAAAATATCAAAGTCACATATTCCATTCACTGTGTCTAACCGCAGATAAGAAGCACATTCTGTTTAGTGTGCAAAGTTGCGTATTAGGAGAACATTCTGTTAACTGTGCAAAGTGTAAAATATCAAAGTCACATATTCCATTCACTGTGTCTAACCGCAGATAAGAAGCACATTCTGTTTAGTGTGCAAAGTTGCGTATTAGGAGAACATTCTGTTTAGTGTGCAAAGTGTAAAATATCAAAGTCACATATTCCATTCACTGTGTCTAACCGCAGATAAGAAGCACATTCTGTTTAGTGTGCAAAGTTGCATATTAGGAGAACATTCTGTTTAGTGTGCAAAGTGTAAAATATCAAAGTCACATATTCCATTCACTGTGCCTAGCCGCAGATAAAAAGCACATTCTGTTTAGTGTGCAAAGTTGCGTATTAGGAGAACATTCTGTTTAGTGTGCAAAGTGTAAAATATCAAAGTCACATATTCCATTCACTGTGTCTAACCGCAGATAAGAAGCACATTCTGTTTAGTGTGCAAAGTTGCGTATTAGGAGAACATTCTGTTAACTGTTCAAACTGTAAAATATCAAAGTCACATATTCCATTCACTGTGTCTAACCGCAGATAAGAAGCACATTCTGTTTAGTGTGCAAAGTTGCATATTAGGAGAACATTCTGTTTATTTTGCAAAGTGTAAAATATCAAAGTCACATATTCCATTCACTGTGCCTAGCCGCAGATAAGAAGCACATTCTGTTTAGTGTGCAAAGTTGCATATTAGGAGAACATTCTGTTTACTGTGCAAAGTGTAAAATATCAAAGTCACATATTCCATTCACTGTGTCTAACCGCAGATAAGAAGCACATTCTGTTTAGTGTGCAAAGTTGCATATTAGGAGTACATTCTGTTTAGTGTGCAAAGTGTAAAATATCAAAGTCACATATTCCATTCACTGTGCCTAGCCGCAGATACGAAGCACATTCTGTTTAGTGTGCAAAGTTGCGTATTAGGAGAACATTCTGTTTACTGTGCAAAGTGTAAAATATCAAAGTCACATATTCCATTCACTGTGTCTAACCGCAGATAAGAAGCACATTCTGTTTAGTGTGCAAAGTTGCATATTAGGAGAACATTCTGTTTACTGTGCAAAGTGTAAAATATCAAAGTCACATATTCCATTCACTGTGCCTAGCCGCAGATAAGAAGCACATTCTGTTTAGTGTGCAAAGTTGCGTATTAGGAGAACATTCTGTTAACTGTGCAAAGTGTAAAATATCAAAGTCACATATGTCATTCACTGTGCCTAGCCGCAGATAAGAAGCACATTCTGTTTAGTGTGCAAAGTTGCATATTAGGAGAACATTCTGTTTACTGTGCAAAGTGTAAAATATCAAAGTCACATATTCCATTCACTGTGCCTAGCCGCAGATAAGAAGCACATTCTGTTTAGTGTGCAAAGTTGCGTATTAGGAGAACATTCTGTTAACTGTGCAAAGTGTAAAATATCAAAGTCACATATTCCATTCACTGTGTCTAACCGCAGATAAGAAGCACATTCTGTTTAGTGTGCAAAGTTGTGTATTAGGAGAACATTCTGTTTAGTGTGCAAAGTGTAAAATATCAAAGTCACATATTCCATTCACTGTGTCTAACCGCAGATAAGAAGCACATTCTGTTTAGTGTGCAAAGTTGCGTATTAGGAGAACATTCTGTTTAGTGTGCAAAGTGTAAAATATCAAAGTCACATATTCCATTCACTGTGTCTAACCGCAGATAAGAAGCACATTCTGTTTAGTGTGCAAAGTTGCATATTAGGAGAACATTCTGTTTAGTGTGCAAAGTGTAAAATATCAAAGTCACATATTCCATTCACTGTGCCTAGCCGCAGATAAAAAGCACATTCTGTTTAGTGTGCAAAGTTGCGTATTAGGAGAACATTCTGTTTAGTGTGCAAAGTGTAAAATATCAAAGTCACATATTCCATTCACTGTGTCTAACCGCAGATAAGAAGCACATTCTGTTTAGTGTGCAAAGTTGCGTATTAGGAGAACATTCTGTTAACTGTGCAAACTGTAAAATATCAAAGTCACATATTCCATTCACTGTGTCTAACCGCAGATAAGAAGCACATTCTGTTTAGTGTGCAAAGTTGCATATTAGGAGAACATTCTGTTTATTTTGCAAAGTGTAAAATATCAAAGTCACATATTCCATTCACTGTGCCTAGCCGCAGATAAGAAGCACATTCTGTTTAGTGTGCAAAGTTGCATATTAGGAGAACATTCTGTTTACTGTGCAAAGTGTAAAATATCAAAGTCACATATTCCATTCACTGTGTCTAACCGCAGATAAGAAGCACATTCTGTTTAGTGTGCAAAGTTGCATATTAGGAGAACATTCTGTTTACTGTGCAAAGTGTAAAATATCAAAGTCACATATTCCATTCACTGTGCCTAGCCGCAGATAAGAAGCACATTCTGTTTAGTGTGCAAAGTTGCGTATTAGGAGAACATTCTGTTTACTGTGCAAAGTTGCAGATTTGCAGCACATATTCCGTGTAATATGAAGAAGGCGGGTAAAAAGGGACGGGGAAGTGGACGTGATCCTGATAGTTCAGGGCGCGGGTCAGGACGCGTAGAAACTGTGCCTGGTGCCAGAGCACAAGAAAGAAAGACATCCACCATACCTAGCTTCATGTCTCAGTTTACAGGGCGTCGCAGGACATCACTCTCGAGGTCAGATCACTGCGAACAGGTGGTCGGTTGGATTTCAGCTGATACTGCTTCCAGTCGGTTAAGCACCACCCTGTCTTCCACCAAGTCCACTCTCAGTAGCCAAGAGTCTGGTCAACATAATCCTCACCCTGATCATCCTTCCTCCCACCATAGAGGGTCTGGTCAAAGAAGTGATCCCACACTGGGATATAGTGAGGAGCTCGTCTCATCACCAATCCTTAATTTGAACCTCTCTCCAAGCACGCTTGCAGAGGAACATGACATCTTGTGCCCTGATTCACAACCTCTTGAGGGTACCCAATCACAAGAAGATGACAGAGGGGAACGGCATTTAAGGTCAAAGGAAGTGGATGATGATGATGATGAGACACAGTTGCCATTAAATCAACCACTATTACTGTCTCAAGACCTTGATGAGGAGGATGATATACAGTTGTCAATGACTGAGTATGTGGTGGGATCAAGACATGAGGAGGATGATCAGAGTGAGGAAGTGGAGGAGGACTTGGTGGACGATGAGGTGACTGACCCCACCTGGGAAGGTGTAGAGCCGAGCGATGACAGCAGTCCTGAGGGTGAGCCATCTGCAGCACCGCAACAGGCTGGAAGAGGCAGTGGTGTGGCTACAGAAAGAAGGCGGACCGCACCAAACCGGCCCGCAAATGTTCCACGGAGCACCCCCTTGCGTAAATCTCCCTTGCCAAGGGCTAGGTGTTCCACGGTATGGCGTTTTTTTAAGGAAAGTGCGGACGACAAAAGAATTGTAGTTTGCAACCTGTGCCACACCAGAATGAGCCGAGGCATGAACACTAGAAACCTCACCACCACCAGCATGATCCGACACATGGCATCCAAGCACCGTAATAAGTGGGAGGAACGCCCGGATCGCCAATCTGTGTCTGCAGGCCACACCACTGCCTCCTCTTCCCCTGTTTTCGGTTCCGGCCAATCGCCTGTCGAAGGCGCAGGCCCGCATACCTCCCGCCCTGCACCTGTACCATCTGAAGCACCATCAGCGACCACATCCACTTCCCTGTCCCAGCACAGCGTCCAAATGTCGTTACCCCAGGCATTTGAGCGCAAGCGAAAATACCCAGCCACCCACCCACAGGCCATAGCACTGACCTCACACCTTTCCAAATTACTGGCCATCGAAATGCTGCCATTTAGGCTTGTGGAGACTGAGTCCTTCCACAGCCTGATGGCAGCAGCTGTCCCTCGGTACGCAGTCCCCAGCCGCCACTACTTTTCCCGGTGTGCCGTCCCCGCCTTACACCACCATGTGTCCCGTAACATCACCCGTGCCCTGACCAACGCAGTTACTGGGAAGGTCCACTTAACGACTGACACATGGACAAGTGCTTGTGGCCAGGGACGCTACATTTCCCTGACGGCACACTGGGTGAATGTCGTGGAGGCTGGGAGCGACTCGGACCCTGGGATGGCACAGGTGCTACCCACGCCGAGGATTGCGGGCCCTACCTCCATCAGGGTTTCCGCCAGCACCTACGTTATTGGCTCCTCCTCCTCCGTTTCCACCTCCGAATTCTCTGCGCGCAGCGCCACTCACCCATCAGCCGGTAGCTGGAAGCAGTGTAGCACTGCAGTGGGGATGCGTCAACAGGCCGTGCTGAAGCTGATCTGCCTTGGGGACAAACAGCACACGGCCTCAGAGCTGTTGCAGGGGATTAGTCACCAGACCGAGCAGTGGCTCTCGCCACTCAACCTGCAACCAGGCATGGTTGTGTGTGATAATGGGCGTAACTTGGTGGCGGCTTTGGAGCTCGGCAAGCTCACACACGTACCATGCCTAGCGCATGTATTTAATTTAGTGGTTCAGCGATTTCTAAAAACCTACCCCAATTTGCATGATCTCTTGGCCAAGGTGCGCCGCGTGTGTGCACATTTCCGTAAGTCATCTACAGCTTCAGCCGGCCTGTTGAAGCTGCAGCAGCGCTTACAATTGCCAGCTCACCGGCTGCTGTGTGATGTGAGCACGCGCTGGAACTCCACCTTCCACATGTTGGCCCGGCTTTGTGAGCAGCAGAGGGCAGTAGTGGAGTACCAGCTGTTACACGGTCATCGCCTCTCCGTTCAACTTCCTGTAATCAGAAGTGAGGAGTGGGAATGGATGTCAGACCTCTGTGAGGTTTTACACAATTTTGAGGAATCGACACATGGTGAGCGGCGATAACGCTATTATCAGTGTAACCATCCCACTTCTGTGTCTACGGAAACGCTCGCTGCTCACAATTAAAACCGACGCTTTGCATGTGGAAGAGGTGGAAATGCGGGAGGAAGAGCTTACACAAGGTGATAGCCAGAGCACCCTCACTTCGTCTTCTCAGCGACAATTGGAGGAGGCGGAGGAGGAGGAGGAGGAGGAGGAAGACACGGTTGCCTCCGCTACAGAGGGTAGCCATGGAACTTTAGTTCCATCTCTTCAGCGTGGGTGGGCAGAAGAGGAGGAAGAGGATGAGGAGATTGAGAGTCATCCTCCTGTTGAGGACAGCGAAATCTTGCCTGTTGGTACTCTGGCACACATGGCTGACTTTATGTTAGGCTGCCTTTCCCGTGACCCACGCGTTACACGCATTTTAGACAACATGGATTACTGGGTGTTCACCCTTCTGGACCCCCGCTACAAAGAGAATTTCTCATCTCTCATTCCTCCGGTGGAGAGGACAAGCAAAATGGTGCAATACCAGAAGGTTCTTGTTGAAAAATTGCTCCAAAATTTTCCATCTGACAACGCTGGCGGCAGAGTACGTGCTACCTTGGCCAACCGAGAAGGGGAGAAAAGTGGAGCACACAGCAGTTCCGACAAAGGCAGGGCAACACTCTCCAAGGCGTGGGAACCTTCATGACACCCCGCCAGCACCCTCACCCTGATGCGCAGCCTAGTGTCACAAGGAGGGAAAAGTTTTGGAAGATGGTGAAGGAGTACGTAGCAGACCGTGTCAGCGTCCTCAATGATCCCTCTGTGCCTTACAACTACTGGGTGTCCAAGCTGGACACGTGGTATGAACTGGCACTCTACGCCTTGGAGGTGCTGGCCTGCCCTGCCGCCAGCGTTCTGTCTGAGCGGGTATTTAGTGCTGCTGGTGGCATCATAACAGATAAGCGTATCCACCTTTCCACCGAAAATGCTGATAGGTTGACACTTATAAAAATGAACAAGGCCTGGATTTCCCCTGACTTCTCCACTCCACTGGAGGAAAGCCCCGGGGGAACATAAACTCACTTTATATATGTTATTTACAATGATGGGAATACTCTGTATTCCCATTCACCCCTTCCACCCAAAAAACGGGTATATGGTTGACTCTCTTCCATATGCCCAGTGATATAATTTTTATATAGGGCCAGCTCACCAGCGGGCCCAGTGATATAATTTTTATATATGGCCAGCTCACCAGCGGGCGCAGTTTGACAATTTTTGTATAGGTCAGCTCACCAGCGGGCCTTCTCATATAATGTTTTATTGGGTCAGCTCTCTAGCGGGCCCTCTCATATAATGTTTTATAGCGTCAGCTCACTAGCGGGCCTTCGCATATAATGTTTAGGATGGTCAGCTCCGCAGCAGACCCTCACCCATAATGTTTTAGATGGTCGGCTCAGCTCACGTTTCCCTCTTAATCATGGCCCCAGTTCAGAAAAATCGAGGAAATTTTTGGGAGAATTTGCCTCTGCGCACGTTTCCCTCTTAATCATGGCCTCAGTTCAGAAAAATCGAGGAAATTTTTGGGAGAATTTGCCTCTGCGCACGTTTCCCTCTTAATCATGGCCTCAGTTCAGAAAAATCGAGGAAATTTTTGGGAGAATTTGCCTCTGCGCACGTTTCCCTCTTAATCATGGCCTCAGTTCAGAAAAATCGAGGAAATTTTTGGGAGAATTTGCCTCTGCGCACATTTCCCTCTTAATCACGGCCCCAGTTCCGAAAAATCAATGAAATTTTTTGCAGAATTTGCAGATGATATACAAGAAAATATACAGCAAATACTGTTTGGTAACAATTTTTCGCCTAAAGTCGTTTTTATCTTCCTTTTTGTGTGTTTTACGGTCAGTCTGTAAAAATGGCGTACTACGGGCGAAACATCGTTCCCAGCAGCGACGTTGGAGTCCAAGATGCATCCAGACATCCTCCCTATGCTGTCCCTGAACCATTTCTGTGGTGTTTCCATCATTTTCTGCCCTTTTCCTATGGACCAGGCACCCTCCCCTCATCAGAGCAGGGGGTGCCTGGTGTAATGCTCGAGTCCTCCCATTGACTTCAATGGGGCTCGGGTGCTCGGCCGAGCACTCGAGCCTCCGGGGGCGCTCGGTCAGAGCACCCGAACACCCGAGCATTGGGGTGCTCGATCATCACTAATAATTTTAAGTCCTTTGCTACCAGCCAGATCTGAAAAGTTACTCACCACTGCAAGCCAAAACATACCCACCAGGGCTGAATTTCTACTCGCCAGGGCAAATTTTCACTCTCCATTGGCTAGTGACGAGTGGAAATTTTGAGCACTGGTATAACTATTACTAATACATGCAATTTACAGTATCTCAATGCATACAGCGGGTCTCCAGCGCATCTCGCAGCAGTCTGCTGTAAGCCACTACAACTGTTACTGTGCTCACAACCTTAAACAGTTGCACTGTAGCCTATCATGAAGATTGATAAGTGACTCTTTAGTCTGTGTATTAAAAGTATTTGTTTGACTCGATACTGATTAATAGCTATATTAAATTAGTTTGGGTATTTCTGCTGAGGATTTTCATATAGTGCGTTTAACCAGTAAATAGAAAATAGTTCATTGTTTAAACTTGAATAATGATTCAAAGTTTAATTTTATTCACAAGGATGTTTTACACTATATAATTTCATACTAAATGTGATGTCATTGATTAGGGAATGCCTGATCTTGGAGCCTACTGGGGGGTGAAAGCTTTAAAAGGTTACCAAATTGCATAAGTTTGTATCCTGAGGAAGGCTGACATCTTGCAGCCAAAATGTTGATCAAATATAGAAAATATTTTATTTCAAATTTATCAAAGAAGTCCTGTGAGTGCTTATGTTACAATACAAATAAAAGATAATTGCACCTTTATGTGAGCACTCAGGCAGCCGTCTAAGATTAAGCGTGAGTGCTTCCTAACTTTCTAGACTCTATCTATCTATCTATCTATCTATCTATACACATATATATATATATATATATAAATATGTATTAGCACAAATATAGACATCTGAGACCAGTTCAGCACAAATATTTAACTTTGTCTCAAGCTAGATCTTAGTTTTTAACTTTTCTTTTTCTTTTTTTTAAACAAGAAGTATTTGTATAGTTTTTAATTCCTAGGTATTATTAAAAACACATACACCAGGTTTCCCAAAACTTTGAGTAGCTGGATGTTTAAAACCAGCACCCTCCCTCTATTAGTATCTAGATTTACCCAAGGCATTAGATATTAGTTTGCAATAGGCAACAAAATAGAGTTGATGTTGTGTGAGAAGGAGTTAATTAACCCCTCATCAACTGCTTTTATTGTTCCGATAAAAGTGGTTGTTGAGGGGTAACCCATTTTCTATGGATGCAGGCTAAGGATCCAGTGTACTAGGGACTCCCACTTTCTTCCAAGGTTTGAACACAAAAGTTTGTGTGGGCATCAGTGGATAACAGGTACAATCTGAAAATGTATTACCAGAAGGGAGAAGACACATGTGACATTGTCAGGCAAATGGATTCCAAGTGTTAGAGCAGACAGAGATCATTGAAGGTCTGGAAGCAAGCTGAGAGTCTGGTAACCAGTAAAACGGATCAGGAAATATGAAAGCCAAGACTTCAGCTAAAAAAATAAAGGATAGTTAAATAAATTGAACTAAAGGCATAGACTGTAAAGTCAATGCATATACTCAAGGCTACATGACTGTGCTGGTTCATATGCCTAGGTACCTGAATAATCACCCATTTGAATGCAGTGAACCACATGGATACCATTACGCTGTAGACTGAGTGCCCCTCATTCATGGCCGCCAGGCCAGCAGAGAACACTAGGATGCCCAGGAAAGTTCTCACACATTTTAGTTTTGTAATAGGAATTCAAATCTTCCTGTATGTTATACTAGTCACTGATGTATAAAATCAATAGGTTTTGATAAATTAAACATTATATTTTGATGGTACATCGATACACTTTATGTTAGGTATCTGCACAGCATGTTTTGATGTCAGACATATCACTCACTGCGCTTTTAGATATCTCCCGATGTGTGAGCTCTGCCTAGATTCATTCATAGCACAGTTTGTCCTCAGCTGATTTGTACAAAGTGCCACACTGTCTAATCCAACAAATAAAGATACGTTTCTCAAAAATTATTTATATTACAAAAATTGGCTACTAAAACATGTTTTTATTGTCTTTAAAATTATCTAAATATAGCTTAACTTGATGGTCAGCTTTAACATATAGATGTGTACATTAGCTACACCTTACTCTAGACCTTATCTTGAATATAGGCCTTAAAAAATGACATTAGCAAAAGTAAAAAGTAAAGATATGCAATAAAGCCAATAAAAAAACAATAACGTTACTGGACGTTTTTGGCTGTAAAGAGAGAGTTTCAGGTATTACTTGCTAGAAGAGCTGAGCAAAAAAACAAGGCAGCATCCATTTAGACTGAAGAGGAGGTGTTTTCAACTACATATAAGGCAGGGATTTTATTACAGTAAGGGCATTGAGGTTGTAAATTCTTTGCTCAGGAGGCTGTTTGGCACTTGCTGTAGACCCTTTCAAAAACATATTGTATATTTTTTTAGTTCAGAATAATATAGAGAATTGTTGACCCAGGGAGATATCTCACTGACTTGTTGGAATCAAGTAAGAATTTTTAAACATTTGAGGCATAATTTATAATGGCTTAAATGGAATTTTGTTGTCATAATGTGGATAAAAAGTTCAGTCTTTATACAGCAACAGTTGACCTTGAGGTGCTCATGTCATTTTTTCAATCTTATCAATTGTTACTATAATTCCAAAATTAGTTAAAGTGCAAAACAACATTTATAAACATGTATTTCAGCATTTATTTTATAAAAAAAAAATGCAGCTTGGGGTGTATACATCAGCCATGTTAGGCAATTATTGGCCATCATTGATGAATAGCAGTTGTCCAAGTCTTTACAGAAAAATATTGCACCTTGACATCTTGGTATCCTTGTTGAGAACCAATGACAGATTGACAGTTCACAGTAAAAATGAAAAAAAATTAGAAGTATTTTAACTAATAAACTTTAAACATACAATTTGACAGGAATGGAAGGGATGTTAAATTAATTACAAATAGCCCTACTGTTATATCCTTGCTTCAACTGAACACTAACAACTACTTTCTAATATCCTGTTACTATAACAATTTTAAAACATCAACTTCTTATTCCATGGACATTATTAAGTCATGTGAAATTTTAAGTACACTTCTAAACACAGAAATGCATTGATATTTTGACTACAACAATATAGTTGACATTTTATTGTGGTAAAATGCATGTACAACACTGGCAGTTGTTTCAATGTGCAAAGGAGATGTAAGTAATTTATAAAGAAATGGCACAAGGTGACCTATTCTTCACCCAGGTGGGGAGGTGAAGGATTGAAGAAGGGAAATGGTAAAAAAACCTGAGATGTATTAATGGGACAAGAGTAGAAACATGAAACAGAAGGAAAGGAGGGGGAAGTTGGTGAGTAGGTGAGAGATGGAAAGAGTTGTGTTTGTGAAATTGAAGGTAGTGGATTTGTCAGTCACTCAAATATTTTGTTTGTTTCAAGTTCTAGCAGAAATAACATGTCAAAAAAAGTATGTATTCGTGTTTTCTTAAACTCAAAAATCTTTTGGATTTTTGCAAAGAAAAATACATAAACTTTTCCAAAAAAGTTAGCATTTCCAAAACAGGAATAAAAGACAAAAACATTAATTCAACCCAATTTTGCTTGGAAATTTACAATCAAAGTTCTGAAGGCTTACATTTGCAGACTGTCATTTGATCCCATGCATGCAAGTGCACAGTATACATGAATTCACAGATCATTGCCATGGTGAGAAGTAGGAGAAAATCGTCTTCCTCTTTGAATGACCATTTGATTTTTTCTGTGTTTCCTGAGACAGAATGTTTCTCTCTAGTGTGCTCCCACTCCACATGTTTCTATGTTGAAGCATGTGAAACCATCCCACAAAAAAAAAACTGAATGCTGCTGTCACTGTACCCCTTGTCCCTCCCCAAGGGCATGAAAATACAATTGAACCCCCACCCCACACCAGCCTGGAAGTTTGATAACAATAGTAACACTTGCAGCACCATCATCTTCTTGTGCTAAGGTCAGGTTGCTGAAAAATACCTCCCTTTTTTAAGCCATGCAAAAAAAATTTTCAGGCTTTGTTTTTTGTAAATCTGAAACCTAAAAACTCCTTTTTTCAGGCTTTACTTGTTGGAAGCCTGCAATCATTTTTGTTAAATCTAGCATTGCTGTGATATTTCTAGGGTGTACATGCTTTCCTTTCTATAGGCCTGCTGCTATGCTAACTATTATTTACAGAGAGAGAAACAAAAAATAGGTTACACTTAATGAGGCAGATGTGAAAGGTGTTGGTGGGATTAATGTATGTATGAAATATATAGCTATACTATAAAAGATGAAGTGGTTAGGTGACCACAAACTCTATGTCTGTGCCACCACACCCCCAAGGAGGCAGCTAGGAGGAGACTTGCATATGTCCTCTACCTTGCCTGAGCCCAATATTACACACTAAATTATAATACATACAACCCAGGGCTGGTACATAAGAGCACATATACAGATCTCCTGTAGACTGCCTGAGCCCAACACACACACCCTGGGGCGCAGCCAAGAGGAGATTAGCATATCTCCTACACACAGCCATTTAAATTTACACACCCCTCACTATCCCTTCACCGAAACCAAAAAAAGGCTGACACTCTCCTCTTGGGGACAAAAATTTCACCCACCACCACATTCTATTTTTCCTAAAAACAGTGGTGTTTTCTCTGAAGCACTCATCAAAAATCACATGGAGTGCATTCAGCACACTCCAGCACAGTTACACTAATGTACACTGTTAACACACATCGTGTGACTTAACCCTTTGACTGCCAAAGAGGTGCACATCACATTGCAAAATAATGCGATGCCCACCACTGTGGTACTCAAAGGGTTAACATGGCCTCTTCCACTCACAAGCTTGCGTCCTTCCACATTTTCCCCAAACTATATTAACTCTTTCAGTTCCCCAACCATAGCCCCTCACTTCCACTATAATTCTCACACTTACTTCACTACAACATATTAAAGGGATAGTAATACTTAAAATGTAAAAAAAAATATGTTGTAGGGTTTATCCCCCTGAGTCAAACAAGGGTACTCCCACTGCTGAAAGGTGTTTCATTCAAAAGTTATTAATTTTCAAAGTTTAATTTTTTAGGTGCAATATCACAGTGGCCTGAAATTGTACAGTGGCGCTGTTGCTACACGATCCTATGGCTAGCTCTGGTCAGTTGACCATAAATCTCCATAGGATGGTGTAGCAACAGCGCCACTATACAATTTCAGGCCACTGTGATATTGCACCTAAAAAATTCAACTTTGAAAATTAATAACTTTTGAATGAAACACCTTTCAGCAGTGGGAGTGTCCTTGTTTTACTCAGGGGGATAAACCCTACAACATATTTTTTTTTACATTTTAAGTATTACTATCCCTTTAATTCTTTCACTGCCCCAATCTAAGCCCCTCATTGCCTTTACAATTCTCGCGGTCTCTTCACTAAAGTATATTAACTGTTTCAGTGGCCTACAACGCATTAATTTCCAATGCCTTACATATCACTCTGGATTAAAAGGGTTACAGGCTGCTCTATTACCCTGATCTGCAACTCTTTAATTACAAAAGCCTTACCTTACACACTGCCTGCCACACCACCAGTACTGAGAACCCAGAAGTGAGCCGACTGATCTCATGGTTCCTTGGCCAAGAAGAAGAAACAGCGCAAACTGGAATCACCCCATACAACAGGGCTAGGGCCATCCACAGCTTGGACCGGAATGGAACTCCCATTGTCTTGCAAAATCTTGGTGATTTTCTCTGCAAGGAGTAGCCCTCCCCCCTCACTATCTCCTCTTTCAAAACACAAACATGTCATTTCCTCCCTCTGCCACTCCTGTGATAAGGTAAGGGATTGCAAGGGCCTTTTTCAATACACACACTCACCACAATACACACACTCACCACAATACATACACACACACATGCAATACACGCACGCAATACGCACACACTTACAACACACACGCACAACACACAAACACACAATACATATGCATAACACACATACACAGATGCACACCACAGAACAGCCACCATACACACACAATAAATGCATACATGCAATACACATGCAAAACACAAACAGACAATATACATACACAAACAACAAACACTCAACACACAACACACATGCACAACACGCATGCCCACAACAAACATGCACAAAAACACACACAATATACACATACATGAAAAAACATGCACAGCAATACACACAACACACACACAATATACACATACAACACACACACTAAATTCATACAACAAACAATATACACAACACAATACATACAACACAAACAAACACAATACATACAAATGCACAACACACACGCATAATATACACACATGCAATACATATGCACAACGCCAACAGACACATGAACAAAAACCACAAACGCATAACACACCACAACACACACACACAATACACAACACATAAATAATACAGACATGCAATACACGTGCACAATATACACTACCATGCAATGCAGACACGCAATACACACGTGCACAACACACACACACAATAAATACACACAATACACCACAACACACACACACACACCATATGCATGCACATGCACAATGCAGCACTATACACACACATACACAACAAAAAAAACACATCACAATAATCACACAATACACAGACACACACACAACACACATGCAAAAAAAACACACGAAATACACACACACAAAATAACACACACACAACACATACACGCAATTACACAGCAACACACGTGCGTGCAACACACACACTTGCAACAAAAAGCACATGCATAACACACCACAACACACACAACACATAAAGAATACAAACATGCAATACACATGCACGATATACACTAACATGCAATGCACACATGCAATACACATATGCACACACACACAATGAATACACACACAATACACCACAACACACACACACACACCATAAGCACACACACACACACACAATGCCAAAGATTGTGGCCTTTTTCACGAACAATAAAGAAGTGCAATAGCAACAAATATATACCCTCATGTGTGATTCAAACATAAAATGGCTCTAAAACCATTTTGCACCAGTCACCGAATAGAAAACATTGTGATGAGCAGATCTAAATACCAATGAAACATCCGGTGGGTGATTGACATTGGGAGAAAATGTGACCAAATCATAATTAAAACTAAAAACATGAATAAAAGTACCATATACTAGTGTATACCCGGAGGATCACCTTGTCCACCAGGATACTTAGTAATAACTACATCAGTACAAATGAAATATGATAAACAGTAAAGAGAAATAAATGTTCAAAAGTTATACAGGTCAGAGTGTAAAGCCGACCAGCTTTAGGCTTCACAAAGTAAATACAATATAAGGCAATGCACCTATGAACATAAAGGTTAAAGGAAAATATATGATATCATACATAATCGTAACACAAGCCTGTAGATATCCCAATACCTGCAAAGCAGGAGGCATATACATGAGAAACAAGTACTAAAGGATGATGCTAAGCAGATATTGCGGGAAAAGAATAAAAAGGTAACCCGCATATCGCAGCACATTGAAGGCACAGTCAACCAAGTATAGGATGTTATAACTCTCATGTTCCAGAGTGTATAGGATACCTAAAAATGCAGCTAAACACTACAAAAACAGCATATCACAGCTTTACAGCTGACAGCAGGGAGAGGGAAACTTTAAAATGTTCTGTCTCTCAAACCATAAAGTTAGAGAAATGGGACTTGCGCCGATCGATTTCTTTTTTCATTATCTAAAATATTACTTTTTATTCTTTTAATCCATTACCATCCCTTTAAGCTCTGTAGAGTGTGAAACCTATTAGATGGTGCCTAGTTGCACCTAACACCTTCACCCTTGTCCCGCTCCCATTTCCTTTCCATGTTGGATCATTTTTTAATTTTTACAATAAAGAGGAGTTTTTTTCACGTTTCCACTGCCTTTTTGTGAATGCGGCTGCATCTATCCATTTGCACAGGGATGGGCAAAATATTTTGCCTCAAAATCAAAATACAAGAAAAATTGCAGTTTTTGCAAACCGGCACTTTTCATCCAATATTTAATGAGGTGCCACTCTTTTTTTTTTTCTGCTTTTTTTCAGTACTGCTTTTTTTCAGTAGTGGTAATTGTCCTGTTTATCATCATAAAATAATTAAACTTCCTCATCAATGTGGCTACTTGTAGGGGCATAAATCTGAATGATTTGAAGAACATATGGCACAATGCAGAAAACTTGTGCAATCTCTATTTCCCGTGTGATAACCACTAGGGAATAGGTTTGCACATGATTTTGTTGAATTGTGCATGAAAATTCAAGATTAGCGAACGGCTGCGTGAATTTATTTTTTTTTGTGGCCGAGGCTAAGATTAACGAATCCATGTGAGTGGAATAGCAAATGCTCCTAATGCAAGAACTGCTATTGCGATTGAATTTATAAGTCTGTGTACTGTTGTCGTAAAATGGAATTTTTTATGCACAATTCAAGAAGAGCTTGGTATTTAGCTTCCTGGATTAGAACATGCGCAAAATCTATCTGCGCACAAAAATGCCTTTACCCAATGCAGACGTTTCTTGCATCGTGCCAGTAGTGACTGTTTAGTTTAATAGCACAGGAATCAATTCTTTCAGAAATCCTTTCTATTTTTACGATTCTGTCAGTCTTTAGTTAATCAAGGATCCACTTTCTCCACATTTTCCACCTTTGGTTCATTTATAGTATAGCCAGTGCCCATCTTCTAACTTTGAGTAAATCTTCGTCTTTTTTTACGAGTCTCACTTAAGGCGATAATGTCCCAATTGATGTTATTTAGTTATTGTACTAGTTCCTCTAGGCGTGAAACTTCACTCATTGATCCAATGTCTAAAGACCAACGGCAGCCTGATACGACCCTGTAATTCTTAGCACTCTCTGCCATTGAGATGGCCTTCCCATTGCCATCGGAAGTCGCTTGAAAATCTCCAGGGAATAAACCCATTGATTTTGCTGCAAAGTCATGCTGAGGAAATGTGTATATTAGGAATCAGAGACACTCAACTAGGAACGAGCCTGAATACAAATTTGCAGGCTTTCTATGAGTAGTGTACTACCCAGAGTGCAGTCTCTTTTAGCCCACTAGTGCCTTTCACAAAGAGGAAATATCCTAAAGTGTATCATGCTGGTCCTGATATAACAGAAGTTCAGCTATGAAAGAGAAGCAGCCAATCCCGAATGTACATTTTGAACTTGTTGGGCCTCATTAGTGAGGTGCAGCTGTCCTCTCTAAGCATTGTGGCCAAGGCATCCCTAATCTGAAGGATAATTTGCATATATATATTATGAATCAGAGATGCTCAACTAGGAACCATCCGGCAATTAAAATTTGCAGGCTCTATAGGAGTGGTGCCCTACCCAAGGTGCAGTCTCTTTCAGCCCACTAGTACCTTTCCCCAGAGAGGAAATATCCTAAAGCATATCATACTGATCCTGCTATAACAGCAGTCCAGCCACAGAATGCCAGGAAATTCCTCTTTGAACAATAGAAGCATCCAACCCAACACATACATTTCGACCTTGTTGTGCCTCATCAGTGAGGTGCACCAGGTCTCTCTAAGCACTATGAGAAAGGGGTCCAATGCTGGATTCCTCCATTACCCTTGGGGTGACTAATCCCAAGGATAATTTGCATATGTTTATTAGGAGTCAGAGAAGCTTAACTAGGAATGAGCTTGCAATACAAATTTGCAGGCTCTCTTGGAGTGGTGTCCTACCCAGGGCTTGGTCTCTTTTATCCCACTAGAGAGGAAATATCCTAAAGCATATCATAGTGGTCCTGCTATAACAGCAGTCCAGCCATGAAATGCCATACAATTCTTCTCTGAACAAGAGAAGCAGTTAATCTCAGATGCACGTTTCCACATTGTCATTGAAGTACAGCTGATCTCTCTTTAAACGCTGTAAGCAATGTGTCCAGTGCTGGAATGACTTATCCCCATGATAATTTGCATACGTACATTTGGAGTCAAAGACGCTCAACTAGGAATAAACTTGTGAAACAAACTTGCAGGTTCTCTAGGAATGGTGCCCTACCCAAGGTGCAGTCTCTTTTAGCCCACTAGTTGTCGCGGTTTGCAAGCAAGACAAGGAGTCAGATGGTATAGTAAAATCACCTTTATTAAAATGAACAGCAATATAACAAGTTGGTAATCACAGGGAGTAGCAGAGAGTAATCCGAGAGGTAGACACGCTATCAGAAATAGAAGTATAGCTCCAGATCCCCAGACTGCAGAGACTAGGCTGAGGCCAATGGTAGTCTCGATATCTGAGAGCGTGTACCCAAACAGTCTCCCCTAAGGATGGTAACTGGGGAGAAAACTGACTCACGCCTGCAGTCAGTAAGGTAGAGTCTACTAGAGCCACAGGTCTACACCAGATAGGGTGTCCACTAGACAGGAAGAACACAGAGGGTAGCTGAACAGAGCCCTAGGTCAGCACCAGGTTGGATAGTCAGACAAGCCAGGGTCATACACGGAACAGTTAGTCAGACAGAGCCACAGGTCTGCAAAAGTTAGGATGTCCACTAATGAGGAGGTAATACTGAAAGTAGCTGGACAGAGCCCCAGGTCAGCACCAGTTGGATAGTCAGACAAACCAAGGTCATACACGGAATGGGTAGTCAGCAACAGCCACAGGTCTGCACCAGTTTGGATGTCCAATAGGTAGGGAGCACACAGAGAGTAGTCAGACAGAGCCACAGGTCAGCAGCAGGATGGATGGTCAGACAAGCCAAGGTCATACACAGTAAATCAGGAACAAGCAAGATACTACTGTCACAGTTTCTACAAGTAAGATACTACTACCCTTACGTACTGTAGCAGTTTACAAGCAAGACAAGGAGTCAGATGGTATAGTAAAATCACCTTTATTAAAATGAATAGCAATATAACGAGTAGGTAATCACAGGGTGTAGCAGAGAGTAACCCGAGAGGCAGAAACTCCATCAGAAATAGAAGTAGACCTCCAGATCCTCAGACTGCAGAGACTAGGCCGAGGCCAATGGTAGTCTCTATGCCTGATAGGAAGAACCTATATCCAAACAGTCTCCTTATCATGGTGCCCGTGTTCCTGCTCTGACAGTGACATTGTTACTTTGCCTAATTTCAATGCTGCCCTCTTATTCACCTAACATCCTTGCTCCACCCAGGGCTTGCCTTTAAATATCCTGTCATGTCTATTCTAAGGCGCCCTTTCGTGGTGTATCTGATTCTGACGTTTGTTACTGCGTTGCTGTTATCGTGTATGCCCCGGCCTGCCTGATGACGTTCCTGTGTTTCCTCCGTATTGCTCCATTACCGACTGATCTGGCTGAGAACCTGCCCTGTTGCTGAACTGATCTGGCTGTGAACCCGCTCCATTGCTGAACTGATCTGGCTGAGAACCCGCTCCATTGCTAAACTGTTCTGGCTGAGAACCCACTCCGTTACTGTACTGATCTGGCTGATAACCCATGTGGCGCTATTCTTACTTTGTCGACCGTAGGCATAGAATTCGTGCTATAGCCACTTACTCCAACCGCCGTTGCGGTGTATACATGCGAAGTACCGGTACAGTGCTATCAAGTGCTGACTAAGTTACTCAGATCTCTCTGTGTCTCCCTCTGCGCTATTGCTGAGCTCACTCCCTGTGGGAGTTCCTGTATATCTTTGGGCATCTCCTGTTAACTCGTTCAGTGCCTAGACTGTCTAGGCAAGCCTTATGCTCCTTCGTTGTTGAAGTGCCTGGGCTAGGGCCAGCACTTGCATATTACACACTCGGTGGTGTGAGGAGACCCTGAGCTCTAGTCACTGTCTAGTGGTCATTGGGCCTAGAGCCAGCATTTGCACCTTAGTCTACTGTCATGTGAGGGGACACTTGTGGCCTTCCAGTTGTTTGCCTACGACCTAGGGTTTACCATCTGTAAGTGGTGGCCTCGTTCACCCTGGGACCCCTGTCCCGTGGTCAGTGTTGCCTCGCTGCCTATTTGGGCTCTGTGCAACCCAGGCGTCTGGGTCTCATGCCAATTACTATCTCCAGGACTTCTTGCCATCCTCTGACCTGCTGTCAGTCCGGGATCCAGTAGCCTGATCTCTCTAGGTTCTCTAGAGGAGAATTGCCTCCCTTAGAAACCTCCTGTTCCTGCATCCCATCTCAGTCATTCTATGATTAGTCATTGCCTCATTGACTAATATATATTGTTGTTTCATATTGTGGGCCTGTGGCCTTATTCCTTGCATGCACTTTACTCGATAAAGTCATTTTAACCTTATTGATCTGTCCGAGTGTTCATCAAAAACCGTGACACTCCCCTAAGGATGGTAAGCCGGGGAAGACTGACTTGCGCTTTCAGTCAGTAAGGAAAAGGCAATCTCCTGAAAAGGAAGGCAACAAGGACACTAACTCACGCCTGCAGTCAGTAAGGTAGAGTCTACTAGAGTCACAGGTCTGCAGTTGGACAGAGCACCAGGTCAGAAACAGATTGGATAGTCAGACAAGCCACACACGGAACGGGTAGTCAGCCAGAGCCACAGGTCTGTACCAGTTAGGATGTCCACTAATGAGGAGGTAATACTGAGAGTAGCTGGACAGAGCCACAGGCTCAGCACCAGGATGGATGGTCAGACAAGCCAAGGTCATACACAGGAAATCAGGAACAAGTAAGATACTACTGTATTGAACAACGTAAGGGTAACTGGATAAGGATCCAGGTCCCTTAACTACCCAGAAGCAGGAAGTAGCTGGGTGGAGCTATCGGCCCAAACTGCATAAAGCTGAGGTCTGCGACATACTGCAGCCTTGCACCCGGAAAGGTCGCACTGAGGAGAGATTTGGTCGACCCTGCGTCAGAACGAAAGACAATTCGGACAGCAGCGTCAATTCGGCAGAGGATACGGGCAACCGCTAGAGATGCCCAGCGCACTCAGACCCTATCCTGGAAATGACGTATGGGATGACATCGAAGCGACATTTCGTGCCATCATAGCCCTGCGTCAAGGCCGGAGGCATTGCTGGAATTAAGGTAACTGTGACACTAGTGCCTTTTACAGAAAGGAAATATCCTTGAGCATATCATACTGATCCTGCCAGTGGTCCGGCCATGAAATTCCAGGTAATTCCTCTTTGAACAAGATAAGCAGCCAACCCCAGCCATACATTTCGACCTTGCTAAGCCTCGTAGGTGCGGTACAGCTAATTTCTCTAAGCACTGTGAGCAAGGGGTCCAATGCTGGATTCCCCTTTTACCCTTGGGGTGAGTAATCCCAAGGATAATTTGTATAATAGGATTCAGAGACGCTCAACTAGGAACAAACCTGCAATACAAATTTGTAGGCTCTCTAGGAGTGGTGTCTTATTCAGTTTGCAGTCTCTTTCAGTCTTTTGTCTTTTGGCTGCTTCTCTTGTTCAGTGGTGAATTGCTGGGCATTTCCTGTCCAGACTGCAGTTTTGGCAAGACAAGTATGATATACCATAGGATATTTTCTCTCTGTGAAAGGCACTAGTGGGCTAAAAGAGACTGCACCATGGGTAGGACACCACTCCTAGAGGGCCTGCAAATTTATATTGCAGTCTCATCCCTAGTTGAGCGTCTCTGACTGTTAATTTAGAGAGAGAGAGAGAGAGAGAGAGAGAGATGCACATTACTTATGAGGTCCAACAAGGTTGAAATGTATGGCTGGTATTGGCTGCTTCTCTTTTACCGAAAGGAATTGGTTGCATTGCTTGCCATTTCATTGCTGGACCTCTGCTTTGGCTGGACCAGAATGATGTGCTTTAGAATTTTTTTCTCTAGTTGAGTGTCTCTGGCTCCTAATTTACAAATGCTGAGGGAATAGACAATAATCTGCCATGATGATAAAGTGTTCACCCTTAAGAAGGTCTGTAGAGGACCAAAAACATTTGGCATTGAATAAATTGACTCTCTACTCATCATTCCTGGTCCTGAGTGCTCTCTTGTCTCAACCTTTTGGTTCATCCTAGGCTGAGTACATATATATATATATATATATATATATATATATATATATATATATATCTGAAAAAGTTGGGACATTTGGCTGAAGTTGACCTGTTCTGGTTTTAGCAGTTGTCCCTAGCAGTGGGAGGTTAAGAGAACAAAACAGGGATGTAGGGATAGCTAAGACCTCATGCAAATGAAGAGGAACACACTCCTTTGACATTCTGAACCAATTATCTCAGACTTTCCATATGTTAAATGCACAGACCAGAAGCACTTAGGCTCTTTAACAGGACCCTAGAAGGACACACAGTAGATGCTGGCCTGGAGCAATACAGAGGAACCCAGTCAGGATCTGCAAAAATTCATAAAAAAAGAAGAAGATACTCTGCCCCTGGGAGGATAGACACTAGAGGGTGAAGTACGTTGGGAGACTATATATTTTTTTACTTGTCCTACCTCAGAGGTGGGGATCTCTCTGCCTGTGATGCCCAGGAACCTGAAGGAATGTATGTAGATTTTGAAGGTACTTAAGAACCAATCAGATATCAAGTCTGCCCATTTTCCTATCTAGTTGGACTTGAACACACACATACACACATATATACTATATATGATAAATCTATATTAAATCATTCCTATGCCAGCTTTTAGAATTTCTGGAAAGTAAACAATTTTATTTTCTGTAGCTTGCCAACAAAGCTTTTAAATGTTGAAATTATCTTTTTTTATTAACAACATAAAAATATATTTTAGCTTCTCCTTTATTTAATAATTTATTCATTCAAAATGGAAATACGGATGACTAATGGATTTACAGGTGTTTATTAAAGGATAGTAATGCTTAATATGGAAACAGGTATATATTGCAGTGTTTAGCTTGCTGAGTAAAACAAAGGAACTCCCACTGCTGAGAGGTTTTATTCAAAAGTTATTTCAGCTCCAACTCACATTTGTTGGGTGAAGTACTTTGGTGAACTGACATTTTATGGTGGTGCTGTTGTTAAAGGCTCTTGAATGGCTCTGGTCAGCTGACTAAAACCCTTCATAAGCTGCTGTAGCAATAGCATCACTATAACATTTCAGAATATGGAGTTAATGCACAAAAAATTGCAAGTCTGCACTTCAATTACCTAATAATACATCCACCAGCAGTCCGAGTATCAGTGTTTTACTCTGCATGATAAAGCTTGCAATTTATATTTTCCAGTATTAAGTATTACTATTTTCAGTTATGTGTGTACTTCCAGAGATATAAGAGTATCATATGTTATAGTGATTGCACAGTTAGAATAATCCACTGAGGTTTCTGTAGTATGCTATAATAAAATAGTTGATGAGGACAAAAAAAGACATATGTACACGATAGTTAAGCGTTTGCCATATCACTCTTGTTGATCTAGAGGAAGACTCTATTGGAGCTATTTTCAATTTAGCCCCAAGAGGGTAAAAACATTTGTTTCCTGACTCTAAAAGGCAGATGGATATCTTCCTGGATCAACATCCTATCTGCCTTGAAGCCAACTGTCATAATTCTTTATATTGTTCTGATCTAGAATGGTATCCAATACATTTTTGACTAGCGTCCAGAAGAAAAGTTTTCCACAACCTTACTGACCTTCCTGTAAAAAAAATCCTGTCAGTGTTTTAATCAAAACTGCCTTTTCCTCTACTCTTATTGGGAGACCCTTTCTCCTTGCTCAGTTCCATGATTAAATATTTCCCCCTATAGTTCTTTCTATTGACCTTAAATATATTTGGCTAGTCTCCCTTAATAACCAAATTTGTCCAGTCCCTTTTTGACTTTGTTGCACTTTTCTGTACTGTTTCACATTGATAATGTATTTTCTATATTTATTTGACTGCTGTTGGACAACATATCTCATCATGCTGAAATGGTTTTAAAAGAGTAGTAAAGTTTTATTATGAAAATGATCTATGGCCTTTTCCTGTCAGATTAAACAAGGGTACTCCCGTTGTTTGAATATGCATTATTTTAAAGTTTTAACAGTAACTGTCATTTTTAGGGCTTTTTTATTGTTGGTTTATAAATTAAAAAACAACTAAGTAAAAATAATTCACTTAAATCTCCTGTACTTAATTCTAGCATCTGTAAAAATTATTTAATTTGCTTTCTGAGGTCTAAAATATAGTCTTCCATATTTCCTGTAATGATGAGCCGTTATTTCTTTTCCAGGGCTCTGATTTCAGTCACCATAGCAATCTTTATAAGAGTTTTTGAATAGATTGTGCTGTATTGGTTTAAAAGGTAACAGTCTTTCTGAATAAAAGATCAGTGGCTACTAATCTGAACCAAAAATTATCTCATTACAAACTGGGATGACAAAATGAACCATATGGTGTATATACAATTAACCCATACAATACATGCTCTTACATGTATATACAAATGAAATTTATAGACTGCACTTGAATTGTGTGAAAAGAGTAGTAAAGTATTATTTAAAAAAATGCTTTCTGGGCACCACTTAGCACTATTGCAAACAGTTTTATACATAGAAAATGTTCAACTGTTTGCAATAGTGCCAAGTGATGACCAGAATGCATGTTTTATATGCTAAAACATTGCTACTTCATTAATACAATTCAAGTGCAGTCTATAAACCCAATCTCATTTGCATATACATGTAACAGCATGCATTGTAAGGGTTAACTGCCCCCTACAGTTTATATTTTTGTCCCCGTCCAAGTTCCTTTGATGAGTGGAAGATCCCATTGGATGTGGTTAGCTGGGGTATATAGAAGACTAGGCCCCTGGGAAGAGAAGAATCATGTGCTCCAAAGGATAAGCTACATGAGAAGCAGCAAAGGAGGATCCCTTAGGATATGCAAGCCCCATAGCTTCAGGCCTACATCAAGGCACAAAGGGAGGTGTATGACTGGGGTCATCTGATGTCCCGATTTACTCTCAATGTAAAAGTGCAATTTTTCACTTTTGAGGTGAACATTTTCACCCATCATTATCTGTGACAACAAGTGGAACAAGACTGAAAAGTCAGACCATATACGTGCGGTATGACATCCAGTGCGACAAGGATGGGTGTCAGACTGTTTATGTATGGATTTGTCACCACCAGTTGGATCAGTGGGATAAGGCTGGTGTTTTATACATGATATATGTGATTCTGTGGCTATAAGTGGACAAAACTGGTGTGGGACACAGGAAGAAGTCTGAGGTGGCAGACAATGTATGTGTGATTTTGTGGCTACCAGTGAAACTAGGCTGCTGTGTCAGAAAATGTATGCATGGTTCTTCTGAGACTACCAGTAGGACAGCAGAACAAGGCTGAGGTGTCAGACTGTGTATTCGTGTATCTGTGACTACTAGTGGAGAGAAGAGCAAAGCTAGGTGGCAGACAGTGTATGGAACAAAATGATAGGAGTGAGACTCAATCTCCTTCTTCCTCTTACCAGTCTCTTTCCTTCCTCCCACTACTTATTCTTCTTCGTTCCACCACTTTCTCTCCTGCTTCACTTTTCTTCTCAGTCTATATTATCCCTCCCCTGCTTCTTTACTTCCATCACATTCTGTTCTCTTTCTCCTTAACTCCCATATTCCTACTCCAGTCTCCCCTTCCTCCCATGATTCTGTGTCCCAGATTCTTCTTCCTTACCCAGTCTTTCTACTTCCCCTTCTAGAAAATACAAAGAGAGAGACTAAAAGAGTTGCATCATGTGCAACTTGATTGAATAAAAGATCCTCCACAGAAAACACACCCAGTGAGTGGATACTCACAAAGGAGATAGCTGTGATCCTACTTATGTAGGTTCCAGCTGTAAAAGCCTTCTGGGATATCATACTGTCCCAGATACAGTAAATCTCGTAGTACACCAAGAGGGCTGCTCCTGAGGAACTTGTTCTCTCCACACGTTCAAAGTATGAAAAAACACAAAAAACAGGATGCCCAATAGTTCACATCTGTAGTAATTAATCTTGTATAATAAACAAATGGTACTCAGAAGTGTGGTGGTCAGACAGGCAGATGAGATAATAATACGTCTCCACTCGGGTATCCTAGAGTAGTGCACTGGATCCAGAACACCTTTTTGGTTCCCTACAGGAATTGGGTGGGCCTCACAAGCAGCAACAAAGTGGTGTCAAAAATAAAGATAAAAGGGAGGATAGACGCCCTTGATGTAATTGAGTATACTATTTATTGAGGCGTAAAAAAATAATAAAATATCTATTGATAAAAGATACAATGTTGATTCCATATATATGGCAAAAAAAACCAGGTCTAAAGCATTTTGAAGTGCTACACCACTGCTTTCTCAAAGACAAAAGATCAAAACCCTTCCCTTTCTCTCTCATTCCTCCCTAAGTTTTCCTTTTAATCATCACCCAGTCTTTTTTATCTTCCCCGCCTCTGTACTTCCTCTCCCAAACCTGTCCTTCCTTTTCTGTCCATCCAGTTCCTCACTCAACCCTGCACATTCTCCCCCACTCTCTCTCTGTCCGCCCTCCTCAGCCATGTGCAAGGAACAGAGTTTGAGGTCCCGTGGGCCTGCTAGCAACCATCATGTCCACTTTAATAAAAATTACATCCTGGACTGACTGAAGATCTCTTGAACAAATGAGCAAGGGACATTTCATAAGGATCCCATAGGATTTCCTGGCCATAATAAGGCAAGTGGTGAGTTATTATATCTATGAGGTTTTATTTCTTCTTTGACATCCAGTTCAGTAATTTTTATTGAAATAATTTGTATCAAGAAAAAAATACACGTTCGAGTAATTTTAACAATGGCTTGATAAGGTTAATCCCCCATCCCACCCCCTTGAAAATACCTTTTTCAAGTTTAGAAGCATGCTAGAATATCTAGAACAGAGATAAAATCTGTGGCACTGCAGCTGCTGTAGACCACAGCTCCAGTTGCTCTCCAACCAGTCAATGCTATTTGAGGATGATGGGAATTGTAGTCTCCAGCAGCTAGAGAGCCAAAGGTTTTTCCACAAGTTAGAGGGATGCTATTGTATCTCCAAACTAACAATATATAGTAGATGTAACATAAAATGAAGCATTTAGTGTTTAAGGGCATTGTCCTCAATTCACTCTACAGTAATCCTTGGCAGAGATGCTATAATGCCATGTCCTTGGTTCCCCTTAATGAAATAAACAGTTCTATTATGAACACCTGCCTGTTATAAATTCTTCTCCTTTTCTACAGTTTGTACAGTTGAAAGCATTGAACTCCATTAACACTGAATTATACAAGTTTGTGAGCAGACTTTCTGGTCATAAAGTGATCATGTTTACCACATAAAAATTTATTGTGCAAGGCACAATAACAGATTTTTGTTGCGTACATATTCCCTGTTACCTTGGAAACCACTCCCCCTTGTCCCCAATGGCTTACTTGTCTTATTCACATGAATGGCAAAATACAGTTATTCCAAATCTGTGTAAACATATGCAGTAATTTGACATAAAAATGTAATTGACAGACATATTACTTAGTTAACCTGGCACATTTAAAGTAGTACGGCTGTTACTATAGCTAGAAATTTATGTCTTCATAAGTGATGCTGCCCATATGTACCTGGCATGCAATCAACAAAAGCTCTTAATTGCACCATCTTGGCTTGGTTGTATGTGTTGCTGATATGGACAATAAAACCATGTCCCAAGCTCAGCCTTTAATAACCCCTGTCCCAGAATCCCAGAGTATAAAACAAACAGGTGGTGGTCAGATGGCCAGCTCATGATATATATATATATATATATATATATATATATATATATATATGTGTGTGTGTATATATATATATATATATATATATATATATATATATATATACACACATATATACACTATGCACACAGGACTTTTTGAATAAACAAAAAGCTTTCTTTTGAGATTGAGGTTTCGATCCTCATCTGGGATCTTTATCCCAGATGGGGATCGAAACTTCAGTCACAAAATTAAGCTCTTTTTGTTTATTCGAAAAGCCCTGCGAGTGCAGATTTTCAACTATTATTCAATTTTGCCTTCCATGGCACCCAGGCATATAACCTATTTTGTCAAGAGTGCTGCCTTTTTTCATACCTCTCTCTCTCTCTCTCTCTCTCTCCCCCTCATTATGATAGGGTTTTTGGGAATGTGGGAAGAAGGGAATTATATTCGTTCTTAGAGTGCTTTTCTTAGAATTGTATGTCTCTGGGCTTTGGAACTGGAGACTATTTATGGATTACCTGGCCCTTTAAATTGACAGCTTGTAATATCAGCATTACAGAATAATCACACAGAGGATATCACATTGGGACCTGGTTCATTTGAATTGCTGAGAGCAGATCAGTGAATTGTTTCCCAGTAGCAAAAGTTGTTTTTGTATAGGAAATGGATTCACAATGATCACATATAAAAGAGAATGACTCGGTGAGGGGGAGAACAAAAACCTCGATGGTGCCAGTATGGCCTCTTTTGATACTTACTTAGATTGTAAGCTCTATGGGGCAGGGACCTTTTATCCTAATGTATACTCGCCTGGTGTTCCCCTTCTGATTGTCTATATAACCACTTCATTAATGCACTTATTTTACCCCCTCTAAGTACACCTGCTGGCACTATATAAATAAAAATATGCATACATACGAATGACAAAGTAAAGCTAAATTATTCAGTGAGTGCTCAAATCTAAGAAAAATCTGCTAAGGGATTTTAGACAATCATTTCAACTTAATAAGGCGGTTGCAATGCTCCTCCAAGATATTTCAGACTTGGGCCCAGAACAGACTCAATAATCATTAATGTGGAGAGTGGCACAATTAGGATTCTCACCCAAGCTTTAGAAATGGAAGTATAAACCCTTGAACTGAAAGTTGCAGATATGCAATATAGGTCATACTGCAAAAATATGTATTTCAGAATTAAATCAGAATTAATACATCTTGTCCTTTTGGAAACTTGTATTACTAAATTTCTTCAGCAATTTCAGCCTGATGCTTCATAGCACAAGCTTTGGAAACTTGACATGGAACCACTTTGCATGCATTTGAGCTCTTCCTGTGGAGCTTCCAGTTGCTTTCACACCACTGGTGCACCAATATGATCACACATTCTAATCTGTTCTATTTGTGCAATTGGAAATGTCCACAATTCTATAAGTGCACACAGTTGTACAGTATTCTGATGGACTATCAGGAAGACGCCATGTGTGAAAGATATGAATACTCTGGATGATTTGCAGCTAAAAACTCCCCAACACAGAAATTAGTTCGCTCTAGCAATAAGGGAGCTACATGTATACAACCTACAATATCGGTGGGCCTACAAGGTTTTGAAATAGACAACAAAGCTTTGGAAGCCTGGCATATCATTTTCAACCATCCCACTGCTTTACTTTTGTTCTGTTTGTATTTTCCCACAGAGCTGTACTGCACATTTTTAATCCTGGTTTCATTATCTGTGCCCTGTTTATAGTTGTCTTATTTCTACGATTGCCTCACTGAGCTTTGGGGGAGTGAGGATTTCTCCCAAATCTAGTCTTTGTCAGAGCATTCATATTTTGTTTCACTCCTCTCATTTGACTTTATTGTACTCTATTTGTAGTCAGTGACCAAGGTAACGTGATCTGACAAAATATATTTATGTATCTTTTTTGAATATTTGTGAACTCTCCAAGATAAACTACACACTACTTACACACTGAGACCGAATCTACTCTATCGTAACCTATTGTTACTCTGTTCTTTCTTTTATAGTGATAAGATCCATTTATTCAGACACTACCATGACAAGATGCCAAATATTTTGGTGTATTTCATGTTCAAATGTTGTCCTTAGGTATGGGCAAAAAGTTCTGCTTTTTTCTTGCAGGATATTTCACAGAAAAATCATGATTTTCCACTTTACCTGCAGAAAATACTAGCAAAACTTTTGCCTTCAATTTTCCTCGCTTTTGGTTGTTTCAGGGGGTAATTTCTCTCAACACAGAACTTTCCATTGCCCTATAGTATTGATTTTTGTAGGCAAGAATTTCTCGCATTCTAGATCTACATCATCATAATCAGTCATCTGGTCATCCTCAGCATCGCCCACCACTTCTTCCCCACTACTGTTATATTCCTCTAGGCTGTTAGAGGTCTCAAACAAATTATTTTTGCTTTTCTCCATAGAGGGAGTTGGACTGTTACACCTTCTTCTACTAAGCCATCAGCACTAGAAAACAACTCACTGTCACCTCAGTATGTTGAAATGGTTTATTAATAGTACTGGTGGTGGTAGAACTTCTTGATCCCATCATTTATCACACACATTTCAGCAACCATGGCAGCAGTTTTTGGACTACCACTTTACACTGTACTGCTTCTACTCCTTTCACCCTACCCCTAACCTTTGTGCTTTGCTGGACATTATTCCACTTCTACATGTGTTTTTACAGTGAATACACAACAGAACTGATTATGTGTGATGTCTTGCCCGTTACAAAATGCTCTATTTTGTCTAGTATCAGTCTGTCACAGTCACAGCTTATGTCAAGGTCCCTGTCTCGGTCACCTATCAAACTTCAAATTTTCAGAGTTATTACAATTTAAATTCTTGATAGCTTGAACTTTCAGGAAGTAATCACACTGTAATTCACGTCCTCACTATTTAATCTGTTATAAAGTTTGAATAAAACAACTGAAAAAGGTGGAAGTACCCTTGCTTTATGCAACAGGAAAAGCCCTATAACATATATGTTTAATAAAAATGTTACTGGTCCTATAACATATAAACACCCTCAAGAATACAAAAATGCACAGTTAGGTTGAATTTCAGTATGCAGAGGTGCAATATGTAAAGAAGACTTTGGTAAAGGAGGCACTAAAACATCATAAATGCAGCATAGCCATTATGATTATGTAGCTATTCTTGATGAGTAATCACAGGCATATAATGACAAAGACCTCTCAGGGCACACCATGAGATGGGTTTGGGTGAAATTTGCTGCAATATTGCTAAAAAAAGACCATTATTGAATCTAAGTGCATCACCCCATGGAGATTTAGCCACCTCAGCCAGTACCTAGCAAGACCTTCCCGACCATAATTATCTTACTGATTTTATAATATTACCACAATAAAGGCTAACATTATTATAATAAAACAATTTGAGAAATACTAAAGTAAACCATAAGAATACATAAAATAAAAAACTCACATCTCCATTGATTCAAATAGAGCTTTTTACCCTTTGAATGATAGACATGTCTCCAACTCATTACTTCCCAAAGGGTAATTTGGTGATTTATTTATCCTCTATGGTGCAGTTTGCTTGCTTGCTTTCTTTTTAATACATCAGATTCACTGAGTGATTTTTATTCTACTTAAATAGCATCAACGTAATGACCCCTAACACTTGCATTAGTAATGCATTTTAGAAAGAAATCTAATGGAAACCACTACAGAGCAACTTTCCCAATAAAAGGAATATTGTAAATCTGCTTAAGAAAAAAATGATCAAAAGAAAGTCTGTCTGTTTTTTCATTCCCATGTGTCTGCGTATGAGGCTGATTTTTTCATCAACACAGTCAAGCTAACAAACTTCAATGTGTGGCCTTTCCATCCTTCAGTCCTATTGATTTATGTAAAGGATGAACACCTAGAACAGTCACATCCAAATGTGTGAGAGAGCGTGGGATCAGTCATCATCACCCTCTGTGATCTGGGACTGATTAACAGAGACGTTAAAGAAATTGTAGTTAGGGTCACAATTAGAGCTGAAAGCATTCAAGTCAGAACTTGCAGTTTCTACAGATTTATTTACATTATTTCAATCCACTGATCACTTGACGTGTCTTTTTCAGTCCTTGGTGACTTTGAAAATGGAAAACCAACATGGGTCAATTAGAAACATTAAAAATATATTGATGCAGATTATTTAAGCCTTGAACAAACATTCATATTATTTTATGCAGTGTAGTCTCTGCTTGATAACTTGACTCATTAGCAGGGCCATATTGTGAGGGGTACCCGAGCTGTTCTGACCACCACTGCTTAGTCAAGTGGTGATTGTGGCCAGTCCAATTCCTGTCCTATTGAAAGTGATTTTTGGTCACAGTTTTACATTCCAGTGTATATATTTCTGTAATGTCCAGTTTATATGCTACTTTACTGGCCAGTTTAATTAACCACTTTAGAACACATGACGGTCAAAGCACATCATGGGTTGAACAGGAGATAAGGACCCATGACGTGCCAGGATCGTCATGGATTTCAGGGCTCCCCTCGTGGCTGCACGCCGTTCTGGGAGCCCTGACTCTGATCGCTAAAAAAAATGGTCCTTAAGTGGCGATTGCTTGCACATCCAGCCGGGGTTCTTAAATGGTTAAAGGAAAACTCTCCATGTACCTTTTATGGATAAAAATTTCTAATGCACCCTATAAACGGTGACCTTGTGCCTTAGTTAAATCAGTCCTAGATGTCATGTCCACGGAGAGACATGTGACAGTTGCTATCAGATTTATTCAAACTGAAGCAGGCAGAGTACATAAACCTACTTAACCCATTAAGGACCACAGGGGTGTGCTACACGGTTCACTTTTAAAAGGTTGCACGCAAAAGAGAGTGCAACCACATATCAAATTAACCATGTTGCCAGGATAAAAATTGCGACCTGAGAATCTCGCTGCAGCATGCAAAGAAGGGAAGAGAGAGCCGGAATGCTGCCTCTAACTGAATGGTTCTGAATGACAGGGAGGAGAGGGGAGAGAGAGCCAGAGCAGCACAGAGGTCTGTGCAAGATTGTGAAGAGGTCTCCTTACAAATAACTGGACTTAGAGTATTTTTAGAGTCAATGTAAGGCTGATGGGAGTTGTATGCATCTGTCATTTGTAGCTTCCTAAAACTGCAGCTTAAGTTGGAACTTCTCAGGAGCAGACCTGCATTGTGACGTTTGATAGAGCAACCTGAGAATCTCGCTCTTTCAAGCAGTGTGAGATTCTCAGGTTGCCATTTTTATCCTGGTGACATGGTGAACTCGATATGTGATCGCACGCTCTTTTGCATGCAACCTTTTAAAAGGATACCGTGCTACACAATGAAAAACAATGCATCACAAACCTCTTTGGTCCTTATAGGTAAAGTGACACCTAAAAAAGGATCTGGTATAATTCACCCATAACTTTTGGTGTGCCAGAGGGCTATGCACTGTATTGCTAGTGGGTAGGGTTTCCTGCATGTCATCTATTTTTTCAATATATATTTTTTAAACTATCCATCTTACTGTCAGTCTCACAGTCTATAAATCACACCAACATTCTGTGTAATCATTAGTGTTGAGCGAGCATGCTCGGCCGATGCTCGGATCGGCTCGAGCATCGCTCTGCTCGGCACATGGCGGTACTCGTACGAGTACCGCATGTGCTCGCCCGCCATGTTCGGGTCTCCTCCCCGCACGTTTTGTGGCTGCTGCGCAGCCAATAAACGTGCAGGGAGGCTCTGACATCGGTGTAATGCCAGCAGCCATGTTGGCTGCTGGCATTACACTGATTGGCTGGCCAGAACCCGTGGTCGGGTGCTGTATAGCACCTGACCAGCGAGTTCGGCTCAGTCTTAGCCAGGGAGAGATGAGGATAGGAAGGGAAAGTCAGTGTAGGGAGAAAAAAAGCAAAATTGTGAAAAAAAAAGAACCAAAAGTCCTTTTTAGGACTACTGTGTGTGGGGGCAGCAGGTTATTTTGTGTGGGGGGAAAAAAACAAACAAAAAAAAATTTTATATATTCTGTTTAGTGTGCAAAGTTGCAGATTAGAGCACATTCTGTTTAGTGTGCAAAGTTGCAGATTAGAGCACATTCTGTTTAGTGTGCAAAGTTGCAGATTAGAGCACATTCTGTTTAGTGTGCAAAGTTGCAGATTAGAGCACATTCTGTTTAGTGTGCAAAGTTGCAGATTAGAGCACATTCTGTTAAGTCTTCAAACTAAAATATCAAAGTCACATATTCCATACAGTGTGCTTCGCCGCAGTTTAGCAGCACATTCTGTGTACTGTGCAGAGTTGCAGAATAGGAAGAAATACTGTTAAGTCTTCAAACTAAAATATCAAAGTCACATATTCCATTCAGTGTGCTTCGCCGCAGTTTAGCAGCACATTCTGTGGACTGTGCAGAGTTGCAGAATAGGAAGAAATACTGTTAAGTCTTCAAACTGTAAAATATCAAAGTCACATATTCCATTCAGTGTGCTTCGCCGCAGTTTAGCAGCACATTCTGTGTACTGTGCAGAGTTGCAGAATAGGAAGAAATACTGTTAAGTCTTCAAACTAAAATTTCAAAGTCACATATTCCATTCAGTGTGCGTCGCCGCAGTTTAGCAGCACATTCTGTGTACTCTGCACAGTTACAGAATAGGAAGAAATACTGTTAAGTCTTCAAACTAAAATATCAAAGTCACATATTCCATTCAGTGTGTGTCACCGCAGTTTAGCAGCCTATTCTGTGTACTCTGCACAGTTGCAGAATAGGAAGAAATACTGTTAAGTCTTCAAACTCAAATATTAAAGTCACATATTCCATTCAGTGTGTGTCACCGCAGTTTAGCAGCCTATTCTGTGTACTCTGCACAGTTGCAGAATAGGAAGAAATACTGTTAAGTTTTCAAACTCAAATATTAAAGTCACATATTCCATTCAGTGTGTGTCACCGCAGTTTAGCAGCCTATTCTGTGTACTCTGCACAGTTGCAGAATAGGAAGAAATACTGTTAAGTTTTCAAACTCAAATATTAAAGTCACATATTCCATTCAGTGTGTGTCACCGCAGTTTAGCAGCCTATTCTGTGTACTCTGCACAGTTGCAGAATAGGAAGAAATACTGTTAAGTTTTCAAACTCAAATATTAAAGTCACATATTCCATTCAGTGTGCGTCACCGCAGTTTAGCAGCCTATTCTGTGTACTCTGCACAGTTGCAGAATAGGAAGAAATACTGTTAAGTTTTCAAACTCAAATATTAAAGTCACATATTCCATTCAGTGTGCGTCACCGCAGTTTAGCAGCCTATTCTGTGTACTCTGCACAGTTGCAGAATAGGAAGAAATACTGTTAAGTTTTCAAACTCAAATATTAAAGTCACATATTCCATTCAGTGTGCGTCACCGCAGTTTAGCAGCCTATTCTGTGTACTCTGCACAGTTGCAGAATAGGAAGAAATACTGTTAAGTTTTCAAACTCAAATATTAAAGTCACATATTCCATTCAGTGTGCGTCACCGCAGTTTAGCAGCCTATTCTGTGTACTCTGCACAGTTGCAGAATAGGAAGAAATACTGTTAAGTTTTCAAACTCAAATATTAAAGTCACATATTCCATTCAGTGTGCGTCACCGCAGTTTAGCAGCCTATTCTGTGTACTCTGCACAGTTGCAGAATAGGAAGAAATACTGTTAAGTTTTCAAACTCAAATATTAAAGTCACATATTCCATTCAGTGTGCGTCACCGCAGTTTAGCAGCCTATTCTGTGTACTCTGCACAGTTGCAGAATAGGAAGAAATACTGTTAAGTTTTCAAACTCAAATATTAAAGTCACATATTCCATTCAGTGTGCGTCACCGCAGTTTAGCAGCCTATTCTGTGTACTCTGCACAGTTGCAGAATAGGAAGAAATACTGTTAAGTTTTCAAACTCAAATATTAAAGTCACATATTCCATTCAGTGTGCGTCACCGCAGTTTAGCAGCCTATTCTGTGTACTCTGCACAGTTGCAGAATAGGAAGAAATACTGTTAAGTTTTCAAACTGAAATATTAAAGTCACATATTCCATTCAGTGTGCGTCACCGCAGTTTAGCAGCCTATTCTGTGTACTCTGCACAGTTGCAGAATAGGAAGAAATACTGTTAAGTTTTCAAACTCAAATATTAAAGTCACATATTCCATTCAGTGTGCGTCACCGCAGTTTAGCAGCCTATTCTGTGTACTCTGCACAGTTGCAGAATAGGAAGAAATACTGTTAAGTTTTCAAACTCAAATATTAAAGTCACATATTCCATTCAGTGTGCGTCACCGCAGTTTAGCAGCCTATTCTGTGTACTCTGCACAGTTGCAGAATAGGAAGAAATACTGTTAAGTTTTCAAACTCAAATATTAAAGTCACATATTCCATTCAGTGTGCGTCACCGCAGTTTAGCAGCCTATTCTGTGTACTCTGCACAGTTGCAGAATAGGAAGAAATACTGTTAAGTTTTCAAACTCAAATATTAAAGTCACATATTCCATTCAGTGTGCGTCACCGCAGTTTAGCAGCCTATTCTGTGTACTCTGCACAGTTGCAGAATAGGAAGAAATACTGTTAAGTTTTCAAACTCAAATATTAAAGTCACATATTCCATTCAGTGTGCGTCACCGCAGTTTAGCAGCCTATTCTGTGTACTCTGCACAGTTGCAGAATAGGAAGAAATACTGTTAAGTTTTCAAACTCAAATATTAAAGTCACATATTCCATTCAGTGTGCGTCACCGCAGTTTAGCAGCCTATTCTGTGTACTCTGCACAGTTGCAGAATAGGAAGAAATACTGTTAAGTTTTCAAACTCAAATATTAAAGTCACATATTCCATTCAGTGTGCGTCACCGCAGTTTAGCAGCCTATTCTGTGTACTCTGCACAGTTGCAGAATAGGAAGAAATACTGTTAAGTTTTCAAACTCAAATATTAAAGTCACATATTCCATTCAGTGTGCGTCACCGCAGTTTAGCAGCCTATTCTGTGTACTCTGCACAGTTGCAGAATAGGAAGAAATACTGTTAAGTTTTCAAACTCAAATATTAAAGTCACATATTCCATTCAGTGTGCGTCACCGCAGTTTAGCAGCCTATTCTGTGTACTCTGCACAGTTGCAGAATAGGAAGAAATACTGTTAAGTTTTCAAACTCAAATATTAAAGTCACATATTCCATTCAGTGTGCGTCACCGCAGTTTAGCAGCCTATTCTGTGTACTCTGCACAGTTGCAGAATAGGAAGAAATACTGTTAAGTTTTCAAACTCAAATATTAAAGTCACATATTCCATTCAGTGTGCGTCACCGCAGTTTAGCAGCCTATTCTGTGTACTCTGCACAGTTGCAGAATAGGAAGAAATACTGTTAAGTTTTCAAACTCAAATATTAAAGTCACATATTCCATTCAGTGTGCGTCACCGCAGTTTAGCAGCCTATTCTGTGTACTCTGCACAGTTGCAGAATAGGAAGAAATACTGTTAAGTTTTCAAACTCAAATATTAAAGTCACATATTCCATTCAGTGTGCGTCACCGCAGTTTAGCAGCCTATTCTGTGTACTCTGCACAGTTGCAGAATAGGAAGAAATACTGTTAAGTTTTCAAACTCAAATATTAAAGTCACATATTCCATTCAGTGTGCGTCACCGCAGTTTAGCAGCCTATTCTGTGTACTCTGCACAGTTGCAGAATAGGAAGAAATACTGTTAAGTTTTCAAACTCAAATATTAAAGTCACATATTCCATTCAGTGTGCGTCACCGCAGTTTAGCAGCCTATTCTGTGTACTCTGCACAGTTGCAGAATAGGAAGAAATACTGTTAAGTTTTCAAACTCAAATATTAAAGTCACATATTCCATTCAGTGTGCGTCACCGCAGTTTAGCAGCCTATTCTGTGTACTCTGCACAGTTGCAGAATAGGAAGAAATACTGTTAAGTTTTCAAACTCAAATATTAAAGTCACATATTCCATTCAGTGTGCGTCACCGCAGTTTAGCAGCCTATTCTGTGTACTCTGCACAGTTGCAGAATAGGAAGAAATACTGTTAAGTTTTCAAACTCAAATATTAAAGTCACATATTCCATTCAGTGTGTTTCACCGCCGTTTAGCAGCCTATTCTGTGTACTCTGCAGAGTTGCAGAATAGTAAGAAATACTGTTAAGTTTTCAAACTCAAATATTAAAGTCACATATTCCATTCAGTGTGCTTCGCCGCCGTTTAGCAGTCTATTCTGTGTACTCTGCAGAGTTGCAGAATAGGAAGAAATACTGTTAAGTTTTCAAACTCAAATATTAAAGTCACATATTCCATTCAGTGTGCGTCACCGCAGTTTAGCAGCCTATTCTGTGTACTCTGCAGAGTTGCAGAATAGGAAGAAATACTGTTAAGTTTTCAAACTCAAATATTAAAGTCACATATTCCATTCAGTGTGCGTCACCGCAGTTTAGCAGCCTATTCTGTGTACTCTGCAGAGTTGCAGAATAGGAAGAAATACTGTTAAGTTTTCAAACTCAAATATTAAAGTCACATATTCCATTCAGTGTGCGTCACCGCAGTTTAGCAGCCTATTCTGTGTACTCTGCAGAGTTGCAGAATAGGAAGAAATACTGTTAAGTTTTCAAACTCAAATATTAAAGTCACATATTCCATTCAGTGTGCGTCACCGCAGTTTAGCAGCCTATTCTGTGTACTCTGCACAGTTGCAGAATAGGAAGAAATACTGTTAAGTTTTCAAACTCAAATATTAAAGTCACATATTCCATTCAGTGTGCGTCACCGCAGTTTAGCAGCCTATTCTGTGTACTCTGCACAGTTGCAGAATAGGAAGAAATACTGTTAAGTTTTCAAACTCAAATATTAAAGTCACATATTCCATTCAGTGTGCGTCACCGCAGTTTAGCAGCCTATTCTGTGTACTCTGCACAGTTGCAGAATAGGAAGAAATACTGTTAAGTTTTCAAACTCAAATATTAAAGTCACATATTCCATTCAGTGTGCGTCACCGCAGTTTAGCAGCCTATTCTGTGTACTCTGCACAGTTGCAGAATAGGAAGAAATACTGTTAAGTTTTCAAACTCAAATATTAAAGTCACATATTCCATTCAGTGTGCGTCACCGCAGTTTAGCAGCCTATTCTGTGTACTCTGCACAGTTGCAGAATAGGAAGAAATACTGTTAAGTTTTCAAACTCAAATATTAAAGTCACATATTCCATTCAGTGTGCGTCACCGCAGTTTAGCAGCCTATTCTGTGTACTCTGCACAGTTGCAGAATAGGAAGAAATACTGTTAAGTTTTCAAACTCAAATATTAAAGTCACATATTCCATTCAGTGTGCGTCACCGCAGTTTAGCAGCCTATTCTGTGTACTCTGCACAGTTGCAGAATAGGAAGAAATACTGTTAAGTTTTCAAACTCAAATATTAAAGTCACATATTCCATTCAGTGTGCGTCACCGCAGTTTAGCAGCCTATTCTGTGTACTCTGCACAGTTGCAGAATAGGAAGAAATACTGTTAAGTTTTCAAACTCAAATATTAAAGTCACATATTCCATTCAGTGTGCGTCACCGCAGTTTAGCAGCCTATTCTGTGTACTCTGCACAGTTGCAGAATAGGAAGAAATACTGTTAAGTTTTCAAACTCAAATATTAAAGTCACATATTCCATTCAGTGTGCGTCACCGCAGTTTAGCAGCCTATTCTGTGTACTCTGCACAGTTGCAGAATAGGAAGAAATACTGTTAAGTTTTCAAACTCAAATATTAAAGTCACATATTCCATTCAGTGTGCGTCACCGCAGTTTAGCAGCCTATTCTGTGTACTCTGCACAGTTGCAGAATAGGAAGAAATACTGTTAAGTTTTCAAACTCAAATATTAAAGTCACATATTCCATTCAGTGTGCGTCACCGCAGTTTAGCAGCCTATTCTGTGTACTCTGCACAGTTGCAGAATAGGAAGAAATACTGTTAAGTTTTCAAACTCAAATATTAAAGTCACATATTCCATTCAGTGTGCGTCACCGCAGTTTAGCAGCCTATTCTGTGTACTCTGCACAGTTGCAGAATAGGAAGAAATACTGTTAAGTTTTCAAACTCAAATATTAAAGTCACATATTCCATTCAGTGTGCGTCACCGCAGTTTAGCAGCCTATTCTGTGTACTCTGCACAGTTGCAGAATAGGAAGAAATACTGTTAAGTTTTCAAACTCAAATATTAAAGTCACATATTCCATTCAGTGTGCGTCACCGCAGTTTAGCAGCCTATTCTGTGTACTCTGCACAGTTGCAGAATAGGAAGAAATACTGTTAAGTTTTCAAACTCAAATATTAAAGTCACATATTCCATTCAGTGTGCGTCACCGCAGTTTAGCAGCCTATTCTGTGTACTCTGCACAGTTGCAGAATAGGAAGAAATACTGTTAAGTTTTCAAACTCAAATATTAAAGTCACATATTCCATTCAGTGTGCGTCACCGCAGTTTAGCAGCCTATTCTGTGTACTCTGCACAGTTGCAGAATAGGAAGAAATACTGTTAAGTTTTCAAACTCAAATATTAAAGTCACATATTCCATTCAGTGTGCGTCACCGCAGTTTAGCAGCCTATTCTGTGTACTCTGCACAGTTGCAGAATAGGAAGAAATACTGTTAAGTTTTCAAACTCAAATATTAAAGTCACATATTCCATTCAGTGTGCGTCACCGCAGTTTAGCAGCCTATTCTGTGTACTCTGCACAGTTGCAGAATAGGAAGAAATACTGTTAAGTTTTCAAACTCAAATATTAAAGTCACATATTCCATTCAGTGTGCGTCACCGCAGTTTAGCAGCCTATTCTGTGTACTCTGCACAGTTGCAGAATAGGAAGAAATACTGTTAAGTTTTCAAACTCAAATATTAAAGTCACATATTCCATTCAGTGTGCGTCACCGCAGTTTAGCAGCCTATTCTGTGTACTCTGCACAGTTGCAGAATAGGAAGAAATACTGTTAAGTTTTCAAACTCAAATATTAAAGTCACATATTCCATTCAGTGTGCGTCACCGCAGTTTAGCAGCCTATTCTGTGTACTCTGCACAGTTGCAGAATAGGAAGAAATACTGTTAAGTTTTCAAACTCAAATATTAAAGTCACATATTCCATTCAGTGTGCGTCACCGCAGTTTAGCAGCCTATTCTGTGTACTCTGCACAGTTGCAGAATAGGAAGAAATACTGTTAAGTTTTCAAACTCAAATATTAAAGTCACATATTCCATTCAGTGTGCGTCACCGCAGTTTAGCAGCCTATTCTGTGTACTCTGCACAGTTGCAGAATAGGAAGAAATACTGTTAAGTTTTCAAACTCAAATATTAAAGTCACATATTCCATTCAGTGTGCGTCACCGCAGTTTAGCAGCCTATTCGGTGTACTCTGCACAGTTGCAGAATAGGAAGAAATACTGTTAAGTTTTCAAACTCAAATATTAAAGTCACATATTCCATTCAGTGTGCGTCACCGCAGTTTAGCAGCCTATTCGGTGTACTCTGCACAGTTGCAGAATAGGAAGAAATACTGTTAAGTTTTCAAACTCAAATATTAAAGTCACATATTCCATTCAGTGTGCGTCACCGCAGTTTAGCAGCCCATTCGGTGTACTCTGCACAGTTGCAGAATAGGAAGAAATACTGTTAAGTTTTCAAACTCAAATATTAAAGTCACATATTCCATTCAGTGTGTGTCACCGCAGTTTAGCAGCCTATTCTGTGTACTCTGCACAGTTGCAGAATAGGAAGAAATACTGTTAAGTCTTCAAACTCAAATATTAAAGTCACATATTCCGTGTAAGATGAAGAAGGCGGGTAAAAAGGGACGGGGAAGTGGACGTGATCCTGATAGTTAAGGGCGCGGGTCAGGACGCGGAGAAACTGTGCCTGGTGCCAGAGCACAAGAAAGAAAGACATCCACCATACCTAGCTTCATGTCTAATTTTACAGGGCGTCGCAGGACATCACTCTCGAGGTCCGACCACTGCGAACAGGTGGTCGGTTGGATGTCAGCTGATACTGCTTCCAGTCGGTTAAGCACCACCCTGTCTTCCACCAAGTCCACTCTCAGTAGCCAAGAGTCTGGTCAACATAATCCTCACTCTGATCATCCTTCCTCCCACCATAGACGGTCTGGTCAAAGAAGTGATCCCACACTGGGATATAGTGAGGAGCTCGTCTCATCACCAATCCTTCATTTGACCCTCTCTCCAAGCACGCTTGCAGAGGAACATGACATCTTGTGCCCTGATTCACAACCTCTACAGGGTACCCAATCACAAGAAGATGACAGATGTGAACGGCATTTAAGGTCAAAGGAAGTAGTGGATGATGATGATGATGATGAGACACAGTTGCCATTAAATCAACCACTATTACTGTCTCAAGACCTTGTTGAGGAGAATGTTATACAGTTGTCAATGACTGAGTATGTGGTGGGATCAAGACATGGGGAGGATGATCAGAGTGAGGAAGTGGAGGAGGACTTGGTGGACGATGAGGTGACTGACCCCACCTGGGAAGGTGTAGAGCCGAGCGATGACAGCAGTCCTGAGGGTGAGCCATCTGCAGCACCGCAACAGGCTGGAAGAGGCAGTGGTGTGGCTACAGAAAGAAGGCGGACCGCACCAAACCGGCCCGCAAATGTTCCACGGAGCACCCCCTTGCGTAAATCTCCCTTGCCAAAGGGTAGGTGTTCCGCGGTATGGCGTTTTTTTAAGGAAAGTGTGGACGACAAAAGAATTGTAGTTTGCAACCTGTGCCACACCAGAATGAGCCGAGGCATGAACACTAGAAACCTCACCACCACCAGCATGATCCGACACATGGCATCCAAGCACCGTTGTAAGTGGGAGGAACGCCTGGATCGCCCATCTGTGTCTGCAGGCCACACCACTGCCTCCTCTTCCCCTGTTTTCGGTGCCGGCCAATCGCCTGTCGAAGGCGCAGGCCCGCATACCTCCCGCCCTGCACCTGTACCATCTGAAGCACCATCAGCGACCACATCCACTTCCCTGTCCCAGCGCAGCGTCCAAATGTCGTTACCCCAGGCATTTGAGCGCAAGAGAAAGTACCCAGCCACCCACCCACAGGCCATAGCACTAACCTCACACCTTTCCAAATTACTGGCCATCGAAATGCTGCCATTTAGGCTTGTGGACACTGAGTCCTTCCGCAGCCTGATGGCAGCAGCTGTCCCTCGGTACGCGGTCCCCAGCCGCCACTACTTTTCCCGGTGTGCCATCCCCGCATTACACCACCATGTGTCCCGTAACATCACCCGTGCCCTGACCAACGCAGTTACTGGGAAGGTCCACTTAACGACTGACACATGGACAAGTGCTTGTGGCCAGGGACGCTACATTTCCCTGACGGCACACTGGGTGAATGTCGTGGAGGCTGGGAGCGACTCGGACCCTGGGATGGCACGGGTGCTACCCACGCCGAGGATTGCGGGCCCTACCTCCATCAGGGTTTCCGCCAGCACCTACGTTATTGGCTCCTCCTCCTCCGTTTCCACCTCCGAATTCTCTACACGCAGCGCCACTCCCCCATCAGCCAGTAGCTGGAAGCAGTGTAGCACTGCAGTGGGGAAGCGTCAACAGGCCGTGCTGAAGCTGATCTGCCTTGGGGACAAACAGCACACGGCCTCAGAGCTGTTGCAGGGGATTAGTCACCAGACCGAGCAGTGGCTCTCGCCACTCAACCTGCAACCAGGCATGGTTGTGTGTGATAATGGGCGTAACTTGGTGGCGGCTTTGGAGCTCGGCAAGCTCACACACGTACCATGCCTAGCGCATGTATTTAATTTAGTGGTTCAGCGATTTCTAAAAACCTACCCCAATGTGCATGATCTCTTGACCAAGGTGCGCCGCGTGTGTGCACATTTCCGTAAGTCATCTACAGCTTCGGCCGGCCTGTTGAAGCTGCAGCAGCGCTTACAATTGCCAGCTCACCGGCTGCTGTGTGACGTGAGCATGCGCTGGAACTCCACCTTCCACATGTTGGCCCGGCTTTGTGAGCAGCAGAGGGCAGTAGTGGAGTACCAGCTGTTACACGGTCGTCGCCTCTCCGTTCAACTTCCTGTAATCAGAAGTGAGGAGTGGGAATGGATGTCAGACCTCTGCGAGGTTTTACGCAATTTTGAGGAATCGACACAGATGGTGAGCGGCGATAACGCTATTATCAGTGTAACCATCCCACTTCTGTGTCTACTGAAACGCTCGCTGCTCACAATTAAAACCGACGCTTTGCATGTGGAAGAGGTGGAAATGGGGGAGGAAGAGCTTACACAAGGTGATAGCCAGAGCACCCTCACTTCGTCTTCTCAGCGACAATTGGAGGAGGCGGAGGAGGAGGAGGAGGAGGAGGAGGAAGACACGGTTGCCTCCGCTACAGAGGGTAGCCATGGAACTTTAGTTCCATCTCTTCAGCGTGGGTGGGCAGAAGAGGAGGAAGAGGATGAGGATATTGACAGTCATCCTCCTGGTGAGGACAGCGAAATCTTGACTGTTGGTACTCTGGCACACATGGCTGACTTTATGTTAGGCTGCCTTTCCCGTGACCCACGCGTTGTACGCATTTTAGACAACACGGATTACTGGGTGTTCACCCTTCTGGACCCCCGCTACAAAGAGAATTTCTCATCTCTCATACCTCCGGTGGAGAGGACAAGCAAAATGGTGGAATACCAGAAGGTTCTTGTTGAAAAATTGCTCCAAAATTTTCCATCTGACAACACTGGTGGCAGAGTACGTGCTACCTTGGCCAACCGAGAAGGGGAGAAAAGGGGAGCACACAGCAGTTCCGACAAAGGCAGGGCAACACTCTCCAAGGCATGGGACACCTTCATGACACCCCGCCAGCACCCTCACCCTGATGCGCAGCCTAGTGTCACAAGGAGGGAAAAGTTTTGGAAGATGGTGAAGGAGTACGTAGCAGACCGTGTCAGCGTCCTCAATGATCCCTCTGTGCCTTACAACTACTGGGTGTCCAAGCTGGACACGTGGTATGAACTGGCACTCTACGCCTTGGAGGTGCTGGCCTGCCCTGCCGCCAGCGTTCTGTCTGAGCGGGTATTTAGTGCTGCTGGTGGCATCATAACAGATAAGCGTATCCGCCTTTCCACCGACAATGCTGATAGGTTGACACTTATAAAAATGAACAAGGCCTGGATTTCCCCTGACTTCTCCACTCCACTGGAGGAAAGCCCCGGGGGAACATAAACTCACTTTACATATATCATTTAAAATGATGGGAATACTCTGTATTCCCATTCACCCCTTCCACCCAAAAAACGGGTATATGGTTGACTCTTAATCTTCTCATCCTCCTCCTCCTCTTCCATATGCCCTGTGCTATAATTTTTATATAGGGCCAGCTCACCAGCGGGCCCTGTGATATAATTTTTATATAGGGCCAGCTCACCAGCGGGCCCTGTTTGACAATTTTTATATAGGTCAGCTCACCAGCGGGCCTTCTCATATAATGTTTTATTGGGTCAGCTCTCTAGCGGGCCCTCTCATATAATGTTTTATAGCGTCAGCTCACTAGCGGGCCTTCGCATATAATGTTTAGGATGGTCAGCTCTGCAGCAGACCCTCACCCATAATGTTTTAGATGGTCAGCTCAGCGCACGTTTCCCTCTTAATCATGGCCTCAGTTCAATAAAATCAAGGAAATTTTTGGGATAATTTGCCTCTGCGCACGTTTCCCTCTTAATCATGGCCTCAGTTCAGAAAATCAAGGAAATTTTTGGGATAATTTGCCTCTGCGCACGTTTCCCTCTTAATCATGGCCTCACTTCAGAAAATCAAGGAAATTTTTGGGAGAATTTGCCTTTGCGCACGTTTCCCTCTTAATCATGGCCTCACTTCAGAAAATCAAGGAAATTTTTGGGATAATTTGCCTCTGCGCACGTTTCCCTCTTAATCATGGCCTCACTTCAGAAAATCAAGGAAATTTTTGGGAGAATTTGCAGATGATATACAAGTAAATATACAGCAAATATTGTTTGGTAACAATTTTTCGCCTAAAGTCGTTTTTATTTTCCTTTTTGTGTGTTTTATGGTCAGTCTGTAAAAATGGCGTACTACGGGCGAAAGATCGTTCCCAGCAGCGATGTTGGAGTCCAAGATGCATCCAGACATCCTCCCTATGCTTTCCCTGAACCATTTCTGTGGTGTTTCCATCCTTTTCTGCCCTTTTCCTATGGACCAGGCACCCTCCCCTCATCAGAGCAGGGGGTGCCTGGTGTAATGCTCGAGTCCTCCCATTGACTTCAATGGGGCTCGGGTGCTCGGCCGAGCACTCGAGCCTCCGGGGGCGCTCGGTCAAAGCACCCGAACACCCGAGCATTGGGGTGCTCGCTCATCACTAGTAATCATCCAAAGATCTGACTAGCACCAATAGTGTAGCTATTAGGTAGTGTCAAAATGTCAGCAGCTATCTCTTCCAAGTACTGCACTGTTCATTTTTACAGCACAGTACAGGATAGACCTGTTAGCTTCAAAATCAGCATCCCACAATAAAGCCTAAAGCCGACAGGAGCTGGTGAAGCACTACCACATCTCGGCATATGTTTGTTTCTCTTCTTGAAGATGTATAAGTGAGCGTGTGTAAGTAATGCAGTATGTCAAGTTGTACATGTCTATCCTGAATGTATAGAAACATAGAAAGATAGAATTTTAATGGCAGATGAGAACCATTCAGCATATCTAGTCTTCCCATTTTCCTACTGTAAAAACCTCAAAACAAACCTTTTTTGGTCCTTGGTCTTGTCTTATGTTCAGTACAGCCTTATGCCTATCCCATGTGTGCTTAAATTCTGTTACTGTATTAACTTCTACCACTTCTGCTGGTAGGCTATTCCACTTATCTACTACCCTCTCAGTGAAGTAAAACTTTCTTACATTACGTCTAAACCTGTGTCCCTCTAGTTTTAGACTATGGCCTCTTGTCCTAACATTTTTACTCCTTTGAAATGTATTTCCCTCCTCCCTTCATGTATTTGAATGTTTCTATCATATCCTCTCTCTCTCTCTTCTCTCCTCTAAGCTATACATGTTCAGATCCTTTAGTCTATCCTGATGTTTGTATGTCTGTCTCCATAGTATCTATTACTCAATCTCAGTAGAGTCTCATTCTCAGCCAGCCAGCTCAGGTTGAAGGGGTTGTTTCACCTGCCTGTCTGACTCTGTTATTCCATAGGATGACAGGAAGTGCTGTCACGTTTCTCTTTTAAAGTGAAAAGTTTTGCCCATCCCTACCTGTAACCTACTGGTTTATAGTGCATTGAAGGCCTCTATAGGAAACAAGGCATTAAATAATAGACAACAAATGTGTATGTACACTGGTAAATAAACCAACTATTTTAAACCAGTAACATGTTTCTGGTACAGAGGCAACACAGAATGGTGTCATGACCGCACAAATAAGCAACCCTCAAAACTTAGCACTCTACTTAATGTGAAATCTGTCCCTGAATAAAGCAACAAAGATAAAATGTTTTCCATGGATACATTTTAAGGGTCTAACAATCCTCAGACAGCCCAGCCCTGTCCTTTCCTACTGCAGGGTTCTGAGTGTTTCTTCAGTGGAATGTAACAGTACATTCTGATCAGATCTAGCTGTTGTATTTTTATAATACATGAAGGAGAAAAGAATCAATAGCTCTGCTGAGAGATGTGTGTATTGTGACTCTACTGGGAACTCAAGGAAGACTAGAGCACTGTACTGTGAATGAGTTCAGATGAGCACATTGATCACAGTCTGGTCAGCATGCAGTTGGATATACACTATTAAATCTTTGTTTCCACTGATGTTTAAAACTTCGTCTGCATTCGGAGGTGTGATACAAGGACATGTGAAATTGTATTAAACTTCTTTATCTCTTATACATCCAGAATTAATTTAAGTTGTGTAGTTAGCAAGCTCATGTGGAAAGCAAGCTAAAAACAATATGAATGCAAGTTAGGGTAATGTGCTATTAAAGCAAAGGTTACTTTCTAATGTTGCAAAACAAATTAACTCATTGGATGCCAGACACATCACTAATTATCCCACAGTTGTGATCATGACAACTTGACAGTTTTCAAAGCCATATCCCTCACCCTAGCACTAACACTTTCTCAATCATAAATTGAACAAACTTTGCAATTGGTCATCTTTTATAATGTTTCTGGTTGGCCCACCCGCTCCCTTCCCTTAAACTAATAGAATCCCCTTTGAATATACTTTATATTACTTGTCCTGCTTTTCCCATCACATTGCAAACTCCTATGAGCATGGGGCCTCTCCACTAAATGTCTCAAGGTATGTGGCATATTGATTTAATTGATTTAGTGAAGCAATTCTGGAGTGAAGTAACGTCACCATATTTATAAAAAAAAAACTGCCATGTATGTCAGTTACTTTGTAATTATTTCTCACCAACTATACAGAACTTCTTACTTTTTATATATAAACTAGCTGAAAAGCCCATGTACACGGGCCACAGTGCCACCCATCATCGGCGGCCGGTGGCCAGATCCTCTCGTCAGTGGCTGCTCTGCAGTCATGAACAGTAGAGACTGCGTGCGCCGTGACTGTTACAGAGTGGGGCGCTCCAAGTTCAGACCGGATTCCTCTCTGCGCACGTTCCTGGGATCGCTTGGTCCCAGGAAGGCATGCAGAGAGGACTCCGGTCTGAATTTGGAGCTCCCCGCTCTGTATCAGCCATGGCGCACACAGTCAGTATTGTGCATGACTGCAGCACTCAACCATCTCTATTGCGCATGGCGGCTTCTGACAAACATACATTAGCTAATTATTATTGTTCTTGAAGATTAAATGGATTTGCCTCATGTAGTAAGGAAAAGAGACTAGTTTATATATTAAATACACAAATAAATAATCTACACTTTCCTTACTATGGCCAGAAAATCCTAATGACCCCTAGAAATGTTACCCTCGTGCCTTTGTTCAAGAGATAGCATCTTCAAACAGCAGAGCTTGAATATGGAGTAAATGTTTTGCTTGAGAATTGCTTTACTTTTGCATTGGCATATATGACCCTATATAGCAGTGGTTCCCAAAACTCTCCCAACCCAAGAGACATCAGTCCTGAATGCTATGCATATGGAGGCAGACATGACAGTTGCTACAAGGACCACAGGACACAATCTCCACCCACTGCACATGATAACCTTACCCTTTAAAGGGATAGTAATACTTAATATGTAAAAAAAATATATATTGTGTTTATCCCCCTTAGCATAACAAGGGTAATCCCACTGCTGAAAGGTGTTTTATTCAAAAGTTTTTAAAGACCAAATGTGAATTTTTTAGGTGCAGTATCACAGGGACCTGAAATTGTACAGTGGCGCTGTTGCTACACCATCCTATGGACAGCTCTGGTCGGTTGATCATAAATCTCCATAGGATGGAGTAGCAACAGTGCCACTGAACAATTTTAGGCCACTGTGATATTGCACCTAAAAATTCACTTTTGAATAAAACACCTTTCAGCAGTGAGAGTACCCTTGTTTTACTCAGATGAATAAACCCTACAACTTTTTTTTTTTTACATTTTAAGTATTACTATCCCTTTAAGTATCAGGGATGTGTGCAGTGCACTGATTTTCAGTGTGTTGCTCACCCCCTCATATCCCAAGTTACAGGAATAAAAGTAGTAAGTTTAAAAACTGATATCAGCTGTCATATCAGCTTTTATGGATATTACATCCATGACTGACTAAAGATGCTATCTTTTGAACAAGGTGCAACTACAGAATTCATAGAGTTCAGTACGATTTTCTGGCCACAATAAGATAAGTGGTTATGATTAGATGCTGTTAATTATTCTTGGAGGGCAAGCCAACTGCACCATAGAGATCAAATAATTTCCAGCATCATCACTTATTTATTGGTGTTCTTAAGGAGTAGTAAAGCTTTACTGTTCCAAATTTATTACAGCTCAAACTGTTGCCAACTTAAGACAGGTTTAGCTTTTTTCATAGAAAATGTTGTGCTAGCCATTTTTCTGTAAAATAGTTTTTGTGAATATGCATCTTTTTGTCTTTGTGGTACAATGTGACACTTTATGATAATTCCCTTCATACAACGCAAATGACTTGTATGTCAGGCCTAACTTATTTTTTATTATAGAACTCCCCCAGTGTGTGTGCTCCACAGACTTAGCACAGTGTGTGGTAATATTAACCCATTACAGAAGCTAATCTGTGCCACCAACAAATAAGGGTTACTTCCTCACTAACTTTTTATGTTACATACTAAAGATGGCTAGTGTAATAATCAATTGTTTTTATTTCTATTTAACATTAACTAAACCTATCTAACATTGAAAGGTCCTGTTTAATTCCTTTGATTTCAGTAGATTTTACCTTACAGCATGCAAACGAGCCATCACACATGCACACACATGCCATCACGCACGAATACACAGATCATACACTCACACATCAGGGGCACACACATTCACTCACCTTACGGAAGATGTCAGTGGAATAAACCTTCTCATGGAAATTCCTGTGGGAACCAAAACAGACCATTTTCTGCCTCTTTTTCCAGCTGTGAAAAAAATGTCATATATTCTTGCCCAAACATTCTTAACCCTTTGAATGCAAGAGAGGTATGCAAAGCATTGCTAAGCAATATGTTGCATACCTCTCTGGCCCTCAAAGGGTTAAATCCAACTAAATTAAACTATTATTTTAGCCCCTGCCACTTCCACTGGGAAGCTATTCCATGTATCTATCATGCTTTCTGTAGATAATTTTTTTCTTACATTTCCTAAATAACAGCAACATTGTAATTAAAAGCCAAAAACATATCCCTATCTCTAGATGCCAGCATCTATGTAATAATATCAGTAATCAATCTGAAATTGTGAACCATTTATCACATAGATAAGGAGGGTCAACTAGATTAGAAGGATGTCACAATAGTACCACAGGGCAATCATAGCTGTATCTTCAGTAACTAAGTCCTGTGTACACATAATAGCTTAGTGCATCTCCCCCAAGGAATTATTCTGAGCCAAACCAACTGTACCTCATGGAACAAAACAAAATTCTTCAAATAAAATTAAAATGGGGATGTTAACCCCATAAAAACTAGTGAGGTATCGAATGCATTTCTTTGCAATGTGTTGAAGACCTTTTTAGCATTTACTGGATTAAATTCCCCATTTAAATTAATGGGAATTTTTAATTGCCCCCTAAGGTACAATTGGTTTGTTCCAGAATCACTCTTATTTTGTGTAAATGGCCCTTTATTTCTGATTAGCCAGTGCTAAAAATCTTATATTTGAAAAGTCAATTTGGTTTGCTTTGATTTACACCAATCTGATTCAGTACAATTTTATATTAAAACAAAGGCTTTAAAAATGCATTGTCTAAATTAGCTGAAGTCAGGGATTGGGGTTTGAGATACCTACCTCTCACTGCAGACAAGCCATCTGCTTCCCTCAGTATCATTTGCTTTATCTTTCTACCATTCATTCGAGATATAGCTATTTCAAACCATAATGTCCCTCCTGCCACATTTGCCTGGGAATTAAATAAATAGAATAATGGGTCAATTGCAGCTCTCCAAATTGAGAAGCCAGTTTAACAGTTCTGGAAAAGGAACAAGTACCATATGTGGCAGCAAAAATATAATGGGCTGAAAGTGGAGCGCATGCAGTATCGGGGAGGAATGCATCTGAATTAGAATTATAGTGTTGACATATAATCATAAGCAACTAATCATGAAACACATAAAAGCGAATGCTTATGCTTATATGTGTCTAAAATTCAATGCTGCCTGGAAGCAAACGTATTTAGAGATTTAGATGTGTAGATTATGCTAATTAAGGCATGCCATGCAAACACTTCCTATCTTACCCTTACATTAGTTCCCCTACTCACTGACACTTAAACGTCTTCTAGTGTCAAAGAAAAAGTGGGACTGCTTTCAAAAAAGCAGTTTTATTGACAAAAATGGTGCAGATTTTTGTCCCAGAACTGATCCATCTTTTCTTTGATAAATATGCCACTAAAACCCTAACTACATGGACCAGTACAAGAGTTTCCAAACCGGTAAATGAATGGGACTTTTTTTTCTGTCATCTAGATAAAAATAGCTAATAAGGGGATTTTGGAGACTTTTTCAAAACTACAAAAGTTGTTTTAGGTGGTGTTCCTTTAACTAGATCACTTGTAGATCTTGCCCATTTTAGTTTAACAGTGCCTATTTCTCAAATTTAAAGACAGTGATAGTGATAGATAGCAATAGATAGATAGTGCTAGATAGAGATTGTGATAGATAGATTAGAGAGATAGACATCTATAGATAGATAGATAGATAGATAGATAGATAGACAGATGGACATAGATAGCGATGGATAGCGATAGATAGATAGATAGATAGATAGATAGATAGATAGACAGATGGACATAGACAGTGATGCATAGCATTAGATAGATAGATAGATAGATAGATAGATAGCGATAGAAAGATAGGTAGAAAGATAGACAGATAGATAGATAGATAGATAGATAGATAGATAGATAGATAGACAGATGGACATAGACAGTGATGCATAGCATTAGATAGATAGATAGATAGATAGATAGATAGATAGATAGCGATAGAAAGATAGGTAGAAAGATAGACAGATAGATAGATAGATAGATAGATAGATAGATAGATAGATAGATAGACGGACATAGATAGTGATGCATAGCGATAGATAGATAGATAGATAGATAGATAGATAGATAGATAGATAGTGATAGATCACAATAGATAGCAAGATAGAGAGTAGCATGTGAAACTCATTGAGAGCATGTACAAATCCACCAGCTGATTTATACACTAGCATGGAACTCATGCACTTTCACTTTGATGGGGTGCACATCAACTGCACACCAGGGGACAAATACAAATATAAATGGGAGTTTAAGCCTCTTAAATTCTAGAGAGGTATCTATCACACTGCATCACATTGAAGACCTCTCTAGTCTTCAAGGGGTTTAAAGCCCCATTTAAATCAATAAGAATTTTGTGTTTTTCCCCTGTGTTGCAATTGGTTTGCCCCAGAATTGCCGTGCCTTGTCTTTATACATAAGACCCATTGTTCTGATGAATTTGTGTAGAGCAGGAGTAGATAATCCAGGTCATCAATAGCTACTAACAGTATAAGTGTTCAGGAAATCCCTGAATGAGCACTGGTGGACCAGTTAAGGTGACTGAGCCACTAATTTGTCTACCTGTGCTCCAGCTGGGATATCCTGTTGACAGCTTTTGATCAGGGATGGCTGACAAAATAGATAGATAAGTAATTACATAGCATATGTTTAGCGACCTTTAGACAAATATTCCAAGTTGATTAACCAAATCCTGCTTCACCCTCATGGCTGTATTCATCATCAAGCTAAAGACGTGCAACTCAAGAGAAAACCACCTGCACCACTACAGGCTAATGAAAATTCACCTAATTCCCACTGATTTAAAGTGGAACTATCACCCTATATTAAGTCCCCCCCCTCAATATTGCATATGGCGATTAGGTTCTTAACATTACTATTATCAGGCTAAAGTACCAAGTTCTGAAGTAATCCTCCTTTTTCTGAGACTGATGTCCAAGCTTCTTGCTTTAGAGCCATCTGCGAGCCTGTGTCATCAGTCACTTCCTGTACCTTAAGGTACCATCCTAGAGGAGACCAGGATGGACAGCGCCGGTGCGTAGGCATCTCTAAGCCAAGATGTCTGCATGCAAACTTGGTCTCCGGCCTCAGAAGAAGGAAGATTACTTCAGTAATGCCTGATAATAGCTCTGTTAAGAACCTAATCGCCATATGCCTAACTATTGGGGGGGACTTAATATAGGGTGTTAGATCTGATTTAAATCTGGATTTAACACCTTCAATAATAGCTAGGTCTATAATGCACAGCAAATGTTCCCACTTATTTCAGTTAAATTTTTTAACCAATTGAATGTCATGGAGATATCCAATGCATTACACTAAGCACTATATTTTACTAGTTACTGGATGATGGCTGTTGGTTGCTGTGACATCAAATCCATTTGCACAGCTAATAGGAACGAGACTGCTGCCTCTAACAGCTTCAGCTCTTGCTGAAGGTGGGACAAGAATCTTAAGCTGGCTCTGTATAAGTAGGGATGTAAGTTTATAATACTGCTACTCTCAGAGGTATGAGCAGCAGCAATTATCTAGCAAGAGGTTGAGGTTTAACGCATGTTTTTCATGTTAGTTGCTCTTTAAATGAATAGTAATACTTTGTTTTATCTTTATGTTATTTTGTAGGCATTTAAAAAAACATGAAGAATAAGTATTATCTCTCAAACCTTTATGGTTTGAGAGATATTCTCAAGCAAAGTTTTCCCTCCCACCCCTTTTACCTAGTGTAAGCCATCTTTTCTCAGATGTGGAATCCAGTCCATAGACCAGACAGATAACAGCAGGGGACAATCTTCTTCCTATGAAAACAATGAAAGCCCTGACCCCCTTGACAAGTTTTTCAGGTTTTTCCCTTATCTTAATTGAAAATTGTCCCTCTCTGCAATCTACCTGGGCACCTCCCTTCTGATCTGGCTGAGCAGGGTTACATCAGTAAAAGGGGTGGGAGGGGGATACTTTATCATTGAATTACTCTTGAACTACAACTCTGACAGAACTGAAATAACACTCTCCAAAGTCCAAATACTATGATGATTAATTAGAGCTGCTTTTATTATGAAACATTACTATCTCTTTAGGACTCAATGCCATAAAGCTGCTTTGTGAGCTGTATGTCAGGTGCAATAAAATAGCTTCAGATGTCTAACACTGTACATTGGTACCACCATCAACTATGAACTATGTTACATAGTTCCATAGTAAATTAGGTTAAAAAAAGACATGTCTACCAAGCTGAATCTTTGCCACAGTATAACACAGAAAATGAGAATTAAATAATCAGTCCTGACTCCAAAATAAGTATTAGTCTAGTTTGTTGACCATAAATTCCTTTTTACCTACTAGTACACAGTATAACACTTGTGTTCTCTTCTGCTAGAAATGTATCATCTCTTAGATGTATCCGTTGTATCTGCCATTACCATATCCTTAGCAAAGAATTCCACAGTTTTAACAGACCTCACTGTAAAGAACCCCTTCTTTGATGAAGATCCTCTAATATGATGTGTTGAACATCTATACAACATTCAATTTAATCAGTGGAAAATTGCATGTGGCAGTTGGTTTGCTTCAGAATTGCTTGATAGTAGAATTGGCACATTACTGAGTCTGAGAGATGAACGTATGCAAAAGGCTTATGTATTACGCTGATTCCCATGAAAATTTTCCTCTTCACAATGCTTGCACCAAGAGGAGAGCCATGGAGCAGTATACGGTCATTTCAGGGATTCTATTCCTTTCATGTTGTTTAATTTTTTTTTGTCTTGCTGCATTGTAAAGGATTAAACCTTTGAAAGTCAGAAAGGTATCCAATGCATTGCATTGCAATGCATTAAATACCTCTCTGGCAAGCAAAGGGTTAAAACATGTGAGTGATGACAGGCGGACTCTGATAACTCCTAGTTCAGGAGTTATTTTGTTTGTAAAATCCTGGTCTTCCTCCCCTTTCCCTGAAATATTTCTCCTAGTTAGAAAACAAGCTACATGAATGAATGGTTGCCATTTTAACTCACCTGGCAGATTACTCTCACAGAGACACACTTGTCGCCGTGTGAGTAGTTTTAATGCCTTCTGTGCATTAAGTGATGCTGATTTACTATAGAAAAGTAGTGCAGTTGTGGAGCAAAGCAACTGCACCGTAGCTGACAAATTCACAAACTGTTATGGGTATAAATGTGGCTTTAACCCCTTGAGAGCCATATAAATCTCAAATGCATTGCAAAGCAATGCTTTAGGAACCCCTTTAGTGGGGTTGAAAGTGCTAGTTATATGAATAAAAATGTCTTTTTCTCCTCTTTGGTGAAGTTGAATTGGCCCAGGATTGGTCCTCTTTTGTGTATAAGGCCCAATAATACACACATATATATATATATATATATATATATATATATATATATATATATATATATATATATATTTATTTTTTTATTTTTTTTTTTTTTTTTCCAAAACTACTGTAGGTGTAAGTGGTCTGTGAACCCATGGGAGCATACAGACTTCTGTCAGCATAAAGTTGCTTGAAATTTCTATGAGAATGTGTTCTCAATTTTAGCAGTAGGGGAAAAGAGGTGGAGTTATTATTTAACACCTTGGACAGGGCTCAAAATTTCCACTCTCCACTAGCCAATGGCGAGTAAAAGTTTAGCCCTGGCGAGTAGAAATTCAGCCCTGGTGGGTATGTTTTGGCTTGCAGTGGCGAGTAACTTTTCAGGTCTGGCTAGTAGCAAAGGACTTCAAATTTTAAGCCCTGCCTTGGATACTAGACATCTCTAGCTTCCAACAGCTTAAGGGCACCCACTACTTTTTATTTTGCCCAGGGACCAGCTGTTTCTTAAAACAGCCCTGTGCCAAATAGATATATATAAGTTGTCACAGGTTGTGTACGGTATATCATGATTGTATTCCACCAACATGTGGAGGTAGGCCACAGGTTGTGAATAAAGATGTACACAAATTTGAGGTCCTGTTGTTGTATATTTTGTTGTATCTGATTTGCATTTTTATCTCTCTCTGGGTTTGCCCCTGTGATATACCTGTAGCATGAAATGTTCTTCCTAGACATATAAGCTTGCAGCATACAATGAAAGGGCTGAGCAGTAGATGATACCACAATACAGATGCTGCTGATGTAAAGTACAAATTGTTAGTATGAATACAAGCTACCGATAAAAAGTGGTATCTCTTTCTTTATTGCTGCATGGAGTGTCTGCGAGTGTCTGCTTGAGTGTTGAACTCCATCACAAGCTGTCAATCATACTTACAGATCATGCTCTCAGAATTTCTAAGGAAGCAAAACTAATTATCTCCCAGCACGAGAGGAGAACGCAGATCACTGGAGGTGGCATTCACCTTGAACTGCACAGGCCAGAGCACCAACTCCACAGAGACCAGTGGCAGAGTGAGATGGCTGGATAGTAATAAGTCACTTTAGTGCTGTGACTGACACAGGAAAAAATGATTAACTGAAGTCTATTTTTTACCACACAATAGTGTTTTCAGCTCAGGATATTCTCTTCACTAACCTATGGTTCATATGTCTGAACATGGACAGGAAATATTCTGGGGAATTCAGAGACCAGGTGGTAACCAGGTTTACTGCCTGAATTATATTCATGCTCTGAGCCCCGCCATATTCATGATATCAAGACAAAAACCCTCTTAGAACTAACCCCCTGAACTAAAAACATACTATGTATAGATACCTTGCCAAGGTTAACTGGAGAGCCATAGATGACCTGGGGACTGCATCCAGAGCTTAGTAATGGAAATGTACAATTCCAGCTCAATACATGCAATGAAAAGGTTTTTTACTTAATTATAAACATAAAAAAATGTACAATACACCCACCTGGGGACTGCATCCAGAGTTCAGTAATAGAAATGTACAACTCCAATTTGGTACATTCAATGAACAGTTTTTTGTGCTTACCTTTAAACATGAGAAAAAAATATGCCCACCCATCATGGTTAAATGCATTTGTTTCTCTCCTCCTTTCTGCTGTTCCCTGTAAGTATGTCTTCCAAGATATAGCACATAGTGGGAGGTATGTAAGAACCTGCCAGCACTAGAGTGTATGTCACTTTAATGCATGCTGGCACACACACTCCTTTATTGATAAAATCTTAATGCCAGTAAAACCCATAACCTCCCCTACAGCACGCACAGGAAAATGACGTAAATGTACAGCATATCAATTGCACCTTGTTTCATACATAATGTAAAACAAAGTGCAGTGGAAATGTGTACCTCAGAACACCCATATATTCCCCACTGCCCTCCCCTTGGCCCAAGCAGTGTTAAGGGGAGAAATTTAAGCCATAAGTAGCTTAGTAAATTAGCTTTAGCAAAGCCTGTGTTTAGAGATCTGATACAGCCCCTGGATTAGCACGCAATACTGTTTGTACATGCTCTGTAGCAGACACAGGAAGCTGCTATACTAAAAGGAGCACATCACCTTGGTGATAGAGGCACACATAGTCATATGCACTAATAAGTAGGGATGTAAGAGGAGGGGAAGAGACTCTGATCATAGCATTTCAATCTGAAGTAAAGTTGTCGATGTCTTGGGGAGGGAGCCGAGATGATGCAGAGAGACTTCAGCATCAAGAACAGCAGCCCACACTGAACCCTTTGAGTGCCAGTGCAGTAAGCACGACATCAAATACCATTGCACTAGATACCTCTCGGACACTTAAATGGAGAGGACAACTAGAGAAAAGGCCTAGAACATAATCTCAGACTCATTAAAAAGAAAAGGGATACTCAAAGGAAAACAGACAGATAGGATAAGGGTCAGCTCTAAAAATGGGGGGAACTGGTGACTCATATCCTGAAACAAATGTAGGTTTGAACACCAGCGCTTTCATAACTTAACTGTTTGAAAACACACAGAATTACAGAAAAATGGTATACATATCTACTTCAGAGACATTTCAAACAAATATATATCCAGTTTGGAAGGAGTAAAATAATAAACAGGTGGCCAGCAACAGATGGACACATACTGTTATAGGGTGCCCATACACACACACACACACACACATACATGCTTCACATCCGTTCATACCCCCAAACACACTTTGCAATGCCAGTGGTGGTAATAAGGATTGCTGGTCTTGAGCAGAATATCAGGCAATGAGAGTGGATGTAAAAGGATGCCAGCAGTTACACTTGCTGAAGTCAGATGTGTGTCTGGCGATGTGATTGAAAAAAAAATAAAAGGCAAGCTCCAAATTCTAACCTCGTTTATCCAAAGGCAATCAAATCCTCCATGGCACTCACCTGGTAACTATGGTTCCAGATCAAAAGGCACACCCAGTATCAAAGCAGAAGAACAATCCACTCTCTGTAACTGATCCATGTTGAAAAAGCATTTGGCTGCACAGACAAAGATCCATGGATTCATGGGGTACAGCACAACATCACCAATCTGGTTAGTGTAACTCAGCTTGGCATTACATGAGAAGCATACTGGTAAAACCAAGCAGATTGATGATGCTGTGTTGCACCTAGTGAGTCTGTGGATCTCTGCTTATGTTTCCAGATGGAACTGATGATTTTGCCACACGATTCAGTTACAAGCTGCGGATTGTTATTCTCTATCTGACCCATGTGGATCAGTTTGTGTAAACAAACTGCATGGCATCCCAAAGCATTGTGCTTATGCAGCAAAACCCAGTATGATTTATTTTTATTTTCATCAATGCGTGTCACCTGACTTGCCCAATTTTATTCAGATATTTGATGAAATAATTGAGGCATTCATCACTTACCCAATTGAGTGTCAGAGTAGTGATCAATATATTGTTCTGCAATGTGTTGCTTATGCCACTGGCACTCAAAGGGTTAAGGAGGGGTTATGATCATGTCTGTAGCTGCGGAAAGAGCTACTGGGAGACCAACAGCAAAAACCTCAGGTTAGTGATGTTGGGACTGTGAACTCCAACAGCAGAGGCTTCTATCAGAGAGTAGTGCATGTGGTGAATATCCATATTAGTATGTAAATATACTCACATGAATAAGAGAGTGGTTCATTAAACTGCTTTACTTATGCAAATTAGCTATTGTTTAACAAAATTATAAACTTGTTAAAGGCATGGCGGATTCATGGTTATGTCAGTGGATTGTGTTGGATTGGAGGCAGATTCACAGGGATATGGTGGCAAAGACACCTTAGTGCATGCTATTGATTTGCCATCTACACCACTTCACCACCATATTACAACAGTATATCTGGAGTCTTTCTGGTTAAACCAACTGTACTGTAGGGACAAATACAGGAAAAAACGTTCCTGTTTTAATTTGGGCTTTTAAACCTTGAATGCAAAAGACTTTGCAATGTATTACGAGGCCTTTTTAACATGCATATGGTTAACCCTTTGAGTGTCAGAGGGGTGCACATTGTTTTGCAATGAGTTGTATACCCCTCTGCCATTCAAAGGCTTAAAACCCCATTTAAATTAATGGGATTTTTTTGTCCCCATGGCACAGCTGGTTTGCCCCAGAATTACTCCTTTTATCCTTAGTACATCAGCCTCAAGGGGTGTATCATGTGGGTAGAAAAAGATATACCAATAGTGTAATAGGTAAAAACCACTATAAGCAATAATGCTGAGTTTCACACTCACATAAGTACCTGATTTCTGATAGGCTCAGCTAAATATGTGGTTACAAATGAAATGATGCCCATGAGTGTTTCCTCTGAAATAAGTAAATAGGGTAAACCTGTGGGTCTAATCCAGAAAAGAGGTGTAATTCAGCAAACCAACTACAACATAGAGGACAATTAATATGCCCTATTGATGTAAATAGGGTTTTTAGCCCTGCTATGCTAGAGAGATCTCCAGTGCATTATGAACCAATATGTTATAGACCTCTCTTGTATTCAAGAAGTTAAGTCTAATCTGGATCAGTGGGAGTTTAGAGTATTTATTTTCTCCCTCATGGTATAAATGTCTTACTTCAGAATTGCACCCCTTTTGTGGATAGTAGAAAATAATAAACAGATTTATCAAGGTTTGAACAAGTAAAACAGATTTTTAGAATGTTGAGTAGAGATGGTCAAAAAGTCCAATTTTGTTCTGATATTTCACAGAGAAAGCCATTGATTTTCCACTGTTTTGCTAACTCCACATATTTTGAAGTGAAGTGAGAGTGTTTCCGTTTTCTGTTATGTTTTCAAAGGTGGTTAAAGTTCCCATTGCTATACTATAAAAACCCTTAATTTCCAGCCATGAAGTATGTTGTAGAGTAGGAGAGAATAAGAGAGGAAGCAGACAAGGAGAGAAAGAGAGAGAGAGAGAGAGAGACTAAAAAAGTCATTTTGGAGGGCTGGCTAGCACAATATGAGCTGCACCAGAAGCTGGAGGGCTGCTACTGAATTAGAGGTGGAGGAATCCATCTTCTCTCTGCTCAAGGCATCCCCAGTCCCCCATCTTCCCTAGGGATCTGGAGAAGTATAATGTAAAGTGGGGGTCAATGGAAAGTAGTAACAGCTGAAACAAAGGTTAGCTGTCTACGTCTGCACCTAGTGCTGTCAGTGTGCCTTCTGAAATGATTACCAGTGTGACAGTTGGGTACTCTCTGTCAAATTTGTCATCACCAAGGAGCCCTAGAGAGCAGCAAGAGAGTGGTGGTGGTGGTGATGAAGAAGGTGATTGAGGGTGATAGAGTAGTTTGTGTCAAAGAGAATATGAAAGCATTTTTGGCTGAAAGTGAAAAATACAAGAAAGTGATGGATTTGGGAATGGGCATCACCACCGCCATTAGCAGTGACATTCTGGAATTTGCTGCTACTGTGCCTAGTCACAAACCACCATGGGACTGGGTTCAGCCAGCAGTGATATGGAACTTAGACAAGTACATGTGGTTCAACTTGTCACTACTCCTGGTCCTAGCACTAGTATTGATGCTGATGCAGTGGCAGCACCTGTCACAGCCATTGCAGGCACATCTGGAGAAGAAGAAGGCCATTCTTCTCCACCCAGCCCCTTGTTAAAATCATGGATGTGGAAAAACATATCGTAATCATCAGTAACTGTACTGTGCCCATTGAGTCATAAGGCAGTGAAAAGGGGAAAGGATGGACACAACTTGGAATATCTGCCCACTAAGAAGATTCAAAACAAACAGCCTTAAATTTATGTAAAGCATGTGAAACCCTTCACTCAAAAAAGATAACTGACTGCTGTTGTCACTGATCCCCTTGTCTCTCCCCAAGGGCACAAAGAACACTGAAGAAAATCTCACAAAAAGACAAGCTAACCCCCTGCCCCACCACCACCACCATCACCACCAACCTGGAATTTTGTTGATGAAGGTACTACATGCTTCATCATCTTTGTGTGCTAGAGCTCCAGGTTCAGGAAAATATCATACTTCACTCTGCAGTCCTCCACACTATATAAAAGTATATCTTGTATATATTGTATATATATATACAATATATATATAATGTTCTTTCACAGAATCTGATTCCTCAAGAACTCAGTAAGTGTGGGTTGGCAGAACATAGCAGAAATAGTGTTTAATTTTATTGTTGTGACTCGTGGTGGTAGATGTGATGGTGGTGATGGCAGATGTTGGACTTTGTGAACTCCTTCTACAGCAGCAACTGGTATTATTGCAAATGAAGGGGATGTTGGCCCACTCTCTGAGACATCTACAGCACTACTAATATGTGCAAAGAGCCCCTTGAACTTTGAGGAGTACATCTGTAATATTTTCCACAGCTCTTCTTAGAATGATGTAGGCCTAGACCAACTCCAGTCTTCATACAACCACAACATAGAACCTGATACCCCTGTATGTAGCCTATTAAATAACCTTTAATGAAAAGCACATAGAATGTGGATTAAAAAATTAAATCTTAAAACCCTACTCTCTCCATTGTTCATTGTCATCCATAATGCATTGTACATACCAAGAAATCTAAAGGAAAGGAAAGAGGGTCATGACATACCTAATTTTATTGGCATTTAGCACCTCTCTAGAAGTCGTAGGCTTAATAATGTGATAGACATGTGACATAATCTGTTTCATTACAATATTATCTCTAAGACTGCCAGAGTCCAGAGAAGAGACAAATGTCAGTAATAAAAAGTTGCTATTTTTTGTCAAGACTCATGTGCCTCTTCTCTTACCCAATAGCTAGAAGACTCAGGCATGCAGAGATGCTTAGAAGGTGCTAGTACTACTCTAATTACTAGTAGTTAGTAATAAAACACAAGTAACCAGCCCAAGGCTCCTAAAGGGTTGAGTGTTGTGTCTTGTGTGTGATATACTAACTGTGACTGTGGGTCACAGTGCAACAGCTAGACAGCCCTAGTATTGCAGGCTGCTTCTGCTGCTGTTCACAGCTACAGGCCCTCAGCTACTCTCCCGCGTATCAAGCTACCTCTCTTGGGACTGGATTCAACACATGTGCTACATACATCAGCACAAGCCCAGGACCACTCAGAGCATGCCTACCTGATGCCCTGTACACACTCTTCCTTATGCTTTGCTGGAGTGCTTTACTGTCTTTTCGGTAGGGCAATTTCTGCTGAGAGATGTTAATAACAGTTCCTTATCTGTCTCCACAGATTGTAGCTATGATGGGAAAGGAAGGGAGACAATGTGTAAACATAATATGTCATAAGTGCGCTGACAAGGCCACCTAAGTAAACAGGGCAGCAGCTTGTTTTGAATGCATGTAGTGTTGCTACTAGTTCCATTGCTCCAACAATTCATCACTTTCCTGCTACCATGTAGCCTTTTATTAACTGCTCTGGTGATTCTCTCTCTGTCTACTTCCTGTATAGCCTATATTTACCACTCTATTGGTTCACCTTGTAACCACTGCTCATGTAGCCTGTATCTACCACTCCCTGTGTAGCTTGCTTTCTGCAACTGGGGCACTTAGTCCTCTTTCCCACTGTGCATGGCCTGTAATTAACTTTGAGCTTCTGTCCTGAGACCTACCTATTTTGCTTGTGTAGACTTTCCTCTGAAGCTGATGTCTCCTTCCCTGTTAGTTGCTAGCGGCCCTAATCTTACCTATTATTCCTCTACTTCCCTTCTGGCCTACTTTGATACTGCATTACTTACTAGGTTTCGACCAATCCTCTGCTGCCACCTTCTGTCCTTTATGAGAATTTCTTCAAACCTTTTGGAGCAATAATCTTTGTGGATCTGCCAATCACAAACCCTGGTAAAGTTATCTGTACCATTCAGTGACTCAACTTGTGTCTGGTATCTGAGCTTGCTTTCAGCATCTTAATCCTGGCAATATCTTCCACAGCTGGTCATCAAAACTCTCAAGCGACAAATTCAGACTAAGCACTCAAAGTGGCTACCTCATAGACTTGCTCAGCTGCCTCTTACTCCCACACACTCCTACCTTAACTGGGACATTTTGAGAAGAAAGATTTTTGGCTTCTTCCTCCTGTTATTCTCAGCATTTAACAACCACACACACAGTTAAGTAGTCACAGTAACATTAATGCACTTCCAAGCACATTTCTCCAATTATCCAGCTTCATCATGGCAATAGGTTGAGATACAGACCAATTGGAGAAATCTCTGCCTCATATATGGTGTTTTCTAACATATCTTTTTGGTATATATTCAATGTAGGGAATTTGACCTTGGTTAGGAAATCCCACTTTGTATAAAGTTTGGTTATTTGCTAAGAACTTGACCTATCTCCTCAGCTGAGATGTTTAAGTTATCCTGGACTATTTTAATATGCTGAAAATTAGAGGAATGCCTGTGCAGCTGGGGAATTAATAGCTATGTCAACAGAGACTGGGGAATAATCAGATATTATTATGTTGTGAGTAGCGGTTTAGGTAATTTTTATATAGAAGAGGCCCGATATAAGGATACAGTCAATGCATGTGATAGAGGTTCTACGCAGTGGGTAGTCAGTTGTTGGACCTACAACTCTCACTATCTCCAACCATCTGTTTGCTGCAAGTACAGAACATTTAGAGTCAGATTGTCTACACTTTGGTTTTTTGCTCTTTGTTTTTTCAATTTAAACTTTTTTCCCAAACTATTAGCCTATAACTCATGTCACCAGGTTTTTTCATCAGAGGGGAATTGTTAAAGCAGAGATAGTGGCAGAATGTATCACTATCCCCGTTACAGATTGGATTGAGTGGATTGTGTGTACTCAGGAGCTCTCTTTCTTCGATCTGTGGTCATAGTTCTGTGCACAGCATACAGATAATCACCGATACATTAGGTCCTCCAGATCTCATTCCTGATGTCCGAGGGAGCTTCACTAGACACAGCTCTTCTCAGCATAAATTTATCATCTAGGCCACGAATGGAATCTGTGCTCAACCTCTTTAAAAAAACTACTTGGGTGGAGGCAGAAGCATGTTTACAGTTTTAAAATAGGAGCCATATTGCGTAGACACAGTCCTAATTGCCCCGGTGCATTGCAAATGGGACTCAATAGTTTGGCTGAGGGACTTCCTGGCATTTCTATACTATGAGTATATCCTCTGGATTAACAAACCTTAAACAGCTACTCAGAGGAGAATCTGAAAGTGAGTGAAACAATTACACTCATCATAAAACTGAAACAAGCTATCCTCCATTTCCTCTAGCCCTCATTCTCTTCTCTGAAAGAATTCCTTAAATTGAAACTACTGAAGATATTTAATAACACTATAAATATGTTTTAAATCTTATTTCATAAATAAAAGTAAAGTTAAAATAAAAAAGTGTCTATGGGTGGTAGACTTGTGCACGGGCAAAATTTTCGGTAAAATTCGAATTCAGACGAATTTTTTTTTTTCTAATTCAGATGATCTTAATTTCGGACCGGGCCTATTCGATTCGGACGAAATTCTGATCCATTCCGATTATTCGGCCGAATTTATCATGGGTTAAATTATAGCAGTGTGCCTCCGTGCATTCTGCTATGATTATTTGCAGACAGGGTGTGCATTTAGAAAAAGATCCATCCCAAAAAACGGACATTGTCGTACATTGAAAGTCTGTGCATGTCACCTCTACTCCAGCATGGGATGCCAGTCACAATGCAAACGTCGAACATCGAAAACCCATGCCTGTCATTCAATTTAGCATGTTCGAACATCGAAACCCCATGCCTGTCCTTCAATCTAGCATATGTTTGAACATCGAAACCTCATGCCTGTCATTCAATTTAGCATATGTTCGACATCGAAAACCCATGCCTGTCACATCCTACTCAACATAAGTGGTCGACTCGAACATGGACAAACTACATGTCACATTCTATGTTAGTACATGGGTAAAGATTAAGGTTTCATTTTCTGGTACCAGCCTCCTACCCTACTGTCCCTCCTTAGTACCCAAATTCCTCTCTCTCGTTTTCCTATCCTGATTTCCCCTCATATCAGATAACTCTATGTGTATATACATTGTAGTGTTTTATACTACATCAAGAATAAACATCAATGATTGTAATGTGATAGATGTAATTTGTTAACCCTTTGAGTGCCAGAGTGGTACGCAATGCATTGCAAAGCAATGCGTTGCATACCACTCTGGCATTCAAAGGGTTAAAAAGAAAAATTGAGACATTCTGTTGTGAACAAACTGCAACACAGGAGAGAAATAAAAAAAAATGCTTGACATCTATACTGAAGAGGGGTCCACAGCATTGTCTTAGTATAGCAATATCACCGTTTTCCGTGAGTGTGCAATACAGGGCTCTACGATAATTGCTGGGCATTTCCCAATGTCATAATCAGGGAATGATGGGAGTTGTATTCTAACTACTGTTAGGAAACACATAAGTGATGCACATTCATCTCCCACCTAGAAATTATTTACACACGAGGCAACTCCCCCAAGTAATACCTAGCCCCTTTCCAAGTGAAAGGACTTCCAGAAAGGCTTCAGATCTCTTAGTGACTCACCTGTTATTGCCAGTCAGCGGGACCCGGAGAGTAGGAGGGGGTGATGCTATGGCTGCACGGCACGGTGCTCTTAGTTGGTCACTTGTCGCAATGTTGAAGCCAGCACCTTCTGGGTGGAGACACCTCACAGCAATCCTGTTCAGGACACATCATGCACTGTTGTGCACTCATACTAGGGATCCCAAATGTTTAGACTCATTTCGTACAGGGGGCACCCTCCTGTATTTGTAAAACCTCTCTAGCAAATCTGGGACGGTAGACCTATTTACTCAAGTCTTGACTTTAGGTGGGCGATAAAAAATATAAAATAGGCATAATGTTTCACTATCAAATAATTCACGTCACTGAAGCAGCCAGCAGGCATCGCCACTGAGTGAGCATAGGGCTGCCCGGCTGCTGACAGTCACACTGATGGGATGGGACACCCTGCAACACAGAAATGGCGGAAGAGCACAAAATAAACATGCTATGGGATGGTAAATTGCCGCCCCTGTCAAAGTGCCGCATGGGTCCATGGACCCACTGGGACCCATGTAAGGGCCGGCCCTGTATTCGAACAAATACCTAATATTTTTTTAAATTTTGCACAGGAACAAATATTACTTGCTCTTGCAGTGGCAATAACTGGAACTAATGCTGGCTGCCTACCTATGCCTAGCCTAATGCTACCTGCCTGCCTACACAACAACTGTACACTCTCTAATCTCTTCTCTCTCTGAGCTCCAACAACCCAATGAGGAAATGCAGGCTGTCTGTCTGTGTGACTGTGTCATTAGTCCAACCCCCATCATGAAACGAAGAAGGCTATTCGAATACAGACAAAAGAGGGAAGTAGTGCATGAAATGGAGAATGGAATTGGACTAGAGACATGGAGGGAAAATTATGGAGGAAAGTAATTGAGCGCTCACAGGAAGTACAAAAAAGTCCTGGTCAACAGTAGTCAAAACTTTTGGAAATGTGTCGATTGCCGAAACTTCCGAAAGTTTCGACGAATTTCGGACCTGGGCTGTTCGGAGTCGGATCATTTTTTCCGAATGACCCTTGAGTTTCGGATTGGCCGAATGTCTCCGAATGACCCCATTTTCGACGAAATCCGAATGTCTCCGAATGAATTCACACATGTCTAATGGGTGGGTTATTGTGGTGTAAGAGTACATCTTTGTGGGTCTTCATGTGATAGATTTGTTCTCTCGATAGCACAGACAGTCTGCATACCTTCTATGAATGATTTTCATAAATTTTATAAATATTAAATTTAAAGAAATTGAGTTTTGGGGTGTTTAAGTAATTTTTAGAACTGTAGGGGTTACAGAAATGCTTTAATATTAAGCTTTAATACACAACATGGATAATGTTATAATACAATTGCATGCTAAAATAGAAACTGGAATATACTTTTTTGTACTGTACCTACCTAATACCTTTAGCAATGCTAACTAGGTGTGACACTATACTACTGGTAATTTATGTGTTTTGGCCATAGGCTTTGAAGAAGTGGCATTATAGCCAAGAAACATATTTTTTAATACAATATTAACATTTTCATTTTTCTACAATGTGAGCAGCTTTGTCTACCTTTATGAGGTGATTCCTGTACCTGTGTGGAGACAGGTTGGTGATCTCCATAGCTGTGTTTTGTTTGGGGAAAGACTCTGACCAATGAAAATTGTGAGTATATTTATTGTTAATATGATTTGGAGAGATGTTGAACATAACACACTATTGGGCGCCTTTGTTTCTTTTTTGTTTTTACTATATACATGTTTGTTCTGTGGAGGGAGACTAATTATGTGAAGGAGTGGCCCTGAGAGTGAATTCATGCTATTTTTGAGCAAAAATGTTATTGCTGTGGATTATATATATAATTCCCCAGCCAATACATTTCCACCGGGTGATTTGATAGTGGATTCCACTGAAACGGACACTCCCCCTTTTTTCGCTTTTTTTATCTTCCAACTTTGAAAAAAACTATTTGCAACAAGGTAAGGGCTGTGTGGGAGTTGTTGGGCTTTTTGGCCATTCCTTTCCCAAAGTGTCTTGTTTCTAAATATATATCAAAAATTCCCTCAATTTATTTGCTCCAGTTTTTTTGTGGCTTGAAGAAATTCTGTTAAGACGTTGAGGTCTTAAGGGGATGGTAAGACCCTTGAATTTGTGAGACACTGCTAAATTGTTTATTTTTCTGGGTATATTATTTGTCAGTAGTATTTTATTTAAATTGCAAACCGTAGGCACTTTGTTTGCACTTTGTTGTTTTAAACATAGTAATAGAAGCTGGAGCTGATTTCAAAGAGGTACTCCAAGCTTCTAAGCTGTTTAATTTCAAAATCATTCTCCGTACACCACTTGCACCAAGGGGAGAACAGGGGGGAAGTGTATGGCCATTTTGGGGTGTTAACACTATGTAGTAGCAGAGGAAACAGGTGTAATGTTACTCCATGTCCCTGTGTATGCTTTCATGGTTTTCTCACACTAAAGTATTAATGACAATAGATTATTTACACCACTGTACACTAAAGTGATTATACTCTCTAGTGCATACCCAGAAGTGCTATATAAGTAGGAAGCCAGAACCCCAGCACATAAAATGAGCTTCATAGTGAACATTGACTAAGACCTCCCTCTGCAAAGAGTAAGGATCACTTCTTGGGGGCAATGAAACAGAGGTCCAGAGGAAAACAATAATTGATCCTGGTTTCCTGGGCAGAGACAGGACTAAATTCTTTGCAGGCTCATGCTGATGAGAGTTGGTGTATGTCTCCTCCCAACCACCATTATTGTGAGTATATTGACCCTATATATTATACTCATTAGTTGACCATTTATCAGGCACTATTGGGTACCTTTTCTGTGTGTTTTTTCCACAGTGTAAATGTAACTTTAAAAAAGTACAAAAACAATGCTAGAGCTGTGTTCACATGGGTGACTAGGCTGCACTCCACTTTAGAGCATGCCAGACTGTCTGTGCTTACCTGTCTCTCATGTCCAGTGCCCCCCCTAATGACTGTGTGCTGCATGTGCAGCCCTTCTAACAAATGTCCACAGCTGGTTGTGGTTGCATGTTTCAGTGGATGCTCAGGTCTACCAGATCAACATTAAAGTTATTACAACTCAAACCTGTGTGTTTGACTGCAGTTTTCCAATGTAGTACCTAGAGTCCAGTTGTTGCTATTGCTCTTTACAGAAACATTGTATCATAGACTTAAAATAGTTTTAGCAACAGCACCACCTGAAAATGGCAGGACTTAGGAGTCCTCCATCAAAAATAATGTAAGGTTCAGCTGTAATATATTTTTAATCAAACATGCCCAGCAGCGGGGTATCCATATTTTGCTCAGCAGGGCAAGGCAAACAAAATATAAATGTTCCATATCACACTGTATTTTCCCTTTAAGTGCCAGACAAATAATGCCAGGCATTTCTTTTACTTATGTGCGTGTAAATATACTTTTTTAAAGAGTGTGCTTTTAAGTTTCTACTTCTAAATAGAACTGCATCTTTGAGTCCACGTGATGACAATTTAAAACCCTCCATCAAAGACCATTATTATTCCTCTAAAAAAAAAAAAAAAGAGTAAGATTTTACATACTGGCATTTTCTATTGTACCTGTCTCAATTTAGCCTAGATATTCTATTCATGTAATGCATAATAGGCAAATGTAATGCAATACTTCCAAAATAACCCATATATATGTTAATACTTAGATGAATCTTTGAAGAAGAGGGACATGAAGAAAAAAAAACTGAAATTATCATAACAATTTAAATCAGCTCTTTTCTACAGCATGTGTGCCAAGATTTATTTAGCCTAGGATGAAATTAACCCCTAGAGATTGCTAGACAATGTGCAAACGCTAACAGTATATATATATATATATATATATATATATATATATATATATATATATTCACAGATGTAGTCCGGCTTAACAGTTTCTTTGATAAGTAAACAAGAATCCCCATGCACGTTAATGATAGCTGCTTATCAGATCAACATAGCTTAAAGGAGCAGCAAAAAAAGTACAAAAAATAAAATAATATATATATTTATTTATTTTTTACATTAACAGTGGCCTTTAGTGGTCAGCTTCCAGTTTGTTATTCTGTTATATAACATAGGTTTTCCTAAAAAAAAAACATTTTATTGCTTTTTTAAAGGGATAGTAATGTTTCATAATAAAAGCAGCTCCAATTAAGCATCATAGTATTTGGACTTTGGAGTGTGTTATTTCAATTATGTCAGCGTTGTAGTTCAAGAGTAATTCAATGACAAAGTATCCCCCTCCTGCCCATTTTACTGATGTAACACTGCTCAGCCAGAGCAGAAGGGAGGTGCCCAGGTAGACTGCAGAGAGGGACAATCTTCAATTAAGATAAGGGAAAAACCTGAAAAACTTGTCAAGGGGGACGGGTCTTTCATTGTTCTCATAGGAAGAAGATTGTTCCCTGCTGTTATCTGTCTGGTCTGGACTGCATTCCACATCTGAGAAGAGATGGCTTACACTAGGTAAAAGGGGCAGGAGTGGAAACTTTGCTTGTGAATATCTCTCAAACCATAAAGGTTTGAGAGATAAAATTTATTTCGTTCTTCATGTTTTTTTAATGCTTACAAAATAAAATAAAGATATAACGAAGTATTACTGTCCCTTTAAGTTGGAAAGAGAGCAGTTAAGGATGGCTGAAAGATTTTGTCTGTTGCTGCAGATACTCTTTAGTAGGCACTACTGTCATCAATCCCCTTTCCTTTAATAAACGATTGTTTGTTACTACTAAGAAATGGACCCTTTCATTGCCAGAGGGTGATGCCTCTTAATGCATTTGAGGTGTCAGAATGTACTTTCTAGTTGGGTGTGTACCAAGATGAGCAGTGCAATTTTATGAAACTGTTATTTTCTCCTCTTTCTTTCTAAGTAGAATATATGTGTTTGAGCTCTTCTAAACTAAAAATCAATGAGGAGAGCTTACAGTGGAAAGCATTGATCTTGCCTCAGTGCTAGTCTAGTGAGGGGAATGCATTTTACCTGCTTACTCTGTCTTCCCTTTTCTGTCTTCCACCATTTCATCCATTAATCACAATGCTCTGGTTATACAGGAATATCTATGTCTCCATGTCAACACAAAATTCCAGGTGTGTGCTAGCAAACAAAATCCCTACTCTTTTAGGACTTACTAGTGTAAAAGCCTGTGTGCACAGGCCATGATGCAGTGAGGCAATGGCAGTATGCAGAGCAGGACCAGCCTGTTAACCCTTTGAGTGCCAGAGGGGTACTCACCACTTTGCAAAGCAATGCGTTGCGTACCCCCTGGCACTCAAAGGGTTAACATTACTCAGACCTGCTCTGCATACTGCTGTTACCCCCCTGCTCCACGAGATTGTACCACCACACTCACGCGATGCAATCACACGCAGTAGAGACTGGCCGAACATGGCATTTTATTATATAGGATTATTACTTGAGTATAGATGAGATAAGGTAGGAATGGGAAACATAGATATCCAGCTGTTCAGGCCTGCAGTTCCCATCCTCACTGGCAATATAATAGCTTGCTGGGTATGATGAAAATTGTAGTCCTCAACAACTGGAAGGCCTCATTCAAACTGACCAGGATTGACTTAATCCTGATTATCAGCCTCTAAAGTTTGCTACTTGAAATATTTTTTATTTGTATAAGAATTTCAAAAGATTATTTGTAGTAAATGTCAATAAACTTTTTTTTTCATTAAAAGAGTCTTTATTGAAAAAAAGATCGGTAAATTGACACAGCAAAATGCAAACGAAAGTCCAACACAGGGGCCAACAAGCAAGTGCATGAAGGAATCAGCAGGTCATCAGTACATAAAATAAAAACTGTGTAGCAGAGATGACTAACAGGGTAGCAATTATATATATATAAGTTTCTTTTTACATTTGCACAAAGCTTCACTTATGTCAAAGCCTTCATAACAGTTGAAGAAAATAAGCACAAGGGCTGTGGATCATATGTTGAGAAAAGTTTATTTCCCAAGGAGCATGCAGTCCTGTAAGAGTCCATTATACAGAGATAAACAACTTGCACACTGAAGCATTTAACTCCCTGATCAATGACTATTTACAATAGAAACATAGAAACATTTATTTGATGGCAGTTAACCAACTGACCCATTGAATTCTCTGTCTGTCCCAAGCATATTTATATTCCCTGACAGTAGTAGTCTTTACCTCTTCTGCTGGGTTGCTGTTCCAGGAGTCTATCACCTTTTCCATAAGGTAGTTTATGAACACTTACCCTCTAACAGTAGATTATATATTCTTCTACTAGTATCCCTCTGTTTATGTAAAGTCCTCCTTCCTGGAACACTGTATAAGAAATTATTTTAATATATTTAAAGTTTCTATCTTATCACTCCCCTCCCTCCTCTCTTCGACGCTAAGGTCTTTTAAGTCTATCCTAATATGCTTTGCCAGAAAGAGAATGCCCACTTAAATGTTTATTATCTAAATTATTAATGTTCTTCTTGCGATGTGGTCTCCTGAACTGTTCACAGTACTCCAAGTGAGGCCTTACCAATTATCTATAGAGTAGCATTAGCACCTCACGCTTCCTGCTCTTAAAGCCTCATCATACACAAACAAGTATTCTCTTCTGTTAGCTGTTTCTACTGCATTGCTTGTCTACAAGCAAGTTATCATAATTGATAACCCCAAGAACATTTCAACTGATGTTGTTATCAGCAAAGTACTAATAAAGGGATAGTAATGTTTCATAATAAAAGCAGCTCTAATTAATCATCACAGTATTTGGACTTTGGAGAGTGTTATTTCAGTTCTGTCAGAGTTGTATTTCAAGAGTAATTCAATGACAAAGTATCCCCCTCCCGCCCCTTTTACTGATGTAACACTACTCAGCCAGATCAGAAGGGAGGTGCCCAGGTAGACTGCAGAGAAGGACAATTCTTCAATTAAGATTAGGGAAATACCTGAAAAACTTGTCAAGGGGGGCAGGGGTTTCATTGTTCTCATAGGAAGAAGATTGTCCCCTTCTGTTATCTGTCTGGTCTATGGACTGTATTCCACATCTGAAAAGAGATGAATTACACTAGGTAAAAGGGGCGGGAGGGGAAACTTAGCTTGTGAATATCTCTCAAACCATAAAGGTTTGAGAGATAAGACTTATATCATTCTTCATGTTTTTTTAATGCCTACAAAATAAAATAAAGATAAAACAAAGTATTACTATCCCTTTAAGCCTGTATTTTCCATATGTGTTTCTGTGTACTATATGACTTATAGTGCCCAAAATCAGCATACATATGGTTTACCTTCCCGAGTGTGAAACTTGTTACAGATCCTTGTTTAAAACAATACATTTAATAACATTAGTGATATTAGTATTGTAGATATTAAAGAGAATAGGCTCAAACACTGACCCTTGAGGTATTCCACTAAAAACCCATCCTTCCCCTGTATATGCATATCACCAGTGTTTATTTGGTTCCATTTATCTCTGTGATTAGATCTTGGGTACTGCACCACAGCATTTAAAATAGGTGTTAAAAAAGAAGGTTGGCTGGATTCTTGTGTCGGAGGTGGGGAGCTCCCTTCTCGAAACGAATAGGAAATGAACTTGGGTCATGTTAGAAGACTGGGAATGAGATATGGCTAAAGCGGGGCCTGCGTTGGTGGCAACATCGACTAGGCACCAGATGGTACAGCTGAATATTCTACATCATATTTATTATACGCCGGTCAGATTGTGCAGAATGGGTAGTTCCAGGTCTGATTGTTGTCTCCGGTGTGCTGGTGTTCAGGGTACGTATTTTCATTTGATTTGGGGATGTCCTGGAGTTGAGAGGTTCTGGTGTGCAGCCATGCGCATTGTGGTTCTGGTGTTGGGGAGACCTGTCCCTGTGACTCCAAAGATATGTCTTTTATCTATTTTTCCCGATGAAATTGAGGATGTCGCTGACAGATATTTGCTGAGTGAGCTCTTGATGATGGCGAGAAAGGTGGTGGCCTTGAACTGGATGTCAAACAGAGCTCCCAATTGCAAGGCGTGGATAGATCTAGTTTCGCACTGCATTCCACAATATAGATTGGTTTATATACACCGGGGTAATCCGAGTAAGTTTGACAAGATCTGGGAAAGATGGCAGACATGGTGGACAAATACAGCAGATAATAATGTGGCACTTGATGATGGGCTAATTACTAGCGCTGGTTGATGGAGGTTTTACCTACTGCATGAGTGGCTGCTTGTGAAGAATGGTTGATGAGTGACGTTACAGATGCACCAGGTACATATTGCGATATTATGGTATTGCTGGCTGGTGGGAAGGTGGGGGGGGGGGCGCTGCGGGTTCGGGGGAGAGAGGAATTGGGGATGGGGGGTGTTTTAGTAATTTAGTTAGGTTAGGTTTAGAGAGTTGTGGTTACTGGACGTTGTAATAACAATAAAACCTCAGGTTGTCTCTGTAACTTCTATTAATATGACTGTACTCTCTTCATTGTTACAAGAGCCTATTTGGTACATTTGAATGTTTCTTTGTTCTTCTCTGTATCTGAGTTATGTATGGAGCAATCTGATAATAAAATATATTTAAAAAAAAAAATAAAAAGAAGGTATCTGGTTCCCTATGTGTTTTATATAGCATTTTGTTGCCACTCTTACTCAGATTCTGGAAAAGATTGTATGTAAAGTGATCATGTGAGCATGATGTCTGAATACAAAAATAGTAAGTTTGCTCTTTTGGCCATTCAAAATAGATTGATGTTCATTTGAACAAGTTAGGGGTTCTTTTGTTTTATCAACCCCTTAGATGGTAAAGATGTCCCCTAAGCAAAAGTTAATATCTAAAGCATGAAAAGTATTTTTTCAGTCTTATTTTTATTTGAGTTTATTTGTTGTATGTTTGTGCATCTGAGTTTTCCTATTATCTATCTAATCGATCTGCAAAACAAATTACAACAGTTTGATTCATCACTACTTCAACCAGTATTTCCCAAACTTGTCCATCAAATAAGTTTGAAATCTTTATTTAGCAAATGTTATTCTGTCATTAGTATGAAAGGATCCGTCAAAATGACTGATACACTGATTGTTCAACTTGTTTTCATGAGACAAGATCCCGAAATCCTACTGGGGCCTTCACAACTGATAGAAGATTTAGTCTATCAGTTGACATAGGAGAGATTTAGTGAAAATGTCTTTTGACCTGGAACATTCATCACCACCTGTACATTATAGGACCTCTGGCAATCAATTCAATTTATACATACATACACATTGTAGAGGGTAATATAAGCTTATATGATTTTTAAAATTTAAATCATCTCATCTATACAAATTCATCACAATTCAAAATACTGTATTATTATTATTATTATTCTTTATTTATATAGCGCCAACTAATTCCGCAGCACTGTACAATTGAGGAATAGACATACAGAGGTATTAAATAGTACAATCAGATGTGTAGAACAGGAGGATCAGAGGGCCCTGCTCGTGAGAGCTTACAGTCTAGAGATGTCATTAGATGTCATTGAAATCCTGTCAATAAATAATTTCTGTATTCAATTTGTGGCTTCCATTTTCTTTTTAAATTATTTTGATTTAGATCAAGGGTGTCCAAGTTTTGTCTTCAAGGGCTACCAAAAGGGCAAGACTTAAGGATTTCCAGCTTGAGCTCATGTTAGTCAGTAACAAGAAATAATCCAGTGACTAACTCATCTGTGTTTTACATTGGATATCCTTAAATCCCAGCCTGTTGGTAGCCCTTGAGGACCAAACTTGGACACCCATGATCTAAATCAATATAGTTTGAAAAGAAAATGGTAGCCATGAATTCACTGCAGAAATTATGTATTGATAGGATTTCAATGATATCTAATGACATACAGCAGGGCTCAAAATTTCCATTCGCCACTAGCCAATGGCGAGTGAAAATTTAGCCCTGGCGAGTAGAAATTCAGTCCTGGTGGGTATGTTATGGCTTACAGTGGCGAGTAACTTTTCAGGTCTGGCTAGTAGCAAAGGACTTCAGATTTTAAGCCCTGACATACAGTATTTTGAATTGTGGTGAATCTTTATAGATGAGATGATTTAACTTTTAAGGGCCAGAGCACTGTGCAATGCATTGTTTCACAATGGGCTGCACAACCCTCTGTTCCTTAAAGGGGTATAAAAGGTATCAATGAATTAGTCAAAATGAAAATCAGGGTTTCAGAATCTGTGTTAGGAGTATCAACATTTCTACCAATAATATGCATTTCTATTATATATTAACAGACACCCTGTATTAAAGATGCTTTATGGAAAACTACAGCTTAGAAGGTATAGGTCCAAATGATTTTACACATTATATTGCTATTAAGGAGAGGAGGACAAGATAATGGTCTCTGAAGTATATGGTTCTGTGTTCTCTTGCTATTGCTGGACACTTGAGTCACATTACAGATAATTAGAAAGGAAGATGAGATACTTAAATACCAATTAGGAGTGACCTGTCTAGCCAGGCATTGCATGTGTATTTTTCGCTGCTTTAGCATAACACCCAGAGGTAGCTGACAGCTATGAAATGAAACATACACCATATTAAATTGTAATATACAGAACTTTTGACTTCGGATTCAATTACGGTTTCAAGTTATTTAATTAAATTGATGTTAATAGTGTTATTTTTCTGTATGGCCAGGATTTATCGAGCCATGCAATACAATGTCAGCGAATGTACAAAAATGATTACAAACTAAATAAAGTACTGGAAGGATTTTTCAGGTCTTACAACTGCTAACATCAATTTACAAAGCTACTTACATCAAAGTTCCTCTCATTATCCCTTGTAGTGCCAGGGAGGTATCCAACCCATTGCAACACAATGGGTGGAATACTTCTCTGGCACTTAAAGGGTTAACATTGATTGCTTTGCATGTTATGAGGCAGATATAGGTGGTTTGCTGGCATCACAAAAGAAAGGCTCATGCGCCTCTAAGTGTAGACAATGTAATCTTCTTTCTCCATCAATGTGCTGCAACACCACACTTGTAGGACACTAATCACATTTCTTAGCGGCCATACTGTCTCTAGGGATAATAACATTCACTTTATCACCCAGTACCGGTATCTCCCAGGTTTATCCTTATTTTATTGCCCCCTCCATGTTAAATATTCTTGTCTTAAAAGTGCAAGAGTGCTCAACTGGCAATTTATATTGTAGGCCCAAAGTACCTTCTACTATTTTAATAATATTATTATTATTATTATTCTTTATTTATATAGTGCCAACTAATTCCGCAGCGCTGTACAACTGGATACAAGAATACTGAGAATATTATTTGTGGTCAGGCCTATGGAGGGTATATGAATGAAGAGTATGTCGAATGTATATTGCCTTGTCCGACCTGAAGAGATAGGCCTAAAAGAGGGCCCACCCATGTAATGTAATAGTGTAAAAGAAAAAATTGAAGCGGTAAAAATAATAAAGCTAGGGTATGGGTGGGTGGGCAATACGGAGCTCTGACGGAGAGCTCAAACGGCACAGTGTAGCGGCCAAGGCTGGTATAAATGCCTCCAGCCGGCCCTCCCACAACTTTGGCTAACCAATAGCCATGTATTTGTGGTCAGGCCTATGAAGGGTATATGAATGAAGTGTATGTCGGATGTATATTGCCTTGTCTGGCCTGAAGAGGTAGACCTAAAACAGGGCAAAAATAACCATACAATATAAAATAGTTTATAACTGCTTTATTACTTAACATACCACGATATTATCTCATCAGTGTTTGAAAGGCTTGAAGTACCTCTGTAATTGGGTGTGGAATGTAAGTTGTGTAACATGAGGATTTCCAACTCCCTAATCTTTTTATTATATGTACCGGTATCTGATTTTTTGAGGCTGTTGAGGCTGTCCCTATCCGAAAGGAATGTCCTGTAAAAGCCTTGGGGTTAAGTCCTAAGCTTGAGATGAGGTTTCTGATGTGGAACGTGAGTTTTGCTGCTGTCAGTGGTTTACCATTATAAGGGAGTAATGGGCTGTCTGCTGCTTTGTCTTTAAGGAATAGAAGGTATGTGTTGCACATTTGTACTGGGCACCATTTGTTGTAAGCTGGATAATAAGTGATTTCTGTTGCTGGACCCACTTGTTTAGTCTTTGTTACGGCTAACCTGAGGACATAGTGATCTGCTTTTTTTAATACGGTTGGATACTTGTAAACCTTTTCTTGTGTTTGAAGTTACAGTGAATTCCCCCAGTCTCAGGAAACCATAAAAAGCTAAATATATGGCCATATATAATATAAGGTTTAGTTGTGGTTCGAAGAGGCTTTCTGCTAGTAAGTTAGCTAATTGTCTGAAAATGTGTCCATCTATGGGTAATCTGCTTGGTGGCTTTACTGGTGAACTTTTCTCTATCCCTCTCATGATCAGTTTAATGGAGTAATTTTTGTGTATGGATCTGCTGTTGGGTTCTATCATTTGGCGAAAATGTTGAATGCCCGCTATATAGGATTTAATACTGTGTAAGATAAATGTAAGGAGTGATGACAATGTGAGATGAAAACTAAAATGGTCTCAATGGCCAAAGGATGTACTGGACGGAATGTCATGATGTATCTTATAACTGAATCTTGGCCCGATCATAAGTTCGTCTTGTGTTGTTGGACAGTGCTGTGTCCATCAGGTCTCCGGCTCTCTTTAGATGCTGTTTCAATGTAGCATGAGTGAGGCAACCAATGGTGAGGGCATGGGCAACGGGTTTGCTGATGGTTGCATTCTGAGAAAATCCTGAAATCTGAGTCGTGCTAAAGTGTCAGCCCTGTAAGGGTAAATGCCTCATCAGCCACAAACACATGTGGCATAGGCATCACATTGACAGGAAGATGTTGCCTGGTTATCTGGGTGGCAGATATAATGTATCTTCCAGTATCCTTTTTCCAAGGTTGAAATTTCTAAATATAGTGGACTTCACACTACTTTCTTACACCAACATTTATAGCATTGAAGCAACATTTGATGTCCACAAGTGCCACCATGTAAAATATGTTTTATATTATTAAAACATTTAGATGCAGACAAGCATAGTAACTGAGTGCAGAAATGTTTGTCATTGAGTGTTACAATACAGTTTGGAAAATCAGTGTGGAAGCAAAAGTCATCAACAACTGGCTCAGTCATTACCAGGTCTTTCAGTGCCAGTCAGAGTCTCTTTGCTTGTTTCCTTCATACAACCATTTATAGTCAATTTTTCAATAAGAATTTGATATAGGAAAGATACAAAGGAATGTATCTGAAAACTGAAAAAAAAGATTTACCATAAGACTTACATGGTCCTGATAACATATCGCCTCCCTCTGTGTACATGCTTGTAATGTACAAATCATACACACCATTCATAAACAAAAGGGAGGATAGAAACAAGCCATATTACCAATAAAACATGTGCATGGTCAGTTGGTATTATGGTCCCTTTATGTCCTTGCTTTAGCCAATATTGTTTGAATATTCTGTGGCATAACAAGTGAACCTAGAGACACTAGGTCATATTGATTACAGCAGTGGTTCCCATACCTCTTCTCACTTGCACCTAACAATTGCTTGCTTGAGTAAAGTTCAGTTGTTCATAGCATTACCTGTACCCAAGCTGTGAAATAAAAGGCATGTCCTATTCATTGTGGTAAATGTTTGGAACTACAGTTCTAGTCTGTAAAACAGTTAGTCATTTACTACTGTAGTGTCTGGAAGCCACATATACTTTAGGGATGATACCTCTTGCTTTTCACTAATAGAATTCCCAAGTTGTAAACTGTAGTCCTTCTGAACAGCTGGAGCTGAAGTTGCCCATGTCTGTCCGTCATATAAATGCTGAGATGTATACAAACTCACAACCCATATAAATATTAACAACATTCTGTAAAGTGATAAAAAGAGTTCTGGAATTATGGCCCTCTGCACAATTGTCTCCGTCTTTGATATGTGAGATCCAACTGGATGGACAGTATTTAAGGTCCAACTGGATGGAGCAGTTCATCAAATATGCAAATAGACAGGAAACTATGACTTAAAATGTAGCAGGAAATTTAGGAGCTTACAAAAATATCACCTGGAACTGCCATTCAGAAAACCTCATGGAGCTCACTTGGTAAACCAAAAGCTTCCTAACAATTTGCCCCTGCAAAGAAAATACCTAATTCAACATTATTTTCTTTGTTTCTCTCTGTCTCTCTTTCCATCTCAGAATGATTCAGAACAGGAAATGGAATTGTGGGTAAAAAAGCTATACATACTGTGAGCTTTCTTTCTAGACAAAGAAAACAAAAAAGAATAAAAAAAAAAAATGCAGCACAGAATCATTACAATTTTTTGTTAAATGTATTTTTTCATGTAATTGCTGTGTGTTGCAAACACTTGGAAACTGAGTGTTATAGTGACTTTAAAGGTTCTTAGATTACACGAATAACGCAGTGAAAATGTAGATTTGTTTTCTGTAAATTGATATTAAACAAATTAATTAAAGTGTATTTGTCACCTTCAATTTAAGTTTGCATATTTATATCCTCATTAAAAGTAAATATGTATCACGATAGCTAAAACACTAGCAGAAGCATGATTTAGACATTAAGGGCTTGATACAATAAAGCACAGTAAAACTGTTGGTAAGGCAAAAAGCATTACCTGCCGTTAGACATGTCTGAGTAGTGCTGCTATCCAATAAGCTGTCTACCAGAATGGCTAATGAGCATAGGCCAAAAACATGCACGTAGCTTCAAAACATGTGTTGCACCTTTTTTGACTTCACAGTGCATTCATTTCAGTCTCTAAACCATGCCAAATATGTCAACTTCAAAGGAAACAAGATAACAGTCGACGATATGTAGCGACACTAAACATTATCAAGACGAGTTTAAACTTACAGCCAATCACAGCACACCAAAGTAACAAGTACTTTGAAATACACCTATGTGTACCTGAAAATAAGACATGCCTTGCCTGTGTTTCGAGTTTCAGCGAGCTAGAGAACAGGGCCCAGGAGTGGAGGATAGCGATAAAGAAAGAGAGAGAAAAGAGCAGACACTTGAGCGAGGTAGACAGATTTGGGAGCGAAGAGATTTGCAGTAATATTTTCACATAATACACTTTGGCACATATTGCATAAATGTACACACAAACACACACATAACTTTATTTTTACACACACATCACGTCTTTATCTTTTATTTTTACAGTGTGATTCAGTGAGTGCAACGGAGTGACAGAGAGTGATTGTGATCAAGTGTGCATGGAAGTGCCTGTGGGAGTGCCTGAGTGTGAGTGGGTGTGAGATGTCAGGGAGAGGAGTGGAGGCTAGAGGGATGGGGAGAGGTGCAGTAGAGGAGGAAGGAGAGCAGGGCATCCCCAGTAAGGGAACGAGAGGGAGAGCAGCTGGGCAAAGAGGTACCCGACTATGGATAGGTACACAGCAGACAGGGACAGAACTGGCAGCAGGACGAGGGTTTTTTGTCAGTGACCAACACACACAGCCAGGGACATCTCAGGCAGGGCCTGAACCCCAAACCACCTCACAGAGTTCTGACAATCACAGAATGGGGTGGAGGAAGAGAGATTTCAGGACTCAATGTACTCCCACAAGGAGAATATGGTCTTTGTGCTCTGTTTGATTGAGAGGGAGCACATTTTGTTCTCCACAGAGAAGGCTACTGGGATTGATGAACGGAAGAAGGTTGGCTGGCGTCAGGTTCTCACGAGTGTCAGTGCGGTGTCCAGGTGTAAGTAGACCTCCGAGTCCATTAACAAGTACTGGACCAATTGCAAAATGTGAGTGAAGAGCAAGATGGGACACCTTACCATGCACTCCAGAGGAACAGGAGGTGGCCTACCTGCAATCATCGGGTAAAATGCCTGGAAGTAGATGCTGCCCCAGAACCTCTCCACTACTGCTTTTCATGGGTGTCCCTAGTGGATGTGACACTGGCGACGACATCACTGTCCAGACTCCCAGTAACCCCATCACTCCATCATTGTCCACCACACAAACCCTCTTAGCTAGTATGCCACAACACAGTGCCAGCTGAACACATGGTCAGCATTGATTTTCATAAGTTCATAAACACTTTGCTGATAGGGTTCAAACCAGTAGAGGATGTTGCACATCCAAAACAGAAATGTTAAGCAGCCCAAATCATGGCTAAGTGTAGGTTTAACTCCTTCATTGCTGTGTTGATCAATCAAGCACACTGCACACAAACATTGCTTGCCATCACCTTATCATATAAACATCTGTTATGTTCCTCCACAATTTTACACATGGGGCTAAAGGGAGGCAGCACCTATCCCTTTGAGTGCTAGAGGGATGAGCAGCGTATTGTACTACAATGCATTAAGTACCCCAAAGGGTTAACAGAGGATGGTCAAAATACAACAGGGTTACATTGCCCAGGTCCACAGGGGCCAGCACACACACATGACAGTTCAAATAATACAAACTGATTGTTTGTCCAACACATAGGCCACATAGGCACAAAAACCCACGGGTCTCAAAACAGACAAATGAATCACTGACACAACCATGACAACTAAGTCAAAACAACATCAGTAGCACATACAAGCAAAGCAAACCCACAAACACACTAATGGAGGAACACAGCAACAAAAGCATCTGGAGGACACATGTTTCCCCCACCAAGAGAATCAGAACATGTCATGGTTGAACTTTGGTTACCATATGTATCCTTAAGAGTGGGGATGGCAAAGAGGTACTATGGATATGTTCAACTCAGAATCTGTTTTTTACTATTAGTTAATCTCAGGAATATGATTGACATAGGCAATTGGGTGTACCCGTGTTCGCAGGGGGATGGTTGATATCACTGAAGTGGCAATGTCATCATGGCTCATCAGTAACTGCAGATGTCAGTTGAATGCACAACAAACAAATCATTTCAGCTGCATATGTTGATTACGGTGCCAGCTATAAGGTTGTTTTGTTGAAGCAGGCAATTTCAAGGTTGGAGACTCATGTGCATCTCAGTTTTCCTCTGGAGTGAAACATATAGTTATGTCTTTTGTGAGTGTTTTTTCACAAATGCAGCATGCCTAACCATTGTAATACATGCATTGTTTTTGATTCATGCATTATACTGACAAGTGAAGAAGTCTCTGATGAGTCTGTCTCATGTCTCCACCCATCTCAGGGCTTCTTCATCCTCAGGCTGTGGAACGGGCACCTCCACAATGGGTTCTGTCTCCAGATCTTCAATTACACATTTGTCCACTGCGATATTGTGGAATATTGCACACGCTAGGATGATCTTGCATACTTTCCCTGGTTCATCATGTTTTGAGGAGGCCAAAGATGAGTTCAGTCCCATTCCTGGTCCTGATGTGAGTCTCATTGTAGTGGTGCTGTGCAGGTGCTTGTTGATGTTGGAGAGGTGTGTGGAGCCACAGTTTGCAGCCATATACTGCATTCCCGGTGGAAAAGAAGTGACATTTTGACACATGGACCACGTGGTTATGTAGATTATGTTGTGTAAGGGGGGCATACTACTTGTGAGTTATGACCATGATAAGCTGGGTTTTCATTAATCATGTGAGTGATCCTGTGTGTGTGTGATGTGATATGTAGATTGGGGACTGACCCAACAGCCATTCTCCTGGATAGGTCTCATTCTCAAAATCACTGTAGTAGGAGCATTGCCTGGGTATGTAGGAGTTATGACAACTGTCAGGATAGAAAGCACAGACATGGGTGATCATCATATTGTCATCACACACCATCTGTGCATTGCAATGTGTTTATTGTAATTGCTGTTTAACTGTCAGGTGCATGTGGGACATGTACAGGTGCACCTGGGTATCCACTGGCTGTTGACATTGCACAGGCAGGCTTGGGTTGCTTAATGTTTGCCTTGTGTGCATATTGCGTTGTGTGGATATATGTGTTGTTATGTGTTAATCCCTGTTGTGCCGAGGTATAGTGTCACGGATTGTTTGATTTGTGAACCCCTGCCCGTAGTTAATGGGGCATTTGAGGGGTTAATTTAGCTATTGTTGTCATTGTTTCATGTGCTAAGTGTTGTGTGAGCTGTTGTTTCTATGCTTAGATTTGTTTGACGCTGGGGTTTTTTCCTTCCTTGTGTGCTGTATGCCAAAAAAAGTTGGAGCAGAATTTCTGCCGATAAATGTATCAATTTATCGTGCATTGGCACTGACTGCAGTTCTCAGTGCAGCAAAGAGCTTAATTAGTATGAAAGTGCACTGAAAGAGACTCACTTTTCAGAAATAAAGGGCCAGATTTAAATGTTTGTGGTAAAACAGCCGGTAGTGCCAAAGTGAGTACCTACCAACATAAAATGTCTAAGTCGGTATTTAAAGGGATAGTAATACTTAAAATGTAAAAAAATATATTGTAGGGTTTATCCCCCTGAGAAAAACAAGGGTACTCCCACTGCTGAAAGGTGTTTCATTCAAAAGTTATTAATTTTCAAAGTTTAATTTTTTTAGGTGCAATATCACAGTGGCCTGAAATTGTACAGGGGCGCTGTTGCTACACGATCCTATGGACAGCTCTGGTCCCGGGACCATAAATCTCCATAGGATGGTGTAGCAACAGCACCACTGTACAATTTCAGGCCACTGTGATATTGCACCTAAAAAATTAAATTTTGAAAATTAATAACGTTTGAATAAAACACATTTCAGCAGTGGGAGTACTCTTGTTTTACTCAGGGGGATAACCCCTACAACATATTTTTTTTTACATTTTAAGTATTACTATCCCTTTAAAGGCCCAACCAGCTAAAAGCACAACGGACGTTAGGCCACAGAAATAGGCTGACCATATTTCCTTGAGACAAAAACGGAATGGGGTGTGGGACAGACGGACAGTGGAACTCCGTCACTCTGAGTCAGATCGCAGTAAGCTGCAAGCAGCGAGAACGCATTTGCTCTGTCTCTTACTAGTGGTGTTCTCTCTCTCTCTGGCCAAAAAACCTGCCCTCTAAAGTAAATCGGAAATTCCTTTCATCGTCACTCACACTAGTGGTTTTACTGTGTTTACTGTATGCATTGATTACCATATAGTCTTATGACTCGTCATCATATCACTGTCTAAGAGACTCTATGGTAATTGACCATAGACTTGAGAGTCTTAGACAATTATGAGTCACTCGAGTCAATGTGTATAGTAAAACCACAGTAAAACCACTAGTGTAACGAAAGGAAGTTCCAATTTACTTTATATAAACAAGCCGCATTCAGTTTTTTACAAAAAATTCAAAACTATATATGTTATATTAAAAATGGGACAAAATTGACATTTATATTAAAAAGAAGGAACAGTCTGGAAATATAAAAAAAATGGTACTGTCCCTTTTAAAACGGTCAGCCTACACAGAAATGGTCTTGTGGCTACACGTCCGTTTTGTGCGTTAACTTCCCAAAACCCCGCTAAATAGCAGCGATATTGGGAACTTCAAAGTAAAAAAGTTAACTATTGGTGTCTGACATACTGCCAAGCACCGATCGTTAACTTATATGTGTTACACATACCTGTTATCCACTGTCCTTCTGTCTTCATTCTGTATTCTCTTCTTTCTTCTTTTCTTTCTTGTATCTTCTCATCTGTCTTTTTTCTCGCTGTAAAAGAAAAAAATATTAATATCTTTGGAAATATAGTGGCCAATAATGCATCACTTAACCCCTTGAGTGCCAGAGCAATGCGTTGCGGACCTCTCTGGGGCTCAAAGGGTGAAATGCTGTATTAGTTCCATAAACACTGTATTAGTTCCATAAAAATATGCTGCCTTTATTTTAGTTCCAAATAAGCCACTTGAAATTTAAGCCATTATAGTAGTCATAGTTGCACGATATAACATGTCTGAAAATTAATTCTTAAAAAACGTTGCTTAATAAACTGCCTCTGACTCTGTATGTGGCCACAGAGGTGGCGGCAGCAGAGACACTGTTGTATGCCACAGGCCCCCATTTAGTCCGTCATGGGCCGATGGCCATTCCACACTGAGGGAATTTGTACAGAAGACTGCCTTTATATATGGGTAGTCTATGTTCAAATTCCCTCAGTTGGGAATGGGCATCGGCCCGTGAGGGAATGGATGGGGAGGCCTGTGGCACACAGCACTGTCTCCTCTGCTGCCGCCTCTGTGGCTGCACACAGGGGCGGAGACAGTTTATTAAGCTAAGTTTTTTAAGAATTAATTTTCTGACATTATACCGTGGAAGTTTGAATGCTATAATGGCTTAAATTTCACTTGGCTTCTTTGGAACTAAAATAATGGCGGCATATTTTTATGGAAGGAATACAGCGTTTATGGAACCAATACAATGTTTAACCCTTAGAGTGCCGGAGGGCTACACAAGACATTGCAAAGCAATGCGTTGAGTACCTCTCTGGCACTCAACGGGTTAAACATTTGAGCCCCAGAGAGGTCTGCAATGCATTGCTTTGCAATGCTTTGTGTACCCCTCTGGCACTCAAGGAGTTAAGTGACACATTATTGTCTGCTATATTTCTAAAAAAGTATATTAATATTTTTTTCTTTTACAGTTAGAAGAAAGAAGACAGATGAGAAGATACAAGAAAGAAGAGAAGAAAGGACAGAAGATGACCAGCATGCTGAGGACTCCGCTGTACATCAGGATTAATTGTAAGTGTTACTTGTAATGGGACGTTGCTTTGTTACTTAGTTGGTTAACCCTATGAGTGTTGGTGGCGTAATTGCATCCCACTGGTACTGAAAGGGTGAATTTTGCTAACATTGAACACATTTTAGGCACTTTGGATGTATTGATGTGGGGCTTAGGGCCTCATATCAATACATCCACTGGGGACTTAGGTTGGGTTTTTTCAGCTGACTAAAGATCTGATAAGGGACTTTAATAAGATAAAAAAACGTACATTTTGTGTGCTAAAGTGAGTCCCTTATCGGATCTTAACAGCTTATGCAGTCCATTAAATGGCAACTTGTAGAGGTTTTTTTTATTTTCAGTGGGCCAAAACACATCTAAATTTAGCGGCCAGTAGGGGTTTTTTTAGCCGGCATTTTTTCATAGCACTGATCTTTAACCCTCTGAGTGCCAGAGGATTACGCAACACACAGCTTTGCAATGCATTGTGTACCCCTCTGGCACTCAACATGTTAAATCGCTTACAGTGCTTGAAAAAATGCCATCACCTGTTTGTATGGCTATCAGCTGCCTTTAAATCTGGCCCAAAGGCTCTTAGGCCTTGATTCAATTGTGGCCAGTAAAACAGTTGATAGGGCAATATTGTCTAATGGCCCGTTAGCAAAAAGTGCTAGCGGAGCAATTCAATTGACCTACCAGCTGAAACTAAACTAGATGTTAGGCCACTTGTGGCCAAACATCCATTTTGTGTGTTAAGTCCCAGCGGTGCCAGCGGAGGAGGCGGCAGAATAATTTTATTTAAGCATAGATATTCCTTTTTAATAATGGATCACAAGATTTTATGCATTAATTTTAAAAAGAATGGCAGAATTTTATTTTTGAAGAATATGCCACAGTACATTTAACCCTCCCCGACACTAAAAGGGTTAACTAGGGAATATCTTGGGGGCATTTTTTTTTTTTTTTATTACATTGACATTTTATTGTATTTTATAGGTAAGAAGATAAGTAGCAGCAAGATTAGAGAAAAAAGAAGAAGGAAGATAGAAGAAGACGACAGTAGCTGACCAGGTTGCTGAAGGCTCAGCTGGACATCAGGATTACTTGAAAGTGTTTCTTTTCAGGGGCTGTTTGTTTATCTTAGTCGGATTAACCCTGTGAGTGCAGTGGGGTAAGCATACCCCACTGGCACTCATAGGGTTAATTCTAATTACATTTGACACATTTTTTCAGTACTATGAATGTATTGCTATGAGGCTTACAGACCCATATTAAAATATCCACTGGTCACTTTGGTTTTTTCTTTTCTTTTTTTAACTTTCAGTTCCTGCATCAACACATTGGGGATCCGTTAAGGGACTCTGCAGATTTTCACACAATAAAGTAGGTCCCTTAAAGGATCTTGGTGCCTAATGCATAGAATTGAATGGCATATTTCAGTGTTTTTTATTTTTTTTTATTACAGTGAGTGAAAACACCTGCACATTTATCACCCAAGGTGTGGGGGGGGGATTTATCAGGTATTTTTTCATAGCACAGGTAATTGAATTGCTTACTGTGCTTGGAAAATGTAATAGAGGCCTTAAACTGTACATCTACTGGACTGTTGGCTAACATAACCCTAGTAGTAGTAGTTTTTAATGAAATTTTCAAGTAGGGAAACTTACTGTAATGTTGACAGTTCCACTTTAAAGTAATGTTAGAATACAAAATGTGTTATTCATCATGTTATGAAAGATTTCCTTTAAGAATCACAGGATGCTCTCTTATGATCTGGTCAGCACTATCCACAAACAAAATCAGTTAATATAATCAGCCTGTTTCTAATAGTAAAATTAGGCAAACAATATGTTCCATTGACAATACTGTGTTAACACCTCCTAACAACAACCCTCCCACTTACCTTATTATGGTAGAGACTCTATGAAGTTTGCCCTTGTGCCTTTGTTCAAGCAAAAACATCTTAATCATTGCATTTCACGTCCATGGAAGCAAACAGTAGGACACAAACTCCAACCACATCATATGGTAATCATAATGCTTTAAAGGGATAGTAATACTTCGTTTTAACTTTATTTTATTTTGTAGGCATTAAAAAAACATGAAGAATGATATAAGTCTTATCTCTCAAACCTTTATGGTTTAAGAGATATTCACAAGCAAAGTGTCCCCCTCCCACCCCTTTTACTGATGTAATACTTTTCAGCCAGGGCAGAAGGGAGCTGCCCAGGTAGACTGCAGAGAGGGACAATCTTCAATTAAGATAAGAGAAAAACCTGAAAAGCTTGTCAAGGGGGGCAGGGATTTCATTGTTTTCATAGGAATAAGAGTGTCCCCTTCTGTTATCTGTCCAGTCTATGGACTGCATTCCACATCTGAGAAGAGATTGTTTACAGTAGGTAAAAGGGGCGGGAGGGGGAAACTTTGCTTGTGAATATCTCATAAACCATAAAGGTTTGAGAGATAAGACTTATATCATTCTTCATGTTTTTTTAATGCCTACAAAATAAAATAAAGTTAAAGCAAAGTATTACTATCCCTTTAAGGATAAGAGGGGTGTTCAGTGCATTGTTCTAAAGGGTAAAGCAGGTCAACACACTCTGTACTCTTGTCATGTTCACCTTCATGGACATGGCATCGAGAGTTGATTGAGGATGTTATCTACTGAACAAAGACACAAAGGCAAAAATTCATAGAGGCCACTGGAATTTTCTCATCATGTCAAGGTAAGCTGAGGAGGATATTATTCAGAGGTGTTACTTCTTTGATGCTTATTTTCTACTGCACACGTTGAAGACAGCAGTGAAGTTTACATGTCGTGCATTGGCCCATTCTGTTTATTATTACTATATTTTTTACTAGAGGAATGAATGAATGAATATGTTTATTTATATAGCACCACAAATGTATGCAGAACTTTACAATTTAAGGATTTAGACAATGCAGGGTTATAACTGCTTTGCAAAATGAAACACTGGAAGTGAGGTCCCTACCAAAAGCTTACAATCTAAAGTGGTAATGGGATACATACAGAGTACATAGCGGTCAAGTGCTGAATGCAGTGCTAGAGTTCTGGTCAGGATAGGGGTCACAATTAAAGTAAATAGTTTATAAGAGCCTTAGATGTACAAAGTCAGTGCCTTCTAGCAGGTTTAAGTTTTGTTAAGAAGGTGTAGTTTGAAGCATGACCTGAAGACCATAAGAGAGTTGCAATGGAGCAGGGTGGAAGGAAGAGAATTCCATACATAAGGAGCAATGAGAGAAAAAGGTTTGATATGTGAGAGGGCTGTAGACACAAATGGAGCTGAGAGAAGGTTATCATTGGCTGATCTTAAGTGGAGGGATGGGGTAAAGCCAGAGATCAGAGTGGAAATGTAGGAAGGGGTAGAGGAGAGAAGTGTCTTGAATGAGAGAAGCTACATTTTGTAAGATAACCAGTATTTGATTGGCAGCCATTGGAGAGATTTGAGTAGAAGCAGGGCAGGGACAAACCAAGGTGACAATAGGGTAATTCATGCTGCAGCATTCTGTATGGATTGAAGTGGATGGAGTTGGGAGGCAGGAAGGCCAGAGAGAAGAAGGTTACAGTAGTCCATGTGAGAAAGGATGAGTGCTTGTGTAACTGTGAACTGTGGAGGAACAGAGGAAGGGACAGATTTTAATTATGTTATGGAAGAGAAAGCAACAGGGTTTGGCAGTGGTGTTCATATGAGGAGAAAATGGGAGAGCAGTGTCTGAAATTATGATAGTGCCATTTACAGTCACCTGGAAGGGCACCACTGGGCCAGGCCTAGGTGGGATGAGGATTAGCTCCGTTTTAGACATATTGCGTTTGAGGTGCATATGAGCCATCCATTCTGAGATAGCCAAGAGGCAATCTGTGACTTTAGATTGAATATCAGAAGTCACTTGAGGTGCAGATAAATAAAGCAGTAGTGAGAGAACAGAAGCTTTTCTAGAACAGAACCTTGAGGAACGCTAACAGAGAGGTGGAAGGGAGAGGATGAAGAGGTGACAGAGGAGATCCTGAAGGATAGGTCAGTTAGATATGAGGATAGCTAGTCTAGTGTTAAGTTACGGATTCCTAAGGAGTGAAGAACTTGTAGGAAGATAGTATTATCAAGGGTTAAAAGCAGCTGAGAGATCAAGCAGGATAAGTATTGATTAGTGAGCATGTTATTTGACAATGTGAAGATCATTGACCACTTTTCAGAGAGAGCAGTTTCAGAATGAGCAGTTCAAAAGAAAGATTGTAGAGGGTTGAGCAGGTTGTGCTTGTTAAGAAAGCCAAGTAGGCGGGAGTAGGTTAGGCAGTCCAAGAACTTAGAGACGAAAAGCAGGAGAGAAACCGGTTGATGGCTAGAGGGTGTGGTACTGTCAGAGGAATTGATCTTGAGAATGGGTGTTGCTATGGCATGTTTGAAGTTGTCAGGAAAGGTGTCATGGCAAAGGAAGAGTTAAAAATCTGTAATAAGACAGGGATTAGTATGGGGGAGAGGGACTGAATGAGGTGAGAGGGAAGCAGATCAAGTGTGCATGTAGTAGAGGGAGAGGAGGATAGCAGGTTAGTCAGTTCCTCTTCCACGACTAGTGGAAAAGAGTCAAGAGTGGCAGGAGGGGAACAAGGGAGGATAGGAGGGTATTTATAAGGTGGGATATTTTCCCGGATGGAGTCTACCTTGAAGAAGTTGACAAAGTCTTGTGGCTGTATAGAGTTTGAGAGGGAGGCAGATGGAGGGTAGAGGAGGAAGTCAAATATAGAGAAAAGGAGTTGGGGGTTGGGTTTATTGTGCTAATAAACTTATAGTGCTAATTAATTGTGAAAAGTATTGATAAAGCAAGAAAGGAAGAATTTGTAGTGGAGAAAGTCTGCCAGAGAGCTTGACTTTCTCCGGAGTAATTCAGCTTAAAGGGTACAGGAGTATAGGAAGCTGGTGTCCTTATTAAGCCACGATCGTGGATTAGTTTTACGGGTGTGTCGGAGAGAGAGGAACATGCAGGTTCAACTAGGAGGACAGGGCTTGAAGGTTTTAACAAGGCTGTTAGTGTTAGGATTAGTGGGAATGGATGTAAGTCCAGTAATCAGGGAGGACTAGAGAGCAGAAAGATTCGATGATTTGAGGTTATTCATAAAGCGAGGAGAGGAAGAGTGGATTGCAGAAGATGTATAAGCAGTGCTGAATGTTAGAAGATGGTGGTCAGATAGTGCAAGAGGGGAGAAATTAAGATCAGAAAGTGCACAGCCTCTAGTGAACATAAGTTCTAGGATATGACCATCATTATGAGTATTAGCATCTGTCCACTGGTGTAGTCCAAAGGTAGATGTTTGAGAAACAAAGTGGGATAAGCAGGAGACAGAGATATCATCCACATGGCAGTTGAAGTCCCCCAGAAGAAGGGAAGGTGTGTGGCGACAGGAAAAAGAAAGCCATGATTCAAAGTCAGAAAGCAAGTTGAAGGTGTACATGTGGCAGTAGGTGGCCAATAGATAATCGCAACCTGTAGAGAGACAGGTGCAAGGACACGGACAGCATGTGACTCAAAAAAGGAGAAGCAGAGTGAGACTGAAGCAGAAAGTGGTTTCTAACAGCAGTGTTTAGTAATTAGAACCCCCCACGTCCAGTTGATCGTTGAGTAGGAGAGAAGGAGAGACCACCATAACAGTTTGCAGCCTCTAAAGCAGAGTCAGACTGAAAGAGCCAGGATTTAGTTAGAGCAAGTAAGTTTAGGGAGTGGGAGGAAAAAAAGATCATGCACACTGTTATATCTGTTAATAATGGAGCAAGCATTCCAGAAAGCACCGTGAAAGGGAAGAAATGAAGGCTGAACACAGGGAATGGTGATTAGGTTTGAATTGTTCCTATATTGACTGGAGGTAGAGGGTTTGTGAAAGGAAAGGGGGGCAGATTTTGGAGAGATATCTCCAGCTGCCAGTAACAGAAGAAGAGAGAGAGAGAGTATTTTAAGTATAGTGAGAGATGTTAAAACAAAAATCAAGAGCAACTTTTCATGATGGTAATGTTTGTTTTGTAAACAAAGTCCATTTTAGTTTTGGTCAGAAGATGGTGTTATATAGAGAATAATGAAGTATTTGCTTCACATCCTTCCTTGCAGAATTGCATTGTGATGTGTTGTTTCTCCAGTGGATCCTGCTTCTTCTCCTCTGCCCAGCTCTGCCCAATTTCTGCTCACTTCCTGTTTAAGTCCTACTTCACTTGGAATGGCTCACTTTGGATGGTGAACCCCTCAAGTGTCTCACCCTGAAGGTAGCCACCTTTAGACTGAGGCCTTTATATAGTAATCTTACACACATGAGGCTCATTCACCTTGGCTAATTAACAAATCAAATGCTGTTCAGATGTCTGGTTAAAGTTGTTAAGCAAGTTACTTCACACCCATGTGCAAAATAGTTACCAATGCAGGCCACAGTCAAGATACAGGATGAAGGGGGAAAGTTGTTAGAAGGAGTGGAATTATTAATAAGGAGTGGAGACAGACAGCTGAGGTAGCATATGAAGGGTTAAACACACTCAATAAACAGAAGTGGAGTTATTAACAAAGAGTGGAGACAGACAGCTGAGGTAGCATATGAAGGGTTAACCATGCCTGAGGAGAGAGGAATGGAGAGAGTTAGAAATGAGAACACAGCATATTCCTGTTTAAGTCATCCTTCACTTGGAATGATTCTCTTTGAATGGTGAACCCCCTCAAGAGTGCCATCCTAAAGCAAAGAGTACCCTTAAAGGGATAGTAACATTTAATACGAAAAAAATATTATTGTAGGCTTTAACTTCCTAAGTAAAAGAAAGGTACTCCCCTGTCTGAAAGGTGTTTAATTCAAAAGTTATTGCAGCTCAAACTTGTGTTTTCTAGGTGCAGTAACTCAATTACCTAACATTTTACAGAGGCACTATTACTATACCATCCTATTGTGTTTTATGGTCAACTGAACAGAACTTTCCATAGGATTGTGTAGCATCAGCACCATTATAAAATTTCAGGCCATTGAGATACTGCACCTACAAAAGTAAGATTTGAGGTACAATAACTTTTTGCTAAAACACTTGACAGCAAAGAGAATACCCTTGTTTTACTCAAGAAGATAAACCCTACAATATATATGTTTTACATGTTAATTGTTACTATTCCTATAAAACCTTGAATGCTACAGAGGTTTCCGACTCATTGTATCACAATGATTCCCAGACCTCTCTAGTATTGATGGGTTTAATCCTATTTATTACCAGTTCAATTTCATCTCATCTGTCTTCAACTTGTATTTATCTTGGCAAAGAAAGCACTTGTTTATAATAAAGGTCATATTATTAATGTTCAATGTCTTATTTTCATAAAGCTCAATCTCCTCAATTTTAGTTTGCTTTTGTTGTGATTTCTTTTATAAATTTATGTGCATTATCTTTATTAATATAAATAACATCAGCAGAAATATCTTTCTACAACAGGCACCAAAAGTGGCAACAAGCCAATATTCTCTCTCTCTTCAGCCAATTAATGGATTCATTCCTCATTATGTTATCTCTAGATGAAGACTGCTGTGGCCTGTTGATATGAGGATTTTTAACGCTGTCATTAAAGAGTTGGTAATCACTGGACAAAAGGGATGTGGTGCAGGTCATTAAGCAGACAATGGAGCATGATCATCATTATTAGGTGTCAGTGCCAAAGCAAATTGCTCCTCTCAGAAGTAATCTGAAAATTCAGTAACAAAACATACAGAAAATATAAACAAAAGTGCAATTTTTAGTTATTTGCGAATTCAAAATCGTTATTGTATAATATTAGAAAATTTACATATTCAGAGAACAAAACATTTCTACGAAAATAGGATACATGGTGTATGCACCTAACTACATTGTAGAACATGTATGCACCTAACTACACTGTAGACCATGAACGTTATGCTGAGATCTTCCTAAAGTCAGAGTTTAAAGAAATGTTAAAGTTTTACCATGGAAAAAATTATCATAGTGTAGTGCTTTTTTCTGTTGAGTAAAACAGTGATATGCCCATTACTAGGAGATACTGTATTCAAAAGTTATTATAGACAAAATTCATATTGCTTGGGAGGGTTGTAAGCTATTAGCGGCAATTCTTCGTGGTTTCTAAAGAGCTGAGTCTTAGACTATAATAAATGCACCACCTCAACATGACAGTTTCAATTCTATTAACATTTGAGTTAGAAACATTATATATTTTTTCCCATACTAAAACATAACTGTTCCTACAAATATCTTGCTGCTTAACCCCTTGAGGATCAGAAGGGTGCGAAATGAATTTAAAAGAAATACATTGCTGACCCTTCCTGTTGTTCGTGAGTGTTTTCATTTAAAAACATTTAAGACATTTACTGTTCAAAAAAGTGCACATTTTAACCCCTTAAGGACCGGCGGTCACGGGACATTTCCGTCCCATAATGACCGCATAGGGGCACTTTGACGCGCTGGTACACGTGACCTGTCACGTGTATCGGCGCGTCACTATGGGGCTTGAAAGAGATCGCTCTGATCTTGGAGCGGTCTATTTCATGCCCTATTTTTACTTACAGCGCTCCCGGTAGAGCGCTGTAAGTAAAAAGTACGTGACGTACCATGACCGTCATCGGTCCTTGAGTAGTTCAAGGACCGTGACGGTCCTGGTACATCAAGGGTCCCTAAGGGGTTAAGCACTGTTCATGCGCAGTGTGTATCATCCATACTAGGTGAACTGCTTGTGCCCAGCCATACCACTGCTGTCTCTAGCTACTTTTCCTGTTGTTCCTGATTGTTTTAGTGTAAAGAAAAAAAAAATAAAGTAAAAAAAATAAAAAAGTAATAATAAACAAACATAAATATTTAATAACTAATATTTAATAACATTGCATTCATTTCATAACATATCTAAAATTAACCCAAATCCATGTGTTTCATGAGATTTGGATCAAAATTACATACTAACCAAAAGGTAGAGGAAGTAACAGAATAACAAATAATAATTCCTATATTTTTGTTTAAACTGATTTGTTCATGCCCTTAGAGCTGGGAAAGTGGGAAGGAACTTTGTCTAGATGGTTAGAGAGCAGACGTATTTGGCAGAAGAGAGCCAATGTTTCTCAGGCTTGTGATCATCATCTCTTCTCCCTACATTGTTGGAAGACATAACATAGTACATAGTAAAATAGTAACGTAGGTTGGAAAAGACACAAGTGCATCAAGTTTAACTTTTGCCTCATAACCCAGAAACATGAGATTTATATGTCTTCCTGTCTCCAAAATGAGTATTAGTCTATTTACAGAAACATTCTATTTTACCCAGTATAATCCTATATGTTCCCTCTTGAAAGAAATGCATCTAATCTTCCCATAAATGTATCCATTGTATCTTCCATTACCACATCCTTGGGCATATAATTCCACAATTTAACAGACCTTACTAAAAAGAAAAACCTTCTGCTGAAGTTGAAACCTCCTTTCTTCTAGGCATAAGAAGTGGCCCCTAGCTATTTGATCAGACCTTGGAAAAAAATCAGTAGAGAGATCCTTGTATTGGCCTTGTATACACACATACAATGTAAAAAGATCCCTTCTTAGCCATCTTTTCTGTAGAGTAAATAAACCATGTCAGACAGTCTTCATATTTCAAATCCTCCATTCCCTTAATTACTTTTGTTGCTTTTCTCTGTACTCTCCAGTTCTAGAATATTCTTTTTCATAACTGGTCATTTATAAACACATTATAGAGCAGTGGACCAAGTACTGAACCGTGAGGTACACCATTCTCAGTTTTAACTGTATTGGAGGATTATCCATTAAAACTACACCATATATCCTTCAACCAATTTTCTATCCAGAGGCAAAGGTTATCCCCTACAAATAATGTTAAAAAAAATTAAGATATACAACAGCCATTGATTTCCCTTGTCCAAATTACTACCTCTGCTTCTGTAAAATGTAAGTAAATGAGTTTGACATGCTCTATTCTTCATAAAACCATGTTTGTACCTATTAATAATATTGCAGGTCTATACATAGTTGCATCTGTTTTCCTGCAATCACACAGCACTTTTCCTGATGACGCAGAATCAATAAATATTAAGTATATGTTCTTGCTATTACTGAACTTCCTTAAGTGCCCTTTGGTATATCCTATCAGGTCCAGGTCATTTATTCACCATAACCTTTTTCAGTCTCTCTTGGACTTTGTCCTCAGTAAGCCATGAGGAAGGAAATGGTTTTGTTTGTTTGCCCATAGTCTGCAATTATTGCTTCCTTTGTTTATACAGAATAGAATGTGTTTAAGGTGTCAGCCATGTCCTTATCCTCACTAATCAGTTCACACATCTCAGCATTAAGAGGATCAATATCTACTTTAATCTTTTTCTTATTTATAAACTTATAGAATTGTTTAGGATTTTTCTTGTTCTCTTTTGCAATACTTTTCTCATTTTCAGTTTTAGCTAGCCTGTTTGCTTGTTTGCAGATTTTATTACATTCTTTATATTTCTTTTAAATTATGCATATGACCCTTCTGACTTTAACTCTTTAAAAACCTACTTCTTATTTCTCATTTCCCTGTAAACCTCTTTATTAAGCCACATTGGTCTTAATTTTCTCTTCTTGTACTTATTCACAAATGGTATATATTGACACATATATTTAGCTAAGGGCATTTTAAGCAAATTCTATGATTGTGCATCTTTAGCTTTGAAGATTACATCTCACTGAATATCCATTAATATTGCTTTTACCATTTCAAAAATTTTTAAATTGAATGTCTTGGTTAAATCCTTACTAATTAGTTTTGCATGAATTTCAAAGGATACCATATTGTGGTCACTGCTGCCTATATGCTTTAATATATGTTTTCATGAATCATACTTAAAAAGTATTTCTCTTTGTTGTGCAGGAGTATTTCTCCAGTCAATTTCGGCATAGTTGGAAACTCCCATTATGATTACATTTCCTGATTGAGAATCCTTTTCCATTTGCAATAACAGTTAGGCTTATTCGAAACTCCCCATTCCTCAATATTAAGTGGCTTATAGCAAATCCCCAATAACATATCTTTATTATGTATACCCCCACTGTGTATTTCAACCCACAGGGCCTCTACATTCTCAGGGGACCCTTTATTAATATCTTCCCTTATACTAAATTTTAAAGCAAACATTATATAATGCATATCCCCCCTCCCCTTTTATTTACCCTATCCCTCCTAAAAGTGAATAACCCTGTAGATTGACCTCCTGTTACAGTTTTATTTGACACTCAGACACAGTAGGTGAGATAAAACACAGTTTTATTGAACAGACTCAGAAATGATAACCCTCACGGGTCCAGTAGTAGATATATATATACACAATATAGTACTGACACAGGACAGATTACAGAAATTTATACCCACACGGGTCCAGTATATGTACAATACAGAAATTACAATATACTGACACAGATCAGGCAAAGTTCGTGTGATACTCAAACGAGGCAGCAATGAACGGGTTACTATTAGGCCAGGAATGCTGACAGGCCCTAATAGTGCGAGGCCCTTAAGACTCTCACTCTGCAGAGAGTGCACAAATAGCGAGACACGCCCAGTAAACAACGGAGGCCCAGGATAAGCTTGTGGACTGCCGTAGCAGTAATGGAGGACTGGGACAGTATGCCCGGGAGGGCACCCAATGGAGAATGCACGATAGAATAGCCGGTGAATAATGGCACCTTCCCCGAAGGGGTTAATGAACGCTAAGACCAATGTTGACTGCCCAATCATAAACACAGCCTGAGGCGCCCAGTGTAAGACCAACCTCAGCGTACTGGCAGGAAGGAGGGTCAAGGGTACTGTGTTGCACAGATGGGAAATAGACACTGGAATGTCGCCCTCGCGACACAGACTGAACCGAGACTAGACTGCAGGAGTGGCACTGAGGCAACAGTGATAATGTCTGGAGACAGACAGAAGCCCAGAGAAGAAACCCAAACCGAGGACTGGAATGGGACAGCAGGCAGTAGAGATACACAGGAGATGTAGCCCTACCGGGCCGGTACACCGAGCAGGAACGTCAGCCAGGCCGGGTTGGTACACAGAGCAGGAACGTCAACCAATCCGATTCGGTACACAGAGCAGGAACGTCAGCCAATCCGAGTCAGTACACAGAGCAGGAACGTCAGCCGGACTGGGTCGGTACACAGAGCAGGAATGGATACAGCAGAGTAGTCAGGCAGTCCAGGTCTGTACACAGGCAGGAACAGATACAGCAGAGTAGTCAGGCATGCCGGGTCGGTACACAGAGATCACACGAGAACTGGAACGAGGGCTGGTAACGGAAACACCACGAAAGGGCACCGGAGAAGTGACAAGGCCCAGTATTTAAGGACAAATACTGGACGGGACAAAGTCACTTCAGCCAATAAGCGTCAGCAGTGAGCAAAGACTGACAGAATGTCGCCAGCATAGCACGGGCACCGTGATACCTCCAAGTCATATGTAAATAGGTTTCAGACACACCGGTTACATCCTACTTCTCATAGACTGCAATCAGTTCTAGGTTCATTCTTTGAAATATGTATTTGCCTTTCATCAGAATGTAACATTGGCACTTCCTTATTAGATTAATTAGCCCATTCCCCCTCTCCATCCTAATGCCCCTTTTCTAATCCCATTTCCTATTTTACACTGCCTTCCCTATCCTGTGTAGCGTTACCCCCACCCTTTCCGAGTTTAAAATCTCCTCCAACCCTCTAACACTCCTAACTCCTAGCACCATAGCCCCATTTCCTCCGGTGGGTGAGTGTTAATAAATTTAAGAAGACATTTAAACAATTATCTCGAAAAATAAAATATTTCAAAATATAAAATTGTCAAAGTCACAAAGAGGGGACATAATCACATAGCATCTATTTTTGGCTTTACTATGAAAATAGCATGAATGTAACAGGAAGTGTCAAAATAGCATACTTATTATGTCAGTGGCATCAAAACAGTGACCTAACAATGTCACCATTTAAAATGTCACCTTACCCTAACCTAGCCTAAGAAGTAAACCAGATACCTTCACTAACCTAATAGATACTGGGCAACATTTTACCCTACCCATACAAATCCTAACCTAAGTACCCTAACCTATCAGATATTGAGTGACATCTTACCCTATTCTAACAGATCCTTACTTAAAGGGATAGTAATGTTTCACAAAAACAGCAGCTCCAATTAATCTTCATAGTATTTGAGCCATGGAGAGTGTAATTTCAATACTGTCAGAGTTGTAGTTCAAGAGTACTTGAATTATAAAGTATCCACCTCCCGCCCCTTTTACCTAGTGTAAGCCACCTCCCCTCAGATGTGGAATCTGGTCTTTAGACCAGACAGCTCACAGCAAGGGAAATATTCTTACTGTGAACATAAGGAAACCCATGTCCCCCTTGACAGGTTTTTCACATTTTTGCCTTATGCCCTTATGCTAATTGAAGATTGTCCATCCCTGAGATCCATCCAGCAGTCATGCTGCTCTGAGGTAAGTAGTGTTACATCAATAAAAGGGGTGGGAGGGGGATACTTTATCATTCAATTACTCTTGAACTACAACTCTGACAGTATTGAAATAACACTCTCCATGGCCCAAATACATTGTACATTAATTGGAGCTGTATTTATTGTGAAACATTAATATCCCTTTAACTACTCTAACCTAACAGATGCTCTGATATTAATGGCAAATTCTAACCTAATCTATCAGATACTGGTATCCCAGCCAAAGTACTCTAACCTAACTACCTTAACCTAAGAGATACAGCAGATCTTAGCCTCAGTACAATAGACCAGATCATAACCTAATTAACTACTATAACATACAGTGAGTGACAAACCTGGGGAACTTGGCGACATTACAAATGGCGCCATCTGAAATATGCTATGTTGATGGGCACAACATTCTCAATGCAGGTTTTTGATGCACACCATGAAGGAGGCGACATTGTAATAGGATTCCCCATTTTTCCCTGCATCATGTTCCGCCTAATATTACATGTAACATATACCATTACCTTCAAGAGCAACACTGGGTAACATTGCCCAGAAACATTTGTCCCTTTATCAGCATCTCAGTCATAGGAAATAATTGTGCATATGTCTATGCTGTAGCTGGGAAATCTGTAGGCCTCCTGTTGTCAGAGTACAACTCCTACTATACTTAGATGGCTGTTGGCTGAGACTGATGGGAATTATAGTTCAACAACATCTGGTGAAGAGCCACAGGTGGCCCAACCCTCCATCTACAGTCAAATAAATGTAATGAATTTTAGATGCAGAACTGCACACAAAAAAAATCTAGGATTTGGTATTGTGTACATATTTTTATGTTTTAAACCCCTCCATGAAAATCTAGTGTTGGCTCCTGAACTTCTCCTACAGTCTTAGTGAGGTCAGGACACTTGAAAGCTCTTTGGTGTGTGGTTTGCAGGCTTGAAAAGAACTATCTATAAACCATCCAACTGTAAAGAAAAAACTATATTGAGGTGGCATGAGTCCAACAGAACCATCAATTCTTATTATATATTGCAGTACACATTAATCAGCTTAATGGAAGTATAACCTTAGCCCTATCTCCCTTAAGACATTTATAATAGTTAGTTTATTGTGACACAGTACATCGCCATATGGAAGAGGTTACAGTGTGTGCTAGTGAGAGCCTGGGGACTCAGGTGGGACAGAGAGACAATTAAATGGTTCTGCTTTGTCATAGATGAATATAGCTGGGACCCGTCAGCTAAGAAGTACTACAGTATGTTCTAGGACAGAAAGAAAGAAAAGAAACAGAGATAATGCAAAGAGAAGATATAAACAATCCTAAAAGGGCAGGAAAATAAATATTTGTTTATTTTTATCCAGGTAGCTACAGTTTTCCTTCATATTCTTGATTTTCTGTTAATGGATAACATTGCTGTCTTTTGTCTCAGTTTATTTACTGATCTCCTTATTTCTTTCATGGTGCCGCAGTGGTGAATTTGTATCTATACAGAGGCTGATGCACTAAAGAGAACTGAAGCAGTTATGGGGACAAACCACAGAACACAAATAAAAATACTCATGTATTTAAATGGGTTATTAAAGAGGTTTCTCATGCATTGCTTTTGCAATGTGTTGGATACCTAGCTAGAATTCAGACAGATTAAAAGTCCCATTTAACCCCTTTGACTGCCAGAGAAGTACCCAATGCAAATTGGCAGTTAAAGGGTTAAATCAATGTGAATTTGGTGAGCTCTATAGCATTCAAAGGACTAAAAATTCAACTTAAAATAAATGGGAACTTTGTTTATCCCCCATAATGCAGCTGGTTTGCTTTTAAAGGGATAGTCATAATTAATACTGAAAAAAGATATACTGCATAACATAAGGATGAGTAAAACAAGGGCACACGCACTCCTATGAGAGCAAACTTGCTTAAATGCCCAGGACTGCATTGATTACCATCTATTCACAGGGTCATAAAATATAACCACAATCATAATGGGTTGCAGGCACAGACTCCATCCACAGACTCTTAATGTCAGGTTGTCAAGTCTGAAACTACGGGTCTATAGGGATTGCGTCTTGCAGAAACTTCAGTCTCACAGTTCAGTCTCTTCTCACAGGACCAAAAAGGTATCCCCGGGGTTCTGTCTATGGAACCCTATATTGTTCTACCATTAGTCTGCCAGAGTTCACAATCCAGCTCTAACTTCATTGACAGGTCTGCTCCCTGGGCAGAAGATCTTCTGCTAGGGCTCTGTCCGAGTGATTTTTGCCCTTTAATGTTCAGCTTCATTCCCCAAACATTTCAGAAGTTATAAACAATAAAAAATGATATTTAACCCTTTGAGGCCAGAGGGGTGTGCAATACTCAAACAAGGTAAGAGGGCTTGGACAGCTGATGGCAGCAGGACTGCCCTGATAGGTAGATGGCTGGGACCGTTGAAAGCAGCAGAGCAGCTAAAGAAGATAGAGGGCTGAGACCACTAAAAGCAGCAGGGTTGCTAAACAAAGTAGCGGGCTGGGACCTCTAATGGCAGCAAGACTGCCCAGATAAGTAAGCGGGCTAGAAAACCTAATGGCAGCAACAGTACCCTGTGATGTAGCAGCCTGGTACTGCTATTTGCAGGACTGCTAAAACAACAAGCAGCTGGGACTGCTGATGACAGCAAGGATTTCCTGATAGTTAGTGGGCTGGGACCACTATGATCAGCAAGACCGCTAAACAATGAGTAATGTTGTCCATAAGTCTCTCTCTTTCCTTCACAGAGTAAACCTCCATTCACACTATAAGTATTTCTCTTTATGCTTTCACTGAATCTGATTTCTCAAAGTGCTGCTGCTCACATATTGCCACAAATTCAGAAATTATATGTTTAAAGCAGGAGTCAAGCAATGTGGCTAAAACATATTTCTTGTTGCTTTTGATGAAAACTTTGCAAGGATTCTGCTCAAAGCATGTTATCATTCACCAGCTGGTACATGATTATGTTGTTGTTGTAAGAATCATCAGGCATGCTCTTCATTTCTTCCTGCAGTAAATATATTAGTGGATGTATCTCACTGATTCTTGTATGTGCACAAGTAACCAGCAAGACTTCAGGAGCTCAAAAAAGTCTCACATTGGATAATGCTGACCATGTGACAAACAAGCCCCCTCCAAAACCTTCCAGATAAGTATTGTATACTCACTAATGAACTTATTTTGCACATGCATGTACGGAGTAGAATCTCACTTAATACTGACCTCCATTTTAAGTTTATGATTGGGCAGGTGGTTACACTTTTGTAAGGCATGTAATGCATCATGTAACAGATGTACCAATTATTGGCATACAAGTCATTTTTCTATGAACTGGTGTAGTTTAACACATTTACAGCTTTGTGGAATTGTCTCAAAGTGATCTCCGTACGCATATAGTGGCATTACAATGGTATGAGCTACCTTGCAACTGGCTTTTACTACTAGTGCCAGAGCCACAAGCAACATTAGTGGTGACCTGTTGTTGCTGCAGCATGCTGCTGCCCATTGATGGAAAAGATACCCAGTGAGCTGTGACAGTCATTTAGTCTGTACTCTGACCACTTATCCATATATTATGGTTTGGTGTTTCCAGCCCTTGCCCACAACACCACCTGCTTGTACCACTGCTCATACAATTCTGGCACACACTTTCTTGAAAAATAACTGCAGCTTGGTACATGCCAGTGTGGAGCAGCACAAAACATCAATTCTTTAAAATTTTCTTATTCTACAAATGAGTAGGGCAATATGTCAACCGCAAACATTTTGGTAAGTTTGACATTCTTGGTAAGTTTTTTACTTCTTTCTAAGAACTCAGTAAGTGTGGGTTAGAAACGCACAGATAAAGTGTGTAACATAATTGCTTTAAGAACATGACTACTGCTAGTGGTGGTGGAGGAGGGTATGGCACTTGCCATAACATACTGATTCAGAGTCATCTTCCTCTATGCTTTGCATTTCTGAAAACCTAAAACAGACTATTAACTCAACTGAGAAACTTTATCACAGCCATAGCCGCAGCAAGAGTAAACCTGAAACCAGCTTTGCTCTCAACTCCTTTCACATCAGCTATACAGGAGCCTGTTCTCTGAGGTAATCTTATTAAAGGTATAGTAATACTTCAGATGTAAAAAAATATATTTTGTAGGGTTTATATCCCCGAATAAAACAAGTGTACTCCCACTGCTGAGAGATATTTTATTAAAAAATTATAACGGCTCAAATTTGAATTTTTTAGGTGCAATATCACAGTGGCCTGAAAAGTTACAGTGGTGCTGTTGCTACACCATCCTATGGACTGCTCTAGACCATAAATCTCCATAGCATGGTGTAGCAACAATGCCACTGTAAATTTTCAGGCCACCGTGATATGGCACCTAAAAAATTCAAGTTTGAGCAGTAATAATTTTTTAACAAGTTATCTCTCAGCAGTGGGAGTACCTTTGTTTTACTCAGGGAGATAAACCCTACAACATATATTTTTTTTACATTTTAGGTATTACTATCGCTTTAAGTTACAATCATGTAGTCCACTGGGCTCCATGCCCTCTCCTGATTCTTCTGGTTATCAACCTACCTTTCAAACACTTGTTTATGTGTCTCATTTAATAATATGACCTTCTATCCCTTTCTTCTTTCTATTTTCTTCAGTATCACCTCTATGCAGACAATACCATGATACACTTTTTCTACACCTATCCTGTCTCCCTCGTTATTCGTGCATGTCACAAACTTCCTATTAAAAACATGAATTTAAATTTTGAAACTGCCAAACTAACATAATATTGTATATCCATTCAGTGTTATTCATAACACAAAATGCAGGGCCCCCCACAAACTCAAATAAGGGGCCCCATGCCCCGCCTCAATTATGCTCTACCCCCAAATTCCCCACATATGACAATAAATAACAATACAAAAAGAAGTGTAAGAATTATCCAGATTTCTTTAGTAAACAAATACCAAATATGTTTAGGTTTACAAAAACTTAATTACTTACATGGGCTCTAAATTACCAAAGTTCAATCACTAGAAAATACAAATTGTCTAAAGGCATGGCCAAAACTGATTACTGATTGCATATTAATTACTTTTAGACTAGTGTTTCTTATAATTTGAAGATCTTTATGGCATTCAAGTTAATATATAAAAATGAGCATGCCTGGGGTTATATATGCTTAAATAGTATGGACGCCATGCTAGATTCCTTTATTCTCTGTGGCCTAGGGTCCAGTCTTACATATGCTCTGGGGAAGCAGCCATTACCACCCTTTGCATTGCTTCAAATGATTGTCAATTGATCCTCAATGGATAAATCAAATACTAAACTTAGTATACTTCTCTTGAAGTTTTTAATATTACTGAGCTCAATACCAAACTCAGAAAAATCACTCTTTTTGTGTTCTGGGGCCTAAATTCCAGTCTTACACACATGATCTGAGGGTGCAACAGTCATACTCCCTTCCCACCCCACCCTTTCCATTGCTATAAATGAATGGGCATCATAGCAGCCTAAGGGTTTAACGGGGTACACAATACATAATATACTTTTCTGTGTTAACTATTGGGTGCTAGACAAGTCTCTAACCTCCAAAGATTTAAGACAGAAACGTATAATTTTACACATTATTGTTAGTAGATATGTTTAAAAAAAAAGTATTGGCATGACCAGAGATGGGCACTCATAAAAAACACATTACTCTACTAACATATACACCAATATACTGTATATTGGTGTATCTTTTAGTACATAAATAAGACTTATGATTGCCCAGCCCTTTTTAATTTAACTTACATACAACCAAAACCAGCAGGGTACTATATATTTAAATCCTGAATTTGTATTTTAAATGTGTGCTCCCTGTGGAGTCCGCTTTGTTTGCGTGTTTGTTTGTTTGTTTGCTTGTTTGTTTTTTAAACTTGGAGTACGCTATCATGAAATGTTAGCACAGGACAGCAGCACAGCAAGAGGCAGTAGGTTGCTTGAACTAGCTGAGACAATAAAATAATAAGGGGAGAAAAAGCAGAACACACTGTTAGTCACAACCAGATACATAATGCGAATGCAAGTAAGTAGGTGGTGTTGGCAGAATTTAATTAGCCAGCACTACCTGTTTGGGCACATGACTGAAAGTCATGCCATCACCCCGCCTCCAACGTGGAATGTCTTCAGCAGGAAGCAGGTCAGTGAGCTGTGCACTCAGCGGGGGAGCTTTGTTTATGGAGACAGAGTACTTCATTGACTGGGGACGAGTCTTGGGGGCCCCTGAGTTTGACAAGGCCTCCAATATAATATATATATAATATAATGGGGCAATAATTCTGGGGGATCCCAAGTATGGTGGGGCCCCTTGCACCACAGGGGCTACAGGGGCCTCAACTATACCTCTGGTGGTTTGGCTTTCCCAGGAACTATGTCTTCCAAGTTCACTAGAGGCAAAAGGATTAAGAGGAATTGTGAGAGGGAAGGAGCATGAGAAAGACAACCAGGGAATGGAGAGAGAGCAGGTGAAAGAGAGGGATGGAACATGAGAAAGAGAAGCATGGGATGAGGAGAGGGAAGAATGACTACAGGTGATAGAGTAGGGGTGGAGAGTGTAGGGAAGGAGAAAGAAAAGCATGGGATGGAGAGAGAAGGGATGATGATAGAGAAACGACATGTGATAAAGAGGGGCAAGGGGGATGGAGAGAGACAAAGTGAGGGAGAGAGAGAGCCACAGGATGGAGAAAGAGATTGGGGATGGACAGAAATATGAGGTAGATGTTTTTGTGAGGATGGGATAGAGGGAGTGGAGAGCTGGTGGATACAGACATATGATGGGGTGAAAGAGAAAAATTAGTAGGGCTGATGTATAGAGATTTGAGAAATATAAGGGAGGGAGAATAAAGAGTGGCAGAAGAGATGAGTCAAGGGAGAAGGAGAGAAGTGGGGAGGGGAGACATAAAGGTATAAAGGCATAGAAGAGGAAGAGTGTTAAAAGGGTTGAACTGGAAGCAAGCAGGGAATAACAGGGTCCAGCAGTCAGACTCTTAAGTGCTAATTTAAACTGCTTCCTGCTTGCGTGTTATGATCAAATCACATACAGATAGGCAGCTTTGAATCTCCCTAGAGCTGTGTGGTTTCAGGATAACATACAAATGGGAAACACTTTAAATTTAGAGGATGGCTGAGAATTTAGAATTACTTGGTCCACAGCAAAAGCCTATTAAATGCTTGACCCTATTATTTCCCACCTGCTTCCTGTTCCTCCCCATTGCCTCTCTCTCGCTCTCTTCCATATCTGTCATCCACTCCTCCTTATACTTTGCAATCTCCACCTCCCACTGCCTTTATCTATGTCCCATTACTGACCACCTTTGTCACCTGGTTCCTTTCTCTGGATGGATCTGATCTTCCTTAAAGAATGATGTACTTCAGTATTGCACAGCCAGTGATGTGCAGGGAGTTATCAGGATTGTCATACAAATAATAACCCATCTGAGTGCCAAATGTGTGTGAAATGCATTGGGGTGCACTGCACTTCACACTCTTGACACTCAAAGGGTTAAACAGAAAATAAATACTTGTGGTGAAGTAATCTGTATCATTCCTCCTGCACAAAACTTCAGACTGAACAGGAGTGACTGATCCTTATTGAATGTTTAGTGACTTTTTAGTACACTTCTCATCATCACATTACCCAAGGGAAGGAAATACAGGCAATTGAATACTTTGCATTTCAAAAGGTTAAAATAAGGGGCTGCAGACTAGCAAATAGGGCTCTGCATGCTGTCTGCAGGTTACATGTTTGGCATACATATATTAGGGTAACAACATCTGCAGTGTCCCAGTGCCCTTTGGTTGCCCTTTCATCTTTCTCATTTGATTGTTTTGTAAAATAGTAATTATCCTTTTAGCAATGGAGAAACAGTAGGGGTCGACCCCACCCCCACCTGGGGCCTGCAATATGCTCATTGCTGAGATCTGTGCCTTCTTCAGCACAGATGTCTAGCAGCTGATCTCCCAGTGCCCTGTGTTCCTGAAGAGAGGACTGTGTGGGAGCTCAACCTGTGTAGAGGTCTGTGCAGAAAAAGTCACAGATCTCTCCTGCCATGCCACTGGACTACCAGGGAGGTAGGAGATGGGCATTGTGGAGAATGTGGGGATTGGGGGGCAATGTGGAAATGGGGGCAATGTGAGGGCAATGTGGAGATGGGGAGGCAATGTGGAGGTGGCCAGTGAAGATGGCCAATGTGGTTGAGAGGGGGGCAATGTGGTCGGGGAATCCATGGCAATTCTTGCACCAGGGCCCGGTGGCTTCTAGTTACGCCTCTGCTTTTTATAATTTCAATAGAATATGTCAGAGGATTATTAGGTACCACCACAGTAAGTCTTACACTCACACAGTAAGGTGAATTCATCACTAGTGATCCCCAAAATCTGCACTGTATTAGGGCAATACTCATGACAGCAGAAATAAATCTGTACACTAGATGGGCAGGAATTTCCTTGAAATAAATTGAATTTATTGGGCCTCTAATAAGTAAGCATTTAGTTGAATCAGAGAAACTGCATAGAGTTCACTTCCGATTTGCAACTATTCACGAAAACAGCCATCAGGGCTAAGTAATAAAGCTGCTTTTGGTGAAACTTTGCTATTACCAAAAATGTTTTGGCCATATTAACCTCTTTACAGCTTAAATCTACTGTGCACTTGAATAGTAAAGAGATCTGGCCAGGAACAGATTTCTTATGAGGAATTATAGGAAACTCCCTTGGGTTGCTTAATTGTGTAGGGTGCATCAATTGTGCTTGCTATGGCCTTTGCCTGAAAAATCCCAACACAATCCCAGCACAATTCAAATGCCACTAAACCAGGGACTGCTGGTTTAATATGGTTATTTTTTTTATTACTGTTATATCCAAATTATAAGCTAGTGAGGTCCTCACTGCATTGTGTTTCATTTCTCTAGCAATTTCTCGACCATTCAAAGATTTAGGAGATTTTTTTGTGTTTGTGTTTTATAGGCTAAGGGCATTTTCATCCTGTGGTGGGCTAGGAGCCATGAGAGGAGAGAGAGTGAATCTATAGGTAGGTATAATTGTATATATGTTGTATTGCTATCACGGTGCAGTTTCTCCTTTCATGTCAATCTCGCTTGTGCTGCGCGCCGATTGGTTGAGCCTGTTTGGCCCGCCCCTGGTGATATTTTTACACTGGGCCAGTGGCACCTGTCAGGTGCCCTTTGATGGTGTTCCTGAGCCAGTTTTGCTGTGCTGTGTTCCTGCGTTCCTGATTTCCAGTGTACCGACTTGGCTTACTCTGACTACGTTCCTGTGTTCCTTCTCCGTGATTTAACCCGGCCTGGCTGACGTTCCTGCTTGTTTCCTGATCCAGCATATCTGAGAACCTGCTCCGTGATTTGACCCGGCCTGGCTTACGTTCCTGCTCATATCCTGACCCGGCTTGTCTGAGAACCTGCTCTGTGATTCGACCCAGCTTGTTGACGTTCCTGGTCCGTGACCTGCACCAGTTACTCCTGCCCAGCCTACGTTCCAGCCTCCTCTGTCGCCTCGGCGACATTTTGACTGTCTCCAGTTACTGTCACAAGCGGCTGCAGTGGTTAACCTGTGCTGTGCTGTGCTAGATCCTGCTTCTGAGCTGCTTCCTGCAGAGCTGTGTTCCAACTATTGAGCCGTTAACCCGTGCAGAGCTGTGTTCCAACTATCGGGCTGTTAACCTGTGCAGAGCTGTGTTCCAACTATCGAGCTGTTAACCCGTGCAGAGCTGTGTTCCAACTATCGAGTCATTAAACCGTGCAGAGCTGTGTCCCAGTTCTGAGCCTTCAGTCTAGTACAGAGTGTTGCTTTGGTGCTGAGCCGTTCCTCTCCTTGCAGTACAGTGTAGTTCGTTACCGCGCCCGGTAGGCGCACGGCTCTGGCTGCTACTGTGCACGTCTCTGTGGTTACTCCCATGGGGGCTATTGGCTCAAGCTCTTGTAATTCAGTTGCTTCCATTACGCCCGTGGGGGCTATCGGCTCTAGCTCTTGCAATCCACTTGCCTTCGTTACGCCCGTGGGGTTATTGGCTCAAGCTCTTGCAATCCAGGTACTTCCGTTACGCCCGTGGGGGCTATTGGCTCAAGCTCTGGCAGTCTATTTGCTCTGTTAATACGCCCGTGGGGGCTACCGTTCAAGTGCAGCAGGTTCTGGGTGGCAGGTTCCTCTTTGCTGGACAGTTTTCTCAGTATTACAAACTTTTGGTGTTGAGTCCTCTCCACCATTCACTGCCTTTATTACCTTGGGCGTGCCAAACATCCCATCTGAGAAGGACTGATTATTCTGTTAACCCTTGTATCTCTGTACTCAGTATCTGTCAATTGCCTGTGCTATTTTATGCTATACTTGTATATTGGTCACACTATTGCCTTCCTGCTGCTACGCAGTGCTGCCTATAGGGGTGATCTTTGTCCTTTATTTTGTTCTTAATAAAACTGCATTTTATTTCACCTACTGGTCTGAGTGTCTTGAAAACCGTGACAATTGCACAAGACCATGAGATGGGGAGGAACCAAGAGAGGTAGACTTGTGCGATTCGGTTAGGCTAATTTCGGAATTCGGATGAATAAGGCGTATTCGGCATCATTCGGACCTTCTGAAGGCCAAGGTCCGCCCACAAAAAAAATCAGAATCCGAAACGGACCTAGTCCAAAATTTCGGTCTAAATTTCGGAAATTCAGACAGCGCTTTCCCTCCTGAAACTATTAGAATGTTGATACATGCTACTAAGATTAGACAAATACATATTATATACCATTTTTTTAAAAGGCAGAAAGGGCTTTAACTTGATATGACATATACATATATAAATTCTCATTTATTATTAAAAAAATGAAAAAAAACAAAATGAAAAAAAATTTTTTTTACAGTTTTGACAGTAATAATGTGTTACATAATGGGTGCAGCTTAAGAAAAGTCATTCAAAATAATTTATTTGTCCTGATGGACTCACCTATGAGGCTTGCTTTGGCGTGGCAGGTGAGCTTACATTCAAATGGCCATTGGAGTGAAACTAAAAGCCTCCAATTATTTAAATGTGCATATGGATTTGGGACAGAGCGCAGGTAACTCTTTGTTTTTTGTACTATGTATTTTGGGCTGATGTATACTATAGCCATTGCTGCTGCCCAGGAGTACTGGGAGTTTGAGTGCAGGGCTTTATTTTGTGTGTTTGTTGATTATTCATTTGTATCACACAGCCATGTTACATTTCTGCCACTCACCCCATATTTGCCCTATTAAGGCTTAATACGTGTGTAGGGGTTTATAAAATACCCCTTCCTGTCTCATTAGAGATTTCATATTATTATTAATTTAGTCCAATGTATTTTTTTATTTTTATTTGTTTTATTTAAATTTTTTATTGAATATTTAAAACATTTTTTTTTAAATTCGGCCGAATAATTTGGACTATTGACTAATTTTGGCCGAGTCAAACAGGTCTGGTCCGAAATTCAGATCCCCCAAATGGGTAAAAAAAAATTTGTCCGAAATCGAATTTTACCGAAAATTTTTGCCATGCACAAGTCTAATGAGAGGAGTGAGGGTGAATCTATAGGCAGTAGTGTTGAGCGAGCATGCTCGGCCGATGCTCGGATCGGCTCGAGCATCGCTCTGCTCGGCACATGGCGGTACTCGTACGAGTACCGCCATGTGCTCGCCCGCCATGTTCGGGTGGCAGGGATCTGTGCCGAAGGAGGCACAGATCTTACAGACGCTCCGCTGGACCACCAGGGACTGGAGGTAGGGGACATGTGGAGATGGAAGGGGGCATTGCGGAGATGAAGGGGGCATTGCGGAGATGAAGGGGGACATTGTGGAAGGGGGACATTGTGGAAGGGGGACATTGTGGAAGGGGGGCATTGCGGAGATGAAGGGGGCATTGCGGAGATGAAGGGGGACATTGTGGAAGGGGGGCATTACGGAGATGAAGGGGGACATTGTGGAAGGGGGGCATTGTGGAAGGGGGACATTGTGGAAGGGGGGCATTGCGGAGATGAAGGGGGCATTGCGGAGATGAAGGGGGCATTGCGGAGATGAAGGGGGACATTGTGGAAGGGGGACATTGTGGAAGGGGGACATTGTGGAAGAGGGGCATTGTGGAGATGAAGGGGGGCATTGACCAGGCACCCTCCCCTCATCAGAGCAGGGGGTGCCTGGTGTAATGCTCGAGTCCTCCCATTCAATTCAATGGGGCTCGGGTGCTCGGCCGAGCACTCGAGCCTCCGGGGGTGCTCGGTCAGAGCACCCGAACCCCCGAGCATCGGGGTGCTCGCTCAACACTAATAGGCAGGTATAATTGCATGTATGCTGTATTGCATAGGACCATGAGATGGGGCGGAGCTATAAGAGGAGTGAGGGTGAATGTATAGGTAGGTATAATTGCACCTATGTTGTTTTGTCTAGGAGCATGAGGTGGAGCAGAGCCATGAGAGGAGAGAGGGTGAATCTATAGGCAGGTATAATTACATATATGTTGTATTGCATAGGACCATGAGATGGGCAGAGACATGAGAGGAGTGAGGGTGAATGTATATGTAGGTATATTTGCACCTGTGTTGTTTTGCCTAGGAGCAGAGCCATGAGAGGAGTGAAGGTTAATCAATAGGTAGGTATAATTACACATATGTTCTATTGCATAGGACCATGAGATTGGGAGAAGCCATGAGAGGCATGAGGTTGAATCTATTGCCAGGTATAACTGTACCTATATTGTTTTGCCTAGGACCATGGGATGGAGCAGAGTCATGAGAGGAGAGAGGGTGAATCTATAGGCAGGTATAATTACATATATGTTGTATTGCATAGGACCATGAGATGGGCAGAGCCATGAGAGGAGTGAGGGTGAATGTATATGTAGGTATATTTGCACTTGTGTTGTTTTGCCTAGGAGCAGAGCCATGAGAGGAGTGAGGGTTAATCAATAGGTAGGTATAATTACACATATGTTCTATTGCATAGGACCATGAGATTGGGAGAAGCCATGAGAGGCATGAGGTTGAATCTATTGCCAGGTATAACTGCACCTATATTGTTTTGCCTAGGACCATGGGATGGAGCAGAGCCATGAGAGATGTGAGGGTGAATCTATAGGTAGTTATAATTACAACTATGTTGTTTTGCCTTTGACCATGAGATGGAGCGGAACCATGAGAGGCGTGAGGGTGAATATATAGATAGTTATAATTGCACCTGTTTTGTTTTGCCTAGGAACATGAGGTGGATCGGAGCCATGAGTGGAGTGAGGGTAAATCTATAGGTAGATATAATTGCAAATATGATGTTTTGCCTAGGGGCATGAGATTTAAATTTAGGCCTGTATCTTCATCAATGTTTGGTAGCATAAAATGGAAGTGGTCATGCCACTCTACAGATCTCTAGTTAGACCTCACCTAGAGTATTGTGTACAGTACTGGAGACCCCATCTCCAGAAGGATATAGATACTCTAAAGAAAATTCAGAGAAGAGCTACTAGAATGGTGACTGGTTTACAGGAAAAGAAATATCAGGATAGACTATAGGATCTGAACATGTATAGCTTGGAGGAGAGAAGAAAGAGAGGGCATATGATAGAAACATTCAAATGCATGAAGGGATTCACCAAAGTGCAGGAGAGAAGTCCATTTCAAAGGAGTAAAAATGTTAGGACAAGAGGCTATAGACTAAAACTAGAGGGACACAGGTTTAGACTTAATGTATGAAAGTTTTACGTCACTGAGAGGGTATTAGATAAATGGAATAGCCAACCATGAGAAGTGGTAGAAGTTAATAAAGTGATAGAATTTAAGCATGCTTGGGATAGGCATAAGGCCATCCTGAACATAAGACAAAATCAAGAACCAAATAAGGTTTGAGGTTTTTACTGTAGGAAAATGGGAAGACTAGATGGGCCGAAAGGTTCTTATCTGCTGTCCAATTCTATGTTTCTATGTCTGGATTACAACTGTGTTATGAGAACCAATAGTAGTTTCAAACTAAGGTCACATTTTAGCCTTCAGTGATACTAAATTATTACTAATACCCTCTCATTTATATAGGCCAGTATTAGTTAATTTATCTCCTTTCTTTACTATTGAAATTCATGCTCAGAATATTGTTGTTTCCCTGTGCAGGATTCATCTCAAGTGGGACAAAAATCTTTTAAAGATGGTGTGTCAAACATGTGGACTTCTATCTATCTATCTATCTATCTATCTATCTATCTATCTATCTATCTATCTATCTATCTATCTATCTTTCTATCGATATATGTTGTATGTGTTAGGTTGTTGGTGGTATCTCTTCATATACATTCCAAAATATAATTTTGGCAAGAAGACACCTGCAGCCATTACTGTGGCCTTTCCCAAAAATAAATGTTGAGAATGTGACCTTCAAGTATATCTGAGCTTGACATGTCTGTTTTACAGTAAAGCTGTAGACAGCTTCGTTGTATGTTTGACCTTACACTGCTCATTATGACATTACACATTTGCTTTATTAGAACATATAAATCAATCACAAGATTTCTTTCACATTGCACACAATTTTGAACCTAATAGAGTGACAGAGAGCATTTGTATGCACAGATTGTTAAGCTTAGAAATATCATGTGCTTCTGGATAACACAATCTTTCACTCCCTCTAGTGGTAAGAGCTAGTAGTCATAATGCTGGAGATTTTCTATAACTGCTTCTCAAATTTTTTGTTGCCAGGGACCACCCTGACATCATCCCAGCCAGTCAAGGAATGTTTTACATTAAATGGATATTTTCATATATTTCTTTAAAGTATGCTTATATTTATTTATGTCTTTTTTTAATAAAGTTTTTTTACATTTGTAAATTGTGCATATTAAACTATATCTCTGCTTTTTATTTCAATCATGCACAAAGCGGCATAACTGATCTTTTATCAAACCTTTTTTAAATCAGTTTAGAACTACAAGGCAGGACAATGATCAGAAATGTGATTACATGACACAGACTCTAGTATATAGTCACAAATACACTGACAAACAGGCATACAAACATATGCTTTAGAATGCAGCTACAGGCACACAAAACACACTGGCATAAAGTTTCACACACACACCCACTGGGGCAAGCAGATACAAACAGACACAGATGATGACACTACACATAACAATTAAATGTATTTTATAAGTGCACATACCTGTATTCTTCAATTTTCATTGCATAAGGAATTAGTGTCGGAATGCAAGAAATATTCACAAGATCTAAACGTGAAATAATGATTTTAATCTGTGCAAATAACTATTGCGCAAGTTGTAATCCAGGAAGCCGTTTACTGAAATAATCTTGAATTACGCATCAATTTCCTTGATTTGCGCACAAAATATAGCATTTGCGACACCACCAAACAGACGTTCTCAATATCACTTCCTGCATTAAACGCATACGCTACTCCAATCACACAGATTCGCTAATCCTTACCACTCCCATACGACCATGCACACACACACAAAAAATGCACAGCAATTTGGTATTTTAGCTTTTTCATGAGCAATTTAATAAAATCATGCATAAATATGTTCGCTTCACCTTTCACTCACAACTTAGTACTTGCAAAAGTTTCTTGTATTCCGCCATAAGACATCTATACACAACAAAAAGTATATGAAAGGTCAATGCACAACTAATGCCTGTGTTGGTGGAATCAGACGGCTGGGTCTGAATCCAGTAATCTGAAAAAACATTATATAAGTACATATGTGGTTAAATCCATATAGGACCTAGCAAGTGGTAAAAAGCAAATTAAATGAATAAAGAAGTGTGCTAAAGTTAAAACAATGACCCTAAGGTGTTATGAATAATTCAGGATAAAGGTTACTGTCTAAATGAACGCAAACAATTACCACAATAGAAAATGAGTGCATATGGTAAAGCAAAGTTTCATTCCTTTCACTGGGTGAGTGTCAGATGGTGTGCGCAAAAGGTCACATTTAAAACTAGTAATAGATCAGGCTCATAAAACTGATTCTTGTAAGGAGGTAACCCAAATGCTAATTGTGGATAATGAATATGCAATGGATCTTTGAAAATAAGTCCCTCACTTAAAGGGATAGTAATACTTCGTTTTAAATTTATTTTATTTTGTAGGCATTAAAAAAACATGAAGAATGGTATAAGTCTTATCTCTCAAACCTTTATGGTTTATGAGATATTCACAAGCAAAGTTTCCCCTCCCCACCCCTTTTACCTAGTGTAAGCCATCTCTTCTCAGATGTGAATCAGGTTGTAAGACCAGACAGATAACAGTAGGGGACAATCTTCTTTGTATGAAAACAATGAAAACCCTTCCCCCCTTGACAAGTTTTTCAGCTTTTTCCCTTATCTTAATTGAAGATTGTCCCTCTCTGCAATCTACCTGGGCATCTCCCTTCTGATCTGGTTGAACAGGGAAGGCATACTTTGTTTGTGAATATCTCTTAAACCATAAAGGTTTGAGAGATAAGACTTATATCATTCTTCATGTTTTTTTAATGCCTACAAAATAAAATAAAGTTAAAATGAAGTATTACTATCCCTTTAACACAAGTCCCAACAGAGTCCTCAGTGGAACAGTGATGATGATAAACCAAGATTCATGTCATGATTTAGTGATGAATGAGTCAAAAATAAGTAGCAATATGGCCGATCTTATAGCTTCCAAAGGTATCTCCCAGGGAGAAGAATACAATTATACCATTTTAATTGTATAAGGGAATATTCTCCCTGTCTCTCTCTCTCTGCATCTTTTCACAAAACTTTCCAGGATCCCCAGGCGTGAAGCAAACCTCAGAAACTAATAAACAAATAACAGTACAAGTGTAAAGGTCCCTACGTATAGTATATATGTGGCAATATTTGTAATTTGTAATTTTGTTTAATAGATAAGAAATTATAAGAATGAATAATTGTGGAAATGATAAGAAATTAGTTGAAAAACACTCAAAAGAAAAAAAATAAACAAACCTCCAAAAATCAACAAATCAAAATCAATGTATTAAGATAGTAACATTGTAACATAACATAGTAATATAGTTGATGAGGCTGAAAAAAGACATGTGTCCAGCCATGCGAAAAACACCCCTGTTGATCCAGAGGAAGGCAAAAAAAAGCCCTCTGGAGCAATTTCTATAGCCCCAAGTGGGTAAAAAAATTATTTCCTGACTCCAAATGGCAGTCAGATAGTTCCCTGGATCAACATTCTATCTGTTTTGTAGCCATCTGTCATAATTTTCAGTATTGTTCTGTGCTAGATAGGCATCCATTGTGTTTTTGAAAGCAGCTGTATTATCTGCAACATGCCAAGGCAAATAATTCCATAGCTTTACTGCCCTTACTGTAATGATTCCCTGCCTTTGTTTTAGTCAAAAGCGACTTTCCTCTGGTCTTAATGGATGACCTCTTGTTCTTAGCTCAGGTCTTTGCATAAATAATTAATTGGCTAATTCTTTGTATTGACCTTGAATGTATTTGTAAATGGACTTCAGTGGTAAACAAATAGTAAATTCTAATCCACTACTGATTTTTGGACTTTTTCTTAGCATATGCCTAATTTTCCAATTATTTGCATATATTTTGTTACTGTCATTTTAAATGAACCATCTTTTTTTCTTCTACTGGTAGCCAAGATATTGAGGTGTTTCTACATATGTATTATAATTTCCACATTGATACATTGTTATTATTTTGCACTGTATTCCTTTGCTTGGGTATGTAACTGTATTGCCTTGTAGCATTAATTTAAAACTCCACAGTAACAACATGGAAAAGTATCATCCTTAAATCTACTAACTAAGCACTTGTATCTGGCACTTATTTCACAAGAGTTTGATTTCATCAAATAGTTAGATATACTCTCCCATTTTCTGTACAAAAACAAGAGTTTATCCCCATATATCATCTCATGTATAGGATCGGACTGGAGACAGGCCAAATATAGCATTACAATGTTTTTAATTTTCTTAAACTTTACACAATAATTGATCACAAAAAGAACTCTGATATCCACAGTCAGTCCCAGAAATGCATCATACTCCCACATCAAAGGACAAAGATTTCATCCACAGTCCTTTAGTACCCTTTATTCCACTTTATTCCAGCAGCAATTCACATTCAGTCATATGAATAAAAATATTTGCAAAGAATGGCGGTATTATCGGCCATACTAGTCCCCTGCAATTGTAGATAAAATGCACCCAAAACTCTAAAATAATTTGTGGTAAGGGCTAACTCTAACAATTATAGCACAAATGTAATCATCTTGTTGGACAGTCACTGTGGATCAAACTGTCCTCCGCACAAGACATCTCCTAATATGTGGTATAGAAGGGTTTACTTGTGAAAGGTTGCACGCAAAAGAGCGTGCCACGTTATGACACAGGAACCAGGCTGCATTGATAAAAATAGCAATGTGCAGGTCTACAAAACAGCAAACAGCATGCAGTAAGGTTCTTTCCGCTTTCAATGGATTGAAGTTCCTCCTCCCACACCGTGCACGATATGCTTGTCAGTGAAATGTTGCTAGACAATGAGCTTACCAAAATATCAGTATTGCTTATTTATGTGACTATGTAGTTGTTTAGTGTGGTTAGTGTCTAAAAAACTTGAATGTTCCAGGAGGCCAGAATTCTCACTTCCTCCTCCAGAGAGGAAATGGACACCGTGCTGCCGTCTCTTGTGACCGCCAGTTTTACTGGGAAACCCCACTTATACCAGATCTCTGCCTGTCTCAAAGCAGTAGTGACAGGCCGCATCTGCCTCCTTAGTTGCAATGTTAACAAAGGTAAATCCGAAAATAGCAGAATATGCAAAAATGGGGCCGGCAGGGCCTCCTGTTGCCTGCTGATACATAGGATTTCCTCTTTGACATGATAGTAGTGGAGTCGCAAAATGATAACCCGGGGCGTCTCAACGGGAATATTGTGCGGTCTCGGCAGTCTGTGTATATGGTCAATGAGTAAATCATGATCAGAAAAGTCAGGTAAGAGAGCTGAAAAGAATTCCTGAGCCTGGGTTTTCAGATTTTCAGGGCTCATGTCCTCTGACACTACACGTATCCTGATGTTATTTTGGCGGGATCTGTCTTCCAGAACGCAAACTTTCTCTCTCAGGAATTAAACCTCCTTTAACAACACAGAATGGCTGTCTGCTAGCCATTATGTGAATCGATCACCTCATCAACTTTTGTTTCCAAATGTGCAGTACGTTCCCCCACCTCTTTGATATCCTTCCTTAAGTCATTCACGATGCTTCTCAAGTCCCCCTTAATATGAGACCTAAGACTAAAAAGTAGTGTTTTGAACTCTCTCATTGAAGGGGCACCACCCCGGAAGATGTAGAGGCAGCATCATCCATATCAGAGGTGTTGTCATTGTCAAACTGGGCACGGGCGCCATTTTGAGAATGCTGCCCCAAGATTTTTTTTAGCTTTTTTCCTGTCCTTCGGGGTCAGATATTTGTGCATCTGCTCCTGGGGGCACTTATTCCATTGAGTAGCCATCCCATCGTTATAGTTCAAGCCTCTTTGAGTATCATATAATGAATCCAAACTGAAAAAACCCCGGCATAGTCGGGAGCTCTCCCACTTTTCTGCCATCCTTGCCGCGCACTCAGACACGTCCCCTCCAGCAAGGGATCCATTTTAATACCTTACAAAGTCTAGCTCAACCTAGGAAGTGTATGCAAATTATCAGATTTAATTCTCCCTCTAAAAATTAGATGGAAACTTTGTGGTGATTTAGAACTACCAAGGATCAGTTTTTTGATTATGTACAATCTCAGATGTTCTGGCAGCTAGAGCCAACACCAGTAAACTGGACAGCTAAGTTCAAGTGAAGATGTGAGTCTTGTATAGAATTCATGTAATACTGAAAAAGGTTAATGTGCCAGGCTAAAGAACATTTAGGCGTAATAGATAGGTCAAAACAGAGATGCACTTTTAATTTTTTATTAATGTAAAGTTCCATTTATTTGCATTAAGATCAGAGCAATCAAGCTCGCTGAGACCACAATCTTTGGGAAACTGATACTTGTGCTAAGTGACATCATCCTGAAGAACAGAATAGTACAGTATAGTGAGTAGCATCCCTCCAGGAGAAAATGCTTTATAATCCAGTCAGGACTCCAGATAAGGCAGTACAAGTAGCCCAGCAGTTCCTACATATGCAGTAACACATTCATTGACGTACAGTCACACAAACAAGCAAACACATGATATATCTAGATACTAGACTAGATTTTAGACATAGCAATTAGATGTATTCTAGACATGTCAATTAAATGTATTCATATAAGTGCTCCCATTGTAGAGAGGCAGGATGCTATAGGTGAAGAATCAACATGGAATGCCAGATAAGAAACCCGCAGGTAAAACAATAACATGAAACTTCAGATAAGGCAGAACAAATAGCCTCCCCCGACATACACGCACTAATGCAGTTCCTTCACAAACATACAAACACACACTCTGTGCAATGCAGACACCCCGTCACACACAAATGCAGTTCTTTCACAGACAAACACCCACACTGTGCACCCCTGAAATACATACACACACACACACATAGACTCTGAAATATAGTTACCACATGTGTAGACATATACATAATGTACATTCTCTCTCTTTGCCTGATTCACAGATACATACACACACTACACACACTCTAGCCAGAGAACACACACACGTTGTGGCAGAATATACTAAGAATGGGCACATACATATAATCATTCTGGCTGAAGCACACCATCTAGTTGAGTATACACACACCCATATTAAAAAAGTGAGACAGTACAAGGAACCTGCGAGACCTTTCACCCACCCCTATAAATCTCTAGCATTCATGAAGTTAAAATTCATATTTAACCCTATGAGTGACAAAGGGGTATCCAGCACATAGGAGGTTATGCACTAAGGGGAGATAAGAAGTTGATAAAGTGGAGATGACTTCTCCAGTGATATCACCTCTCCAGTTCCTATTTTATTCTGTGGAGCCTATGAACTATGATCTCCAGAGGTGGAGACATCTTCGTGCATAGGATCCACAGAATAACATAGGAAGTGGAGAAGTGATATCACTGGAGAAGTCATCTCCACTTTATCACGCCTTAACCCTCATTGTGCTGCAATGAGTTGGATACCTCTCTGGGACTCAAAGGGTTATATACATACTGGAGTGCTCTTGCAGGCAACAGTCTGAAGGGAGAACAACAGGGTCCTTTAAAAGAGTAATGCCACCTACTAATAGTAACCCCTGCACGCACACACACACACAAACACACACACACACTTACCTTACCTCTCGGCTCTTTAAATGATTAAGTAAGCTCATGCACTTTGCCTGGTCCAGTTATAAAAAAAAACGTGCCAGTAACTGTTATTATTGCCTTTTTGGTCATAGTAAGGTATATGGGGGCATTTTTAGAAAAGAAATGCATATATGAGCACCTGAGAAATGCAAGATGGGGCCTGGAACATTACTCTGTGTCATGCAATTTTAGAGAACCCCATTGTGGACATCTATGTCTATTAAAGCGGTATGCTTTTGATAAGGCTGTCAAATAGTGCAGGAAAACAAATAGAAGGGTCACACTGAATTGTTAAGAAACATAGTATTTTTATAGACTTCACGTCTATTTGATTGAATGAGAATTTTAATTTTTGGCCTCTCTTTCTTATAGCAATAGGAGTGAGTGAGTGCTGTTTGTATAGTATTGTTCAAAAGTTTTAGGCAGGTGTGAAAAAAGCTGTAAAGTAAGAGTGCTTTCAAAAATAGACAATTTTTTATCAATTAACAAAATGCATAGTGCGTGACCAGAAGAAAAATCTAAATCAAGTCAATATTTGGTGTGACCACCCTTCACTTTCAAAACACCATAAATTAGTTAGGTACACTTGTACACAGTTTGTTAAGGAACTCAGCAGGTAGGTTGTTCCAAACATTTTGGAGAACTAACCACAGTTCTTCTGTGGATTTAGGCAGCCTCAGTTGCTTCTCTCACTTCATGTAATCCCAGACAGACTTGATGATGTTGAGATCAGGGCTTTGTGGAGGCCATATCAGCACGTCCAGGATTCTTTGTTCTTCTTTATGGTGAAGATAGTTCTTAAGGACTTTGACTGTATGTTCAGGGTTGTTGTCATGCTGTAGAATAAATTTAGGGCCAATCAAATGTCCCCCCTGTTGGTATTGCATGATGGATAAGTATCTGCTTGTAATTCTCTGCATTGAGGAGACCATTCATTTTGACCAAACCCCCAACTCCAGTTGCAGAAATGCAGCCCCAAACTTTCAAAGAACCTCCACCATGCTTTACTGTTGCCTGCAGAAACTCATTCTTGTACAGCTCTCCAGGTTTGCTGTGAACAAACTGCCTTCTGCTACAGCCAAATATTGCAAATTTTGACTTATTAGTCCAGAGCACCTGCTGCCATTTTTCTGCACCCCAGTTCATTTGTTTTCAAGCATAGTCACTTGACCTTGTTTCCACATTGGAGGTATGGTCTTTTGGCCACGAGTCTTCAATGAAGACCATTTCTGACCAGACTTCTCCAGACAGTAGATGGGAGTACCAGGATCCCACTGTTTCTTCCAATTCTAAGCTGATTGACACTGTTGGACATCTTCCTATGGTGAAGGAAGTAAGCATGATGTGCCTTTCATCTGCTGCACTAAGTTTCCTTGGCCAACCACTGCATCCATGGTTCTCAGTGTTGCCTGTTTCTTTGTGCTTCTTCAAAAGAGCTTGGACAGCACATCTGGAAACCCCTATCGGCCTTGAATTATCTGCCTGGGAGAGAACTTGCTGTTGCAGTATAAATACCTTGTGTCTTGTTGCTGTGTTCAGTCTTGCCATGGTGTATGACTTTTGACATTAAACTGTCTTTGGCAACCTCACCTTGTTAGCTGAGTATGGCTGTTACTCACCCAGTTTTATTCCTCTTACACATCTGTTTCTGTTTCAATAATGATTGTGTTTCAACCCACATATTAAATTGATGATCACTAGCACCTGTGATATAATTGTTTAATCATACACCTGACTCTAAGCCAACAAAATCCCTGACTTTGTGCAAGTGTTCCAAAAATAATTGATGGTGTCTTGAAGGCAAAGAGTGGTCACACTAAATATTGATTTGATTTAGATTTTTCTTCTGTTCTCTCACTATGCATTTTGTTAATTGATAAAAATATATTATTAACTTGTCTATTTTTGAAAGCATTCTAACTTTATAGCATTTTATCACACCTGCCTAAAACTTTTGCACAGTACTGTATATAGGTGTGTACATGTATGTGTGTGTTATGTGTATATTCATGTGTGTATGTGTGTGTGTGTCTGACTGCCACATCCTATATAATAATTCACTAAAACGTGTGTAACGATGCAGTCATGCACAGTAGAGACTGCTGTGCATGCTTCAGTCATGCGCAGTAGAGACTGCCTGTGGCTCAGTTCGTAGCATCCATCTCTGTATCAGCCGCTGCACGGGCAGTCTCTGCTGCGCATGACTGCCCTGCGATCGGCTGGCACTGTATCAGCCATGGTGTGGGCAGTCTCTACTGCGCATGACTGCCCCGCACCTGGCTGGCACTGTATCAGCCGATGCGTGGGCAGTCTCTACTGCGCATGACTGCCCAGCGACCGGCTGGCAGTGGCACTGTGTCCCGTGTAACGGGCTCTTCAACTAGTATTGTATAATCACAGACATGTATAATCAAGATTAAAATCATTACAAGTTTCAGTTTATTGATAATCCTTTATGCTAAGACATGAGATGATATTGTGAGGCTGTATTTCTATGATGTTCTTTTTGGATTGTAATAGTTTTCTTTTTTTCTTTTTTTAACCATTTGAGTACTATAAAGGTATCCCACACATTGCATTGCAATGTTCTGGATGGCTCTCTGGCACTCAGGGGTTAATGTATATGTCTTAAAGCTTGTATGAAGTTTTCCATTATGAAGTAATGAATGTATAGATAGCAGCAGAGAATAAAAGGTTTCCCCAGTCCCACAAGTATTAGGCCGAAACCATAAAAGACAGAAAGACAAACCTGCGCTTCAATATACAAGGTGCAAATGTGTGCCCTGTATTGGGCATATAATACTACTATGTTAATAAATATGAGGATTTTGTTCAAAAATTTGTCCAAAGATTGTATAAGCTTGCCAACCCCGTCAAGGTACATCAATATATGGCAAGTACCTACACTAATATACCTATAAACAGTCCCTGATGATATGTTACAAATAAACGCGTTGGGGGGACCCTTTGAATATAGTGTTTTTGATGCTTGGGTATCCCAATGTTTGCAATTAAAATCAAAAGACATGCAACAGTTTAAAAAGGTATACAAGAAGGACTTACCTGTTATAAAGAAAACTCTATAGGCCTGCAGAAAGTGGGTGCCCATCTGTGACAGTTATCTAGTCCCAGCGACGCTGCCAACGAGGACGCAGGAGTCGTCGATATGTTGTGGTTGCCTCCTCCCTGACGTCTCTGACTGTGCTCGGTTTGACGCAAGTGCGGGCCACTGGTTTGACGCATCGAGGCAGGATGCCTCATTTACAGGCGCTAAGGGACATATTTATGCAGACCCCTGTTTTATGCTGCTTGGCTGATTTCTCCTCCCATCCACTTCCTGGACTGGGCTTTAAAGAGGAACTGAGCCAATTCTCAGTTGCTCTTGCGTTGTTGTTCATCATAGTTGGTTTTCCTTGGGCTCTGTGTTGACCTGGCTTGTCGGTCCATCCATCCTGGTGCTGATCTGTGGCTCTGTCTGACTATTCTTCTGCCTACTCCTTGTGTATAGCTGACACCCAATCTGGTGCAGACCTGTGGCTCTGGCTGACTACCTGTACTGTGTATGACCAGGCTTGTCTGACCAATCATTCTGATGCTGACCTGTGGTTCTGTCTGACTATTCTTCTGCCTAACCCTTGTGTATAGCGGACACCCAATCTGGTGCAGACCTGTGGCTCTGGCTGACTACCTGTACTGTGTATGACCTGGCTTGTCTGACCATCCAACCTGGTGCTGACCTGTGGCTCTGTCTGACTATTTTCCTGCTGGCTTATTTCATAGTAAACACCCAATCTGGTGCAGACCTGTGGCTCTGGTTAAGATGTTCATTTCTATTCCACAGTGAGACTGGAGTCTATTCCCCATAGCGTTCCCTGGGGAGGTTTCCTTCTTGGAACTGACGGCAGGCTTGCGTCAGTTAGTTCTCCCTAGCACTACCACCTTTGGAGATATTCCTGGGCCTACCCACTGCCTTCAGGCGTGAGTCAGGTGGTCTCTTGCTGCATATCCTCTTTCATTCCCGTATACAGAGACTACAAGTGCGTGTGCCGGTCTCTGGTAAAGGTTCCCTCTTTCAGGCAGGCTCCCATTACTGATAGAGTTGCTGTCCTCTAGTGGGATCTCTACTGCCTTTCCGTGGTTATTGCTTGATTGTTATTTATATTTATTGTATACACTGTTTAGATTGTTCTTAACCCTTTCAGTGCCAGAGGGGTATGGAATGCATTGCTTTGCAATGCATTCCGCACCCCTCTGGCACTCAAAGGGTTAATAAAGATTGTTATTTATACTATACCGGTCTGACTCCTGAGTTATCTTTGTGAAACCGTGACACCATCCAAGAGGACAGTGGATCCATCAGCCCTCCCTATAGGCAAGATGTTTCCACCCTGAAAGGCCATATCCTATAACATAGAGTCCTATAATGTGTCGCTCACTGTGTGTGTAACCGCACATGCGCAGTAGGGACTTGCAGAACGGGATGATCCAGAGCGGGGAGCTCCGGAAGGCTGACAGCCTGTCTGTGCTCCCGGCTCCAGGGCAGCAGTGGAGGCAGCTGGGTGACAAATTGTCACCCAGCGCCTCCGCTGCTGCCCCGGGGGACGAGAGCACAGACAGGCTGTGAGCCATTCTGAGCCCCCTGCTCCGGATCAGCCTGTGTATATGGGCTTTGTAACTAGTGAGGAATAATTAATTACAAATAGACAAGGTGTGTGTGCATGCTAAGACAGGCCTATAGCCAAGTCTTTAAATGCCTCTAAATATAGAAAAGAGAAAACGAAAGAGTGCAATAAAATATTTGTGTCTTATATTAGTGATTAAATAGGATAAGCAAGAAGCAGCTACAATGAGAAAAGGGAATGTGAAAAAGCATGAACGGATTAAACAATAGCTCACCATAATATATGCATATAATTAATAAAGTGTAAATAAAAATAACAGCCGAGGATAAAAGGGTTCCCCAGTCCCCTAAATATTAGGCCAAACCCTAAAGTACAAACACAAGACAAAAAGACAAACCTGCTCTTCTCTATACAAGGTGCAAATGTGTGCCCCGTATTGCTCATATATAATACCATTTTGTTAATAAATATGAGGATTTTCTTCCAAGATATGGTCAAACATTGTATAAGCTTGCCAACCCCATCATGGTGCCTTAATATATGTCAAGTACATACTCTAATACACCTGTAAAGTACTATCTAAATTAAAAAATAGTCCCTGATGAGATGTTATAATAAATGTGTTGGAGGAGGGCACTTTAAATATAGTGCTTTTGATGCTTAGGGGTCCCAGTGTTTGCAATTAAAAACATGTTTAGTGTGAGGTTGTATATCCATATGAATGTCTTATCAATATGAGCATTTTCTGTGATGTTTATCATTGGTTTTTATGGGTTAATCCAGTGAGTTTGACTACTAGAGGGGATAAAGATAACTGAATCCCCATAGATGTGAATTTGTCCACACATTGTATAAATAAACACATTGACGTAAGGCACTCTAGTCTGATATTATGTTTCTCACTGTATGTCTCTAAGCCAAGAATTAGATCCTGTGCACCTCTATGGAGACATTGCTTCAAACAGTACCAAAGTAGCAAGTATTTTGTGGAGATGCTTTTTGATATCTATTACTAAATGTAAGACAATATTTTTTTAAAGATATCTACTTTTATTAAAAATACGTTTAGCTTAACTGGCAAAATAGTATATATTACAGAAGTTTCACCAAAAGTGTTAAAGGGATAGTAACCTTTTATTTCAAATTTACATATCTGCATATTTTACACTTTTTATGTGCCTGACTTTGAGCTCCCTCAGTGTTAGATTCTATGGCAGGTGCTAATTGTATCACTGCTTTTATCTCTGGTTTTCCCCATACACTTCAACAGAAAAATGTTTGATATAACGGGTGTTAACATTTATCTCCTGCAATAGAATCCAGTCCTAGGTATGTTTCCAGAAAGCTTTCTGACAGGTATGGGGAAAGCATGTATAATATTACAATACATAAAAATTACAGAACACTCAATGCTTCTGTGATTGATTTTCACTATCTTGCTCGGATCATTGACTATCTAGAAACCACTCTTGAAACAGAAATCCAGGGAGCTTACTGCAAGGAACATAAAAGTGTAAAAATAGAAATAGGTGCAGGTGAAAAAAATGCATTGGCAAATCAGACATTCAACTATTCAATTATGCACTTGCAGAACATGCAAATTTAAAATAAAAAGATACTATCACTTTAAATACTAACCCATCATTTGGATGCTTTCTAATCAGAGATAATGCCGTCACTCAGTATCCATTTGAATCTTTGTGGTATAAGTATAAATAACCAAAAAGAGAAATTAAAAACAGGAGGGGTGCCAACTAGTGTGTTATTGTTATACAACAAAAAATTAAATAGAAGCCAATAGAATATTATTCACAAGTAAAATGGTTAGGCTGCTGTTATCAGTCAGTCTAACAAACATGCATCTGGAGAGCATAAACCTGTCTCCGTTCGTGTCAATCTTACGTGTCCAGTGTCAATCCAGAAGAACAGATGTAAGACACTCAGGCAGCCTAGCCATTTTACTTGTGAGTAATATTCTATTGGCTTCTATTTTATTTTTTGTTGTATAACAATAACACACTATTTGGCGCCCTCCTGTTTTTTCTTTTTTTTGGTTATTTATACATGTCTCATACCGCTGTTGGGAAGGCTTGTTTGCGGGAGAGAGCTGCGGACATATACATTCAGTGCACCTGTTACGGGGGACAGGAATTAACCCCAGACGTATGAATGCTGATTTTGGCATATGCCAGTAATCAGCCACTTGAATTGTGAGTGTACATCTACCGGGTGCTTGGTGGTGGTCGAAGAATATATTATTGTTGTGCACAGGGCACACCTCTGTTTGTCCCCTTTCTTCTCGTTTTGCTTTGTGGTATAAAACTTTCAGTGGCACAGTGTTGAGGCAATAAATCCAATAGTCTTCACAAGAAACTTCTGGTCTATCAGCCATCAGATCAGGACAGTGGAGCAATGTAGCACTATCCCAGTATCAGTGGGTGCTCTATGCTTTATTTTGCATTGTATCTTTGTTACTTTGTACTTCTATAGCTGCTTTTTATAGTTCCTACAGAACACTCTCAGAAAACACTCATCCAAGGAATTTAGGGCCGTATGGTCAAAAGAAAAGTACAGGAGTTCAGCGGCAAACCATATGCATTATAGGGGAGAACTAAACATTCTCATTGTTTTAAATAAAATTTTTAACCACTTGAATGCTATAGAGTTCTCCAAAACATTTTAATGCAATGTGTGGAGTCCTCCCTATCATTCAAGGGATCGAAATACCCATTTAAATCAATGGGAATTTGGGGAATTTTTAGTTCTCCCCTTTAGTGCAAATGATCTGAACCAGATGTCTCCACTTTACTTTTGAATATACAGCCATTAATGTCAAGGACATAAAAGAGTAGAAAATATAGGTGAACAAGGAAACATTATTTTAAAAATGTGTAGCAATTTGGCATTACATATTATGCACTTGCAAAATATGTAACTTCAAAATAAAGGGTTACTATTACTTTAAATACTAACCTACCATTTGGATAATTTCTGGATGAGAGGTTATTTTATTTTCTACCAGTAGATGGCTAAGTATCCATTTAAATGTCTGTGCTAATATATGGTGTTACATTTGTATCTAGCCTTGTTTCTGTATCTCATTTCTGAGTAAGTTGTTACATATTGCTGCTTTATAGATACAATATTCCTTGTTAATTCCAGGGCTATTTCTCATATTGTATTTTCCTTTTTGCTTTTTTATTGCATTTTTTTTTCAGGTTTTTCTTTCTGCAAGCCTGTTGCTATATGTGCAGAGTGCTGACCATTAAATGTAAAGAGATAATGGGGCTATGCACTAAGGGATGATACAGAGGTGATAACGTGGAGATAGCTTATCCAGTGACACAACTTCTCCAGTTCCTATATTATTATATAGAGCCTGTGCATTAAGATCTCCAAAGTCTGAGAAATCTTAGTGAATAGGCTCCATAGAATAACATATGAACTGGAGAAGTGATATCACTGGAGAAGTCATCTCCACTTTCTCACTTCTTTATTAGTGCATAACCCCCAAAGAATGTGGCAGATGTATATGGTGGTGGTGGTGAACTGCTGTGAGTGTGTGCACTTAGGCAGTGTGTATGATTAGTGCTCCAAGCACATTACTGTTGTCTCCATCAATTATGACTGTTGTTCTTGTGTTTTTTAGTATAAAGAAAAAAATGTAATTTAAAAAAGTAAAAAAAAAAAAAAATTATTTATATAACTGTATTAATAGTAATTAAAATGTCACAAGGTACTTCCACTTCTCATGGTGTGGCCCCAGCAGGAAAGTAGCCATGAGAAAGTAGAGTCAGATTTACATTAGTACTAGTGACTGGGCCTGTGACTATTTTCCCCCAGATGCAAAAACACGGTTTTCGGGGACTGGGCATTATTGGGTCTGGGGAATCAGGGCTTCCAGATCCTTCAGTGCTGGTGGTAGTCACTTCATCCTTCTCCTCAGACTTACTGGATGCATCATGATCCTTCCAGCTCCTCCCTTTTCCTGTCGTCCTGGTGCTCATAGTGATATGCTGCCTTAAATTTTCAAAATATAGCACTGCAAAACCGCCTAGCACCCTTTAGGATTTTCACGCAAAAAAAGCAGAAAACCACATGGTTTTCCCTGATTTTTAATTTTTTTGTGAGAGCACAACGGAACCATTTCAGCACCCCAATTAGTAAATTAGCCCCCTCTAAGCAGAAACCTTCCTCATCAATACTATAAGCCACATTTAACGGCAAATATCTTAGTCCTAGGAAAAAAATGTCAACCCCATCCACCACAATAAGGACCAGTTTCTACATGTAGAGCATTCAATAGCTGTGGTCAACCACAGAAGACCAGAAACACTATAGAAAACCAGGAACACTATCACCAATAGTGTCACCACTATTACCGCCAATGCCACAAGTACCATGACTACCATAGCAAATGTCACCACTGCCATCACCAGTGCCACCATGACCACTGCTAGTGCAACCAATTTCACTGCCATTGACACCGTTACCAGAAGCACCACCAGCCCTGTTATATTTGGAACCTCACAGGCTGATGGTAGCAGCAGGGTTATTTTTGGTCCAGAGGCAAGTGACGAAGGGGAGGAAAGTTTGTTATTACCTAATTTTACATTTGAAATAAGCCTTACTCTCACCTCTGTCCAAGTGGAAAATGAGATCCCTGTTGGCAATAAGTTGCTGGATTATGAGTCAGAGGGGATTGATGAAGAGGAGGCATGCAATCCATCTATTCCTTCCTCGCTGCCTCCTAATACCACTGTTTCCCCTATATGTGCTCCCCCACATGTGCTCCACTACATGTTCTTGCACAGTACCACCACTCTCACTGCCATTCACTGGGCTCTGGCTGGTTTATAGCTCTGTAGTAAAGTGTGGGATAATTTTGAGATTGTAGGAGATGCAGGCTCTGCACAGTGCAAGTTTTGTCGTATAGAAGTGAACCTGAGAAAATTGTTGGGAGATCTCACCAGTTCTGCTATGAGCCAACATCTATGTGCAAATAACAGTGCAGCTTTGCTTCATGCATAAACTGTCAGCACTGGTGCCAACAACAATGCCACAACAGTCACCATCAACAGCAGCAACCAGGACTGAGTCCAGTTCCCAGAAACAGGGGAGGCAGGGACCTCAGCACAAGCCCACTCTTGATCACTTTGGGGCTTTCCATTCAAGGGGTATCTCCAAGTAGCAGTCAAATAAGTTGACAAGATTTTTTGGGCAGCTGATCACTCTGGGAGGTACTTCATTCTCCATGATTGAATGGGAGCCCTTCAATCCGGTGTTATAGGCTCTCACTCCCCACTATTACCTTCCTTCTGTCACTACCTTCAGCAGGAATGTAGTGACCTCACTGTACTACTTATGTGTATCATTGATGAAGGACAATCTGGCCAAGACTGCTGGACAAACCATCCACTTCACCTCTGATTCTGATTCATGCAGTGCCCACAGCTCACAACTTGCCTTTCTTTTACTGATATCACAATGGTTGCAGCAAAAATTCTTGGAGGACAAGATACTGCTCCTGCGGACATATGGGATGACAAGGGATGGAAATGGGTCAGGAGGAGTGTTGCGGTATCACACTGCTGGCACAATGGGTTGAAAGGTAGATGGGCACACCAGTTGAGATGGGATTACTGGTGACTGAAAGAGCAGAAATATGGTGAAAGCAATCAAAGATAGGGACTTTGTGGGTTTGAGGTGAGTGCCACAAATACTGCCTCTTATGGTAAGGGCAGCTCTTCCAGTTGAATGGCATTGTAAGCTGTCAAACCTCATTGATTACTTTCATAAGATTGTTGGACACTTGCCAGGCAATCAGAAGTCAGGCAGGCAGGTGTACCCCAGCACTGGCTATGCCAAGATGTCATCACCCAGTGGAACTCCACCTTGGAGATGACCAAGCGTATACTGGAGCAGCAGAGAGCACCTCAATCCATGTCCTCTGAGCAGAAGAGTGAGGTGCCTTGCCCACTGGGCAGAGAAGAATGGACATTAATGGGGCAGGTAGTGATGGTCCTCAAGTCATTCAGGAAAAGAATCTAAGGAGTGTATAGGCACTGGAGTCTATAAAGTCACTGATTAAATAATATATACCTCTCTAGTTTGGTGCAGTCCTGAGCAGAAAAAATACAATAGAACCTGCACATGTTGAGATCAAAAGGAGGGGATAGACAAAGAAATGATCCCTCCTTATAATTCTACTGAAAAGAAGCTCATTAATGGAGGCACTCAAAGATCAGTGATAAAATATACAAAAATATAAATGTTTATTGGTAAACAAAATGACAAATCACATTTAAAGATACATTAAAAACATAGCAAGACAGGTAATATTCTGCCAAGATGTCCCCAAAAGAATCTAATCTACATAACACACCTAATGGTCATATGTAAACATGCTGATGATCCTAAAGTTAAATAATAATAGATGGACATGAAAACTCTCACAGTGAGAACAATACTATAACTCATATGGGGCTGGATTGTATTTGATAAAACGGGAGGTAACATTTATCACCTGCAATAGAATCTAGCCCGTGGTATCCTAAGTTTTAGGGGTGGACAAAAGTTGTCTGCGTGTTCCCGGAGGAAATTTTGTGAAAACCAGTTTGTTATCTGCTTTTTCACAGCAAAATCTGCTTTAAAACTAGCAGTTAAAATGTTTGCATTTTTCGCCCATTGGCCAAAATTTCCGCACATTGATTTACATTGTTTTCGCACTTCCGCTATAAAAACGTGAAGTTTTCTCTGAAGGCAGACACAATAGAAGCAGCTACAGAGCGATATAGATGTGCTGTGCTGTTCTTTTGTGATATTTTGCAAAATGTGAGGTAGGAGAGGCTCATAGTGACTCCTATCACTTTGAGCAGGGTAAAAATTAATCAATGGAGGAGCTGGAAGGACCATTATGTGTCCACTGAGTCTGAGGAGGAGGAGGAAGGGACCACTACTGTACCAATGCTTTCCAGTCCCCCTAAATCTCCTCAAGGGATCATGGAGAATTTAATGGGAAGGGAGGGAGAAAAGGGAATGGGAAGGAAGGGAGAAAAGGGATTGGAAAGGGAGGGAGAAAAGGGTAGTACTAGTGAGAGCAGAGCAGGTCAGCTGCCTGTGCCTACTGCTAGACGTGCTGCCCCTGCTGCCAGTGCCACCATTGCTGTACCTGCAGCCACTAGTGTTGTACCTGTTGCCAGACGTGCTGCCCCTGCTGCCAGTGCCACTATTTCTGATCATGCAGTCACTAGTGTTGTACCTGTTGCCAGATGTGCTGCCCCTGCTGCCAGTGCCACCATTTCTGATCCTGAAGCCACTAGTGTTGCACCTGTTGCCAGATGTGCTGCCCCTGCTGCCAGTGCTACCGTTTCTGTAACTGTAACCACTAGTGTTGTAACTGTTGCTAGTACTGAACCTGCTGCTAGACCTGAACCTGTTACCAGTGCTGAACCAGCTGCTAGTACTGAACCTGCTACCAGTGCTGAACCTGCTGCCACTAATACTTTGCCTGCTGCTAGTGTTTCCTGTAGTACTCGGGGGGGAAGGAGAAAATTATGCCATGTGTGACAGCAGGAGACCCTTTGTCACATTGCTCGCCACCTCCTCCAAGCAGCAGTGAGATGTCTGGAATAGAGCAGTAGCACGTAGGGACTAGTGGTGGTGGTGGTGTAGAAGTTGGGGTGGAAGAGACATTGATGGCCTTTTTACCAGAAACTGAGAAGGAATGGGAGACTGGGATGAGAATGGGCATCACCACCACCACTAGCAGTCAGCTTTTGAAATTAGCGAAAATTGCAACTGCTCTAACTTCTGCTGCTGCTGAGATGAAAGGGCAGCAGGGTGCTGAGGAGCAGGCTAGTGTGCCACAGACCACCGTGGACACAGTGGGAATGGGGTCAACAAGTAATGCGGGACTAGGACAGGTTTCACTTGCCAGCAGTAGCAATACTCCTCCTGATCCTAGTTGCAGTGCTAAATCTGAGGCAGTAGCAGCAACAGCAGCAACATTATCCTCTGTCACAGAAAGTGAAGTGGAATGTGGAGGACAAGAAGAAAGAAGCCATTCTTATCCACCTATTCCCTATCCTTCCCCCCAGAAGTCATGGGGTTGGGACTATTATTCTCTTCCGGCAGGCGCAGTGCAGTCATCATCAACAATGGGACATTGAGAAGGGGAAAGGAGGGAACACACCTTGGCACAACCGTCCTGATAACACAAATGAAACACAGACACCATGACATTTACTCCAAACATGTTGTTGTTGTTGATCCCATTCCCTTTCAGCTGCCTAATCATCCTGCTGCTTAAACAACTCAGCAGCAGCAGTACAAACAACAGTTGCGACTCAGGAGGACATTTGACAGTGGCCACTGGCCAACATGATCTGCTGGCATTAGGCCAGTAGGGCAATTTTTATTTTTTTCTCAGGGCTCGTATTTTGAAAAAAAAAAAAATAATAATAAATAAATAAAAAAACATTAAAAAAACTAGTCCTACAAAAAAAATAAACAATTTTTTGGAGGTTTGTTTCTAACAAGCCTAAGTCCTACAAATCAATGTTTCCTTAGGGCTTGTGCCAAACTAGCTTAAGTCCTAAAATCAGTCTTCATGGCTTGGGCTTCTAATAAGTCTAAGTCCTACAAATCAAACAAATCTACAAAATGCTCTATCAAGTCAAGTATCAGTCCACCCCAGTGGCAGCTTATGTCAGGGGGTTCCTGTCTCTGTCACTTTAAATACAAATTTCTTATTTTATTTATTTTTTATTAACTGTCCCCCCAATAGCAGTCAAGAAAGCCCCCCAAAACAAATTCCCTGTTCAAATGATTCATTCATTCACCAACACAGACACCCTCCTCAGACCCCTTTATACCATGTCTTATGGTTTTTATTTTCTTTATTTTATTTAGGATTTATTTTTTATTAACTGCCCCCAATCCCAGTAAACAACCCCCCAAAAATCATCCCCTGTTCAACTGATTCTTTCCCCACACCCCACCAACACAGGCACCCTCATGCCCCTTTTATACAATGCCTTTGGGGAAAAACAATTATTTGTAATGTGCTGTGTGTAACTTCTTTGTTCCCATTGATTTCAATGGACAAAAAAAAAAGAGGAAAAAGCAGAAAATCTGCACTTTGTGCGGGAAATTTTTCTCCAAGCGGAAAGTGCCATTTTTCACCGATTTCAGTTTGAGGTGGAAAGTTTCACCCATCCCCACTAAGTACCAAAATCATGCTCATAAAACATCTATAGTGAATAGGATGTATCAAAAAATTTTAACTTTTTAACACAAACACATTAGAAATATAAGAAATCACAAAAATTAGGAAACAAAGGCACCTGTTCGGTGGCCAGTGCAATGCTTAATAATGTACCTGAAAAACTTCCTATTTAAGCTATTAACCTATAGTATAAACCACTTTGCTAGAAATGCAACTAATCTGTTCTTAAATTGGATCCTCTGTATCTGCTATGATCACATATGTAGGTAAATCATTCCATAATTTAACCAACCTTTATTGTAGAGAACTCCTTCCTTTGCCAAAGTTGAATTTAGTCAATTCTAAAACATCTTGCAAGTCTGCAAATATATTGTGTAAGATGTGTTTTATTTTTTGTTTTTTGTTCAAGCTATTAGCATTTTAGTTTTCTGTGCCATGCAGTCACCTAGTTCACTTGATTGCCCCCTGCGTGCTTTTCTTCCATCTCCAACTCAAATGTAACACTAAATGTTTATATATATATATATATATATATATATATATATATATATATATATATATACCTTTATATCCTCCCATAACATAAAGTGGTAGAATGCGTCACTCACTGTGAGCCATAACCGCACATGCGCAGTAGAGAGTCTCTACTGTGCATGTGTGGTTTCACACAGAGGGAGCTTCGCTGTGAGCTGTCTGGAGCTCCCCGCGCAGCAGAGACTCACCGAACGCTCTACCCCGCTCCGGACAGCTCACATCATGTCTCTGCTCCCGGCTCTGGGGCAGCAGCCGGGGCAGCTGGGTGCACTTTAGCCCAGGTATATGGGCTTCCATACTCGTATATAAATAAATATATATATATATATATATATATATATATATAATCAGAGTATGTATCCTTCATATGACTAAGCAAGAGATCTTGTTAGCCTCCTAAAAGGGTTAAAGCAAATCTGAAGATGGAAAATGGTCTTATGGGCAGTAGTTACTATCACACTTGCTATATGACTAATTTCCCTATTTCTCACAGAAATTTCTAATACATTTCAAACAAAAACTTGCAACACCATAGGGAAATTAAAGGATTATAAATAGTGTATTATAAACTCCTGGCATGTGAAGTTATAAAATACAATAAAGACTAAAGTGAACCCCTGCTGACTCCTAGGAGAGAACAGTCAGTTCAAACACTGATTTAACCCACCAGCTGCCAAACAGGCTACATCATCCATTTGCAGTAAAAGAACAATTGTCTTTCAGTGTAGGAGTAGTCGAAGGCTTAAAGAGATAGTAATACTTAATTATTACTAATCCCTATATTAAAGTCCTATTAAAAATAAATGTATTGCCCTCAGTGTCATTTCTCAAACCTTTATGGTTTGAGAGATAATTGCTTCTAGAGTTGCCTTTCCCTCCCTCTTCCCCGTAGTCAGCGTTCTAGCTGACTGCAGGGAAGCAAGTCGTACAACTTTCAGGTGGCTCTCCAGCACAGCCGCGATCGCGTTAATAAAAAATAAAACTGTCACTGAAATGATCTTCTACGTGTGCTTGGTTTGCAAGCACCCGTAGAAGACCATTTTAGTGAAAGATTTTTTTTAATTAACGCAATTGCGGCTCTGCTGCAGAACCGCCTGATTATCTGTGACCGGATTTCTCTTCAGTCAGCTACAACGCTGACTTCGGGGAAGGGAGAGGGAGAGGGCAACTTTAGGAGCGATTATCTCTCAAACCATAAAAGTTTGAGAGATGACACTGAGGGCAATACATTTATTTTTAATAGGATGTTACTATAGGGATTAGTAATACTTAAGTATTACTATCCCTTTAATATAAGAAAGTGTATAAAATCGATTTAAAAATTATATATGGGATCTTGATAATACTACGTTTGTCAGAAAAGTATGTGCAAACCCCTTTAGTACTCAAAGCATTTGTGTTAAATCTTTAAATGCATGTTTAACCCTATGAGTGTTGAGTAACTATGTAAAGAAAGTTGGGAACACAATGACTTGTGTTAAAATACATTGTTGTTAACAGATGTCTAAACTGTCTATGTGAAAAATAATGGGGGCTTGTTTTAGACCAATGATGTTCATGTTCAGTCCTCAAGGGCCACCAACAGGCTAGGATTTCCCTAATTAATCACAGGTGAGTTAATCAGTGGCTCATTCATTTTGAATGGAGCACCTGTGCTTTAGCAGGGAAATCCTTACCTCCTGTACTGCTCAAAATGCACTGATCTGGAAACAGATGTCAGTAAGTCCTCTGAAGAACAGGCTCTTGTCAGGGAAAAGGTTATAGGGTAGAGATATTAAATGGAGATTTACTCTAAAATGATGGAGAATTAAACAGCAGAACTGAACATACTCTTTGTTATAATGCATTTAAGAAAGTATCTACCCCTTTAAACATTCCATTGCTAAGCCTTTTCAGCCAGCAGTACTAATTACACTCTTAGGTGTTTTTCTGTGAACAACCCTCCCATGTCATACGCTGTATGACATGTAGCCCTACAAGCTATATATTTTTTAAAGTAGACAAAATTACATTTTTGGGTCATCTACAAATGTACTCCAAGGCATGTTTACTATGAAATATCCAGGGGTCCTCATATTTTTACTTTTTCAAATATACTGAAATCTATGAAAACCATAGTAAACCATATTATATAAGGTAGCCTGAGTGGCCCTAAGTAAAACTGTACCTCATTGACTCCAGAACTGACTGAGGCAATATACAAAACGACTAACAGAGACAGGTGTATGTGGAGTGTATGTGATCCTACGTGGTTGTTTTTTCTTCAGTGTTAAAGATATAGCTATATGCCTCTCAGTGGACTAATGCACTGCCAACGTCATGCCACCATTGTGTGTATATTAATTCTTCATATATCATCATCATCATCATCATCATCAACTATTGTTGATCCACTGCAGGATGAAGGCTTCCTCAGTAAGGCTCTAACAACTTTGCTCCTGTGCCTTTTATTGCCACTGTGTATCAACACATTGGGTAATTTCATCTACCCATCTTGCCTTTGATCTTCTTCTTGAATGTATAGTATCTAGTGGAATACATTCCAAAATTAATTTGATCCATCTGTCATCAGATATTCTTGCTATGTGGTCAACCCATTTCCATTTCAGGTGCTTTACCCTTTCAATGATGTCATAGACCTTTGTTTGTTGACAAATCCATGCACACATTTTTTGATCTCTTATTGTTATGTTTAGAATTTGCCATTCCATACTTTTCTGTGTAACCTTAAGATTTTGTATGGCTTTGACATTCAATGTACATGTTTCACAGCCATACATATGGACTGGGAGGACACATTGGTCAAAAACCTTTCATTTGAGGAAATTTGTATTAAAGACAGTACTTCTGAGTTTTCCAAATGCTTGCCATCCAAATTTTATTCGTCGTTTAATTTCTATCATGGTGTTCCATCTATTGACTTTTCTTGTTCAATAATATATGTGTAAATTTGGTTGAAATAAGACAAAAAGGCTGTGAGAGTCAACCTTTTTCTAATTATATAATATATAATATATATTACCACATCCTTAGGCAAAGAATTCCAAAATTTAACAGACCTTATTGTAATAAAATGCTTTCTTTGCTGAAGTTGAAACCTCTTTCCACTAATCATAAGTAGTCGGTAGTCGTCCCTAGTTATTTAATCCGGCCTTGGAATGAAAAACTAACTAGAGATCCTTGCATTAACCTCACATATATTTACATAATATATCAAGATTCCCTCTAGAGGTCTCTACAGTCAATAAACCAGGTTTGGCAAGACATTCCTCATACTTCATGTCCTCCATTACCTTACTCTCTCCAATTCTAGAATATCCTTTTTCAGATCCGGTGCACAGAACTATACTGCATACTACATATTCGAGACTTAGCAACGATTTGTACAGTGGCAAAATGATATTATCCACTCTTGCTTCAACACCCCTTTTTAAGCAAGACAGTACTTTGTTTGCTTTTGCTTGTTTCCACGTTCACAGTTTACAAGTGCTCCTAGATATTACAATATAAATAATATTAAGATACATAGTGTATATGATATGAGAAGCAGCAAGCAAAGAAGGGATTCTCCAAATCCCCTAACTAGGAAAAAAACCTAGAACAAAAGAAAAAAAAAAGCAATCCTGTGCTAATCCATACAGATTACCCAGAAACTGTGAACCCTGATTAAAGGATATATTACACCAATATTTGAATTTCTTTCAAACAAATTAGGCTTTTGTAGCATAATTTGGTCAAAGCATGTTTAAGCTTGTTTTCACACCAAGGTATCTCAATTTCAAGCGAGTCCTATCCAGTACATATAAACCATATATCCAAATTTATTTCACTTAATTTCACAGCAACAGAAGATATATATCACGGTGCCCATGATTCTAGCGTCTGGGCGACATTGCTACATCCAGGTTTTTCCTTGCACAATTCTTATTGGCTATTGGACTCTGGCTCCTCCCAGGGTTAGCCTTTTTAAACCCTCTCCTGTCATCTTTTCAGCGCCCTTTCGTGGTGTACCTGTGCCTAGCGTTTGATTTACTGCTTGTCCCTGTTCCGTGTATGACCCGGCTCGCCTGACTACGCTCCTGTGTTCCGATTCCGTTGCTGACTAGGACTGGCTGACTATCTCCATGTGTACCGACCTGACTTGGCTGAGTATTCGATTCCATTACCGACTAGAACTGGCTGACTACCTCTGTGTGTACCAACCTGGCTTGGCTGAGTATCCGATTCCGTTACTGACTAGGACTGGCTGACTACCTCCCAGTGTACCGACCTGGCTTGACTGAGTATCCGATTCTGTTACCGAATAGGACTGGCTGACTACCTCCGTGTGTACCAACCTGGCTTAGCTGAGTATCAGATTCTGTTGCTGACTAGGAATGGCTGACTACCCGGTGTACAGATTTGGCAGTTCTGGCTTCTGATCTATCATGGTGCGTACCCTGTGTTCTATTCCACCTACTCTCTCTTTCAAATACCGATACAGTGCCTGCCTGGCCTGTCTATCCCGAAGTCACTAGGGGTCTGTGCTGTGAGAGTCTGATCACTTGCCAGTATCTGTGTGCTGCCACTGCTGTCCCTAGAGTTCTAGGCATTTGGTCACTAGCCAGTGTCCTTTCAGTGCTGCCTCTGCTAACCCTAGCGTTCTAGGGATTTGGTCTCTGCCAGTGTCCTGTCTGTGCTGCCTCCTCTAACCCTAGCATTCTAGGGATTTGGTCACTGCCAGTGTCCTGTCTGTGCTGCCTCCGCTAATCCTAGAGTTCTAGGGATTTGGTCACTGCCAGTGTCCTGTCTGTGCTGCCTCCACTACCCTAGCATTCTAGGAATTTGGTCACTGCCAGTGTCCTGTCTGTGTTGCCTCAGGTATCCCTAGCGATCTAGGGATTTGGTCACTGCCAGTGTCCTGTCTGTGTTGCCTCCGCTATCCCTAGCCTCCTAGGGAGTTGCCCTGCAGTTACCCATTGCCATATCTCAATCTTGCTGCGGTGTGGGACTGTTGTGGTTCTTCTTGTTGCTGTGTATGTCCACGAATCAAGCCAACAGAGTCCTATTGTTTATTACCCACTGTGATTTTTCCATCCATCCTGACCTGCATCAGATTTGGGAAGTACCAAGGTAGGGTGATTGATTTCTATTTATTTTCAATAAAGCTTTTAACCTTACCTAACTGTCTGAGTGTTCTTACAAAACTGTGACAATATATCATTCACATGCACTTATAGAAGATATATAATCCAAATGCACATATAGTTTATATATGCACAATTTCTTAAAGGGGTGTTTTTATAAGCATAGGATGTGGTTATATTTCCCTTTAATGATGTACACAGATATCATGTGGTTTGGGGTGGTGGTATAGTTCTACATAAAGAGGCTAGTATTCAGTCCTTTTGGGTCTCCACACACCTACTGCAAATCTTTCATGTTTAAAGCAAGTCAATCTTACCATGAAAATATTAGATTTTGGTACTTTCCTGTTATCCAAAACCATTTTCAAAACATTTTGAAACAAAATCTTTATTCTAATATTTTTCAAACATTGTTAAACAAAAAACTTTATTGTATGACAGGAAAGTACTGTCAAATGGCAAAATGGACTTCAATGTTCTTGTGTAAACTAAGGTTAGTGTGTAAAGTAGATTTGATGACAGGAAACAACAGATTCTGAAAGGAATTCGTTTTGAAAATTGATAACAGGAAACAACAATTTCTGACAGGAAACAACAACAAAAGATTCTGACAGGAATTAGTTTTAAAAATCGATGACAGGAAACAACAACTTCTGACAGGAAATAACAATAACAGATTCTGATAGGAATTAGTTTTGAAAATGGTTCTGGATAACAGGAAAGTATCTAGATTTTAATAAGGTTTTTATAAATCAGGTTTTAACTACAAGCTACATGTTTCCGCAAAATAGCTTTATCAAGTGTAATTTAAAAAAATAAATAACGGTCCTGGCACATCACATACTTTTACTCACCGCGCTCCTGTAATACAGGGGACTGAAGTTGATCGCGCCAAGACCGGAGAAATCTCTTTCCTATGTGGTCCTTAAAGGACCGCACACCCCGGAACTGCTGGTCCTTAAGGGGTTAAAATTAATTAATATTTTGATACAATACATACTTTACACAAGGTTTACAATTTCTGGGTAATCTGTACTCAGACCTTTATCTACCAATGACTCTCCTAGAATGATTCCACTAATTTCATAAGTAGCATTGCAGTTTGTTCATTCCAAATATGTAACATACATTCAATTTCATATTCCACTTGTTTGCCATTCTGCCATTTAATGTAAATCCCTGGGTAAAGAACAATAATCATGCAGTGTATGTAAAATAGTAACATAGTAAAGACACAAGTCCATGAAGTTCAATGTTCTTCTCATACCCCAGTAATTTTATAGCTTTCCGGCTGCTAAATAAGTTAGTCTTTATAAGACCTTCCTGATCTGCCTACTAATAAACAGTATAGCTCTGTATGTTCCCTTTGGAAAGAAATGTATCTAATCTTCTCTTGAATGTATCCATTGTATCTGCCATAACCACCTCCTTGGGCAAAGAATTCCACAATTTAACAGACCTCGCTGTAAAAAAAACTCTTCCTCTGCTGAAGTCTAAACCTCTTTCCTCTAATCTCAAGCGGTGTCCCCTGGTCATCTGATCAGGCCTTGGAATAAATAGCTCACCGCAGAGATCCTTGTATTGACCTCTCATATATTTATACAATGTGATAAGGTCTCCTCTTAGTCATCTTTTCTCTAGAGTAAATTAACCAAGTTTGTCTAGTCGTTCCTCATACGTCAAGTCCTCCATTCCCTTAATTAATTTTGTTGCTCTTCTTGTACCCTCTCTAGTTCTAGTATATCCTTTTTCAGAACTGTTGCCCAAAACTGCACTACATACTCAAGATGAGGTCTTACCAGTGATTTTTACAATGGCAAAATAATGTTATCCACTCTTGCTTCAATACCTCTTTTTATGCAAGACAGGATTTTGTTTGCCTTTGCTACTGCTGTTTGACACTGGTCTCTGTTTCCAAGTTTGTAGTTGACAAGGATACCGAGGTCTTTCTCTAGCAACGAGTCCCCTAAAATGATTCCATTAAGTTTATAAGTTGCCTTGGGATTATTTCCTCCCAAATGCATGACTTTACACTTCCCCACATTAAACTCCATTTTCCATTTGTTTGCCCAATCTGCCATTTTATATAAATCCCTCTGTAGAGAGCAATTATCCATGTATTATCATGCATAATTTGGTGTCATCTGTAAATATTGGAATTTTACTTTCTATACCTATTTCCTGGTCGGTTGTAAACATGTTAAAATCATAGGACCAAGTACTGAGCTATGAGGTGCTCAATTCTTAAGTTTAATTGTATTGGAGTAGTTTCCATTTACAACAGCACACTGTTCCCTATCCTGCAACAAATGTTCTATCCAGTTGCAAAGGTGATCGGCAAAACCCAATTTCCTTATATTATACACAAGTCTCCTGTGGGACGCTGTATCAAAGGCCTTTGCAAATCTATATATATTACATTAACTGCTTTGCCATTATCTAGCTTGCTAATTACTCCTTCCCAGAAGCTAAAAAGTTTGTTTGCCATGATTTATTCCTAATAAAACCATGCAGATTCCTGCTAATAATTTTGTTCTGAGTGTAAGCTTAAACATAATCCCATATTATTCCTTCAAGCAATTTTCCCACTATTGAAGCCATACTCAAACCTAGGTCTATTTAGTTCACTTCTTAAATAATGGCACCACATTGTCTTTACACCAGTCTTGTGGCACTGAGCCTGCGGAAAGATATTCTTTAAAGATTAAAAAGAGTGATCTTGGGGCGTGGTCTGGCAGCCATACTGCGAGGATGCAGGTTAACTTCGCTCCACCAGCCTAATCTTAAATTCTTGGTCATCATTGCAAATAAAAGCTACATTGTCTCAGAGCACCTGAGGACTGCCTTCCTCAGGGTTGGAGAGGCTAAGCCATGTGATCTTGGCAGGCGACCTGGTCGTGCCATTGAGACTGGATGTGGCTTATGCCTTCTAATGCTACACCTCGCTGAAGTTCTACCCGGAATGGCTCCATACACTGGGAGGGCGCTGCAGAGAAGTATGGAGGAATGATTTCCCCTACAAAACTTGTACAAAGGCACTCTAGTGGTTCCATTGTGTCTCTCCATACATATCTTTACCAACTGTGGGGCCTAGGGCTTTCCATTCTGGGCCATTTTTCTTTTTTTTCCCTTCTCTCCTCCCTCCATCAGACTACTGGTGGCAGGGGCCTGGGACTAACTAATACCCGCAGAAGGCTGGGATCAAGCCTGAGGATTATTGGCCATTGGAACCAGGGAGTCTGGTTCATTTGAAGAATTCTGCACCTGGAGATGCCTAGTGCAGCTCTTTTTTCCTGCTCCCAACATTGGATGTGGGCAATGATCTGTGGCCTGGCAGAGCTATTCAACCAAGGGTTCTGATTCATGGACTTGTGACATACCTGGTGGTTCGGTGTGCTGCACCCCCCCCCCCGCCCGATTCACTAGACTACGCTCCTGTTTTTTTTCCTCACGCCCTGGTACCCCTTCCTCATCCAATAGACCCCACTGCCGAATAACATACTGCAGGAGTCCTCATCTATCCTACTCAGAGCTGTCTGGCAGAAGGACACCTACATGTAAAGTCATACACAAGATACAGTACGCCCTGGAGTTGAGCTTTTCCTCTTGGGCCCCTGCTTGCACACTACTGGACTCTTCCTTCAAATTATCTCATTACTGTGGGAATGTGTATCCAACTCCCCAGTGACCATTTTGTGATACCCAGGTAGTAATAATTGTGTGGTGGGTGGCGCAAAGATTCATTAAATTTGGGCCTGCAGTGGAGCCAGTTTGGCACCCTAATGTGACCTTGCCTACTGCCTACTATTACTCTGTTCCTGTTGGTCCTCCTCCTGGATGTGCACCAGTGTCCCTTTGTTTTCTTCCCCAGTCCCCCCCTTTCTTCCGATTAGGTTGTACTATACTCAGTTTTTACCTGACACTGTGTCACTGAAGTGTGCCAGTACGTCATCCGGCAATTTGCTGGCCTCCTTGCCTCCTCACCGCTTGCCCTCCTGCGAGATGGGTGTTATATTCTACATTATCTGATCCCCTAATGTATTCTATGTTGCTAATTGTAGTTTGGAGCCAACTACCCACTGTTACCCAGTTTCTTTGGCGTTGTTTGTTGAATCTCTTGTGTTCTTTCCTCCACCGGTCCCTCTGGAGTGTGGTCTTCTGCCTCTGTGCATTGCTTTAATTATGGTTAGGAAATCAAGGGATTATAAATAAAGACCAGGTAAATACGCCAGAAGTCAGATGGATGAAGGTGAAGTTAAAGCACTTATGGAGGGCCCCACAGCCCCGGCATCGCTGGCTCAATCCTCTGGTTCTGAGGATACTGCAGGATGTCACTTTGGGGAACTCATGGTTGCCATTGATAACTGTCAAGCCGTCTTAACCGCTAAGATTGATACAGTTCTCCTGAGAGCAGACCAGCAGGAGATGTGGGAGAGCATCTCGGATGTACAGCTGCAGATCTTGATGGTGGAGGGTGCGCTGCTCCCGTTCAGGAGGCTGTATGGACCTTGCAGTCTCAGGTACAGGTCCTATACTGAAAGGCAGATGACCTGGAGAATAGGTTACAATGCTCCAACATATGCATTGTGGTCCTTCCGTACCGGTGTGAGGGCAGATCGCCTGGAAAATTCCTGGAAACGTGGATTAATTCCATGCTTGGTGAGAAGGAATTGTCTATGTGCTTTGTTCTTGAAAGAGCTCACTAGTTTCCTCCTGCAGCACCCCCTCCAGGGCCCCCGCCTTGCCCGATGATTGCCAAGTTGCTCAACTTCAAGGATCGAGACTGAATGACCCCTTGACCTATGAGAATCACATGGTATTCATATTCCTGGATTTCTCACCATATGTGCAGAGGTAGAAATATTCCTTATGCTATGCTGTACCTGGCATGTCTGCAGGTCACCCATGAAGAGTGTGCTAATTTTTTCACCTCTGATGCAGAAGAGACGGCCTGGTTGGAAGTACTCTAGTCCTATATAGCCGCTTCCATTCCTGTGGCGGAATCTCTTATTCATTTGGAATGCCTTAATCCTTTGATGTCTGCAGTGGTGGCTAACCCTGGCAGACCTAATGCTTGGCATTGTCTGGACCTCAGGTGGGACGGGACCATCTGTGCCTGCAGTGATGCTCTCCTGTACTGATCAGAGGGTCCTCAGTAGAGATGGGCGAAAGTTGTCGCTTTACAACTAGCGGTTAAAATTTTCGCATCTTTCGCCCATTGGCCAAAATCTTTCACCATTTTTTCAATGGATAAAAAGTTTTCACCCATTGATTTACATTGTTTTTGCACTTACGGTATAAAAATGTGATGTTTTTGCTGAAGGCAGACAAAATAGAAGCAGCTACAGAGCGAGATAGATGTGCTGTGCTGTTCTCTTGTGATATTTAGCAAAAATTGAGGCAGGAGAGGCTCATAGTGATTCCTATCACTATGAGCAGCAAAAAGAGGAACTGGTAGGACCCTTATTATGTGTCTACTGAGTCTGAGGAGGAGGAGGAAGTGACTAGCAGTACTCAACCAATGCTGTCCAGTCCCCCTAAATCACCCCAAGGGATCTTGGGGAATTTAGTAAGAAGGGAGGAAGAAAAAGGAATGGGAAGGAAGGGAGAAAAGGGAAGGAAGGGAGGAAAGGGATGGAAGGGAGAAAAGGGAATGGGAAGGAAGGGAGAAAAGGATAGTGAGAGCAGGACAGGTCAGCTGCCTGTGCCTGCTGCAAGATGTGCTGCCCCTGCTGTCAGTGCCACCATTTCTGTAACTGCAGACACTAGTGTTGTACCTGTTGCCAGACGTAGTGCCCCTCCTGCCAGTGCCACCATTTCCGATTCTGCAGCCACTAGTGTTTTACCTGTTTCTAGTACTGAGCCTGCTGCCAGTGCTGAACTTGCTGCTACCAATACTTTGCCTGCTGCTAATGTTTCTTATAGTACTCGGGGGGGGGGAGAAAATTATACCAAGTGTGACAGAAAGGGACCATAAATCACACTTGCCAGTGCTAGTACTACTGCTACTAAGGTCCAGCAGCTTGTTAGCCTTAGGAGTGAAGGAGGGGGTAATCAACAATATCCTTATATTACTAGTGACTGTGAGACTGAGGAGGAAGACTCTGCGGCTTTCCCCTTCCCTCTGAAGTCATCATGGGTGTGGGACTATTTTTCTGTTGGGGCGGGTACAGTACAGTCATCAGCAATGGCACAGTGTACAATTTGTGACAAGTCAGTGAAAAGAGGAAAGGAGGGAACACAACTTGGCTCAAACGCCCGCATATCACACATGAAACACAGACACCATGACATTTACTCCAAACATGTTAAAACCAAACACCCACCATAGAAATCAAGCACCGCTTTTGCTGTCCCTGACTCACCAGAAAAACAACAAGAAGCAAGGCAGAGATCAAAGAAGAGGAGGAATAACAACTAGCTCGCCATCACCTTCTAGGGTAACTACATCTTCTGCCAATCCTCCTCATTCATTACCTCCCCCGCCAAATGAAAACCACTCTGTTGATGTTAGGGTGTGGCAGTTCGTCTCTACCCATTGCACACTGTGTGGTGCACTGACCACACATGCCAGTATGGTGGAGGAGAATCGCAATCAGTGCATCAAGCGATACCTGAGGAGATTCCATCCTGCAGAATATGCTAAGATGGTGGCAGGGAGGGTTCATCACTACCATTAAACTGTCAGCAAGTTGTCATGTGTCCTTAGCGGGTGTGGAAAAGGGGTACAGTGACAGTGGCAGCAGTGTCATGGTGTTTGGATACAGTTGTGCCCCCAGATGTTATTTACCACACACATACTGTGCACATTGCAGTCGCTGAGGAGACCCACTGATCCTGCTCTCAAGGGAAAAATATATTCTAATAACAACACATCCATGATGATTTTGGAGGAGGGGCAGGTGGAGAAGATTTAATGGCCAACTTGTTCTTTTCTCCACAAATACTGGGGGGTACTTATTCTGCTTATACTGCCTCAGGCACATCACTGGAGCCTGTTGTGGCAAATGGAACCTTCATCATCCATCTTCCATGTTACTGCTATTGTTGATCCCATTTCCTTTCAGCTGCCTAATCATCCTGCTGCTTAAACAACTCAGCAGCAGCAGTACAAACAGCAGTTGCAACTCAGGTGGACATTTGACAGTGGCCACTGGCCAACATGACCTGCTGGCATTAGGCCAGTAGGGCATTTTTATTTTTTCTCAGGGCTTGTGTTTTAAATAAATAAATAAAATAAAAACAAGTCCTACAAAAAAATAAACAATTTTTGGGGGGTTTGTTTCTAACAAGCCTAAGTCCTACAAATCAGTGTTTCCTTAGGGCTTGTGCCAAACAAGCTTAAGTCCTACAAATCAATGTTTCTTCAGGGCTTGGGCCTCTAATAAGTCTAAGTCCTACAAAGGCCTCTAACAACATATCAAACAATTTATCCTCTACAAAATAATCTATCAAGTCAAGTATCAGTCCACCCCATTGGCAGCTTATGTCAGGGGGTTCCTGTCTCTGTCACTTTAAATACAAATGTCTTATTTTATTGATTTATTTTTTTATTAACTGTCCCCCAATTCCAGTCAAGAAAGCCTTCCAAAACAAATTCCCTATTCAAATTATTCATTCATTCAAGAAAGCCCTCTTCAGACCCTTTTATACCATGTCTTATGGTTTTTATTTTATTTTATTTTATTTAGGATTTATTTTTTATTAAGTGCCCCCCAATCCCAGTAAACAACCCCCCAAAAACATTCCCTGTTCAACTGATTCTCACACCCCACCAACACAGGCACCCTCATTCCTCTTTTATACAATGCCTTTGGGAAATAAAATATTATTTGTAATATGTTGTGTGTAACTTCCATGTTTCCATTGATTTCAATGGGCGAAAAAAGAGGAAAATCGTCTCTTTTCGCAGATCTCCCCCACCGAGTTCCTTTATCATAACCTTGTACCTGTGGAAGATTACTACCGGGAGAAAACTAACGGATGGTCGACTTTGCCTCTCAATGTTATTGGCCGAGCCAACCTTATTAAGTGTCATAGTTTCCCAAGAATAATTCAGGAGTCAGGAAGGTATAGTAGAAGTAACAATTTATTAAATAAATATAATAAAAGTAATCACAGAAACAAGGAATAACAAATAGGCAATAATCACAGAGAAGCAGTAGAGGTCCCACTAGAGGTCAGTATCACGGTGCCCGTGATTTGCTGCAGTTACTTGTCTGTCACCAGTAGGGGGCTTCTATTGGCTGTCTGCAGATAGCCCGCCTCTTATTGACTATTTAAACCTGGATTGGGCACCCTTTGAGTGCCCTTTCGTGTTGTTTCTGACCTTCTTGCTATCACTATGCTAGTGATAGCTGGGCCTCTGTTCCAGTGTTCCTGAGTTCCTGATCTCATGAGTTCCTGAGTTCCTGATCTCTACTGTTCCAGTGTTTCCTGCATACTGAAGTACTTCCAGTCCTGGTTCCGGCCTAGTCTCTGGTGTTGCAGTTCCTGCTGAACTTCTCTGCTGTTTTCTGACCTGACTGATCGTTGCTGGTTCCTGTCATCTCATCACCTGTCTTCAGTATCCTGGCGACCTTCTGCCTGGTCGCATTGGTGACATTGCTACAATTCCGTGTTGGTCCCAGCGTGCGGACGCTGGTTTGCTCCCAAGCCTTGCGGCTATACTAACTCGCTTGTTACACCAGTGTGCGGTCACTGGTTTGCTCCAAAGTCTTTCAGCTATACAAATCCGTGTTGGTCCCAGCGTGCGGACGCTGGTTTGCTCCTAAGCCTTGCGGCTATACAACTCACTTGTTACACCAGTGTGCGGTCACTGGTTTGCTCCAAAGCCTTTCAGCTATACAAATCTGTGTTGGTCCCAGCATGCGGACGCTGGTTTGCTCCTAAGCCTTGCGGCTATACAAACTCGCTTGTTACACCAGTGTGCGGTCACTGGTTTGCTCCAAAGTCTTTCAGCTATACAAATCCGTGTTGGTCCCAGCGTGCGGACGCTGGTTTGCTCCTAAGCCTTGCGGCTATACAAACTCGCTTGTTACACCAGTGTGCGGTCACTGGTTTGCTCCAAAGCCTATCAGCTATACAATTCTGTGTTGGTCCCAGCGTGCGGACGCTGGTTTGCTCCTAAGCCTTGCGGCTATACAAACTCACTTGTTACACCAGTGTGCGGTCACTGGTTTGCTCCAAAGCCTTTCAGCTATACAAATCTGTGTTGGTCCCAGCGTGCGGACGCTGGTTTGCTCCTAAGCCTTGCGGCTATACTACTCGCTTGTTACTCCAGTGTGCGGTCACTGGTTTGCTCGCTAAGCCTAACGGCTATACTATTCAGTGTTGTTTCCAGCGTGCGGACGCTGGTTTGCTCCAAAGCCTTGCTGCTTAACGATTCTGCTAATTTGCCAGTTCCATCTGACTGCTGCTATTATCTCTGGGCTGCCCTGCCCGGTATTGGTAAGGCCGGTAGAACCTTTTGCCACATTCCATCTGAGGTTGCCTTACCCGGTATTGGCAGGGCCGGTAGAGCCTACATTGTGTATCTATTGAGGCTGCCTTGCCCGGTAATTTGGTAAGGCCGGTAAAACCGTTATGCTATTCCATCTGCAGGTTGCCTTACCCGGTATTGGCAAGGCCGGTAGAGCCTAAAGACTGTCCTGTCCGGTATATTGACAGGACCGGTAGAGTCTGCCTTCTGTCTGTGCTATATTCTGTATATATATATATATGTATGTATGTTATTGCCATCCTAAGTTATCATTTATTATTTCAATAAAATTGATTTTTTTTACCTAAAACTTGTGTCTGAGAGTCATAATAAACCGTGATAGTACGAAAGGGCCATGACCTCAGACAGCAAGGGTGAAGGTAACGCACAGAATATCCATTGGAGGATGGATGTGCTCGAGCAACGTTTGGATCAGTTGGCAGTTGCAATTCAAACGATCCTTGAACGCACGGTACCTGCTGACCAATCTAGCTCTAGCCCGGTGGTCTCGCCAAGTCAGACACCGGAAAGTGATACCAGACCCCTAGGGGGTACTGTTAAAGGGTTAACGGCTTCTGCACCCTTGCCGCTAAGATATGATGGTGACCCTAGTCTCTGCAGAGGGTTCATCAATCAACTCGAAATCTTTATGGAATTGACGACACACGCATTTCCCAATGATCGTAGTAAAGTGGGGTTCACGATATCACTGCTCACTGGCAGAGCATTGGCTTGGGCTAACCCCTTGTGGGAGAATGCTAAACCTTGTACTAAGAACTTTAGTGAATTTGTGCGTTCCTTTCGAAGAGTGTTTGAGCCTCCTGGTAGAACCACCTCTGCTGCCAAACGCCTTATGGAGATACAACAGGGCAGGCGTACAGTGGGCGACTATGCCATCGAATTCCGCACATTGGCAGCAGAGGTAGGTTGGAATAACGAGGCATTATTGGCAGCCTTCTCTCAAGGCCTGAATGACCACATTAAAGACGAAATCGCTGCTAAAGATCTACCTATTGATCTAGATGATTACATTGAGTATGTTATGATAATTGACTCCAGAATACGTGAGAGATCAATTGCCAGAGATCGTAAGTTACGGTCAAAAAATAATGAGCCTAGTGGCATGTTTTGCCCACCCATCCCTCCCTTGGCATTGAAGTCTAGTGAACCAGTACGGGAAACAAGTGAACCTATGGAAATAGGCTTCACTAGACTATCCAAGGCAGAGAGACTATATCGCAAAAAACAAGGGTTATGTTTATACTGCGGTAAAAAAGGGCACTTGCTAAATTACTGTCCGGTACGTCCGGGAAACGCACACACCTAGGGTATCTTGGGGGACAGGCCCTAGGTGGTGTACAATCGTCCCCAGTGTCGGGCATAATGAAACCCACCATACAGGTGGTATTGTCTTGGGCACAACGCTCTGTGGAGGTTTTGGCCTTGGTTGACTCCGGTGCAGCAGGGTATTTTATGGATAATACCTTTGCTGAATTGCACGGAGTTCCACGCATTGAAAGAGAAAACCCCTTGACTATTGAAGCGATTGATGGTAGACCCTTAGAACCGCCTCAGGTTATATTTGAAACTATGCCATTGTCTATGACTATTGGGGCACTTCACAGAGAAGAGCAGCAGTTTCAACTGATTAATTCCCCGCACCATGCGGTGATATTGGGATTTCCGTGGTTACAGTTACATAACCCACAATTCGATTGGAAAAAGTGTGAAATTGCTGCTTGGTCCCAGTTTTGTATGGACAAGTGCGTCATCCAGCCTATTAAGGTCATGTGCACCTCCTCTGCTATGCCGGATGTGTACCAACAGTTTGGCGATGTTTTTAGCAAAGGAGAGGCTAGTATGCTACCCCAGCATAGACCTTATGATTGTTGCATTGAATTGCAGCCTGGTGCAGTACCTCCGAAAGGACGCACTTATCCATTATCTTGTGATGAAAATAAGGCTATGGAGGATTACATTTCTGATGCCCTTGCTAGAGGGATCATACGTAAATCTACCTCTCCAGCTGGGGCTGGGTTCTTTTTTGTAAAAAAGAAAAATGGCGAATTAAGACCATGCATTGACTACCGGGGCTTGAATAAACTAATGGCAAAAAACGCATACCCAATACCACTCATCACCGAGCTTTTTGACAGGCTTAAGGGCGCTTCGATATTTACCAAGTTGGACCTACGGGCCGCTTACAATCTGGTTCGCATTCAAGCAGGTGATGAGTGGAAAACTGCCTTTAATACTCGAGCTGGGCACTACGAGTATCTAGTAATGCCTTTTGGGCTGTGTAATGCACCCGCAGTTTTCCAGGAACTGATAAATGAGGTTCTGAGAGATATGTTACAGACATGTGTTGTGGTGTACCTCGACGATATACTGATTTACTCCCAAAACATGGCACAGCACATCAAAGATGTATCCGCAGTATTGCTACGACTCCGTGAGAACAAATTATTTTGTAAAATGGAAAAATGTGAGTTTCATAGAACCAGTGTGCCATTCTTGGGGTTCATAATTGGCAATGATGGCATTGCCATGGACAAAGAAAAGTTGTCAGCTGTCCTACAATGGCCAAAACCCAAGGGTCTTAAAGCCATACAGCGTTTCCTGGGTTTCGCTAATTATTATAGGAGGTTTATTAAGAACTTTTCTTCCATTGTCAAACCTCTGTCCGATCTTACGCACAAGGGTGCTAATCCTTCTTGTTGGCCGGTATCTGCTGAGAAAGCCTTTGAGAATTTGAAGCTGGCATTTGCTGCGGCTCCTGTGTTATCCCACCCCAATCCTTTACTTCCATTTACGTTAGAGGTTGATGCCTCAGATATTGGGGTCGGGGCAGTACTTTCGCAGCGACACGAGAAAGGTGGAACTCTCAGACCTTGTGGGTTTTTCTCTAAAAAGTTGACTGTCACTCAAAGCCACTATGAGATAGGTGACAGAGAATTATTGGCCATTATCCTTGCTCTTAAGGAATGGCGTCATTTGCTTGAAGGTACTAAGAATCCTGTCTTAATCCTAACAGATCATAAGAATCTGACCTATCTCTCGGAGGCCAAGAGATTGTCCTCTCGTCAGGCCAGGTGGGCACTGTTCCTGTCTCGATTTAATTTCATTGTATCATATTTACCAGGGTCAAAAAATATCAGGGCTGATGCACTGTCAAGACAATTTGAGGCCGACAGTGACAGAGTGGAAGCACCAGCTCCTATCATCCAACCTGATAGAATACTGGCTACTATACGCACGAGTATCACTTCTCCTCTAGGGGAGGAGATCCTGGCCTCTCAGGGGTCCGCTCCCCATGAAACCCCAGTGGGCAAATGTTTTGTCGCTGAATCATTTCGTACTAGGCTGCTCGAAACCTACCATTCCTCTAAGGCTGCGGGACATATTGGTAGAGACCAATTGTTATGGTCCCTTTCTCAGTTATTTTGGTGGCCTTCCATGAGAAACGATTGTGCCGAATTTACGAATGCCTGTGCCACCTGCGCCCGCGCTAAGACCCCGAGACATCTCCCTGTGGGCTTGCTTCAACCGGTGCCTAATGGCGAACGCCCCTGGTCTCATGTTTCCATTGATTTTATGGGAGAGTTGCCTATGTCGAAGGGGTACTCCTTTATATTCATGGTGGTGGACAGGTTTTCTAAAATGGCTCATTTCGTGCCCCTCCGTGGTCTTCCTTCAGCGAAGGAATTGGCAATGGTGTTCGCCAGAGAAGTATTCCGGTTGCATGGAGTGCCTAGGGTACTGGTGTCTGACAGGGGGAGCCAGTTTGTGTCTAGATTTTGGAGGGCATTTTGCCAACAGATGGGCATACAGCTGTCCTTCTCCTCTGCCTACCATCCCCAGACCAATGGAGCCGCTGAAAGAGCTAATCAGGGCTTGGAACAATTTCTCCGTTGTTTCGTTACTGACCATCATGATAATTGGTCCGACTTGTTGCCTTGGGCAGAGTTCGCCAGGAACTGTGCGGTCAATTCTTCATCTGGGAGCTCTCCGTTTCTGATTAATTATGGGTTCCAGCCCTGTTTGCTTCCAGACTCATTTCAGACGCAACAGATTCCAGCTCTGGATGAGCATATCGAGCAACTCCGTTCCACATGGGCACAAGTTCAGAGGGCACTTGGTCAGTCATTTCAGCGTCATCAGCGCCATGCTAATCGCAGAAGGCTTCCAGCGGTTTCCTTTCAGGTTGGGGATAGAGTATGGCTTTCCTCCAGAAATCTCAAGCTGCAGGTTCCGTCTAATAAGTTGGCTCCTCGGTTTATTGGTCCATACAGAGTTATTCGCAAAATTAACCCTGTCTCCTATGCACTAGACCTACCTGCATCCATGCGTATCCATAATGTGTTCCATGTGTCCCTTCTTAAGCCTCTGGTTTGCAATCGCTATACTACCACACCTGTGGTGCCAGGACCTGTTGAGGTCGAGGGCCAGGAGGAGTACGAGGTTCAGAGCATTATTGATTCCCGTAGGCTTAGAGGAAGGGTGCAGTACCTGGTACATTGGAAAGGGTATGGTCCTGAGGATCGATCATGGGTGGATAGTACGGACCTTCATGCACCTAGGTTAACTAGGGCCTTTCATGCCAATTACCCGCAGAAACCTAAACCCTATTCTAGGAGAGGGGGTCTTTGAAAGGGGGGTACTATCACGGTGCCCGTGATTTGCTGCAGTTACTTGTCTGTCACCAGTAGGGGGCTTCTATTGGCTGTCTGCAGATAGCCCGCATCTTATTGACTATTTAAACCTGGATTGGGCACCCTTTGAGTGCCCTTTCGTGTTGTTTCTGACCTTCTTGCTATCACTATGCTAGTGATAGCTGGGCCTCTGTTCCAGTGTTCCTGAGTTCCTGATCTCATGTGTTCCTGAGTTCCTGATCTCTACTGTTCCAGTGTTTCCTGCATACTGAAGTACTTCCAGTCCTGGTTCCGGCCTAGTCTCTGGTGTTGCAGTTCCTGCTGAACTTCTCTGCTGTTTTCTGACCTGACTGATCGTTGCTGGTTCCTGTCATCTCATCACCTGTCTTCAGTATCCTGGCGACCTTCTGCCTGGTCGCATTGGTGACATTGCTACAATTCCGTGTTGGTCCCAGCGTGCGGACGCTGGTTTGCTCCCAAGCCTTGCGGCTATACTAACTCGCTTGTTACACCAGTGTGCGGTCACTGGTTTGCTCCAAAGTCTTTCAGCTATACAAATCCGTGTTGGTCCCAGCGTGCGGATGCTGGTTTGCTCCTAAGCCTTGCGGCTATACAACTCACTTGTTACACCAGTGTGCGGTCACTGGTTTGCTCCAAAGCCTTTCAGCTATACAAATCTGTGTTGGTCCCAGCGTGCGGACGCTGGTTTGCTCCTAAGCCTTGCGGCTATACAAACTCGCTTGTTACACCAGTGTGCGGTCACTGGTTTGCTCCAAAGTCTTTCAGCTATACAAATCCGTGTTGGTCCCAGCGTGCGGACGCTGGTTTGCTCCTAAGCCTTGCGGCTATACAAACTCGCTTGTTACACCAGTGTGCGGTCACTGGTTTGCTCCAAAGCCTATCAGCTATACAATTCTGTGTTGGTCCCAGCGTGCGGACGCTGGTTTGCTCCTAAGCCTTGCGGCTATACAAACTCACTTGTTACACCAGTGTGCGGTCACTGGTTTGCTCCAAAGCCTTTCAGCTATACAAATCTGTGTTGGTCCCAGCGTGCGGACGCTGGTTTGCTCCTAAGCCTTGCGGCTATACTACTCGCTTGTTACTCCAGTGTGCGGTCACTGGTTTGCTCGCTAAGCCTAACAGCTATACTATTCAGTGTTGTTTCCAGCGTGCGGACGCTGGTTTGCTCCAAAGCCTTGCTGCTTAACGATTCTGCTAATTTGCCAGTTCCATCTGACTGCTGCTATTATCTCTGGGCTGCCCTGCCCGGTATTGGTAAGGCCGGTAGAACCTTTTGCCACATTCCATCTGAGGTTGCCTTACCCGGTATTGGCAGGGCCGGTAGAGCCTACATTGTGTATCTATTGAGGCTGCCTTGCCCGGTAATTTGGTAAGGCCGGTAAAACCGTTATGCTATTCCATCTGCAGGTTGCCTTACCCGGTATTGGCAAGGCCGGTAGAGCCTAAAGACTGTCCTGTCCGGTATATTGACAGGACCGGTAGAGTCTGCCTTCTGTCTGTGCTATATTCTGTATATATATATATGTATGTTATTGCCATCCTAAGTTATCATTTATTATTTCAATAAAATTGATTTTTTTTACCTAAAACTTGTGTCTGAGAGTCATAATAAACCGTGACAGTCAGCAACTCTATCAGGAATAGGAGTCTGCCTAAATGAGGGCGCCTCTACCAGAGACAGGCACCCGCCCCTGTAGTCTCTGTATACGGGAGGCCAAGCAGGAACGCAGCAAGAGACAACCTGACTCACATCTGCAGTCAGTGGATAGGCCAAGGAATCTCCCAAAGGTGATAGCTGATAGGGAGATAATACTGACGCAAGCCTGTCATCAGTCCAACGAAGGAAAACTCCCCTAGGGAATGCAATGGGGAGAAAACCCAGTCTCAATCTATGAAACCAAAATGTAAGTCTTAACCAGAGCCACAGGTCCGCACCAGACTGGGTGTCTACTATAAACAATAAGGCTGGAGAATAGTCAGGCAGAGCCACAGGTCAGCACCAGGATGGATGGTCAGGCAAGCCGGGTCATACACAGTACAGGTAGTCAGCCAGAGCCACAGGACCGCACCAGATTGGGTGTCCGCTACACACAAAGAGTAGGCAGGACAATAGTCAGACAGAGCCACAGGTCAGCACCAGAATGGATGGTCAGACAAGCCAGGTCATACACAGTACAAGTAGTCAACCAGAGCCACAGGTCTGCACCAGATTGGGTGTCCGCTATATACAAGGAGTAGGCAGGAGAATAGTCAGACAGAGCCACAGGTCAGCACCAGGATGGATGGTCAGACAAGCCAGGTCATACACAGAGCCCAATGGAAACAAACTGTGTTGAACAACAAAGCAAGGGCAACTGAGAATTGGCTCAGTTCCCCTTTAAAGCCCAGCCCAGGAAGTAGATGGGAGGAGAATCAGCTGTACAGCATAAAACAAGGGCCTGCGTTATTCTTCCTCTTCGCGCCTGTGAATGACACATCTCGCCATAATGCGTCAAACCAGCGGCCCGCAACTGCATCAAATAGAGTGCCAAACCCGGCTGGAAAGAGGACACGGACAGCCAATAGCGCCCAAACCTGGCACCATCAGCGACATCTGGGAGGAAGAGACAGTGACATATCGACGCCTCATGCGTTATCGTTGATAGCGGTGCTGGAACTAGGTAACTGTAACATTAAGACGGTGTTCCTACCCAAACTCAATTATGTTTTTAAGAATATGCCAGTCCACATTCCTAAATCCTTCTTTAAGGAGTTGGACTCTCTTACGTCCCGGTTCTTGTGGCGAGGGGGAAACCTAGGATATGGCTATTTACATTGCGCCGGTCAAATCTGAGGGGGGTATAGCTCTTCCTGATTGCTATCGTTACTACTTAAAGGCACAGGGTCATCTTGCCTCTTGCCCTGATGTGGGCCGACCCTGACTCTCCTTATCAGTTCCTTACTTTGGAGGCATTGCTTTTGGAAGATAGCCAGTGCCTGTTGCAGCTCTTGACCATGGGCCCAGTGGTGAGCACTTTGAGAACGACCATGGTGGCTGCAGAGTATGGGGCGCGGTCGGAGCTGCAGAAGCTGGTGCAATGGAGGGGCTGTTATCCCTCTACCCCTTATGGGCTAATCTGACTCTTCAACACATAAGTGGTCTAGACTTTGGGACAATCTGAGCTGGCTACGGTATTATGGAATTGGGGCATAGCTATACTGAAAATGGCCTTAAGTCATTTGATCAGCTCCATGGGAACTTCAGTATCCCACACTGCCTCTTCTACTTCTATCTTCAGCTTCATCACGCTCTTTGGGTGCAGTGGTGGTACACCCATTATTGAATGGTTCCGCCTCCTGTCCTCCTTCATGGCCCAACTGCCTACCCGGCCACTCAGCTTTGTTTACGGATGGCTGGGTGCTCACATGCCTCAGGGGATGCTCCTTTGAGATTGAAATGAGAGGGGGATCTGGGATCGTTGGAGAATTGGGAGTGGTCTTTGGCCAAACTCAGCCCTCAAGGGGCTTCATTACACTCTAAACATCACATGATCCAATTGAAAATCTTGCATAGAGCATATTTCACTTCGATGAGATTGCTCCGGATGGGACTACGTGACAATGACCTGTGTGACAGAGGCTCGGCTGCTCTTGGTGATTTTTTGCACCTCATTTGATCTTGTCCTTCAGCCTCTTGGTTCTGGAACAAGGTGTTCGCTACTTAATAAGCAGTTCTGGAGAGACCGGTTCCCCCTACACCAAAGTTGGGCATCCTTTCTATCTTCCCTGATGATCTTGACTCAAAGCCTCTTAAGTCTCTCCTGCAGAAGACCTTAGTCATAGCATTTAGACTGGTTATGATGGCCTAGATGTCTGATGTCCTGCCATCTCATGACCATTGGATTAACCTTGTTAATCAGAATGTTCTGCACTATCACTTGGTGTTTGTTCATCTGGGAGCCTTGTACAAGTTTCTTGGTATTTAGGGAGCATGGCTACAATATTTTGAGCACTTCTTGTCTTCCTGAGGGTTTGTATTTATCCTGACCCAATGATGGTGTGGGCAGGCATTGGGGATGCTGGGACTGGTGGTGGTCCTTCTGGGGGCGGGGGGGAGAGGTTTATCCCTTTTTTTGTGGGTGTTTTTTCCAGTTAGTAATTAAAAAAAAAAAACAAACGGAGGTTGCCTTGGGTCACTTATCTCCTGTTTACCTATTATGTAGTATCTAATGCTCTTTCCATCAGATATAATGTTCTCTTTTACAAAAAGAAAACACAAAAAGCAGTGCAGGAGCTCTTCTAAGTGCAGTAGAAATTTTCAAAAGGAATCCTTCATCAAACACCACGGTGATTCAAGCGTTACTCACATTCTCCAGAGGCGATAGCTTGCCTCTAAGTAAAATCGCATCCACTGGCTCTCACCCCAGTGTGGTGTACTCGTTCCTCAATCTACTTTATGCTCTCCTTTTCTTTTTCACTCCGACAGGGATTAATAAAATATCTGTAGAAACTGCCACTCTAATAAAGAGCCAGATATTGCCCAATATATCTCTGGCAGTAACTCTTAATTCTATATTAACCCTATATCATCCGGAGGAATATTAAACCAGAGGCTAGATGAGGATATTATCATAAAGCTTCAATACATTTATTAAAAATAATTAAAATATTTAAAATATTTCTTCACAACTGTTTGTTGGGGATATACACTTTTTCCTTTTTCTTTATAATGTTCTCTTTTGTTGACTTACTCTCTGTGTGTACCCTGAGGCTGCTTTTGTTAAATTAAAAAAAAAAAAGTGTGGTCTTTGCTAACACTGTACTACTACTGAGTTACCAAAGAACCTTTGGAAGTATGCCATCAGGCACATGTTGTGGGTTGTGTTAACCCTATATTTGAGAATGGAATGATTGTAATTGTTATTTGTTGAGGTTCTTCTTTCATATCTCATTCCCTGGTAGTTACTGATGAAAATAATGTGTTCAGAACATCAGCCTTTTTATTATTCTCACTAACCAACTCACCCATATAATTTCTGAAAGGTCCAATACATTTTCTGTTAAGTTTTAGCAATTTATGTATTTTTGGTCTTACTTTCTCTTGAAAATCTTGTTTCATTTTCTATTTTTGCTAGCCAAACTGCCCTCATGCCATCTTTGTTACACTCCCTGTATTTCAAGAAAGAATTATCTGTTCCTTCAGTAGTTTAAATTCCCTTTTCCTTGCCATTTCCTTCTTTATTATTTATTTAATCACACTGGTTGTAACCTGCTTCTTTTGAATTAGTTTCCCATGATGATATATTCTATTGAATATATTTCTGCAACCTAAATTTAAATTCTGACAATTTTTCCTCAGTATGTTTTCCTTCACATCATTTATGCCAGTCTATGTTTTTCTTTGATATTATTAACTTTTTGAAGTTAGCCTTTTTTAAAATTAAGAGTTTTGGTTGTACCTGTACATTTTTGCTTCTTCAAACTGATCTCAAACGAAACCATGTTATGGTTATGTATTTAATTTTTTGTAAATACATTTTTCTTGTTCACACTTTAACCATTTGTGTCATGTAGCTACTCCTAAGTGCTCACAAACCTGCTTCACTTAACACTCTGACAGGTCTAATTTCTCCAGTTTATATCTGGATAGTTAAAATCTCCCATAACTATAGTATGCATGAGATGTGCAACTTTTTTTCATTCACAATAATAGTTGGGAATCAACATTCTCATCAGTATTTGGTGGTTTGTGCCATACAACCACCAAAACCTTTTTTTTTTCCCAAGTTTGCTTTAATTTCCACCCACAAGGACTCCACATTATCTCCAGTTTCCTCACAAATATATCTTAAACTTGGATGTAGATCTGGCTTCAAATGTTGGCATACGCCTTCCCCTCTTTTCTTCATCATGTCGCTCCTAAGCAGGGAATAACCCTCAATATTTACAGTCCAATCATGTGTATCACCCCACCAGGTTCTGGTTATACCAATTATATCCAAATGCTCATGAACTGTCAGTAATTCCAGCTTTTTTGTTTGGCCTACCATACTTCTTGCATTCATCAACATATAATACAGTTTGCTGTCATTATGTATTTTACCCTCTACTTACCTTTTTTCTATATATGAATTTAATAGACATTCCTCCCTGTTAACTACATCTATTCCCACCTCTTCTCCACCACCATGATTCTTTATTTGTAACCAGTTCCTATCTACACTATCTACCCCATTTAACTAACTATACCCTCTTCCACAGTTTAAAAGCTCCTAAAGCCTTGTAAGCACTCTATCCACTAGCACAGTAGCTTCCTTTCCATGTAAGTGCAATCATCACTACCGTATAAATTGTACTCAATAACAAAGTCAACCCAGTGCTGTAAAAAGCCCAAATAATCTCTTACCAATGCTTAAGCCATGCATTTAGCTCCCTGATCTTCCTCTGCCTACCTGCACTGATGCATGGCATCAGTAGTATTTCAGAAAATACATCCCTGGAGGTCTTTGCATTGAGCTTGTGCCCTAGACGCCTGAAATAATTTTGAGTCTTCCTCTGACATTGTCATTGGTATGATTATGTGGATCCTTTCCAGTCCTCCCAATAATCTGCCTTAAGACAACATACTGTTTGGCATATATGTTCCTGGAGACAGATTATCCTGTCTACCTTCCTGATAATAGAGTCCCATATTACCACCACCTGCCTTGGTTTGTGCCTAGTCTGTATCCCATCTAAATTGGAAGAAGGACTGTTCATCTGGCTGCTAGAGGAATCAGCCCTCTCCAGTAGTGCCAATTTTAAGCTATCACCATAAACAGATCTTGCAAATGTATTGTCTTGATTCAGTTCAGAACTGGTCTTCCTCTTCCTCTGCTCGTGCTTCTTCCTCTCCTTACTCTTGCCAAACTGCCTACCTGACATTCCTCATCCACCCTATTCACCACTATCCCCATAAATGACCTGTCCAGGAAGCTCCAAACTCATTTCCGGGTTTCCAGTGTCATGCCATGTTGCAATATTTCTTTCCAGATACATTATCTCAGATTCCAGAAAGATAATAGGTAATGTAAAAGTGTTTATTTTATTGGCTTTAGAATGCAAGCTTTAAAGACAACTGAGGTAATGCGTGGTACAGTGTTTGCCATAGAAAAAGCAGGAGATTCGCAGAGTAAAAACGATACCTTTATTGGCTAACCGAGTGGCTATAGGATGCAAGTTTTAATGACAACTACGTAGCTTCTTCAGGCATAATAAGAATGAAGCTTCATTATGCTTCATGAAGTTTATGCAGGCTGACTGATATTTGTTCTTCTGTCATAATGATATTTTTGTTTTCTTAAATTACTCCATTGCATTATTTTGGAGTATTTTGGAGTGGTATGTGCATACTCATCTATTACAAAATACTCTGCGGAGATCCTCACTAGCCAAAAAGCATTAGAGTTGCCACAGGCTGGGCCCTTCGCAATGGCAAGCTCTCATTTAATGTGTCAGACCCTTCACTTTGAGAGTGGGGTGGGAGATGGGAAATTAATCACTGAAAACTTTTAGGATAATGAGTATTAACAATTTAAGGACCAAAGGTTTGTATAACTCCTTGGGGGAGATTCACTGAGAGGTGATAAAGTGTAGATGACTTCTCCAGTTTGTCACTTCTCCAATTCCTATATTATTCTAGGCAGCCTATGCATTAAGATTTCTTCAACTTTGGAGATCTTAGTGCATAGGATCTATAGAATAACATAGGAACTGGAGAAGCGATATCACTGGAGAAGTCATCTCTTTATTACCACTTAGTGACTCTTTTCACTTGTGTTACAATGTGTTAAACACCCCTCTGATTATTATTGATATCAGTGAACCTCTAATATGTTGTAATGAATTGCAAATTAAAAAAAAAGCATTTTTATCACTTTTAATCAGTTGATATTAGGGTCATATTAATTTGTCTCCTAGGTTACACTTAGTTATTTTGCACAAGATTCACTCCAGTTCTTAGCTCTTCAGCCTCACTGATTTCCCTGAAAAATGCATGTTCTTTTTACAGACCTGAGACTTTCAATTATTTCATGCACTGTATATATGACTGTCTATGACATGCCTCTTATATCCAAATACAGCTTAATTACACACTTTGGACCACCTTCAACCGTTTGTCAAAAGCTTATTACTACACCTTGTTAAAAATGTGTCAGTTTATAGTACATATAAAATGTTTCAGATAAATGTGTATTAGGAGAAATGGAGGCATTGGCTTTCCTACAACACAGAAAAGACAACCACCTAAAGCTCAACCCAATTCCCAGAAAAAGTGCCATTTTTTGGCCTTTTTCTCTGTGCAGGTGAAAGTTTCCACATATACCTATTTAGGAAGCTTTGACACTCATCTGATAGGAAATAAATAAAAAATAGCTGTGCTGCATGAAAGATAGGTATAGTTTTAAAAGTGCAAAATGTGTGCTGTAATAAGGAAACAGATTGTGTAGAGGTGTAGGTATCTCTTTAAAGAGCATTACTACATTAAGGGCTTAATCCAAATGTTGGAGATAAAAAAGCCGGTAGGGCAGAATGGATACCGACCAACAAAAGAAAATGTCATGTCCTACTGGCTTAAAGAACAGCGGATGTTAGCGCAAAAAAATGGTCCTGTGGCCAAACGTCCGTTTTGTACGTTAAGTTCCCAAAACACAGCTAAATAATGGCAGTATTGGGAACTTAACAGTAAAAAAGATAGCGATCGGTGCCTGACATACTGCCAAGCACCAATCATTAACTCATATGTTATCCACTGTCTTTCTCCTTCTGTCTTCTCTTCTTTCTTCTGCCTTCTCTTCCATCTTCTTTCTTCTTGTTATAAAATAAAACATACATATTAATACAAAGCATTAACTATGACATTGTTTAACCCTCTGAGTGGAAAGCAATGTGTTGCGTACCTCGCTGGCACTCAAAGGGTTAAAACATATTATTGTGCCGTGAATATTCTGCTAAGAAAATGCCTCCATTTAATGCCCAATAAGTAAAAATGCCATGAATAAATGTCATAAATATATGCCATGTTAAAATATGTAACTTTGATGTTCATGTCTCTGCCACTGTGTGCGGCCACGAAGGCGGTGGAGTGGAGACACTGATGAGCCTCATGGGTCCATCTTCTGTCCTGCATGGGCTGATGCCTGTAGCACTCTGAGGGAATTGATACTGAGACTGCATATCCCAGCCAAATCCCAGTTTAAAGAACCACCGCTCAAATCTGATTGACTAGGATGTGCGTAAGAACATCCCAGCCAATGGCTGTGAGGGAATTGGAAGTGAGACTGCCCATATATAAAGGCAGTCTCAGTACCAATTCCCTCAGTGTGTATTTTGTGGTAAAACATTTGTTTATTTAGGCACTGAATTTGTGCCACAAAATTAGGTTGTTTATTGCACATGTGAATGTGTGAGACAAATTAAGTTTTTATTCATAAAATTGATTTTTTTTGGTGCCAAATCAATTATGTTGTCAAACAGAACAGATTTTTGTGGAACAGAATACATTATTTTGACATGAAAAATGTTTGATATGATAAGAAAATGTATTTTATACTTCAAAATCAATCCTATGTCAGTAAATAATTGATTCTGTCAAAAAACATTTTATGCCAGAAAATCAGGTTTTTAAGGAAAAATAATAATTGTATTTTTGCCCCCAAATAAATGAGAAAAATCAATATTGTAACAGTAAATTTACTTCTGTCATAGATGTTTTTGATGACACAATAAATTCTGTTGAACAAAACTGATAATTTAAAGCGGAACTTTCAGATAATAGCCAGTCACCATGCATTCATTAAATGCATGGCGGCTAGCTTGAAAATATATGTCTTACCAAAAAAAATACTTGTGTCTAAAGGAATCCATCCCATTTCAGGACTGACGGGCAGGTTAGTGCGGTCTGTGAGCCTGCGCCGTCAGTCCCTTCTGGTGACCATATGGTGCAAAGCAGTCTACTCTATGGAGACCGGGACTGACAGCGCATGCACACAGACAAGATGTCTGCGCTCTAGCCTCAGTTCCGGTCTCCAAACGGGACGGATTTCTTTAGACACAATTATTTTTTTTTGGTAAGACATACATTTTAAAGTTAGTCGGCATGAATTTAATGAATGCATGGCGACTTGCTATTATCTGAAAGTTCCGCTTTAATAAAAATCAGTTTTTTATATCACTATCAATTTTGCAAAATAAACAACCATATTTTGCTCCAAATAATCACTTTTTATGACACAAAAGAGACATTGGGGGAGATAATTCGGAGATGACTTCTCCAGTGATATCACTTCTCCAATTCCTTTGTTATTCTATTTGGAGCTATTAGTGCATAGGCTCCATAAAATAACATAGGAACAGGATAAGTGATATCAAGCCTTCGTGCATAACCTCCATTGTGTGCACCACGAAATCCATTCTGTGTAATAAAATTATTTATTTTGTGGTATAACATTAATTATACATCAATATGCATTCTATATGATCAAAAGTAAACTGTCTGAGATATAAATGTATTATGTCAGACAAAACCAAAGCAATTTTCTATTTTAAAGCAGTAGTAATGTGTGAAAATAAATGCAATTATTCGTCATAGGTTTTTGGTCATGTAAAACATTATTACAATACTGTCTGATATGAAGTTCAAGAGTAATTGAATTATAAGGTGTTCCCCTTTTGCCCTTTTCACCTACATAATGCAGCTCTCCTCAGAGCAGCTAGACAGTCCAGATGGATCACAGCGAGTGGCAATCATTTGTGAGCATAAGGAAAAACCTGCCCTCCTTCGACAAGGGGGGGGCAGGGTTTTCCTTATGCTCACAGCCAGAAAATTGTCCCTCATTGCAATCTGTCTGATCTGATGACTGGATTCCACATCTGAAAAGGAGACGACTTACAATAGGTAAAAGGGGTGGAAGGGGGGACACTTTATATTTTCGCACATTCCTATATCTTTAGCAAATTATATAGAAAAGCATAAGACTGACAAATTGCACCACCTACAGAAAGAATAAGCCAAGTGCAGAACGCTAATCTTCAGATGGAACACATTTTTTTTAATAAAGATACTGACACATTAAACTCAACATTGCTTATATTCCAATATTCCCCCCCCAAAAAAAAAACATGCAATAGAGTGAAAGCAAAGCCCTGCTTCACAGAGCGTACACTTTTGTAAATAGAAACTAAAGAATTATGCTCTGGAGAGCTTACAGTATAATAGTGTGTGGAATACAGATACAGAGTAATAAATAAGCAATGCAGGGATCTTGCCTTAAATGCTGACACTTTCACAAACAGACACAACTTAATTAAGACCTGCTGAGCTTGCAGTATAATATTATGTGAAATACATATGCATTGTAAAGAGAGAAGAACCCTGCCCATCAGAGTTTACACTTTTGTATAGAGATGCATATGAAGTTGTTCTGTGGAGCTTACAGTCTATTAATTTAAAGACACAATACACAGAGAAAAGAACACTACCCTGCAGATCTTACACTTTTGTATATAGCTTAATATGAATCATTATAATCAAAAATTCTGAGAAATAAATATAAAATGCAGAGTATAGGGGACTTTGCCTTAAAGTGCTTACATTTTACATAGATTAATTATGCTATTCATATATTATAAAATTATTTTGGATATAGATAAAATACAGCAATAATACCACCCTATACATCACAGCTTAACCTTTCATATATAGATACTTATGTATTATATGACAAGCTTACAGTCTGATATTCTAAGAAATAAATATGCCATACATTTAATAGGGAAACTTGCCATAAAGTGATTACATGCTTTTATACAATTACCCATAAATTATGATCTTCAGAGCTTAAAGTCTAATATTCCATATTACCCAAACACATAACCAAATAGGAGAATACTGCCATGCAAGTCTTACACATTTAATGTTCTGAAAAGTTTACAGCAGTGGTTTTCAAGCTTGGCCTTGAGTCCTCCGAGTATGGCAGTTTATCATGATATCTTCTGATAATGAAAGGTGGATCAGTCAGTGGCTTATTCATTCTGACAGATCCTCCTATGCTAATGAAAAAGCTACTTATTTAATGCGCTCCCTATACACATACCTAAAAGATACCTTTCTGAGGTTCATTCCCTCGTCACCTCCTTTATTTGGCCAGGGAAAAAGCCTTGCATTCAATATTCCATTTTGGATCTTGATATTTCAGAAGGTGGCCTTAGTGCCCCTAATGTTAGTAGGTACTACCTCACCTCAGCCTTAGCGAAGCTTTTCGATCTTCGAGTCTGGAGTTCAGTGGACTTGTACCCTTCGTTCCTTCTCAGACTCCGTAGATCCTCTTCAAGTTTGTTTGTCTCCACATCCTAAGATTCCCACCCTACTGGAGAAACATGTGGTCTTTGGTCATATCCTAACCAAAGACCTCGTCTCGTCTACCTCACCACTTTGTTCGACTTTGGGCAACCCAGGTTTTCCCTGCGGTCTCAAAGCTATCCCACACGCCCACTTGACTTACCCCTCTGGGCTTATGCTTGAATATCTTGTTCCACAAGTCTCTTCTTTACTTTCATCTGTACTCGTATTGACGCCCAATTCATCTCAGATTCCGTGGCTTGCTGCATGCCAAATCTTACACTGGATGACCAAGATGTGTGGTTCACCCCCGTCCATCATACAACCTCTACCCCTAGAGAGATACCTCCGAACAAAGCCCTTCCTTTTCCGCCCACTTTTCATTTGTCACTCCCTCATCCAATCCTACCATCACCCCTCCAAATACTGTTTTATTAGACTATGGGAAAGGGAACTGAATTTGAATCTAGACACCAATGTTTGGTTCTCCATTAATAAGTGCTTGAATAAATCAGCTAGAGACGTTGCGACAAAATAACTTAATTTCAAGATATTTACTAGATGGTACCTCACTCCTCAATGTTTTGCATCTATCTCCCCTTCAGTTCTTTTAGATGGTGGCAATGCTGGAACTTATCTGGATCTATGCTTCATATTTGGTGGTCATGTCCAGTAATTTTCCCTTATTGGAATGAGATTATAGATCATATCAATAAAGCCTTCCAAACCTCTCTTCAGGTAGATCCTCTTGTTTGCCTCTTCTTCCACTTTCTTGACAGTGCAATTAAACCCCAGATCCCTATCTGGATCTGCATTCAGTCCCTTCTTAATGCTTCCAAAGCTCTTATCCCCCTGAACTGGGGTTCAGATCAACAGTCGTCACTATCTACTTGGTTAAATAGAACCAGATCGATCTATTAGTTGGAAGTTATCCATTCAAAATCCCCATATAATTCATATTCCACTCAAGCACCCTGGTGTTACGGTTAGCAAAACAAGACAAGGAGTCAGACGGTATAGTTAAGAACACCTTATTTAATAATAATAATAATAATAATAAGCAAATGCAAGTAAGTATGACAGTACAAGCAGAGGGTGACTGGAAAGGCTAGAGACTCTATCAGCAATAGGAGCCTGCCGACAGGTCAACCACACTGCTGGAGACTAGACCAAAGCCAGCTGGTAGTCTCAGGAATTGAAGAGAATGTAACACTGAATCTACAGTTTCCTGTAAGGGGCAACAGAGGAGACTACTGACTCACGCCTGCAGTCAGTATGGAAGAGCTTGTCTCCAATAAGGATGGCAACAATGGAGACTACTGACTCACACCTGCAGTCAGTAAGGCCGGAGTCTGCCAGAGCCCCAGGTCTGCACCAGGATGTGTGTCTGTAGGTAACGGAGCCACAAGTGGAGTAAACAGACAGATCCACAAGTCAGCACCAGCTAAGATAGACAAGCCAGGTTCATACACGGAGCAGGTAGTCAGCCAGAGCCACAGGTCTGGACCAGATAGGATGTTCACTAGGAGTAAGCTAGACTGGGAGGATAGTTGGACAGAGCCCCAGGTCAGCACCAGAATGGATAGTCAGACAAGCCTAGGTCATACTCATAGAGGGTAGTCAGCCAGAGCCACAGGCCTGCACCAGGTTGGAAGTCAAGACAAATGGAGCGCACAGAGAGAATGGTCAGACAGAGCCACAGGTCAGCACCAGAATGGATAGTCAGACAAGCTGGGTCATACACAGGATACAGGAACCACTGGAACTAGAACTGCTCAGAACAACATGAGGTAACTGATACACAGGCCCATAGAGGTTTATAAAGGAGTAGGAGAAGGCGGGATCAATTAGGTCCCCCAGGCTGAGCTATAACAGGCATCCAGGCAAGTGCCTAATTCATGATGCCAGTAACAATGAACCAGATGTGACCAGGCTGCAGGCAGAGAGGGACGCAGCTAGTGACGCCGGGGTGACAGTCCAGAACTCTGCTCCCGGCCAAATGGAGCACGTCGAGGTAAGGCACTGTGACACCTGGTTGGACTGGACTTCTCATATCGATTCCCAGCCTTAATTTTAGGTAGGGGGGCCCTTGGAATAGCCAAAGTCACATTCTGCCCTCATCATGATAAATCTATTATATTTTTCTATGAGATCTTGGCCGTGTAACGCGGAGGGATTTCGGATAGGCGGAGTGGGGGGGGAAGGTTGTGCCCGGGTTAAGACGTTAGCACTGTAAAAGATTAAGAAATACTTTGGAGAGTTTTACCTTTCTTTTTTTTTTCTTTCCCCTTCCTCCACTCTTCCCCCAACTTCTTTCACTCCTTCCCACAAGAACACCACTCTGGAACCCATTCTCTTTCACCAAGGATTATCGACTAGATATCTATTAACTACCATTAATAGCGATTGATAGTATATTGTTTATCCATATTTATGCTATTCAACTTGCCTCCACTAATTTATGTTTATCTCTTTTTATGCTACTTAGCCATTGTACATCAATACTGTTGAAACTGCTGTTGAAACCTTATTTGGGCGCATATGGTCCAAAAAAATCTTTATTGGAATAATCGCTGTTTTAAAATTGTATTGAAATATATACTAATGTTAAAATACTATCCTATATAATAATTCGCTAAATCGTGTGTAACGCTGCGACATGCGCAGTAGACACTGCTGCACGTGCTGCAGTCATGCGCAGTAGAGACTGCCCGCGCCGCGGCTGATACAGAGCTGGGCGCTCCGAAGGGGCGTCCAGCTCTGTATCAGCCGTGGCGCGGGCAGTCTCTACCGCACGTGACTGCCCCGCAACCAGGTGGCAGTGGCACTGTGGCCCCTGGCCCGTGTAACGGGCTGTTCAACTAGTAAAAGAATAAGCAAATGTATAACTAAGTAGATGTAATTCGGGTGAGCATGTTACGCCACCCTTATCCACATTCTACATACAACATATATTAAAAATATTAAAATAGAAATAAGAAAAATACGTAAGAAACCTGATTGTCCTGGATTTAGCTCAACGCGTTTCGTGGCATAACAATTTAATGTGACTTCCATAGGAGCATATATCAGACTCACCTTCCATCTCAGTCTTATATCTCCTAATGCCACCATGCCCCTCATCGCGGAGAACGCCGTCCCTCTGTGACGACATATAGCTGAAGCTACCGAATCCCCCATGCGTCCCACCTGTGGAACACACTGTACGTCACTCACCATGTGTATCTCTGTCATGTGCCACAAAACTTCCATGAGGTGAACGCATGTATCGATGGACGGACACACAAATATAATAGCACGCTGTATGTCCGATTCATCTAAAAAACATGCATCACATTCACATTAGCAGCAACATTGTGTCAGCAGTCAATAATATTGTTCCACCGGTTTAGACAATGGATCTATGCCTGCGTCTCTGTAGTGTATAGCTCAATAACCTTTGCCCCATGGGCGGGGATAATGGCAGAGGTGCCCAATGATGCAAATGGTCTTAAACCGGAGGAACAATATTATTGTGTTGACTTTGAAGAAGTTTTGTAAATTCTGTTACCTTTGAAACCTATGTATATCTACTTATATATTGAAGCTGTTAGGTCTGGTAGTGGGTACAAAAGAGAGTCTTTTCACAAGGAGGGAAGATTCTGCTGATGTTAGGGGTTTGTCACTGATATTAAATACTACATTCTCGGTATAGTGGGTGGTTTGTTGGGATTTCTTGTGTCTGCCGCCCCTCCTGGGGTGTGGGCGTTTCCTCCCCTGCCTCTCCTTTGGAGCGTGTTTGAACTCCTAAAAAAGGAAACTGAATTTACAAAACTTCTTCAAAGATAACACAGCCATGACTCCAACTATCCTAAGGCCCAGGAGTACATTTGAACTACCCATTAGTGACCCAGCAATAAGAACTTTTACACGTGGAGTATTGACTGATACAGCCAAGATCAAATCTAAAGCCAAACACTTTAATCTCACTGCTCCAGAAGCAAAAGCACTATTGACACTCTCCAAAGATCCTAATTTGGTCATTCGACCTGCGGACAAGGGAGGTGCCATGGTAGTGCTCAATACTAAGGACTATAGAACAGAGGTGCTGTGGCAATTAGGTGATTCATACACTTACCACCCTTTGCCCAATGATCCCACATCAAAATATAAACAATTGATAGACATCATCCTACTATCTGCATTGAACAACAGACATATTACTGACTCGCTACACAAATACATAACTGTTAAACACCCTGTGTGTCCCATAATTTACTGTCTATCCAAAATTCATAAAGACTCTAACCATCCCCCAGGATGGCTAATCATTTCAGCTAGGGGATCTTTCCTGCAACCAATTGCCACTTTCCTTGACAGAGAATTGCAACCCATTGTGCAAGCAATGCCTTCGTATCTTAGGGACACTTCAGATCTCCTATTAACACTCAACCAACTCACTGTGATTGGGAAGACTGATCCACTCGTCACTATGGACGTCGACAGCCTCTGTACTGTTATACCTCATGAGGGTGGAATAGAGGCTGTTCGGTGTTCCATTATTGAGTCTAGAATCAATACACAATATCCTTTTGAGTTTCCATGTTACTTGCTTACTTTAAATAAAAAACTACTTTAGGTTTGAGAAAACTTTTTATTTACAAGTATCAGGGACTTATATGGGCTCTAATGTAGCGCCCACATGTGTAAACCTTTACTTGCTCCAATATGAGCTATAACACTTCAAGCATCCCTGTATCTCTTTCTATAAGAGATACATTGATGATTTGTTAATCATTTGGACTGGCACATCAGAAGAGCTTATGGATTGGATCTCTACACTGAACACACACCAATCTCCTATCAAGTTTAAATATTCCTTCAGCACAACGGGGGTTGACGTTTTAGATCTACACATCTATTAAAATAACTCTAGATTGGGAACGACTCTTTTTACCAAGCCGACTGATAGGAACACGCGACTACACGCTTCCAGCTGTCACCCTCCATCTCTTAGCCGAAGCTAAGAATGAACAATACATCAAGGTTATCAGACCAGCCACATAAGATAGACAAACTGAGGTCCTCAGAATAGGCAGGATGATATAGGCCCCCTATAACACAGGAGCAAACCAGTACCTGCGTACTGAAGTACACAATCTCTACCAGTGCTGAGAGAAACACAGAAAGCAACCGGTTAATACGTGGAGCGAACCAGTACCCCGCGTACTGGAGAAACAACAACTCTACCGGTGCAGCGGGCAGCCGGTTGAACGAGGAGCCAACCTGTACTTGTGTACTGGAATGACGGAAACTCTACCAGGCTGTCTAGGACTGAACAGCAGCCGGTTATGTATGGAGTGAACCAGTACCCGCGTACTGGGATGACAGAATCTCTACCGGTGCTGTCTAGAACTGAACAGCAATCGGTCCTGCATGGAGCGAACCAGTACCCGCATACTGGGATGACAGAATCTCTACTGGTGCTGTCTAGGACTGAACAGCAACCAGTCATGCATGGAACGAACCAGTACCCGCATACTGGAATGACAAAATCACAACCGGTGCAATGAGCAGCAGGTTATACATGGAGTGAACCAGTACCCGCGTACTGGAGTGACAGAACCTCTACTGGTGTAATGAGCAGCCGGTTATACATGGAGTGAACCAGTACCCGTGTACTGGAGTCACAAAACCTTTACCAGTGTAATGAGCAGCCGGTTATACATGGAGCGAACCAGTACCTGCGTACTGGAGTGACAGAACCTTTACCGGTGCAATGAGCAGCCGGTTATACATGGAGCGAACCAGTACCCGCATACTGGAGTGACAGAACCTCTACCGGTGCAATGATCAGCCGGTTATACATGGAGTGAACCAGTACCCGCGTACTGGAGAGACAGAATCTTTACCGGTGCAATGAGCAGCCGGTTATACATGGAGCGAACCAGTACCCGCGTACTGGAGTGACAGTACATCTACCGGTGCAATGAGCAACCAGTTGTATATGGAGCGAACCAGTACCCGCGTACTGGAGTGTAATACACAAGTGAATGAAAATGTCACCAGGGCGACTGGAGGAGAGAGACACACTGCAGGTGATCCAGGAGCAGGAACACAACTGGTAATGGACAGGAAACAGATCTTCAGGCAGTCAACCGGATCAGGAACGGCAGCAGGAAACAGCAGAGGGAACAGCCACCCCAACCGCATCAGGAACGGATGCTGGAACCAGGGAAGCTGGCAGACAGAAAATCAGGCGATAAAGACGAGCAGGAACAGAGTAATGGCCCAGGGAGCTCAGGAACCCAATGCAGGTGCAGGCAGCATTGAGACAACATGAAAGGGAAACCAAAGGGTGCCCAAGCTCAGTCTAAATAAGCAATACAGGGCGGGCTGAAGGCAGGCAGCCAATGGAGAGCCCCCTTCTGGTAACTGACAAAGAAAGGCAGCAATCACGGGCACCGTGATAGATGGAGAGGGGGGTATCAGTGAACATCAGGATTGGTCCTGCCCTCTGTGTGATTTCCCACATTGCTCTGCTACCAAGCAGCTGTTCATAGAAGCTAACACATTGAGTTTAGTATGAGGCCGGAGCAAGACGCATTAAAATTATGCTCTAAAGTGCACAAACTAATAAATTAATTATGCACTGCACACCTCACAATATAATATTCTGTGAAATGTATACAGTACAGAGATAGGGCCTCCCAGCCCATCAGAATGTACAATCTAATAAACTGAGAAGTAAATATCCCAAACAAAGAGTGGGGTAACTTGCAGTTATGCTCTGGAGAGATTAAAGTCTATTTTTTTCCAATGACTCAAACACAACATATAAGAGGAGACTACTGATATTAGGTGTTATACTTTTATATACAATTGCACACCCCTTATGGGTTGCAAAGTTTACAGTAGTGGTTTACAAGCTAATTCTCAAGCACCTCCCATTACGGCAGGTTTCCATGATATCTTCTAATTGTAAAAGACAGATCAATATGTGGCTCAGTCATCCTGACAGATCCTCCTGAGTTAATGAGAGAGCCACGTGCGCTACGTTTAGGATATCCCTGAAACATGCACCATTGTCAGAAACTTGAAAAGGCATGGAAACCAGATGCATTGTGCTCTTCAAACTTTATGGTTCACAAGCTCATCCTTAAGTCCTCTCAGCAATGTAGATTTTCAAGACACCTTCTGATGATGACACATGAATGAATCAGTGGTCATTGTGACAGATCCTCCTGTGCTTATGATAATGCTACTTGTGCTCAATTCAGGATAGAAAAAAACTGTACTCTTGAGGGAAGCTTGTGCATAGGCGTGGCAACCACTGGTTTACAATATAATAGTAATATTCTGAGGGATATGGATATATTGAGTGTCATTTGTCAGTCTTATTTTTGGCCTACATCTTTACATGTACATACATTTTTTTCTACATAATTTGTAAGGAGATACACCTCCACAAGACACCCATAAACATTACATAGTATTAAAGCACACTTAATACTATGCATAATTGTTGTTATAAATAATTTTTAATCTATGTACCTGATTGCCCATTGATCTGTGTATGCAGCCATTAGTGGGAGCCTTCAAGGAAGCTGGTAGTACTAGGGTGCCGGGAGCTTCAGCTGTTTCAGAGAAGAGTTGCTGCGGTGGGTGAGTGGCAAGGGGTCAATCACTCACTCATTCACTGTGGCCAGCGGATGTGACTTTCGCGGCCGCAGTCCTTCATCTTGCTTATGGCATATTGTTTTTTTTTTTTTTTTAAAGCAGCGCAAGCAGCCCCAGGCGAAGTCCAATGCAGGCAGCATACCGGCAATTTTTCCGATATCCCGTTAGGCCAGTCCGGCCGTGAGCGTAGGTGTTTCCTCCATTTACCCTGATACCCAGAGTGGCATTCTTTGGCATTCTAGTTATCAGTTTGTTGAGGTAATGTGAAGAGAGTTCACCTCATGCTTCCTGAAGTACCTCCCACAATTTGGATTGGCTTGATGGGCACTTCTTATGTACTATATGGTCAAGTTGCTCCCATAACAGAAACAAAAAAATTTCTAACTGACCCCAGACTGTTGAACTGTAGTATATGTATACAGTACCTAAAATCTGATTTGTGTAATTCTGCATCCAAAATCAATTGGTCGTGCATAGGACAGGGGTGGGCAACTTTCAATTACCATCATCCTCACAATAGGTTGAAGACCTATTTAGGATTCAAGAGATTAAAGGAGCAATAAACTTTTTTTCTATAAGAATCAATATGTTATGGGGGTTGTGCTGCTGAGTAGAAACATGGAAACATAGAATTTGACGGCAGATAAGAACCATTCGGCCCATCTAGTCTTCCCATTTTCCTACAAAAAAAAAAGAACCTCAAACCTTTTTCGGTCCTTAGTCTTTTCTTACGTTCAAGACCGCCTTATGCCTATTCCATGCATTGTTAAATTCTGTCAATGTATTAACCTCTACCACTTCTGCTGGTAGGCTATTCCACTTATCTACTAACCTCTCAGTGAAGTAACATTTTCTTACATTACGTCTAAACCTGTGTCCCTCTAGTTTTAGACTATGGCTTCTTGTCCTAACATTTTTCCTCCTTTGAAATATACTTCCATCCTGTACTTTGTTGAATCCCTTAATGTATTTTAATTTTTCTATCATATCCCCTCTCACTCTTCTCTCCTCCAAGCTATACATATTCAGATCATTTAGTCTTCCTGTAGACCAGTCACCATTTTAGTAGCCCCTCTTTGAATTCTCCCTAGAGTATTAATATCCTTCTGGAGATGGGGTCTCCAGTACTGTACACAATACTCTAGGTGAGGTCTAACTAAAGATCTGTAGAGTGGCATGGCTACTTCCCTTTTTCTGCTACTAATGCCCCTAGCTATACAACCCAGTGCCCTGCTTGAATTCCCCACTGCTTTATTACATTGCCTGCTTACCTTTAAGTCATTAGAAATAACTACTCCCAAATCCCTTTCCTCTGTTGTCTCTGACAGCATAGTACCCTTAATAGTATATTTTTCCTTGGAATTTTTATTTCCCAAGGCCATTATTTTACATTTATCAGTGTTAAACTGCATCTGCCACACTTTCGTCCATTCCTCCAACCTACCCAATTCATTCGCCATTTGGCTTATTCCCCCTGGAATGTCTACCCTATTGCAGATCTTTGTATCATCTGCAAAAAGGCATACTTTCCTTGATGACCTTTTGCAATATCACTAATAAAAATATTAAAAAGAATGGCCCCAGTACAGATCCCTGAGGTACTCCACTAGTAACACTCCTTTCTTCCGAATATTCTCCATTGACTACCACCTTCTGTCTCCTGTCACTCAGCCATTGCCTTATCCATTTCACTACTTTTACATCTAGACCCAAACACTGCAATTTATTTATGAGTCTTCTATGAGGGACAGTGTCAAATGCTTTACTGAAATCTAGATAAGCTATATCTACTGCTCCCCCTTGATCTATTATTTTAGTTACCCAGTCAAAAAAATCTATGAGGTTAGTTTGACAAGATCTCCCTGCTGTAAACCCATGCTGTATCTTGTAAGCCATTCATATTCAGATATTCAACAATTCTTTCCTTTAACATAGTCTCCATTACTTTTCCCACTACTGATGTAAGATTTACTGGTCTGTAGTTACCAGACTCATCCCTGCTACCTTTTTGTGAAGCGGTACTACATTTGCTCACGATCTAGCTCATCTTTAGCTGCCACAGCCGATTACAGTCACCCTGTCTGAATAGAACAGCCTGATTATAAACATTACCTACTGCTATGTAACATCCCCTGGTTAGGTAGGATTTCTGTAACACTTCTTTGTCTCGGCTGTATCTAAATCTGTTCTATACTCTTCTAGTTCTTCAGAGAATTTACCCATCCTCCTCAGAGATTTATTTCTCATCCCTCATAATACATAAATATGCACTTTTAAGTATCTTGGTTCAGACAGGGTCACTGTAATCGGCTGTGGCAGCTGCAGATGAGCTAGAATGCGATGTTTCATAGCGCGACCTGAGAATCTACATCTTTCATGCAGTGCGAGATTCTCAGGTGGCCATTTTTATCATGAGTGAAGTGGTCGCACTCTCTGTTGCATGTGGATTTTTGAACAAACTGAGGTAGCCTTGCTGTAGCAGTGAGATTTTATATGCTTTTTCTAAGAAGACTATGACAACAATTTAAAAAATGTGTTTCTATTATATATTTATGTAAAGTATTGGGTAGTTGTCATTCAGACTGTTAGATCTAAATATAACTCTACATTTATCTATCGTATGCTACTTTAAGATTTTGTGAAATTACCTGTAAAATGCTAGAGGTGACCTAACATTCCAGATTGCATTTCAGGGGCATGTCAGGAGCAAAAACAGATTGAGAATCACTGAATTAATGAGAGGCCTACAGCAACAACATATATATTATAATTATATTCATATAGAACAGTGGTTCTCAACTCCTGCCCTCAGGACCCACTAACAGGCCAGTACTTAGGGATTTCTCTGCTAGAACACAGGTGTGGTGATCAGAGGCTCATTCACATTGATTAACTCACCTGTGCTCTAACAAGGAAATCATCAAATCCTGGCCTGTTAGTGGGTCCTGTGGACAGGAGTTGAGAACCACTGATATAGAAATATGTATGAATATATCAAATATAACCTTATTTGCACATTTATAGAACTAGGTAGTAAGATAAGGAAGAAAAAAGATAAAAAAAACTTAAAGGAAAGATAAAAATTCTCAAACAGTGTACATATAAATATATACAAAGCTCAGACGATTCAAAGATTACCACCACACAACTTTATAAACATGGATCCAAACAGGTATGATTCAAAAATCTGTTATTTCAGTCAAAAGAGTCAGTTGCTTTCGTGATCGTCAGAATCCTTTATGTTCATCTCGATTTCAGATAACCCATGTAAAGGAAAGAAAAGATGGAATGTCCAATAAGATATTATCGAGTTTCAATTTCTTAAAAACAATATCCACTTAGTTTGCAGCTAGCCAATCCCCAACCAGTAAGATTTGTTCCTTGGTCAAGACACAAGCAAGAGAACAGTTCTGCTATAGTTTTAGTTTTTTATTATTTTTCTGTTAGAAATGGAATACCACCCTTAGGTGGATTACCATCACTGACAATTCCCATCACCCAGATGTGGATAGCTCAGTTTACCAAGCGCTTTTGTGGACCTAAGCCCTGGGGGAAAATCTTTATTGCAAGTTCTTTCCCCAGGAGTTGCCCAACAAGGCTTCTTCTTGATATATGGTAATCTGAAGACAGAAGACCTGCTGAAAACGGTGAGCACCCTTTGAGTGCTGAGGTCCACATGCCCCATGCTTCCCCTCCGCACATGGGTCTTTATTGGAGTTCCTATTACACACTCATGCACTCATTGGGTTTATTCTGTATGTCTGTGAGGTGCTTAGAGCAAGTTTCTGTGGTAACTTACCCCTTTTGCTGCTGGTTAGCACCTTTAAGGGGGGTTTTGGGCACTTTCCCTGTTGGGTTCAGTGTTTATTGAGTGGTTTTACGCTTGGTATTCACCTCATTAACTTTATGTTCCACGCCCTTAAGGCGCGCGTTTACCGCACAGACACCATTGCTCCATTCACTTCTATGGGATGTGTCTCTGCAACCGCTCCATGTAACGTGGTCAGAGATGGCTCATGTTGTTGGTTTTCCCTTGCTCTGTCATCTGGTCAACATTCTGGGGATGTTGGGGGCTTTAGGGGGCTTTCGGGCACTGTTGGGGTACTCTCAGCAAAACTACATTTCCCATGAGTGCCCACTTTGCATGCTCTTTTCCGATTGGCTCCAGTCGCGGCAGCCATTTTGTGTATTCGCAGATCGAGTATCCTACGCAGGGCTTGGACTCTCATTCTCTCCTCCGCAGCTTAACCCTTTGCCTACCAGATAAGTCTTAATGTAGTGTTTCTGGAGTGCATTAATTATCATACATGCTTTATTGTGGGTGTTTTGATACATTGACCATTTTGACTCTGTGAGAATGTCTACTCCGTTAAACCTTGGGGCTAAATCTAAGACTAAGGATACTGGAGTGTCTGTGTCCCCCATAGCTCATTGCTCCTCATGTCAATCAGGGTTACCTAGAGAATACTCAGGTCATAGTTGCCCAGCATGCGCTGCTGCCCCTGAATCCCCTGCTGGGGGTACGACAAGGGACCTCCGGTCCACCTTACAACTCCTTCCATCCACCTTACAGGGGGTCTTCAATTCTTTGCAGGACCCCGCCCCTATCAGATCATCCCTGCCTAAACCGCCGGGTGTACCTGATGTGTCTGATTCCTCTGAGGAGGAATTATTGGTGGACTCTGATGATGATGACTGTTCAGCTGTTCCTTCATCTCAGTTTTTTGGGGACCCCTTCAAGGCAGACCCCATTCCCTTGGCTGAGGGCCTGATCAGGGCTGTGTTGTCCACCCTGAACACTCCCTTGGTGCTGGAGGCATCTTCTGACCCCTCTGATTTTTTTTCCAGGAGCCTGTTAGGCCCCACACTTGCTTTCCACCTAATCCCACCCTTGACCGCTTGGTGACAGAGGAGTGGAAATTTCCAGACAAGAAACCATCTGTGTCTAAAAAGTTTGCAAAATTTTATCTGTTTTCTGAATTGGCCCTTACTCAGTGGGTTCATCCCCCTAAAGTGGATGCCCCAGTTTCCAGTTTTCTAAGCCAACTGCCTTGTCAGTGGCTGACTACTGCTCTTAAAGACTGGACTGACAAGAAGCTTGAGACTTCTCTCAAGGCTATTTTTGCAACAGCAGGCTCTGCTCTTCGCCCACCATGCTGCTGCATGGGTAAATAGGGTTGTGGCTGTTTGGACTGAACAGCTCAATTCTGCTGTCCGTCAGAGAGCCCCTACTTCTGACATGTTGCGTCTTCTTGCTAACATTGCTGAGGCTCAGCATTATGTCTCTGCCACCCTGTCTGCCACCCTGTTTGACGCAGTGCGTATGGAAGCCAGGGCATCTACCATGTCTGTGGTAGCCAGAAGGGCTCTTTCGCTTAAGATCTGGATGGATGACATGGCCTCTAAGAAAGCTCTACTGTCTTTGCCTTTTCAGGGTTCTTCCCTGTTCGGGCCTGAACTCAAGGATCTCATCAACAAGGCCACTGGAGGGAAAAGTTCTCACCTGCCAGTGGTCCTGAGGAAGAAGGCTCCTGTTAAAAGGAATCTGCTTTTTCGTTCCTTTCAGGCAGACTTGCATCAAACGACCCAGACGGTCCCTCAGGCTCCGCGTTCCTCATCCAAGCCTAAGCAGCAATGGAGATCCAAGTCCTCCATGAAGCCCAATGCTTCCAAACCTTCTTCTGCATGACTCACTGAACCCGGGTCCCCATCCGCAGGTAGGTGGCTGCTTACGCCACTACCTTTCAGCTTGGCAGGCCTCTGTGGCGGACCCATGGGTTTTACAAGTGGTGACCTTGGGATACAGGATTCCCTTCACCTCTCTTCCTCCTTCAAGGACCTTTGTTTCTCGTTCTCCCTTGGGAGCAGAAAAGAACCTTTTTGAGGAAGCTATACGGCTCTTCTGGACAAAGGGTCCTGGAGCCAGTTCCCCCTCAGGATAGGGGCTTGGGATTCTATTCCAACCACTTTGCGGTTTCCAAGAAGGATGAAGGCTGTTGCCCCATTTTAGATCTGAAGGATCTCAACTCCTTTGTGGTCAGGTCCCAATACTGCCAGGAGTCTCTGCGCCCAGTGATAGCGGTCATGTCTCCTGGAGAGTTTCTGGACTCTCTGGATCTTCAGGATGCCTATCTGTACATCACCATTCATCCAGAAAGTCAGCAGTATCTCCACTTTTCCTGCGACTGAGGGCACTTCCAGTTCTCTGCCCTCCCCTTTGGCCTGACCATGGCTCCTCAAGTCTTCAACAGAGTCCTTGGAGCCTTGATATCCATCCTACTTCAGAATGGCATCAGGGTGACTCCATATATGGACAACCTCCTTCTGACGGCCTCGTCTCCGGAACTCTTACACCAGCAAGTGCAGGACTGCATTCATTCTCTCTACCATCACAGGTGGATCATCAACTTGGACAAGTCAGACCTTGTTCCTTTTCTGTTGGATGTTGTACATTGTTTCAAGTTCTATGTGCATCGCACTGAGTCCTTGAGGCAGTCTAACACCCTGTTTGTCATTCCTGATGGTCCTAGGGCAGGGAAGCCTGCTTCCAATGTTACTATTGCTTCTTGGATCAAGTCTACGATTCATAAGGCTTACGAACTTTGGAAGAAGCCTGTTCCCTTCAGGGTCACGGCTCATTCTGCGAGGTCTATTGGGGCTTGTTGGGCCTACAAAAACCAGGCCTCCGCTGATCAGTTGTGCAAGGCGGCCACTTGGTCATCTGTGCACATCTTTTCTAAACACTACCATGTGGATGTCTGGCATCGGCTGATGCCAATTTTGGGAGAAAGATCCTGGAGGCAGCCTTCCCTGACTAGGATCTCCTTAGTCTCTCAGTGCTCCTTCACTTTTGAGCCCTGTTGGCTCTAGTTCTGAGTGCTGTGTACCAGTTCATGGGGTTTGTTTTACCCCTGTTCAGTGTCTGTTAACACTTTGTGGTTAATGTTGACCTATTTTATGATCTGTAGGTTCATTGGAGCTCTGGTGACTTTGGGGGCCTGCGCCTGGTCCTTGTCTTTCTTCCCGCCCTGGGGAACTTAATGGTTGGACATCCCAAAGTTACCAGTAACCTGTATTGGACGACAGAGAAAATAGGATTTTAGTCTTACCTGTTAAATCCTTTTCTCTTAGTCCATACAGGTTACTGGTCTCCCACCCTGTCAAGGGACCATGCTTGCCGCTCCTGCGGCAGAACGTGGGGTCCTTTCAGGTTCATGCTCACAGGAGTCTTCCTTTACCTTCTTACTACCTAGTCAATAGTTAGTCTGCAAATCTTACTGGTTGGGGATTGGCTAGCTGCAAGCTAAGGAGAGGAGGTAGGCTCCATTCAGCAGTCACTTCTCAGAATTGTTCCTGCCTATTAAAGGGGCTGATCGCCTACCCAAAGTTACCAGTAACCTGTATGGTCTAAGAGAAAAGGATTTAACAGGTAAGACTAAAATCCTATTTTCATAGTAATGAACAATGATCCCTAAAAAACCCCATATAAAGCTGAAAATATCTACTGTGTGTAAAAATACTAATAAATCAATAGACCGGCCTCTCCACACCATGGGGCAAAGGGCAATCAGATTACAATAATATATACAAGAAATAATTAAACATTAGAAGAAACAAAAAATGAAATATGAAAGAGACATCAAATACTTGGATGAGCATATTGTTGAGATAATTACTATGATATAATTCTGTTGGACTAAACGCATCATAATAATACATGCTCAATTACATTAACTCTCTGTTCCCTGGCTCAATGTGTGCTGTATCCTGGACATACAACACGGAGACAGATTCGCATAACACAACTTGTAAAAGTTTCAATTGTTATAATAGCAATAAAGTTGCATATAGCTAATCAGAGTTCAATCCACAAGTATCCACTTACCCCTGTCTCTATATTCGCTGCACTTTGCAGACTGCACAGAGACCTATTGTGGGGTTAAATAGAAGGAGTTCAGTCAATTGTTGTTGGTTGCGATGAAGCCTCTCACATTTTGTATGTTTATTTTGAATACTCTTAGGGGGTCTCCTAAGAGTGAAGGGTAATCCAGAAGTAGACCACTTGCTCTCAGTGCTTAGGGAATCCAGCTGCACCTCACTGATGAGGCTCAACAAGGCTGAAACGTATATGTCTGGGGTTAGCTGGTGTTCCCGTGCAGAGGGGACGTGTCCATCATTTTGGAACTGGACTGGCCTTTGGGTGGGAATAGTCTAATATGTACGTGGAAATTTATCCTCTGTAATGGTACTAGAGAGCTAAAATGTGATGCTTCTGGACAGTAGCTAGCTGTAGAACAGGCCATTGTGCTTTCTGTTTGTCCTCAGAAGCTTCTTACATTTTGTATGTTTATTTTGAATACTTTTAGGGGGTCTCCCTAAGAGTGAAGGGTAATCAAGAAGTAGACCACTTGCTCTCAGTGCTTAGGGAATCCAGCTGCACCTCACTGATGAGGCCCAACATGCCTGAAATGTATGTCTGGGGTTAGCTGGTGTTCCCGTGCAGAGGGGATGTGCCCATCATTTTAGAACTGGACTGCCCTTTGGGTGGGATTAGTCTAATATGTACGTGGAAATTTATCCTCTGTAATGGTACTAGAGAGCTAAAATGTGATGCTTCTGGACAGTAGCTAGCTGTAGAACAGGCCATTGTGCTTTCTGTTCATCCTCAGAAGCTTCTTACATTTTGCATGTTCATTTTGAATACTCTTAAGGGGTCTCCCTAAGAGTGAAGGGTAATCCAGAAGTAAACCACTTGCTCTCAGTGCCTAGGGAATCCAGCTGCACCTCACTGACGAGCCTCAACAAGGCTGAAACGTACATCTGGGGTTAGCTGGTGTTCCAGTGCAGAGAGGACTTGCCTGTCCTTTTGGAACTGGACCATCCTTTTGGGCTGGATTAGCCTAATATGTAAATGGAAATGTATTCTCTGTAATGGCACTATAGAGCTAAAATGTGATGCTTCTGAGCGATGACTAGCTGTAGAACAGGCCACTGTGCTGTCTGTTCATCATCAGAAGCCTCTCACATTTTGTATGTTCATTTTACTATAGGCAAGTCATGTTTTAAAAATAAAAAAAAAATTGGAAAAGGGGTAGGGTCAAGAAAATGTTGATATGGCTTTAGCGAGAGATAAAACACTTGAGGCAGAAAAGAATTATTAAAAATAGCTAAAAATTGAAATACAAATAAAACTTTCCACTTAGCACTAATATTACAATATAATAATGATTATCCCCATTAGGCTTTTTTAGCTGAGGTAATCGTAATTATTGTAAAAAGATTTCTAATTTTATTACTGTACAAAATTAATGTTTAGTATCAACTCTATAATTATGTGTAATTCAATTGATTTAAAATATGTAATACAATGTAGTTGTCAAAAACAATACATAGATGAAGTAAAAGGAAGTTAAATGTCAGAACTGCAGAACATATAAGAAATATTGAGAGAGGTTTTGAAAAGCGAAGTGTCTCTGCACATTTTAAAAAATACCATAATTCTAGAGTTCAGGATCTACGTTTTTTTGGGATAGAAAGGTTTTCACTGAATTGAAGGGGAGGTGACCACTTGGCAGCAATGTCCAGAATTAAATTTAAATGGATTTTTAGTATAGACCCTCTACAGGTAAAAAGGTTAAATTCAGACCTCGAACTCTTTGGATTTCTGTGATATTTGTTTTCGTTTCCATTTTTCTCGTTAGATTATTTACTGCTCTAAAAGAAAATTAATTATTTTATGAAATTTAAGGTCTAATTACTTGTGCTTTGGTCATTCATTAGTATGCTTGGATACCTTTAATTCTCAAGAATGACTTGATCCCTTTAATTAAAGGGATAGTAATACTTCGTTTGAACTTTATTTTATTTTGTAGACATTAAAAAAACATGAAGAACGATATAAGTCTTATCTCTCAAACCTTTATGGTTTAAGAGATATTCACAAGCAAAGTTTCCCCTCCCGCCCCTTTTACCTAGTGTAAGCCATCTCTTCTCAGATGTGGAATGCAGTCCATAGACCAGACAGATAACAGCAGGGGACAATCTTCTTACTATGAGAACAATGAAAGCCCTGCCCCCCTTCACAAGCTTTTCTGGTTTTTCCCTTATCTTAATTGAAGATTGTCCCTCTGTGCAATCTACCTGGGCACCTCCCTACTGATCTGGCTGAGCAGTGTTACATCAGTAAAAGGGGCGGGAGGGGGAACCCTTGTTATTGAATTACTCCTGAACTACAACTCTGATAGAACTGAAATAACACTCTCCAAAGTCCAAATACTATGATGATTAATTAGAGCTGTTTTTATTATGAAACATTACTATCCCTTTAAGTTTGGAGGGGCTTTTGAATACTTAAAGACAGTAGATGTAAAGTTCGGGTTTGACAGTACAGTTTGCTAAGAGGAAGAAAGCAGGTGTCTTCCGGACGCATAGATATTTATCCAGAATTGTATTCTATTTTATCTTCATTAATTTTTACAGATTTACATGGAGCCAACAGCACTGATAAAGAATTCACCGCTATAACGGTAATCTATGTCCAGGAGATCGGTTGTTGTGGATCTCATAACATTATGAGTGACTTATACCTATTGCAGTATTTGGCAACGTTTACATCTATCTTACATCGATAAGACACTTCTAAATAAAAGGATAGAAGAAGACAAGTATATAGACAACGTGAATCATCTATATCCAAGTAATGGTGAGTGCACATTAAAAGTGATATCCATGTGAAGTAATCTACATTACAGAGAAAGCTTGGCCATTTCACCAGGTGCTGCTACATGCTACTTATATGCCATCTGCCTTAAAGTCTTGATAAGAAATTTATGAATTTAAATCGATCCATCAACTTCTTTTAGACATTTGTTTATACCAACATTTGGAGCCTCTGTATTACAACTGGCTGTATCAATATAAATTTGAATATATCCATTTATTTGAATGTGATGATAAATTTATAGCTACCTGGACATTTTGATTTTGTTTCCTATGGAATTATTGAGCCATTTATCCACAATATCAGTGCGTTGCTGTGACTTTTAATTACATGTACAGATACATTTTTAATATTACAATGTATTACTTTTATTCTTTTGTTTATTCATTAGGTGTTTTTTATTGTGGCAAATTTTTTTTGGTGTTGTCTGGTATCTCCTACTAGATACTTTTCTTGGTGTGTTTTTTTTGGGGGGGCTCTGCACTTTAGCTGGAGGAATCTTGGCACACATAGGGGACTCATAGGGCATCTATCTGAGTCCTGGATAATGGGTTGCCAGAGTAGGTACGTCACACATTTAGTGTATTAAATCATCTTTTGAGGATACTTTTCCATTGTCCAACATTATTTCTTGAAGCTGTCTTATTTATAGAGGAATTACCATTATATATCTTTTGAGCATTCTAGGGTTCTTTTTATGTTCAGTGTTTGAAAAATTATAAAAAGTAGAGGTTGTAGTAGGTATAGTTTTGTGCTTCTGGTACCCCCTATGGTATGTCAGCTTAGACCAATGAGGTGCCATTTTTTTCCTATGAGCACTAGCTAATGAATAGTTGAAGTTCCATAGTTTCCATAGAACATTTGAAGGAATGGAAATTTAAAATTAATTGCTAATTCTTCCATGTAGCACCATATTCTGGAAACATAATTGCACACCAGTATAGGGGTTTGATGCACTAGGATATCTACTTTCATAAATATATTGTTTTATATAGTTATTCAGCTGTTTTAGGGTAGGTTTGCCACGTAACCACTAGAATGTGCATTTTAGTTCCTAAAGTTGAAAATATTTTGTGCTCCTGGAAATTAGGGCTCTGTACAGGCCATGAACGTGGGTAAAACTATACATATTTGGTATTTTTGTACTTGGTGGATACAGGGCTTTTTCCAATAACTGAAATGTTCGCAATCAAGGTAATTGTTTTAATTTAAACAAAAAGAAATTCGGCACCACCTAGAAAGATAATATAAATAGGTACAGACGCTAATAAGCGAAGGTGCTAAGTAGTAGAATATATCAAAAAACAAAAAAGAAAGAGGAAAAGAGTAGACTACTATCGAGCAGCACTCTTAGGGCTCGATCCAAATGTTGGCGTTAAAACCAACGTGAAGAAAAAAACTGCCTTCGCTCCTTAAGCAAGACCAGGTAACGTGAGATTCAAATCTTCCTTACCCAGAAAGCCTAAGGAGCGATAACCAACAAAATACACGTTAACCTTAAACCTGCGTCGCATAGAAAATCTTACCTAAAAACACACGATAAAAATGTTACCTAGCACCACAGCCAATCACAGCACTGCAAAGTATCAAGTTCAGTCAGAAAATCCAAAACCCACGTCTCCAGTTCTGAATAGCTTTCTCTGTGCTTCCCTACCCAGCCACTAGGGGAACACAGAGAAGGCTTTCAGCACCATGGACAGCTTTGAATGCCATAGGGATGTGAACTGCTCACCCCTGTGGCATTCAAAGGGTTAAAATCAATAAAACTAGTACACTAAGCACTACACAATGCCCCCTTCCACATCCCCCCCCTTAGTATGTCACATATATTGCATATATGGGACATACTAACCCCATCCACATCCACCTCATGAACTTCCATGTAGTGGACAAATCTGTCTTTTATTCCACAATTAACCCTTTGAGTACCAGAGAGGTAGGAAAGCATTGCTTAGCATGTTTCCTACCCCTCTGGTACCCAAAGGGTTAATAGGCAACGTATGGACTACATACCTTGTCTATATATATATGTGTGTGTTTTAAACTTTTTTTTAATTAAAATACTATTATTAGACAGTTTAACTTAGATCTCATTCATTGTTAACCCCCTACCTCCTGTGTCCCATTGCTATTAGTACTTTTGCTCCACTCTTCTTCAAACTGAGAGTGGAGCAAAAGTACTAAAAGCAAAGGGACGCAGTAAGTAGGGCATGATGAATGGATGAGATCTAAATTAACCCTTTGAGTGCCAGAGTAGTACGCAACGCATTGCAAAGCAATGCGTTGAGTACCACTCTGGCACTCAAAGGGTTAAATACAACTGAGGGAGCAGGCTGCCCTGTGACGGCAGCGCTTCCCTCAGCTTTATTCATACATTAATTCATAATTCTTTATTTATTATCATTCTTTCTTATTATTTCTTTCCTATTCACCCCCTTGCTGCGGGCAGCTGTGAAGCCCGCAGCATAATAACACCATGCTCACTAGAGAGCTATTGGAGGAAGCGGGAGGAGGGGCAGAGACATTGGAGGAAGCGGGTGGTAGGCTTGTATTTGCTGCCCGCTTCCTCCAATACCTCTCCTCTCGCGGTGGCATTGTGCCAGGTTGCCTGATCGCCTTGTGCAATTCGTCCCATTGCACAAGGCGTTGTAATGTTGTACAATTGTATTTATGCTTATATAATTTGAGATTTTTTGGTAATAATTTACTCCATTTAGGGATGTTTTAGCAAATGGGATGTTGTCACTTTAAATAATAGAGGATAATTTGGAGCATTTTTTGTTCTTATAGATGGCTGCTAGTGAGAAACCATGGATTCTTTTCGCCCATGTGTGTTATGGTATAACATCTTTCTCCCTTTTGTGTGGAAGTATTTTCGCTGATATATGGATATATGGATGAGTGTAATACTTCCTCCTTTACGCCTTGGATATATTTTCTCTTCAATAATAATGAGTTATAGGGGTAGAATTTTTCGCTATAAGTTTTCACTGATTGTGATTCTGTAATATCGTCTGCGCAAGTTCTGCCTTTCTATTTGTGTTGTCACGGAGTTTTTTTCTGGTTTGTGGGTTTCAATGTAGCAAAATATTTCGCTACATTGTATTTCTGGTGCTTTTGACTGACACATGAATTAGCCAATTGCTGGTTAGCATTAATTCGTTTAATACTATTTTGTCCAATCGGATTCTTTTAACAAGTATAAAAACCGGAAGTTTTATATACTCGGTTTGTTTTCCTCTGACGAAGCCCGTGTGTACGGGAGAAACGCGTTAGGATGTTTTTTCTTTTATTTAGATCTGAGTTTATGTAGCAATTATTGGGGCTATAGTTCTTATTGGGATTGATGCAAGCCTTGGGCTGGCTGAACTTAGATAGTATGATACTTTAGATCATTACAATAGGGCTGTGTATTATATACGAGCCACCAATTTATATCTGCACTATAGTAATGCGCTGTTTCGGTGTATACTATAGATGCTTGTGTGCCGATTATACTACATATTAGCACTTTCTTGTTGACTGGTAACCAATACTTATAGGGGCGATGGATAATATATAGGGTTGCTGGAGAGATTATATGCAACCTCTGAGATTTCCATCGTTTACCAGTTGGTACCTGAATTGATTGGTGATATTCCTATTTGTTTGATCTAGTTTATTCTATACAGGCCCCCTTAAGGACCGGGAAAATCTGAGTTTGATTTGACTTAAGGACCGGAGCAATTTTGACTTTTTTGACTATGTCTTTGTTCAACCATATTTTCTCTTTAATTCCTTTTGTGCACCCACATAAATTATATACTGTTTTTTTAAGCACAAGTAGGGCTTTCTTTTGATACCACAATTATATGAATACCTCTTTGTTTAATTTGATTAAAATAGAAAAAAAGAGGAAAAAAATTGAAAAAAAACAACATTTTGCTTATATTTTCGTGTCAGGATTTGCATACAATTAGTTTATGACAAAAAAATACCCCTAAATATATTCATTTGCTTCTCCTGAATATAAGAATACCCCATATGCCTAGTATTTCAATCACTTCCCCACATTTACAAGGTAAATATTACAAGATGGATGCCATTATTTCCAACTTGTAATTTCTCAACAATTGGCATGTGAGCATCATAGCTTAGCTGACGGTGCCAGAACCAAAAATGTCCCACAAAGGTATATGTTTCTGAAAACTACACAACATAAGGTAAAGAATTTTGGAGTTTTTCATGCAGCTATTTTTCCAGAAAAAAATTTCAAAATTGTGGTAATATTTTGTTTTTTTTGCAGTTTTCACACTTACATTTCAATACTACTGTTGATATCAAGCACATGATAGGTGAAAATTTTTAAAAATGCATTGTTTAGTGTTCAGCTCCTTCTTCTGAGTACGGCAATACCCCATATGCATAGGTTTCTCAAGGTTTGGGAGAGCTACGGGGCCCAAATTGGAACATGCGCGTTTCCAGTTTCACACTTTGAATTTTCACTGCTTGCATCACTGGTGCCATGTCTCATTTGGGGCTGTGTAACAGTGCTCCACTCTAAGATTTCCCCCCAAAAGTATATATTTTTGGAAAGTAGACACCCCAGGCTTTCATTTTATGTATGTTTTCAATTTTTTTACGCAGCCATTTTACCACCAATCGCTCGTAAATCTTGACGTAAGTTAAAAAAACAGCGTTTTTCACACTTGCACTTCAATGTTGATGTGAATTTCAAGCACATGATAGGTGAAGATTTTTAAAAATGCATTGTTTAGTGTTCAGCTCCTTCTTCTGAGTACGGCAAAACCCCATATGCATAGGTTTCTCAAGGTTTGGGAGAGCTACGGGGCCCAAATTGGAACATGTGCGTTTCCAGTTTCACACTTTGAATTTTCACAGCTTGCATCACTGGTGCCATGTCTCATTTGGGGCTGTGTAACAGTGCTCCACTCTAAGATTTCCCCCCCAAAGTATATATTTTTGGAAAGTAGACACCCCAGGCTTTCATTTTATGTATGTTTTCAATTTTTTTACGCAGCCATTTTACCACCAATCGCTCGTAAATCTTGACGTAAGTTAAAAAAACAGCATTTTTCACACTTGCACTTCAATGTTGATGTGAATTTCAAGCACATGATAGGTGAAGATTTTTAAAAATGCATTGTTTAGTGTTCAGCTCCTTCTTCTGAGTACGGCAAAACCCCATATGCATAGGTTTCTCAAGGTTTGGGAGAGCTACGGGGCCCAAATTGGAACATGTGCGTTTCCAGTTTCACACTTTGAATTTTCACAGCTTGCATCACTGGTGCCATGTCTCATTTGGGGCTGTGTAACAGTGCTCCACTCTAAGATTTCCCCCCAAAAGTATATATTTTTGGAAAGTAGACACCCCAGGCTTTCATTTTATGTATGTTTTCAATTTTTTTACGCAGCCATTTTACCACCAATCGCTCGTAAATCTTGACGTAAGTTAAAAAAACAGCGTTTTTCACACTTGCACTTCAATGTTGATGTGAATTTCAAGCACATGATAGGTGAAGATTTTTAAAAATGCATTGTTTAGTGTTCAGCTCCTTCTTCTGAGTACGGCAATACCCCATATGCATAGGTTTCTCAAGGTTTGGGAGAGCTACGGGGCCCAAATTGGAACATGCGCGTTTCCAGTTTCACACTTTGAATTTTCACTGCTTGCATCACTGGTGCCATGTCTCATTTGGGGCTGTGTAACAGTGCTCCACTCTAAGATTTCCCCCCAAAAGTATATATTTTTGGAAAGTAGACACCCCAGGCTTTCATTTTATGTATGTTTTCAATTTTTTTACGCAGCCATTTTACCACCAATCGCTCGTAAATCTTGACGTAAGTTAAAAAAACAGCGTTTTTCACACTTGCACTTCAATGTTGATGTGAATTTCAAGCACAAGATAGGTGAAGATTTTTAAAAATGCATTGTTTAGTGTTCAGCTCCTTCTTCTGAGTACGGCAATACCCCATATGCATATATTTCTCAAGGTTTGGGAGAGCTACAGGGCCCAAATTGGAACATGCGCGTTTCCAGTTTCACACTTTGAATTTTCACAGCTTGCATCACTGGTGCCATGTCTCATTTGGGGCTTTGTAACAGTGCTCCACTCTAAGATTTCCCCCCAAAAGTATATATTTTTGGAAAGTAGACACCCCAGGCTTTCATGTTATGTATGTTTTAAAAATGTTTACGCAGCCATTTTACCACCAATCGCTCGTAAATCTTGACGTAAGTTAAAAAAACAGCGTTTTTCACACTTGCACTTCAATGTTGATGTGAATTTCAAGCACACGATAGGTGAAGATTTTTAAAAATGCATTGTTTAGTGTTCAGCTCCTTCTTCTGAGTACGGCAATACCCCATATGCATAGGTTTCTCAAGGATTGGGGGAGCTACAGGGCCCAATTTTGAACAAATATTGAATTTTCACATCTTGGTTAACTGATGCCATTACTCATTTTGGGCTATGTTCCAGTGCTGCACTTTAGAATTTCCCCCCAAAAGTGTATATTTTTGGAATGTAGACACCCCCAGCTTTCATTTTAGGTGTGTTTTCAAATTTTTTACACGGCCATTTTACCACCACTTTCTCATAAACTTGACGTAAGTAAAAAAACAGCGTTTTTCACACTTTGCCTTCAATGTTGATGTGAATTTCAAGCACAGAATAGGTGAAGATTTTATAAACTGAATTGAATAGTGTTCAGCTCCTTCTTCTGAGTATGGCAATACCCCATATGCATAGCTTTCTCATGGTTTGGGGGAGCTACGGGGGCCAAATTGGAACATGTGCGTTTCCAGGTTCACACTTTGAATCTTCACAGCTTGCGTTACTGGTGCCATGTCTCATTTGGGGCTGTGTAACAGTGCTCTTTTTTTAAGATTTCCCCCCAAAAGTGTATATTTTTGGAAAGTAGACACCCCAGGCTCTCGTTTTAGGTGTGTTTTCCAATTTTATACACTGCCATTTTACCACCAATCCTGTGAAAATTTGACGTAAGTAAAAAAAATTCAGCATTTTTCACACTTTGCCTTCAATGTTGATGTGAATTTCAAGCACAGAATAGGTGAAAATTTTATAAACTGAATTGATTAGTGTTCAGCTCCTTCTTCTGAGTACGGCAATACCCCATATGCATAGCTTTCTCATGGTTTGGGGGAGCTACGGGGGCCAAATTGGAACATGCGCGTTTCCAGGTTCACACTTTGAATCTTCACAGCTTGCGTTACTGGTGCCATGTCTCATTTGGGGCTGTGTAACAGTGCTCTTTTTTTAAGATTTCCCCCCAAAAGTGTATATTTTTGGAAAGTAGACACCCCAGGCTCTCGTTTTAGGTGTGTTTTCCAATTTTATACACTGCCATTTTACCACCAATCCTGTGAAAATTTGAAGTAAGTAAAAAAAATTCAGCATTTTTCACACTTTGCCTTCAATTTTGATGTGAATTTCAAGCACAGAATAGGTGAAGATTTTATAAACTGAATTGATTAGTGTTCAGCTCCTTCTTCTGAGTACGGCAATACCCCATATGCGTAGCTTTCTCATGGTTTGGGGGAGCTACGGGGGCCAAATTGGAACATGCTCGTTTCCAGGTTCACACTTTGAATCTTCACAGCTTGCGTTACTGGTGCCATGTCTCATTTGGGGCTGTGTAACAGTGCTCTTTTTTTAAGATTTCCCCCCAAAAGTGTATATCTTTGGAAAGTAGACACCCCAGGCTCTCGTTTTAGGTGTGTTTTCCAATTTTATACACAGCCATTTTACCACCAATCCCTCGTAAACCATGACGTAAGTAAAAAAAAAAAACAGCGTTTTTCACACTTAGGGTTGGTGGCAGTATACTGGGCTGCATACAAATTGGTTTGGGAAACAATTTCACCTAAAATGTCTTCCCCCAAAAACAAATCAAAAAAATGATCATGGGTAAATCCTTCCACATCAATTTGAATCCCTGGGTTGCCTGTGAATTCTGAGATTTGTGGGCATAAATTGATACCCATTCATTAGGATCCGGAGTGGCAGGTGTTGGGGCATTTCTTTGGGCAGGTCTTTGGGCAGATCTTTTGGCAGGTGCTGGGGCAGTTGCCAGGGCAGCTCTTGGGGCAGCACTTGGGGCATTTCTTTGGTAGGTCTTTGGGCAGATCTTTTGGCAGGTGCTGGGGCAGTTGCCAGGGCAGCTCTTGGGGCAGCACTTGGGGCATTTCTTTGGGTAGGTATTTTGGTAGGTCTTTGGGCAGTTCTTTTGGCAGGTGCTGGGGCAGTTGCCAGAGCAGCTTTTGGGGCAGTGCGTCTTTTCTTGACAGAAGGCCCAGCGTCATCACTAGAGCTGCTCTCACTTTCTGAAAACTGCGCTATGTCAAAATCTGACGCAGTGTCTGTTGCCTCAGAGTCAGACGCCAAAAAGGCATATGCCTCTTCAACGCTGTACCTGCGCTGCATTTTGCCCACTAAAAAAGCTTTTTTTTTTCTTACGCTATCCCTAAACCTAAATCTAACCCTAAAACTTACCCTAGCCTACGTATATCCTGAACCTACCTAACCCAAATGAACTACCTATCTAAACTGCACTTATTATATATATATATATATATATATATATATATATATTTTTTTTTTTTTTTTTTTTTTTTTTTTTTTTTTTTGGGGGGGGGTTGGGGTTTTTTGGGGGGGGTTTTTTTCTTACGCTATCCCTAAACCTAAATCTAACCCTAAAACTTACCCTAACCTACGTATATCCTGAACCTACCTAACCCAAGTGAACTACCTATCTACACTGCACTTATTATATATATATTTTTTTTTTTTTTTTGGGGGGGGGTTTTGGGGTTTTTTGGGTTTTTTATTTTTCTTACGCTATACCTAAACCTAAATCTAACCCTAAAACTTACCCTAACCTACGTATATCCTGAACCTACCTAACCCAATTGAACTACCTATCTAAACTGCGCTTATTATATATTTTTTTTTTTTGGGGGGGGGTTTGGGTTTTTTTTTTTTTTTTTCCCCCTAAACCTAAATCTATCCCTAAAAATTTCCCTAACACACGTCTACACTAAACCTACCCAACTACCTACCAAAATACCTAAACTATATTTATTATAAAAAAAAAAAAAAAAAAAAAAAATTTAAAAGAAATTTAAAAAAAATTTAAAAAATTTTTAAAAAATCTAAAAAAATTCAAGGGGGATGGAGGGTGTCCCACACATCAGAAAACACTGATCTGCAGCAAATTGATCACTCCAAGAGTGATCAGATGGGGGGGCACTTATTGATCACTGCAGAACAGTGATCAAAGGGTTAATTTTCTTTATTTAAACTTTTTTTTTTACTTTTTTTTTTACAGGCACACTGGAACACCATCTCCCTCTGTCTCTCTCCACCTTAGCAGTATGCAAGGTGGAGGGAGGCAGAGAGATCTGACAGGGACAGTATTTACAAATACTGTCCCTGTCATTCAGGTTTTGCAACATGTGATTCGCTTTTGAAGCGAATCGCATGTTGCAACAATGTTTCAGCCGCTTGTTTCTAAGTGTCCCGATACCGGGACACTTAGTAACAAGCGGCTTGAACTCTTCCATCGCTCCGTGCGGCCGCGATGGAAGAGTTTAACCCTTGACGTACCAGGACCGTCAAGGGTCGTTCGGTCACATTTACCCTTGACGGTCCTGGTACGTCAAGGGTCGCTAAGGGGTTAATAGGGGCGATAGAATTACATAGGGTTGCTGGATATTATATATGCAACTCCTTTTATTGCTATCGTTTACCAGTTGGTGCTTGAATTTTTTTGAGCCAGTCTTTGGTTTGCATATATATACCTTATAGACAACATGCCCCCATCTTGCTATTGTATGTCTATTATGTGTCAATAAAGATTTTTTGTTTTTATGTGATTTTATCTTTTTCACATACTGTTCAATGCCACTTCAATTTCTTTATATAGCTATGTTGTGACGAATCCATATTATATTAGTTACAATTATAGGTACTTAAGAGTGCTGCTCGATAGTAGTCTACTCTAGTGTTGAGCGAGCACCCCGATGCTCGGGTGCTCGGGTGCTCTGACCGAGCACCCCCTGAGGCTTGAGTGCTCGGCCGAGCACCCGAGCCCCATTCAAGTCAATGGGGCGACACCAGGCACCCCCTGCTCTGATGAGGGGAGGGTGCCTGGTCAATGCCCCCTTCATCTCCGCTATGCCCCCTTCATCTCCGAATGCCCCCTTCATCTCCGCAATGTCCCCCTTCATCTCCGCAATGTCCCCCTTCATCTCCGCTATGCCCCTCTTCCACAATGTGCCCCTTCATCTCCGCTATGCCCCTCTTCCACAATGTGCCCCTTCATCTCCGCTATGCCCCTCTTCCACAATGTCCCCCTTCATCTCCTCTATGCCATAGAGGAGATGAAGGGGGACATTGTGGAAGAGGGGCATAGCGGAGATGAAGGGGCACATTGTGGAAGAGGGGCATAGCGGAGATGAAGGGGGACATTGTGGAAGACGGGCATAGCGGAGATGAAGGGGGACATTGTGGAAGAGGGGCATAGAGTCTATGCCCCTCTTCCACAATGTCCCCCTTCATCTCCGCAATGCCCCCTTCATCTCCGCAATGCCCCCGTACCTCCAGTCCCTGGTGGTCCAGCGGAGCGTCTTCGGATCTGTGCCTCTTCCGGCACAGATCCCCGCCACCCGAACATGGCGGGAGAGCACATGGCGGTACTCGACGAGTACCGCCATGTGCCGAGCAGAGCGATGCTCGAGCCGATCCGAGCATCGGCCGAGCACGCTCGCTCATCACTAGTCTACTCTTTTCGTCTTTCTTTTTTGTTTTTTGATATATTCTACTACTTAGCACCTTCGCTTATTAGCATTTGTACCTATTTATATTATCTTTCTAGGTGGTGCCGAATTTCTTTTTGTTTATTGTCCTACTTTTCTTGGTTTTTCCAAGATTTTCCTATTTGGCACACCAGTTAGTCTAGATAAGAGAATTATGGCTTCGTTCAACATGTTTGCTGATTTGGCCAATAAAACTTTGGAACGTCAAAAACATTTAAAAGATATTTATACCTTAAAAAATGTAGAGATCACTGACCAAAACTCCTCGCATAGTAAACTGTTTAAGGATTTACAAAAATTACTTATTAAACAGTCTAAGACCTGGTGGAATATTAATTATTTTCAGAGTTATATCTCAAAGGATATGATTCCAAGAGGTCTAAGAGTACAGATTTTTCCTGCATATGCATTAGATGATACTGATTTTAAAGACAAATGGGAATCAGTTCTTAATAAATGTTCTAAAGATCTTATGAATCTCTTAATAGAATACGATCAATTAAAAATGTCCAGATTACAGAAAGAAATAGAGGAGATAGATCTTAAATTAAAAAGTTTTGAGGACATCAATGCAATTGAAGAATCTTTTAAACAAATGACTAATAGGGTGGATAAGATTGAGGAGGATATTATTAAGAAGAAAAAGAGAACATTTATGAGAGATCTCAATGATTATAGTAACAAAAGAGTATATAGGTGGGGAGGGTTTGCTAAAATTACAACAACTGATACAGATATATCCAGTTCCAATATTGATTCATCTGATGCTGAAGGAACCCAATTGGTTCCTTTTTTAAAGGTGCATCACAACAAAAACAGAAGAGGAAGAAACGCAAGACGAGGCGGGGGGGGGGGAAGAAATTTCGATCAAGGTCCTCCACATCAATACAATATGAGACAGAGAAACAACAGAGAACTGAGACAGGATGTGGAGGAAGTCAAAATAAGTTGACGGTTGTCAATTTATCAGACAGACTTCTAACAGAAGCACAGATCTCAGTCCTTGAATTAGGACTTTCATTTTCTCCATCAGCATCACTTATGAAAGATTTACATTTATTTACCAGAAAGTTACTTTTAAAAACGTTTTTTTCTGGTGATAAAGCTGATTCTATATCTGGAAGTTTGTCTGTTCAAGATTTGGAAACCCTTGAGATATTAGAGGAACTTATGTCTAAAGATGACCCATGTAATAATCAATGGTTGGATAAAATACATTTGAAATCCAATTTTACCCCACCTATACATATCTCACCACATTTTCAGGTATTTTATCAATTGGTCAAGTCGGATCTTTTGAAGTATGATTTTTCTGATATACAACCTAATTTGACTAAACATCAAATGGCGGCTATTAAGGAAATTTCAATGTGGGATGACGTGATAGTGAAAGAATCAGATAAAGGAGGTAACGTGGTATTATGCCCTTTAGAGATGTATATGCAGGAAGCACAACGACAATTAAAGGATACTAACTGCTATAAAAGACTTTTAGGCAATCCCACTGAGGAGTTTCTTAAGAAATATAGAGCTCTTATTGATGAGGCAAAATTGAATAATATTATTAAATATAAAAAGGAGATTAAGTTTTTAGAAGTCTGCAATCCTAAAGTAGCTACGTTTTACCTCCTACCAAAGATCCATAAAAATATTAAAAAACCTACTGGCAGGCCCATTATTGCTGGAATTGACAGCTTGACAGAAAGGGCTAGTAAATATTTAGATTATAGACTCCGTGACTTTGTACTGACTATGCCATCTTATGTTAAGGACACGATGGAAGTGCTTAATAGACTTCAAGAATTACATATTTCTGAACAGACACAAATAGTGACATGTGATGTGGAGTCACTTTATACTAGTATTAAACATGATAAAGGATGTCAGGCTATTCAATATTTCCTTGACTCCCAATCTGTTAATACTCAAAGTGAAAATATGTTTATTCTTAAACTATTACGGTTTGTATTGACGCACAATTATTTTACTTTCAATGACAATTTTTTCCTGCAGTTGAGAGGCACTGCCATGGGCAGTGCCTGTGCCCCCACATATGCTAATTTATTTTTGGGGTGGTGGGAACATGCATGTGTTTTTTGTGATCTTAATGATCAATATACATCGTGCATTACGTTGTATGTACGTTATATTGATGATATTTTGTTTTTTTGGGATGGTCCCATTGATCTTCTGCAGGAATTCATTGAAAAACTTAATCATAATGACTTGAATTTGCATTTGACCTATACAGTTAGTTCACAACAGGTTGAGTTTTTGGATTTACAAACTATACGTGATTCAGAAAATAGAATTATGACTAATTTATTTAGGAAACTCACAGCAACTAATTCTATTTTACACTATGATAGTAATCATCCGCGATCTGTTAAAAATAATATACCGTTTGGAGAGTTTTTGCGTGTTAGACGCAATTGCACAACTGTAGAACTGTTCAAATCTGGTGCTGTTGATCTCAAGACTCGTTTGTCAGATAGTGGTTATAGTAATAATCTCATTAAAAAAGCCTACCATCGTGCTTTACATACTAAAAGGGACTCATTATTATTTAAAAAATCTAGAGAAGATACTATGACAGGTCCTATTAGGTTTATTATGGACTAAAGAGGAAAGACTGAAATAGTGAGGAAGATTTTAAATAAACATATTTATATTCTTCATAATGACCCAGATTTACGGGAGGCAATTGGCACTCACATACCGGTCACGTTTAGGAGGTCACCTAATTTACGTGACAAATTGGTGAGAAGCCATTTTTCCAGACGTAAAGGGGTACTACCTGTTAAAGGGTCTTTTCCTTGCTATTCATGTAGTACCTGTCAATACATGAGGAAAGTACAACATATGGAGGATAGATTTGGAAAGGTTTACACTATAGAGACATATATTAGTTGTAAAACTAGAGGGGTAATCTATTGTATTGAATGTGGTTGTCCCAAACGATACATAGGAATGACTAAAAGAACGTTACATGAACGTATTGGAGAACATATAAGAGATATTAAGAACATCAATAAGGATAGAGAACAGGGAAGACAACTTTCCCCAGTGGCTAGACACTTTATGATATTCCATCAAGGAAAGCTTAATAGCCTGTCATGTTGGGGGCTTGAACGTGTTTCACTGGGAATCAGGGGAGGAGATTTGGTTCAGGCCCTTTTGAGAAAAGAATGTGAGTGGATTTTCAATTTGAATACTCTGTATCCTGAGGGCATGAATGAAACTCTAAATTTTGGAGTTTTTATTTAATTTGAATCCCTGACCCCTGATTCTTACAATAATCTCTTCCTTATATTCCCTTACATTACTTCATCCTTATACTTTCAGGATCGTTTTTTGTTTTCAACTTTAAATATGTGTCTTCCACAATTGTATTTATGCTTATATAATTTGAGATTTTTTGGTAATAATTTACTCCATTTAGGGATGTTTTAGCAAATGGGATGCTGTCACTTTAAATAATAGAGGATAATTTGGAGCATTTTTTGTTCTTATAGATGGCTGCTAGTGAGAAACCATGGTTTCTTTTCACCCATGTGTGTTATGGTATAACATCTTTCTCCCTTTTGTGTGGAAGTATTTTCGCTGATATATGGATATATGGATGAGTGTAATACTTCCTCCTTTACGCCTTGGATATATTTTCTCTTCAATAATAATGAGTTATAGGGGTAGAATTTTTCGCGATAAGTTTTCACTGATTGTGATTCTGTAACATCGTCTGCGCAAGTTCTGCCTTTCTATTTGTGTTGTCACGGAGTTTTTTTCTGGTTTGTGGGTTTCAATGTAGCAAAATATTTCGCTACATTGTATTTCTGGTGCTTTTGACTGACACGTGAATTAGCCAATTGCTGGTTAGCATTAATTCGTTTAAAACTATTTTGTCCAATCGGATTCTTTTAACAAGTATAAAAACCGGAAGTTTTATATACTCGGTTTGATTGCCTCCGACGAAGCCCGTGTGTACAGGAGAAACGCGTTAGGATGTTTTTTCTTATATTTAGATCTGAGTTTATGTAGCAATTATTGGGGCTATAGTTCTTATTGGGATTGATGCAAGCCTTGGGCTGGCTGAACTTAGATAGTATGATACTTTAGATCATTACAATAGGGCTGTGTATTATATACGAGCCACCAATTTATATCTGCACTATAGTAATGCGCTGTTTCGGTGTATACTATAGATGCTTGTGTGCCGATTATACTACATATTAGCACTTTCTTGTTGACTGGTAACCAATACTTATAGGGGCGATGGATAATATATAGGGTTGCTGGAGAGCTTATATGCAACCTCTGAGATTTCCATCGTTTACCAGTTGGTACCTGAATTGATTGGTGATATTCCTATTTGTTTGATCTAGTTTATTCTATACAGGCGACCAACATTAATAGGGGCGATAAAATTTCATAGGGTTGCTGGATAGTATATATGCAACTCCTTTTATTGCTATCGTTTACCAGTTGGTGCTTGAATTTTTTTGAGCCAGTCTTTGGTTTGCATATATATACCTTATAGACAACATGCCCCCATCTTGCTACTGTATGTCTATTATGTGTCAATAAAGATTTTATGTTTTTATGTGATTTTATCTTTTTCACATACTGTTCAATGCCACTTCAATTTCTTTATATAGCTATGTTGTGACGAATCCATATTATATTAGTTACAATTATAGGTACTTAAGAGTGCTGCTCGATAGTAGTCTACTCTTTTCCTCTTTCTTTTTTGTTTTTTAATTGTTTTAATTTCTACAATTTTGGAGACCTTAGTGCATATGCTGCACAGAATAACATAGGAACTGGAGAAATTATTTCACTGGATAAGTCATCCCCACTCCATCACCTCTCTTTTGCGCCTTAGTGCATAACCACCCAGTTTTTCTTTTGATATTAGTGTTCCTTTAAGAGAGTTAAAGCTAAATGGACATCCTTGAATCCCCTTGAATGATAGAGAGGTTGCCAGCACATTGGAAGTTATACACTGTGGAGTGAGTTGATAAAGCAGAGATGACTTCTCCAGTGATATCACTTCTCCAGTTTCTATGTTATTCTAAGGAACCTATGCACTAAGATCTCTCCCACTTGAGAAATCATAGTGTAGAATATCTTAGGAACTGGGGAAGTGATATCACTTGAGAAGTCTCTGCTTTATCACCTCTTTATCACCTCTTTATCACCCCTTAGTATATCTTCCTCATTGTTTCATAATGAATTATCAATCTTTCTGGCATCCATAGTTTAGACAACTAGCACATTGTATAAAAGAACTGTGATACTTCAGTCAGCTAACTCATTTTACTATGCAGCTGTTCCATTATGATCTAAACATATTTACTTTTTGACTTCGAAAGTTCAGTAGACTTTGTATCCTTAAGAGGATAAGAAGATTGCACAGGACCATTTACTTCTATCTTACTCTTTGATTAGAAAATACTTTTTTGTTGGTAAAAATAAAATCCTATATCAAGGATTATTTTACTATGATTGTCAGTGCAGCATATCCATATACCCAACTGCTCTTATCGCCTCTCCCAAAAGGCTCTCTAAAACCAGCTTATCGTTAGCTGCTGTGAGTTGAAAATCTAAAATTAATGAGCTCTGTATTCCTGACATCACTCCCCATGGATTGCCATCCATCTGGAGCTAACACTGCTGTTTTCTTCACTCTTATTTTAATATACCCAAAGTGTGCTGGAAGATCTGTCTGTATTTTGATAGCCTTTCTGTTGGTTGACTACATGATTAGGTAAAGAGATCCATGTTTATGAAAGGAACAGTTTTTCTTAATATGAACCACTTTGAAAGTTCTTTCCATCTGATGACTTTAAAGAAGATTAAAAATCTTATTTTGTTGATAGCTTTGTACTTTTGTACAAAATATGCTTTTTAACCCTCTGTGTGCTAGAGAGGTATTCAACGCATTGCAACACACTCCCAAAATCCACAGCAGTCAAGAATGATAACATCATTAACCTTATCTTTTGCTAGGGTCCGGGCCGGAAAGTAATATCCCAAGTCTCCCCAGCATCCTTATGGTCTACCTCAGTAAAGACATTGCCATTACCAGTGCAACCATCAGACAGCAATTCTGAAAATATGAGACTATGGCAATATGTATCTACACAATACACATTTTATGATGCAATGCCCACATGTGGCAATTAGAATGCAGGATATAAGGTAATGTGTATAGACTGTCCATCCTGTATAATTTGCAAAGCTCATTGTAGGGAGGGTCAATTATCTTATTAATAATTGATAATGAGTCATAACACATGGGAAGTTAGGCACCTGCCACCACCACCACAAGTCAGCTCATCAGCCCACCACCTGGAATGAGAAAAATGTAAACAATTTCCTTCTAGCAGGCCTGTTCTAAATGCTACATTTTATTTTAAGACTTACTCTGCCATGGGTGCAGCCATTAAAAAAACGTTAGCAAGTTTAAATGGAACTGTCAAATTCTGGGGGTGAGTAATGGGGTAAGGACCACATATTGTGCTGGGGTATGGAGACTTGTTCACAAAAACTGCAGTTTACTCTCACCCCCAATGGGTCCTTTGCTGGAGCTGTTGTTGTGGGCTTGGGTTAAAGGATGGCTACCGACTTGCTCCACAAGATTTTGCTGGATTACCAGTTTCGTACAATATGTCAGCTCTCTGTACTCACAGTGGCCGCATTGAGTAGTACTGCCATCCAACCAGGGCTTATCTGGGTTCAGATGTTAGGGCAGTAGGGCCTTAAACCAGTCTTAATTGCGCTTAGGGGCCCAGCACCAGTGCAAGTCTCATGTTGACAGTCTCACTCTGGGATATTTAGACACCTTACACATTAACCCTTTAGCGGTTCAGATGGTTGAGCTCTTTGCCAATTAGGTGACAAATCTCTTTTAACCATCTGTAATTGCCACAACATTTTTTCTTCTTTTTATGAATGCATTTTTGGCCAGTTGCCAGCCACAGGGGAGGACAATTCAGGATAAATATCATTGACAACGTTAAAAAAATACTGACTGAAAAATCGGATAGGGGAGGTCAGTTCAGCAAAGGAGGAGTGCAGACACAGCTTGGAGGTAAACAGGCCCAGGAGGGCAATATGCAACTAAACGTACATATGTAAGTACAACTTTCTATAATGTCTATTCATACTAAATAAACATGCTCATAATATAGGGAGTGCGCTTCCTCCAAGGAGAGCTGGGGTGGAAGGTGTGAGGAGAATTTGCAGAACAGGGGACATCCTGCAGTGATGTACAGTACAGCTTGTACCAGAGAAAGAGTAAGTGGTGCCGTCACTAGTTATTTTATAAAATGTTTCCAGAAGGTGGTGCTAAAGGAAGCAAAAGGCATTTATTTTACTAAAGGAAAAACTTTTTATTTTTTACATTTCCACCCCTTCGAACGTACTGAAATCTGTGAAAACGATGGGATTTCCAACTGTATTCATTAGCTAGAGCTCTTAGGAGAAAAATGGCACCTCACTGGTATGAGTTGGCATCCCTTATAGGGGTGCTAGAAGTAGATGAACAACATTATACCAACTACAACCTACTAAAATCTCTGATTTTTCTAACACTTTCTCAAACATGACTTGCCTATTTGAAAATGGTTATAACAGCCAAAAAAGTGAAAAAAATGTAGACAAACCATACCATTTCAATTAAAAGATAACCTGCCGTATCTAATGAGGGGTTGTTTGCCTTCTTACCCCAGGCCAGGTGTGCACAAATGTTTCCAGAAGATGGCGCTAAAGGAAAATATGGAATTGTCTTCTATTTCCTCCCTTCAAATGTTCTGAACTCTGTGAAACTCATGGAATCTCCAACTGTATTCAGTAGCTAGTGCTCTTAGGAGAAAAATGGCAACCCATTGGTATGAGTTGACATACCTTAGGCAGTGCTAGAACTGCAAAACTACACCTGTTACATTTTTGTAACATTTATTCATAAATTGCATGTATGAAAATGACTATAACAGCTACAGGATTGAAGAAAAGGTATAGAAACCATACTATTTTGGAAAGAAGATAACCTGAGACATCGAATGAGGGGTCACTTGCCTTTCTACCCCTAATTCAGTGTGCACGACTATTTCCAGAATTTGGTGCTACAGGAAAAAAAAAACAAAAAAAACTTTTTTTTACATATAAGTATCACGGTGCCCGTGATTGCTGACTTCTGCTGTCAGTCAGGTGTGTGTACTCTCCATTGGCTGCCTGTCTTTTACCCGCCCAGTATTGCCTATATAGACTGGGCTGAGGCACCCTTTGGTTGCCCTTTCATGGTGTCTCTATGTCAGCAGTCACCTGCCTGTTCCATTACCTGTTCCTTGGGCCTGTTCCCTTTGTTACCAGTGTCAGCGGTCTCCAATAGTCAGTGCCTCTCCTGTGTGGTTCCTGCCTTGGTCCGGATCCGGTTGGCCTGCTGTTCCTGCTTCCGTTATTGACCCCATGTTGCCATTGTTCCTGCTCCGTTCCTGACCTGGCTGGCAGTCCTGTCGTTCCTGTGGGCGTCCTGGCTTGTCTGCTGCTACTGCGTTGTATCCTGACTTCATCTACTGACTATTGGGTCACCTGGGCGACATTCTGATCACTGGTTTGCTCCACACTACCGATTGCTGATTCCGTTGTATAGAACCGGTTGGGTTTCGCTGTCTCCCAGTACATGGTACTGGTTTACTCCACACTACCGGTTGCTGATTCCGTTGTATAGAACCGGTTGGGATTCTCTATCTCCCAGTATGTGGTACTGGTTTACTCCACTCTTCACCGGTTGCTGATTCGCTGTATAGAACCGGTTAGACGCTATTGTGGCCCATTACACCATACTGGTTTACTCCACACTACTGGCTGCTGATTCCGTTGTATAGGACCGATTGTGCTTCACTGTCTCCCAGTACATGGTACTGGTTTTCTCCACTCTTCACCGGTTGCTGATTTGCTGTATAGAACCGGTTAGACGCTATTGTTGCCCATTACACCATACTGGTTTACTCCACGCTACCGGTTGCTGATTCGCTGTATAGAACCAGTCAGACGCTATTGTTGTCCATTACATCATACTGGTTTACTCCACACTACCGGTTGCTGATTCGCTGTATAGAACCGGTCAGACGCTATTGTTGTTCATTATACCATACTAGTTTACTCCACACTACCGGTTGCTGATTCGCTGTATAGAACCAGTCAGACGCTATTGTTGTTCATTACACCATACTGGTTTACTCCACATTACCGGTTGCTGATTCGCTGTATAGAACCGGTTAGACGCAATTGTTATCCATACATGTTACTGGGCTCTCCTTAGTCACCGGTTGCTGATTCCGTTTTATAGAACCGGTTGGGCTTCGCTGTCTCCCAGTAGGTGGTACTGGTTTACTCCACTCTTCACCGGTTGCTGATTCGCTGTATAGAACCGGTTTGGTTTCCCTGGTGGTGATACTGGTTTGCTCCACTGTTCCATCTAATGCTGCTATTCCATCTATTCAGCATTAGTGGAGCTGTCCTTCTGTCCTCCTGGCTGCCTTGCCCGGTATATTGGCAAGGCCGGTAGAGCCATATTCAGATTGATTGTTACCCTCCAGGCTGCCTTGTCCAGTATATTGGCAAGGCTGGTAGAGCCTGTCTCCATTCTACGGCGCCAGCTTACAGGCTGCCTTGCCCGGTATATTGGCAAGGCCGGTAGAGCCTGTCTCCATTCCACTGTGCCAGCTTACAGGCTGCCTTGCCCGGTATATTGGCAAGGCCGGTAGAGCCTACATTCTGTATCTTGCTAATACTACTGTTTGTAACTATTATGTACAAGTGATATGTGTGTATGTTCAGGACCCGTGAGGGTTCCCATTGAACTTTTCAATAAAGTTTGATTTTTATCTTAATCTGTGTCTGAGAGTCTAACAATCCGTGACAATAAGTCACTTAAAAATGCAGTAAAATGGTTCAACACAATGGGATTTCCTAGGAGGATCTCCTGCCAGCCTAAGAAAAACGGTACCCCACTGGTGTGGGTTGATATACCATATTGAATGCCAAGAGTGTTTCTTCCAGTGGAACAAGAATGGGAAACCAAACAGTGTATGTGTAATTCTATGTCTACCAGTTGAAACAAGCTAGGATGTACACCGGTGTATGTGCAAAACTGTGACTGCCAGTGGAACCAGGTGTGGGGCGGGGTGAGGGGTCAGGCAGTGTATGTGTGTATGTCTACCAGTGGTCAGTGAGCAAGGATGATGGTGGATGGGGGGGTCAGATATTGCATTTTAACAGATGTAATAGTATTAAGTCCTTGGAATGCTAGAATGTCTGCAATGCTTTGTTCCGCAATGCCTTAAAGACCTTTCGAGCATTTGGGGGGTTAAAAGTCCCATCTAAATTAACAGGAATTTAGATTTGCGGCAGTTGGTTTGCCCCAGAATTGCTTCTAATTTTCTGTAAACTTTCAGAAGATTATAAGCAGTGCACTAATTCCCCCACTGGTAAATCCCTGGATGCTACAGAGAATAATGCAATATGTTGGAATCCTCTACAATCCAAGTGGTTACTCGTATATGTATATGAATAGCAGGGTACCTACTGGGTACATATTGTGGTGGCACCTCTAAATTTTGATTTATACTGGAAAAGTAGGGTACATATAAGTGTTTCCTGGACCTGGGATCTTAAGGGGTTGGGGTGTGTGATGTGGGGAGGGGATAGGAGCATGTACTCCATATGAGAGGCTCTATGGAATGACTGCAACAGATACAAGAAGGCCTGCAAAAGCAGGTCTGTGGTAAAGAAATTGGATGACAGGGCTCCCTCGAATGGCATTCACAGAGTACTTGGTGGGCACTACTGAGAACATTTGGCATAGAAATCCTTACATGCCTCTCAGAGACAGAGGGCTTGTACACTGACCAACTAATTTTTTATTCTTCTAGTCATTCAGAAGTCTCAAACAATTTCTCTATACTTTCGCTACTATTTTCAGGACAGTTTTAGTGTTGTTTGTCTCACAGTTAGATGAAGCAGTTGTTTGAGCTGCTACACCTTCTTCTACTACACCATCAACAATAGAATGTTACTCGTTGTGGTCTTCAGGGTTCCTGTCTTTCACCTATCAAACTTTTTTTATTATTAACTGCCCCCCCCCATCAACAATAAAAGCACACTTCCTGTTTTAACTGCTCCGCCATCACAGTGATAACAGCCAGATCAGGAGGAACCTTGGATCACGGCTGCCTGTGTGTTCCCAGTCACTCAGTCACACAGAATTTTTTGGTATTTGGGGTAATTGCCCTATGCTTACACACCCAGACTCCCCTGACAGAGATAATAGCCAGGTCAGGGCAGGATGGAACTTGGACAACAGCTGCCTTTGTCTACTCGGTCACACATAATTTGGAGGTATTTGAGGTAAACCTCTTTTGCTTCCTTCTCACATCCCCAGACTCCCCTAGCACAGAGATAACAGCCAGATCAGGAAGAAATTTGGATCGCGGCTGCCTGTGTCTGCCCAGTCAGTAACGCAGGATTTGGGATCAAATCTCCTTTGCCCCATTCAAACCCCTTAGACTCCTCTAGCACAGAGATCACAGCCATATCAGAAAAGAACATGGATTATGGCTGCCTGTGTCTTCCCAGTCACACATAATTTGGGGATATTTAGGGTAAATCTCCTTTCTCCCTTCCTCTCCCCCCAGAGTGCCCCCATATTCCCCAAACACATCGAAATGATTTCCAGCCTACAAGACTCCCTAACCTAAACTTCATCTCCACTTCATTAGCCTGTCTTCTCTAGCTCAAAAATATGTTGCTTTATCTCTTGCTAACAAACTCAGAATGGCATTTTGTGGGAACCTGACACTCCTTTTATACTATGCCTGCAGGAAATGAAGGGAAACATGCCACATGGTGGGAGTGGGGGATTAAATCTTCCTATTGATTTCAATTAAATGAGTTGGATAAAAAAAAAAAAAAAAGGCGGAAAATCTTTTTCTTGGAAAATTTCCCACTCGGCAGGAAGTGCCATTTTTCTCCTGTTTCATATCTGAGGTGAAAAGATTTGCCCATCTCTACTTAAGGCATTCTACAAAGCTCTTTCAATCTGGATGACCCTACTGAAGGATCATCCTATTTGGATACAATACAACAACCCCACCATGGTGGTATACAGATATCATCACAGGGGAACCAAAAGCAACATGGTTGGAAGTAAAGAAGATTCTGTACTGGAAAAAAGATAAATGTCCCAGCCGTCTCAGCAATGTATATGTCATGGTTACCCAGAGAAGTTCAGGAGTCGGTATGGTTTAGTTAATGCAGTTTATTAACAAATTACATAAAGAGGATATATACAGTATATACAATAAGAATAAGCACAGGGTAATAGCCAGCAAGCCTGCTATCAGAAATAATAGGTTGCAATGCTAAACCACTGTGCTGGAGACTAGGCCTTAGCCACTGGAAGTCTCAGCTGGAACCAGGAACAGGAACTGGAACAGGAACCAAGGATCTTGATCCGATGAGGAATGAGGTCTGACTCCGTCTGCAGTCAGAAGGAAATATCATTGACTCACGCCTGCAGTCAGTAGGAGCGAATACTGACTCACGCTTGCAGTCAGTAGGATTGAATACTGACTCATGCCTGCAGTCAGTAGAAGTAAGATGAAAAGTGACTCACGCCTGCAGTCAGCTATGCAAGTCTACCAGAGCCCCAGGCCCGCACTTTATTGGGTGTCTGATCACCAGGGGAAAAGACGAAAGAATAGTCAGACAGAGCCACAAGTCAGCACCAGAGGGGGTGGTCAGACAAGCCGGGTCATAGACAGTTCAGGTAGTCAGCCAGAGCCACAAGTCTGCACCAGACTTGGATGTCCACTATTAGGGGTTAGGCAAAAGAATAGTCAGACAGAGCAACAGGTCAGCACTAAAAAGGATGGAAGACTAGCCAGGTCATACACGGAGCCCAAGGTAACAGAACTGCTATGAACAACAATGCAAGGGCAACTGAGTCAAGCCTCAGTCTGCTCTTTAAACTCCTCCACAGGAAGTAGGAGGAGCAGCTCAGAGGGAGGAAGTAGGAAGTTGATAGAAGGAGACTACAGGAAGCAAACAGATAAAACAGAGACCTGCAGCATGCTTGAAGCCTCGCGCCTGTAGATGATGCTGAAACTAAGGTAAGCTGTAACAGCATATTACTGAAAATAAAAAAACTGAGAAGCATCTCAGCCAAAAGACAACCAATCCAGGACAAAGGGAGCTCAAACAGGAGATATTAGAGTCATTAGTAAAATGAGGAAGTCCCCATGAAATAGACCTCTGTGGCTATGAGGCATAGGGGAATTCACCAACTCAAATTGGAATATCTCATATTATTGTCATAGCTGAAATAACCTTTCAAACTAGAATCTTGGCACATTTCTGTCCTTCTGGATCTATTAACACAAGGACCCTTGCGTCATTCATGTCTGGACAGTCTGGCCTCACGATGGGGAACTTGAAGAAGACATTATAAAACTAAAGCTTTTCTGAGGATTTGCCATCAAAACCATACTAAAAGCCTGAAAACCAGTATCTTACACATCTAATTCACATTGTATTGTATTTTTTATAGATAGATACACTAGTTCATTCATGGTTTCTATTCCATTATCATACAGCTCAGTGGTGTAGATGGAGGCAGTTCATCCACTGAGTGCCGACTCACTCTTTTTGAGTTGGCTGTTCAAAGGGGTACTCCGTTTATTTCCACCCAACTGTACCTGTTATATTATAACGTTTTTCGTTTGCGTAGTTACTAATTTATTATATTTTATTCAATTAATTTTTTTTTCTCTGTGTAGCAGACCTGGCAGCATGCCCCGAGGATCAACCCATTGATTATCTGATTCTATACAGTGGGTTCATTTTCGAGTGGGGAGCCTATTTGCTCCCACACTATTTTCTTCACTTTTTAATTTTATTACATATTTTATACCCATTTAGGTGACGGAGATGTTAGGGTGGCAAGATTTTTAACCCTTTGTGAATGGGTTGGTTGCCTTGCCGGTCTACCATTACCCCCACCAGGTTTAACATGTTATAGTTCTCCAGTATCTATTGTTCTTTGTTTGACTTTGCCACACAGATGGTACTTTTTTATTTTATTTTGACCATTTTTGTCATTTACGCTCTCTCACTTGTGTCGGCACTGGTATCTTTCTGGAGACAACGGCAATTACACCAGGCTGGATGACAGGGTCAACACAGGGGAAGCGAATTGACAAATTTTGCTTATTTAAGAATTTTAGACCAATAGATATTTCACATAAAATACATCGGTTTGGATATATTTTGATCATCCACGTCAATATCTTTTTTATCATCATGTATTTGTTTAATTTTAATACTTTACTTTTACCAATATCCTTTTGACAGATGTTACAATATATTTTATTGGCACTTATATTAGATATATATGCATTAAGAAAGTAGTCTTGCATGCCATTCCTGAGATTAAACCAGGATTTTCACATTAATTGGGAATTAGTTCTACCTTCATTATGTCTAAACCCATGTAAGAGTAAAGAAGGACAGGTGCATTCCTTAGATGTGGTCAGCAGTATGTCCAGATCCCATAATCCTACAGACACTCTACAGCACTATTTATCATTCCAGACTGACCAAGAAAAAGCAGACCAGCTTCTAAATCAACAATCTCTTCATGGATAAAATGGACCATAAAACAAGCTTATACTCTAAGTCAATTCCTTTTCGAGTTACAGCCCATTCTACCACATCAATCAGCATGTCATTGGCCTGAAAGAATCAAGCCTCAGCAAATATTGTACACTGAGACTGTAACTGTTACATCCATAGTAAATCACAGTCCTTATTTATCAAGCTAAAGAGGTGCAATTCTGGAGCAAAACATCTGCATCATGGGGTGAGTGAAAATTCACATAGATTGAAATGGTGTTAAAAGTCTCATTTAAAATCAAACACACACCTCATCAAGGCAGAGATGGTTTGCTCCAGAATTACACCTCTTTAGATTGATGGATAAGACCTGATGGCCTTATGCACAATAAAAAGAGAAGCAATTATGTAGCAAACCAGCTGCACCACAGGGGAAAACTCCATTTTCCTATGGAATAAATGGAAAGTCTAACCCATTAAATGCTGGGGCCCTTACATTTATGGGATTAAAATCCCCATTTTAATAAATGGGAGTTATGGAGATTTTCATTTCTCCCCTGTGAGGAGGTTGATTTGGTCTAGAATTGGTCCTCTTTTGTTTTGTGCATATGGCACCAATCATACCTGGGAACTCTAAGGGTTTGATTCAGACTCTGGACTAAGAAAAAAGGTTTTATCAGTAAATTAAATAAATCCCCTTTTCGCTTTCATCCAATCTAGAATAAAAGAACCATGGGGTTATACCAAAGCTATCCACTAAAATTCCACTGGACATGTACAGACCAAACCAATTAACAAGAAAAAAAGGAAGAAAAGACAAGAAGGACACTTACACAGGCAGAAATGCATGTAGGACCTCCTGTCCAAAACTGGCTTCAGTCAAAGCCAGAACATTCACACAGTGTTTAACAAATGTGTGAAGGGATGACCATGCAGATGCCTTGCACAACTGCTGTGCAGAGACTTGGTTCATGACCCGAAAGGGGACAGGCTTTTCTTGAGGAAGCAGTCTTGGCGGAGTCCCTTTTATCCAAGAAACTACAGTCACCTTAGACTTAACTTGGCCTGTATGAGGGCCCTCATGAATGACAAAAAGAGAATCAGATTTTCAGAAAGGCTTCTTGTGATGAACATAGTGTTTCAAGCACCAAATTACATCTAAGCATTGATGTCCCCATTTCTTTCTGTTAGATGTACACTAGATGGACAAAGAGAAGGAATAACGTTTTGAATAATGTTTTCCTGGGTAATGTGAAATTCAGAAACATCTTTAGGTAGGAATCCTACAGGAGTTCTCAAAACCACCTTATCAGAATGAAAGACCAGGAAAAACAGGGGGGGAACACAACCCCCCAATTAAGAGGACAGGGTATTTTTACCTTAGTGGATCTGGTCCTACCTAATGTCCCCTATGAAAATTTTCTACCATTGCTCCTTTTGTAGAGAATTTTATTCCCTGCATTTGGTCTGATTCCCTTAATCTCTAAGGACTACTATTGCAAGTGATAATGTTAATACAACATCAGGACCTTTTTAGGCTTAAAGTGGAACTTTCATCAGATTACCATAGCACCGCAAATGATAATTACATTAGCAATATGCATATACCAACAAGTTAAGATAACCTGAGACAAAAAGGACATGCCTATGACCTTTTCACACCACTTGTAGAACAAGGACCATACCCTATGATATGCCTTGGATGAAAATTGGCTTGCAGGCTTTCATCATAGTGGCAATAGCAGAGTCAGAGAAACATTTCTTCCTCAGGATGCTGGCTTCAAGATCTAAGCCACTGAAGCCATCTTCTCCACCCCTGGGTGACACAGAGGAGCCTGAACCCTGAAGGTGCAGAATCCGAAATGACTCTTCTACTGAAAGTTTGAGAATATCCAAGAATCAAGTCTGGGAGGCTAGAATGGGGCTATCCGAATTACATGAGCCTGTCTAATCCTGACTCTTTTCAGTACCAAGGTATATAGAGGAAATGGGGGAAACACATATGCCAAAGGAAGCTGCCACAAAAAGATCATTGCTTTTACAGCAAAAGGATCCTGGGTTCTGATGCAAAACATAGAAACCCTGAGGTTCAGCCAAGAGGCCATTAGATCCCTGGTCAGAAGATCTATGGAGTCCAGCATGTTCTTGTTGAGATCCCATTTACCGCCATCCAGACATTGATGGCTAAGAAAGTCCAAGAAAGTTCAAGAATAATTGCTGCATTAAACAAAAATAGAACCTTCTATGCAGACAGGCAGTGGGGAACAGAGCAGACATCTTGCAGAGCCAGCCCTGCGTCTGCACTGTCCGTCCCTTTCAACTCCACGATTGGAGAGTTCAATGCCTTTGTGCCAAAAGGCACCGGAAGGGACTGACAGCGCAGGCATAGAGAGTGCCTACAGCAAGATCCCAGCCGGTGCCTGTTCGCATAAAAGTTTCTATTTTTGTTTAATGCAGCAATTATTCTTGAAAATAAAACTAGGTATTTGCATATGGCTATTGTAATGATCATTTACGGTGCTATGGTAATCTGATGAAAGTTCTGCTTTAAGAACAACAGCGGGGAGATTGAACACGAGGAGGTGACAAGTGAAAGAATGCAATAATGGTGTAAGACCATGAGATGCACTAGGCCCAAGAAAGGCATATGTGTGTGTATTTGTCTACTTTGTTTTTTAATTTATTCCATTAAAACTACTGCATTCAGCGAATACTTTATATCTCTTGTGTTGTGTTTCTGTGCATTTCCCTGTTTTTATGTGCAACAGGATAAAGCATGAAGTTTGGCAAATTGTTGAACCGACACAATCACCAGGAAGAAAGCTTTTGTAAGACCAAGGAGTGAAGGGGAAACCTAAGAAAAAAGGTGCAAAGGAGGCCTTCTGAAGCACTCTTAAAGGGATAGTAATACTTCGTTTTAACTTTATTTTATTTTGTAGGCATTAAAAAAACATGAAGAATGATATAAGTCTTATCTCTGAAACCTTTATGGTTTAAGAGATATTCACAAACAAAGTATCCCTTCCCTGTTCAACCAGATCAGAAGGGAGATGCCCAGGTAGACTGCAGAGAGGGACAATCTTCAATTAAGATAATGGAAAAAGCTGAAAAACTTGTCAAGGGGGGAAGGGCTTTCATTGTTTTCATACAAAGAAAATTGTCCCTTTCTGTTATCTGTCCTGTCATACAACCAGACTCACATCTGAGAAGAGATGGCTTACACTAGGAAAAAGGGGCGGGGAGGGGGGACTTTGCTTGTGAATATCTCATAAACCATAAAGGTTTGAGAGATAAGACTTATATCATTCTTCATGTTTTTTTAATGCCTACAAAATAAAATAAAGTTAAAACGAAGTATTACTATCCCTTTAAGACCAAGCTCAAATTCCAGAGAGGAATGGGATCCCTAAACACTGGGTAGGCATGAGCCACCCCCTGCACAAACATTTGCACATCCAGTAATAAGGCAATGCAGTTAAGATTAAGCCCTTTCTGAATCCAGTCCTGGAAACAAGTTAAGATAACTGGAAGACCAAAAGGACGTGGCCATGACCTCTTCACACCTGTCACGGCAACCTGTACAAAATAAAGGTCAGACACAGGTATATATAGTAAAACCACCTTTTTTAAAGATAAACAATAATAGTAATACCCCAGAATATATAACGGATAGGCCTAGTCCACTACCAAGACTGACACTGAGCATAGGCCTGTACTACTCAGAGAGGAGTAAGGAATCAGCCTATAGTTCTTTCTCTGAGGATATGTATCAGGTGCCCAATGGAAGTGGAGTACCACCGCGTGGTACAGAATGGGGACAGTGGCAAACGGAGCAGAGGACAGCACAAGCCACAGTTCAACTATAGCGAATAGCCCAATAGTCTAGGATACACTGAGTAGACAGCCAGAGCCACAGTTCAGAACTGAGTGGATAGTCAGACAAGCCGGGGTCATACACAGAGCGAGACAACTAGAGCCACTGGTCAGAACCGGTGTGGATGGTCAGGTCTGGGTCATACACTGAGCGAGAACAGACACCAAATCAGGGCCACAATGAGGAGCAAATGTAACTAGGAATCGCAGAAACACCACGTAAGGGCAACTGGCCTTAGACCCAGGGAAGTTCATATAGGCCCACACGGAGGCGGGAATCAATTAGTCAAATGAAAGCATGCGTATAAACAAGCTTGGTTTTCAGAGACAGAAACGAGTGCCTGCACTCTTGACCACCAGACAGAACAGCGAAATAGCACGAGGGTAATTGGCAGCACAGATGCCATGGTACACTGTGATAGTACCCTCTCCTTAATGACCTCTCCCCCGTGGAAGAGAACCAGAACCAGCGGGGAAGCGGGAGTGTAAAGCACAGATAAGAGCTGGAGCATGTAAGTCCCTTCTGGCCAACCAGGAGTGTTCCTTTGGGCCATATCCCTTCAAATGCACCAGATATTGCACCTGGCCTCTGACTCTATGTGAGTCTAGAATATTTTGCAGATCATATTCCTTGTGGTCCCCAAATCTGACAGGCCTGGGACAGGCAGAAGCAGTAGTGTAATGGTTGCACACCAATGGTTTAAGTAGAGATACATGGAACACATTAGAAATACGCATGTTAGCTGGGAGTTCCAGAGTGTAGGCTACAGGGTTAACCCTAGGAAGAACCCGAAAGGTGCCTACAAAATGAGGAGCCAGTTTCCTACAAGGCACCTGAAGATTAAGGTTGTGAGAAGATAGCCACACTCTCTCTCTCCCACCTGGAACACTGGAGCTGGCAACCGTCTACGGTCTGTATGTCTCTTATAGAGTTGCATGGACCTTTGCGGTGATCTCTAAACCCGTACCCAAGTGGAGCGGAGTGCCCTCAAATGCTTGTCCAGAGCTGGAATGTTCTGTATCTCAAAGGATTCTGGAAGAAGAGAAGGTTGAAACCTGTAATTTATCAGAAACGGGGAGTTCTGAGAGGAAGAATTCACGGAACAATTCCTGGCAAACTCAGCCCACAGTACCAAGTTCACCCAATTATTGTGATGGTCTGAAATGGAGCAGTGGAGGAACTGTTCCAATACTTAATTAGACCTCTCAGCAGCACCGTTAGACTGCGGTTGGTAAGCAGAGGAGAATGAGAGTTTGATGCCTATATGTCTGCAAAAAGACCTCCAAAAAAACGAGACACAAACTGACTCCTGCGATCTGAGACCACCACCTTTGGTATACCACTGAGGTGCACTACTACTCTTGCAAAAATCACGGCCAACTCCCTCTCGGAGGGGATTCCCTTCAGAGGTATGAAATGAGCCATCTTAGAAAATCGATCTACAATCAAAAGGATGATCATGTCCCCTTCAGAGACAGGCAGTTCCAACATAAAATCAATGGATAAGTGAGACCAAGGCCATTCCCCATTCAAAATGGATTGAAGGAGCCCCACCGGAAGGTGTCTGGCGGTCTTGGTCTGGACACAAGCCGAACATGTGGCCACAAACGCAGAACAGTCTGCTCTCAGACTGGGCCACCAGAACAGTCTAGACATGGACCAAATGAGTTTGTCTCTACCAATATGCCCAGCCGCCCTCGAGGCATGGTATGTCTCTAATAATTTTGTACGTAGAGACTCAGGCACAAAGCATCTCCCGCTTGGCTTATCATCTGGTGCAGAGACTTGTGCGGTCAATATCTCCTCTCCCAAAGGAGAGGTAATACTTGTGCGAATTGTAGCCCATATCCGACTCAGGGAATGACAGGAGTTGGAGGACTCTCCTCCTTGGAATCTGCCCCGGACTGCCAGGAGAGGGGCGTCCGAGCTAATATTCTTAGTGCTCAGGAGGTAAGAAACCACTACAGGAACAAGGCCCACCTGGTCTGTTGTGGAGATAACATCTTGGCCTCAGACAGATATGTGAGGTTTGTCAGACTCAAAATCAAAATTCTAGTTCTTTCTACTAGATGCCGCCATTCCCTTAGAGAGAGATAATGACAAGCAGTTCGCAATCACCCACATCATACAGACTTTCGGTATTAGACAAATGTTTTGAAAAAAACCCACACTGAAGTAATGATATACCGGGCCTACAGCAACGTGCCTACCCCATACTCTGAAGCATCAACTTCCAGGGTAAAGGATAGGGTGGGATTTGGATGTGACAGAATAGGAGCTTTGGCAAAAGCGGATTTCAGGTTTTCAAAGGCTTGCAGGGCACTGGGTGACCAGTCCGAAGTCATGTCTGTGAAGGTTTTACAACAGTAGAGAAGTTTTGTATAAACTTCCTGTAGTAGTTTATGAACTGCTGTATGGACTTCAGTTCCATAGGAAGTGGCCATTGTAAGACAGCAGAAAGTTTTTGCGGGTCCATGGCTAGACCGGTGTTACAATCTGACTGAAGCGCCCAACATTAGCAGTTAGAGAATCCCTAGAGGGGAGGTAACCCCAGAAGAGTAGCAGGCTGCTGTTTTCTCAATATAAGATAATACAGATGGCAAAAAGGCAATACTGATTACTCACTGGGTAGGCCCCTGTGAGCTAGGAGCTAGAGTGCGAGGAGTCGTGAGTGGTGCTGGCTGTTGGTGGCTGTTCCCAGAAGATCTTGCTGCGGCTGGAGCCGGGTGGGGTAACAGGTTGCGAAGCCTGATGGCTGGATAACCTGCTAGGAAACAGACATCTACTCACCAGGTCTGGAATCAGCAAAGAACAACCTACCAGTGGTATAGTTGCTTTTTGTCGAGCACAAGATGAGCAAGGGTAGATGTTGCAAAGTAGTTACACGACTAGAGTTCGAACAGAGAACCGAGGCTGAAAGTAGGGCGTCGGCAACACGGAGGACACACTTGACGACATCGGTCTTGACACTGGGCACCGGGATATTCGAGGAAGGAAAGTCCCGAGTCGGCAACAGATGGGTGGAGACAAAACCTGAGGATGAGACAAAAGGAGAAGTTTGGCAAGCCGGGGTAGAAAGCCAGTCGAGGAATAACAGTACTGAAACAGCAGGCAAGAGAGGAGTCGAGAACAGGCCGGGGACGGATACACAGGAACGGAAGCCAAAATCAGGAGACAAAAGGAGAGTCGTGGAAAGCTGGGTCGTGAACAGGAATCACTGGAACTTGATCACGAAACTCAGAAGTACTGAACGCTTAGATTACGCTCCAATAGGAAGGAGACAGTGCTACATATAGGCCAAGAACAAGGGCGTGAACTAGACAGGGAGGAGAAACCAAGACAAAACAAGTTAACCGGAAGATCTGGTGAGGAAAGAGAACAAAAACCCAGAGAAACATGACAACCGGTGGAGGAGATAACGTACTCCAAGAATGTCACCTGGTATCTATGAAATTCACATTTCTCCTACTTGCAGAATAACTTGTTCTCCCTTAACAGCTGTAATACCAAAGACACATCAGCCCGATGGGTCTCTAGGTTTGGAGAATGGATGAGAATGTCGTCCAGGTAGACCACAATACAGTTTTGCAGTAAATCTCTCAAGACATCATTTATGAATCCTTGGAAGACAGCAGGAGCGTTGCCCAATCCGAAGGGCATCACCAAATATTCATAGTGCCTGCTCTGGATGTTAAGTGCTGTCTTCCACTCGTGGCCCTCTTTTATTCTTACAAGATTGTAAGCAGACCTGAGATCAAGCTTAGTAAATACTGTGGAGCCCTTGATCTGATCAAACAGCTCAGTGATTAAAGGAATGGGGTAGGCATTCTTGACCATCAGCTTATTTAGGCCCCTAAAATCGATACATGGTCTTAGTTCCCCATCCTTCTTTTTCACGAAAAAGAACCTTGCCCCCGCAGGAGAGGAAGACTTGTGAATTATACCCCTGGACAAGGCATCCTCCACGTAGTCCACCATAGCTTGGTTCTCCTCCTCCGACAAGGGATAAACGCGACCCATGAGAGGTCTAGCACCCGGAACTAGATCAACAGTACAATCGTAAGGCCTATGCGCAGGCATTGTACTGGCCTCTACCTTGTTAAATACCTGCCTGTAAGACTGATACTCTGCGGGTAACGACTTAGAGGTACACAACATTTTTGTAGACTACTGTAGGCAAGACTTCTGGCACTGATGGGACCAAGATAGGATGTCACATGTCTGACAGTCAGTCCTCGGATTGTGTAGCTGCAACCAGGGAAATCCCAGAATAATAGCGTAATGAGGAGACTGGATGACCTGGAACTGTACGGTCTCCGTGTGGAGGGCCCCTACACTCACGGACAAGGGACGAGTATCATGGGTAAACTGTGCAGGTTGTAGGGGTCTCCTGTCAATGGCCTCAATAGCCAATGGAGAGGAGCGAGGGTTGCAGCAGAATTGAATGCTGGGCTGCAATGTCTGCGTCAATGAAAAGTCCAGAGGCCCCTGAGTCTAGCAAAACTGACGCAACCACCGAGGACTCAGACAGAACTACCTCAAGGATCGTCTTGCCTTGAAGAGTCTCTGGGGACTGTGAAACTCCACCTAGGGTCTGTCCCCTACTTAACCCTAGGTGCGAGCGTTTCCTGGCTGGACGGGACAAGAGCACAACAAGTGAACAGGATTCCTACAATATAAACAGAGACCCTCCATCCGCCAGAGAGCCCTCTCCTCCACCGTGAGGCACGTAAACCCTAGTTGCATAGGTTCTCCTCTAGTGGAGTCAGAACCAAGAAGCATGGGAGGCGAGGGAGGATTGGGTGGGTTCACAAAGCTAGATGCCAACCGGGACGGAAGCCTATGCATACGTTCTTTGAACTATGGTCTCTCCCGGATACGGGTATCTACCAGAATGATAACTGAAATCAGCTCCTGAGCTCAGGGCTGTGATTTCATCTTTAATCAAGTTACATAGGCCCTGGGAGAATGTGGCTAGAAATGCTTCATTATTTTATACTACCTCCACTGAATTCTTTCGCTTACTCTGCCACTGTAAGTGCGCCTTGGCGGATGGTTATAAGTGGTTTGGCAGCAGAGGTCGCACGACCGGAGACATCAAAAACCCTATGAAACGAAGCCACAAACTCAGTGAAATTGTAAATGACAGGTTTGTCTGTCTCCCAAAGAGGATTAGCCCATGCCAATGCTTTGCCCGACAGGAGGGAAATCAGGAGTCCCACTTTACTCCTCTCGCTCGTAAATGCATGTGGTACCATCTCTAGAAAAATCCACAGCTGCGTAAGGAACCCCTGGCAGAGTGTAGATTACCCCTCATAGCGTTGAGGTAATGGAGCGGACCCGTATAAACCTCTAGCAACACCAATCTCAGGGGTAGCAAAAACAGCCGTGCTGAGTCTGGGGAGGCCACTGGTTGCCGAGCAAAACAATCCAGGTGCGCAGTTCAGTTTCATAAAGTCTGCATGGCCAAAGACAACTGATCAATGCATTGATCCTGCGAGTCCATCCTGGACAGGATGCTCGGAGAAGGTGGATTGCCTGTACCTTCAATAATCATGGCCCTTATGTTCTGTCATGGTAACCAGTACCAAATGAAGGTCAGACACAGGTATATATAGTAAAACCACCTTTATTAAAGATTAACAATAATAGTAATATCCCAGCAATTCCCCAGAATATATAACGGACAAGCCTAGTCCACTACCCAGACTGACACTGAGCAGAGGCCTGTACTACATAGAGAGGAGTAGGAAACCAGCCTATAGTTCTCTCTACCAGGCTATGTATCAGGCACCCAAAGGAACCGGAGTACTACCGCGTGGTACAGAATGGGGACAGTGGCAAACGGAGCGGAGGACAGCACAAGCCACAGTACTGCTATAGCCACAGTTCAGAACCGGAGTGGATAGACAGACAAGCTGGGGTCATACACGGAGCGAGAGACAACTAGAGCCACTGGTCAGAACCGGTGTGGATGGTCAGACAGGCCGGGGTCATACACTGAGCGAGAACGAAAGCCAAATCAGGGTCACAACGAGGAGCAAACGTAACTAGCAATCGCAGAAACACCACATAAGGTCAACTGGCCTTAGACCCAGGGAAGTTCATATAGGCCCACATGGAGGCAGGAATCAATTAGTCAAATGAAAGCATACATATAAACAAGCGTGGTGTTCAGAGACAGAAATGAGCACCTGCACCCATGACCACCAGAGAGAACAGTGAAATAGCATGAGGGTAATTGGCAGCATGGATGCCATGGTACACTAGGATAACACCACTAACAGAAAAAGGATCATACCCTATGATATGCCTTGGATTAAAACTGACTTGCAGGCTTTCATCATAGTGGCAATAGCAGAGTCAGAGAAACATTTTTTCCTCAGGATGCTGGCTTCAAAATCTAAGCCACTGAAGTCATCTTCTCCACCCCTGGGTGACACAGAGGAGCCTAAGCCTGGAAGGGGCGGAATAAGAAATGGCTCTTCTACTGAAAGTTTGAAAATATCCAAGAATTATGCCTGGGAGGCTAGAATGGGGCTATCTGAATTACATGAGCCCATCCAATCCTGAATCTTTTCAATACCGAGGTAATTAGAGGAAATGGGGGAAACACATATGCCAAGGTAAGCTGCCACAGAATGACCATTGCTTTTATAGCAAAAGTATCCTGGGTTCTGATGCAAAACAAGGAAACCTTGAAGTTCAGCCAAAAGACCATTAGATTCCTGGTCAGAAGATCTAAGAAGTCCAAAATGTTCTTCTTGAGATCCAATTTACAGCCATCCAGATATTGAGGGCTGAGAAAGTTTACCACAATTTTGTCTTTTCATGAAAAGTGAGTGGAGGATAGAGCAGGCATGAGAACTGACACCAAAACGAGAATCAGCCTAGCTTCTGACCACGCATATGTGCTCCAGGTCCCTCCTTCGAGGTTTATATAGGCCCCTGGTGTTGAATTGTTGGACTGAATCTGCTTCTGCAAACCCTGGAGTGACTGAGACCAGTGCGAGTTCTGCCCCATTGATAGGAGGAAGACTCTCTCTCCAATAGCCGATTCATTTGAGGGCCCAAGGTGGCTCTCTATCCTGTCAGGCTGGCATCCGTCATGACTTTTATCCAAGTCAGATAATTTGCCTGACATTTCAAAGCTAGACCGACTGAGGGCGGGACCAGTCTGGTATGAATGTGGAAATTTCTTCTCATATAAAATACAAATGAAAAATCGCTTGCATAGACTGCAATTATGATAAAAACAATAAATCTTTATTCTTGAAGCAAGTAAAAATGTAAATACCTTGACAACATCCTGAAAATTCAAAATAACGGAGGAGAGACTTATAAGGTGTATAAATTAAACCAGCAGGTGTGTAATTTCGGTCCCCCACAGATCAACGTGTTTCGCGTATAACACGCTTACTCATGACCTGAGACCTTCAGGTCATGATTAAGCACGTTATGCGTGAAATGCGTTGATCTGTGGGGGACGGAAATTACACACCTGCTGGTTTAATTCATACACCTTAAAAGTCGATCTTCCGTTATTTTGAATTTTCAGGATGTTGTCAAGGTATTTACATTTTTACTTGCTTCAAGAATAAAGATTTATTGTTTTTATCATAATTGCAGTCTATGTGAGCGATTTTTCATTTGTATTTTATATGTTCAGTCAGGGAGTGATTGGAGAGTACTCCCATGTCACTCTGCTCATTACTGCATGATTAACCGATCTGGAAATTAATGCATTTATCCATATACATCAGCACTTAAGGGGTTAAAATAGACTCTTTGAATGTTAGGTCTAGTGATTTTCTTTGCCTGTATAGAAATTTCTTCTCTGCAATAGCCCATGGGAATGAAAAGCATTAATTGAGCAGCACCTGAGAGGCTACCTTGCCTTGAACAAAACACTTATTTTGTTCTGTCTTGGTGTGAGTTTGTCACACTTTGTTTTTATAGTTTCTTTAAGTGGAAGGGTATTCCAGACATGGGCATTTTCTCTCCATGTGCCTAGAGGAGATCCGCTACATCCCACCGAAGAGGCCTGCATGGACTGAAACATACATCTGGGGTTGTGCTGTTCCTGTTGTGTAGAGGATTTGGCTGACATTTTGGAGCTGGACTGTTTGAGGGCAGGATCAGCCTGATATAAATGTGGAGATTTTCTTTCTGCAGTGGCACATGGGAGTGAAAAACATGACTTGAGTAGCACCTGAGAGGCTACCATACCTTGAACAAAACAATTTTGTTCTGTCTCTTTGTGCGTTCATTTTTGGGCAAAGGGGACTGCCTCCATGGCAGAGACCAAATACCCCAGCATCTTCATGTACTCCCACACCATTGCTGACAGGCGAAGTATGGTCTGAGAGACCTGCCAAGACAACGAGTGAATCCCTGAAGAGTGTTGACTCTCATGTGAAGAAAAAGAAGGACTTGTGATGGGATCAGAGAGGATTACGTGAAACTGAGTAGCCAGCTGTGCTCCAGAATGGACACAAACGTTTGAATCTGAATATGCAGAGCCTCCACTGAAGGAGCCTTTACCAAATGTTGACCAGAATGTGAGTAAGAGAAATCCCTTTTGTAAAAACCCCGGATCGAATGCCAGCCCAAAAGGAATGGTGGAAAAATAAAATTAATGGTCCTGGCAAATGGAAGGGAAGGCTGATGAACAGTAAGACTTGGAATATACAGATGTTTGACCTTTATGTTTAGGGAAGCTAAAATGCTCCTAAATAGCAGCAATGACAGAGCTCACGGATTCCATCTTGATCCAGTTGAAATGCTTCAACACCCAAATAGGATGGCACCCACCGTCTTTTTTTTCAAACTATGAAAAGATTGGATTAGAATCCCATGAATTCTTCCAGAGAAGGAACAGGTACCAAGACCTTTGTGACCAGCAAGGAAGAAACCAAATCTAAAAATAGATGTCCCCTTACCAGATTGTAAAGACCAGTGACATTAAGAAAGGGATTTGGAATCTATATGATAACCTTCCAAGATTGCCTGTAGAACCCACTGGTCCACAAAGAGAGTTCACATACTGTGAAAGAGAGACAGATGGCCTCTGATTGCCTGAGGTGGACTACATCCCTATGAGTAATACAAAGATAGACTTATTGCTGTTGGCCTTTGAGTAGGCTACTTCCCTGCTCAAAGCCTGTTTGAGTTTTGGGGAAGGGCATGCTTGAGATGATGTAGGAGTAGACACCCTAGGCACATACCCATACTGACAGGAGGTAATGAAAAAAAACACATCTTCCATGGAAAACAAGAAGACTTGGGACTAACCAGAGGTATTATTACACTCTTACCCCCCTCCCCCCAATATGGCTAATAACCTTATCCAACTCTGGGACAAACAACTGCTTGCTCACAAATGGGAGAGACACTGTGAACATCTTGGAAGACTGGTCTGCCAACTATATTATTATTCAAACGGTATGAGGCACAGGAAAAGAGAGTGCTAACGATTTCCCAGTAAGGCTAGCAGAATTAAAGTCCACTTCAATATGATATAAGATACACACTGATCTTAGAAACAGTCAGAACACCAGACTCTTTAGGTGCATTTGTGTGGACAACATCTAAGATTTGTTCCCCACCACAGTAATGGCCCTAGGCCTTGATTCAATTAGGTCCAATGGCTGAAAAAAACAGCCAACGGCAGTTTTTCAAGCACTGTAAGATATTCAATTACCTGTGCTGTGAAAAAAAAGCCAGCAAAAAAAACCCTGCCAGGCAATAAAATTTTTGCCCATAGAAAAGAATAAAAAATGATACAGAATGTCATGCAGTTGACTGTGCTAGCCCTTAAGATTCGATAAGGGACTTAGTTTATCATTGGAAATTTAAGACCCAGTTTTTTGGGGAGCAAAGTCCTTCATCGGATCTTAAAACAGCCGACGCAGTAATTGAAATGAAAAAAAGTGAAAAAAGCACCTAAGTCTACAGTGGATGTTTTGATATGGGGCCCTAAGCCCCATATCAATACATCCAAAGTATCTAAAAAATATGTCCAATGTTAGTAGAATTAACCCTATGAATGTCAGTGGGGTATTCTTACCCCACTGGGATCATAGGGTTAATCTGACTAAGTTACAAAGCATCAGCCCCTGACAAAAACACTTACCAGTAATCCTGATGTCCAGCGGGGTGTTCAGCACCATAATCACCTACTGTGCTTCTTCTTCTATCTTATTTCTTGTCTCTTCTTCTTCTTTCTTCTTGAGGTCCGTCTTCTTTCCTCCATCTTCTCCACATTTATCTGTCAGACAAATCAAGAGATATTAATACATTATCCATACAAACAATCTGCACATCCATGCATAGTTCAACCCCTAGAGTGCCAGAGGGGTACGCAAAGCATTGCAGAGCAATGTGTTGCGTGCCTCTCTGGGACTCAAAGGGATAAACATAGCTGAGATGTACGGGTCATTATTTAACAAAAATGGCCAAAGTCTAAAGATTTGTCCCCATTTTAAATCAAAACATGTGAAATCAAAATATAATCCCTTTTTCCTATTTCTCCGCTGCTGTATGTGGCACCATCGGTGGGGAGGGTGAGAAGGAACACCCCCCCATGTACCTTATGGGCCGATGCCCGTTCCATTGTGAGGGAATTTGAACATAGACTGCCTTTATATATGGGTCTCTGTTCAAATTCCCTCATTGCCATTAGCTGGGATGTGTGCTTATGCACCACCCAGCCAATCAGCTTCGAGCATGGGATTGGAGGAACCTACTTGAAGCTGATTGGCTGGGAGGTGCACAAGCACACATCCCAGCCAATGGCTGTGAGGCATTTTAAACAGATGATGCAAGGTAATACCCAAAAGAATCTCAAGGAGAAAATGTCACGGAATGTAAGAACGAGAACTGGACCACTACTGTAAGTAACACAATCCTAATTAAGATACACAACGTAAAGAATAAACGGCAAGTAAACAAAACAATTAGACAACTTCAGGAAGGATAGCGCTGCTCACAGTGGTACCGAGCTGGACCCCAATAGGCAAGGAGGAAATAAGCAGCCTCAGGTCTGCACCTGAGCAGTCTACAACAGGTCCGCACCTGAACAGACTATAACAGGTCCGCAACTGCACAATCAAGGTTCCTGAGTGATAACTAACTGTGCTACAGGTCCGCACCTGAACACACCAGTTACCGGATGGGAGCAAGGAGAAGTCTGCCAGAGCCACTGATAGCACCAGACAGGTTATCCACTGAAGCGTTGGTATGCTGGGTACGAGTGGACAGAGCCCAAGTAACACCAAAGTGGGTAGTCAGACAAGCCGGGACATACACATAGCAAATAGTCAACCAGAGCCGCAGGTCTGCACCAGATTGGTTATCGGACTAGCCAGGGCCATACACAGAGTGAGTAGTCAGACAGAGCCACAGGTCAGCACCAGAACGGATAGTCAGCCAGGCCAGAGGTCATACACAGAGGAGGTAGTCTACCAGAGCCGCAGGTCCACACCAGGAGGGATATCAGACTAAGCCGGGGTCATACACAAGGCAGGTAGTAAGAAAAACCAAAGGTCGGCACCAGAACGGGTAGTCAGACAAACCAGGTAATACACTAAACTCAGAACAAACTGCACTGGACACCACGAAAGGGCAGCTGAGCATAGTTTACAGGCAATGTTTAAACTTTGGGCCTAGGAAGAGGAGGAGTCAGCATCCGCACCACTGCCCCTTTAAATGGAGCTCATGTCCATGCCCTTGGAAGTGCACCCATTATGCTGTCATAGACATGTGCAGAGGAAGAGGAGACCGGAGCCCGGAGCCCAGAGCCTGGGAAGAGGCTGAACCTCCACAAGCCTAATGCGGCTGGAGCTGCCAGACGAGCAATGCGGCTGAAGCCGTCAGACAAACAATGCGGCTGGAGCCACAGGAGGAAGCTGCAGTTGGCTCGAGCAGCCGCCACACAGGTACTATAACAGAAAAAGAGGAATCAAATATCATCCTCATCTGTTTCACCCACCACATGAGAAGAATCCTCTGCATCCAGAAAGCGGGAACAGGATGGTCCTGGTTTCAGGACTCAAGGATAGAGAAAGGAATATTAGTCATAGAAGAAATAAGGGCTATAACCCATGCAGCCTTCTGTTCAGGAGAAGAAAGACCTGGGAGTTGCCGTGTAGGTCCCACAGAAAAAGAGGGACATAACAGAGCAGTGAAATCACTTAGAAGACCAGTCTGACCTGTGGAACAAAGGGTCAGTAGAAAAAGCTCTGATGCCCTGGTGGACTAGGATTTGCCTCTGTCTCCCATAAGCTCAGACATAGCCAGGAGACCCCAAATAAAGATTGTAGAGCAGAAATAAAAGAAAAATACTGCCTATAAGGGGTTAAAGACATAACATCAGCAGGGACAGCTCTGTTAGACAGACAGGAGACAAGGAAAGGAAGAGGCATAGTACCTCCCCTTTACCTTTCCTGAGGCCCAAGAAAAAAAACAGGTCTCATGGAAAACATACTACTCCCTCCATTTTAATGAACAGTGTGGTGGCTCGCCAGTCGTTTCATCAGTTCGCTGCCTCAGCGAGAGAGGGACCCTCTAAGGGAACCACCCTCAAAACAGTTAAAGAATAGATGTGTACATCCCTTTCCACACAACGGTGACCATTTTGTGCTGCAGGAACATTAATATTGTTACAATTGCCCCATCCGATATGGTTGTTGTGAATACCCATTTCTAAAAGGTGCACAGACCAATAAAAAATAATTTTTTGATTAAAGTATCATATATTTTAGTAAAATAACTAAAGAGGTTACATCCAATAAAGAGGAGAGCAGAATGACAGAAACAAAAAGCAGTGTGCACATACCTAAAAAAGTGGCTGCTAGGCAGACAATCAGACATGGGGAAAATGCATGCACTCTGAAACTCCTATACATCAAGCAGAAAAAGGGGGGGATGCTGAGGGGGAAAGCAATCCTCTACAAGACCCAAATCCCTTAAAGGTCTACACCCTGGTCCGAATCCATGAAAGAGGCCAGGTATTGGAACCCACTTAATGGGGATTACATAGTCCTGTGTAAGTAAAGACAACACAAAAAGAAGGCTAGGGAAGAGAATATTTGCTCTGATGAGCATCCTTTGAATTCACTTTTAAAACTGATCTTGTCTGGTTGGGGTAAAGTGTAGCAGAGAGGGAGTCTCTGCCTGCAGAGGGCAATTTTAGGCAAATTCCTTTCACCTGATACTTGAGTTCCACACTGGAAGAAAGAGAAATTAGTGTCATTTCTAAAAGAACAGCAGAGGGAGAAGTCCTGTTTGTCTTATGTTTGTTCAAGCCATGATATCTCTAAGTAGTAACCCTTAGCAGTGATTCTCTATTATTCTTTAAGACACCCCCAACATCACACCTCCTAACATTTCAAATTGCCAAAGAGAGACATTTTTGGTAAAGCAGAACTAACACCACTAACAAACGTTGTCTGTAATAATTTCCTATCTGGCGACTAGCTGCTTAGTAGCGCTAGTCGCCAGAATTATTACCTCTTCTTGGAGAAATTTGAAGTGATCCTTGGCTGACAGGCAGGACGGAGTGCGGACATCTTGCCCTAGTGACGTCCGCGCGCCTGTAGGAGGCATTTCTAGGAGCCATTTGGCTCCGGAAGGGACTGACAGCGCAAGTGCGCGGACGTCACTAAGGCAAGATGTCCGCGCTCCGTCCTGCCTGTCAGCCGAGGATCACTTCAAATTTCTCCATGAAGAGGTAATAATTCTGGCGACTAGCGCTACTAAGCAGCTAGTCGCCAGATAGGAAATTATTACAGACAACGTTTGTTAGCGGTGTTAGTTCCGCTTTAAGGTGGTGTTGCTGGGGGGCATGTATGGTGGGGTATTGCCAACATTTTTTAGATTATTTCATGATCTATTGACATACCTGGGAACTTTCAGAAATAGCTCACCCTGAGATTAAATATATTGCCAAAATATGACGCATAGCCTTAAGCCTCGTGTTAGTGCATGTCCAGGGGCCATTGTATGTAAGCCTCACGCCCATGACGACATACAGGATGCACTGATTATGAAATTATGGTTAAAATTGTTATTATTTATTTACAATACTAGTTTTAAAGCCCATGTACATGGGCCAACACTGGCGGCGCTGCAGTCATGCACAGTACAGACTGCCCGCGCCTCGGCTGAAACGGAGTGCTCCGAATTCAGACCATAGTCCTCTCTGCGCACCTGAGTGTGCACAGAGGACTATGGTCTGAATTTGGAGCACCCCGCTCCGTATCAGCCGTGGTGCGATCAGTCTGTACTGATCATGGCTGCAACGTGCGCAGCTGTCTCTACTGTGCATGACGGCTTCTGACAAACATCCTTAGCGAATTATAATATAGGATTTTACCTGCACAGGAGCAACAAAGGCACTTCACCTGGATAATTTATAGTTTCATCTGGACGCAGTGCTCTAAATACAGAGTCCACGGATGAAACCCAGCAAATTCCCTGCTATGCTTTTTGACACCTCTTTATGTAATTGAATAAATTATATGCATTTGGACCAAGAACAAAGTATTTTACTAACACAGACTAAATTATAAACACATATACTTAAGTTTAAACTAACATGAATGTGAGTTGTATTACTGTCCCTCAAAGTGATACATTTATACATGCAATACACATTCTGATATATAAAAAAGGGACACCAAGGTGGGAAAAAAAGGACAAAAGGACTTGGGTATCAAATAGAGACTGTCCCCTCTGAAGACAAACACTTTGGGATGTATGCTGGTTGTATGTTGAGAACCACTGCCTTAAGGTTTCCTTGTTCTTGGGCATACCTCCCAACATTTCAAATGGCCAAAGAGGGACACTTTTGTTTTAGGTGTTACTAGCATACCTCCCAAGTGTCCCTCTTTAGGAGGGACAGTCCATCTTTTAGACCAAAATCCCCCTGTCCCTCTTTCCCACCCTGATGTCCCTCTTTTTAGGAGATCAGACTGTGTGGTGTTTATATAAGTGTATCACATTGCTCCACAGCAATAAAACTCACATTAATGTTTCTATAAACGTCAGTATATGTGTTTATAAATTAGTCTGTGTAAATAAAAAAACTTTGGTCTTGTTATAAGCCATTTATTAGGTTACACAAGGAGGTGTCAATAGATCATGAAATAACCTAAAAATTCTCAGTAATGCCCTACCCACCAGCCACGCCCCCAGCAACACCCTCTAAAACACAAGTGTCCCTCTTTGGCAATTTGAAATGTTGGGAGGTGTGTACTAGGGGTGTGGCTGGTGGGCGGGGGCATTACCAATAATTTATAGGTGATTTTGTGATCCTACTGACACCTCTTTGTGTAACTTAATAAATGATCTAGAGCAACACCAAAGTATTTTTTTTACACAGACTAATTTATAAACACATATACTGAAGTTTACACACACATTAATGTGAGTTTTACTGCTGTGGAGCAATGTGATACATTTATTTACACACCACACAGTTTGATCTCCTAAAAAGAGGGACCTCAGGGTGGGAAAGAGGGACAGAGGGATTTGGGTCTCAAAGAGGGACACTTGGGAGGTATGCTTAGGTCAACTCTGGGTTAGAACAAGCAGATACATAGTACATACAAACTGCATTCTTTTTAGCTTTTAGTGTTAATTATTCAAATATTTCAAAGTCAGTTAATTTTGACATGGTAGACCCCAATGATGTTAAATCTGTGTTTGCCCACAAGTAAAATGGCGGACGAACGTTTGCGGCAAGCTTTCCGTGACATCATCACGCAGGGCAGCAACACAGCGAAGTGGTGAGGCAGCTGGAAAGGGTATCGTAGACGGAGGCAAGTTTTCTAACCGGCCTTGGGTTATACTAGGGATACGTCCGGTACTGGATCATTTGCTGGGCCTGAGTCCGTATAGGGAAGGCTCTGGGAGAGGAGCCAGAAGGAGAGAAAATGGCGACGGCTGCTCTGCGTCTTGGGCCGGGGATCCTCCTACTGGTACTGGTGGCCGCGGCCTCGGATACATCTTGCCCGGCTCCGTGCTTGTGCGAGGGTAGGCTGCTGGACTGCAGCAGGAGGAGGTTGGGTCGACTCTCTGCAGTACCACTTCCAGAGGGCATCACTAGTCTGTAAGTATCGCTAACATACATTTATTTATGTGCACAGTGTGCTCTGGGATTGTAAGCCATTGGGAATGTCCTGTATCGTAAACATTTTATACAGACAATAGCCAGCTTGTGAATATCGCTGTACCTTGTTTGTGTATATATATATATATATATATATATATATATATATATATATATATATATATATAACTTGCAGATCTGGGGCTATTAATTACATAACACGTATCAAATAAAATAATCATTATCTTACATGGGGCTTATAACTCTTTGAATGCCAGAGAGGTCTCTAACTCATTACTTCTCAATGTGTTGAAGACTACTACAGGGTCATATTTCACTCTGCAAATATAGTGCATTTAGTTTACTCCACTTTTTTATTTTATGCATATGTTCCAAACTACCATGCAGATGTTTAGGGTCTATATCCATGGATTCTGCTAAATAAGGTTTTAACCTTTTGAATAGCAGAGGTACCCAACTCAGTAAACACAGTACTTTAAATACCTCTCTGGTATTCAGATGGTTTTAACTCTGAGAGCCAAAGAGGTATCCAGCGCCTATTGTTGCAATGTGTTGTGTATCTCTCTGGCACTAAAAGGGTTACGCTTGATCAATAATTTCATACATTGGGGATAGTCCGCTACTGTGTCACATATTATATACTTGTTTTTAATCGACTCTCCTTTTCATAGTGTGTCAGTATTTGTGGTATGATTTTTGTATGGATGACTTGTCTGCTGTAGAGGTTCAGCTCTAAGGGAGCTATGCTCAAAAGAAAAGGGGTCGTGTGGAGCAAACCAGCTACACCATAGGACACAAACAGTCCAATTGATTTTACCCTTCGAGTGCCAGAGAAGTGTGTGTTGGATGTCTCTTTGGCACTCAAAGGGTTTTAAAGTGGAATTTTAAACCCTGAATCATAGCAAGGTCAAACCCATTGGAGACATATCTAGTTTCAATGTATTAAAAGTCTAATTTAAATCAATGGAAATGTTATACATCTGTTTTTGTCCCCTATGGTGAAGTTAGTTTGCCCCAGAATATCTTCAGTTTTCTCTTGAAAACAGAGCTAGGTCTTGTACAAGTTTCTGTGTTGGTGCAGCACTTTACTAAACTATGGATAACTAGTGCCGTTTTGTGAACGGCTGACCTGTAGAGAACTTTCCTTGGAATTATTATTATTATTTTTTTTTTTTGTTCGTTTTGTTGGCAAGTATGAGAGTAGAATAATTTGTGGCGTTGTCAATATATGTAGAGCTGTAAAGTGTGTGTGTGTGTGTGTGTGTGATATATAATATATATATATATATATATATATATATATATATATATCACAGACACACACACACAGAGTTTTACTTACTACACATTTTTGCATTATGGGAGTAAAATAAACAAGCTCTTACCAATACAGTAGGTTAACATCTTTTATGCTAGAGCAGAAGTTCTGAAAGAGAGATTAATGTAAGCATATTATGTTAAGATTGATTAAAAATAAATAAATAAATAATAAACAAACAGTAATTCTGTCAGTGTCTATAACTTATTCTTCTCGCAATTTTAAAGTTTCCCCTCCTTCCTCTTTTGCCAACTTTACGCAGAGTTTCCTCAGATATGAAAGTCTGTCTGGACGGACCTCAATGAGGGACAATTTTATGTCAGCATAAGAAAAACCCTGCGCTCCTCCATCAAGGGGGCAGGGTTTTCCTTATACTGACAGACACAATATTGTACCTCATTGCAATCTTTCTGGTCAAGCCACTGGCTTTCAGATCTGAGGAGATTCTGAGTGACGTAGGGAAAAGGGGTGCGAGGGGGAACTTTTGAATAAAATTATAAGATTAATACAATGCTATGGACATTGACAAAGGTACAGTTAGTATTAAAAATATAATGAATAATCGATCTTAACTTCATATGCCAAAATTATCTCTTCAATCTTTTTTTGTTCAAGGCTCCCTTAATATGCAGTCAGAAATTTTTGGGGAACCCATTTTACAATCATAATGGTGAAAATAATAATGTTGTGCTGAGTACCAATAAGTATGCATTTAAAACTCAATAGTCACATTTTGTCATAGTCTTCATATATAATAATTGGCACCCTAAGCTAGTACCCAAGGCACACCGAAGTACCAAATTACCCTGGTTATGAACCAGTGTGGTAGAGCTTCTCCATCTCATTGAGAAGCAACGTGTTGAACACTTATGCAATTCAGCAGGTTAAAGGGATAGTAATGCTTCACAAAAACAGCAGCTCCAAGTAATCTTCACAGTATTTGGGCCATGGAGAGTATTTTTTCAATACTGTTCGAGTTGTAGTTCAAGAGTAATTGAATGATAAAGTATCCCCCTCCCGCCCCTTTTACCTAGTGTAAGACACCTCACCTCAGATGTAGAATCTGGTCCACAGACCAGGCTGCTCATAGCAAAGGACAATCTTACTGTGAGAACAATGAAAACCCTGCCCCCATTGACAGGTTTATCAGGTTTTTCCCTTATGCTAATTGGAGATTGTCCCTCTCTGCAAACCACTTAGACATCACCTTTCTGCTTTGAGGTGAGCAGTGTTACATCAGTAAAAAGGGGTGGGAGGGGGATACTTAATCATTCAATTATTATTGAAGTACAACTCTGACAGTACTGAAATAACACTCTTCATGGCCCAAATACTATGAAGATTAATTGTAGCTGCTTTTATTATGAAACATTACTATCCCTTTAAAGCGAGGGCAGTCAATTTTTGGGTCTGCATCTGTTTGTGTCTGCAACCATATGAAATGATCAAAAATTACTTGGATCATGTATTGTGTCTTAAAGTGTTTTTTTGGACTATTATAAACCTCCTCATGTTATTGCAGTTTGATATGAACATTTGTAGTTTTAAAGAGATCAAATCCTAAAAATACGACTGCATAAACTAAAGATCATGCAGCCCCATAAATACAATATTCTGTGTGCTTACTAATCAACAGGGCCACTTGTTTTAGTGCTAGAGATGGTGACTGCTTTCTTGAACAGATTCTGCAGTCTGTGCATAGATAAATGTTCTCCCTGCTATAAAACTTTAATCCATCTGAGCATGTGCATCCTGTGTTAAATGACTTTTGGTATACTCTGCTGGAGTGCATGTTTTCAGCAGAGAGGAAGTTTGTTCTTGCTCAGACCCAGCAGAATAACATTGAGTCTCACAGCCTGTAGACACAGACACCACCATGAGGAATTGGGTGATTAACAAGGCAAGCACTTAGGTTAAAATGTTTATTGACAAGCTGTTGTCTTCAGGGCAACATATGCTTTTGGCTGTAGAGTATACCTTTTTATTTCTTGCATACTAGAGACATCTTCAAGGCATTGCAAAGCCATGTTTTGTTGATGCCTAACAGTTAGTGGGTTATATATTTGGGGCTGTATGCAGAAAATAAAATGACGAGCAATTCTGGAGCATGCAAATTGCACCATTTTGAACAAATAAACATTCTCATTGATTGTAAATGGTGGGGGGGAAGCATTTTAATTGGTTCCCTGTTAGCAAATGGCCTGCCACAAAATTATACCTATTTACCTAACTGAAAATGACCTTAGGTTTCCATTTTGATATTCTTACCGAATTATGCAATAGCATGTGTTGACCCTTTAATTGTTTGCTACCTCCTCACCCCATCCCCCCCCCTGGTCAAAGCAATGTGTTGGATACTCCTCTGATACTCTAAGGGTTAATGGTGGAAATATTCCATTCACAAAGTGTTGTGATTTTTGTGTAACACATTTAAATGTATGGTGTGGAAACATTGATTCACAAATTGTTGGATTATAATCCAAAAATATTTCTGTGGAGATTGTAGTATAGCATTTGGAGAACCATGCTGATTTTACATGCATTCAGATGTAATATGAAAACCTAGACTTGACATTGCCTAAAATGTAAACTAAAATTGTTGCTTTTATTATGTATTATATTTTCCTTCATCTTCACTAATTTTACAGTTATGTCAATAACAAGGGACTATGAAAGCAGGGATGGTGATTCAATGTTTTGCTATCCCTGCAGCAGAAAAGCCTGCCTCCACTAGAGCATAGAAGAATGGTCAATGCTACAGGAATAGTGTTACATCTCATAGTTTACCTGCTTTCACAGACCCTGGCAGCAAACTTCTTGCAGTCAAATTGCGTGAGCTCTTTGGCAGACACATAAAGGTGTAAAGTCGTAAAATGCAGATCACTTTATATATTATGCCTGTCACTTAACTCTTTGAAGCCTAAAGTGTTTTACAGTGCATTATATCTCCACCCTTTAGTGCCCTTTCTAATTCCAAGGGTTAGGTCTGGGGTAGGCAACACTCGGCTTTCTAGCTTTTGAGACAAAAACGTCCATTATCCCCAACCAGACATTCATTGGCTGGGCCTGGTGGGAGCTATAGTGCCCAACAACTAGAAAGCCAAAGGTTGTCTAGCACTGGGTTAGTGATGTATTTTTTTCCCATACATTTCTAAGCTTTTTACAGCACTCAAAGGGTTAAAGTTTTTGAAGTGTATTTCAAAAATGTGTGTCTTTTTGACCATGTTTGCTTGCTAATATACTAATATTTGCATGGCATATACACATAAATAATCATTACCATTTTATTGCATTAGTTGGATAGCTGTTCTCCTGTGTGAAACAATTAATTGCTGGGTTTTGCAGATGTTGGCGAGTTCATATTATGACTACAAGTCACCCCCTGGAGATCACCTGAATTCATGTGTTAATACTATGAAAGATATTACCAGTATTACATCATTCTTCTATCATCTTAACAGGGCTTCTGTTCTACCAAATTGGTGTTGGGTAAATCTACAAAAACTGATAGACATGTTGATTTAAATGAGATAATGTACAGTGCAAGGTACATTATAAGGATAATCTAAGTCTTAGGAGTTCCATGAATAAATATATATTGCAAGAGGGCTGTCACTACATTTTGTAAATGGTACTTAGGGCCATGTGTAAAAACTTATAAGTGTAGCAAATTTGGGGCAAGTCATCTGTACCACAGGAGACACAATCCTGTACATGGATCAGTAATGTTTTAGTAAGTATATTGCAGTGAGTTTGCTGTTAATTAAACAATAGTACTTCCACTGCTGGTAGTTGCTTTACTCAGGTTATTACACTTAATCTGTGCAGACAGTGGTGGAGCTGTTGCCATCACATTCTGTGGAGAAGTGAAGCCAGTGGCTCATTTCTTCTGTAGAAGTGCAATAGAATAACTGTAAGTTTGTTTCGATAGGACCAGACGTCTTCTAATGTGATCAGGGTAGCAAATATCAGGGTTTTTATTTATTTTTTTTTTTCACGTCTTAAATGATAAGGTCTCAAACACATTGCAAAACTGTGTTTGAGACTTCTAGCATTCAAGATGCTAAATGAAAAAAAACATATTTTTTTAAACCCTGACAGATTTCTGGAACATTCTTTCCGGAGAGAAGACTTCTGGGGACAATAAAACCTGGAATAGTGATACAATTGCTGGGAAGCAGCTTGAGGAGCACTCTCCTTCCAATCCCTTATACATAGCATACAAAGCATGAAGTACATATATCCTGTATAAATTTCTCCAATAGGGTCCCCGAAAGTCATTCTTGGAGTCAGGAATTAGTAATTCATTGATACCTCACCAGCTTCTTGCTGCACTCGCATCTCAGCTGACTCTGAACTAACCCATAAGTGTGACTGCTAGGCTCTCACATAAGTGCGGTCTAGCAGAAATTCGGACACAAAAAATTGCTGTTCAAATGCAGAGGAGGAATTTTCAGCCCTCCAGTTCCCATAATCCTGAAAATCCGAAGGTCCTCTATGAAGTCCCATGTTCTATAGATAATGTAACCTCTTCAGTCGATCCTGGATGTGTCTCTTTTTTTTTTTTTTTTTTTTTTTTTTTTTTTTGTAACAGAAGCAAGCAGAGTGCAGGAGCCTGCTTACCATGAGCATTATGCAGAGTTTGAGGTCCTGCTAGCAACTGTCATGTTCACCTCTTTGGGTATTACATCCGAGACTGATTGGAAATGTTCTCTTGAACAAATGCATAATACAAACCTTATAGGGTCCATTTCAATTTTCTGTCCACTAGGTATATGTGAGTTTTTTTTTTTTTTACTAGAAGGATTTAGTTTACCATTTAAGGCCCTCATTTGATAATGGGCAAGACCATGTTATTGTTTTTCATACAATAATTCCTTTATGCCCTCAACAACATGGCTCTATCCATAGTTGCAAATAAAACTTTTTTTTTTTTTTTTTCCCCCCTTCAGTTTTACATATTTCTTTCTAAACATGATTTGGATTCCATATCAATAGTATGGCTTATTAAAATATCCTCCATACTGCCTATCCAGGAGATACAGGGGGTGTGAGTTTGACCTGCCAAAATCTCTGCAAGGAGTTCGTCCACCCTCAACTTCACACACACACACACACACACACACACACACACACACACACACACACACACACACACACTCACTCACTCACTCACTCACTCACTCACTATATACATACACATAATTTACACACACTACACAAGACACGCACAATGATATGTGGCAAATGCTATATGCCAGACACAGTACACATTGTTATAAGCTATACACCAAATGCTATAAGTCAAACACAGTAGCCAAACTCTATACGCAAAACACTATATGCCAAAGGCAAATGCAATTCTCCAGATGTTTTATACACCAAACGCACAACGCTATATGCCTATCGCAATATGCAAAACTCAAATACACAAAATGGAAAAACAAAATATGCACAACTCCAAATGCAAAACGCAATTCCCCAAACTATATACACCAAACACAACAGGCCGTCCGTACAACACAAATGCTATATGCAAAACATTATACGTTATATGTCAAATACCATATGACAAACATTATACCCAATTTGCAAAACACAATTCGTCAGACATTTATATTCCAAAGACACAATGCTATACAGAAAACGCCAAACACAATACACCAAATGTTATAAACAAAACACTGTGCATAACGTGCAGTAATGCATACTTCAAACATTATACACCAAATGCACAACGCTATATATATATCTCAATACACCAATTGCTATATACCAAATGCAATACACTAAACGCAATACTCCATACACATCTCCAAATGCTATACGCAGAACACTATATACAACACTCTATAAGCAAAACACTGTATGTTATACACAAAATGCTATATGCAAAATGCAGCAATGCAAAGCACATGCTCTGGCTCACACACATAATCTCGCACACTTATGCTCACCCACACTGATGGACAGTTGTGTAATGCAATGTGTTGCACACCTTTTTGGAACTGAAAACGCTAAGTACTGAAATTCAAAGCAACGGACAAAGCCATGCCAATACTGCTTGTGTGTGTGTATGTATGTATGTGTATATATATGTGTGTGTGTATATATATATATATATATATATATATATATAATATTTTGTAGGGTTTATCCCCCTGGGTAGAACAAGGGTACTCCCACTGCTGAAAGGTGTTTTATTCAAACGTTATTACAGCTCAAAGTTGATTTTTTTTTTTATTTTTTTTTTTTTTATGTGCAATATCACAGTGGCCTGAAATTGTACAGTGGCACTGTTGCTACACCATCCTATGGAGATTTATGGTCCCAGAATCAGAGCTGTCCATAGGATGGTGTAGCAACAGTGCCACTGTACAATTTTAGGCCCCTGTGATATTGCACCTAAAAAATTCAAATTTGAGCTGTAAAAACTTTTTAATAAGTATTACTATCCCTTTAAGTGCTCTCCCTCTTAAGAAGAAGAAATGCTCAGGTGCACAATCCCAAAAAAGAATGCAACAGTTGGGGCAGCACCTGTGGGACTTGTAGCGAAGCACAAATATGTTTATTAAAGTAAACAGCAGGTCAATGTTTCGGTCTGCTCCGGGACCTTTCTCATGACAAGAAAAAACTATTACCTCATGTTAAACTCAAGCCTGTATTGGCGTTTCTCGTGTTGCTAATAACATCACTCCAGTTGCCGTTTTAGACAGTGGGGCGTGAACGACCTTTATAGGTCACCTGTTTTGAGATAAATGCTTGGAATAAAACAGAGTATTATAGGGTTAGTAATGTCTAGTTAAAAAAAAATTTAGCCAAGTCTTCTTTAAGAGATTGCGCTATATTTAAAGGGATAGTAATGGATCATTTTTACTACATTTAATATTGCAGATATTAAAAAAATTAAAACAATTGATGGCTGTCCGATCTCTCAAACGTTTATAGTTTGAGCGATATAAGGTTCTAAAGTCCCCTCCTCCATGCCCCTTTCATAGACGTCAGCCTCTAGCTGTCAGTTGCAGGTCCCGGGACCATCTGGCAGCTCTTCAGCAGAGCCAAAACAGTGCATTCTAAAAAGAAATACTTCATTGGAATGGTCTACAAAGTGTGCTTGCAAACCAGACTTATTTAAATCCATTTTTGTCTCCTTTGGTGGCCTGAATTGCTCCATTTTGCCTTTATACATAAGGGCCGGCAAATCAAGTTCCATCTACTACTAAATAATGCAGTAACACCTAAAACATGCATAAAATGAGTTTATACTATGAGGCCCTGATCAAAGGCAACAGAAATGCAACTTTTCTAGCAACATAACATTATCTTGTCCCTATACACACTTGCTTCTAATGCATTTCTTGTTCAATGCATGCTGCAAGCTGTAGCTTCATGGTGCAACTTTGGTGTATTTAGCTCAGATGCAGCTTATTTGCAAGGCAAATTTATAATATCACTGTGCAGATAGTTCACGTGGTGAGATTGGAGTTGTAATGCCCTTTGCAACCCAACCTTAATGGTATCTAGCCAATAATATTTGGATATCACTGACACAGGACAGTCCTCTACCCCATTCCCCCCCCCCCCCACACACACACACACTATGCAAGAGGATTGTAGGGAAAGTGCAAGAGAACAGAGATGGGTTGCACTCAATAAAGAGGCTTACATGGTGATGCATCACCGCTCCCATGTGAATAGAGCCTTATGTGCAATCCATACCTACCTTAACAGGCTACATAAACTTCTGCTTCTTAAAGAGATAGTAATGTTTCACAATAAAAGCAGCTGTAATTAATATTCATAGTATTTGGGCAATGGAGAGTGTTATTTCAATACTGTTTGAGTTGTAGTTCAAGAGTAATTGAATGATAAAGTATCCCCCTCCTGCCCCTTTTTACTGATGTAACACTGCTCACCTCAGAGCAGCAAAACTGTCCGGATGGATCTCAGAAAGGGGCAATATTCAATTAGCATAAGGGGAAAACCTGAAAAACATGTCAAGGGGGGCAGCATTGTTCTCACAGTAAGATTATCCCTTGCTGTGAGCTGTCTGGTCTTAAGACCAGATTCCACATCTGAGGGGAGGTGGCTTACACTAGATAAAAGGGGCATGAGGGGAATATTTTAGCATTCAATTACTCTTGAACTACAACTCTGACAGAACTGAACTAACACTCGCTATGGCCCAAATACTATGTAGATTAATTGGAGTTGCTTTTATTTTGAAACATTTCTATTCCTTTAAATAGTAAATGTTAAATGTTTACCTCATTGGTAAATATCAGTCTGTTTTTCATTGTTGCTCCCCCCCCCCCAAGAATTACCCATATGGCTACTAGCTTAACAATAGTACTATTCACCAGAATAATTAACTGCCTCATAAAAAAATCCTACTGCTGCCGAGACTGACAGCCATGCAACAGCACTTTAGGAGAATCTGCACACCTGCAGGTACCAAACAATGCCTCCTAGAGAAGACTGGGATTGACGGAAAAGGCTCGCAGAGGTCTCTAAGCAAAGATATCTGCGCTGTTGCCTGTTTGTCAGTCTCGGCAACAGTTGGATTTCTTTGTAAGGCGGTAATTATTCTGGCGAATAGTACTATTGTTAAGCTAGTCGCCAGATGGGGGGGGGATTTTTATGTGGGGTGATAGCTCCCCTTTAATTAAAATTTGCCCGACTGGGCGCATTGGTTGCAGCAGACTTCTGTACATTTTTGGTATAAACCCACTGATGCTATATGCGATTGTTATTGTCATAATCTATATTCTTATATGTTTAGCTGTTCATCTTTTGATACATAGACACTGATGGAAGAGTAAACGGGTTTTTAAGTACAGAAGGGAAAATTGCATTTCCCCTCTGTTGTAGGGCAGCAGATGGCTCTATGCCATGTATTTGTATTCTTTTTACTACTAGAGGAACTCATAAATGTGTCATAATAAGCTGATTACAACTTAATTATTTCCTCCTCTGCTTATAAAGGAAGGGGCCTTTGTAAGGGAACACTTCCAGATAAATTGCTAAAATTATAGAAGAGCAAGTCTGTTACATTGTCTATCAAAAATGTACGGTCAGCGTTTCCAAATTTTTGGTTTTGCAAACAATAATATATCCGAATGATAACCCACCACTTATTTTAACATGAGCAGAAAATTATAATGGCTAATATGAATTCTGTGCGAGCTGGTTCTGTAAAATATTTTTGTAGTATATTATGTACATGACTTTGCAGAAATTCAAGACCACAAACCCCTTAAAGGGATAGTAATACTTCGTTTTAACTTTATTTTATTTTGTAGGCATTAAAAAAACATGAAGAATGATATAAGTCTTACCTCTCAAACCTTTATGGTTTAAGAGATATTCACAAACAAAGTATCCCCCCCTGTTCAACCAGATCAGAAGGGAGATGCCCAGGTAGACTGCAGAGAGGGACAATCTTCAATTAAGATAATGGAAAAAGCTGAAAAACTTGTCAAGGGGGGAAGGGCTTTCATTGTTTTCATACAAAGAAAATTGTCCCCTTCTGTACTGTCATACAACCAGACTCACATCTGAGAAGAGATGGCTTACACTAGGTAAAAGGGGCGGGAGGGGAACTTTGCTTGTGAATATCTCATAAACCATAAAGGATCGAGAGATAAGACTTATATCATTCTTCATGTTTTTTTAATGCCTACAAAATAAAATAAAGTTAAAACGAAGTATTAATATCCCTTTAAGTCTTTTTGAATCCTTCATTGGACTAAGTTTGGTGACCTTGTGTCCTGAAACAAAAAATATTGTCCAGCTACTACTTACTATCATGTTCATAAAGCAGAAATGAGTATATGTTTTCTGGACTCGAGTACACAAAAATTCTCCACCTGAAGGATTTCTAAGAAGTTGTTTGTGGTCCTGATATGAAAAAGAGCCATCTCTTTCTAATATGAGTTTAACCTCTTTAGAGATACTCTGGAGAACCAGTCCATACAGGATGGAGTCATATTGGCCATTTAGGATTGTTTGCCTAGATTATAATAATTAAAAAGGGTTATTGAAGGTGTTGTTTAAATCATAACACACCTTTAATTAGTTGTGACACTTTAAGCTACAAAATATTTCTGATGTGTTCGGGAAGAACACAGTTTACTATATTTACACACTTGTTGGGAAATTACTAATTCAGGAGTGGACACAAATATATGAAACTTTGGAACCTGTTAGAAATTTTAGGTGCAAATTGAGGAGTACAGATATATTCATCATGATTATTAAATGCCACCAGAATTTAGATGCAAATGGTAAACTACTAGGAGAGCTTCCAGGCTTCTGGGATTTTTCCACCCGTGCACTAAATGGTAGTTTGGTTGCAACAAGTCATACTAGCAAAAGACCTGTTTTACTTAGGCTAAATGTGCATTTATTAAGTTGTACTAAATTCTTATCCTATTGGAGGAGACTTTGTATAAAGCCCAGAAAATGACCCGCTTGTGTGGAACACAACTCTGAAAGGGATAGTAATGTTTCATAATAAAAGCAGCTCTAATTAATCATCATAGTATTTGGACTTTGGAGAGTGTTATTTCAATTCTGTCAGAGTTGTAGTTCAAGAGTAATTCAATAACAAAGTATCCCCCTCCCTCCCCTTTTACTGATGTAACACTACTCAGCTCAGATCAGAAGGGAGGTGCCCAGGTAGACTGCAGAGAGGGACAATCTTCAATTAAGATAAGGGAAAAACCTGAAAAGCTTGTCATGGGGAGCAGGGATTTCATTGTTTTCAAAGGAATAAAAGTGTCCCCTTCTGTTATCTGTCTGGTCTATGGACTGCATTCCACATCTGAGAAGAGATGGCTTACACTAGGTAAAAGGGGCGGGAGGGGAAACTTTGCTTGTGAATATCTCTTAAACCATACAGGTTTGAGAGATAAGACTTATATCATTCTTCATGTTTTTTTAATGCCTACAAAATAAAATAAAATTAAAATAGTAACATAGTAACATAGTAGATAAGGCTGAAAAAAGACATGCGTCCATCAAGTCCAGCCCATGCCAATAACACCCCTGTTGATCCAGAGGAAGGCAACAAAAAAGCCCTCTGGAGCAATTTCCAATGTAGGTGTGTGTGTGTGAGTGTGTCAAATAGTTCCCCGGCTCAATATCCTATTTGCTTTGAAGCCATCTGTCATAACTGTCAATATTGTTCTGTGCTAGATAGGCATCCATTGCTTTTTTGAATGCAGTTACATTATCTGCAAGCACAGCATCCCGAGGCAAAGAATTCCATAGCCTTACCGCCCTTACTGTAAAGAATCCCTGCCTGTGTTTTAGTCGAAAGCGCCTTTCCTCAAGTCTTAATGGATGACCTCTTGTTCTTAGCTCAGCTCTTTGCATAAATAATTCATTGGATAGTTCTTTGTATTGGCCTTGAATGTATTTGTAAATGGTAATCATATCACCCCTTAGACGTCTATTTTCTAATGTAAACAAACCCAGTTTGGCTAGTCTCTCTTTGTAACTCAGATCCTCCAATCCCTTTATCAGTTTTGTTGCACGTCTCTGCACCTTTTCCAGTTCAGTAATGTCTTTTTTTAGAACAGGCGCCCAAAATTGTACTCCATATTCTAGATGAGGCCTAACCAAGGATTTATACAGAGGTAGGATAATATTAGCATCCCTTGCTTCTACACCTCTTTTTATGCAGGCTAGTACTCTATTTGCTCTTGCAGCAGCTGAGTGACTCTGCACACTGCTGTGAAGACTATTGTCTATCAGTACACCTAAATCTTTCTCTAATGAGGATTTCCCAAGTTGTTTCCCATTTAGAGTATATGTAGCAAGTTTGTTTCTACAACCCAAATGCATAACCTTACATTTATCTACATTAAATGACATCTGCCACTTTTCTGCCCATTCACTTAGTTTATCTAAATCCTTCTGTAGGGAAAAAAACATCGAGCTCTGTATGTATTTCCTTACATAGCTTAGTGCCATCAGCAAAGATTGAGATGCTACTTTCAATTCCCACTTCTAGATCATTAATAAACAAATTAAAAAGCATTGGGCCCAGGACTGAACCCTGCGGTACCCCACTTATAACCCTAGACCAATTTGAAAAAGTTCCATTTACAACAACTCTCTGCCATCTATCATTTAACCAGTTCTCAATCCATGTACAGATACCACCACCCAAACCGAAGCCTTTTAATTTATGCAGTAACCTGTTGTGAGGCACTGTGTCAAAGGCTTTTGCAAAATCCAAGTATACTACATCAACAGCAATTCCCCTGTCCAAATTACTACTCTTTCATAAAATGCAAGTAAATTAGTCTGACATGATCTGTTCTTCATGAAACCATGCTGATTCCTACTAATGATATTTGTTTGTCTTCACATAGTTCTGAATACTATCAGTTAATAACCCTTCTAGTATCTTACCCACTATGGAAGTCAAGCTCACAGGTCTATAATTTCCTGGTTTGGATCTTGCTCCCTTTTTAAACAATGGAACTACATCAGCTTTCCTCCAATCACAGGGCACTATGCCTGATGAAAGCGAATCAATAAATATTAAGTATAATGGTTTTGCTATTACTGAACTAAGTTCCTTAAGTACCCTTGGGTGTATACCGTCCGGTCCAGGCGCTTTATTCACTATAACCCTTTCCAGTCTCTTTTGGACCTTGTCCTCAGTAAGCCATGTAGATGTTGGAGGAAATTCCATGGTTTTGTCTGTTTGCCCATAGCTTGTCATTTCTGCTTCCTTTGTATATACTGAAGCAAAGAACGTATTTAGGGTCTCAGCCATAGCTTTATCCTCACTAATCAATTCACCTGTTTCAGTCCTAAGAGGACCAATATCAACCTTAACTTTTTTGTTGTTAATATACTTGTAGAATTGTTTAGGGTTTTTCTTGCTCTCGTTTGCAATGTTTCGCTCATTTTCTATTTTAGCTAGCTTAATTGCTTGTTTGCAGATTTTATTACATTCTTTATATTTTTTAAATGATGCATCTGACCCATTTGACTTAAACACCTTAAAAGCCTGCTTTTTATTTCTCATTTCCCTGCTAACCACATTATTAATCCACACTGGTTTTGCTTTACTTCTCTTGTGCTTATTCCCCAGTGGTATATATTGACGTGTATATTTGCCCAAGAGCATTTTAAATACATTCCATGACTCTTGTGCATTTTTATCTTTGAAAATTACATCCCACTGGATATCCTTTAAAGCTTCTTTTAACTTTGTAAAATTAGCCTTTTTGAAATTGAATGTTTTGGTTAAACTCTTGCTATTGGGTTTCTCATAACAAACTTCAAAGGATACAATATTATGGTCACTGCTGCCCAAATGTTCCCTTACCTGCACACTGTTTACAATGTCACAATCGTTTGAGAGCACTAGGTCAAGCAAGGCCTCTTTTCTAGTTGGCTCCTCTACTAGTTGGGACATAAAATTATCATTTATCATACTTAGAAAAATATTTCCCTTTGTTGTGCCTGAAGTCATATTGCTCCAGTCAATTTCAGGGTAGTTGAAATCTCCCATTATAATTACCTTTGCTGACCTAGCAGCCTTTTCCATTTGCAGTAAAAGCTGGGCTTCCTCCAACTCCCCAACATTAGGTGGCTTGTAGCAAACCCCCACCAATATCTTTTTATTATGTGTGCCCCCAGTGTGTATTTCAACCCACAAGGCCTCTACCTTTTCATTGGACCCTTCATTTATATCTTCCCTTAAACTAGGTTTTAAGGCCTGCTTTACATATAGGCATACCCCTATTACTATTCCTTGAAGTATGAGCCACAATCTCCTGGGTTCTGTACACAACCTCCATGCGCCCAGTGTGTCCTGTTTTCAGGCCTGATAAGGTTTTAGGGGCATCTGCAGACTGCAGTGTACCCATGTCACTGAAAGTGGGGGAACAAAGACTCTGAAATAGAACATTATTTAAAGTCACCTACTGCAGTTCTCTGTAGAATATGGCAGTGACTTCTTCATCACTTTTTGACCCTTTGAACGTCTAACTTTTGATTAAAACAATGTTTGGCAGTTGTTCAGTTTTACTCAACAGAAAAAGCCCTATAACATATCTACCTTCTTTATGAGGTTTAACCCCTTAACAACCAGGATCCTGGGAAGTAACCTTCCCTTAAGGACCACTTTGGTCTTTCGGAGATGCCGGTACACGTGACGTGTTGCATGTATCAGCGTGCTGAGTTGAGGACACAGAGAGGGACCATGCCAGTCTTGAAGAGGTCAATTTCAGTCCCTGTTTTTACTTGCAGCTCTCCTGGAGGAGTGCTGTAATAAAATGTATGTGACGTGCTATGGCCGTCAATGGTCCTTAAGGCAAAACCCGCATGACAGTCATAGCGTGGCACGCGGACCTTAAGGGGTTAAGGACCAGAAAGGAGTTCTGCTCCTTTAATGACACCTGGTCCTTTAGAATTGGGAGCGCCAACCTTTTCTTTAAAGCAATAATAATTTTTCTTAAGTGCAGCTTCGATCATTCTTTAAGGCTTTTGTAGTATGAAGAGCTGTATTACAAGTCTTTATGCTTTGTAGTTCAACAGTAAATGAATGATAAAGTATCTGAGCAATGTGTTGCATATCCCTCTGACACCCAATGGCTTAATGTAATAGTTGATGGGTCAGTGTCCTTCGTCTTGGGCTGCAAGTCCTATGATCGGTTTATGCTCTCACTGGTTGTAGGAGCTTCTGCGGAAGTGTGGGTAATGGGAGGGAATGGTGTATGTGGAGCAGGAGCAAGTTTTTGGCATAGGAGAGGTGCTGATAGGGCGGTTTTATAGAGAAGGAGCATGTTTTGGGTGAAGGCGAGATCCAAGTTAGGGCATTTTGTGTGTGTGTGTGTGTGTGTTGGCCATGTTTTTTCTATTTTGCAGATAGAACACCAGTGGAGTCCAATGCCCTGTATTCCCTCAGTTATAAGGCTGACACACCAGCCATGGATATCATTTATCGAGCACTGTGCGAGTCACCCAGCCAGCCTTTCGAAGACTGCAAACATTATTTCAACCTCCAATGTCACCTGTGTGGATGATCTGCTTGGCAGCCCATACACTAGCTTTCAGATCAGGCTTACTGAATCTAGGATGAACACAATGCATGAACATGTCCCAAGGTGCAGCATGATGCATTATGTGATGTGAAACATGACTATGAACAGAGCCACAGAGGCACTTTAATTCACAACAGTGTATTTTAACTCTGTGTCACCTCTGTGCTAATGTTATCCATATGAACAGGCTCATGGCATCGGTTACCTTGTAAGTCAGCTGGTAAAGATGGCACATGAACAGTTTGTGCATGGTTAAGGCCAAGATATTGCAACTATTAACAATGAAATATTTTGGAATTAACGGTGGTATCTAGGAATAAAGCATGTTGAACTTCCATCAGATGGTCATTTTAATGTGGATCATTCTACTAGTAACGTTATTAAAGTAAGCATATATTCTGTGTCTCGTTGATGAGACCAGACCTTTTGTAAACTAGGCTAAAATAAATCTTTGGTACTGCAGGATTGTACACAACCATAAGCATCAATCTGCTAGCAGATTTTACGAGAAGGTCAGACTTCTCAAGGAGGTGCTTCATGACATTTAAAGAGCAGAATAAAGCAAATAAATCTCTTCTGTTCAATGTTTCCAAGGCCAAAAACCTTTCATGATGGAACGCACTTTCATTCTTAGATGTATCTTCTCTCCTGTACCTATAATTCCAAGAGTATTGAACGTTCAGATTACTGTAAAATCTCAGGTATAATACGCATCTGTGTATAATATGCAGGTGTAAATGAAACACAAGATATTAGGGGAAAACAAAAGTACCCATGTATAATACACACCCTTGTTCTCCCTCCCTGTAACCATAAAAAAAAAGTTTTGTCTGCTTCTCTCCCACCACCCACCTCAATATGCTGACACTTTCCTCTCCATATCCTATCCGGAGGCATCTGGGATATGAGCATTTTGCAGTCTTGCATTTGCAGCCCACTTCCTGTATCCCCCCTATGAGGACCTCTGTTAATTTAAGATAATAACAGTGCCCTTTGAGGACCTGAAGGTTCTCAGAAGGCACTACTGTAGTTTGAGTGCGCATACGTCTATGCATTGGAGCTACAGTAGTGCCTTACGTGGACCTTCAGGTCCTCAAAGGACTCTACCATTATCTTGAATTAAAGGGACTGTAATGTCCTATAAAGACTGTTTATAGTTTTATAGAGGGATAGAAAATGAGCAGAATGGTGCAAACCCTATCTCTCAAACCACTATGGTTTGAGAGATATAGGCACTGAAAGTTCGCCCCTCTCTCCTTCTCCTGACCTCAGCGTCTAGCTGACAGCAGGAGATTCTGGTCCGGAGACCAGCAGGCGGCTCTGCAGCAGAGCAGAGATCATGTTATCTATAAAGAATTAATTCACTGGAAATGTCTACAAAGTGTTCTTACAAACCAGGCACAGTTTGTAGATGTTTCCAATGAATGAATTCTTTATAGATAACGCAATCTTGGCTCTGCTGCAGAGCATCCTCGAGTCATACGACTCAATTCTCCTGCTGTCAGCTTTACAGCTGACATCAGGAGAAGGGGAGGGAGGGGGGAACTTTGAATCCCCATATCTCTCAAACCATAGCAGTTTGAGAGATAGGGTTTGCACCATTCTGTTTATTTTCTAAGGCTCTATAAAAAGTTTTTATAGGACATTACTGTTCCTTTAACACAGGTCCTCCACAGTGGGATGTTGGAAGCAGGCTGCAAATTCAAGCATGGCGCCCTCTATGCAGATATCCCAGATGAGGGGTGAGTAGAGGGAGGGAAGATGGCAGCATACTGAGGTGGGTGGAGGAAGGGAAGCAGACATGTGGATATATATATATATATATATATATATATATATATATATATATATATATATATATATATATATATATATATTTCTCTTGTGTATAATAAGCACCCCCCCCCCCCCCCCACGTCACGAAAAGGGGCATGATTGTGAGTATTATATGCAAGATTTTACAGTACATATGGATCTTAAAGGGATAGTCATGTTTCATAATAAAGGCAGCTCTAATTCGTCATCATAGTATTTGGATTTTGGAGAGTGTTATTTAAGTTCTGTCAGACTTGTAGTTCAAGAGTAATTCAATGACAAAATATCCCCCTCCCGCCCCTGTTACTGATGTAACACTGCTCAGCCAGAGCAGAAGGGAGGTGCCCAGTTAGATTGCAGAGAGGGACAATCTTCAATTAAGATAAGGGAAAAACCTGAAAAACTTGTCAAGGGGGGCAGGGCTTTCATTGTTCTCATAGGAAGAATATTGTCCCTTGCTGTTATCTGTCTGGTCTATGGACTGCATTTCACATCTGAGAAGAGATGGCTTACACTAGGTAAAAGGGGTGGGAGGGGAAACTTTGCTTGTGAATATCTCATAAACCATAAAGGTTTGAGAGATAAGACTTATATCGTTCTTCATGTTTTTTTAATGCCTACAAAATAAAATAAAGATAAAACGAAGTATTGCTATCCCTTTAACTTTGTAGCCGAGGAAACTCTAGTTCCCAATAATGTTAAAATGGAAACCCTAAAGGTATCCCACTGGTTTTATGGGTTTTACCGTCTCGCTCTCCATTGAGCCTGGTGCGGTTCAAACCATGAAGTTGAACCACCTCCACCCTACTTTTCAACAGGCAAAGCAGGATTGGACATTCAGCAGGGTAAGCATTAACCCCTGAGCTTTCAGAGCATTTTAGCTGTGGTCAGGGACAAATAGCCACTGCTTTAGTATAGGTTTGAGGCTTACTGTTGTTTCAGGTACTCAAGGCACATTTTACAAAAATATGGCTACTTCTACATATAAGCAGATTTTAATTCTCTGTAAAACTAAATTGATGACCTGAGGGATGCACCAATCATTAAAGCGGAACTAACACCACTAACAGACGTTGTCTTTAATAATTTCCTATCTGGCGACTAGCTGCTTAGTAGCGCTAGTCGCCAGAATTATTACCTCTTCATGGAGAAATTTGTAGTGATCCTCGGCTGACAGACAGGACGGAGCGCAGGCATCTTGCCCTAATGACGTCGGCGCGCCTGCTCTGTCAGTCCCAGACAGCTGTAGGAGGCGCTGCTAGGAGCCATTCGGCTCCGGAAGGGACTGACAGCGCAGGCGCGCGGACATCACTAGGGCAAGATGTCCGCGCTTCATCCTTCCTGTCAGCCGAGGATCATTTCAAATTTCTCCATGAAGAATTAATAATTCTGCCGACTAGCGCTACTAAGCAGCTAGTCGCCAGATAGGAAATTATTACAGACGACGTTTGTTAGTGGTGTGTGTTCCACTTTAAGCACACCTCTTGAGCTCAAGGGGTTAAACTGTTTTTGGTGGCTAATGAAATAAGTCCTGAGGGCCATGTGCAAAATAACAAAAGGGGAGCAATTATGGATCGAACCAGCGGTGCCATAGGTAGTTCCAAATACAAATTCCCATTGAATTAACTGGGGCTTTTAATATCTTGAATGCCAGAGATATCTCCAGAGCAATGTTTCAGAGATCTCACTAGCATGCAAAGGGTTAAATGCCACATTAAGGCATTGGAAATAATCTGTTTCCTATGATGCGGTCTGTCTGTGCTAGAATTGTTCCAGGTACTTTTTGTTCCTATAGCTTTAAGAACAATATTTCCCCTTTATAGTCAGAGAAATGTTATGGACTCTGTGTACTGTGACTGCTTCCTGATATACATGGATTGTTATGAAAGGGAGGCTACACAGAAAAAAAACCCTGTATTAATGTGTAATGATGCATAAATAGCTAACTAGAGTTTTCTCTTGATAATCTGTGCAAATGGTATGCAACATTCCTGAGTCTATTGGGTGAAGCTGTAATGCAAGAGAGACCATGAAAAGAAAGCCTCGCCTGGTTGGATGAAAGCAACTTCACTGCATTGTTACACCATTTTTATATAGTTTCAGATCAATGTACTGCAACCACATATGTATCTGCAGTTTGTTTGAATCTTCTTCAATGCTAGGGGGGTCCTCTAAGAGACATTTAAAGTACAACTAACATTTCCTTATAACCATGTCTCCACACTTTCTACTATTGCCAGTAAATTCTTATGGTACCTATGAGTTTTGTCCATGGAGGTAGACATGACAGTTGCTGATAGCTTTTCATGAGTGCATGAGTCTTCTTAAAGCGGAACTACCACCGCATAACAAGTTTATCTTAAATAACTCCCCATCTGGTGACTAGCTGCTTAGTAGCTTAGTCACTGACAGAGCACGCGCGCGGACGTCACTATGGCAAGATGTCCGCGATCTGTCCTGCCTGTCAGCCGGAGAAGAAAAGAGAAATCTATTTAATAAGGTAATGATTCTGGCGACTAGCACTACTAAGCAGCTAGTCGCCAGATGGGAAGTTATTTAATCCCTTAACGACCGGCCGATCGGCGTGGTCAGTTAAGGACCACGTATAATCTTAGTTTCCGCTTCTGGACTCCCCGAACGGCGTGCAGCCATGGGGGGGGAGCTTGGAATTCCATGGCGGTCATAGTATGTCATGGGTCGTTAAGTCAGATCGACCCATGACGTACTATGTCCGTCAGGGGTCGTTAAGGGGTTTTAAGATAAACGGTGGTAGTTCCGATTTAATGTTTCAATAACCATAGGGGTGCACAATGCGCTGCACACCCCTCTGGTCCATAAACTGTTAAGATTACCATGTGCAGTTGGTGGGATTTGTGTCATGTGGCCCTGCTAGCAACTTTTATGTCTGCGTCCTTGAGCAAAATTCGTAATGTCCATTAGGCTTTGCTGGCCATACTAAGGTAACTGGGTATCAGTTGGAGTTTATATTTGTCCCATATGATACATATAATGTTTCAGTACTGCTTGGTAAGTGTTTGTTTGAATAATAACTTTTTTTATTACATTTTTGGATTTTTCGCTTGGTCAGGCATGATGTAAGCCTCCCTAGATATCTCGTGGTGGTAACTAGAGCCATACAGAAAGCAATATGTGAGGACAAAAGGGTGTAAGGTAGGCAAACTAGGCATTTGATTTCTGATAACCTGTTATACTCTTCCATTTCGGGGATTGGTCAATATGACCTATGAGGGTATACCAGAACCCCTCCCCTCTTCTCTTTGTTAAAAAAAAGAAATTGGGAAAAAAAAGTTTCTGAGAAATTAAGTTTTGTTTTGATGGCACAGTGTGCCACTTTATTCCAGTTCCCTGCATGATATGCTAATTCTGTTCTAGGCCAAACTTACCTATGGCTGTGTTGTTGGAAATGTCCCCAGTATGTGGTCTGTGTCTTCATTCATTAATTGCACGGTTTGTGATTATATTGGCTCGGCACATAAAGGAATTAGCCTAAAATGTCATGCCAGCAGCAAAGATTAATTTATCAAATTAAATTACAAACAAATGGCTAGTACAATAGATTGGCGGTATAGATTATTAGATGCTAGTTTTCCTTTAACTCTACCTGAGACCGTATGTGGAGAATAAACTTAAAGGAGCAGTAAACTTTTTTTTTATGAAAAAATATATATTGTAGGGATTTTCCTATTGAGTAAGGTAAGGGTACTCCACTGCTGAGAGATTTATATTTCCAGAGTTATTACAGTTTAAACCCATGTGTTTTTTTTTTACATTAGCAGTGCCCTCTAGTGGTCAAATTCTAATTAGATTTCCTGTTAGATTCTAAAGGAGAGGAAAGTCAGAAAAGTCAGAGACATACAGTTCTCCATAGAATGTGTGATAGTTCTACTGACAGGAAGTGACAGGCAGTTTCTATCAGGAAGTAAACACAGTAAATTCACTTCCTGATTATTTGAACTGTTATAAATTTTGAATAAAACATCTGACAGCAGTGGGAGTGACCTTGTTTTATTCAGCAAGGAATGCTCTATAAAATGTGTTTTCATAAATAAAAATTTACCGCTCCTTTAAGAAAGGGAAAGAAAACAGCAGTGAAAAGGGGAGGAAAAACAAGCTATCACAGAGGTGTCTAGATGCAAACTACCAGTCTGTTCCTCTGATGACTGAGGTATTTTCAAATACCTCAGTTTCCAAATAAGTCAAAAATGAAACAAATAAAACATTCATGCAATGACCTGTGGCCCTGTTAAGCTATATGTCTCCATGTCTAAAATGCTTGAGGAGAGAAAAAAATATCCACGTGCAGCTTAATACGAGCCATTGCTAGGTAAACAATACCTAATTGTGCAGCAATGACAGAATGACTTTATTCTGGCAGTCGCTCTCAAACAATCCAAAGCCTCTGGCAGACACCCGCCACTCATAACCTTTTACAGAAAAAGATACCTGAAAGGCCTCTTAGAATGGTCTTATTAAGGATTAACTAAAACCAGATGTCTGAGCAGCAAATGTGTCCATAATTAAATACGATGTCGTCTATGCGGCGCTCTTTACCGGAAGCGGGCAGGCGTTGCTAAAACCCTTTGTGTGCCAGAGAGTTGTCCAGCAGATTGTTATGCAATGCAGTAGGCACTCCACTAACATTCAAAGAGTTAAGCAGAAATCTGTTGGCATCTGCACCCTGCAGCAGTTTGGGAGTCTGCCTGAAGAACTGACAGCCTTGTTTTGCATAGCCTGGCTCAGCTGTCTGAGAGCGTGAGAGAGGAGGGAAGGGTTGACTAACACTTCAAAAATTGAGTATATGTCTCAGCAATTTGCTTCAAGGAACTGAGCAATCAGTTTCAACTTGATCCAGCCTTTCAAACATGAGGTAATTGTCACCTCGCATTCCCTGTTCTTCCTGACTTCCTACCTCTTTGTAGAAAGATATTAACTCTTCTGTAACTGGTAGACAACTAGGGAATAACCATGAGGAGGTAAAATCAAACACTGTGATAAAAGATAACATTACTAAGGTTGTTTTTTATATTGTACATTTTGCAAGCACAGTATTTATGTATTGTCTGTAAAAAATTTTTTTTAATAAATATGATCAATATGCATTTAAACAAAAAAAAATTCCAAATTGTAAGGAAAAAGCCTTTGCAATTTCTTATATATACTGTGAAATAAGAGCTGTTTGCATTTATATAGACTGGAAAACAGCATTACGATTGTAGCTTAATCACATACTAATTTGCTGCAGTTTGCTCTCGTTTACTAAATGTAACTAGTGCTCTGGTAAATCTCAAACAGATTTCATGTATTTTAACTTCTAGGGATAAATGGCTGTTGAGATTATAAGAGTAGGTTTGTTATTGTTTTAACATGTTTGGATTTTAACCCTTTGAGAGCCAGAGGGGCACAAAACGCAAAGGGTTAATAAACCTACTTTTCTAGTTTAATCCTATCAGTGTGCTGCCCCTAACTTCTTGGTCACCTAGGTAGCTGCTTGCTGTATATTCCCTATGTGATAAGCACTTATAGGTTTTTTTTCAACTATTTATGGCTGTTATACATTATTATATTCTGTAGAATGCACCAAAATGATGTAATTTCAGACACAAATATACATTGCTACTTTAAAAGTACTCTAAACATTGAATTAAAATAATTTATCTATCTCATTAATTTTTATGAAAATATACCTGGGATTAAAATTCTTAAAGGGGATTGCTCACCCCTATAAGAGTTAGGTTTATTAGGTAGAGTATATATCTATACAGTTGAAAACATTATTTATTTAAAAAAAGGTATTTGGACTAAAAGTATTGCTTATAGTGTGCTCTTACAGCTTTGCCTCTGCTCCCTTCCCACTACCCAGCCTCCTCCGATGACGGAGGCAGTCTGTCTGTAAGCTGGAGCGGTCTCATTGGCTAGATATCGATCTCTGACAATGAGACCGCTCCATCTAACAGACAGAAGCCTCTGTCATCGGAGGAGACTGGGTAGTGGGAAAGGGAGCAGAGGCAGTGCGGCACTTTGCGGCAAGACCGGTGTATATGGAAGTAGGGTGTATTTCACTCTATAAGCAATACTTTTAACTCAAATAGAGTTTTTTCAAGATTATCAATATATAATCTACCTAAAAAGCCTGACTTGTAGGAGTGAGATATCCCCTTTAAAGGAGAAGTGATATCTCATAAAAATGACCCCTCAGTTATCCAGCTACAGATATTATGAAATAGAGAGAATATGTATATATAGTGTAAAACGGTTCAATATAAATATATATATTCAGAATGCCCAGGTTTTACCCTTGTGGTGGGTACCAAACATGCCAAGGGGAGGTGTTCCTGCTATGAGTTACAAGAATCGCCACTTTGCAAAGAGTTAGACCAGGCATGTTTGGTATCCAGATATTCACAAAGATATGAGGAATATGATTATTATAACATTATAGAGGTGTGCTTTGCTTTGGTCAACATGGTAGAAGGTCTGTTTAAGAGATGGAGAGGAATCCGTTCAAGAGAGGTAAACTTTGGTGTTATAACAGGTATATTGCTGTAAAGAAGTATAAAGGGGTTATTTGACTGAGAGCAGTTATTGGGAAAGCAGATCAGAGGGCAGAGTCTTGATGAGACTTGTATTATGAAAACTGTTGGTGATCAACCATGTCATAATACATTAACATTGTTTGAGTCTGAAATATGAAGTCAGCCTGTGAAATATAACTCTGTTGATCCAGAGTAGGGGGAGGCACAAGCCATTTCATTAAAAAAAAAAAGTCCTTCCTGACGGCCATATTTAGGTCAGTCAGGAGATAAAAATTACCTTTCAGACATTGTAGACAGTAGTTCAGTGCTGTCTCCATAGAACTGCAATATCCGCATGAACAGTAGTTATACTGTCACATAGAGTAAGGGTAGCCAATTGAACTGCTGGACCTGTAGCTTTTGGGAGCTACAACTCCCGTGATCCCCAATCAACCACAGCTATTTGGATTATTGGAGTTGTAGAACTACACTTGCAGTACAACTTCTAGAAGTGATTCCAAGCTGTAAGCTATTTATTTAGATCACTGGTTCTCAACCAGGTTTCTTCTGTGTCCCTATCCATGGCGATAGAGACTACTGGGATTATATCAGCGCCCCCCCAGCTGGTGTAGGACCAAATTAAAATACAAAAGGAAGCTTCCTGCTTCCTCTGGCAGTCATTTTGGTCCTACATCAGCTGTGGTAGGGTGCGGGGCAGTCAGCTCCCTACCTTAGTTCCAGGAATCAGTATTTGGCCGCATTTCTTGCCGCCCAGGCTGGGGAAGGAACCCCGAAGCCCTTGCTCCGCTTCTGTTCGGCAAGGGATGGAGCATCCGTTTTGGCGCCTTGAGACTCCCTCTCTGAAGGTTGAGACTCGCCACCGGAAAACAGCTGCCATGTCATCTAAGGGCGTCTAGGAGAAACCACAGAAGGATGCACCAGTAAAGAATACTGGGATACTGAATCCGACAGTATGGTCCCTCAAGTCAGCAGTCCGGTGGAAAGGGGAATGTAGGGGCTGTGTGCCAACCCTTCTTTAATTGGTAGTTTTTTTTCTCTAATTAGCGGGGTCTTTGCTACATCTCAGATGCAGCTTGTGGGGAATTTTTAGTGTTAGAGTAGATCTGTTCTTTTATATAACTTATTAAAGGTTAAGTTTTAATTAGCTGGTTGCAAGATGTCCTCATCCGCTAAGAGTGTCCCTGTTAAAGATAAAGACAAAAGCAGTACTGAGAAGGAAGACAAAAGTGACCAAAAAGTGAAGGCTTGTTTGGGATGTGATAATTTGTTGGCTGACCCTGCTAAACTCTGTACAAACTGCCTTAAGAAAGCTGCTAATACTAAGGTGCTATCTCCATTCCAAAACTTCTTGTCTTGGATGAAGCGTTCCATGCAGGAAACTTTTTCCTCTCTCCAAGCATCTTCAAGCTCAAAGAAAAGGCCCAGGCTAGAGGACCCTGAAGAGGGCTCATCCTCCAGACACCATGAAGCAGATGAAGAAAGCTTGTTTGAAAATCTCTCTGATTACTCATCGGAGAAAGGAGGAGAAATATTGGAAGATGAGGAGGGTACATTTAACATCGAAAAAATTGAGCCTTTTCTCAAAAGTCTACACAAGACCTTAGGTCTAACAGAGGAAACCAAGGAGCAGGGAATATTGGACATAGCTTTCTTAGGGAAAAAAAAAAAATTCACCAGTCTTCCCGGTCCATCATGCAGTATCTGACTTGTTTTGTGAGTATAGCCTATAGTTTTCAGTGATGTTTATTTGTACAATATGATGCTGTTGGTTTGCAAAATTCCTTCTTTCTTTCATGTGCAGCCCAGCATATCTACTTTACTCCAATGGCATGTTTTATTCCAGTCATTAATGTATGTGTATTATTTCTTTTTTTGTGTTTATGTATTTGGAGGATATACTTTCATCTCTCACAGTGGGTTAAATGGGAATGGTGAATGTAAGTGTGTTAATATTTTATTAGGCAAATACTCTCAGAAAAACCCTGTAGGGAACTGGATGCTATCATCCTGATACATAGATAATTACATGACATCACTCAGCCTTACTCTCCCACAAATCTTCTGTGCACTTGCATTGTTTAGCTCCTAAATTATTTACAAACCCACTTCAATTACAGCCCCTGAATACACAATTAAGCAATAAGGAATCAATTTGCTCTTATACCTGACACATTACCATACCAATGTATCCATAATATTTAACTCTGAAGCAGTAGTGCTTCCCCTTATCACAGGAAGTGAAAAACGTGTGTGTGTGTACTCATATAAGCTAGCATAATCGAGAGATGTATGAATAAATAACTTTGATACTGAAAGTTCATACATGAATATATTTATAGTTTATTTCTTAGCGTGCCCTGGTCATATGTAGCTAGCTCACTGGAGAGCGATGCATGCCCTGTTTTTTATTCCCTGGGGGGATTGAACAAAGATGTGGTAAAGCGGTGTGCTGCATTCCCCTTGTTATCTCTTCTCTTAGGTGGTGTGGCTGATGACTGGCCCCCGTATGATTGTCTGATGCCGATGTCTGCCATTAAATTGATCTTTCTGGGTTGAACACATGGAAGTTGCAGCATACTGCTGTGTTTATAGTTGTCAGTGTTGACTGTCTGATGGTAATTTGTTTATGTTTTGTGTGATTACTGCAGCTATAACTTTATCTATGTGAATTATCCCTTTTTATCCTTTTGTAAAGTAATTGTATACAAAAACACTCCACATTATTGTTGAGAGCTCCATAAGAGTTTTTGATATCCTCTATTCACAGCTGTTACAGTATCTCCTGATGTCTTGTGTCAGGGGTGAGCAAATCTTGGCTGTCTAGCTGTTGTGCATTTGCCTATGGTGAGGTAGGCGGAATTCAGTCCTCCAGCTGTATCTTAGATGGGTGTTAGAGCACTGCTGTTACCCATCACTCTATATTCTGTTAATCTGTTGCAGACCCCTTTACTTACTGCCAGAGTAGGATGATAGGAATTGTAAGCCAGCCTCATCTGAAGGACTGCATTCTTCCCATCCCTGTTTGTAAGGCTGTTACTGGTCCCTCTGTATTTCTGCAGACAGTGGCTATGAACTACCAATGCAGAGCACAGTGCTGTTTGCTTGAGATTGGAATAAGATACAAGTCTGTCAGGTTCAACCATTGCCAGATCTGTTGTTGTTGATCCAGTAGAGGGAAGGAATGAGTTTCTTTTTATGGCTGTTACCAGTGTGTCTATTCTCCTTTGCACATATCTTTGATATATTCATTAAATATTGTTAAACCTTTGAGTGCCAGAGGGCTACACAATGCATTGCTCTGCAATGAGTTGTGTGCCTCTATGGCATTCAAAGTGTTAAAGGGAACATTGCATTCCTAGTTAAACAACGGAGTGGCAGCTGAATTTCCAAGCCATTGTTCTCCCTACTGTGACCCTCAATGTGTTATATCACTGGGAAAGGTTGATGTTCAGTCACTTTAACCCTTATGGGTTGGTTACCCCTCTGGCACTGAAAGGGTTAAAAACTGCTGCAGGTTTTGTGGCACTGTACCGTTGTGGATCTGGATTTATGTAAATCAGTGTTTCTTAACCAGGTGCCGTGGCATTTGGTGTGCCATGGGAATCCAATTAGGGTGCCCCCTTTTATCTATAAGGCTTTGACAAAATGTGAATGTAGACTTACAACTCAATATTTAAAGGGATAGTAATGGCGTAAAATAAGTAATATTGTAGATAATGCAAAACAAATGGATCAGTGCAAGTCCTATCTCTTTATGGTTTGAGAGATTAGAACATTTTAAAGTTCCCCTCTCCCTGCTGTCAGCTGTAAAGCTTGACAGCAGGAGAATCGAGTTGGTCGGCTCTAAGCGGCTCTTCATCAGACCCGAGATACCAAAATCTAAAAAGAAATACTTAATTGGAATGGTCTGCAAAGTGTGCCTGGTTTACAAGCACACTTTATAGATAGTTTCAATGAAGTAGTTCTTTTTAGATTTCGGTATCTGCTCTGCTGAAGAGCTGCCTGACGGTCCCCGGACCAGGATCTCCTGATGTCGGCTAGACACTGATATCGGGGAAAGGGGAGGGAGGGGAAACTTTAAAACTTTCTCTCAAACCATAAAGATTTGAGAGATAAAACTTGCACTGATCGATTTTTCTTTTTGCATTATCTACAATATTACTTCTTATTCTTTTAAGCCATTTAACCCTTTAAGGATATTAATATGCACAATGTTTTTAGTTGTGAGGCCTAGCAATAACTCTCTCTTTATATATATTTTTTCATTATGCCCTTGACAAATGAAATAAAATGGTAGAGGTGCCCCGAAAATGCCAGACTGTGTGTTTATGGGTGCCTTGAGCAAAAAAAGCATGAGAACCACTGACATAAATAAAATGAAGTACTGTCACAAAAGGTTATTCTGTATGTACAAAGAGGAGGAATACTGATGTAAATCTGCTGCACCAGAGGTAACAAATTAAGTTCCTCAGATGACCTCTGATTTAGATTTGACTTCTAACATCTTGAATGTTAGAGAGGAGTAATGCAAAGCAGTGCACTGAAAATATTTTGTTGCAATCAAGTGTCTAAAAGCCCTGTTTAAACAGATTACACTTTTTGTTTCTCAGATATGGTGTAGATGGTCTGTCCCGGTATTTCTCCTCTTCATTTTAGTGTGTATGGTCTTAAAGAGAAACTAACCCTAAAACGTAACTGTGTCCCTCTCCTATGGCCAATTTATCTCTTTTTGGTTCCAGCGGGGGAGGTCTCCATCTGGAGCACAGATATCCCGTGAACACTTTTTTATTTATTGGGAACCAGAATGCTAATTTAATTAGGGATGCCTTTATGTTTTGGTGTTGGTCTCCCTTTAAAGTGATAGTAATACTTAAAATGTAATAAAATGTTGTAGGATTTATCCCCCTGGATAAAACAAGGGTACTCCCACTGCTGAGAGATGTTGTATTAAAAAATTATAACAGCTCAAAGTTGAGTTTTTTTAGGTGCAATATCTCAGTGGCCTGAAAATTTACATTGGCGCTGTTGCTACACCATCCTATGGACAGCTCTGGTCTGTAGACCATAAATCTCCATAAGATTGTGTAGCAAAAACGCAACTGTAGATTTCTCTGTCGTCCAATACAGGTTGCTGGCAACTATGGGTAGGCGATCCGCCCCTTTAAGTAGGCAGGAACAATTATATAATTGTATGCAGGGGGTGGAGCCTACCTTCCCTCCTTGGCTGCAGCTAGCCAACTAGCTCCAGAAAGATTTGTTCCTTGGTGAAGATAACACAGACAAGAGAACAGTTCTGCTATAGTTTTAGAAATTTTTTTATTTTTCTGTTAGAAATGGAATACCACCATTAGGCGGATTACCATAACTGACAGTGCACTCAGATGTGGCTAGCTCAGTGACCAGGTGCTTTTTGTGAACCTTAAGCCCTGGGGGGAAAATCTTGGCTACAAGTTCTTTCCTCAGGAGTTGCCCACCGAGGCTTCTTCTTTAAACATGGTAATCTGAAGACAGAAAATTTGCAGGAAAGGTGAGCAACCCTTTGAGTGCTGCAGGTCCACATATCCCACAGTGCCCCTCCGCACAGGGGTTTTTCATTTGGAGTTCCTATTGCACACTACTGCACTCATTGGATCTATCTGTATGTCTGTTGGGTGTTTGGAGCAGGGTTATGTTGTATTTAACCCTTTAGCTGCTGGTTTGGCATTCATTTGGGGGGTTTTCTGACACTTTTCCTACTGGTTCAGTTTTTTTTTTTTTTTTGGGGGGGGGTCATTACTAAAGATGAGCGAGCACCCCGATGCTCGGGTGCTCTGACCGAGCACCCCCTGATGCTCGAGTGCTCGGCCGAGCACCCGAGCCCCATTCAAATGAATGGGAGCACTCGAGCATTAAACCAGGCACCCCCTGCTCTGATGAGCGGAGGGTGCCTGGTCAATGTCCCCCTTCATCTCCGCTATGCCCCTCTTCCACAATGTCCCCCTTCATCTCCTATGCCATAGCGGAGATGAAGGGGGACATTGTGGAAGAGGGGCATAGCGGAGATGAAGGGGGACATTGTGGAAGAGGGGCATAGACTCTATGCCCCTCTTCCACAATGTCCCCCTTCATCTCCGCTATGCCCCTCTTCCACAATGTCCCCCTTCATCTCCTCTATGGCATAGGAGATGAAGGGGGACATTGTGGAAGAGGGGCATAGCGGAGATGAAGGGGCACATTGTGGAAGACGGGCATAGCGGAGATGAAGGGGGACATTGTGGAAGAGGGGCATAGAGTCTATGCCCCTCTTCCATAATGTCCCCCTTCATCTCCGCAATGCCCCCTTCATCTCCGCAATGCCCCCGTACCTCCATTCCCTGGTGGTCCAGCGGAGCGTCTTCGGATCTGTGCCTCTTCCGGCACAGATCCTCTTCACCCGAGCATGTCGGGCGAGCACATGGCGGTACTCGTACGAGTACCGCCATGTGCAGAGCAGAGCGATGCTCGAGCCGATCCGAGCATCGGCCGAGCACGCTCGCTCAACACTAGTCATTACATGTTTTAGTGATGTTTCATGCCTTTTAATATTACACTTTCAATTACTGCATAGGCACCATTGCTGCATTCACTCCTATGGAACTGTACAGTTTGGGACATATCTCTGAAACCGTTAAACCTAGTGACTTCAGAGATGGCTTATTTTACTTGTCTACCCTTGCTCTATCAATGGGTTCATCTTTCTAGTGTGTTGGGGGGCTCAGGGGGCTTCGGGCACTGTTTGGAGTACTTTTCTGGGAAAACTACATTTCCCATGATCGCTTGCTTTGCGCGCTCATTTCTGATTGGCTCCCGCCATGGCAGCCATTTTATGATCTTTCCAGAATGAGTATCCTATGTAGGGCTTGGACTCTCCTTCTCTCCTCTCCTCCACTGATTAACCCTTCGCCTGCCAGGTAAGTCTGTTTTAGCGATTTGTGGGGTGAAACTTTAATCATACACACTGTAATTGAGTGATTTCTTATACAATAAGATTACTGACACTGTGCGAATGTCTATACCATTGGAGCTTGGGGCCAGACCTAAGACTAAGGATGCTGGGGTCTCTGTATTGCCTGTTGCACATTGCTCTTCCTGTCATTCAGGGTTACCTAGAGAATTCTCAGGTCATTTATGCCCAGCGTGTTCTGATGTCTCTGAGAGTCTCCCAGGGAACTCCAGCCATGCATTACAGCCAGTTTTGTTGCAAGAGTTCAAGGCTGCTACTAGGGACCTTAGGTCCACTTTGCAACTCTTTCCATCCCAGTTACAGGGGGTCTTTCATTCTTGGCAGACCCCCTCCTTCGTCAAGTCTTCCCTACCAAAGCCTCAGAGTGTACCTGATGTGTCAGATTCCTCTGAGGAGGAACTGTTGGTGGATTCAGATGTTGAGGAATGTTCTGCGCTGGGCTCCTCTCAGTTTTTTGGGGACCTTTTTGAGGCTGAGGGCCTGATCAGGGCTGTTTTTCATACCCTAAACATTCACTTAGTGCAGGAGGTTCCTTCTGACCCTTCTGGTGTCTTTCAGGAGCCTAAAAAGCCCCTTACTTGCTTTCCACCTAACGCCACTCTTGACCGCCTTGTGTCTGAAGAATGGAAGTCTCCGGACAGGAAACCTTCTGTCTCCAAGAAATTTGCTAAGCTTTATCCCTTTTCTGAGGCAGCGCTTGCTCAGTGGGTTCATCTTCCTAAAGTGGATGCTCCTATTTCCAGGCTATCCAAGTCTACTGCTTTGTCAGTGTCTGATGCGTCTCCTCTAAAGGACTGGACTGACAAGAAACTTGGTTTCCCTCAAGTCCATCTTTGCCATTGCTGGTTCTGCCATGCGTCCAGCATTCGCAGCAGCATGGGTGAACTGGGCCATTGCAATCTGGACTGAACAGCTCACTCTTCCTGTCCATCAGGATGCTCCTACTTCAGATAAGTTATACCTTCTTGCCAACATTTCTGGGGCACAGCACTATGTTGCTGCTGCCCTATTTGATGCCATCCGTTTGGTGGCTAGGGTTTCCACCATGTCTGTGGTTGCCAGACGGGCTCTTTGGCTCAAGATCTGGTCTGCTGATACTGCTTCTAAGAAAGCTTTGCTCTCCTTGCCTTTTCAAGGCACTTCTTTGTTTGTGCCAGATCTCAAGGATCTGATCAGTGAGGCTACACGGGGTAAGAGTACACTTCTACCCTTGGTCTCCAGGAAAAAAACGCCATTTAAGAGTAACCGGTATTTTTGTTCCTTTCAGAATAAGACAGGTCCGGCGAACCAGACGGTTTCCTCAGCTCCGCGTACCTCCTCCACAGAGTCGGTGGTCTCAAGAAGAATCTCTCCTTCCCATCAATGTGTTGGAGCTTCAGGGGATATTTTATTGGATATCTCATCTGGAAGACTGTCCAGTCCGGGTAGAGTCCGACAACGCCACGGCCGTGGCTTTCATCAACAAGCAGGGAGGAACAAGAAGTCTCGCCACTTGGTTAGAGGTCAAGACTATTTTCTTTCTGGGCAGAAGAACACGTTCCTGCCATATCCGCAGTGCGTATTCTTGGCATAGACAACGTCATGGCAGACTTCCTCAGTCAACACACAGTGGACAGCGGAGAGTGGGAGCTGCACCCAGAGAGGTTCATCCTCATTGTTCAGAAATGGGATCTTCCTTACACCGACCTGATGGCGACAAGACACAACAGGAAGGTTCCAAGGTTCTGCTCTCGATGGAGGGACCCTCTAGCTCTGGCGGTGGATGCAATGTCCATTCCTTGGTTATTCCCTCTGACCTACATCTCTCTTCCCCTCCCCATGTTGCACAGGGTGTTGCGGAAATTACGACTGGAGCGTTGTCCAGTCATTCTGATTGCTCCGTACTAGCCTCGCCAGGCTTGGTTTACAGAGCGTCTCAATCTGTCAGTGGCGGAGCCATCCTGGCTCTCTTGCCGTCCGGATCTTCTTCTACAAGGTTACCTGTGGAAGGAGGATGTTCATCGTCTAGCCTTGACGGCTTGGAAATTGAATCCTCAATATTGAGGAAGAAATAGTTTTCTTCTGGTGTGGTGGCTACTATGCTCCGTGCCCGCAAACCTGTTTCTTCCAAGATCTACCATTGTGTCTGGTTGACCTTCCTATCTTGGTGTGCTGACAAGGACCTGTCTCAGGAATTTGATCTGCCTACGGTCCTGGCTTTTTTGCAGGATGGTGTGGATAAGGGCCTCAGTTTGCGTTCCCTTAAAGTTCAGACGTCTGCTTTCTCTCTTTTCTTTCAGAGGCAGATTGCCATCCTTCCTGATGTCAAGGTTTTCTTCCAGGGAGTTGCTCATACTTGTCCTGCCTTCAAGATTCCTGCTCTTCCATGGGATCTTAACCTGGTTTTGGGCATTCTTCAGCGCCCTCCATTTGAGTCTTTGGCTATTATTCCTCTACGCCTGTTGAAGTGGAAAATGGCTTTTCTCCTGGCGATTGTGTCTGTCCATCATGTTGCGGAGTTACACGCTCTGTCCTGTAAAGCACCCTATTTGGTGTTTCACACGGTCAAGGAGGTGCTTCACACCTCTCAGGAGTTTCTCCAGAAGGTGGTTTCGGAGTTCCACATCAATCAGGAGATTGTGGTGCCCTCTTTCTGCCCTGACCCCACCTCTGACAAGGAGAGGGATCTCCACTAGTTAGATGTGGTGCATTGTCTCAAGCTGTATGTACATCGCACTGAGTCTTTCAGGAAATCAGACGCATTGTTCGTCATTCCTGAGGGTCCTAGGGCAGGAAGACCTACATCCAAGGTGACTATTGCTTCTTGGATCAAGTCCACTATTCGTAAGTTTTATGAGCTGAGGAAGAAGCCTGTCCCTTTTAGGGTTACGGCTCATTCTACTCGATCTGTTGTGTCCTCTTGGGCTTACAAGAATCAGGCCTCTGCTGATCAGTTGTGCAAGGCTGCCAGCTGGTGGTCTGCGCACACCTTTTCAAAGCATTACAGTGTTTATGTTCTGGCATCGGCTGATGCCAGCTTTGGGAGAAAAGTCCTGGAGGCAGTATTGCCTGTCTTGGATTTTCTTCAGTTCTTGGTGCTTCCTTCAGTGAGCTGTGTAACAGTTGGGGTGTTGTTACCCCTGTTCAGTGTCCGTTGACACTTCATTGTTTTGTTGGGCTATCTCTGATCTGATGGTTCATACCTGCTCTGGTGACTTTGGGGGCCTTGCGCCTGGTCCTTGCCTTACTATCCTCTTCTGGGAAACTCAATGGTTGGACATCTCAGAGTTACCAGTAACCTGTATTGGACGACAGAAAAAAGAGGATTTTAGTCTTACCTGTTCAATCTTTTTCTTTTAGTCCATACAGGTTACTGGTCTCCCACCCTGTCAAGGGACCATGCTTGGCTCTTCTGTGGCAGACCGTGGGGGTCCTTCGGGGTCATGCTCACAGGAGTCTTCTTTCCCTTCTACTATCTAGTCAATAGTGTCGCAAATCTTTCTGGAGCTGGTTGGCTAGCTGCAGCCAAGGAGGGAAGGTAGGCTTCATCCCCTGCATACAATTCTAGAATTTTTCCTGCCTACTTAAAGGGGCGGATCGCCTACCCAGAGTTACCAGTAACCTGTATGGACTAAGAGAAAAGGATTTAACAGGTAAGACTAAAATCTTCTTTTTCAGGCCACTGTGATATTGCACCTAAAAAATTCAACTTTGAGCTGTTATTATTTTTTAATAAAATATCTCCCAGCAGTGGGTGTACCCTTGTTTTATTCAGGGACATAAACCCTACAACTTTATTTATTTATTTTGCATCTTAAGTATTACTATCCCTTTAAGACAGCAGAGCAGACTGAATTCCGGAAAGTGTCTGATTGCGTTGTTTGTGTGCAGCCAGATATAGAATTGCAATTGAGCAGGGATCCTCTGCCTGGAATGCATTTGTAAGTGAACTGCTGGCAAATTGTATGTAATAGGAAAACTAATAATGAAAACACTGTTGGTTGTATTAAATAGTTGCCTGTTCCGCAGCACGAGTAACCGATCTGGCGCTTTCTTTCCTTTTTACCTTTAGGGAGATCAGCCACAATTGGTTGACTGTTTCCAACAGCAGCCTGGTGCCAGAACTGTATTCACTACAAGAAGTGTAAGTTCTTCAGAATCCTTTTTTAATTTTATTTACTGAAGCTTGAGCAGTTGTGGAGCAAACAAACTGCAATTTATTGAACAAATAAAAATTCCCATTGATTTTAATACATTTTTCATACATTGAATGCTGGCCAGGTCTCCAGCTCATTGTTTTGCAGTTCATTAAAGACATCTGGCATTCAGGGGGGTACAATCCTAGATTTGAATTGGTTCAAATTTTGGGAGATTTTATTTATGGTAAGGTTGGTTTGCTCCCAAAGTGCTTACATTGTTAGTCCATCAACCTCACTGTGTATAGAAGTATAATATTTATAGTTGTTTGCTACAAATATACTTGTCACTGCCGGCAGGGAGTTCTGTGTGAATAGGTGGGTAAGGAGAGGTACTGCACAACGTAGGAGATGGTGAAAGTGCTCTGAAATGTCCAGTATGTTGTCCATGTTTTATTTAAAAAATACTTTTAACCCCTTAAGGACCAGCGGTCCCGGGACGTGCCGTCCCTTAAGGACCACATAGGAAACTTTGACGTGCTGTCCCACGTGACTGATCGTGGGGCTGCACGTCAAACGGGGCACTGGAAGAGATCGCTCCGGTCTTGGAGCGATCAGCTTCAGTGCCCGGTATTACTCACCGCGCTCCTGTACGTGACGTGGCAGGACCGTCACTGGTCTTTAAGTGCCGGACCAGCGTGACGGTCCTGCCACGTCAATGGTACTTAAGGGGTTAAAGCCCGTGTACATGGGCCACAGTGCTGGCTGGTGGGCGAAGCCTCTGTTCTCACTGGCCGCGCTGTAGTCATGCGCAGTACTGACTGCCCGAACATGCCTCAGCTGATATGGAGCGGGGCGCTCCGAATTCAGACCGTAGTCCTCTCTGCGCACCTTCCTGGAACCAGGGAGGGTGCACAGAGAGGACTTCAGTCTGAATTCGGGGCGCCCCACTCCGTATCAGCCGTGGTGCATTCGGGCAGTCAGTACTGCACATGACTGCAGCTTGCGCAGCAGTCTCTACTGCGCATGACGGCTTCTGACAAACATCCTAGCGAATTAATATATAGGATAGTTATGTTGTTTAAAATTTCATCCTGTGCCAATTGAAGACTAAAACTACTTCCCGTAGCCCCTCTATCCCTGTGCCTCTTGGTGTATTCGAACTAGGGTGCAGAATTTTAGGGACCTGCAGTGTGCAAGAAGATTGTTCTCATCCTTAGAGGAAAATGGCTTTCTCTCATTGTTTAAGAGACTGAGGATGATTCCCTTTATCAGTGCACAGGTACAGTGAGTATGACCCTCCTCCTATCTAGCAGCCACATTCTGAGGTGATTTTGCTAGTTTAGCACTTTGTTTCTTATCAGCATCAGCCGTGTTTCCCCTTTCCCCATTACAGGGTGGTCTACTTTAATTTTCTTATTTTATTGCTTTACTTTGTATTTTTTCCAACTCCTTGGGACTGTGGCAGCTTTGAGTGAGCACACGGTGGCCACATTGGATGGGGCATCAGCTGCATGATTGAATCTCTAGTAGGGCCGGTGTTCAGGAATGAATTTTATTTTCTGTTCTTGCTACCAAATCAGTGAACAGTCATGATAGTTGGAGAGCCACTACACCATTCAGGGGTCCTGAGGGAAGACCACCTTTCCCTTTGAGGACTGTTTTTTTCCCCTGGGCTCAGGTAAGAGGAAAGGGAGGAACCAAATATCTCTGCTTCCTTTCTGTTCTATCGGGAGTACTCACAAAGCACTTTATGCTTTTTAACACGTTACTAGCAGATATGTATTCTCTCCCTTATTTCAACCTGTTTTAATTTTTGGGGAATCTCTTGGCTATGGCTGAGCACAAGGGAGACCTGGAAAAATCCAAGTCCACCAGAGCTTCAGGAGTTCCCGCATTAACTCTTCGTTCCTCATTTCATACTGGTCTTTTTGGGGTATTATGTCCCTCTTGTTCTGTGTTAGAGGGGTGCACAGCACAATGCTGAACCTCTCTGGTACCCAAAGTGTTAAAGCTATCATGTCTTCTGTAAATAATATTCCTTCATCTATTAAGGATGCTATTGATTTCTGGTCCCAGCCCCCCCCCCCCCCCAAACGACCATCTAGTCAGTTTTTGTCTGTTTGAGTGTGGGTATGCTTTCACTGGATTCTTCTCTTGAGGAGGGGAACATTTTGATTCCTCACTTACTCCTGTGGACTAATTTGTGGAAGATCCTGGGTCACCTGTTGAGTTTCCTTTTAGGGCAGTTTTGCAGCCCCTTAAGGGTCTATGAGGTCTCTGAATTGTGGTCTTCATCCAAAGATATTGTTTCAGGTGCAAGAGTCATGCTGTACTTTCCCCATTATTTCTTTAACCAGTTAGTCCTGGAGAGATGGAAATCGCCTGATAAGAAATTATCAGGAGAATTTCACTCTTCTATCCCTTCTCTTCTGATGCGCTACAACAGTGGACTACACCCCCCCCCCCCCAACAGTTGACCCACTAATTTCTAGCCTTTCTAAGCTTAAAGTTTTGTCACTTTTGGATGCAGCGGCACTTAAGGAACAGGCATATTTTACATCCACTGGTGCCAAACCTGCTATTTCTGTCTGGGGAGAGCAACTGTATGGGCTCATCTACATGGAATGTCCCTAAGAGGACCCTGTTCTTGCTGTTTCTAAGATCCTAGAGGCTAATTTTATCTCAATTATGCGGAATTGGACTCTGCCATGATTACTCTGAAGTCTTTAGCACTCTGTTTTGCAGCTCAACGTACACTTTGGCTTAAGTCTTGGTCGGCAGACCAGTCCTCGAAGACTTCTTTGGTTTCTCTTCCATTTGTGGTCAAGCAAATGCTTAACTCAGAACTGGAAAAGGTTATTAGCCATGCTACTGGGGGAAAGAGTGCTCTGGTTACCACCAAAAATTTTTTCTCTTCTCTGAAGACATGTCTTTTGTTATCCCTGCAAGGACTGGTATGCACTGGTGATGGAGTAGATAAAATTGCTCCTGAATCTGTTCTCTAAGATTGGGCAGTTCCATTTGTCCAGTTCCACATTTGGGAATTGCAGTTGGAATGTCTCAGGAATTGGTACAGGACAGTAGCATCTTCCTGTGTCATGTCCCTCTCCAACAAGACAGTTTGATCTGTCTTGATTGCTTCAGGTGTCCCATCTAACTGTGGGCTGCCCATTGACCATCATGAATTGGGCAATAGTCATGTTGTATACCAGTCTCACGTGGGGGAACCACACTTTGTGTCTCAGATGGCTTGGGCTTTTGGTATGGGGAGGGTCTTCTGCCCATCAATGTGTTGGAGCTTCAAGCAGTTTGTTTTGGCCTTCTGCATTGGTCCCAACTTCTCCAGGGTCTGCATATGCTAATTCAGGGTCTATTTATGTGACAGCAGTGACTTATATCAGCCTCCAAGGGAGGGCCAGACGTGAAGCCACATGGTCAGCGCATCCAGTTCTTTCTTCAGCTGTGGCTGTTGGTACTCTCAGCCATTCACATTCCAGGAGTTGAAAACTGAGTGGCAGACTTTTTCATCTGTGAACTCTTGCAGTGCTCGACTCCATGGTTCAACTGTGGTGTCTCTCGGCTGTAGACATAATGACTTCAGTCAGACCATAAGGTCTCCCAGTCTTGTGCCAGGGGTCTAGGTCCTTTATCTCTGTGGATGGAATGGACATTCCATGGCAGTTTACACTGGGGTATGTGTTTCTTCCCTTCCCTCTGATTCCCAGAGTGTTGAGGAAAGTCTGGGTGGAGTGGGTGCATGTAATCCTGATCCCTTATTATTTGTCTCAATGAACATGATTTTTTTTTTGTATCTTCGTGATTTGTTGGTTGCCAAACTGATTCATCTTTCCATCCTTCCAGACCATCTGTCTCAGGGCTGACTGTGTCATCCAGAGGTGAAGTTAGCTTTGTTGTCTTGCTCTTGAGACCAGCGCTCTGAGGAAGAAGGGTTTATTTGATTTTGTCATTGCTACTATGATAAAGGCCAAATTGACTGTTTCAGCTAAAGCATGTGTGACCCTGACACCTGGCACAAGACTGGGGACCTAGCTGTGTTTGACTGCGACATCATTAGGTCAACAGCCGGTAGACCCCATAGGTCAGTGATTCTCAACCAGGGTGCCGTGGCACTTTGGTGTGCCACGGGCATTCACTCAGGGTGCCCCATCTTTTCCATAAACACTTGGATAAAATGTGATTACTGTGTTTCAAATGTTTATTTCTGGAAATGTTTTTGCATGATATGTTTATTTATATTATTCTGATTGTGAGACCATAAAGAGCTATATATTTATGCATTGTATCATCCATTATGTACTTGACCAATGACCTATAAAATGTTAGATGTGCCCCGAAACTTCCAGACTGCATGTTAGGGGTGCCTTGAACAAAAAAAGGTTGAGAACCACTGCCATAGGTGATCAGTGGAGTCAACCACTGCCTGGTTGAGTTCCCATTTACCAGGAGTTGACAGCTGAGAGAGTCTGCCACTAAGTTTTCAACTCCTGGAACGGCTGAGCAAGCCTACACAAGTCTCTGTCCGAGAGAGAGTTAGATGAACTTCTGACCAAATGACTGCAATCATGCTGTCCCTTGGTTGGCTGATATAAGCTGCCACTGTCACATAAAGATTATAGAGTATGGTGTTTGTTTTACAAATGGTGCAAGGATCAGGGGTCCAAACGGTGTTCCTTCAGTCTTCTCTTTGGCTTTTCTTCAACCAAGATTTCTGCTTGTTCTGTGCATTTTCAGATTTGCTGACTCTTTTTGCATGTGCCTACCCAGTCTCTTAGCATTCCTGCTCCTCCTTGGTACTGCTTCAGAGGGCTTCTTTTGAACTTCGGTTTTTCTTTGTGTCTTGACTTTTTTTTTTTTTTTTTAAATATGTTCATTTTTGAAGACAATTTTTGACAAACACAGACAACAATATAAATCACGCATTACAAGTATCTCATAAGGGAAAAAAAGTAGGCATCACCTCAGTGGATGTACACAGTGTGTTGTTGTCAAGGCAGCCTCAAAAAGGGCCAGAGCAAAGACCCTTGGCAACCCTTAAAATAGAAAAAGATGAGCCATAGCGGAAAAGAAAGGAAAGAATCAGGAGGAAGAAAGAACAGAGAGAGAAAAGGAGAGGATCAAGGCCATGTGTGTAGGGATCCCCTCAGGAAGGGCATCCATTCAATCTCCTCTGGAAGTCATCCCCTCTCAAGAATTCCTCCCAGTGGAACCAGCATGTGGCATGAGCTAAGCCATGTCCATCAGCCGCAAGTGCCAGATCTTCTGCAGATCGGATTGACTCAACGGAGGATATCCAGTTCCTGTAGGTGGGAGGGTGAATTTGTTTCCAGAATCTGGGTATCAGCACCTTGTCCGCATTGATCAGGAGTATCGTAAGTGAGCGTGTGTAACTGTGTATTGGATGGGTATTGTGATGTAGAAGAAGGGCCGTCGGGGTCCTGGGAAGCAGAGGATCTGCCACCACTCGGATCATGTCCACCACTGCAACCCAAAAAGGTAGCAATTTTTAGACCATTGTGTTTCCATCAAAACGCAACCACAATCTATTTCCCAGGATCTAACAAAGTAAGGTTTGGAGGAATGGGATATGGAGAGAAGAAGTTTATGCTAAGCAGAAACTAGTCTGCAAGGCAGATCAGGAGAAGAGCAAAGAACCTCCACGGGTGTTTTAGGGGGAGTGGGAGCTGATGCCACCGGAAGGGAGTTAACAAAGTGTGTCAGCTGAGTATAAAAGTAAGGAACAGATGGGTGACACACCCTGCCCCCTAACAAAGTCTGTAATGGAAGAAGTTTACCGTCATGTAGCACATCAGAAAGTCTAGGGGTTGTAATCCCAGTAGGAAGAAGTCTCCCCAACAAAGGACCCGAAAGACCAGGCGGAAAATCTGAATTATGTACCAGTGGGGTAAGAGGAGAGGGGGTGTTAATTAGGCCCGGGGTAGAGGCGAAACGTCTCCATGTTCAGAGGGTGTGGGGTATCAGAGGGTGGGATCCATCCGCCACCACCCTTTGCCAAGGTGCAACCCAAGTAACTACAGATATAGGTACCAAAAGGGAATCCTGCTCCAGAATGGTCCACAGCTTGTCCGATGGAGCCGTCCACTCCACCACCCGAGCCAAAACCGTTGCCTGGTAATATTCCCCCAAATCTGGCAGGCCCACTCCTCCATATTCCCTTTGTGTCTTGACTCTTAATACAGCCGTCACATAAACCAGGAAATTTTTCTTCCTTCTCTTTGGCTCTAACAGACGAGCAGGAGCTTGACAACTTGGACTTGAAGTACTATGTTCAACGCACAGAGCATTTCCAAAAAATCAGACTCTTCTTATCATTTATGAGGCCCATGTTGTGAACCAAGCTGTCTGGATTAAGGAGACCAGTCACCGGGACTACATCCTCAGGAAAATGTGCGATTTAGGGTCACTGCTCCTTCCACCAGAGCGGTGGGTGCTTCCTGGGCCTACAAGGGCACAAGGCCTCTGTGCTGGAGTTGTTAGGCTGCAACGTGGTCCTTTCTTCATACTATAGCTAAACACTACAGAGTCAGTTTTCAGGATTTAACCGAAGACTGTTTTGAATGGAAGGTTCTATAATGCCTATGTATGTGTCGTCTTGTCTTTACTTCCAGTAACGTTTTTACTTTGTTTAGTGTGTAGGTATCCACTGACACTTGAGATTCCTGTTTGTTCTAGTTTGTTGTAACTGGTTTGTGTTTTGAGGGGTGTTTCTCTTCTTCTGTGGAATCTTGATGGATGGCTTTGGAACATCCCTATGGCTCCTGTGTTCACACTGGATGATAGAGAAATTATATCTTTATTTTAGGTGACAATTTTCCTGCCTTGCTTCTTCTTTCAGTATTTGCTAAATGTGTACAACTAAGCATGTGTGGTGGGTGTAAAATGGAGCAGTTAGGGAGTCTCTGCCTCCAGAAGTACTCTGTCCTGCAGTGGCAGGATACTTTACCACATGGTTCATGTGTTCCACGTGAACCAGGTCAAAAAGATTTATTGGCAAGTACAAACAAATCCCCTTTTAATTTGAATGTTTTAACCATTTGAATTAGAGGTTTCCACTGCCTTACAAATTTGTACATTTGGAATTACCTTTTTGCTTTGGGGATATGGACAACATCATTAAACTGTTTGAGGTTATTTTAATGTGTTACTGTTTTTTAATAAGTGTTTTATATTTTTCTTCCAGGAAAATGAATTTCAATGAGTTAACTGCAATCCCTCATCTGGGAGAGCCAACAGCAAACATAACCCTTCTCTCACTGTAAGTCTTTCAATAACACATTTATTTCCTTCTTCTAATGATATGTTGTATTTTTCTTTAATATCCATACTTTTCATATGTTTCCCTAGGAGTTATGCAGCACATTGCTCTTCAATGCAATGCACACCTCACTGGCAATCTGTGGGTTAATGATGACACATTTCTAGAGTTAGAGACATTAAGACCTAAAAAATTAAAGTGGCTTTAAAGGAAAACTATGCCTTTAGATATAATAGAAATCATATAAACTCTCAATAGATAATTATATTAAGTTTTATAATCTGGTGATAATTACTAAAGTATAAAACTATTCCAAAAGCTCCAAAGAGAGACTTACTGAACTTCATTCCGTATTATTATTATTTAACCATACAGTTGGTCACTTCACAGGAAAAACATGAATGGGCATGTATAAAATAGCTTGATCATGCTCCGGTTATCATTATACTGATTATATATTGGACAACAAAGAAAAGATGACTGACTTACTATTCAGTCATTTTCTCTTAGTTCATATGGAACACAAGTCTCACTCTTGGAGGGAAAAAATGCTGGGTTTATGGAGAATTCCTTTTCTTCTTTCTCTTCTGTTTTGCCTTTCTCTTGGCTTTGCTGTACATTAAAACTGCGCTTTGCACATGAGGTAAAGTGAAAGGAGGAGGGAATCCTGGTGGAGGGGACTTTTAGTCCATGGTTCCTGTGTTACAGATTGACTAAGAGAAAAGGATTTAACCACAAGTACACCAAGATCCTCTTTTACAGCTCTAACATAAAATATCTAAAATGTAAAGATTCTATATGGAAGTACATGATATTTAAAATTACATAGCACAATAATATTTGTAGGTGTTGGTGTTCCTATAAAATGGAAATTGGTCCTTTTCATTTTTACTGATAATTTCCCCTTTAAAGCCTGACGGTAAATAAGATTATTTAGGGAATCTCTCAACAATCTCTTGTTACACTGCAACTATGCAAACCTTGTAGTATTGCATCATAAGTCTAGACTGGATGGAATTTTTTCTCTTTATAATTAACTGTCTAAATCCCAGAGCAGTGTGCATTACATTACAATGCACTGCATTCTTGTGGTCCTTCCCAGGTTAAACTGTATACTGAAACTTGAGACCATATTCAGAGAAGTTTGGAGGCGAACCTCCTGTAACATTAAACTCTAGAGGCCTCTAATGCAGTGCTTTGCCAATATTTAGGCACCTGTAAGTAATGATCAAGAGCAGTATTCAGGAGGTTACAAATGAGCAACTCTGGAGCCTACAAGCTGTACCATATGGGCGGATGACCTAAAAAAGGCACCTTTGATTGAAATGGTATTTCTAACCCCTTGAATGCTAAAGATGTCTCTCATTGTTTCACGTGGTGCAGTTGGTATGCTCCAGAATAGCTCTATTTTAGCTTTCTGAATATGACTTTTGATTACTTTACTTACATGTTCTTAATAGCCATTTGGGGACAGTTCATATACATTTATTGTTAATCTGACAGTGGCCTTAAAGTGGAACTTTCACATTGTATAAAGTCGCCCTCCAATAATTAAACATATGGCTACTAGCTTCATAATAAGTCTGTTACCTCTCAGAAGTGCCAAATTCTAAAGAAATAATTAATATTCGGAGACCAGAAGCCAGACATCAGAGCAGACATCTTGCCTTCGCTGTCAGTCCCGGTCATCTCTAAGAAGCAATGTAGTGTGCCACAAGGTAACTGGAAGTGACTGATGCCACAGGACCCCAAACTTGGCCGTCAGTCTCTGAAGCTTAAGGATTTCTTAAGAATCTGGCACCTCTGAAAGGTAATAGACGTGTTATGAAGCTAGTCTCCATTTTTAATTATTGGAGGGCGACTTTATACTGTGTGAAAGATCCGCTTTAACCTGCATTCCTAAACTTCCATGTGCAGGTTTTTGTGATATCCCTGATTTTGCTCACATGAATCATTTTGCTCAGTGATTTTGGAAGAACTCATTATAAAATTGGGGATATCCCAAAAAACTCTTAGCCCACCAGGAATGTAGTTTGAAAACCCAGGAAATATATATATAATATATATATATATTTTTTTTTTTATTAATGTTGTTGTTGGCTTTGTTTTGCAGTGTACACAATAAAATTTCAGAGTTGAATGGAGACTTGCTTCAGCAGTATCTTTCATTGGAAGCTCTAGATCTAAGCTCCAACCTTCTCACAGAAGTCAAAAGCTCGTATTTCCCACCGGTGCCGCTGAAGTACTTGTGAGTTTTGTAAATGATTACGTTTTAATTTTATAAAATAGGGAGTTAAAACAGTTACACTTCCATTAGCCTTTTTAGACTCCAGGTGAAGTGTCATAGAGTGGCAGCCGGTTTTATTTTTCTTATCCTTGTTAAAGAGAGAGTGGTAATGTTTACAAAAACAAGCAGCTCAGATAGTTTGTTATACTGCATAGTACTGATGTCTTAGGTTTCCAAAGCTTATAACTTGCTAGTTATGCTGTAATCATAAGATGAATTTTGCCCGTCCCACCCCTTTTACCATTCAGAAGCAGCCTCCCCTCAGATCGGAGAGTGGATCACTACAATGGACAATCTTCAGTCAGTGTTAGGAAAAACCTACCCTCCTTCATCTGTCCGGTCAAGCGAACAGGCTTCATATCTGAGGGGAGGAGGCTTCCGAACCAGCAAGTTATGACCTTTGATAGCATAAGACATCAGTACTATTCAGTATAACAAGCTATCTGAGCTGCTTGTTTTCGTAAACATTGCTATCCCTTTAATCTGTATATTTTGGGATATTTTTACTAAATCTCGGTTGCCATGGCGAATATGAATTGGGACCTGATGCCTAGAAGCATTTGCCCTACAGTGCCCTACTTTAGTACTTTTAACCGCTTAACGCCCGAGGACGTACATGTACGTCTCGAGCGGATGTCCCTGAAGGACAGAGGACGTACATGTACGTCCTGAGATTCTGTGTCCCCACACGGCTGCACGCCGTTCAGGGAATCCGGAATCATTTGAAGGAAGAAAAAAAAAAAAAATATGAAGGGTGTGAAGTGCCGGGCGCGCGGCCAGTCACTAAGGGGTTAAAATATACACGTTTGCTTCTATGACAATGTATGTTCTTTTCAAAAAAATAAATAAGACATAGTGGACGATATCAGGATCCCTCCTGGTTGCCCCCCCCATAATTTTCCTTCTCAGCTTGGACGTTCATAGAGTGGATAAAGTTGAGGTGGCGATTGCCTTCCTGGTAACAGCATTATCACTATCCTACTGATTAGGCTATTAATGCCAGGAGGGCATCTGTAGGGAACACACTGCTTCCAACGTGTTCTGAAGTTAAGAAAGTAAAAACCAATACAATTGTATTTGTTTACAATAGATCCCCACATACATTGTCAGTCCCATTAGCTGTGTTCCCCTGTCCACATATACACTGTCTGACTCCTAGCCTGGCCCCCAGATCTCCCATGTACACTCTATTTCCTCCCTCCGTTCCACTGAAACCTTGTTCCATTAGGCCCAGAGAAGGAGTGTCTCCTTGTTGATGCAGAGTCTGGCACTTAGTCAAACCAAACCTGTCAAACCCTTTATCAAAATGTTTAAAGACTATCTCTTAGTCCCATTTTTACATTTTATATATGGCTAAAGTCCATTTACAGACCAGCCTAGTAACTAGCAGGCTGCAGCCCCTCTCATTCCTTTCCGTCAATTGTTTTAGCTCCTACAGAGTTAACAAGTAGCTGGGGTCTTAAGAACTAATAAGAGCCAACTAGTTAAGGAAAATGAAGAAATAAAATGGGATTCCAGCCTTTACAGTCAATGAAGTGGAATGGAGCTCTAAAGATCTGTATACTAGGAGAGAGAACACCAGCCTTGGATGCCAAGTACCAGTTCTTTTTGATTCCAGTAGGCTGGGGCATCCTAAAAAAATGTGGCGGTACAATAGGGCTGGAGATTTACTTCAAAATCTGTCTTTGATTACTATAGTTGGAGACTATTTTCTTTTACCTTTCTACAGTTTTGTGAATTGGTTAGACCATGATCCTTGGTAGGAGCACAAACAGTCTTTGTGAATTATTAGTAGAACTATCATTTTTGGAGAAAAACATTACAGAGGACTAGAGTGCATTTATATGGTTTGCTCTGTATATGGTAACACTCAAGATCTGGGACTTCAGCCTTGTCAGAGGTGAACAAAAATAGATACATCAACTTTGGGCCAAATTAAAAATCTCCATCAACTTTAAATACTTTTAACGAACACCATTTAATAATAATTACTTACAGCTAGCATTTGTAAAATTATTTATTTTGTTAGATCAAAAAATATAACCCTAAACTTGCTTTTTAATTACATGAGTAAACTGTTATCTTAAGACAGTTCTAGTTTTGCTTGTACTGTTTTTAGTGAGAGATAAGGTACATCAGTTAATTTGAGTTTAGTACTCAATCGTTTTATATTCAGATTTCTCGGCCCATATATCTAAGATCCTTGAAGCTGATGCTTGCTTTAATAAAGCATCCTTTGTTGCTAAGGTTACGGGAAATGCATCTACTTTCTCAGTGGTCTTGCATTGCATTCGGGGGCTTAAGATTTGGTCGACTGACCAGCCATGCAAGAGCTCATTGGTAACTCTCTAGTTTTTGGGCAAACAGCTGCTTGGCCTGGAACCAGACAAGGTTATCAGTCATGCCACTGGGCTCAAGAGCATCTTGCTGCATCAAATTACTTGTAAACATTCCTTTTTTTCTTCCACCCCCCGCCAGTATGGCTACACAACCAGGACACCTATTCCCTTGCAAACCCAGGAGCATTCCATGTAATAACAAGCAGGCTTGATCAGGCAAAAAGCCTATGCAGAAGCCCAAAGCTGACAAACCTACCCCAGCATGGGCCTGGTGGTCATGGTATAGTGGTCATATACATTTTTAAAACTGAGCATGGAAGACCAGTGGGTTTTGCTGGAGATTTCAGAAGGGTATCGCATAGATTTCTAATACATTCCACTATATAATATCTTCATGTTCAGAGTTCCTTTCAATCCTGAGCTAAGCCATCTGTTTTTGGTTGCAGTTTCTTCCCTGATAGAAATGCTGGTGTTAATACCGGTTCCTTCTTAGGTAATATTCACATTTTATTCTAGTCTTTTTATTGTCACCAGAAACAACACTGATGCCATCTTTTTCTGGTACTTACCCAACAGTTTTTTGCTCACTCCATAGTTAGATGGAGTTCTTGCACTCCATCATTGTCATGTGTGCAGGGGAGTTTTTGGCAACCCTAGACATAAATGTCACTTATCTGCACATATTCCTGTCCATGCAGATCATTGCATTCCAATATTGTTATTTGTAGTTCACTGTTTCCTTTTGGGTTGCTGTCTGCTCTGTGGGTACCTCACATCCAATCTCAATGGATCTCTTTGACTCCCTGTCTGCATGACCGTTTACTAAAATCTCCTTCAGTTGAGATCTTGTGTACACAGATTCAGTCTTGCATGTCCATTCTAGAGCAACAGTTGGGTTCTCGATATCAAGAAATTTTCTCTGGCTCTACCCCTTGGCCTTCACTTTCTTGGTAAGACTTTTAACAAGGTTCAGGGGAAGGTTTTTCTACCATGACAGGATTTAGTTGTTTGCCTCTTTGATGTCTCCGGCGTCAAGGTATTAGGCTACCTAGTTCTCAGTGTCACCTCACTAATGTCCTATTTCTGTTTGTCAGGAGGTAGGTGGACCTTTGTTGGTGGTTTCAGAGGCTTCGTCTGGTGGCCTTTGGTTTTCCCAAATTGGGACATAGTCACAACGGACGCCAGCCTAATAGGCTGGGGAGCCATTTTGGGTCCTCAGACTTCTCAGGGTCTTTGAACCAGGGCAGAGAGCTCTTTGTCTATAAATGTTCTGTAGCTTTGGGTGATTCGCTTAGTTCTGCATCACTGGTCTCCATTCCAGTGGTTCCAGTTACAGCAGTGGCTTGCATCAACCACCAGAAAGAGACTAGGAGTGCAGCTGCATGCTCAGAGGTTCCGCTAATTCCCATGTGGATGGATACTTACATGCAGGCTCTCTCAACAATTCACATTCCAGGGTTAGATCTCATCGTGGCAGACATTCTCAGTCAGCAGCACATGGAGCAAGGCAATTGGGAGCTCAGATTGTCTGACTGTTTAGTGGAGCTCTGCCTAAACAGTCCTTCACCTCCTTTAATGTGGAGTTGTTCTCGTTGGAGTGGACACTTGTCACTAGTCTTTATCAGATTGTGCATCTGTTGAAGTTTACAGCTCCTTTCCCAATTAACCTATGAATTCATAGATCTAAAAGGGGGGGTCAGGTTAACCCCTTGATTTGTCTGCAGTGCATTGCTATGAGGATCTCTGTAGCAACCTGAAAGATTTAAAATGATAGTAAACCCCCCACCCCGTCCTTGTGTATTGTGCAGTTGCAGGGAAGGTGTTAAATTGTACCAGTATCCTACTTTCATGGTCAATTGGAAACAGTGAATTAACTTTTAAAGTGTTATGGGTAAAATACAAAGTACCCACATTGAGTTTACAATATTATGCACTTGCAGGATGTGTAAAGTCCAGATAAGTCACCGTCCTTTTAATAATAGAACACATTTCTTTTATCCCTCCTCTGTTACGGAATGCTTGTCCAAGAACTCTGTGTTTATTCACATAAATTGTAAACCCTGAATTATCAGGAAAGAAACTGTGTATACCCTATGTTTCCTTTTAAACAAGAAGCCCATCATATAAATTATTTTTACATTTTTGGAAATATTGTGCTAAACTGTAACATAATGTCTGTTCTTCATCTGTTCCAGGAACCTGAGCAACAATAGAATCACTACCTTGGAAGCTGGCTGTTTTGACAACTTATCCAGCTCCTTAATAGTATTGAAATTGAACAGAAACAAAATTAGTGTGATTCAGCCCAAAGGTTTCAAATTGCCTTATCTGCAGTACCTGTAAGTACCTATTCTATCACTGCTTTCAACAACTGTTTATAAATATATAATGTATAAAATGTTTTTCTCTGTCATCCAATACAGGTTACTGGTAACTCCGTTTTTTCATTCCTTTCAGAATGAGACATGTCCTGTGAACCAGACGGTTCCCTCAGCTCCGCGTACCTCCTCCAAGCCCGAAAAACAATGGAAGCCCAAGGCTTCCAAGACTACTTCGGCATGACTCGCTGAACCAGGTCTGCACTCTGCTGTGGGTGGTCGTCTACGACACTATCACAGCATTTGAGAGGACTCAGTGACTGACCCATGGGTTTTACAGGTAGTGAAGGAAGGATACAAGATCCCTTTAATTTCTCTTCCTCCCTTTCACTTCCGTCCTTCTTACACACATCAGGGTGCAGAGAAATGCTATCTGTCTGTTCAGGCTCTTCTGGACAAGGATGTTCTAGAGTCGGTACCTATCCAGGACAGGGGTTCGGGTTTCTACTCAAACCTCTTTGTGGTCGCCAAAAAGGACAGCGGTTGTCACCCTATTTTGGACTAGAAGGATCTCAATTCCTTTGTGACCTGGACTCGTTATAGTCAGGAGTCTCTGCACACAGTGATTGCTGCAATGTCCCAGGGGGAATTCCTTGCTTCTCTGGATCTTCAGGACGCGTACTTACACATTGCCATTCATCCAGAGAGCCGGCAGTACCTCTGGTTTGCCTGCGACAGGGGACATTTCCAGTTCTCAGCTCTTCCGTTTGGTTGGACAACGGCTCCTCAGGTCTTCAACCGTGTCCTGGGTGCCTTGATATCCATCCTCCACCGGAACGGCATCAGAGTTACTCCATACATGGACGACTTGCTTCTGAAAGCCCCCTACACAGAACTTCTTCATCAGCAGGTTCAGAACTGCATTGAGACTCTCGCCCATCATGGGTGGATCATCAACTTGGACAAGTCAAATCTTGTCCCATCCCAGCGTCTGGTCTTCCTGGGCCTTCTCTTCAACACTCAGAGGAGCATGGTGTTCCTCAGGGATGAGGTGGCTCACCAGATCGCCCACAGGGTTTCAGCGATTCTGTCTCAGGATCCAGTTCCAATCCAGAAGCTATCATCTCTGGTGGGGAAATTCATATCCACCATAGTTCCGTTTTCCATGGAGCACATCAGGGAGCTCCAGAGGTTTGTGATCCAGGTGTACAAGGGTCAACCAGATCTTCTGAAGACGTTTGTTTCTCTTCCTCTTCATGTGGAACTGAGCTTGTCATGGTTGCTTGACCTTTCCAACCTGCTGAAGGGCAGGTCCTTCCTTGTACCCTTTTGGACCAAGGTGGCAACGGATGCCAGCCTTTCCGGCTGGGTGCGGTCCTGGGTCACTTGAGCGTTCAGGGTCTGTGGTCTCCGGAGGAGTCCCTCCTTCCGATCAACATATTGGAGCTTTGGGCAATATTTCATGCCCTGCAACATTGGACATCTCAATTGGAAGGCTGTCCGGTCCGAGTGAAGTCTGACAACGCCACGGCAATGGCTTACATCATCAATCAAGGCGGAACAAGAAGTCTCGCTGCTTGGTTAGAGGTCAAGGCTATTTTGTCCTGGGCAGAAGAGCACGTACCTGCTATATCCACAGTGCACATTCCAGGCGTAGACAACGTCATGGCGGACTTCCTCAGTCGACACACAGTGGACAACGGAGAGTGGGAGTTGCACCCAGCGGTGTTCCAACTCATTGTTCAGTGATGGGGTCCCCCTTACATCGACCTGATGGCGGCGAGGCACAACAGGTTCCAGTGTTCTGCTCTGGCTCTAGCAGTAGATACAATGTCCATTCCGTGGGTTTTTCCTCTGGCTTACATCCTTCCTCCCCTTCCCATGTTGCATAGGGTGTTACAGAAATTACGACTGGAGTGTTGCCCAGTTATTCTGATTGCTCCGTACTGGCCTCGTCAGTCTTGGTTTCCGGAGCTCTTGGATCTGTCAGTGGTGGAACCCTTTCAGCTCCTCTACCGTCCAGACCTTCTACAGGGTTACCTGTGGAAGGAGGAGATTCATCGGCTAGCTTTGACGGCTTGGAAATTAAATCCTCAATACTGAGGAAGAAAGGCTTCTCTTCTGGTGTGGTGGCTACTATGCTCAGTGCCCACAAGCCTGTTTCTTCCAAGATCTACCATCGTGTCTGGTCGACTTTTCTGTCCTGGTGTGCTGACGGGGACCTGTCTCAGGATTTTGATCTACCTATGGTCCTGGACCTTTTGCAGGATGTTGTGGATAAGGGCCTTAGTTTGCATTCCCTTAAGGTTCAGACTTGTGCTCTCTCTGTTTTCTTTCAGAGACGCATTGCCTGATGTCAAGATTTTCTTCCTGTGAGTTGCTCATACTCATCTGGTTTTCAAGTCTCCCACTCCTCAGTGGGATCTTAACTTGGTTTTGGGCGTTCTTCAGCTCCCTCCCTTTGAGTCTTTGGCCACTATTCCTCTACGCCTGGTGATATATAAAATGGCCTTTCTCCTAGCGATTGTGTCAGTTCGCCGTGTCACGGAGTTACATGCTCTGTCCTGTAAACCACCTTATTTGGTGTTTCACAAGGACAAGGTGGTGCTTCGCCCTTCTAAGGAGTTTCTGCCAAAGGTGGTCTCTGAGTTCCACATCAATCAGGAGATTGTGGTGCCCTGACCCCACCTCTTACAAGGAGAGGGATCTCCACTTGTTAGATGTGGCGCGTTGTCTCAAGTTTTATGTACATCGCACTGAGTCTTTCAGGCAATCGGATGCGTTGTTCGTCATTCCTGAGGGTCCTAGGGCAGGAAGACCTGCATCCAAGTTGACTATTGCTTCTTGGATCAAGTCCTCTATTCGTAAGGCTTATGAGCTGAGGAAGAAGCCGGTCCCTTTCTGGGTCACGGATCATTCTACTCGATCTATTGGGGCCTCTTGGGCTTAAAAGAATCAGGCCTCCGCTGATCAGTTATGTAGGGTGGCCACTTGGTCGTCTGTGCACACCTTTTCGAAGCACTACTGTGCTGATGTGTTGGCATCTGCTGATGCCAGCTTTGGGAGGAAGGTCCTGGAGGCAGTCTTGCCTGTTTAGGATCTTCTCCTTCGGTTCTTGGTGCTTCCTTCACTTTTGAGCCCTGGGATGTTGTTACCCCTGTTCGGTGTCCGTTGACACTTGAGTTGTTGTTGGGCTATCTCTGATCTGATGGTTCTTATCTGCACTGGTGACTCTGGGGGCCTTGCTCCTGGTCCTTGCCTTCTTCCCGCCTCTGGGAAACTTAATGGTTGGACATCCCAGAGTTACCAGTAACCTGTATTGGATGACAGAGAAAATAGGATTCTAGTCTTACCTGTTAAATCCTTTTCTCTTAGTCCATACAGGTTACTGGTCTCCCACCTTGTCATGGGACCATGCTTGTCTCTCCTGTGGCAGACTGTGGGGGTCTTCTGGGTCATGCTCCCAGGAGTCTTCTTCCCTTCTACTATCTAGTCTTAGTTAGTGTCTCAAATCTTTCTGGAGCTGATTGGCTAGCTGCAGCCAAGGTGGGAAGGGAGGCTTCACCCCCTGCATACACTTTGAGAATTGTTTCTCCCTACTAAGGGGCAGATCGCCTCCCGGATTTACCAGTAACCTGTATGGACTGAGAGAAAAGGATTTACTCGGTAAGACTAAAATCCTCTTTTAATGACCGTTTCGTTTTAGGTGTTTAGATTTGATCTACCCATATTTTTGGAATAAAAAAGGAGAGCATATTTTCATCTAACACTAAAATAACTTGTTGTATGACATATATATTTTATGAGTGCTTCCCTTTAAGCATTCACTGTAGTGAAGGCTTGAGGCTAATTGGCAAATATGCTATACTCATCTGAGGTGTGTGTAACACATTGCTACTCAATGCTTTGCAGATTCCTCTGGTCTCTAAAGTGGACCTGTCAATTTGAATTAAAGTCTGAATATTTGAAAATGTAATTCAAAGTTGCCTATGTATCGTGTTAACCAAAAGACTAGAAAGTTTCACAGTTGAGGACATACCGATACCTGTTAATTTTTATAAAGTGAAAGTATTAGTGTAGTTTATATCCTAAGTAAGCTGTGTGCTGTGCTAAGGCCACCATTAGCATAAGTCAGCATATGATATCATATTTAGAGAGCGCACATTACATGCATAGAAGTATGGATATATCTAAAAGTGAGAATCTACTGACCGTGTCATGGCACGTCATGGGTTGTTTTGCATTAACAACCCATGACGTGCCAGGGCTGTCATGGAATTCCAGGCTCCCTCCGTGGCTACATGCCAGATCCTTTTGAGTAAAAGCACAGAAGCAGCCCCAGATATTCTATAATTGTCACACCACAAACAAAAGTAGCAACATTTATTTATGCAGACTAACAATATTTGGCAATATATTCATAAAACTGTACACTTCTGGAAAATAGATACCATAGTTAAGTTGCTTTTAGATATCCTGGAATTTACTGGGTGTGTCTAAAATTTGAGACACTTTAATTGGTTGTGTTATGATTTCCTTCACATTTGAGTCTACAAATGGCATTTGCTGTAGCTGCATTAAAGTATTTCATATAATAATGTATTCATATGTATAAATGTATGTGGTGGTAATATTTGTTTTGTACATATTTAATACACAATATATGCATCTTATTTTTCAAGGGAGTTGAGAAGAAATCGGATTAAAATTGTGGAAAGTTTAACATTCCAGGGACTGGACTCTCTAAAATCTTTGAAAATGCAAAGAAATGGAATTATCAAACTAATGGATGGGGCATTTTTTGGTCTAGACAATATGGAACAGCTGTAAGTAGCGTGAAGTGGTTTCTGCCATAACATCATCGATATATATATATATATACACCCCTGTTTATAATACGCTGGTGTAAATTATAACCAGGATTATAGGGGAAAACAAAAGTGCCTGTGTATAATACACACCCTTGTTTTCTCCCTCTACAAAAAATTTTTTTTTTTGGGGGGTGGGCTTTATTCCCTCTCTCCATCTACCCTCAATGTGCTCCTAGCTTCCACTCACCCCATCTGGAGTCATCTGTTAGATCTTCAAATGCAAGCATTCCTCCCACTTCCTGCATTGCCCTGTGAAGACATGTTATTTGATGTGTATGATAATGCCCTTTGAGGACCTGAAGGTCCTCGCAGGCACTACAGAAGATCCCGTACACAGAGGTCTGTGCATTGAGTCTACGGTAGTGCCCTGCAGAGACTATCAGGTCCTCAAAAGGCATTACCATTAGCTTCAATTAACAGGTCCTCACAGGGCAATGCGGGAGGCAAATGAAAGCATGCCACCTGCTGCGCCGATGTAACACATGCCTCTGGAGGTGGTGAGTGGGAGCAGAAATAAATCTAAGGTTTTTTTCTCGTGATAATACGCAACACACACCACATAAGATGAAGAGGAACAAAATTGTACGTATTACACCCAAGAATTTGCGGTATTTGCAAAAATATTACAGGAATTAACATCACCTAATAATAAACCCTTCTTACTGTGGCCAGAAAGTCCTAATGGCCTTCTGAATTTTGCCTTTGTTGAAGAGGTAACATCTTAAGTCCGTCCTGGATTTCCGGGCAGTGGAGGCAGAAATGACAGTTGCTAGCTGCTTTTTACAAACTGCAGCAGGTAGTGTACTTATAAACTTATAAAGATTAAAGGGATGTGTCACATACCCTCTGATTCTTAAAGGGTTAACGTTACCATGTACTGTAAGCACAGCTTGGGGTCCTCTGATCTTGCTAGCAATCGGCACATCTGCCTCCATGAACACAATATCCAGAACTGATGTTATCTTGCAAGAAGTGCTAATAACCTTCCATTTGGAGTATGTATTATTATTATTCTTTATTTATATAGCGCCAACTAATTCCGCAGCGCTGTACAATTGGGAATAGGCATACAGAGGTATTAAATAGTATTAAATGTATGTATTCTACTGTATAGCACTACCACCTACCTTCACCTCATGTTTCCCTTGCCCCCTACTAACTCTAGATTGTAAGCTGTCCCCACTGGCTTTGGTTTGTACATGTACGTCATGTTTCTTGACTGTATATTTCTCCTTTTTTTGTACAGTGCCAAGGAATACTCTGGCACTTTATAAATTCAAGATAATATAATAATAATAATAATAGTAAAAATGTCAGGAAGGATTTTTTTTTTTTTTTTTTTTTTTTTTTACCAACTTGGGGCTAAATAGGAAATGGCTTCAGAGGGCTTGCCTTTCTCTGGATCAACAGGGCTGTTTTGGCATGGGCTGGACTTGATGGACACGTGTCTTTTTCAGCCTCATCAACTGTTACTATGAAATCAACTACATTTTTGCATTCAGTTTTCTCCTATATAAAAATTAGGATTAAAGGTGAGATCTGTGTGTTCATATTTTTGTTGTCCTATGTTCTTCTAAATGTACAGGATATAATATTGTAAAATAGAAAAATGAGGTTTGTGTTCTTCCCCAAGTAACCCTTTGACTGCCAGAAGGGTATGCAACGCATTGCTTTACAATGTGTTGGGCACCCCTCTGGCACTCAGAGGGTTAATAAGTCTCCCATTTTGCAATGTACATGCTTCTGTTTGTATACATCTTCATGTTTCTCAGATCCTTTTCTGTTTTTTCCTCACTGTCCAGAGAACTAGAATATAATAATGTCACTGACATTAACAAGGGTTGGCTGTATGGTTTGCGATCTCTACAGCAGCTTTATATCAACCAGAATGTGGTGCACAGGATCAGCCCAGATGCCTGGGAGTTCTGCCAGAAGCTCTTGGATCTGTAAGTGTTTGTGTGTTTGTTCGTGTGTTCACGTGCTTGTGTGTAAGATTAGTTTGGCTGTGCAAGAGTCACGCAGTGAATTTTTTTTTGTGTTACATCTGTGTGCCATATCATCTTCTCTGTGTACGAATGATGAAAACAACGTTAATTAGGATCCCAAATTCTTATTCTGTGCTCACCACATGCATTTTGGGTGTTTGTTTTCAGGACCGCTAAGTTTATAATACATTTTTTATCTCCTTCTTTTTCTGTTCTGTTTTGCCCCAAAGATTGATCTCCACTTTGACATAATATAGTGTACTCAGAGGAAGAGGTCCAAGAGTAACCACTGGCAGTGTGAAACATATAAGCCCTGTTCCCTTTTTTTTGTTTTGTGTTTAATAAATGTAATCTTTTGTTGTATTGCTGATTACTCCTTTGGGGAGATGCACTAAGGTATGATAAATTGACTTCTCCAGCCATATCACTTCTCAAATTCTAATGTTACTCTGTGGAGCCAACGCACTAAGATTTCTTCAACTTTGTAGATGGTGCATAGGCTCTATAGAATAAAATAGGAACTGGAGAAGTGATATCACTGGAGAAGGCATCTCTACTTTATCACTCCTTAGTGAATACCCCCCCCCCCTTGTGTTCTTTTAATAGAATTGACTCGGGCTGAATGCTGCACTTGGTAGTGAAATGTGAAAAGCTTCTTCACTGTTACAGAAATCATTTGTGGTATTCACTTTGCTATGTTGGCCAACTATCATTAACCATTTGAGTGCCAGAGGGGTACACAACTCATTGCAAACCCCTCTGGCACTCAAATGGTTAAGCACTAGAGGCCGCTTTTTAATTTTTCTCATCCCATTGCTATAAATGAGTGTTAAAAAATTCACCCCATTGTTACTGTTAAACAGTTGTTGTTCTTACCTAATATCTATAAAGCGACATAATAGTTGGGGAGCAAGAATCACAATCTTCATGTCATCGACTGGGTGGCTCTGACTGGTTTCTGTGTAACTGAAGAGCTCAATGGAAACAAAATACACTGGGTTCCATGGAAATGTTAACCCATTTAATGCTTGAAAGGTATCAAATACATTGCTCTTCTGTTACGGGAATACAGGATCCTAAATGCTTCCCAATTACATGTTTTTCCTAAGGAATTTGGGTACCTGCAACAAAGAATCACTTCTGCCTGAATAAGTATGATATCCAGTACTAATTAATTCAGTGCTAGGGAAAATGGCAGTTTTATTGCCAGATTTTCAAAATTTTGCGCTTTGTTTCACAAGGCTTAATTTGAATAACCTACAAACCTTAGAGAATCATGACCCGGAAGCACTGGGATCTTTGTCATGAGCTATGGTGCCTGTTTTTATAGCTATATAGTCTAATGACCTCTGTGGTGATGGCTCATAGAGTCCTAAACATAAGACTTCAGTGAGACCACTGTGTTTTTTTGTTACTGTTTTACATTGCACAGCCTTACATTATAAGGCTCTCCCATATGCCTTTTGTACTGCTGATCTCCCCCAGATTCACCGTAGAGGGAGTTCATAGGTATAAGTTGGACAGCAGAGATCCTTATAATAAAAAATAAAGTTGTATTACTTTTTATTTATTTTACTTTTTATTTATTTTACTTTTTATTTATTTTACTTTTTTGTCTTTTGTCTAATGTGGAACACTGGAACCATGGGGTAAAGTATCTTCTGACAGGGATTGCAGGGCACTTGCCTTAAATGGCTCTCTTTAGGTAGAGACTCCCTTCCTACTCCTCTTGAAAGGGATGGTAATGTTTCAAATTAAAAGTAGCTCCAATTAAGCTTCATAGTATTTGGGCCATGGAGAGTAATTTCAATACTGTCAGAGTTGTATTGCAAGAGTAACTGAAAAAGTATCCCTCTCCTACCCCTTGTACTGATGATGTAACACTGTTCACCTCAGAGCAGCAAGACTGTCTGGATGGGTCGCAGAAAGGGACAATCTTCAGTGAGCATAAGGAAAAACCTGTCAAGGGTGGAAGGTTTGTCCTTATGCTCACAGTAAGAAGACTGCCCCTTGCTGTGATCTGTCTGGTCCCAGGACCAGATTCCACATCTGAGGGGAGGTGGCTTACGCTAGGTAAAAGGGGCAGGAGCGGGATATTTTATCATTCAATTACTCTTGAACTACAACAACTACGACACTATTGGAATAACACTCTCCATGGCCCAAATACTATGAAGATTAATTGGAGCTGTTTTTATTTTGAAGCATTACTATCCCTTTAACCCCCCACCAATCCATCTCTGTTTTAAAAGTGACCTCAAAGGAAGCGCATCACCGTAAAGACTCTCTTAGTAAGCCGCCTTTGTTTTGGTTTTTTTAAAGCGATAGTAAGGTCCCAAAATAAATATAAGTGAATTGGTAGAAGCAATAAAAAAAAATACTTGATGCCCTTATTTCTATTTCTTAAACCTTTTTGGTTTGAGAGATATAAGAAAATAAAGGTCTCCTTTCCCTCCCCTTTCTGTCTTACGAGCTGTCAGAAGCAGAATTTGGTAGTCCGACCAGACACAACTCTTCAGGAATGCTGACCTATACATAACATCTTGGAGCACTAAAAAGGTTAAATACTCATTTGGGAGAACCAGTCCACAGACAATTCTTTCAAAATTGCCGTTAGGAGTTCCTGGTCAGAGTAAGATAATTTAACTCTTTGAGTGCCAGAAAGGTGTCCAATGCATTGGATACTTCTGTCACTTAAAGGGTTCATAGGAATATTTGTATTTCTTTAAATATTAATCTGCCTGAAAGATGTCCTTACTTACTGTGCTGCTTTTACTTAAAATTAATTTTCTTGGAATACCTGTTACAAACATCTATAATTGATTGCTAATCAATATGCTTGAGACATTTCTATCATCCAAAAGGGTTATGAGTTCCACCATTTAACCTTTTGAGTGCCAGATGTGTGCAGAACACTAAGAAATGCATTGCATGCCACACTGGTACTTAAAGGGTGCGTTTGCTGGATGGGTCAGTTGGTTATCTGCCACCAAAATCTTTCTCTGTTTCAGCACACTACACAGCAAATAACTGAAGTATACACACAGCATTTCAAGGGTTAAGCTTTAACCGTTTAAGTGTCAATGGGTTATCCAACGCATTGCTTCTCAATGCATTTGATACCCCCGGGCCCTCCAAGGGTTAACCCTCATCCAGTAGCTCGAGACAAACAGTATTTATTTTCCTCCCCAACCCCCCTTCTCATCAATGAAAGGCAATTGCTATTGTTCCAGTTTGTTCTTCCTCCTAAATGTTTTTCTGACATCTGCATTTCTCTCCTCTCACCCATCCCTAGGGACCTGTCCTATAACCAGCTGAATCGTTTGGATGAGTTTGCATTTGTCGGGCTGAGCTCACTGGAAAAACTGAACCTTGGGGATAACCGAATAAATCACATCGCTGAAGGGGTTTTTAAAGGACTCACAAGCCTCATATCATTGTAAGTGGAGCAAAAGGTTTCATTTGACAAGTCTGTCCGCATTTTATACACCTCAGAAAAAAGAACACAGATTTACAAGTAAATGTAAAAATAATAGGCGTTTACTGTAATGAGCAAACTGGCCTGCGCTGTCAGCTGATTGCTTCCCTACTGAGCCACATGTGCACAGAAAAACATAGCAATTCTTGAGCAAACAAACTGTACCACAGTGGACAGATAATTCCTATAGATTTAAATGGGGCACCGGCTTTTAATATCTTGTGTTTTTTAGAGGTCTATTCGCAATGCATTTTAGACACCTCTATCATTTGAGAAGTTAAATGACCTATTTTAAGTCGTGTTATGGCACTGTTCGTTTACTCCAGAATTGTTGCACTTTTCGTTTGAACATGTGGCTCTAAGGGCCAAATTAGGAGTATCTTGATGCATAGGGGTTCATGGCTCAGTTGCCTTATTGGTAAAATCGTCTCTACCAGACTTAGGACACCTACCTACTTAAGTTTTGTTGTTAAACATATTAAGCACTTTGATGCTAATGACTACTTTCACACATTCTTAAGAGCTACTTATACCTAACTTATATTTCCTATTTAAAGTGGATTTGTCATCTTAACCCTTTGAGTACCAGAGGGATACGTAACACATTGTAAGGGAATGCCTTGCATATCCCTCTGATACTCAGAGTTAAGATGTTTAGTTAGGGTGTTGTACTAGCTATTTGTTTGTAATATAAACCGTTCTTGAGAAAGTATCTTTTATTTACATACCTGGGAACCTCATCCTCTTGAGCTCCCAGAGAGGGCAGTGACCATGCATATGCCAATAACTTGATTCATGTCATAAAAGGCATGAGGCTTAAATTAGCGTGTGGGGCTTACCATCATTTTTGTGGAGTGGATGGAAAACGGGCAGAACAAGGTGAGAAGTAGGAAAAGTGGGTGAGAAGTGGTAGGAACAGGGGTGGGAAGGAGAGGAAGTGGTCAGTTTCACACGAAACTTACTGCTGCTGGAGAAAACAGCCTTGGTCCCCAGAGACTTGGTAATTAACTCTAAAAACCAGAGTCTCGGTGACCGATCCGTTTGTTGTTGACACAGTGCAGCACTTGATGCTAATTAGTTTGTGCTGGGCCAATATTAACACACACTGTGCTATGACTGAATGTAGGCAGAACCCACACTCTTGATTCATCTGTAGTAGCACAAAACTCACACATTCTTTCTCTCTCACACGCTCTTTCTCTCTCTCACACTCTGTCTCTCTCGCGTGCTCTCGCTCACATGCTCTCTCACACATGCTCTCGCTCTCTCTCACACATGCTCTCGCTCTCTCTCACACATGCTCTCGCTCTCTCTCACACACTCGCGCGCTCGCTCTCTCTCTCGCGCTCGCTCTCTCTCGCGCTCTCTCGCGCTCTCTCTCTCACACACACACACACGCTCTCTCTCACACACACACACGCTCTCTCTCACACACGCGCTCTCTCACACACGCGCTCTCTCACACACGCGCTCTCTCACACACGCGCTCTCTCTCACACGCGCTCTCTCACACGCGCTCTCTCTCACACGCGCTCTCTCTCACACGCGCTCTCTCTCACACGCGCTCTCTCTCACACGCGCTCTCTCTCACACGCGCTCTCTCTCACACGCGCTCTCTCTCACACGCGCTCGCGCTCTCTCTCACACGCGCTCTCTCTCTTACACACACTCTCTCTCTTACACACACTCTCTCTCTTACACACACTCTCTCTCTTACACACACACACTCTCACACTCTCTCTCACACTCTCTCTCACACACACACACTCTCTCGTTTTCTCTCTCTCTCTCTCTCTCTCTCTCTCACTGTTTCCAGGATCTCCTCACATGAACACATTTGAATCAATCAACAGTCACTTGTGTATAATTGAGGAATACTTGAAAATATGCACTGTTGGGGGAGGGTGACCTTGAGGACAGGGCATAAACTAATACTGTGCCATCAAAATCTAAAGTTTAATGTATCAAACCATTTGTTGTATTCTCTGTAAACTAAACTTGTCTTAGGGTGACGTTGTGAAGAATGTGGGTGAATATACTGTTTTTTCATGAATTAACTATGTTAGAAATGGCCCCCTGCATCACCATGCACTCTCTCCACATTTATAATTACAATAGGTTAGGTGTAGGGTTACCACGCTGCCAGAAAAACACTGTTAGACCAAATTATGGCTAATGGCCATTGATGTCACTGCCAGCAGATGGAAGTTGTTGTTTTTTTTTGTTTGTTTGTTTGTTTGTCTTTTTTCCCAGGAAGTGTAGCAACGTTATTGGTCTGTGCATCTAAAAGTGAAGCGGTGTAACAATGCAGCAAACCAAGTTTGCAGTGGGGACAGATTAAAGTTTTGCCTGATTTTAATTGAACTTTTGCATCCTTGAAGGTTAGAGAGGTCTCCATCCCATTGCTTAGCAATGCATTGGGATCCTCTAGTCTACAGCATTCACGGATTTAAAGGGGTAGTAATGTTTCACAAAAGCAGCAGCTCCAATTAATCTTCACAGTATTTGGGCCATGGAAAGTGTTATTTCAGTGTTGTCAGAGCTGTAGTTCAAGAGTAATTGAATAATAAAGTATCCACCTCCTGCCCCTTTTACCTAGTATAAGCCACCTCCACTCAGATGCGGAATCTGGTCTCTTGACCGGACAGGTTACGTCAAGGGACAGCCTTCTTACTACGAACATAAGGAAACCCTTGCCCCCCTTGACAGGTTTTTCAGGTTTTTTTCCTTATTCTATTTGGAGATTGTCCCTCTGAGTGATCCATCCGGACAGTCTTGCTGCTCTGAGGTGAGCAGTGTTATACTAGGTAAAAGGGGCGGGAGGGAGATACTTTATCATTCAATTACTCTTGAACTACAACTGTGACAGGATTAAAATTACACTCTCCATGGTGTAAATACTATGAAGATTAATTGGAGCAGCTTTTATTGTGAAACATTAATATCCCTTAAAAGAGCCTCGCTTAAATTCATGAGATTTTGTTGTCTTCTATGGCATAGTTGGTTTGCCCCAGATTTACACCAATTTAAGCATTGCTCAGTCAGGTCCAGTTTATCAACTGTCCAATTTTTTCAGCTTCTAAACTTTTGAGTGCCAGAGAGGTATCCAACATATTGCATTGCAAAGCTTTGAGTACCCCCAGACACACACAGGGTTAATACTTGATTTGCAAGAACACTTAAAGATGCCTGATCCATCCCATCGCATTACACTTATATCTGCTAATTAATTTAGTTCCTCTGTAATTTTCAAATTAGTCAATAAATGTAATTACGGTTTCTGTAGCATTCACAGACAGTAAGTGTTCTGAAAAATTGTTAGGTTTACCAATGAATCAACTGTCATTTACAAGTTCAGCCATCCATACGAAGATGTGAGTTTATCTTCTTGTAGTATCTACTATAATTTTAATCAAATGAACCTCACAACATAGTTTCGACAAATTGGTAGCAAGGTCAAAAATATGTGTGCAGTGTTTGCTGATGAAGCATTCATACAAGGAATGAAAAGGAATGACTTCTTTAATGAGGAAAACTGTCAGATTCTTTAGCAGCAAAGCTGTTTGAGTGGTTTAGAAAGCAGAATGTTTTGGTCGCCTTTTATCAAGAGGTGGCAATTTCACAGCAAGGTTAGTTGTCCAATGAATGTTTCAAGGTTGTCATGTGCAGCAATTCTTGTAGAATGTTCTTATCATGGACTGAAATTTTCCAAACAGCAGTAGCAGCAACTACAGTTGGTGCTTTATTTTTTTTTTTTTTTTTTTTTTTTTTATATATATAAAGTCCATTTTGATATATTTAAAGATAAATTATAAAGGTGTATGCAAAAGTTTGGATACCCCCTGGCCAAATGACCTCTGCAGTGAATAAACTTTATCTAGACCTATTCCTGTAATTGTAATGCACAGTTACATTTTATTTGCTGAATTTAACAGATTGAAAGAAAACATTTGGCATGCAGAAAGTTTGGGCACCATTCCAGTTGATCAAATAGCATTATTATTTTTTTGTAATGTCTCAGAACTTAATTGAATTTTTTCAGCTATAATATGTTAAATGATGCTTCCAGAGCTTAAAGGGATAGTAATGTCTCATGATGAAATAAGGTTTGTTTGTGCATTCCTTGTACCTGGACAGCATTGCAGAGCGATATGACAATGTTCTAATTGGTTTAGTTCATGTGGAATTGTATTATAAAGTTTTCCCCTCCCACCCTGCGTCGCTCTTCTTCACTTCAGATCAGAAAGACAGTCCGGATGGATCTTGGCAAGGGACAATCTTGTTTCAGTATAAGAAAAAACCTGCCCTTCTTTGTCAAGGGGGGCAGGGTTTTCCTTATACTGATAGAAAGAAAATTGTTCCTCGTTGCGATCTGTCTGGACCGGTGACCAGATTTCAGATGTGAGGGAAGGTTGCATGACAAATGTAATAGCTGCAGGAGGGAGGAACTTCATAATATAATTCCAAATAAACTAGACCAATATGAACATTGTCATAAAGCTCTGCACTGTTGTCAAAATATAAGGAATAAACTAAAATTATTTTATCATGATACATTACTATCCCTTTAATAAGTTCCCTGACTGTTTGAACCTCTCAGGGTGTTGTTCTTGCACTCAAAAACCATGGACTTCTTTAAGCACTTGACTGAGTATCAGAAAATAAAGATATTTGGCACTTACAAAGCAGGTGAATGCTATAAAAAAATAACTAACACTTCCTGCCTGCAGTTTCTGCTGGCCGAAATGTCATTAAGAAATGGACATTAAAAGGTGCTGCTGCTGCATTCAAGATAAGATCCTGAAGACCAAGAAAAATCTCTAATAGATCTGCTTTTGTAGACTGGTCAAATAGAAGTCAAAACCCCCATATGCATGCAAGGGACCTGCAGGAAAGTTTAGCTGGCACAGGTGCACCAGACCACTGTACAGGCTTGTTTACAAACATATGATCTACATGGGAGAGTCATTAGAAAAAACCTTACTTGTGATCTCATCTTAAACACCTTAAGGACCATTGGCGGTCCAGGTACGTCACCGAGTTCAGGGCTCCTGTCGCGGCTGAACGTCGCTCCGGAAGCCCTGAACTGGAAGCAAAGGGAAAAAAAAAAGCCCTGTGGTCCTCAAGTGCCGGCCGCGTGTGCCGGTCCTTAAAGGGTTAAAAGTCTGAAGTATGCAACACAACATTTAGACAAGACTGAGTCTTTTTGGAGCTAAATGCTGAGGTCTGATGAAGTTTAAATTGAACTCTTAGGTTACAATCACCAGGGGTATGTTTGGAGAAAGAGTAAAAAGACGCAGCATTTGAGGATATTTGGGGCTAATGGGCAGCCAGTGGCACAGTAAATATTGTGCAGGTTGAGTCAAGAATGGATCAACAAATCATGGAAGCCAGTATTCCTCAGTCAGTGGAGAAACTGAAGCTGAAAAGAAGTCTGATATTACAACAGGACATTGATCAAAACATACCTCAAAATCAACCATGAAATACTTCTGGCGATTAAAGCTTAAAGGGGTAGTAATAATTCATTATTACTATCTCCTTTATGGTTTGAGAGATACCCGCTTTCAAAGTTCCCTCTTTTTGGCATTTCCCTGACGTCCGTATTCTAGATGAGAGCAGGGGAATCTGGTCAGTGAGCAAGCGGCGGCTCTGCAGGAGTCCTGATATTGCGTTGTAGAAACAGAAATCCTTCACTAAAATGGTCTTCTACGTGTGCTTGGTTTGCAAGCACACGTAGAAGACCATTTTAGTGAAGAATTTCTGTTTCTATAACGAGATCTCAGCACTGCTGCAGAGCCACCGCCGGTCCCGGGACCGGATTCCCCTGCTGTCAGATAGAATGCTGACGTCAGGGGAGAGGGAACTTTGAAAGTGGATATCTCTCAAACCATTAAGGTTTGACAGATGCCGCTGGTATCGTTGAATTCAGAATTTTAAGGGATACAGCATAGGGGATAGTAATAATGAAATATTACTATCGCTTTAAAGCGGAACTACAACCTGAACTAAAGTCACCCTGCCATACTTAGGCAGGTGGCGACTAGCTTAATAATCTTATTTTACCTGTTAAAAGTGCCCAGGAGTAAAGTTGTCTCTGATCTTCCGAGACTGGAAGACAGGCATCAGCGTAGACATCTTGTCTACGCGCCTGCACTTTCAGTACCCGTCATCCTTCACAAGCCTTGCACTGGCCCGAACGGCTCCGGAAGAGACTGACTGCACAGGAGCGCAGGCTGTACTAACCTGGCCGTCAGTCTCGGAAGATCAGCGATAACTTTACTCCTGGGCACTTTTGGCAGGTAAAATAATGATTATTAAGCTAGTCGCCACCTGCTTAAATATGGCAGGGTGACTTTAGTTCAGGTGGTAGTTTTGTGTGAAAGGGATAGTAATGGTTCACAAAAACAGCAGCTCCAATTAAAAAAAATAATTAAAAAAAAATGCATCTTTAAAAAACCTCCATAAGTTAAAGTAAACATTTAGTTTTTAATTAATAGGCAAAGCAGTTCTTAAAAATAAATTGTTCTGTTTATGAAATAATAAGAAACTTGAAAATTGCAATTCTTTGGTAAACCAACTATGCCACAGAAAACAAAACAATCTCATTGTGGTCCAGGACCATCATGGGTCCTTAATGGTATAAAAACCCATGACGGTCCAGGACCGCCATGGGTCCTTAAGGGGTTAAGTGAGGGTTTTTAAAGGGATACTAATGTTTTATAAAAACAGCAGCTCCAGTTAATCTTCATAGTATTTGAGCCATGGAGTGTTATTTCAGCACTGTCAGAATTGTAGTTCAAGAGTAATTGGATGATAAAATATCCCTCTCCCGTCCGTTTTACTGATGTAACACTTCTCACCTCGGAGCATCAAGACTGTCCGGATGGATCACAGAGAGGGACAATCTTCAGCATAAGGAAAAGCCTATCAAGGGGGGCAAGGATTTCCTTATGTTCACAGTAAGAAGATTGTCCCTTGCTGTTCCCAGAACTGGATTCCACATCTGAGGGGAGGTGGCTTACACTAGGTAAAAGGGGTGGTAGGGGGATATTTTATCATTCTATTATTCTTGAACTACAACTCTGACAATATTGAAATAACACTCTCCATGGCCCAAATATTATGTTTATTAATCGGAGCCACTTTTTTCGTGAAACACTACTATCCCTTTAAAGAGTTATATGTTTTGGTTTCTTTGATCCTTTCAGAATGATTTATTGGAGTGTTATTTATCATTATATGCATTAATTTGACATATGCCATTTCTAGAAACTGAGAGAGAAATGTGCAAATACAGTGGTTTGTTCTCAATGATTCATCGAAGGTGGTTTTTTTCCTCCTTTTTTTTTTTTTTTTTTTACCCAAGCCGAGAAAGATGTCTGATGCATTCCTTTTTCTGTTAACCTTTGCACAACCTCTCTAATGAAATAATTAAAAGCAATCTGGGAGAATTAGAGCGGCTTGAAACTGAACAAGAACACATTAATTAGTATTTTTGTGTGTGTGCGTGTCTCAGGAAGGGCGTAAGAACAGATGACAGGCAAGCTATGCAGTTCAGGGTCATCGAATGTTCACAGGCAAAAGGGCAGCACTGATTAACAGGGCTCCAATCACTGATGCCTAACGAAGCATGAGCCAGGGACCTCAAGACAAGGGAGGGGATTCATTCACTCCCTTCAACTTTTTTCATCTTTCACAACATTGTAATATTAACCTTTACTGCCAGGATGATCTATAATCGAATGTAAGTAACCCTTGAGTGTCAGAGGGATGTGCAGTATGTTTCCCCATGGAACTCAAAGAGATAATAACTTTGATCATGGTCTACAGAAGTAATAGCTATTCATAACAAGTTGAATTCTACATATGTGTCAAACAGCATGATGGGGGACTATAAATGTAAAATAAGTGACAGAATAAATTACCCAGGTAGCAGTAAGATATTTTATTTTTATTTGGCTTTGCATATATAGTTTGACAGTATCTCTGTATTTAGCTCACATAGCTTCCCAGTGCATAACACTTCATCAGTGTGAGGTTAACCCTTTAAAGAGCAGAGAGGTTCACGAGTCGCACATCACTCTGGTTTTTAATCCTTTGAGTGCCAGAGGGGTACCAAACACATTGCAAAGCAATGCATTCCGTACCCCTCTGGCACTCAAATGGTTAAAGGGTTTGCCATAGAGAGATGCACATGACCCTAAGGAGTCATATAACCTTTCTCAATATAGTAATGCATACTATAGCAGCATTCAGTTGTAGAAGAAAACAGTAAATCAATTGGATTGCTGTATGAAAAACATATATGGTACACGTTAATAAATCTGTTTTTAACCCGTTGAGAGCCAGAAGTCACTTAAAGACCATGGAGCTTTTTTTTTTTTTTTTTTTTTTTTTTTTTTTTTTAAATCTGATTCAGACTCCCCAAACAGCGTGCAGCCCGGAATTCCATGACTGTCCTGGTACGTCATTGGTCCTTAAAACAAATCCATCCATGATGTACCAGGACCGTCAAGGGTCCTCAATGGCCACCAACAGGGCCAGGATGTAAGGATTTCCATGATTAAGCACAGGTGAGTCAGTCGAAATGAATGAGCCACTGATTAATTCACCTGGGCTTAAAGGGATAGTAATGCCCTAAAATAAAGTTGATGCTGTATGTAAGATTTTACAAAAATAACGTATTTGGAAAAAGTTCTATTTCTCAAACCTTTATGGTTTGGTAGATAGCACCGTTAATGTTCCGCTATCCCTCCCCTTCTCTTGATGCAAGCTGACAGCAGGAGTTCCTGGTCTGGGGACTGACAGGCGGCTCTTCAGCGAGATTTAAAAAGAAATACTACTTTGGAACGGTCTACAGAGGTTTGCAAGCACACTTTTTAGACCGTTCCAAAGAAGTACTACTTTTGAAATCTTGCTATTGCGGCCGACACTGATCTCCTTGTGTCTGCTTTACAGCTGACATGAGGAGAAGGGGAACTTTACTGGAGGATATCTCTCAAACCATAAAGGTTTGAGAGATGTAACTTTTTCCAAATATGTTATTTTTGTAAAATCTAACATATAACATCAACTTTATTGTGGGCATTACAAACCCTTTTAAGGGTTAATCAAACTGTTGGGAACTGTACAAATTGATGTATAAAGGTATATTTTTTGGTTACAATGCACTCTGTGGGAGAGCCAGAGACCTAGACTACAGATCTCCATAGTAAGTGATAGAAGTAATACCACCTGGTGTCCACAGTAGAAAATTACATTTTAACCCAAAGGTGATGGGATTTGTTTTTTGTTTTTTTCTGTTTAGTTTTTTTTTGTTTTGTTTTTTACTCTGGATAAGTAGGGCTTTCTTTTGAAGTCGGTTATATGTATAATCTATCATTTGATAATCTATAAAAAATAGAAAAAATGCAGATAAAAACATAACATGTTTATAGGTTTTCCTGTGATTAATTATATTCAGTGCATTTTTTTAAGGGGCTATATAAAGTAAGTCTGAACATTCATTCATAACTCCCTATTCATGGGCAGCTGTCCCTCAGATGCAAATACCTATGTGATGTGTATATAAGTATATCACATTGCTCCACAGCAATACATCTCACATTAATATTTGTTTAATCCCTTAACGACCGGCCGATCGGCACGGTCAGTTAAGGACCACGGAGCATTTTGATTTATTTTTTTTTTTTTTTTTTTCGCTTCTTCCGGTTCCGGACTCCCTGAATGGCGTGCAGCCGTGGGGGGAGCCCGGAATTCCATGATGGTCATAGTACGTCGTGGGTCGTTAACTGAAATCGACCCATGACGTACTATGACTGTCAAGTGGTGTTAAGGGGTTAACTTTAGTATATAAATATATACTATACTTGTATTTGTTTAACTTCAGTATATTGATAAGGTTGTGTAAATAATATACAGCGTTAAAAATACTTTTAGGTTACTGCATTAACGATTTACACCTCTAAGTAGCTGAATAAATTGTGTAGCGAAAGATCAAAGAGGCATCAATAGGTAATAAGGTAACCTAAAAAAATATTTTTAATGATGTACCCCCACCAGTCCTGCCATCCAGCAACACCACGTAAAACAAAATTGCCCTCTATTTGAAGAGTTGTGAGGTATGTTCTCTGTCCCTCTCTCTGTCTCACGCTCAGAGTGAGTATGAGAGAGGCAGAGAACAATGAGGCATCAAATCTACCCAGGCCTGTTGCCTGGGTGTCATCTTTGACTCAACCCTCATTCATTCCCCCACATCCAATCACTCACAAAATCCTGTCACTTTAATCTACAGAACATGTCCAAAATAAAACTTTGCCTCACAAAAGATGTCACTAAGACACTAGTTCATTCTCTCATCATATAAACCCTTGACTACTGTCTCCTTCATAGACTACCTCCAGTCCAGACTATCCTGAATGCTGCTACCGGTCTTGTTCATCACACTAACACTCTAATACTGCTGCCCCGCTCTTCCATGCCATACATATTCAGTCTTGCATCAAAGTATTCACTGAATTGCTTCATATGTTCCGCCAATTATCTTACTCTCCTTTAAATCAATGGGAAACTGTATTTATCACCTGTGGTTCAATTGATATGCTCCAGAATTGTTAGTTTTTGCATTCTGCACAAGGTCCTACATTTCTTAAATGGTCCTTAAAGAAACTACAGATTGGATTCAATCCTTGCATGCTTTGAAGATATTTCCAGGATTAAGGAAGTTAATATAATGTTCACTATAACATTTTGGAATATATAATATGTCTGCTGATTTGTCAGTTATTTATTTACTATCTAATCTGTTAACACAGGGACCTAAGAAACAATGAGATCTCTTGGGCAATTGAAGATTCAAATGAAGCATTTGCTGGACTCTCTAGACTGAATACACTGTAAGTATCCAACGTTTGCTGAAATCTTTGAGAACAGGGCTTAGATATCAGAATTCTCCAATCACTAATTTGAACCATTCCATCTAGATCTCTCCAGGGTAGAAGTCAATGGTTTTAAAGGTTGTAATGTGACAATACAGATGATTTTTAAAAACAAATGCATGGTGGAGAGCTAACATTCATAGGATTTATGTTCACGTTTGTCACTTGGATGGGGTTGCAAATATTCCTTTGTCCAAGCAGATCATTTATGTCCACCAATAAACCTGCATTCCTTTAGCAATCCCATTGCAGGAGGGCATGGGGGAGGTGTTGCCGATGGACAGCATTGATGAGTATCAGCCATATATCCATGGGTGTCCATAGGCCCCCCCCTTACAATTACCCCCTCCTTATAAACAAATGGGCTGGCCTGGGGGTCATGTTATGGCTTTGCCCCACCCTGGAAAAATTTCTACAGGCAACCCTGCATATATCAATGGCTAATGACCATCTGGTTATGTAATCAGGGGATATTGTGATGCGCACATCACTATGTCCTTGTGTCCAGCATGAAATGATCTGCATCACAGCCCACAGGCTGCCATGCAGATCAGTTCTTCTCAACTTTTCTGCAGTCATTAGATGAACACAGTTGACAGCATGTATTATTAGGCTTCTTTCTTGTATGGCAAACACACCAGTGTGAACAGCCTAATAGGCAGCAATGTATTCTAGAATATTTTCTGTTATTATTTTCTCTGCCCTGTTTCGAACAAGTTGATAGGAGCTGGGGTGAGGGGCTGAGATAGCTTTAGCCTGTCTCTAGTCCCTATTCAAAATTATTTTGGGGTCAGGTGATCACTTGACATTAATCCCTTGTTGGAAAGTGTACCCCTGAGAGTTAGGTGGCAGGGGCCAAGATATGAGCTGTGTTGGATATCCCACCCCAAATGCCATTCAGTAACCTGCAGCCTCTGTTGGGCAAAAGGACCGATGATGGTATCATTAGGGCCAACTGTATTCTCCTGCTGCGGCTGAATAGATTCCCCACCAGGAAGCATATTGGAGACTTAAAATATGAAACCAATTTTCCCCAAATGAAGCCTCTTACTGCTGGGGATGCCATTTACATTTTGCTGCTGAGTAAAACCAGGATACTCCATCTGCAGGGGATCTTTAATTCAAAAGTTATTACAGCTCAGACTTTAATTTTTGTAATGATGTTAGTAACAGCTAGTGTCCAAAAGGCACATTTTCTACATAGGCACATTGATTACCTAAGTGGGTATCCTTTTATACAGCAGACTGTAATATATTTTGAATGAAGCTTCACCCATCAGTGTGAAGTACCATTGTTTTAAAGGGTCAGTAATGTCTAGATAAAAGTGTTTCTCAGAGTCTTCTTTATATTGAAATTAAGAGATTCCAGTATCTGCAAGTCCTTACTTTTGTGTACTTCAATCGCCCCTTCTGGCCTCCTTCCTCTGAATTTCAAATCAAGTTGTTCGACTTGACGGCTACAGCGAGGGACAAACTTCACTAAGTAAGTAGAATGGAAGTCCTACCCCACTTCATGAAGAAGGGCAGGATTTCCCTTTGCTTATTGAAGTTTGTCCCTCGCTGCAGCCATCCAGACCAGACTGCAGCTTCTGGTGGCATGCCGGAAAGGGGCGGGTGGGGAATCTTTATCTCTTCATAACTACTGAAGTACACAAAAATAAGTACTCGCATATAGCGAAATTTCTTAATTTTAATATAAAGAAGACTCGGAGTAATACTTTTAGCCAGACATAACTGACCCTTTAAAACAAGGGTACTTCCCAATTTTAATATAAAGAAGACTTATTTCTTGCCTGTGGTGCAGCTGGATTGCTCCAGAATTATTACAGTTTCTTAGTACATCAGTCTTCTTGTCTTTGTTATCACAGCCAGAGAACCTTCCAGAGTTCTGTTTAGCTGAGTTGTTTGTTTTCATTTCAGCATTTTGCAAGGGAACAAGATTAAATCCATCACAAAGAGAGCTTTCATTGGCCTGGATTCTCTTCAACATCTGTAAGTATTTGCCAAAGAACTTCAGCTGTGCATCATTTTCATATGGTGTGCTACAGAAAAGTATAATACATGTCGATCCTTGGGGATCAATCGAAGTGTCAGTCAAGTTTTTAACTGGAAATTAAATGTTTGTTTGCAAACACAGGTTTGGGGTCATGGACAAAAGTTCAGCAATTGTGGTGCAAACCAACAAATAAAATTTGCTTTGATTTAAATTGGGCTTTTACGTTATTGAATTCTTCAAAATGTTTCCAATGCTTTAAGGGGATAGTAATGTTTCAAAATAAAAGCAGCTCCATTTAATCTTCTTAGTATTTGGGCCATGGAGAGTGTTATTTCCATACTGTCAGAGTTGTAGTTCAATAGTAATTGAATGATAAAATATCCCACTCCTGCCCCTTTTACTGATGTGACACTGCTCACCTCAGAGCAGAAAGGTGTGGTGTCCAGATAGCTTGCAGAGGGGGACAATCTTCAATTAGCACAAGGGAAAAACCTGTCAAGGGAAGCAGGGTTTCATTGTTCTCACAGTAAGAAGAGTGACCCTTGCTACGACCTGTCCGGTCAAGAGACCAGATTCCACATCCGAGAGAGAGGTAAAGGGGGATGGGAGGGGGATACTTTATCATTCAATTACTCTTGAACTGCAACTCTGAAAGTATTGAAATAACACTCTCTATGGCCCAAATGCTATGAAAATTAATTGGATCTGCTTTTATTTTGAAACATTATTATCCCTTTAAGACCTCTGTAGCACTCAAGAAGTTGAAAACCTTTGTGAGCCAAAGGTATCCCAAGCACTGTGTTGCAATGTGTTGGATACCTCTCTGGCACTCTGAGGGTTAAGTAAATCAAAGGGGTTTTTTTTTCCCCCTTCATTTCCTAGCACACTTGGTTTACCCCACGATTGCTCCATTTTTTCGTCTTATACATATGCCTCCATTGTTCAAAAATGGTTACTTAGAAACTCCGTATTTGCTAACATACATTTTTTTACCGACATTTCAGAAGTCCTTCACAGTCAAGTCTGGTAGCTTTTGAATATTCTTAAAGGGGACCTGTCACACTAAGACATGTTTAGTTTTTTTTGTTTTTTTTTACAGCGACGTAAAATCTGCGTTTGTTGGCCTAGACATTTTCTGTAAAATAAGTTTTTGCCAAATTTTTTGTGTTTCATGGCACAGTATGCTAATTCTGTTACAAACCAAACTTGCCCCTAGCTTGTGCTATTAGAAATGTCCCTAATGTGTGTATATTTTGTCTAGATTCACTTATAGCACTGTGTAAGGTAATGTTGGCCCAATAAAGAAACCCCTCAAAAGGAACACTGCCCCCTAAAATGAAATTGATTGATATATAGGGTTGCACCGATACTGGTATCTTTATCTGTGCTGATACCAGCATTTGCGCGAGTACTTGTACTCGCGCAAACGCGGCCGATGCCAGCACCGATACCCTGTGTCAGGGTCGGTGCTGCAGAGAGAGAGCCCGGGGAGCTGCTCACAATGCTCCCCGGTCACCTCTCTCACTCCTGTAGCGTTGGATCGTTGTCGCGGGTTACCATGGCAACGCTCCGACGCTGACCTCTGCCGGGGCTCGCGAGAGAACAGTGAGCACCCGGCAGAGGAGAGTAAGGGAGGCAAGATGGGGCAGCGGGTGGTGAAAGAGGCAAAAGGAGGGGGGCCAAGAAGAGGCAAAAGGAGGGGGGATCAGGAGGGAGAGAGAGGCAAAAGGGTGAGTCAAGGAGAAGGAGGGGGAGAAAGGGGGATCAAAAGGGAGAGAAAAAGCCAAGGCGAAAGAAGGGGGCTCAAGAGAGGTAGAATGAAGCAAAAGGTGGGAATCAAGAGGGGGAGAGAGTCAAAAGGGGAGTGTGTGTGTGTGTGTGTGTGTGTGTGTGTGTGTGTGTGTGTGTGTGTGTGTGTGTGTGTGTGTGTGTGTGTGTGTATGAGTGTGTGTGTATATTTCAAGTGCTCACCAATACCAATTACCAATACTTTTTTTGCAGTCATTTGCCAGTTTTCCAAGTACCTAAAGCATATAGGTACTTAGAAAACTGGCAAATGACCGCAAAAAAAGGTATCTGTAATTGGTATCGGTGAGTACTTGAAAAAAGTATTGGTACTTGTACTCGGTCTTAAAAAATCGGTATCGGTGCATCTCTACTGATATACATTTAAATATGATTTACTTCCAGTTAGCATCTGTAAACAAAGATTTGGTAACAGACCCAAAATATAATCCAAAACCTGATCCTTACTGTATCTGTAGACTTCTAGGCCCCACTTTGTTTGTATTTTTAGTAATGAGGCAAGGTCCAAGGCAGCTACAGTACTGAGACTATCCACAGCACCTTCTTTCATTAAAACGTATCTTTTCTCAGGCTGTTCATAAACAGTGCAGGAGTATTGTATTATAAAATACTCCTCAAGAGTACTGTGGTACTGGGAGTCAGGCCTAAAACAGGCAGGAATGTCTGCTCCCACAGAGCAAATGTTAGACTACATTTTAGGCCTCTGTAAACAAACAGAGACATTTAACAGATGCTAACATTATGTACAGGAAGAAGTATAACCCAAATGTAATTTTAGGTTTTAATGTTTCTTTAATTGACAGAAGGGATCCCTGTTGTAAACTCAATTAAAAGCAAGAAGCATATGTAACAGGGAAAAATGCAGTCTAAATATGTGCTGTTCTGGAAGGGTTTGCTGGTCCCTGGCTCCATGGTGGGCTTACTGTGAGTGAACAGCAAATGGTATGTTTTGGAGTTTGATTTGGAACAGTGACTGCCTGCTGAGGTCATGGAGCAGTTTTTTTGGAGACGAGCAGTGGAAGGAATACATAGACTGGAAATCACACACGGAGACGCATGCAGAAATGCATGCATTCGTACATTTTCCACTCACTGACTGGATGTACAATATCTGCCTTTAGCACACACTTATTACAGCTTTCACCTACTCCTTCATCTTTTGTGTGTTTCCTTATCTGGTCAGTTCTGCTCACTAACCCCATTTCATCAGTTTTTAAACCCTTTCAATCCCTCTTCATCTACACACCCTTTCAACAATCATTCCTTCCATTCCTTTCACTGATCTCTTTCCAAGGTACCAGCTCAAGTATAGGGAAGTGGGGGATCTGCAGTGAGGGTCACAAACTGTATGTGGGGATGTGTGAAGTAATGCATGGTGGTGGATTAAGTACAAGGATGAAGACCATAGAAGCATGGGAAGGCACAAGGAACACAGAGGATAGGAAGCTGGGAGCAGGTGAGGTACAAAATGTAAACAAAAGGGGTAGCTGGGAACATGGTGTACACAAGCAGGGGTAACATGATGAATGCAAAAGAGGGGAAAGCTTAAGAGTAGGGGGAGAGAAGCTGAGAACAGGGAGCAAAAGGCTGCAAACTCTCTGGTGGACATGTTAGGTACTTGGGGGTGGGTCTGGAAGTAGTGGAGACATTCTGGTGGAAGGGGAGGCAATAGGCAGTGAGGTGTTTGTATGCTTGTTTTAATATATATGCACACATTTTGTTGATTCATAGGTATTGTTTATAGTGACAAATAATGTACTATTGTTCATGCTAATTTGGGCCCTACACAGAAAGCAAAAGCTTAACAAATGTGGTGCATACCAGCTGCACTGTAGGGATAAAATAAAGCATGCCTTTTGATTAAAATGATAGTAATACAAAAATATGTTGTAGGGGTTATCCCCCTGAGTAAAACAAGAGTACTCCCACTGCTGAAAGGTGTTTCATTCAAAAGTTAATTTTCAAAGTTGAATTTTTTAGATGCAATATCACAGTGGCCTGAAATTGTACAGTGGCGCTGTTGCTACACCGTCCTATGGAGATTTATGGTCCCGGGACCCGAGCTGTCCATAGGATCGTGTAGCAACAGCGCCACTGTACAATTTCAGGCCACTGTGATATTGCACCTAAAAAATTCATCTTTGAAAATAACTTTTGAATGAAACACCTTTCAGCAGTGGGAGTACTCTTGTTCTACTCAGGGGGATAAACCCTACAACATATTTTTTTTTTACATTTTAAGTATTACTATCCCTTAAAAATGGCACTTTTATCCCATGAATGCTAAGGCTGTTGTCAGTACATTGCAAAGAAATGCGTTGGAGACCTTTCTGGTATTCAGCAAGTTAAAAGGCCGTTTAGCTCGAATGGAATCTTGGTAGTTTTTCACAGTCTCCTATCTTGCTCATCTTTTGCAGTCTGCATAAGGCCTATAAATATTTGTACTTAAGTAGCAAATGTTCCCTTTCCTCCCACAGTGATCTGAGCAATAATGCTATCCTGTCTGTGCAAGAAAACGCCTTTTCTCATATTAAACTCCAAGAGCTGTAAGTATTACAAGTGTTCTTTGTGCATGTGTTAAGTTATATAGATTCAGAAGTAAACATAAGAAATATGCAATCATTTTCTTTTGTTATTTTATAGTATATTCTAATACTTGTTTTTTAAAACCAAATGCCTCATTCACACTGGCAGATCGTACAGTTGTGATGCAGCCTGTTTGGATCTCCAGTTTACTTTCCTGTTCTCTTTCGGCATTCTCCTGGCAAATTCCATTGCTAAGGGGCCATAGTGCAGGCATGACTGGATGAGTGGCCCACATGGGTGTCAGCCTTATGCCTGACACCCACATATGTTGTCCATTCTTTGGATGTTGATCTCATAGCAATATCCATCCCCCATCTCCAATGTGCAACTAAGCTACAACGCAGCCTACAAACCACTGTTCAGATTAGTTCTGCTGAACTTCCCTATAGTGGATGCAAGAAAGTTGCAGTAAGCATTCTTCACCTGCTTCATGTGTGGCAATAAGTTACATTTTATTATATTCACTGGTAATTATCTCGGTATTAAACTCTGGTTTTTATATTGCCACTGTGGACAAAGACTGATGAACTTTCAACAAACACACACGTGGTGAATACCTATTACATATGGCAAGTTATAGACTAGATATCTCATTCAGAAACCTAAATATTAGCAATTATTCTGCAAAACAGCTGGATAGAGGGGAACAAATACATTCCCTAAATATACCTTGGTTTATAGTGGACCAATTTAACTTGCATAGTTTTAGTCTCACTAAACGGTTAGTAATGCCTAAAGATAACTGTTTTATTGTAGATTTAAAAAAAAAAAATTATGTGCAGCAAATCCCATCTCTCAAACCTTTATGGTTTGAGAGATATTCTGTGCTAAAGTTCCCGCCTCCCTCCCCTTCTGCTGACGTCAGCGATCTGCTGACATCAGGAGATCCCGGTCCTGGGACCAGCCAGCGGCTCTTAAGCAGAGCCGAAATAACGATCTTTAAAAAGAATTGCTTCATTGGACCAGTCTACAAAATGAGCTTGGTTTGCAAGCACACTTTGTAGATCGTTCCAACGAAGTACTTTTTAAAGATTGTTATTTCGGTTCTGCTGAAGAGCTTCTTCGAGTCAGCCAACTCGAATCTCCTGCTGTCAGCTTTACAGCTGTCATCAGGAGAGGGGGAACTTTAGTGGCGAATATCTCTCAAACCATAACTGTTTGAGAGATGGGATTTGCTGCACGTAATTTCTTTTTTAAAAATCTACAATAACACACAAAGTTATCGTTGGGCATTGCTAACCCTTTAACCCCTTAACGACATGTGCCATACTATGACCGTCATGGTCCTTGAAATACTCAAGGACCGATGACGGTCATAGTACGTCACGTACTTTTTACTTACAGCGCTCTACCGGGAGCGCTGTAAGTAAAAATAGGGCCTGAAATTGACCGCTCCAAGATCGGAACAATCTCTATCAGGCCCCATAGTGACGCAGCGATACATGCAACAGGTCATGTGTACCGGCGCGTCCACGTGGTTCAATGCAGTCTTTATGGGACAGAAACGCCCCAGGACCGCCAGTCGTTAAGGGGTTAAATGTATTTAGTTAATCTGTTTATACTATGCTTTTTGTTTTGCAAACAAGTTACTCTTGTTAAAGATTTTGATTTAGCAGGTGGGGAATGTAATCTCAGCAGAGTTTGTTTTTTTCATGACTTGGTCAGATAAAGCTGCATAATTACTTACTCACATGTCCAGAAAATCACTAATCCACAACATCCAAACACTGTATACATTTGTGCTCAATCCTATTCCTACAATTTTCTTTGAGTGATACATTTTTACTACTTTGTGATACTTTGTTTATAGGGGTACTTGTATATTTCAGTCATATGCACACCGCTAGTCTCAATTGAGATTTATATGTACATTTTCATTACACTGGCAGATGTTATACATATGACTAGTTTTTAACTGCACACTATGGGTTAAAGATTAATTCAAAGCACTAATTGAATAATGGGTGAAATGTGTTTTCCAATCAGAGCACCTCTGATTTGGTGCTTTTTTTTGTGTGTTGAGATGGGGTTTTTAAACAGGGTGTGTGTTACACATTTGTAATCTTGAGAGAGGCTGCAGTGACAGCCGAAACGTCAATTCCAATAAACGTAACTCGTTATGAGCTTTGAAAAAAGACCCTGTGAGTGCAGTCTCTCTGTGAATTGTGTGTACATGTGTAAATATATGTATGTGTATATATGTATGTATAAAATATAATCATTTTTGTGTAACATTTTTTCATCAATTAATGAGCAAAAGTAGACAAAGTTATTAGATAGTCTTCATGGAGGAATATCATAATTCTTTTAGTACTAGAGGTCCTGCCCTTTCAGGCCTTAAAGTTGCTACACCTGAAAAGGAAGGAAACCTAACTTTCAGGCTTATTTTACATTTAATAAAAATAAACCACCGTATATATTTTCAAATGTAAGACCGTTTGTTCTTGCAGTTTACAGTCTTGTACGCATAATGATTTCCACAAACTGAACTAATGCTTTCCCTGCTTTTAAACCCTTCTGTCTGAATCTTATGCAGAGTCCTAAACACAAGCAATTTACTGTGTGACTGCCAATTGAAGTGGTTTCCCCAGTGGCTAATTGACAGCGGTTTTCAGCAGTCTGTTAACGTGAGCTGTGCTCATCCTGATTGGCTGTCTGGGCGTTCTCTTCTCAGTGTGGAACCTGGAGATTTTATCTGTGGTTTGTATATCTATTTCTCTTCAGTTATTATTGGGAGGTTTTGGAATATCATCCCCCTTTTCAGCACTAAATGAAAGGCGTTTAGAAACATTATGCCTTCGTTCTGATTTATCCTCTTGAGAGCCAGAGCATTGCTTTGTAAATTGCCTACCATACTGGTCTTCAAGGGGTTAAAGACATCCAGAAATGCAGGCTGTTGGTTGGTGTGCTTCATTTATCTTTGTTAACCTGTATTTCATGGTTTGGCAACCTGTGGTTCTACAGCTGTTGATTTTCCGGCTGGTCCATGAATCTGAGGAATGATGGGTGTTGTAAACAAACAGCAGCTGTAGAAACCCTTATTAACAAACCCTGCAGCATTTTATATTAGAAGGTATTTCACACGGAAAGCAAATATTGAACAATTTCACTGTAAACCAGCTTTTGCACTATCAGGAACAAATAAAACTTCCCAGAATGCCCATTGATTTAAATGAGTCTTTACTTCAGAGCAATGCACTGGCTACCTCTCTTGGTATACACTAGGTTAAAAGTCCAGTTCTAATCCCCCATTAAGTCGCTAAGTGCAGATGGTTTATCATCCTTACAGCAGTCAAATCTATATACAGATTTTTTATTTGCATTTGATCTCTTGTAGCTTGCTTCTAATTGTTTAGTCTGATAAAGACTTGTGACTTTGGCCCATTCGCTGACAAAGCCGTTTGTTTTGAGGATGTGTGGTCCAGACCAGTGGTCCTCAACCTGTGCCATCAAAACCCACTAACACTCAAGGTGCAGATGCTCTAAGGAGCTATATGTGTCCATATGCTAAGAATAAAGTATGCAGGGGAGGTGGGTTTAATATAATTAGTAGCATGAAGGGTTGTCTAACTGCTGGTGATTTTGTAAGGGAATTAGCAATTTAGAGCATGATTTGGGATCTCAAAGCTCTGGAACTTAGCGGTAGGATTGCAGCTTTGCTGAGCTGGCATTGTTAAATGAAGCAGACTCATGGCAAAGCAGATATGACTTTAATGTTAACCTTTTGGATGCTTGAAAGGTTGCCAATAAATCAGCCTTATATGAATATATATCCTTGTTTTAATGCACATATAATGATTTACTCATTCTACACTGTAGGGAGGAGTACAAGGGGTTATCCTTTTAAAACGTTTCACACAAAAGAGCGTGCAACCAGTCGACACCTGAACTATATAGCCCTACTAAAAATGACGACATGAGAATCTCGCACTGCATGACAGATGTTGCATACTGTGAACGTACCTTTAAGCAGTCATCCCCGCCAGAGTAAGTAAAGTGCCAGTAACCGGGAGCGGAGCTAACTTGACACAGACGATTTGAACAGCAGTGCAGTGCTTCTCAGTTTCACTTTCTCTGTCATCCAATACAGGTTACTGGTAACTTTGGGTAGGCGATCCTCCCCTTTAATTGTAGGCAGGAACAATTCTAGAATTGAATGCAGGGGGTGGAGCCTACCTTCCCTCCTTGGCTGCAGCTAGCCAACCAGCTACAGAAAGATTTGTTCCTTGGTGAAGATCACACAGGCAAGAGAACGGTTCTGCTATAGTTTTAGAAATGTTTTATTTTTCTGTTAGAAATGGAATGCCACCATTAGGCGGATTACCATAACTGAAAATGCCCTTAGATGTGGCTAGCTCAGTAACCAGATGGGAAAATCTTGGCTACAAGTTCTTTCCTCAGGAATTGCCCACAGAGGCAGCTTCTTAATACATGGTAGTCTGAAGACAGAAGATCTGCAGGAAAGGTGAGCAACCCTTTGAGTGCTGCAGGTCCACATGTCCCACAGTGCCCCTATGCACAGGGGTTTACCTTTGGAGTTCCTATTGCACACTCCTGCACTCATTGGGTCTATCTGTATGTCTGTTGGGTGTTTTGGAGCAGGTTCATGTGGTACTTTAACTATTTAGCTGCTGGTTTTACATCTTTTGGGGGGTTTTCTGACCCTTTTCCTACTAGTTTAGTGTTTTTTGGGTATTCTGTCATGTTCTAGTGATGATTTATGCATTTTTATTTTGCTATTTCAATTTTGCGAGTGTTACCGCATAGGAGCCATTGCTCCATTCACTCCTATGGGACTGTACAGTTTGGGACATATCTCTGCAACTGCTTAACCTAGTGACTTCAGAGATGGCTCATTTTTCTTGTTTGCCCTTGCTCTATCATCTGGTTTATGTTTCCGGTGTGTTGGGGGGCTCAGGGGGTTATGTGCACTGTTTGGGTACTTTTTCTGGGAAAACTACATTTCCCATGAGCGCTTGCTTCGCACGTTCGTTTTTGATTGGCTCCCACCGCGGCAGCCATTTTGTGCAATTTCCAGAATGAGTATCCTATACAGGGCTTGGACTCTCCTCCTAGCCTCTGCTGATTAACCCTTCACCTGCCAGATAAGTCTATTTTAGAGATTTCTAGGGTGAAATCTTAATCCTACACACTTTACTTGGGTGATTTCTTATACTGTAAGGTTATTTGACACTGTGAGAATGTTTATACCATTGGAGCTTGGGGCCAGACATAAGACTAAGGATGCTGGGGTCTCTGTATCCCCTATTGCATATTGTTCTTCCTGTCATTCAGGGTTACCTTGAGAATTCTCAGGTCATTTATGCCCAGCATGTTCTGATGTCCCTGAGAGTCTCCCAGGGACCTCCAGCCATGGATTAGAGCCAGTTTGGGGGTGCAAGAGTTCAAGGCTGCTACCAGGGACCTTAGGTCTACATTGCAACTCTTTCCATGCCAGTTACAGGGGGTCTTCCATTCTTGGCAGACCCCCTCCTTCATCAAGTCTTCCCTGCCAAAACCTCAGGGAGTATCTGACGTTATCAGATTCCTCTGAGGAGTAACTGCTGGTGGATTCAGATGTTGAGGAATGTTCTGCTGTGGGCTCCTCTCAGTTTTTTGGGGATCCTTTTGAGGCTGATCCTGAGCCCTCGGCTGTGGGCCTGATCAGGGCTGTTATGCATACACTTAACATTACCGTAGTTCAGGAGGTTTCTTCTGATCTCTTTGATGTGTTTCAGGAGCCTAAAAAAACCCTCACTTGCTTTCCACCTAACCCCACTCTTGACCACCTCGTATCTGAGGAGTGGAAATCTCTGGACAAGAAACCTTCTGTGTCCAAGAAATTTGCCAAGCTTTATCCCTTCTCTGAGGCAGCGCTTTCTCAGTGGGTTCATCCTTCCAAAGTGGATGCTCCTATCTCCAGGCTATCCAAGTCTACTGCCTTGCCAGTTTCTGATGCGTCCGTTCTCAAAGACTGGACTGAGAAAATTGAGGTCTCCCTCAAGTCCATTTTTGCCACTTCTGGTACTGCCATGCGTCCAGCATTCGCTGCAGCATGGGTGACTGGGCCATTGCAGTCTGGACTGAACAGCTCACCCTGGCTGTCCGTCAGGGTGCTCCTACTTCGGATATGTTGCGCCTTCTTGTCAACATTTCTGAGGCACGGCACTATGTTTCTGCTGCCTTATTTGATGCCATCCGTTTAGTGGCTAGGTTTTCCACCATGACTGTGGTTGCCAGACGGGCTCTTTGGCTCAAGATCTGGTCTGCTGACACTGCTTCCAAGAAAGCATTGCTCTCCTTACCTTTTCAATGTACTTCTTTGTTTGGGCCAGATCTTAAAGATCTGATCAGTGAGGTCACAGGGGGTAAGAGTACACTTCTACCCTTGGTCCCCAGGATGAAAACGCTGCTTAAGGATAATCGGTATTTTCGTTCCTTTCAGGTTGAGACACGTCTGGTGAACCAAATGGTTCCCTCAGCTCCGTGTGCCTCCTCTAAGCCCAAACAGCAGTGGAAGCCCAAGGTCTCCTCCAAACCCAAGGCTTCCAAGCCTTCTTCGGCATGACTCTCCGAACCCAGGTCTCCACTCTGTTGTGGGTGGCAGTCTGGTTCACTACCACTGCATCTGGTGGAGAATTCAGTGGCAGACCTGTGGGTTTTACAGGTGGTGACGGAACGGTACAGGCTCCCTTTTGTCTCTCTTCCTCCTTTTCGCTTCTTTCCTTCTCATACGTCTCAAGGCGCGGAGAAACACCGGCTGTTCAGTGGCGCTATTCGGGCTCTTCTGGAGCCGGTTCCAGTTCAGGACAGAGGTATGGGTTTTTACTCAAATCTCTTTGTGGTCTCAAAAAGGACTGCGGTTGTCACCTCATTTTGGATTTGAAGGATCTCAATTCCTTTGTGATCCGGACCCATTATCACCAGGAGTCTCTACGGACGGTGATTACTGCTATGTCCCCGGGGGAATTCCTTGCATCCCTGGATCTTCAGGACGCGTATTTACACATCGCCATTCAGAGAGCCGACAGTATATCAGATTTGCCTGCGACTGAGGGCATCTTCAGTTTTCAGCTCTTCCCTTTGGTCTCACTACAGCTCCTCAAGTTTTCAACTGTGTCCTGGGAGCCTTCGTGTCCGTCCTCCACCGGGACGGCATCAGAGATACTCCATACATGGGTGACCTGCTTCTGGAAGCCCCCTCTGCAAAACTTCTTCATCAGCAGATTCAGCAATGCATTCACGCTCTCACCCATCATGGGTGGATCATTAACATGGACAAATCAGATCTTGTCCCATCCCAGCGCCTGGTCTTCCTGGGCCTTCTCTTCGACACACAGCAGAGCTTGGTGTTTCTCACTGACGAGGTAGCTCACCAGATTGCCCACAGGGTTTCTGGTGTTCTGGCACAAGATCCAGTCCCAGCCAAGAAGCTGTCCTCTCTAGTGGGGAAATTCATCTCCACCATAGAAGCAGTCCCATTTGCCATGGAGCACACAAGGGAACTCCCGAGGTTTGTGATCCAGGTGAATTTGTCGTTGTGACTCAACCTCTCCAATCTCCTGAAAAGCAAGTCCTTCCTGGTATCCTTCTAAACCACGGTGACGACTGATGCCAGCCTCTCCGTCTGGGGAGCGGTCCTGGGTCACCTGAGTGCTCAGGGTCGATGGTCTGTAGAGGAATCTCTCCTTCCCATCAATGTGTTGGTGCTTTGGGCGATATTTCATGCACTTCGCCATTGGACATCTCAGCTGGAAGACTGTCCAGTCAGGGTATAGTCCAACAACGCCACGGCCATGGCTTACGTCCGCAAGCAGGGCAGAACAAGAAGTCTCGCCACTTGGTTAGAAGTCAAGGCTATTTTGTCCTGGGCAGAAGAACACTTTCCTGCCATATCCGCAGTGCACATTCCTGGCATAGACAACGTCATGGCGGACTTCCTCAGTCGACACAGCGGAGAGTGGAGTGTTCACCCTCATTGTTCAGAAGTGGGGTCTTCCTTACATCGACCTGATGGCGACAAGACACAACAGGAAGGTTTCGAGGTTCTGCTCTTGGTGGAGGGATCCTCTAGCCCTGGCAGTGGATGCAATGTCCATTCCTTGGTTGTTTCCTCTGGCCTACATCTTTCCTCCCCTCCACTGTTGCACAGGGTGCTACGGAAATTGCGACTGGAACGCTATCCATTCATTCTGATTGCTCCGTACTGGCCTTGCCAAGCTTGGTTTCCGGAGCTTCTGGATCTGTCAGTGGCGGAGCCATTCCGGCTCCCTTGCCATCCGGATCTTCTTCTGCAGGGTTACCTGTGGAAGGAGGATGTTCATCGGCTAGCTTTGACAGCTTGGAAATTGAATCCTCAATATTGAAGAAGAGAGGTTTCTTTTCTGGGGTGGTGGCTACTATGCTTAGTGCCCGCAAACCTGTTTCTTCCAAGATCTACCATCGTGTCTGGTCAACCTTTCTATCTTTGTGTGCTGACAAGGACCTGTCTCAGGAATTTGATCTGCCTACGGTCCTGGCCTTTTTGCAGGACTGTGTGGATAAGGGCCTCAGTTTGAGTTCCTTTAAGATTCAGTCTTCTGCTCTCTCTGTTTTCTTTCAGAGGCGCATTGCCATCCTTCCTGATGTCAAGGTTTTCTTCCAGGGCGTTGCTCATACTCGTCCAGCCTTCAAGAATCCTGCTCCTCCGTGGGATCTTAACTTGGTTTTAGGCGCTTTTCAGCTCCCTCCATTTGAGTCTTTGACTATTACTCCTGTACGCCTGTTGACATGGAAAATGGCCTTTCTCTTGGCAACCGTGTCCGTTCGCTGTGTCGCGGAGTTGCATGCTCTGTCCTGTTAAGCCACCCTATTTGGTGTTTCACAAGGACAAGGCGGTGCTTCGCACTTCTCAGGAGTTTCTCCCGAAGGTGGTTTCGGAGTTCCACATCAATCAGGAGATTGTGGTGCCTTCTTTCTGCCTTGACCCCGCCTCTGACAAGAAGAGGGATCTTCACTTGTGTGTTGTCTCACATTTTTTGTACATCGTAATGAGTCTGTCAGGCAATCTGACGTGCTGTTCATCATTCATGAGGGTCCCAGGAAGACCTGCATCCAAAGTGACTATTGCTTCTTGGATCAAGTCCACTATTCGTAAGGCTTACGAGCTGAGGACGAAGCCTGTCCCCTTTCGGGTCACGGCTCATTCTACAAGATCTATTGGGGCTTCTTGGGCTTACAAGAATCAGGCCTCCGCTGATCATTTGTGCAAGGCTGCCACTTGGTTGTCTGTGCACACCTTTTCGAAGCACTACAGTGTTGATGTACTGGCATCGGCTGATGCCAGCTTTGGGAAGAAATCCTGGAGGCAGTCTTGCCTGTCTAGGATCTTCTTCGGTTCTTGGTTCTTTCTTCACTTTTGAGCCCTGTTGGCTCTAACTCAGTGTGCTGTGTAACAGTTTAGGGTGGTGTTACCCCTGTTTAGTGTCCGTTGACACTTCATTGTTTTGTTGGGCTATCTGATGGTTCATATCTGCTCTGGTGACTTTGGGGGCCTTGCGCCTTGTCCTTGCATTACTTCTCGCCTCTGGGAAGCTCAATGGTTGGACTTCCCGAAGTTACCAGTAACCTGTATTGGACAACAGAGAAAAGAGGATTTTAGTCTTATCTGTTAAATCCTTTTCTCTTAGTCCATACAGGTTACTGGTCTCCCACCCTGTCAAGGGACCATGCTTGGCTCTCCTGTGGCAGACCGTGGGGGTCATCCGGGGTCATGCTCACTGGAGTCTTTCTTCCGTTCCACTATCTAGTCAATAGTTAGTGTCTCAAATCTTTTTGGAGCTGATTGGCTTGCAGTAGCCAAGGAGGGGAAGGTAGGCTCTACCCCCTGCATACAGTTCTAGAATTGTTCCTGCCTACAGTTAAAGAGGCAAATCGCCTACCCAAAGTTATCAGTAACCTGTATGGACGAAGTGAAAAGGATTTAACAGGTGAGACTAAAATCCTCTTTTACTCCGCTCTGCAATCAGTTGGGCATCAGCCAAAGTTGACATTGCACTGCGTGTTCTCCTGGTAGCCGGGAGCAGATCTTCTGTCATTCTTTTCACCTCCTAGACATGCTTGGCTAATGCCCAATTGAATGCAGAGATAAGCAGAGAAAAATGAGAAGCACTGCACCTGTTGTTCAAATAGTCTGTGTCAAGTTAGCTCCGCTCCCAGCTACTGCCACTATAATTATTCTGGAGGAGATGACTGCTTAAAGGTACGTTCAGTATGCGACATGAGAATTTCGTGCTGTCATGCAGTGCGAGATTCTCATGTCGCCATTTTTAGCATGGTGACTTAGTTAAGGTGTCATCTGGCCATGCACACTTTTGCTTGTCACCTTTTAAAAGTGAACCATACAAGGGTAGCACTTAAAAACACATTGGAGGATGTGCAGGCTAGGTTTCATCTGATGCCCTAACTTTGCAAGTTTGGTCATCTTTCACGTTTTCCAAAATTATACAGCTCAATGTGATCTTCCCACCAAAAAAATAATGGTGATAATGTTCTATCAATTGGGATTCTGGAAATATTTTTCTCATATGGTGGTCATGGTTTGCTCCAGAATTTGTTTACTCTTCTTATGGCCCAGAATTTGTGTGTATTGTTATCAATGTGGTGTTGTTGTTTTTTTTTGTCTTATTCCCAGATAATTACCCCAAACCACAGATCAAGGTGCACCCTGAGACCATAGTTGCACTGAAGGGGATGAATGTGACTCTCACCTGTGCTGCAGGGAGCAGCAGTGACACACCTATGTCTACTGCATGGAGGAAGGATGGTGAAGTTCTCTATGATGCGGAGGTAGAAAATTTTGCCCGATACCAGAAGCATGGGGCTGAGCTCATTGAGTACATCACAGTCCTGCACCTCTTCAATGTCAACTTCACAGACGAGGGGAAGTACCAGTGTGTCATCACCAACCATTTTGGCTCAAATTACTCTAGCAAAGCTAAACTCACTGTGAATGGTAAGCTTGTCTTGGGCATAGTAGTTTAAAAAGGAAGTGAAACCTCATTATTACCACTCTTACCTTACTGTGGCCAGAAAATCTTTATGGCCTCTCTGAATCTTTACTTTGTACCTTTTTTTCAAGAGAGAATATGTTCAGTAAGTCCTGGGTTTCATGTCCATGGAGACAGCCAAGAGAGGCATTTTTCAAACTGAGACAGGCAGAGTGCATTAACAGACTTTACTCTTTAAATGGATAGTAAGGTTTCAAAATAAAAGCAGCTCCAATTAATCTTCATAGTATTTGGGCCATGGAGAGTGCTATTTCAATACTGTCAGAGTTGTAGTTCAAGAGTAATTGAATGATAAAGTATCCCCTTCCCGTCCCTTTTATCTAGTGTAAGCCACCTCCCCTCAGATGTTGAATCTGGTCTTGAGACCAGACAGCTCACAGCAAGGGACAATCTTCTTACTGTGAGAACAATGAAAACCCTGCCCCCTTGACAGTTTTTTTCCCTTATGCTATTTGAAGATTGTCCCTCTCTGCAAGCCATCTGGACACCACCTTTCTGTTCTGAGATGAGCCATGTTACATCAGTAAAAGGGGTGGGAGGAGGATATTTTATCATTCAATTAATCTTGAACTACTATCTGACAGTACAGATATAACACTCTCCATGGCCCAAATACTATGAAGATTAATTGGAGCTGTTTTTATTTTGAAACATTACTATCCCTTTAAAGATTAGAAATTTTCACAAGCATTGCAAAGCAATACACTGCACATCACTTCAGTATTTAAATGGTTAAAATTACCATGTTTGACAAAGTGTGTTCACTGTGGTCCTGTGGGCATGACATCCAGGACGTTATATCTTCTTGAATCAAGGAAAAAAATATTACAAAGGCCGTTTGGATTTTCTGACCATAGCAAGATGTTGCGGGTGCGGCGTTTTTGGACAGGGTGTTTTTTCCCAATATAATTTCATGTTTTCGTTTCACAAAAAGTAAAGCCTTGGTTTTTCTATTTAACAAGATGCCCTTTTGATATCTCTCTGAACCTTTACATAAGGTTCATAAAGATTAATGGACCATATTTATTAACAGCAGAATTGAGTAATTATGGGGCAAACCAGCTGCAACATAGGAGACAAACACATGTTGCTCACATTACTGCTGCTTTAACACTTTGCATGCTAGAGGGGTACACAAAGCACTGCTGTGCAATGCTTTGCGTACCCCTCTGGCACACACAGGGTTAAACAGTGTGTTTAACCTATTGAATGCTATTTGTGTCTCCAATGCAAAATGCTTTAGACGCATTTCTAGAATTCAGTTTCTTAAAAACAGCTTTTAAAAACACATTAAGCTGTTATTGTGAAGCAATTTGTCTGTTGTGTAAAAAAAGAAGGGTACATCGACTGCACATAGATGATTCAGTCAAGTCTTTACAAAGCATACTTGCATTCCTTTGATTTGGCACTATTGCTGTTACTGGCCTTCAAGAGCAGTGTGTCACCAAAACAAGCCTTCCATAGATACAAACAGCACCATCTGCAGCACATCTTGAACTCAAGCTTTCCGCATAATGCCTAGTTTTCTCTCTAACAGCTTTTGAAAGACATACAACATGTAATTTTTCATAATTGTTTTTTTACTGCCCCTTTAAGTCGATAGGGTTTAGACATTTAGCCCCAAAATGTCTACTTTTGGATTTATACAAATGGCCCATAGAAAGCTGGAGTAATTATTATGCCCGAACAACAAGTCTTTTGCCTTGCCTTTCAATTGGGAGGTCTTTTCTCCAGTTTTTCCCAGTTTCCAAAGTCAGAAGATCTCTGAATAATAGATCCTTGATACACAAGAGTGGTGCTGCCGTTTTATTCATCTGATATATTGTAATGTCATCACTGTAATATGGAAACGCTTTAACTTTTATTCACTGTGTTTCATATCCTGTTATAAAGGTTTGTCTTATACTGGCTGTAAACATATTTTTCTGTTTTATTTGCCATAGAAATGCCTTCTTTTCTGAAAACCCCTATGGACCTAACAATCCGCACTGGTGCCATGGCACGTTTGGAATGTGCAGCAGAGGGTCACCCAACACCACAAATTGCATGGCAGAAGGATGGCGGGACAGATTTCCCTGCAGCCCGTGAGCGGCGTATGCATGTTATGCCAGAAGATGAGGTTCTGTTCATTGTCAATGTGAAAATTGAAGACATGGGGCTGTATAGCTGCACAGCGCAGAACTCTGCAGGCAGCATATCTACCAATGTCACACTCACTGTATTGGGTAAGATGGGAGATAAAATTAGACTGAGTAAAGTTTTCTTCAGCTACTTTTTCAGTTCAGTTTCCTTTAACTCCTTGCATACCCCCTGGTCCTCAGCAGGTTCCAAAGCAATGCACTGCACACCCCTCTTGTACTCAAGCGCTTAAAGGAGTAGTAAACCCTTATTTAAAAGAAATTGTGCAATGAGTGAAAGAGACCACCTTTTTTTGGGTGGGGGGGGTGGAGAATGGGAGGAGAGCTAGAAAGATACCAAGTGAGGGTAGAAGACAAATACAGAACTGCCAACTCACTTTGAAAACACAGCTGCCCCACTGCTGTCCACAGCAACCTGCTTGCTTATTCGTATTTAAAACTAGGGGAAATGAGTGGATATATGTCATACTTTACCCATGTCTGCATTAGATGGTTGCTGCTGCTGTTTCAAGTGTGAAACACAAATCTCTGGTAAACTTTGCTTTCCAACATGGATGACATGGCCCACAGCCAGTTGTTTTCCATCGAAGCTACATACCAGGACTTCTAGGCCAAGAGGCAGAGTGAAGCAGTAGAAGTAGCATGCTAGTTCTGTCTGTCTCATCCTCTCAGGAATGTTGGCCGCACACTGCCTGGACACAGAGTTTAGTAAACAGAATGCAAGGAAGTGTCAGATCTGTCTGCATAATGCGGCTATCGTTGCAATGCAGCAGTGCCAGTTTGAAAGGGGAGGGTGATGGTTAAGTATTATCCATATTGTAGCATTACATAATACAGACAAAGAAACAGACCTGAGATCCAAGCTGAGGAAATATGAGGCTTCTTTGGCTCACTGGCCAGCTCTAGAGAAACACAAGAGAGAACACAGTTCAAGAGGTGTGTGTGTGTGTGTGTGTGTGTGTGTGTGTGTGTGTGTGCATGCTCCCTTTTGTGTGTGTGTGTCCGTGTGCATGCTCCCTTTTGTGTGTGTGTGTGTGTGTGTGTGCGTGTGTGCATGCACCCTTTTGCCTGTGTGTGTTCACAGGCGCGTGTGCGTGCGTGCACAGACGCCCTTTTTTTTTGTGTGCGCGTTTTCCCTTGGGTGAGTGCATGATCTTGCGCGAGCGCCGGTGTGTATTTGTGCATGTGTTGGTTCTGTCTCCATTATGTCAGAAGGTAATCACCAGTCCAAAACCCACCCCAGCACACCTATTTGCTGCTCACACACAATAAGCCAGCCCTGGGGCATGGCTGCCACCAATCCAGAATATAGATAGGTAGCAATAGCTAGATATGTATACATAAATAAACAAAAGAAAAACAATAAACAGTGGCAAACATGAATGGAAAAAAATAATAAAGAGAATATGTATAGATATACTGAACCTGGGATATCCTGGGAACCAGTGAGAGACGGCACTTATTACTGTACAAATAAAGTTGGTGCTCAAGTTTCTTGTAACATCATTGCCATTGTTAGCCAAACTTTTTGCACCTACAGTGGACCTTCCTGGAACGCCTACTGTAGGGCTAAAAACATTTGGCAAGCAATGGCAATGATGTTAAAATAAACATGAGTACTAACTTTATTCATACAGTGATGAGTGCTGTCTCTCTGGTTCCTGGAAAATCCAGACTGAGTATATCTACACATATTCTTTTTATGGGGCACGCACCATCTTAATTTGTTGTATTTTTTTTTTTCCATTCATGTTTTCCATACCCCCTGCTCTAGTTCAGTGAACCCTGTGATTCCAGGAATGCCTGATCAATTCAGTAAAACAGTTATTGTAAATAAACTATCTTCTTTCAGGCATACTATATAACATTTGTTCTCTGTTTCATACAGAAACTCCATCTTTTGTAAGACCCCTGGAGGACAGAACAGTGTCTCGTGGGGAGACTGCTGTGCTGCACTGTATAGCAGGAGGAAGCCCAGCTCCCCGCCTCAACTGGACCAAAGATGATGGGCCACTTATAGTAACAGAGCGTCACTTCTTTGCTGCAGCCAATCAGCTTCTAATCATTGTTGATGCTGGTCCAGAGGATGCTGGGAAATATACATGTAGCATGTCTAATACATTAGGCACTGAAAGAGGTCACATCAACCTCCATGTCCTTTCATCTGCTAATTGTGATTCCTCTCAAAATGTAATTGGTTATGACGAGGATGGGTGGACCACTGTTGGCATTGTGATCATTGTGGTGGTGTGCTGCGTGGTGGGAACATCTCTGGTCTGGGTTATTGTTATATACCATATGAGAAGGAAAAGTGAGGATTACAGCATAACCAACACAGGTAAGTGTGGCTTCAGGAACCTTATGTTCTTCTTCACTTGCCTCTAAGGGGGCCAGCTACTAAATGGCAGATTGTAAATATTACAGAACATAAAATGTGTAAAATGAAAATAGTAGAGGACGTCTGGGGTAAACAAACTTCTTCTAAAAACTCTGTAGATTTAAATGTGCTTATGATGTTGGAGAGGTCTCCCAACACACTATTTAACAATGCTTTGGAGACCTCTGTAAGAAGCTAGAGTCCTCAAATAGGACAATTGTAGATACTATTGATGTGGCACTAAGACAGAAATTAGGTGCTACAGGGGAAAATAACAGATTAAACTTAGAAGAAGAAAAGTAAAGAAAACCCAGCAGTGTCAGGACATAGATAAAATAATAAAATGTAACCTTTATTAAGTATATATTAAAAGGTGTACCGGGGCATATCCAGCTTGCCACAAATAATTTTTAAACCTTTAATTATATACTTAATAAAGGTTACATTTTATTATTTTATATATGTCCTGACACTGGATGCAGAGAGAAGATTTTAGGGTTTACAATATTTTTCTGATCTGCCTGTGAGACACACTTTGAGCCTTATATATATTGTAAATTTTAACCTCCTCAGTAAAAAAAAAAGTGTACTCTCACTGATGAGGTGTTTTGTTCAAAAGTCAATGCAGCTCAAACTTTATTTTTATTATTAATTTTTTTATTTTTTTTATTTTTTAGATGCAGTAACTGAAAGGCCTGAAATGTTACAGTGACGCTATTGCTACACCATCCTATGGACAGCTCTGGTCAGTTGACCAAAAATCTCCATAGGATGGAATAATAACGACGCCACTGTGACATCTCAGGCCATTAAAATATTGCATCTAAAAAAAAGAGTCTGAGCTGTAATAACATTTGAGTAAAATGCCTCTCAGCAGTGGGAGTGCCCTTGTTTTAATCTGGAGGAAAAAACATACAATATATATGTTTTAAATATTCGGTTATTATCCCTATAAACTCATTAAGCGGCCCCTTTAACAACTGGTGGCTGCACCGCTGCCGTCTCTGCTCCATTGACTTCTATGGGCGAACTTCTCTGGATCATAACAGTGCACTTTTTTGACATACAGAAGTCAGAGTGTGCTCTTTCTTCTTGTCTCCTCATGTCCTTTATCGAGTTCATCTCCTGAGTGTCTTGGGGGCCTGTGGCGATCCGAGGCCAGAGTTGTAGGCATTGCTAGGCAACAGCAGCTGAGAAGGCTACGTTTCCCAGAATGCCCGTTTCACAGGCTTTCTTCCGATTTGCTGCATGTTTTGCAATTGCCGTGTTACTTCTTTTGCTTATCCTATGCAGATACACTCTTCTTGCTCTCCTCCTCCAAATTAACCCTTCACCTGCCAGATAAGTACCTTTTCTGGGCTGTATAGGGAGCCTTATTAATCTGGATGTGATATTACTGGTCTTGTACTAGTATGAGACACTTGTACTGTCAATATTTCAGATTCTAGGGGTCACGGGAGTAAATCCAAGACTTAAGGACTTAGGGGCATCCCTGACTACACTTGCTTACAGTTCTTTGTCAGTGCTTTCTAGAGAGTTTTCCGGATCTATCTGCCATTCATGTACTGTGGCCCCTACTACTCCACTGGGGTCCTCCAGTATTGAGCAAGAGCCAGCTTGGATCAAAAACACTTCTGTCCTCAGTAGCCCAAATCCCATTTTCCCTTCATGGGATTCTCCAATCCTGGAAGGCCCCCACTACCTTCAAATACGTGGGCCCTCTATTTTAGTGTTCCTTCATTGCTAGGGGCCTCCTCTGAGGAGGGCGAGGAAGAGGAATAAAAGGATGTGGATTCTTCTTATTCCTATGGGGACTCTTATGAGAGTGTCCCCCTTCCCATTGCTGAGAGTCTCATTAGAGCTGATTTGAAGATGTTTCAGGTCTCTGATGAGAGGTCTTCTACAGATGTTATGCAGAGTCATAAGAGATCTCCACCAAGGATTCAGCTGATAAAAAAATGGATTCTATCCTCAGGGCCAACCTTGCAGCCACTGGTGCGGTACTTAGATTTATCTTTTCCTGGGTTAATAGGGCTGTCACTATTTGGGGTGAACAGCTTATGGGAGGCGCTGCATGCTGAGGTTTCTAAGGATGGTCTGTTGGTTCTTTTGGCCAACATTAGAGGCCAGCACATATGTGTCTGATGCTCTTTTTGAGGCTCTCAGATTGTCCACCAAGTTCAGCCTTTTGTGGCTTAAGATTTGGTCTGTGGATCAATCTTCCAAAAAAGTCACTGGTTTCTTTGCCTTTTCAGGACATGTCCCTGTTTGGATCAGGATTGAAGCAGATCATTAGGGTTGCTACTGGAGGCAAGAACCTTGTTGCCTCAAATATCCTACAATGCCAAGGAAACCGCTTCTTTTTTTTAGTCCCTGCCAAACAGAGGAGCAAAGGCTGCAGGCCTCCCACTCATGCTCCTCCACCAAGCCCCAGACAGGAGTTGCAGCCCAAGCAAGCAGCCTATCAAGCAATCTTCCACATGACTTGTGGAATACTGGTCCGCATTTACATGTAGGTATGAGCCTTCACCTGTTTCGAGATGCCTGGGAGTCCTCTGCAGCAGACCAGTGGGTTTTGCGGGTAATCTCAGAGGGGTCCCTTCCACATTTTCTTTTCTTTTTGCTCTGCTCTTTTGGCACCATGAACAAAGTACGCTTGTTTCAGGAGGCAGTGGATTCCCTGCTGACCAAGAAGGTTCTGATCCCAGTACCTCTCTTGTAGTGATGTTCAGGTTTTTATTCCAACTTGTTTGTGGTTCCATTGAAGGAAGGCGGCTGTTGTCCTATCTTGGATCTGAAATGTCTCAATAGATGTGGTCATTGCGTGTTTCAAGATGGAATCCTTTCTTTCTGTCATCACAGCGATGTGCCATGCGGAGTATCTGGCGTCTGTAGACCTTCAGGATGCATACCTACACATCCCTATCCATCCAGACAGCCAACATTAGCTGTGCCTTTGCCTACGTCTTGGATCACTATTCGTTCGCAGCTCTGCTATTTAGCCTGGTTTCTGCTCTCCGGGTGTTCAACAGAGTCATGGTGGCCTTTATTCACACCGGGGGCATCTCCATGACACCTTAATTGGACAATCTTTTGCTCAGTGCAACTTAAGGGGAGCTCCTGACCCAGCACATCCAAGACTGTGCCCGGCTTCTGGTACACCACGGTGGATTCTGATCATGCTGAAGTCCTCTCTGATGCCTTCTCAGGAACTGGTGTTCCTGGAGTTGAGGTAGGCACCCGCCAGCTTAAAGTTTTCCTACCAGGCGAGAAGATCTCTCAGGTGATGCAGGTGGTGTCTCGGGCCCTGGATTGGCCCTCTGCCACGATCAGGGACTATATGACAGTATTGGGCAGGTTAGAGTCAACACTAGAGGCTGTACCTTACTCTTGGTTACACCTGGATCACCAAATCTACCTCTCTCCAGAAGTCTGTGGTGACTGTGCTGACGCAACCTGGAACAGGGGAACCCTTTGTGATGGACACCAGCCTGAGCAGCAGTGGTTCTGGGTCAGCGTAAGTGGACTGGGGAGGGGGCTTTTCATTCCATTAATGTTCTTGAACTCAGGACTGTTAGCCTGACCCTTGTGTACTGGACCTCACACTTGAAGGGAAAGCCAGTGAGGATTCAATTGGACAATGCCACAGACATGGCATACCTCAACCGTCAAGGGGGCATTCAAACTGCCACCAATTTGTTCAAGGGTAAGGTACATCCTCGGTTGGGCAGAAGTCCACATTCCAGGTGTAGAAAACATGCAGGCGGACTTCAAAAGTCTCCAAGACGTGGATCCCAGACAGTGGGAACTCAATCCGGCAATGTTCTGCTCAATTGTGCTTCAGTGGGATGTGCCCACAATAGATCTCTTGGCCACCAGGGAAAACAGGAAGCTTCCGACCTTCTCCTGGAAGTGATACCCTCTCGCCTTTGCCACGGACGCCATGTAGATTCCGTGGAACTTCCACCTAGCATATGTCTTTCCTCCAATTCCTCTCATTCCCAGGATACTCTAGAAAATCAGAATGTACGGCGTGACTGTGATTCTAGTCTCGTCTTACTGGACCGGGAGAGAGTGGTTTCAGGACCCACTTTACCCACAGGACCCACTTTACCCAGGCTGGACCTCCTACTCCAGGGTCACCTGTGGAAAAAGGATGCGGAAAAAGATGGCAATGATGGCATGGCTGTTTAATCCCACATCTTGTGAAGAAAAGGGTTCTCCAGTGAGGTCATTTCCACTATGATTCAGGCCTGCAAGCCTGTCTCTTCCAAAACCTACCATAGTGTATGGTCTCTGTTTCATTCATGGTGCTCGTACAGGTCTGTTTCCTCGCAGGTATTTGACCTCTCTTTTGTTTCATCTTTTCCCCAGGATGGAGTAAACAAGGGACTCGGCCTGAGCTCCTTGAAGGTTCAGATTTCAGCACTTTGTTTTCTTTCAGAAACGTATTGCCACCATTCCAGATGTCAAGGTGTTCCTTCAGGGGGTGACTCATGCTTTCCCTCCCTTTAAGGCTCCTGCTCCTCTGTGGGACCTTAATCTGGTTTTGGGAGTGCTGCAGAGACCTCCTTTTGAGCCCCTTGCTTCCATTCTTCTGTGTCTACTGATGCTTAAGATGGCCATTCTTCTGGCAGTTGTCTCAGTCTGTGGGTTGCTGAACTGCAGACTTTGTCTTGCAAGCCACTTTTCCTGTTTTTTCACAAAGATAAGGTGGTGCTTAGGTCTTCTCTGGAATTTCTTCCTAATGTGGCTCATGTTTCTGTCTGCCTTTGGAAGGATTGACCAGTACACAGGCTTTCGGGACCTGGGTATGTGGAGGATGGCTTGTTTTGACCATCCTTATAGCTTCTCTTAATCTTTCCTGTTTGTCTAGAAGACTGGAGATATTGGATTATTTCCCAGTGAGTGCACAGGTCCTATGAGTATGTAGGTACTTCAACTTCTGGCAGCCCCATTTCTTTGTGGTTTGGAAACCTGAATTACATTATTGATGGGCTTGCTTCAGCAGTGCATCTCTAAAAATATAAAACATGGATGTTTGTATTATTTGCACACATCCTGCTGCCTGTCTCTAGGCATTCCATGCAACTTTTCTAGCAGCAGTGCTTACATACTTTTAGCAGCTTTTTCCTAAAGTTTATTTCTGCAGAACTCTTTTTGGCTGTGGTGCCTCTAAGAATGAGCATATGAGCCATATTGGATGAAAAATTGAATGCAGTTGTGGTACTTCTGTTGCCTCTGTGTTTTGTAGGCTTTAAGGCCCGTGATGGCGAGTCTAACCTTACTGCTTACCGGAGTCCTGTGAATCCCCCATCCCCTCCTGATATCGGTAGATGCTGTTTAGTGATGGCTGGAGAGCCCCAGCACCATAATTGAAACTGGGAAACTACAGTTCCCAGCAACTAATTTGTCCTGGGATTTTTGTCAAGAGAAGAGAAGGTCCTCATCCTTTTTGGATTATACTTCCAAGTTAGCCCCATTCAGTAAGATAAGTACTTTTACGTCCTAGAAGTATTTATTCTACTTTTCTATTACTTTAGTTATATGGATATAGTGGTGCATGGATGGAAGAGATCAGTACAAAAATCCCACATCTATTGCAGCCCAGGTATATACCCTTACTCCAGAAGTTGTGTACTATCCCTTTAAGGCTTAATCTTGTAAGCCTCCTTTTTCTAGACTTATAACCTGATAGGGTAGTTCTGCAGACTTTCAATGGATTTCTCTGTGAGACTTTCCAAGTTTCACATCAACCACAAAATTGTTCTTCCTTCCCTGTGTTCAGCTCTGTCTAATGGACAGGAGCAGGAAATTCATCTGTTAAATGTGGTTAGGTGCTTGATGTACTGTGTTCATTGCAAACAGCTTTTTTGGAAATCTGATTCTCTTTTTGTCATCCCTGAGGGTCCTTTTGCAAGCCAGGCTGTATCTCCGGTAATAGTGGGTTCTTAGTTTAAGGTGACCATTCACCAGGCATATGTTCTCAAGAACGTTCCCTTTTGGCTTACAGCACCTTCTCCCAGGTCAGTGGAGCACATCTGGGGCCTGTAAGAATCAGGCCTCTGCTTAGCAGTTGTGTAATGCGGCAATGCCCCTTTATACACTGGTCAAACACTACCATGTTAAAGTGCTGGCCACGGCTGATGTCTGCTTTGAGCAGAATGTTCTACTGGTCGTTACTCCTTTGTAGGGTGTCCTTGATTTTCTTTTGGCCAGTGCACTTTGGTCCTGTTCTTTGGTAGTTTTGGTGTCCATCAACACCTAAGGTGCATGTTGTACAATCCAGTTCAGTTAGTACTGGTTTTTCATTGTCAGTCTCTGTAGAGAATACAAATTTCATGTTCACTGATTGATAGAAGTATCCTTTCAAATTAAATCAGTACATTTATATCTTCTCATTAGAGTTCTATTGCAACTGTAAACAGGAACAAATGATCTTTACATAACAAGTTGTTTGCTCTTCTTTAAAGGAGCAGTAAACTTTTTTTTATGAAAACACATTTTATAGAACATTTCCTGCTAACTAAAACAAGGTCTCTCCCACTACTGTCAGATGTTTTATTAAAAAAATTATAGCAGTTCAAATAATCAGGAAGTGAATTTACTGTGTTTTCTTCCTGATAGTTCTAACTGACAGGAAGTGACAGGCAGTTTCTCTCACATTCTATGGAGAATTGTGTGTCTCTGACTTTCCTCTCCATTAGAATCTAACAGGAAATCTAATTAGATTTTGACCACTAGAGGGCACTGCTAATGTAAAAAACATGGGTTTAAACTGTAATAACTCTGGAAATATAAATCTGTCTGCATTGGGAGTACCCTTATTTTACTCAATAGGACAATCCCTACAATATATATTTTTTCATAAAAAAGTTTACTGCTCCTTCAAATGAAGTGAAAGCAGTGCTCCAACAGCAGCCTCCATTTTCAAACCGCATCTCTTCTATACATTTCTCTACAAGTAAGAACACAGATGTGTGACATTGTACAGAAAAGCAGCCAGGGAAATTAGTGATATACTCATTGAGATCATATGTATAAAAACGAAGTGGAGCAGCTATTGGACAAACCAGCTGCACCACAGAGGACAAATTAAGATTCCCCAAATGCCCAGTTTTTTATTTTATTTATTTATTTTTTTATTTATAAAATGCATGCTCTTGCAAAATTTACATGATTAAAAATGTGCCGTGGCCTTGCTTCCAGACAAGCCTGCGGTTACAGCTCTACACTTCAGTCTGTCCATCTTCTTATAAGATTAAAGCTTATCGCTGTATGAGGATGGCAATGAGGTAACCTTGTATAGGGGTGATAAATCCTCTTTAAATGGGGCTTTTTAACAACTTGAATATTAAAGAAGGTTTGACCTTATAGCTTCACAATGTTGGGGACTTCTTGATTCACAGGATAAAAAAAAATGTAATGCAATTGTTTGAGGAATTTTTATTTTGTCCCCTATGGTAAAGTTAATTTGACCTAGAATTGCTCAGTTTTTAATTTATATATTGGCCCATTGACCCCTGCATGGGAAAAATATATATATATAAATTATTATATATAAAATTTGCTAACTCTAAACGTATGGCTGCCTCACATAGAGGGCTGTGTATATCTCCTTGTGTCATACATTTCATCATTGTGAGATTATATATATAAATAATTACTGTTGGTATTTTTCTGCCATACTAGCCAGTAAAATCAGTTCTAAACATCTGCAGCACCGTAATTTCATAATCTCTAATCTGTCTGATACTGATTTTGATTTAAAATTTGCACACTCATTTTGGTTCTCTGCAAAACAATCTTATTGTTTGTATGTAGCTGCTCTTTATAGAGATGACCTGAATAATCTGCAGTTCTATATACAGCTTTTTTCACCTTTACATTTATTCTTGTTCATCTTTCTACTCTCCACAGAGGATATGAATCTTCCTGCAGATATTCCCAGTTACTTGTCTTCCCAGGGAACTCTGTCAGAGCCACCAGAAGGATATAGTAACTCTGAGGCTGGCAGCCATCAGCAACTCATGCCTCCCGCTGGTGGCTGTGTGCACAAAGGAACAGATGGTAACCATTATTACTTATGACAGTCATAAACAATCTTGATTGCAGACTGATTTGAATACTTATTTAATAACAGGCAGATTTCTTGACGATCTTGTAATTGGGTAAAAAAGAACAGAGCTGCTCCTTATGTTGTATCAATAGATTAAGGATCACAATACGAAGTACTTTGCCAAATAGCTACTTACTTTAGCAGATGGTCACCAGTCTTGTGACAGATTTATGGGAGGTACATCTGCTCCCACGCAGCCCTTTGTATAGACTATTTGCAAGCTAGCTGCAACGTTTTCACTTCCTGACCTACTGTGGAACATTCACTCAGTAGTCCAGCAGAGTGAGGGGGTTGCGTACAAATTGAGGCAGACTGGCGTGTTGAAAAATTAATAATGAGCGCTCATAGAAACAGACTTGGACAAATTTTTATAGTGCAGATCCACACCAGGGCTTCTTTAATAGGTTTTTACCAAACTAGCGAATGGTGCACAGTATTGCACAGTGGACTTCGTGGACCCTCTGGACTAGTGAATGGTGCACATCATTGCCTGTTCGATTGGGCACTCAGTGGATTTCAGGGTCCTACTGGACCACTGCAGTGGGGAGTCTCAATGCAGCAATTTTCACACACGTGGGAAGGGGGGTTTCTTTCCCTGGCCACTTTTATGAAAATCATCTCCCCTCATTCACTGCCTGCAGTTGATCTCTGCCGCCTGCTTCCCCACAGCGGGGCAGACAGAGATCCAGATAAAGATAGAATTAACTAATAATATTGTATGAAATTGATACAGATAAAATAATTAACATTCAACACATTCTTCAGGAGGAGCGGTATTTGAAATGTAGTTTGGTTGACTTTCTTAAAGGGATAGTAATACTTCGTTTTATCTTTATTTTATTTTGTAGGCATTAAAAAAAACATGAAGAACGATATAAGTCTTATCTCTCAAACCTTTATGGTTTAAGAGATATTCACAAGCAAAGTATCCCCCCCCCCCCCCCCCGTTCGGCCAGATCAGAAGGGAGGTGCCCAGGTAGATTGCACAGAGGGACAATCTTCAGTTAAGATAAGGGAAAAAGCTGAAAAACTTGTCAAGGGGGGCAGGGATTTCATTGTTTTCATACAAAGAAAATTGTCCCCTGCTGTTATCTGTCTGGTCTTACAACCAGATTCACATCTGAGAAGAGATGGCTTACACTAGGAAAAAGGGGCGGGAGGGGGAAATTTTGCTTGTGAATATCTCTTAAACCATAAAGGTTTGAGAGATAAGACTTATATCGTTCTTCATGTTTTTTTTTAATGCCTACAAAATAAAATAAAGATAAAACGAAGTATTACTATCCCTTTAAGACTGGTTCCTGTTAGAAAGATGGAGATCCAAGCTCTAATCGTTAGAGCATTTGTGGATGACTTCAGATTTGAAAATATCATGGACTACATTCATCATTAATAATAGTGGCAGAGAAATATTTTCTTTAACTCCTAGAATTCCAGAGATATTCCAAATGTCTTGCAAAGCAAGATGTTGTAGACATCTAACATTCAGTGGTTTAATAAAAACTGAATGTGAATAGATGTATTAATGGGACAATCATTTTGTAAAGGATACTGCCAGTTGAAGCCCTACTCCATTTGGTTTTGGCCAAGAAATGGAGACTTTAGTGCTATAGAGCAAATATGTCTCTGTCCCTGTTTAAAAAAAACAAAACCAAAACACTGTAAATACTGAAGGAGTGTGTTCCTCATTTCCTCTAATATCACTTAATAAATCTGGTTCAGAGTATTATTTACCAATAATTGTACTGCTTTTGTCTTGGAAATGGCAATAGTAGAAGGGAAAGAGATATATAAAGTTCCAAACCCACCCATATATAGCAAGTAGGCAAGAAAGATCCATAAGATTCATTGTAAGGGGGCAGGAGGGTTATGATAAAAATTAACTTTTAATTACGGTAGTCACACTTAAGAGCAATTAAGATAACACAAGCAAATTAAAACAATATAAAACAAACCCTGGTGTACAGCAAACTAATTCAGTGCAACGGAGTCACAGTGAAAGCTCAATAGTACTTAGATGGCTGAAGGATTGGTGTGGTTTTATAAAGATCACAGTATTGTCATACTAGACCTAGAGCAGATAACCATAGGTATGAGTGCTGAACTGGTAACAGAATGAAGTTAAGTACTAATGTATTGGTTATCGCATAATAAAAGGTAATTCAATAACCCAATAGTATAGCAGCTGCTAGCATAATAAAACGTGTTAACATCCCACAAGTTTAGCAGATGTTAACAGGGACAGCACCTCCTATAGGCAAGGTAGGCGCCGGCCCTAGGTGCACATTCTCTGGGGGTACATCGGGTTCCACCCCCTGCTTACCACTTACTGCCAAAGTAAAAAAAAAAAAAAAGTGTTTCAGTGCCCTCCCTTGGCTGGCTATTTTTTTTAATGTAGCACAGCGATACCCGTTTCTCATCTCCCCCTCCGCTCCTTCAGTCCTGGACCAGGATTGAAGGAGCGGAGGGGGTGAGAGAAACGGGCATCGCTGTGCTACATTAAAAAAAATAGCCAGCCAAGGGAGAGCACTGAAACGTACTCACTGGGAGAGAGACACGTGCACCGGGAAGAGTAAGTGGAAGGGGGGTCAAGAGGGGATCAAGAGTCAGATGGGGGAGAGAGAGTCAAAGGGGGGGGGGGATCAACAGTCAAGAGGGGCGGAGAGTCACATATAGAGAACATACACTCTGACACACTGATACACATATATAAAGAAGCGCACACACATACTTACACACTGATATCCTTACAGAGACACACACACACTGACACACATATACATATAGGGAACATACACTGACACACTTATATACATACAGGGAACACATACTGACACACACATATAGAGAACACACACACAAACTGACACTTGTACACATATAGGGAACACACAAACACACTGACACTTAAACACATACAGGCTGTGGCATAAAGAGGTAGGACAAAAGGGGTGTAGCCAAGGGGCGGCAAAATTAGGTTTTGCCTAGGATGACAAAAATCCTTGCACCAGCCCTGGATGTTAACACAAAATATATTTAGATCAACATCCATGGGTAATGAATCTTGTATGTTGGTATTTTCCCTTGTGTGTTGGTTTTGATAATTACTGCATTTATCAAAGACCAGATACAAAAAACTCTAGCTATTCATATCCTGCATGGGAGCATCAATTCCTGCCTTTTTCAGGAGTGTGACTCATGTTACAACAGCAATTTTGATAGATGTCTGAGAAATGAGTGCTGTATTGTCATTAAGTATGTGGAGGTCAGGTAACAACCTTTCTTAATAGAAGACCATTGGGTACTAATCTCAATACATTAATGATTTTATCTTTGTGTCTCACAGCAAACTGCACACATAAAATTCCTATATAGTACAATCAATACATGTATTAAAATACAAGTTTAGAATTCAGTTTTAGGGATCTACCATAAAACAAAAAACTTTTAAAAGTGCTAACTGAAAATACATGATATTCGAAATGATAAAACCCTCTTTAATTTTCGGTGTTTCTTTTAAGTCACTTATTCCTCTTTAACCCCTTAAGGACTACATGACGTACTATGACTGTCGTGGTCCTTAAATACTTAGGGACCGATGGCGGTCATAGTACGTCATGTACTTTTTACTTACAGCTCTCCACTGGGAGCACTGTAAGTAAAAATGGGGCCTAAAACTGACCGCTCCAAGACTGGAGCGATCTCTTTCAGGCCCCAAAGCAGCGCGCTGATACACGCAACAGGTCACGTGTACTGACACGTCGACAGGGATCAAAGCGGTCCTTATGGGACGGAAATGTCCCAGGACCGCTGGTCCTTAAGGGGTTAATAAGTAGGCAGAGATTATGGTTTTTTGCTTGTAATTGGTTACAATAGGATATGCCTCAATGCTTGTTGTGCTTTTTGAAAAAGACAATCTTAGAGGTACCTCACTGCAAGCAAATCAATTTTTTTAAATTTTTGTTAATAGAGAGTCAGAAACGTGAGAATCAAAAGCCTTTGAAGTATTGTCTGTATAAAATGGTACATCCATATCATTAGAAACAAAATGTCAGTTACGCAGTTTGTATTATAATCTTTTAACTATTGCAATCAAGTCATATTTAACGCATGGTGAGATATTGGGTAAATCTAATTTTAAAAATACAAAACAAAATGATACATTTAAAATATTAAAGATACATTTAAAATGGATTTCTGTAAAATTACAGACACTTTTTTAAGACAATGAATTTCTTTTCCCTTCTTCCTACAAGGTCTGTATGTAGACACTGGTAGTGAGGCAGATGCCGATACACTAAACACACCATATGCACCCAACTTCCAGGGCAGGGTCCCCCAGTTGTACAATGGCCGTACCAGCATCCATCCAGCAGAGATACGAGAAGGGCTTCCAATGCCAGGTAAGGAGTTGTATGTTGTGTCAAAAAAAAACTGCTATTGAGTTCTTTAGGTATGTGTGCCCATTAGACCAAGAAGCTGTGTATTGGTGTGCTGGTTCTTTACTATTAATCAGTGAACAAATCCGCATTTTACAGGAAGCCAAACACACACACACACACACACCTCCCTGTTTTGCGTGCCTCGGAAGATTGCTGAATTGGTGGCAGCTACACCATGGGGTGTGCTTGCTGCCATCATCCAGCCAGTGGGATGTGCGGGGTGTGGTTTCACTTGGCTGTGCCTTCTCAGCCAGAAGGACAATGTAATTTGCCTCAGGAGGACCCCCACCTGCCTCCTCAACCAAATACACAGTGTTGGCTGAGGAAGCAGGATGCGAAGCCCCCTGCCTCCTCAGCCAAGGGTATCTACATCAAGTTCATCTCCCCCTCCCTTCTCTCATTGACGTGAGAGGGTTTCCCACTCCTACCCAACTCCAGGTAGAATGGAAGCAGGGGAGTCCTCTTGCTTCCCTGCTTCGCCTCCTCTTTGGCACTCAAATGGTTAAAAAAAAAAAAAAAAACAAGGTTCACCACATAGACAAAGCCATTCCACACTACTGCTTGTTAACCTATATAATTTTATTAATTTTTAATATATCATGGCGAAGTAATCAGTGACTTAATGATTACTACTTTTTGGGATATTTACCCACTTAAGGACCAGAAGGGTGTGCAGTGCATTGCTTAGCAAAGAATTCTTCATTCCTCTGGTCCTTTAAAGAGTTAAGACAGCTCTCACATGATGCCATCTCAATTAAAATTATCCTCTGGGCCTAGATCTACCAAGGAATTAGTGGCTGCATTGTGAGTCCCAGCAGATCCACTCAAGGGCCAAACAAGATCATACAACTGATTCTCTGTTTTTCATCTGATACTGTATTATAGTTTCAGGCACAATCCACTTTTGATATCCCCAAAATTATGATCTTTACAGAAATTACAGGTTGAGAAAGTTTTATTAAATTCTCTAATGGGCTTCTTTGCTTAGTAATATTCATTGAGTGTCTTGCCTTTGCAGGTGGAAATCCACTTATGATCTGTTCCGATTGTTATGACAATGCAAACATCTACTCCAGGACCAGGGAGTACTGCCCATATACTTACATAACAGAGGAGGACCCCTTGGACAAAACCTTATCCAGCCTCATGGCTCAGATTCCAAAAGACACCTTCCCACAGCATCAGGCCAGTGCACCTGAGAGGGACATGTCTGCCTTCCTTACAAACCATGATAGAATAGAAGGTACAGAGCCCAGTTACGGTACATTTTCCTTTGTTATATTGACATTTATTACTTGTTTTACCCCTGCAGGCTTCACATGACTATTCACCAAGGTTTTTTGACACATCGAGCTTTATGGACAAAGACAATGTGGATAAAAACTGCACCATAAGGAACAAAGAAAAATTTCTGTTGGGTTTAAATCTGACAGTTGCTAATTGAGTGCCAGAGGGGTATCCAATTGCTTGGCATTCATATTGTTAAATGCTTACATAGTCCCCAGCTCATTACTGTGCAATGTGTTGGAGACATTCCTAGCAGACAGGGGTTAAAAGCACTGTTTGAATCCATGGGAATGTTCTTTTTTTCCTTATAATGCAGCTGGGTTGCCTCAGAACTGCTCCACTTTTTCCTTGTTCATTTCAACACTGATAAATCAAATGGAAATTCTTAGATGTGACTTAAGGCCTTAGGTTGTTAACCGCTTAAGGATGACGCAGTCCTGGGAGGTGCTCTGGAGGGCCAGTGCACATTTTTTTTCCACCAGATTCCTGGTCTGTGATCCCACCGCATTGCGATCACAAACTTCTGTCAATGGTCCTTAGCGTCCGGACAGGCGCGACAGTCCTGGCACGTCACATGTCAGGGGGTTGAAAAGTGGAGGAACTTTGGTCTAAGCCAATTGCACAGTAGACAAGAAGTAAAAATTCCCTTAATTACCGTTGAATTAAAATGAACTATTAACTCTGTGCATGCCAGAGTTTCCAGTGCACACCTGTCTAGCACCCAGCAGATTAACCACTTGCATTGCATTTTTATATAATACGTAGGAAACTTCCATAGCATTCAAGGGACTAAAAGCTCCATTTAAATCAAAAGAATTTGGAAGTTGGAAGGCCTTACTAGTGCTTATACGTTGGTAATGATGGTGAAGTTTTGTCTTCCACGGAAGGGGTCAGTGGGTTGCACTTTTTCCAACAGAGAAAAGCTAGTGTGACTGAAGAAGTTAAAGTGATAGTCACTTCAAAACAATGTGCTTTCAAAATTGCTGATATTTTGTATTAGCCATTTAAGTAATTTTGTAGCTGTTTAAATATATTTGTGTGTTATGGGGAATGTATGTGGTAGGCATGCTTAGCTGTAACTCTCTCCCCTAGAATACATTGTAATTGTTTCCTACTACTGTCCCTCCTTCAGTCTGATCCACTGTATTCTCATTTTAGATAATCTGAAAGCGGACTCATAACTCTATATAAAGTCCCCCTTCCAATAATTAGACATATTGCGATTAGCTTCCTAACAAGGATATTATCCAGCTCAAGTACCACAATGAAATAATACTTCTTTTTTCTCAGACTGACGGCCAGGCTTCTTCATTTAGAGCCATCTGCGCGCCTGCGCCGCCAGTCCCTTCAGGTGCCTTAACCCCTTAACGACCCATGACATACATGTGCGTCATGAGGTTGTGGTCCCTAAAGGACGTACATGTACGTCATGAAATTACAGGCTCCCCGCGCGGTTGCACGCCGTTCGGGGTGTCCGGAATCAGATTCTAAAAAAAAAAAAGTGCCCCCTGGTCCTTAAGTGACCACCACGTGTGCGGCCGGTCCTTAAGGGGTTAAGGCACAGTGCAATTCCTTCTAGAGGAGACCAAGATGGACAGCGAAGACGTCTCTAAGACAAGATGACTGTGTGCATGCCTGGCCGCCGGTCTCAGAACAAGGAGGATTACGTCAGATTGTGGTACTTATGCATGATAATATCACTGTTAAGAAGCTACTCGCAATATGGGGGGGACTTGATACAGGGTGAAAGTTCCTCTTGAATCTCCCTCTGTCTAGTAACTTACGAACAGCTGTAGCAACTTCACAGGATGAAAGAGCAAATCTCATGGTGAACATAACAGGTTATTTTGAAAGCTTTTTCAAAATAGCTTAAATTGTTTTGAGTTAAAGAATCTGGGAGCAGAAATATTAAAGCAAAAATAATGCATTCTAATGTATACTACTATAAAATGACATTTTTCTTTTGTCCTTTTTCTCAGATTCCTATCAACGCTCAGCATGTGGGTTAAAAAAAGATACAAGCCTCTCTGTACCATATCCCCATTTCTGCCACCAATCTTTACCTACACACGAGAAACAAATGCTCAGAAGTGAGGGCTTTCCTTCAGTCAAGACAGAAGAGCTCTTTCTAACCAGACCCTGCCCAAAATCATGTGATCAGGACTGTGACCTGAGCAGGACTCAAAATATTGGTGATTACAAGGAAGCAACCTAAGAACTGCAAAAACATGCAAACAGGTCACCTGTCTTTGTGTTGACTACCTCAAATTTCCCAATGGCCAAAATGCGCTCCAATATGTTTGTTTACAAACGCACGTTGAGTGGACCAAGGCAAAAACTTATCAAAAGCTAAAAAGAGACAGATCCATCGAATGGACACATTGTAAGCACTTGGCTGCTTTCTCATTCTTCTGAATCAAAGAACTACAAAGTGAATTGGATTTCTATGACGGTGATAAGAATGAATGGATGGATGGAAATTTTAATGGCCTAGTTTCTAGATTCACTTGACTGGTGAAATTACTTCAAAATGAACTAAAGATGGGATGCATAAACTCCATAGCCTGTGCTTTTCACACAGGTTCGATATAAAACTTATCCCCTTACAAATGTATGCAGTGTCTGCAAGTCTTGGTGAGCACATGCAAATGAGCACATTAAGCATGTAATCTCAGCTTTTAGCCTATTGAATCAGTTAACTTGAAAAGCAAAGCTAAGGTTAAAGCTCTACAAGGGAAGATTTTATTTTTCCATTTGCTTTTTTTTTTTCTGTCATAATGACTAATTTTTAAGATTATTTCTTAACTGAAGGTGTATCTTATCCAGTGATTCAGTGCACACAACTTGACCATTGTGTGACTTGGCTGAAACATTACCTGATCTCTACATAGCTTAAACTGTGAGACTGATGTTCTAAGAAGAACTGGAAGAATTTGCGGCAAACCACGTGCACCTTAGGAAACAAAATATCCAAAATTCCCATTGATAAAATGGGGCATTTAACGCCTTGAATACCAGAGAAAATTCCATCGCATTGGCGTGGACATCTCTCTAGTATTCAGTTCATTAAAAGGCCCATTTAAATTAGTGGGAAGTTCTGCTTTGTTTTCTGATGCAGTCCGTTTGCCCCAGAATTGCTCCAGTTGTTAGTACATCACTTGCTATGTCTGTGACAGAGTAGAGTGGGTAGCTCTGAAGATCTTTTATGGTGCCCACACCTTTTACACTAGTGATACATAAATTATCTGGTACTTCCGCACCCCCACCCCCCCCAGATGTTTACTTAATTTGTGTCCACTAAAGCAGATGGTTTGTTTGCACTCCTGCTGAAACAGCGTAATTACATTCATTTTCCATTTGAACAGAGCACTTTATTTTGTGATGTATGATTAAGCCTGGTGTCTGGGGACATGGCTTTCTCAAGGGCCTTTTTTTTTTTTTTTTTTTTAATTTCTTTTCTATTCTTGGGGGGTGCTTTCGACAGTTACCGACTTTGGTATCAGACCTAAAAAAAAAAAAAAAAAAAAAAATTGCATAAAATGCAATTGTTCTAGGAGTGAAAGTAAAACCTTTAGTACCCACTGTGTTGTATGGTGACAAGTAAATTTCTGACTGCACAAGTCCTCTAAAGACATGGTTTCTGCTTCTAATATTAAAACAGAGCTTTGGACTTTTTTTTATAAAGACAGAAGTGTAGAAATTCTGGGGCCAGGTCTCCAGGTGATCTTTAGTTTGCTGAAAAAGGGCACTTAATACCTTGAATGTTAGAGGTGCCAGTCTGGAGTAAACCAACTGCATTGTATGCAACAAATTCACATTTGGTGGGATTTAAATGGGGTCTTTAACCCTGTGAATTCTAGAGGTTTGATAACAGATTGCAGAGCTTTGTTAACAAGAGGTTAAGCCCCATTTAAACCCTTTGAGTGCCATAAGAGTATCCAACGCATTGAAAATCAATGCATTGGATACCCCTCTGGCACCTAATGGGTTAATTCGGTGGGAATTTTCCCAGTTGTGTGTTTTGGCTTGTTCCAGAATTGCACCTCTTAAGCTTACTGAATATGGCCCTAACAAGCAATTGTTGGGCATAACAACTGTATCAAAAAAAAATCCTTAAATTCAGATTTAATTAAATGGAGTTTTTGACACCTTAAATTTGACAGCAGTTTCCAGCATACTGCTTCGCAATGCAGTGGAGACAGCCATCATTCAAGTGGTTGAAAGACCCCATTTAAGTCACTAGGAATTTCTTCTGTGTCCTGCTCTATGGCAGGTTATACTGGATGTCTCCACCTTCCAGCTGAGTAGGACCAATCAGAAGTTATCAATAGACACCTGCTGCCAGCACCGTCCATTATTCTTGGTCCTACCACCTGAGGATCTCCTCCTCAGTGCTTTTACCTGCATCTGGGGTCTAACTAAGTTCCTATAATGTTGGTTTGCTCCAGAATTGCTTATTTGTTGCTTCCTTCATAAGGAGCTCAATAATTTACTTAATCCTCTAAGTGCCAGAGGCGTGCAGCTCTTTGTGGAGCAATGTGTTGCACACCTCTATAGTACTTAAAGGGTTAAAGCAAATTGAATTCTTATTCCTTCCTTATGTTGTGTCCTAGAATTGGTCCGCTTTGTTGTTACATATTGCCCATACTTTTTAGTTATCTAAGGGAAATGTTCAGTGTCTGGAGAGCCAGTGCAAGTAGCCATTTGGGGTTAGTCAGATGAGCTATTTTACAGACCGTTTTAAACGTACTGTTTGTACAAATCTTCACTTGGTTTTATATGTACAGTTATCTGAACATATATTATGGGTTTTTTTTAGATGTTACAAAAATGTTTAATTTTGTACACTACATTCTTTCTGCATAAATATTGTATCCTTCTTAAATGAATATCTAAAACTTATTTGGAGTTGCACACACTTAAAGGAGAAGTAAACTTTTTTTATTAAAAAAATATATATTGTAGGACTTTTCCTGTAGAGTAAAGTAAGGTGGTTACTATTGTCAAAAGATTCATATTTCCAGAGTTGTTATAGTTCAAACCCATTTTTTACCAATAGCAATGCCCAGTAGTGGTCAAATTCCAGTTATTTATTATGTTCCATTCTATTTGACAGGAAAGTCAATGAGACTCTGTTGTCCATAGAATGTGATAGAAACTGCTGAGTCACTTTCTGTGAGAACTTTCTGGAAGCAAAAGCACAGTAAATTCACTTCCCAATTATTTGAACTGTTATAACGTTTGAATAAAACAACTGACAGAAGTGGGAGTGGCATTGTTTTACTCAATAGGAAAAGCTCTGTAACATGCATGTTTTCATTAAAGCGGAACTACCACCTGAACTAAAGTCGCCCTGCAATACTTAGGCAGGTGGCAACTAGCTTAATAATCTTTATTTTACGTGTCAAAGGTGCCCAGGAGTGAAGTTATCGCAGATCTTCCGAGACCGGAAGCCAGGCATCAGCGCAGACATCTTGTATATGCGCCTGCTCTTTCAGTCCCCGTCATCTTCCACTGACCCGAACGGCTCCGGAAGAGACTGACGGCACAGACGTGCATGCTACACTAACCTGGCTGTCAGTCTCGGAAGGTCAGCGATAACTTTACTCCTGGGCACTTTTGACAGGTAAAATAAGGATTATTAAGCTAGCCGCCACCTGCCTAACTATTGCAGGGCGACTTTAGTTCAGGTGGTAGTTCCGCTTAAAAAAAATTACTGCTCAGTTAAATACATTCTACTCCATGCTAGCATCTCTATTTGTTTTCTGAGGCCTAAAATCTAGTCTTGCATATCCTGTTTGGGGCTCCCATTTCTGCGTTTTTCTGGGCTCCCATTACAGTAACAAGAAGTGTTCTGCATTTGTCTTTCACTGGACTGAGATACCAACCTTTCTGAATACAAGAATAATGGGTTCAAATCTCAATACATTAACATTCTTAATGCTGAACAAACAAAATGTGGCTTTACAACATAGTCTATGCTTGTATTAACATGCAAGTTTATCATTAGTTTTATGGATCTAACATAACATAAGCTACATTTTACAGATGCTAGCTGGAAGAATGTGATATTTAAAATTGTATAACCCAATTTAATGTGTTTGTGCATTGGTGTCCTTTTAATGGACATTCTCATTCCCAAATAACGAATGTGACATCATGATTTTGTATTAGAATATGTTTACGTTTTTATGATGCTTTCAGTATAAACTCATCCAGTGCTCCTTTTTATACAGGTCTCTGAATTGCAAAACATTCACTGTAATTTAAATCTCTGTTCTCTTCTCAAGACCAGTATCGGATATAGTGTAAGAGACTTAAAGTGGTAGTTCAAATGTTATGAAGGGCTAAAAATCCACCACCCGCCCCTTTCTTGCACGTCACCAGAAGCTGCAGTCTGGTCAGGATGGCTGCAGCGAGCAACAGACTTCATTAAGCAAAGGGAAATCCTGCCCTTCTTCATCAAGTGGGGCAGGATTTACTATATACTTACTGAAGTTTGTCACTCACTGCAGCCATAGAGTCGCACAACCCAGTAACAGATTTGGTGGGAGGTGGCCTGAAAGGGGCAGGCGGGAGATCTTTACCTCTTCATAAATTTTGAAGTACAAGCATGTAAGGTGTGAGATATAGTGCAATAGGTTACACAAGACTGTGGGACCAACTTTTAAAGCGCCATTACTATCACTTTAATATTCCAGACACACTATATTAGAGCCTGTGCTTATTTAGTTATCCTCTAGCACAGTGGCACTAAATGAGGCCTTCTAAGTCCTGTTGGACTACAGCTGCCATTATGTGGATGATGGGATTGCATTCCATTAACCCTTTGAGTGCCGGAGTGGTATGCAACACATTATTTTGCAATGAGTTGCGTACCCCTCTGGCACTCAAAGGGTTAACAGCTGCAGTGGTCTGGTTCCCACAGACACCACAAGGCTGATGTATTAAGGAAAAACTTAGCTATTCTGGAACAAACCAACTGCACCATAGGGAGCAAATACATGTTCCTATGGATGTAAATAGGTCTTTTATGCCTTTTGAATGCTAGAGAGGTATCCAGCGTATTGCAAAGCAATGATTTGGAAACCTCCCTAGCTTTGAAGGGGTTGAAAACACCATTTAATGCAATAAGGTTTTTTTCTTATTTGTGTGATGTGGCGCAGTTGGTGTGCTCCAGTTGTTCTTGGCAGCGTCTGAGTCCACTTAATGTGAACCTGTCACTTTAAAAAAAGTTTTTCCTAGTAATGAAAAGTTAACTTTTTTCTCCATATCATTCCCTCACTAATAGCGTCCATATTAAAAGGATTTGAGGAAATTAATCTTTATCAGTTGGTTCATCTTCTCTGATAAAGTTTCAGCAACATAAGAAGGTAAAAAAAAAACAACAAAAAAAAAAACACACTTTTCAACTCATTAAGGACCCATGCTATACATATACATCATGGGAAAATGTACATTAAGGACCCACGACATATATGTATGTCATTAAATTCAGGGGTCCTTGCGCTGCTGCAAGCCGTTTGGGGACCACTGATTCCATTTGGTAAAAAAAAAAAATTATACATTTCCTGGGGTCCTTAAGGGGTTAACGAAAATCTGCTGAGATTGGTTTCTCTAACTGCTAGATCAAATATCTCTAAAGCTATTACCCTGTTTGCAAATCAAAAACAGAAGGTATAGGCAGTTTAAATTGATACTTTTAACCCCTTAAGGACCATCATGCACAGCCGGCATTTGGTGTCCACGGGGCTTTTTTTTTTTTTTTTTTTTGCTTTTTTTTTCCCGATTCAGGGCTTCTGGAGCCCTGAACTCCATGACGTGCCAGGACCGTCACTGGTCGTTATGTGCCAGACCGCTGTGAAGGTCCTGGCATGTGAGTGGTCTCAAAGTGGTTAAGAAACTAAAGGCTATGTAGGTAACATGTCCACTTTAATGAGCTGTTTTTCCCCCCTCCTGTAATTTACAGTTCTCATAAGAAGTAATTCAATAGATAACTCCATATCTATGTGACCAACATTCTGTGTCGTGCCTGTATCCTACAGGATTTGTATGTGTATACACAGAATTCAAAACACTAGAGGGCCCTACATTCTTCTGCCAAAGTAGAGCTGCAGCAACCATTTTTTTAAGATGTAAGGCTGTTGCTTGCTCACTAATCAGTATAGTGTAATTTTTCTTTCTGTGTACCGATGCAAAAGGTATATAAATTTGTTTATACCTGTATGTGATTATGATGATGATCTTAGAGCTTTGTGGCCATTTTCTTGTAGATCAGTGCTGGCATCACTTTCTGTCACCACAGTTAATGTACAGTTCTTCCTCTAGTGGCTGCAAGCGTGCGTGCTTGTCCGTGCGTGTGCACCGCGTATGTGGTGTATGCGCGCGCCTGTCAGTGATATTTAAAGGGATAGTAATGTTTAATTTTACACGTAGCTCAGAATGTTCAGCATATGTAACAGTACCACTGTGTGATGCTCTTAGTCTTCAGAAGTGCTAGTTACAATATAATATGTTGAAGTTGATCCCTCCAGACCCTTTCCCCGACATAAGCATTTTTCTCCCAGATCTGACAGCGGATCACAAAGAACAATCTTCACATAATTTTAGGGAAAAAACTGCCCTCCTTTGTCAAGGAGGGCATGGTTTTCCTTATACTGAATAAGGGAATATTGTCCCTCATCATGATCTGTCTGGTCCCAGGACCGGTTTTGAGATTTATGGGGAGATGGCTTGCTATTGGGGAAAGGGCAGAAGGGATCAACTTCATCATACATTATAGTGTAATTAGCATGTTTTGAAGAGTAAAAGCACCGCACAACACTACTATTACATATGATGAATGTTTCATTTTGCATGTAGCTCAGAACATCAATATCCCTTAATTATTTCCTGATTTGTCCTCCATTCCTCCTAGATCTGGGTGCTTCTTACTTATCAGAAAGTCACTACTGCAAATATTATAATGAAAACACTCTATTAAAGGGATAGTAATACTTCAAAATAAAAGCAGCTCCAATTAATCTTCATAGTATTTGGGCCACGGAGAGTGTTATTTCAGTACTGTCAGAGTTGTAGTTGAAGAGTAATTGAATGATAAAGTATCCCCTTCCCGCCCCTTTTACCTAGTGTAATCCTCCTCCCCTCAGATGTGGAATCTGGTCTTGAGGCCAAACAGATCACAGCAAGGGACAATCTTCTTACTGTGAGCATAATGACAGGCTTTTGCTTATGCTCACTGTAGATTGTCCCTCTCTGCGATCCACTCTACCCTGAGGTGATCAGCATTACATCCGTAAAAGGGGCGGCAGGGGGATCCTTTATCATTCAACTAGTTGAAGAGCCCATGTACACGGGCCACAGTGCCAGCCGGTCGCGGGGCAGTCATACACAGTAGAGACTACCTGCACGCGGCTGAAGCTCTTCTGCACATGACTGCATCGTTACCAACATTTTAGCGAATTATTATATAGGATTACTCTTGAACTACAACTCTGACAGTATTGAAATAACACTCTCCATGGCCCAAATAGTATGAAGCTTTATTAGAGCTGTTTTTATTATGAAACATTACTATCCTTTTACATTTTGAAGGAATGCAGAAGATGTGGGGAATTGGGGATGTAATGAGCAGAGCAGTGCACTAACAGCAGTTGCAAAATAATTTACAAAAATAGTGTTTGAAAACATTTTAACCCTTTGAGTGCGTACCACTCAGGCACTCAAAAGGTTAAGAGAATTATTTTGACAATCTTATTTCCCTAAAATCAACCCAAGTTATGTGTAGCAGTTTTGCAGAGAGCGGCTCCCACAGTTGATAATTCCCCTCGGGGACCTGAAAGGTCTCCAGTACTTTGCAAACCATAGCTCCCAGGTTTGGGTTTAACCCTTTGTGTGTCAGAAGGTATCCATCACATTGTGAAGCATATAGATTGAGAACCCATCTGGTTGTCAAAGGATTCAATGATCCATGTAAATAAATATATTTGCAGTTATAAAATATTTTTGTACACATTGCACATACTGTGTTGACTTTATTGTAAATGTTCCTTTAAAAAAATGCCAAAAATATATATATATTATGCTATGTAATCTAACAGTCTATTATGAAAATTGTCAAATAGGCTTTTTATGAAAAAACGTCTTGAGTGTCGTAGTGATGTAGGTTAACTTTCTTAGATCTAAGAATATTTCATTGTCATTCTTTTCAACATGTTTTGAAATGGCTATTTAATGGTTAATCTTCCATGAAATGAAAAGAAAAAAAACACAATCTGTTTAGCAACTGTAAAGGACAAAGCGTTTTTATAGTTTCAGCAGACTCTAAGGAAAGATGATAAATATTTGAGAATATAGTCGCCGCCTTTGCTGCTTACAAAATTACTCATGTTCTGGATTAGTGGCTGGAGAAGGCATCAGCAGCTACTTTGAATTTATTTAACTGTCTGAGGCAATAGACCTGCTTGATAAATGGTTCTGTATGTACTTGTAGGAGAAGTCAACTTTTGCGGTGAAGGGGGGAAAAAACATATTGCAGTACTTTTTCCTGCTGTGTAAAACCTTGCTGGCATATGCTGTACACTGCCACCTGGTGGCCACACAATAATTATATTGGCAGAGTGATCTTAAGGCTACAGTTCTTCCACAGAACAGAATGTGATAGTAATAGCATTGCTACTTGGTTATAATTTGAAGTGTTTTAACCCTTTCAGTGCCAGAGGGGTACAGAATGCATTGCAAAGCAATGCATTCTGTACCCCTCTAGCACTCAAAGGGTTAACCTTTGAATAGATCATCTCACAACAGTAGTTTTGTTTTGTTTAAAGAGCATCTATCACCCCTGTACAAGTGTGGCTTAAATTATAGCTTATATAGCGAACATGAGCTTTTCTTTATTATTTTCAGTTTTTAATACTCTATTTGTGTGAAAATTAACGTTTAAAGAGTGCCTTGCACCCCACTTCCGGATAGACTGCGGGTACAGCTCTCTACCCTCAGTCTATCACTCTGCCTCCACTTCCCTCCCTCTATTCAGCCTCCTCCGATGATGGAGGCTTCTGTCTGTAAGATGGAGTGCTCTCGTTGGCAGAGATCAATATCTAGCCAATGAGAGCTCTCCATCTTACAGAGAGAAGCCTCCATCATTGTAGAAGGCTAGAGGGACGGGAGCAAAGGCAGAGTTACAGACTGCGGAAATAGAGCTGTACTTGTAGTCTATCCGGAAGTGGGGTGCAAGGCACTCTTTAAACGTTAATTTTCACACAAATAGAGTGTTAAAACCTGAAAATAAATAAATGCTCATATTCTCTGTGTAAGCTATCATTTAAGCCACACTTGTACAGAGGTGATAGATCCCCTTTAACAGAAAAGATCATACAGTATATGCTAGTTTTATTTTTTCCATAAACATTTTGCAGATCCCCTGTTCCATTGAGTGCCAAAGAAGTATCCAGTGCATTGCTCCGGAGATATCTGTCACTCAGAGGTTTAATTTATAGAATCCAAAGCTTACGGTTTCTAAGGTGATAACATCTAAATTCCATTGTAAATGTTGCCATCCTTCAGTGAAGATTAATATCTGACCTAAAGATGTGTCCTGTTATATTACCAAGCACACAAATTGAAGTCCATTTGAAATTGGGCATCATTTTCAGAAAATATTTGTGCCAAATTGAATACTGCATTTAGTCAAAAGTACAGTTGTGAGTATCTGTTTTGCAGATATAATGTATGGATTGATTGGGTAATTGGTTTGGAACCCAGAGTGTGTTAAAGGACCTTCACAGGTCAGACTTTGGGGAATCTCCCTCAATCACTAAGCAAGACTGCTTTCCACATGTCACAGGCCTGGCTAAATTGCTTAGCAACACTATACATTTAAATGTTTTGAGGCACAGTAAACTTTTTTTAATGAACGTTATAGAGCTTTTGCTGGTGAGAAACGGGGTAATCCCACTGCTGGCAATCATTTTATTCAAAAGTTATAAATTTTCAGATTATCACAGAGTGGCAAAGCTGTTTTTGGCACATTCTCTGGAGAACTACAGTTCAAACTTCCTGCAATAGAATAACAGTCTGATCACCAGGTAATATCTCTGGAATTATGCATTTCTAGCAGTGGGAGTACCCTCAGTTTCTTTGGAAGATCTCTGTCCATACCCAAAAAGAGTTTCTGAATTCCGCCCACTTACAACTGGTAATTCGGGTACAATGGAAGCAGGGGACCTCTCTTGCTCCTGTTGGTTGTGTCTGTTGATCTCTGAGCCGAATCAGCTGGAAAGTCTTTAGCTGGAGGGGCATCAGGAGGGGTCCTGATGCCCCACCACGCGGTATGACTTTTTTCAGTGAATTTTTTTTAAGCTTTCTCCCCTACCTTCTTCTAACTAACAGGGGTAAGCAGTGCCCCCTCCAACCAACGGAGGAAAGCGGTGATTGGTTAGGAGGATGCAGGGGATGAAAGTGGCTTTATCCCCAACAATTTTATAGATCTCTAGTGCATTATAAGATGTCTGGCTTTAACCCCTTGAGTACTAGAGTGGTATCCAACACATTGCTTCACAATGTGCTGCAGATCCTCTGGCACTCAGTGGATTAAAGGGCTTAAAATCAGTGTTTTTAAATCCCTAGTGTAGGTATGTGATGCGTTAGGTAAGCTTTGCTGCAGTGAGCACACTCCAAACGTTCATTTACATTTCGATGTATCGATTTTGTCTACATGTTAAATTTATATATAAAACTCAAAATTTCACGTAATCTGTTTTGGCTCTTGTAGACTAGAAACATCTGCTGAAGCCAGCACTACTCCTGCTGCCCTTTGGGTATACCTGTCCACATCCTACCCTCATTGGAAACGTCTATCTTGACAGGATTTGAATGATTGTCATTTAATACAAATTAACCAGTATTGGCAGAGGCCCAGCCAGTTCAGTTTCATTTGTATAAACTGAGAAATAAAGAAAATAGGGTTAGAATAACAATACAAATAACAGCACAATCCTGGAGCAAAGCAGTTATACCACAGCGGACAAATACAAATTCCCATCGGTATAAATGGGACTTTTAACTCCTTAAATACTAGCGATCGCCAGCATATTGCAAGCATCTCTAAACAATCAGTAGTACCTGCACTAGTTATGCTAATGACATTCCTTTACCTTAGACATGAAGATGCTCATTCCTCCCACTACATCCTCTGTTCAAGCAGGACAACACGTGTATGGTAAAAGAATGAACTCAGGATATCTGGAACATTTTATAAGGTATATGAACCTGATAAAGGGAGGGATTACAACCCCCCCCCCCCCCCCAAAAAAAAAATAAATACATAAATAAAATGCTTTGTTTCACTGGGTATTACAGTTAAGGTGGGACACATCCCTTACAAATGTTCTGATATTCTGAGTGCTTTAGTTTACATCATGTATCACTGCAAACCTTTCCAACATTCCCCATTGCTGCTGTTTGTTTTCTACAGGTTGTCTTCGTTCTTAAAGGGATAGTAATACTTTGTTTTAACTTTATTTTATTTTGTAGACATTAAAAAAAATATGAAGAATGATATAAGTCTTTTTCTTTCAAACCTTTATGGTTTAAGAGAGATTCACAAGCAAAGTTTCCCCCTCCCGCCCCTTTTTCCTAGTGTAAGCCATCTCTTCTCAGATGGGGATCTGGTTGTAAGACCAGACAGATAACAGCAGGGGACAATCTTCTTACAATTAAAACAATGAAAGCCCTGCCCCCCTTGACAAGCTTTTCGGGTTTTTCCCCTATCTTAATTGAAGATTGTCCCTCTCTGCAGTCTACCTGGGCACCTCCCTTCTGATCTGGCTGAAAAGTGTTACATCAGTAAAAGGGGCAGGAGGGGGACACTTTGTCATTGAATTACTCCTGAACTACTACTCTGACAGAATTGAAATAACACTCTCCAAAGTCCAAATACTATGATGATTAATTAGAGCTGCTTTTATTATGAAACATTACTATCCCTTTAAGTCTCAATGGTCTTTATGTATAAAACCAAAATGGTGCAGTTCTGTGGCCTACCAGCTGCATTGTAGAGTACTAAAAACATTCCCATTGATTCAAATTGCGTGTTTAACCCCTCGAGTACAAGAAAGTACTTAAACTCATTGCTCTACAATGCATTTGAAATATCTCTAGCATTCAAGAGGTTAAAAAAAAAATTAAAACCAACAGAAATTAGATTTGTTTTCCTCTCCCTATAGTGCATGCGATTTGCCTCAGAAACTCTTCAGTCTGTTATATATATATATATATATATATATATATATATATATATATGTATATGATATAATACCGGATGAATCCAGTCTGTATTAGACTGTCAGAACTAAGCAATGCTTATGCGCCTTTTCACATTCTGCAGCACATCTGTGTTCAGTGCTATGTATCTGTATACAGTGTCTCTGTCATATGCCACTAATGTTAAACTACTGTAATGTGGCCAGTAATTGTATAAATATAAAGCATTTGCTATACTGTTAAAACTGATGACCAAAAAAATCAATGGTTAAGGAAAATTTTGCTTAAAGGGATAGTAATGTTTCACAATAAAAGCAGCTACAATTAATCTTCATATTATTTGAGCCATGGAGAGTGCTATTTCACTGTCAGAGGTGTAGTTTGAATAATTGAATGATAAAGTATCCCACTCCTGCCCCTTTTACTGATGTAACACTGCTCACCTCAGAGCAGAAAGGTGGTGCCCAGGTGGATTGCAGAGAGGAACAATCTTCAAATTAACGTAAGGGGAGGAAAACCTGTCAAGGGGGCATGGTTTTCATTGTTCTCACAGTAAGATGATTGTCCCTTGCTGTGAGCTGTCTGGTCTTGAGACCAGATTCCACATCTGAGGGGAGGTGGCTTACACTAGTTAAAAGGGGCGGGAGAGGGATACTTTATCATTCAATTACTCTTGAACTACAACTCTGACAATATTGAAATAACACTCTCCATGGCCCAAATACTATGAAGATTAAAAAAAAAAAAAAAAAAAAAAACCTGTTTGCAGAGCCTACATTCTTTTGGCAGGTATAACCATTTCATTATCTGATTTTTCCTTTAATGAATGCTGGCCATAGAGAAAGATGTGGTCAGTATATCAGAAACACACACACACTGCTTATTTGAGAAAGTTCTTTAATTTGTGTCCCTGTGAATGACCTTGAAATTGTCTGACTGAATTGATGTCCATATATGTGTTTTGTTGAGTACCAAGAAACAATCACTAATATCGTTGATCTGTTAAGTGCTTAGTTCATGGAAAATCCTATTTCCATTTTTCATCAGTTTGCTAAATTGCTATTACAGTAGTCTCAATAGCCACACTGACATTCATGAATGAACAAATGAAACTAGGAAATCTGTGGTAAATAGATACATATAATATAGCTCTACATTAATTGTGCTTGCTTATTTCATACAGAAATGCAATTCAAAGGAGCAGTGAACTTTCTATTAAAGGGATAGTAATACTTAAAATGTAAAAAAAAAAATGTTGTAGGGTTTATTCCCCTGAGTAAAACAAGAGTACTCCCACTGCTGAAAGGTGTTTCATTCAAAAGATGTTAATTTTCAAAATTGAATTTTTTAGGTGCAATATCACAGTGGCCTGAAATTGTACATTGGTGCTGTTGCTACACGATCCTATGGACAGCTCTGGTCCCGGGACCATAAATCTCCATAGGATGGTGTAGCAACAGCGCCACTGTACAATTTCAGGCCACTGTGATATTGCACCTAAAAAATTCAACTTTGAAAATTAATAACTTTTGAATGAAACACCTGTCAGCAGTGGGAGTACTCTTGTTTTACTCAGGGGGCTAAACCCTACAACATTTTTTTTATATATTTTACGTATTACTATCCCTTTAATAAAACATATATGTTAGGACTTTTCCTGCTGTTTAAAATAAGGATACTGCGGCTCCTGGGAGATCTTTAATTGAAATGTTATTGCGTTGTTTTCCCTATGACTCACTGAGGCGAGCCATAGGCAGTGACTCAAGTTTCCACACAGAGTACATTATTTTTAAAAAAAAAAATTGTTTGGGGGGGGTTATAAGCTAAGTTTTGAAGGTTCCAACAGGAAGATCGCCTTCGTTTTATCCAGCAGCCAGGAAAAGCCCTGTAGCATATTTTTTTTTAATTAAGAATCTTACTACCACATTTATCCTTCAAGTGCCAGGAGTGCAACACATTGCTTTGTAGTAATGTGTTGACCACCCCTTCGTCATGTAAAGTGGTCAGACTTAAATTCCTGTGTTTCAAAGTTGATGTTGGATAAACCAAATAAACAAGGGGCAACTAATTGAGACTGTTGTACACTGTTTAATATTGTCTCTCTCCTGGAAAGGCTTTCAGCACTGTGCATCAATCAATGCATGTAATGTTTTAGCAATGGTGGGGTTATCTTATACTCAGATCTTCATGATTGGACGCTAATGTTCCTGGTACTGTTATGTATTCACACAATATAATCTCTTCTAAAACATCTTGTGTGTGTCTGTTATTTCAATAATTTAAAAACCTCTTGTGAAGCTTTGGGTGGTTTTATGATGGCAGAATCTTTTCTAACACCTAATGCATTCACTATACGACATGATACACAGAGAACACCACATGCCTTTGTATTGCAGTTGGCTAAGGAAGATAATTATCACTTGAAAATGGATTGACTCTTGTCACTTAAATAAACCAGTAGCAGTGACCTGCTCAAATGGAATAACATTTTGGTGTTTAAAGGGGAACTGTACACTAGGAATTCTGCTTTATATTGGCAGTTAACAATTAACAGACTGTGCACCGGTAATATCTAAGTGAGTAGTGGCAAAATGTGGAAGTGGACATACACAAATAGTACTTGAAAAGGAAAAAAGAAAAATATGTAATAGTATCTCAAAAATAGTGGAGAATGGATGAGCCGTGTAAGGTGAGGGAGAGAGTGACACTGAATCCTGAGTTAAGATAGTTGGGGAGGGGGGGTCAGTCTATAATAATTTGAATACCACAGGGCAGGTGTTTATATATATATATATATATATATATATATATATATATATATATATATAATCAAATATATTGCTCAGTGGAAAATATAATTCCAAACTTTACACTGGGGATAACAGTTATTTGATTATCCTTAATCGACACAATGTTGTGCTTACCGGAAAAATTATTTTTGTGAATGCATAGAATTGCCTCTGGCACTTGTTCAATCTTTTCTGGGTCACTTGTTTTCAAGGATTTTCAAGGGTTAATGCAGTCTGCAAAAATCCGCATTTCTATTAGTGTTGCATGGCCTTCAGAATGTAATATAATGACAGAAAGCAGTTGATAAACAGGTTATGCACAAAACTGTAAGAAATGCATTAACTCCTGATTAACCCCTTCTTGCTTGGGATGGAACCATATTTTCTACATCATACATTCCACCCTTGGTCCCATCACACTGAGATGCTGTGTATAAATCCGTTTGAATCAACATGCTCAGGCCTGTGCAACACCTGTCTTTTTCAGTCATATGGTGTTATTTAGTCCCAGGCTTTGGACTTCCAAGGCAAAAAGAGATCTCTGGGAAACAGTCCTCCTCAGTACGGGCCCAACAAAATCAAGAAGAAACACAGCGCCACAAACAGTAAGCTTCTTGTCATGTATGCATCCATCGTAAGATTACCAGGAAAAGGGCCTCTGCGTGGCTTCTTATCGGGAGCCAGCTGTCTTCTAAATAGAAACATCTTACATGGGATCAACAGCAACCTGTCGGTAGGAAAATACACCGGATTAAATTCCCATTCCAGTATTATAAAAAAAAAAAAAAAAAAAAGGTAGCACCCTGTCCCCAGGCCAGAATTTCACCTGTCATTCTCTTACTATTTACCCCTGTTGGCAATACTTTGATCCTTGCACCTACTTCTAACACCTGTAGTTTTGTGGTAATGTACTGATCTGTTACCACAACCAATAACTTCCTCTTGTTTCAAGGTCCCTAGCTTGGCTTAACAGTGATCACATATTCACTGAAATCATCAACCCATGCATCTTCATTCCAGGTACACCAGGGGATGATACTGAGGTGTGGAGAAAATCTTAGTTCATTCATGGGAGAAACATCAAGAATCCCAATATAATAGTCCACAGCTCCAACACCATCAGCTGTGCGATAATAACCACTCTGTCCTTGTCTCGTGGTAACCCTATTTTTGTGCAGCTATCCACCGTGGTTGTGGATACCTTGTGTCCTGACCCAACATTCCCTTCAAAGAGGTGACGTCCTGAATAAGGCAGCCATTAAACAGGATAACCTCATCATCCAGCACCCTATCTCACCCCCTTAGAGTGTGTGTGGGAACCGGCTTGCGTATTTGTTCCTTCAGCAAGCCATTCATTCAATTGGACCCGCTGCCTGAGGATGATAAGGGATATGGTAAACCCAGTTCACATCCTGTGTCTGAGCCCACTCCTTGACCATTTAGCCAGTGAAATGAGTCCCATTATCAGTTTGTATTTCTACAGGAGTTCCATAGAACTTAGTGGTCAGGTGTAACAGTTTCAGTGTTGTTCAATGTAAAGAGTAAATGAGGCACTCACCAGTCGTTGCTTTCAACAATACAAAGAATCCCAATTATGCAGTATTTAAAGCAGACAAGAGATGTCTGTGCTAGTAAGAACGATTCGAGGACTTATACTGTCCTCTTCCTCAGCACATCCCGCCTTGATATGTGTCCCCAGAGTGAGAGCACCCCCGTCGAATCTGATGGGACTAAGGTTATAATGCCACATGCTGTAACTATAGGAGATTCATGAGTGGGGATGTACATATAATTGCATAGTTTCAGTGTTATCTTTTGATCTGCATGCCTGGAGAGGCAGATAAACATGACTCCTGAGTACGTATCTACTGCTGTTGCACAGTGGCACATTTGACTTTCTCCATGCGGCAGGGGGCCAATCAAATTAACCTGCCAGACTCCACCACTAGTGACGCCTCAATATATTTGTCCAGGGGTGGCCTTCAGTTTTCTCTTCTGTACAGCCTGACAAACAGGACATTTGGCCACAATGTCCTTTGCTTGATCCATAGTCAGAGGGATCCCCTTCCGGTTGGCCCATTGATGGGTAACCAGTGCCCCTCTGTCTCCACCCTGGACATGGGCCCATTCCCCCGGCTGCAAGAGTTCGTCCATGGTCTGGGTGGAGATTTGTGCCCAGCTGTCAGCTATCCCATTACCTGGATGACCAGTATGCCCATCAACCTGTCCCACAGCAATAGACCTCTTGTTGCCTTGTTCCCGCAGGGTCTGCCACTGCTCAGCACCACCCCATAGGGGTTTTCCTTTTATTGTTCGTTGATCTTGCTGCCAAGTAGCCATCCAAGCAGTCAATCCTTTATACACGGCCCAGCTGTCTGTGTACAGAATCAGTGGTCCAGTAGTCTCTTCAGTGAACATAGCCACAGCTTTCAACTCTGCCAGTTGGCTAGATCCTTCATCTCTGGTCTCATGTAGGAGAGTGTCAGTTGAGGGCTGGTATGCAGCAGCTACCCAGACCCAGCCTTTAGCTGTGACTGTTACAGAGCCATCAGTGAACCAGGCATGACACTTCTGTTCATCAGTAATCTTCTTCCAAATGTCTGCCTCTTTATATGGCCCACCACACACTTGGATAGGATGTGCCTCTGTCTCCACAGATTCAAAATCCACAGTACCTGCCAAGCAGTTATTGATCTCAGCTGTGTATTGTCCATTCAGGTTGCCTCTTTCTGCTAGATACCACTTCCATTTCTGTAGGGTCTGCTTCTGAGCAACTGATGTGCAAGCAGCAAGGCCGTCTTGACGCACCCAGTTACTTATAAGCTAATCTGTTCTCGCTGTGCCTGTTTGTAATTCTGTGGTACCTTCAGTGTGCTTGCAAGGCTGTGTAAGCTGATAGCAATTGTCTTTCCAAAGGGCTGTACTTTCTTTTCATCCAAGATGAAAGGCTTGGGTCACATTGTAGATGGGACAGAGTAACAATCCCAGACGGGGCACAAAGGCTCTCTAGAAGCTGAAAATGCCCAACATTTGACATTGGTGGGTTCCTTCAAATTGGCAATGGTATCCAACACTGGTTGAGGAATGTTTTTTTGTTCTCCATACTACATCATCCCCAAAAACTTAACCTGCTGCTCTGATCCTTGTATCTTCTTTTTATTTGTGGCCCGCCCTCGCTGTTTCGTCCAGGCTAACAAAATATCCAAGCCTTTAGCCACTTGCTCCTCCGTGTCACCAGACAGCATGGCATCATCAGTGTAATGCTATACTTGACATGTGAGTGGCCCCATGGCCTGTAACTCTCTGGCTATTAGTCCATGACAAATAGTCGGTGAATGTAAATAACCTTTGGCAAAATGAACAGTGTGTATTGCCGTCCATCCCAAGTGAAGGCGAACTGGTCCTGGGACTCGGGGCAAAGGGTATGGAAAAGAAAGCATTGGCCAAGTCTATGACAGCATGCCATTGCCCAGCAGACTGTGCAATCCACTCCACCAATGATATCATATCCGGAACAGTGGCTTCTAGCGGAAGCACCACTTTGTTAAGTTCGCTGTAGTCCACGGTCATGCTCCAGCTTCCGTCGGGCTTCTTTATAGGCCTGACTGGACTGTTGTAGGGGCTGACAGCAGGCCTGAGCACGTCAGCTTGGAGTAGGCCTTAAATAGTTTCTGTAACTTCTGTATGTCCTCCAGGAATGCGGTACTGCTTGAGACTGACTGTGCTGGCAGTGGGATGTACTCTGGGTTCCATTTAGCATGCCTCCGGACTATTGGCTGAAGTGCTGAAAGGCACAAAGTACAGACTGCAGCGCCTTAAAGGGATAGTAATACTTCATTTTAACTTTATTTTATTTTGTAGGCATTAAAAAAACATGAAGAATGATATAAGTCTTATCTCTCAAACCTTTATGGTTTAAGAGATATTCACAAGCAAAGTGTTCCCCTCCCGCCCCTTTTACTGATGTAACACTTTTCAGCCAGGGCAGAAGGGAGCTGCCCAGGTAGACTGCAGAGAGGGACAATCTTCAATTAAGATAAGGGAAAAACCTGAAAAGCTTGTCAAGGGGGGCAGGGATTTCATTGTTTTCATAGGAATAAGAGTGTCCCTTTCTGTTATCTGTCCAGTCTATGGACTGTATTCCACATCTGAGAAGAGATTATTTACAGTAGGTAAAAGGGGCGGAAGGGGAAACTTTGCTTGTGAATATCTCATAAACCATAAAGGTTTGAGAGATAAGACTTATATCATTCTTCATGTTTTTTTTAATGCCTACAAAATAAAATAAAGTTAAAAAGAAGTATTACTATCCCTTTAAGTATAACACGCTGCCTCGGTGTATATAGTCTGTCCCTTCAAAATATACATTCCCAGAATATTATTGGGAAGTTCAGAGATCAGGATCTTTGCTGGAAATATGGGACATTTCCCCATCTGCATTTGGCACTGCATACAGTATGCAGGTGTCTTCCGTCCTCCCAATCCCTTAACCATAACACAACCCTTATTGTATGTACTTTGTGTTACCTGCATTGCTGTGAAGCAGCAGAGACACTTCTGCCCTGGTATCCAGCAAGGCTGTTACATATTGTGGTCTCCTAGGATATCTCCAATGCAATGTCACTCTAACATATGTGTGGCGGTCCTCTGGTATGAGTACTACTATTTGCAGTAGGGTCTGGGGACGGGTACCGGCTGTGTTTCATAAGGGCTTGGGAACTGTCTATGTCTGTTGGTGCTCATTTAAGGCATTGTATGCTTCTGAGTATGGGGATGTCAGGTCAAGGGGCAGGGCAGCTGGCAAGTCCAGTAAAAGTGCAGTGGGTGTCACCTCCACATCCCCACCCCTTCCATGTCACTAGTCGCCATCCTTTTTGGTGTGGCTGTTTGCAACTTCCCTGGTTGTTTCAGTTCTTGCCAGCACTTCAGTAGTGTGTTGGTAGGTATTCCGTCTATCTTAGCCTTCTTCACACCACTGGCCAGCAAGTCCAGAAACAACTGTTGTCTAGTGATTTGTAAACTGCCTCCCCCTCCCTGATTCTTCTGTACAGACGGATTCTTTGCTGCTGGCTGCTGCAGGTCCTGGTCCAGTGCCCCAGCCAGCCCATGAGGCTGCTGGCTGCATAGACATTTGAATGAGTGTATCGTTCAGCCCACCAAACACAGCAAACATTGGCGCTTTGTACCGAGGTGGATCACTTTGTAACAACTTATTACACATTACAGTTACAAACAATTCCACGTCTGGCCCCTTCCAATCTGTCAATACAGCAATGGAATTGATCTGGGTCGGCACACGGACACAACCACTTACACATGCCAATTCTCTTAACCGTTGTATGCCTTCTCCTAAAATCTGCCAAGGGGTTATGTCAATCAACTCAAGTGGGTTCTCATGTACCTTGGCAAAGGATCAAGTGTAACAAAGTGAAGGATTTATCCGTTCCCCTGGGCCTGCCTCATATGCGAACAGACCGATGGATCTGAGAAGACGCTACCCAAGCTTACAGCTTCCTCCTTGGTCAGTGTGACACAGTTAACCCCCATGTCCCAGGCATGATGAACCCAAGCCAATAAGTTCTCATTGTTTTCCTGCTTAAACTTAACCCCTAACTTGGACAACTCACTGGCAGCATAAGAGCATGTCTCCTCAGTATACTGTTCTTCAGCTGCAGTGGAGGAGGTACCAGCAGCTCCAGCAACAGTGTCCCACTAAAGCTGCTGCTGAAGGTTGAAGCATGTGATTGGTAACCACTTTCCGCTGCTTCTGAGTAACAATGGGTCTAGCTAGAAACTCAACTGCCCCACTATCTATCTCCTCTTCAACAGAGTCAAACCCATCCCAAGTTTGAATATCCTCTCATTGTTCAGATTCAACAAGGGTGCGTACATGCACTCTACTAGAGGGAGGAAGATCTGTTTGCCTCACACGCGGTCTTCGTTTCTTTACAACACTGACAACGTAAGAAGCAAAGTTATCCTTTACCTGCTTCAACCTGTTCTGCTGGTCTCTCAGGGTACATTGCAACATGGCACACTTCTTCTGGACTGCTTGCAGTTCAAGTTTAGTGCCCTCATACAGTTCCTGTAGTGACTGGAGCACCTGCTGCATAATCCATCCTACATGGGCAACGGCTTTCTGCTCACCATGAGAGATCAAGACGGACAGCTGCTGCACAGGGATCAGCCAACTGCTGCCCAGCAACATATTTGACATTCTCTTGCTATCGGAGCCCACGGCCCTAAGCCAACAACCCAACTGGGAAGCTCAGTCCCTCTCCCCAGTCTTTTTTTTTTTTTCTGCTTAAGCTGTTATGAAACATATCTAACATAATTACGCCCTGGTATTTACAATGGAACCCAGCCAACTACACAAAGTGTTTCAAGGATTCTTTTAGATTCCAAAGTAAATAGAGAGACATATAGGTAATCACAGATTTTATTAGAAATAAGCATATAATACTCAAATATCATATAATATTTATTAGCCAATAATCATATTAAAAAATCGTGGAATACTTATCAGCCAATGTTCTCAGCGCGTACGGGAGAGCCCCTGGATGGATCTGACCAACCGCCCATACGACTCTTGCACAGTCACACAACAGAACAAGTCTCTCATTCCCGATGAAGCTCTAAAACAACCCCCATATTTAAATTCTTTTAATTCCTTTATCCTCCCCGATCAAGATGCTTTGATCTATCAGATTACACAGTTAGTGTCATTAGCCTACGCCACCATTACATGCCTAGCTCGTGCTCTGTGGCTGAGTGGGTTAATGCAGTCTGCAAAAATCAGCATGTCTATTAGTGTTGCTTGTCCTTGACAATGTCAGCATTTCTGTTAGTGTTGCATGGCCTTGGGAATGTAACATAATGACAGAAAGCATTTGATAAACATTTTATGCACAAATCTGTGAGAAACACATGAACACCTTCTTGCTTGGCATGGGACCATATTTTCTACATCCTCATACACTCCTGGTCCTGCACCTCCCTCCTAAATGACTTCCATCTCCTTAGCATCTGCTTTCTGGGAGCAATGTTGACTCCTCTCAACCCTCGATCTGCTCCTTAACATCTGCTCACTGGGTGCAATGTTGACTCTTCAACCCTCATTCTGCTGACAGTTGCTTGCATATAGCGATCTCTAAAGTGTGTCATGTAATTCTCAGCTTTAGTCTTTGGGACACACCAGCAGGAAACATTGTAAGGGGCTCAATCATTTTGAGTATCCCAATGTTATACCTCCACGCAACAAACAGGGGGCTTCAGAACAGTTCAATGGTCCATACTGTCCAATTGTTTTCAACAGAATGTAAAGAGTAGATATTGAATGATCGTATGTAGCACTAACACCTTCTGTGTATATATTTTTCTTATGTCCTATGTGTAACACAAAGAACCATGGGATAAAGTATTCTACAGTAGGAGTCTGGGCACTTGAAGTAAAAGGCTCTGAGGGAGAGACTCCCACCGATCCACTTTACCCCCCACTCAACCCCTGCATTTACATACTGTGACCTTCCATAATATGGAAGCAGGTCAAAGAGTTAGCCTTATTTTTTTGTATTTATTTTGCAAGGAATGGGGCTGTTTAATCCCCCATTAGGTGGGCTCCTATCCGTGGCTTCCTTTTGTGAGTTGGAACCAGAGCACAGACTTCAGTGACCTGGGTCTGGTGGAGGAAGTCTTGTATTATCAGCCCTCTCTTCATAGCTTTATCTGAGCAGTTTTACTTGCTTCCTGTATTAGGAACCTAAAGAGTACAGTTTATCTCTCTCTAAGTGCACAGGTCCTATGAGTATGTCCCTTTTTGGCAGTCACATGTCTCTGTTGTCCCATGTGGAATACAGGAACCAGGGGGTAAAGTTCCTGAAGAGCAGAGAACTTTGAATTTTGAAAACATTAGGCCTCTGAAGCGGAGACTTCCCTACCCCTGTCTACTTCAATTTTAAAGGTTGTTCAGGTACTGTTCTTTTATTTTTAGTCTTGGGGCTGTATAATCTCCATTAGGCTTGCTTCCATTCTCTGGCTTCCATTGTTCATGGATTGTCCAGTTCATGGGTGTATTTCAGAACCTATACCTGTGGAAGTTGACTTTTTCTCTAACTCACTGTTGAGCTTTTCTGAAGCTCTTAATGTTACGCAATGTGAGTCTGCAGATTGAAGCTAGGTGAGTTAACATCTTGAGTACCACGGTCTGACTTTTATGTCCCTGTTATTCTGGTATCCACTATTATGTGGTGTTTTGCCAGTATTGCATTCTCATTTATTTTACTATGTGTGTATCCAAAGGGGGTTGTAGTAACATTAAGGGTTTCTTAATCATTTCTGTTCTTATGTTTCTAACTATTTTTCTACATCCTGTATGCAACACAGGTAAAATAGGGTTAAACCTGCACTTTTCCAGAGGACAGGGCACTTGGAAAAAGACAGGGCCTTTGAGGTGGAGACTCCCTCCTCTTCCTCCAGATTAATCCTTCCCACCTTCCCAGACTGAAGTAGCCTTTCAAACAAGAGGTGCAAGCTGCAATTTCTCTTAGATTTTAGGTGTAGGGTTTTTTTTAACCTTACATATTCAGCTATATAATTCCCAATTAGGCAGGCTCCCTGGAGATGGGTTGCCCAGTTCACAGAAGTATTTCTGAAACGTTTCCTTGTGGAGGTTGATAAGTATGATTTCTTCAATCTACAGAAAAGGGTAGAATTAACCATTGAAGCACCATGATGCTATCTACTTATGTCACCTTACATTGTTCCTTCTCATTTGATCCTGTTATGATGGTGGCTGCTGCCATTTTTTAAAATGGTCTTTTCCCTTTCAGGGATAGTTCCAAATTGAAGGTTTATTTGTTCTTTAACCTTTCTCTCTTTTGACATTAATATCTATTGCAGAAACGTGTTTGCTTTTTAACTGCATATTCCACAATTGTTGGGACTTTTCACCTTTATTTAGTTACATTTGAATTTTAGATACACAGTCCCTTGAATGGGAGGTTGCACTGTGGCCATCTTTATTCCATAGAGATTAATGGGAACACATGTTGCACAAGGGGCAGAGAGGGCTCCTATTTACCGTCTGACCTTATTCTATTCCATGGTCAGCATTGATCATGTTCAGAGAGTGGCTGGAGAGACACCGTTCAGTATAAGCAAAGTATAGAACAAACTATATTTCCCAGAATCCCTCATTTCCCAGTCTTTATTTTCTGATTGGCTGCCTTCTTATTCTACCATTGCTTATTCTGCACAGCAGCTTTTCTCTCTTCTAGTATTTAACCCCTTTGTAGTCAGATAAGTACACTTTCTGTGTAGTTTTTCTAAACATGTCTGATCCCAAGAGACACATGGGGAAACCCAAACCTAAAGATTCAGGGTCCCCCTTAACACCTTTAGCTAATTGTTCCTCGTGTCATACTGGCTCTCCAGTATTAAACAAGCATTTTCTTGGGTTAAAACCCTGATGTCCTCTGTTGTATCCGTTCCATCATCCATCCAAGGTGTTCTCCACTCACAACGACCCATGCCTCCTAGCAGACACATTGATCCTGTCTTCAGCGGCCACTTTCAGCTAGCTGGGGACTGATAAAGAGGAAATAAATTCTTCATTGTCCTTTGGGGATACCTATGAGGCTGACCCTTACCCCTCAGCTGAGGGACACATCAAAGCCATGTGGGAGACCCTTCAGGTCTCTGAGGCCTCTGATGTACAGTGAAGAAGATCCCACATCTTACAGAGACACAAGAAAGACTACCCAGTCTTTCTTCCCAAGAGAACCTTCGATTGGGTTTTACTGGGAGAATGGAAGACACCAGATTAGACTATTTTCCATAACAAGCATATTTCCAAAGTCTACCCTTTTTCTGTTGGGGCTGTAATGCCAGCGGACTTCCCCAAATGTGGTTGATCCCTTCCTTACTGTTCTTTACTGGGTTAACCCTTCCACTCCTGTAATGCTTATTTGTGTGTGTTGGGTGCTTTGTGAGGGCTTATTTCTGCTCCCCCATTACTAGGATCTCTTCCCACAGGTGTTCCCTGGGGGTTTCTTACTTTATTCTTTTAGTTGAACTGAATTCTATGTGGTGGCTGCTTTAAGAACCAGAGTCCTGGCAATCTTTGCTCCATTGACTTCTATGGGGAAAAATTCTCTTGGACATATCACTGCAACAGTTTGCGCTCTGTCTTCTTGTCTCCTCATGCCGTATCAGCCAGTCCACTTTCTCAGTGTCCATGGAGTTGTAGGCATTGCTAGGCAACAAGCAATAGAGAAGACTACATTTCCCAAAATGGCAGTTTCTTGGGCTTTCCTCCAATTGGCTGTAATTTTTTTGGTGGCCACCTTCACTTGCTTATCCTACACAGAGCTTGACTCTCCTTTTCCAGATTAACCCTTCTCATACGAGGTATGTGTATTTTTTTTGTATTTTGGGGTGTTAGCTGTGTTGTAGGGACATTTAATCTAGCTTTATCTAAGTTGTAGACGTTTTTTCAGGGATATGCTTGACACTAATTGCATATGGGTAAATCCAAGGCAGAAGATTCAGGGACTCCTTCACTTCCCTCCTCACTCACTATTTGTTATGTCATACAGGGTTACCAAGGGAATATTTGGAGCCTTTGTGCCCCTCAAGTGCTGTGGCCCCCTACTACACCACTGGGGCCCAGCACTGAAGAAGAGCCTGCATCAGTTAGGACACCACTCTCTTCAGTGGCACAAATCCCTTCCTCAGTTCAGGAGATTCTCCATTCTTGGAAACATATGCCCACCTTCAAACAGGTTAGACCCATAATCAAGGAATATGAGGATACGGATACTTCATATTCTTATGGAGATTCCTGTGAGGCCGATCTGGGCCCCTCAGCTAAGGGGTTCATCAAGAAAGTGATGGGGACCCTTCAGGTCTCTGATGCAACAAATGGGTGATCTCCATCTCTTGACATTTTCCAGAGATGCAGGAAGACAACCTGTAATTCCACCCAATAGTACTCTTGATCAAATCCTTATGCACAAGTGGAAAACTCCTGATAAGAGACTTTTCCTTAACAAATTCTTCTTTAAAGGGGATGTATCACCTTATAAAAAGCTTTACCATCCACTTTGCTAATAAAAGTTATTACATGGAAGCTGAGTTTTTAAAAAAAAAAAAAAATCAAAATACTTATAAAGATATTCCATCTTGAAGTGCAGAAGAGCTTTGCCGAAGCATCAACGTGTCCCAGTATAATGCTAATTGCAACTTGCTTTAACGCTTGGAGCTGTTCACAGTACACCGAAGGGAAGCATGAATGCGCTCCCTGGGGCAGCTGGGAGGTAGATGAGAGGAGAAATACGATGTGCTGTTGAGCACATAATGCGGAAGTGCACAGCACAGTACAGAAGAGGGGATATCTTTATAAGTATTTAGATTTAAAAAAAAAAAACAAACTCAGCTTTCCTATAATAACTTTTATTAACAAAGCAGAATGTAACAGCTTTTTATAAGGTGATACATCCCCTTTAAGAGATACCCTTTTATGGCTGAGACTTTGCAGCAGTGGGCTTCTCACCTTCAGTTGACTTCTCTATCTCACGACTGGCAAAGAACACTGTCCTTCCCCTGGCAAACACTTTGAGGCTCAAGGACCAGGCTGATAAGAGGCATGACTCCTTACCAAGGCTATTTTTTCAGCTACCTGCTGCGTCTGCTTGAGTCAACAGGGTTGTAACTGTTTGGAGTGATCATGTTTCAGGTGCCCTGCATGCTGACATCTCTAGAGAGGACTTATTGGTACATCACCAAGGCTTTGTTTGATGCAGCCAGGTTTTCCGCGAAGATTTGGTCTGTGGGCCAATCTTTCAAGATGTCACTGGTGTCCTTCCCTTTTCAGGGTTAGGCTTTATTTGTGCTTCCTCAGCTTTCCAGCAAACGTTCCTATATGTGTGGAAAGCACATGGTTTTCGTCCCTGTCGCCCTCCACCAAATGGGGATGTAGAGAGAGAAAATCTATCAGACACACCCAGCCACAAAGCCCAGACAGTCCTGATAGCCCAATCAATCAGCTGCACAGCCTGTCTGACAAACCAGCCTCCACATGACTCACGGAATCCTGGTCTGTCATTGCCTGTAGGGGGCAGTCTCTGTCTTTTTTAGAGACACATGGGCATCCTCAGTAACATAAGAACACAACTGAATAATGTACAGATAGCAGCTAGGAAACATGGGGTTCTCCAGATCCCAAAGTGTAAGGCAAAAGCCTTAATGTGAGCTAAAACAAAAAATAAATCCTGCTCTCCTCCATACAAATTATCCAAATGTGAACCCTGTATAAAGCATATTTCAAATTACTGTGTTAATAAATTTGAGGCTTTTCATTGTAAATTTTGGCCAAAATATGTTTAAGCTCTCCCACCTCATCAAGGTACCCCAAATTTAGGTGAGTACCTATCCATTAATTTTTTATTTTTATATTTTTTTATAATTGTACAATTTTTTTTGTGTCAAATTGCTCCTGAAGATTTTGTGAATGCATTGAGCATATACCTAAATAAAAACACATAGAAACACACTTTCTCCTGAAGAATTATTGTATATGAAACACGTTGAGCCTATTTTAAAAACATATGGACACAAGGGGCTTGCAATTGCTTAGAACTGCAAAAAGACATTAGGCCAGACAAGCAAAACAACTGGCCAAAAAAAAAAAACATAGGTTATATGCTCTTTATTTAATAAAGGGTGCAATTGTTGCCCCCATGCTGGGGGTGTCATGAGGGGTCATAATACCCCTCTTGAGGTCTGAAGTACTTTTTTAATACAAATTACATATATAATTTAAAAAAAAAATTGTTACACATAAATTAAATATTTAATTACATTTTCACACAAATTACTTATATAATAAAAACAAACACCTTTTTTATACATATACAGGTTGCCTATTAACCCTATGAGTACCAGAGGGGTAGCAACCACATTACAATACCTCTCTGGTACTCATAGGGTTAATCTTGCAATACAAAATATGAGGGCGTGTCGAATATAATAGGAGAAGAAAAATGTCAGATAAAAATGGTGAAAGAAAGTCATGGGAGCACTGTAGTTGACTTTTCAAGAGGGGGTTAAAATGTCGGATGTACAATATTCGTTGAATTAATATGGTGAAAGAGCACAGTAAGTCGGATTTGGTAGTGGAAGGGTTAATTGTCGATTATTAACAATATTTGTCAGATTAATGTGGTGGAAGAAAGCACTGTAAGATGACTTTTAAAAGGGGGGTTAACACTGCACTTGATCTTTGTGCTGTCAAATGTACGCCTATTTCCTTGGACTTTGACATTTTGCACGTTTTTTTGCAGGCGGTAGTCAGAAAAAAGCAGACAGCTCCAGTTTTGTTACTACTCTGAAAAGTGATGTCTACGCCAGTTTTGTTTTACTGTGGTTCTGCAATAGAATACCGACGTAACACATGTTTGCAAAATTCACGCTACTTGTTTTTCTTGTAACGCCGGTTTTAGCGCGGGTAATAGAATCGAGACCACAGTCTCATATCCATCTTGAAACCGAAGACTTAGAGGCTGCTTTGCCTTTGAATTTTCCAAAGAAATGAATGAATAAGGCCTCTGAATCACAAATTTCCTTGGTTCCATCTAGCTAATAAGAAAGACATTCAACAAAGTCTAAGTTGCGAAATTGTCTCTCTTTTTCCCATGAAGGAGCGGAGAACAATTTCCTGGTTAATATGGAAATCTGAGACCACTTTTGACCTGAAAGAAGGATGAGTCCTGAGTACAATCTTACCTGATGAAAAATGATATAGGGTGGTTTACACGATAGGGATTGTAGTTTTCCCGATACCGTTCTGGTTCACTTTTGAAATGTTGCATGCCCCATTGCGCATCTTAAAATGTCACATTTGTTTGGTCGCGTCAATGCGAATGACACATTCACAACATCGCATGTTAAAGAGTCGCAAGTTCAACATGTCGCCTTCTGTATGTCGTCTGTGTCAAAATATCGATCACATGTTGAAGTTAGGTGCACCTAAGGACACAATAAGGATGCAGTAAGGGATGCATTAAGGATGCAATAAGGACGCATTCAGAGTGAAATAAGGATGCACCTTGAAGTTAGGCACACATAAAGATGCATTATTGATGCAATAAGGGCTCATTCAGAGTTAAGAAGATTAAGGGTGTGACTTGTACAGAAACTATTATGACACAATACCCAATATGCAAAGTAATTACATCTAGTAATTACATTTGCTACCTGCAGTGATAAGATAAAATACGTAGTAGTGAAAAATATCAGCAAGTTATGTGTCTGGTAGTGTGCTTAATTTTTATAGTTATACTCATTGGATACTTACGAGGAGGAGAGGGTGAAGCTGCTGCAGAGGGCCTTCTGTGTCCTGGTGTGCATGCTACAAATCAAGTGATAAAAAAAGGTTAGCAATACATAGTAGTTAGCGATTTGTGACCTACATTTTAAAGGCTTGTAATGGTACTTACAAGGAGGAGGTGGAGCAGGCCTAGAGAGCCTTCGGGATGCTTTGAGGCCCATAACTACATTGCTAAAAATTAGACATGAGCGAATTCATTCGGAGACATTCGGATTTCGTCGAAAATGGGGTCATTCGGAGACATTCGGCTAATCCGAAACTCAAGGGTCATTCGGAAAAAATGATCTGACTCCGAACAGCCCAGGTCCGAAATTCGTCGAAAGTTTCGGAAGTTTCGGCAATCGACACATTTCCAAAAGTTTTGACTACTTTTGACCAGGACTTTTTTGTACTTCCTGTGCGCGCTCAATTACTTTCCCTCCATAATTTTCCCTCCATGTCTCTAGTCCAATTCCATTCTCCGTTTCATGCACTACTTCCCTCTTTTGTCTGTATTTGAATAGCCTTCTTCGTTTCATGATGGGGGTTGGACTAATGACACAGTCACACAGACAGACAGCCTGCATTTCCTCATTGGGTTGTTGGAGCTCAGAGAGAGAAGAGATTAGAGAGTGTACAGTTGTTGTGTAGGCAGGCAGGTAGCATTAGGCTAGGCATAGGTAGGCAGCCAGCATTAGTTCCAGTTATTGCCACTGCAAGAGCAAGTAATATTTGTTCCTGTGCAAAATATAAAAAAAATTAGGTATTTGTTTGAATACAGGGCCGGCCCTTACACGGGTCCCAGTGGGTCCATGGACCCAGGCGGCACTTTGACAGGGGCGGCAATTTGCCGTCCCATAGCATGTTTATTTTGTGATCTTCCGCCAGTTCTGTGTTGCAGGGTGTCCCATCAGTGTGACTGTCAGCAGCCGGGCAGCCCTATGCTCACTCAGTGGCGATGCCTGCTGGCTGCTTCAGTGACGTGAATTATGTGATAGTGAAACATTATGCCTATTTTGTATTGTTTATCGCCCACATAAAGTCAAGACTTGAGTAAACAGGTCTACCGTCCCAGATTTGCTAGAGAGGTTTTACAAATACAGGAGGGTGCCCCCTGTACAAAATGAGTCTAAACATTTGGGATCCCTAGTATGAGTGCACAACAGTGCATGATGTGTCCTGAACAGGATTGCTGTGAGGTGTCTCCACCCAGAAGGTGCTGGCCGGGCTGAGCTTCAACATTGCGACAAGTGACCAACTAAGAGCACTGTGCCGTGCAGCCATAGCATCACCCCCTCCTACTCTCCGGGTCCCGCTGACTGGCAATAACATGTGAGTCACTAAGAGATCTGAAGCCTTTCTGGAAGTCCTTTCACTTGGAAAGGGGCTAGGTATTACTTGGGGGAGTTGCCTCGTGTGTAAATAATTTCTAGGTGGGAGATGAATGTGCATCACTTATATGTTTCCTAACAGTAGTTAGAATACAACTCCCATCATCCCCTGATTATGACATTGGGAAATGCCCAGCAATTACCGTAGAGCCCTGTATTGCACACTCACGGAAAACGGTGATATTGCTATACTAAGACAATGCTATTGACCCCTCTTCAGTACAGATGTCAAGCATTTTTTTTATTTCTCTCCTGTGTTGCAGTTTGTTCACAACAGAATGTCTCAATTTTTCTTTTTAACACATTACATCTATCACATTACAATCATTGATGTTTATTCTTGATGTAGTATGAAACTCTACAATGTATATACACATAGAGTTATCTGATAGGGGAAATCAGGATAGGAAAACGAGAGAGAGGAATTTGGGTACTAAAGAGGGACAGTAGGGTAGGAGGCTGGTACCAGAAAATGAAACCTTAATCTTTACCCATGTACTAACATAGAATGTGACATGTAGTTTGTCCATGTTCGAGTCGACCACTTGTGTTGAGTAGGATGTGACAGGCATGGGTTTTCGATGTCGAGCATATGCTAAACTGAATGACATACATGAGGTTTCGATGTTCGAACATATGCTATATTAAAGGACAGGCATGGGGTTTCGATGTTCGAACATGCTAAATTGAATGACAGGCATGGGTTTTCGATGTTCGACGTTTGCATTGTGACTGGCATCTCATGCTAGAGTAGAGGTGAGATGCACAGACTTTCAATGTATGACAATGTCCGTTTTTGGGATGGATCTTTTTCTAAATGCACACCCTGTCTGCAAATAATGATAGCAGCGTGCACGGAGGCGCACTGCTATAATTTAACCCATGTTAAATTCGGCCGAATAATTCGGAATGGATCAGAATTTCGTCCGAATCGAATAGGCCCGGTCCGAAATTAGGATCATCCGAATTAGAAAAGAAAAAATTTGTTCGAATTTTACCGAAAATTTTGCCCGTGCACAAGTCTACTAAAAATGTCAGTATGTGTACTATAATTCAAAATTATTGTGTACTGCGTACATGCCATACAATATACTTACCTTTAGGCTGTAGGCTCATTGATGCGGTGGCCACCTGAGGATCAGGAGAGGTTCTTCAGGGGTTGCTTGGGTGCTAGGAGGGAAGTTAAAAAGCAAAGTGTATGAACATGGAAAAACATATGAATTACAGTTATGTTACAACCAACACATCCCTCCCAGCAATAAAAAATCATACTATACATACCTGCATGAATAGTGTGCAGTACTCCTGACTCTCGTCTTTTGAGGTCAGACCATGTCTAAAATGTGCCTGCGAAATGCAGAGTCCACCTTGTCCCTGAGCCTATCTGGGAGATACTTGGCCATATAGCAGACAAGTATCCCCAGCAGGGCTGGATTTACATCTCAGGAGCCTGTAGGCACAGAAATTTGAAGCGCCCCCCCCATGAGCCATCTGCACTGGGTACCTCCACAATGCTCCTAATCTCCACGTTGCCCCCCCATCATCTCCACATTGCCCCCATCGTCTCCATATACCATATTGCCCTCACATTGCCCCCATCAGCTCCATACTTCCCCCATCATCTCCATATACCATACTGCCTTCACATTGCCCCCCATCAGCTCCATATTGCCCTCACAATGCCTCCAATCAGCTCCATATTGCCCCATCAGCTCCACATTGCCCTCACAATGCCCCCCATCAGCTCCATATTGCCCCATCAGCACCACATTGCCCTCACAATGCCCCCCATCAGCTCCACATTGCCCTCACATTGCCCCCCACCCCATCAGCTCCAACTTGCCCCCACCATCTCCATATTGCCCTCCATTGGCTCCAACTTGCCCACTATTAGCTCCACATTGCCCCCCATTAGCTCCACATTGCCTCCCCCTGTTGTCCATTTCCTACCTCCCTGTAGGAAATCTGTATGTGCCTCCTTTGGCACAGTCTTGTACCTGATGGAGCTCCCGCGCTGTCTCCTATTCAGGAATACAGAGCGCTGGGAGATGATGTCATCTCCCAGCGCTCTGCATTCCTAAAGAGGCAACGAGGGAGCTCCATCAGGTACAAGACTGGGGGGGCGGGCAATGTGAGTGGGTGCCGCCGGCGCAGCCAGCGAAGTGGCTACTTTTTTTTTTTTGTAAAAAGAATATTTAAAAAAAAAAAAAAATACAAATGGCAGGTGCCTAATGGCAAATCCGGCCCTGATCCCAGAGCTCCGCATTTGTGAATGAAGGCTCTCTAGGCATTTTGTATGGCTGGCTGAATGACTGGCATTCATATCTCGTTCTCGTCTTGTTGTGGCACAATGTTTTTGTACTTCCTGTTTTGTGTTCAACAGTGATGCACTTCCTGTTTTGAGTGCGCAGAATAAATGACGCAGTTTTGATGCAATGTGTCATTATTGAGCCCTTTATGAGTCACTACAGCACCCTCCTTTTGTAATATGTGTACATGTCACATTTGCTCTGTTAATGCACCCTTACCTTTTGTAATATGTGTTACATTTAAGTGTTAATGTGCCCTTATTGAGCCCTTAATTGCCCTGCTTCCTTATTGCACTTTTATTTTGTGTTAATGCATCCTTATTGTGAGCCAGAGATGTGATCGACATTTTGAAGGCAACATGTTGTGCACACAGTTTTGACAAAATGCGTTATTATTCAGCCCTCTATGCGTCACTTCAGCTCCCTCTTTTTGTAATGTGTGTACATGTCACATTTGCTCTGATAATGTGTCCTTATTTTCTGTTAATGTGTCCTTATTGAGACAGTTTAAAAGGATACTGTGATCGACATTTTAACACAAACAATGCATCCTTATTGTGTCCTTATTTTCTGTTAGTGCATCCTTATTGCACCTGCTTCCTTATTGCGCCCTTATTGCACCCTTATTGAGACATTTTAAAAGGATACAGTGATCGACATTTTAAAACAGGCGACATGTTGTACAAGGTGACATGTTGAACTTGTGACTGTTTAACATGCGTCATTGTGAATGCGTCATTCGCATTGACGCAACCAATCAAATGCGACATTTTAAGATGCGTGATGTGGCATGCGACATTTCAAAAGGATACCATTCTCCCTCCCTCCCGGCTGATGTGATGGCTGTAAGAAAAACTGTTTTAAGAGACAGGTTCTTAATAGGGGTCTTATACATGTGTTCAAAGGAGGAAGAACCTGCTAGCTGCTCTAGAACCAGATTTAAATCCCAAGGAGGGATAACGTCTCTGATTGTTGGTCTAACTTTTCCCACAGCCATAATGAATCTCTTAACCAAAGGATCCTCAATGAATTGTGTAGCCAGTGTATCTGATAGTGCTGAGAGTTGAACCTTAAGAGAGTCCTGCTTGAGCCCTAAGGAAAAACCCTTTTGCAAGAAGTCAAGAATTCTGGCTGAGGATATGTCTTGGTTAGAGATCTTGTTTTCTAAATACCATGATCTGAACATTTTTCACACTAGTGACTACCGCTCAGTCTCCAGGCCATCAGTTGCAAAAACACTGGTTTGGGATGATAGATGGGCCCCTGGGTGAGGAAACTGTGCAACATTGGTAGAGGCCAGGGTGGAGCAATCAATATTTGGACTAATCAAGCACACCAGACTCTTCTGGGCCAATCTGGAGCATCTAGAATAACCTCTGCTTTTTCCTTCCTTACTTTCCTGAGGACATGTAGAATGATGGGGATTGGAGGGAACACATAGGTTAGTCTGAATTTCATCCTTAAAGCATCCTGGTCCAGAGCTTCTGAATTCTTCCATCTTGCAAAGGATCTCCTGCATTTCTTGTTGGCCTTTGAGGCCATGAGATCCACTTCTGGACGTCCCCACTTTTTTATGATCTTTTGGAAGACTGTCCTTTAGAGACCACTCTCCCTGATCTATTTTCATCCTGCAAAGGTAGTCTGCGTGGATATTCAGATTTCCTGATATGTGAGATGCTGTGAGGTTTGCTAGATTTTTTTCTTCCCACTGAAACAACTTGGTTGCTTCCACCATCAGACTTTTCCTTGTGCCCCCCTGATTCTTTAGATAGATCATTGTGGCCTGATTGTCTGATCTTACCCAGGCAGATTTGCCTTGCAGTTGGGTTTTTAATTTTGTCAGAGATTTTCTTACTGCTCATCTCTAGGATGTTTATATGCAGGTGTTTTTCGACAAGAGTCCAGGTACCCTGGATTGACAGAGACTTCCATATTGCTTCCCACCCTTAAAGGGATAGTAATACTTCATTTTAACATTATTTTATTTTGTAGGCATTAAAAAAACATGAAGAATGATATAAGTCTTATCTCTGAAACCTTTATGGTTTAAGAGATATTCACAAACAAAGTATCTCCCCCCTGTTCAACCAGATCAGAAGGGAGATGCCCAGGTAGACTGCTGAGAGGGACAATCTTCAATTAAGATAATGGAAAAAGCTGAAAAACTTGTCAAGGGGGGAAGGGCTTTCATTGTTTTCATACAAAGAAAATTGTCCCCTTCTGTTATCTGTACTGTCATACAACCAGACTCACATCTGAGAAGAGATGGCTTACACTAGGTAAAAGGGGCGGGGAGGGGAACTTTGCTTGTGAATATCTCATAAACCATAAAGGTTTGAGAGATAAGACTTATATCATTCTTCATGTTTTTTTAATGCCTACAAAATAAAATAAAGTTAAAACGAAGTGTTACTATCCCTTTAAGGCTGGTATCTTTAGTCACCATTTCCCATTCTGGATCTAGGTGAGGATTACACTTTTTTAGATTTCTGATTATTGACCGCCAAAGTAGTTCCCTTCTGGCTGAAGGAAGAAGGGGGAATTCCTTGGTTTGGATTGCATGGATTCCTGTCCCAAAATCTTAAAAAATAGTTTTGAATATCTCACACGTGGTATCATGACCATGGTATTATCTGGATTGTTGATGTGATCTTTCCCTGAAGAATCATACATTTTTGAGCCAATGGTCTGATCAAACGTCTGAAGGAGTGAATTTCTTATCTTTGCAATCTTGTCTTCTGATAGCAAGGTCGTCATTAATATTGTGTTCAGATGAACTTCTAAAAAGACAGGTTTCTGATGTGGAGTCAGACTGCTCTTTTGGAAGTTTATTATCCAACCTGATTCTGTTAGGTGACTCAGGGTTTTGAGTATTTGATCCTACCGGCTGGGGAGGAATCTAAGCCCATTCTACTGCCATGGAGTGGACACACAAGAAATATAACGTAAAAACCCCAGTGAATAATGCACAGATACCAAGTAGGAAAGAACGGGTTCTTCAAATCTCCAAATGTAAGGCCAAAGCCTTAAAGCAATGAGCTAAAACAAAAAAGAAATCCTGCACTCCTCCATACAGATTATCCAAATGTGAGCACTGTATGGAGCATATATCAATACTGTGTTAATGAATTTGAGGCTTTCGTTGCAAATTTTGGCGAAAATATGTTTAAGCTCGCCCACCTCATCAAGATGCCTCAAATTTATTAACACAGTAATATAATATATGCTGTATGCAGGGTTCACATGTGGATCATTTGTATGGAGGAGCGCATGATTCTTTTTGTTTTATCCTCAGTAATGGACCAGTAGGTTTTATAGTTGGTATCTGAGGGATACTGCATATATTTAAATAGTTTTAATATCCATTCCTCCATATTGCGTCTTCTCCTCAAAGGTTCCAAGGAACCCAGACAAAGCAAAGTTATTCCATGAAGATGTAACCAATCTAAAGGGAAAGCAGGTACTGGTGCCAGTCCCAGTCCAAGAGTGCATTTCAGGTTTCTATTCCAACCTTTTTGTGGTCCCCAAGAAGGACAAAAGGACTTTACTTTTGGTCTATCATCTTGTCCAAGGATCTTCATGTCCAATTTGGCAGGCCACATTCGTACTCAAGGAATTTCCATGATTCCTTATCTAGACAACCTTTATTTAATTTTCCTTAAGAGATTATCTTACGCTCACATATTCAGGAGTGCGTCCTGTTACTGGAGTGATATGGTTGGATACTCAATCTCAAGAAGTCTTCTCTTGTGCCTTTCCAGGTTCTGCAGTTCTTAGGCGTGAGATTTTATACCCTCTAGGGGAGAGTATTTCTTACAGAGGACAAGATCTGTCTTTGTCCCTTCCGGTATATCAAGCAATTTCCTGGCCATCAGTGATGATGCGGGAATACACAAGTTCCTTTGCCTCCTAGTTTCAGAATTAATAGATATTGGTTTCACATAAGGGAATTGCAGTTAAACATTCTCAGGAAATGGCCCAGACAACATTCTCACCTGTCTCATCTCATATCTCCACAGTCACAGGAAAACCTTTGCTGGTGGCCTCAGCACTCCCATCTGACACTGGGACATCTATTTATCACCCAGAGTGCATGGTGGTCACCCTGGACATCAGCCTGATGGGCTGAGGGGCTACACTAGGTGCACAGGGGTCAGTGTTCTGGAAGTGAAAACGATTTGTCTATCGGCCCATCACTGGTCTCAGTCTGTCCAGATCACCAGTGAGAATTCAGTCAAGCAATGTGACAGCAGTTGCTTTCTGTCAAGGAGGAACCAAAGTGTTTCAGAATGGATGGAAGTTCAGGAGATCCTGTAGAGGGCCAAGACTCATGTTCTGGCTATCTCAGCGCTTCACATCTCAGGCATAGAAAACCTGGTCCAACATCTGGATCCCAGAAATTGAGTGAATCTCATGGCATTTCTCACAAGGTTCTGTTCTGTGCCAAGTCAAGGGATCCTCTAGCTTTTGCCATGGATGCAATATTAGTATCTTTTAATTTTCATGTGGCTTATGTGTTTTTTTCGACCTCCCTGATCCACAGGGTGCTGATAGAGGTCAAGATGGAGAGACCTCAAGTCATCCTGATCGCTACCCTTCAGGCCCCTTTCAGCCTGGTTCTCAAATCTACTTAATCTATCCATTGCAGGTACTTTCCACCTCTACCTGAGACCAGATCTCCAGACCCAAGCTCCAGAATGTCACCCTCAGGTGGAGAAATTGGCTTTTGAAGGCCTGGCTCTTGAAGCCAGCATCTAGAAGGAAAATGCCTATTTTCAGATGCTGTCATTTCTACCATGCTTCAAGTTAGAAAACTGATTTTGTTCAAGGCCTATCATAGAGTTTGGTCCCCTGTTCTATCAGTGGTGTGCTGATAGTTGTGATTTCACGCATGGCATTCCAGTCTTGGATTTGGCTTATTTCAAGATGGTGTTAACAAAGTCACAGCCCTAGTCTGTCAAGGTACAGATCTTGACTCTCTGACCTTTTCCAGAAATGTATTGCTTAGATTCCTGATGTTAAGACCTTTGTGCAGTGGGGGGGGGGGCGGCCATGCATATCCTGTCTTTTGGGATCCCACTCCTCCATGCAACTGGAATTGGGAGTGCTCCAGGAACCTGCTTTCAAACCTCTTTCAGCTGCATTACCGCATTTACTGATGCTCAATACTGCTTATCTTTTGACTATTGTGTTTGTGTGGCAGGTAGTTGAACTTCAGACTTTGTCTTGCAAGTCCCCCTTTCCAGTTTTTCACAAGGACAAGGTGGGTTTACAAACTCCATGGGGCATTTTGCCCAAGGTCATTTCAGGGTTTATCATCAACCTGGAAATTAACATCCCTTCTTTCTATCCAGCTGCATCTTAGATGTGTGACATTGCTTGACTTACTACATTCATCGCACGCAGCATTATGACAAATCTGACTTTTTGTCATCTCTAAGGGCCAGCATGTGGGCCAGGCTGTGTCTAAGGTTACCATTGCTTTCTGAATCAAGATGACCATCCATCAGCTATATGGCCATCTTTCCATACTTTCACCAAACACTACCCCATGAATGTCCTGACCTTGTCTGAGGCCAGTCTGGGCAGTTGCTTGTATAAGGAGCTAATTACTTTTTCCTTTACGTAATTCTGAAACCTGTTTGTATTTGTTCACTCATTTGGAATGTAAGTTAGGTGTCTGTCACCCAGTTAGTCTTGTGGGATACTGGTTTACAGTGGAGGGTTTTGCACATTTTCCCTTCAAGGAATCTTGGTGGATAACTTAGGTATATCCCCCCTGGTTCCTGTGTTCTACATTGGGCCACAGAAAAAAATATGATTTTAGTGTACTGACTATTAGATCCTTTACTCTTAAACCATGTGACCGGACTCCCAAAAACCATGAGGTTTAAGTTCCCATGCAAAGTGGTCGCTTGGGATCTTAATTCAGAGGATTTCCTTCTTTCCACTCACTCTTGTTTCTTTCTGCTACTTTGCTAGATGTCAAAATCGAAGGGCTGGAGTAAATCTGGAAAGGAAGATGGAAGTCTCTGCCTCAAAGGCCCTGCCTATCTTGAACTACCCTGCCATCTAAAAGAGAAAACCTTACCCCATGGTTCCTGTTCCTGGTACATGTATATGGTAACATGTAACCATATGAATTTAATGTTAATGTTTCAGCCCCCTCAAGGGCCTTCCTCAAGGCAGTCTTGATCTAATTTTTTTTTTAATTTTTATTAAGTCCTATCAAGTGCTCATATAATATGGTTACATGTTACCATATACAACCAAATACACACAGTTTTATGTAGCACCTAAGCAATTTGTTGTCCATTATCTTTTTACTAGTATTTGAGTGTACATCTTCACCTTTTGTTATATGTATGTATGTATGTATGTATGTATGTGTATCTATTAGTGTTGAGCGAGCATGCTCGGCCGATGCTCGGATCGGCTCGAGCATCGCTCTGCTCGGCACATGGCGGTACTCGTACGAGTACCGCCATGTGCTCGCCCGCCATGTTCGGGTGGCAGGGATCTGTGCCGAAGGAGGCACAGATCTTACAGACGCTCCGCTGGACCACCAGGGACTGGAGGTAGGGGACATGTGGAGATGGAAGGGGGCATTGCGGAGATGAAGGGGGCATTGCGGAGATGAAGGGGGACATTGTGGAAGGGGGACATTGTGGAAGGGGGGCATTGCGGAGATGAAGGGGGACATTGTGGAAGGGGGACATTGTGGAAGGGGGGCATTGCGGAGATGAAGGGGGCATTGCGGAGATGAAGGGGGACATTGTGGAAGGGGGGCATTGCGGAGATGAAGGGGGCATTGCGGAGATGAAGGGGGACATTGTGGAAGGGGGACATTGTGGAAGAGGGGCATTGTGGAGATGAAGGGGGGCATTGACCAGGCACCCTCCCCTCATCAGAGCAGGGGGTGCCTGGTGTAATGCTCGAGTCCTCCCATTCAATTCAATGGGGCTCGGGTGCTCGGCCGAGCACTCGAGCCTCCGGGGGTGCTCGGTCAGAGCACCCGAACCCCCGAGCATCGGGGTGCTCGCTCAACACTAGTATCTATATATATAGATATAAATATAACACTCTCTCTACAATACCTATTCACGATGGTGCACAGGAAAAAGACAAATACAAGAAGTAAATAGAAAAATGGGAGCGTGCTAGTAGAAAAAAATATACAATTAAATAAATAATAAATAGACAAGGGATATAAAATAACATAGACTAACACAAACAGTCCTTCTGCGTCCAAAAGGACTGATGACGCTAAAACGAAAAACAGTGAATTCACTGAAAAAAAATAAAAAACTCAAAAATCACCCTGAATATTACTGTTCACCTTCTGGCTTCTATGTGTTAGGCTATATCGAGTCTGTGCTCTCAGATGACTCCAAGCAGGAAGGTGTCAGTAATGTTATAGTTAATCTCTATGTTATTTTATATCCCTTGTCTATTTATTATTTACTGTATTAAATTGTATATTGGATGTACAGAATTGTCTAGAATGTTGTATATTATAGCATTAACAATTCCCTTCGCTGGAACTTAGGGAAGAGGAGGGGGAAGAGAGAGAGAGAGAAAAATATGTTTGTGTACTTGAAAACAGGACATTCTTCCCGAAGCAAAACACACAGTTTAAGTTGCAAACAGGGGTGTCTTTTAGGTTTTGTTGTGTGGTCACCTCTTCCCAGCTGCAAACAGGGGTCTCCTTTAGGTTTTGTTGTGTGGTCACCTCTTCCCAGCTTTACTTATTTTCTTGCATCTTTGCTGTTCTGTCCTCCTTACACGAAGCTGAGGTATAATTAGACAGGCAGTTAAACTCTCTTCCCTTAACAAATCATTGAGGCAGATGCTGGATCCTTTTTTCAACTTTTATTGTGGGGAAGTTAGAGTAAAACTGGCAACAAGAAAATAATGTACACTCAGTATATACAGCACATAAAATATTCAATCCTACCAGCAATGCTACACATAGGCTGATAACCAGGACAGAGCTGGATGGTTCTGGAGCTGTACTGAAGCTAGTATACTGTTACAAGGTAAGATGGCTGCTGACATTGTTCCAGTGACCTCATTTCCTAGCCCACTAGGATGATGGGTAGTTATAGTGACTCACAAGTAACAATTTGTCTGTCTAACTAGTCAGAAACTGCAAGCTGTGGTGGACAAGGGCCACCAGATGGTAACACTACAATACACCCTTATGGACAATGACACACACTAAATAAGTATAATAGCATAATATAAAAACCATGTTCAAAGGCACGACACTCCCCACCTGGTATCTTACGGATACCATCTATCATGGTCTGTGACTGAATGGTTGTCACCCAGAGAAAGAAATGTGTCTGGTTTCAGTGATTGCCATTGTCTTAACGTGTTCCCATTCTTGAAACCTTAATGTCCCCTGTGTGTGCATGCATTAGAGAGGGTTGTCCAGTTACCAGCAGTGAATGGGTTGGTTAGTGTGTAGGATGTACAGAGGAATGGTGCCATCCAGTCAGATAGAGGGCGGGGGTAGGGCAAATCTGTGTGGGGAATGTGCATCTTCCCCACTCACATTAGGCTAAGCAGAAAGAGACCTGGTAGATGGTACCTGTGACATCACATCCTGTAGGGGGTGGGTAGAGAAAAACCTGGGAGAGAGGGGGAAGTCAGGGAGAGAGTTGCAGAATGTAGGAGCAGGAGAGAGCCTCTCCCCAGCATGGAGGGGGGTAGCCTGGGGCCAGTCTGGAGTTGGACTGGTCCAGGTGCTTTCTAAAGGTGTACTGGAGAAACTGGGACTGGTGAGTGCTCTCACCGGAAAAGTTAGAGTGAGCGGGCACTGTAAGGCCAGTTCCCCTTTTCAGTTGTGGGCTGTAAGTCAAGGCGGCTTCAGACACAGAGAGAGTACCCTGATGTTCCTATCACAAGGATCTTAGGATGTCTTCCCCAACTCCTCTGCCAGGACTAAAAGATACAAGGAACCTTCATGTGATCCAGCAGCATGTGGAGTGGGCAGGATGCCTACTCTTGCCTCTAGTGGGACTATGAATAAGCTCCAGCATTAAGCTAAAATGGACTGTGAGTATTATTTGTAACTCCTGGCAAGTTATGCAACTAAGAAGAGAACAGCAGAAGTACTTAGGTTTTATGTTTCACCCCTGTTTGTAATTGTTGTCCTATGTTTTGTGCCGTGGCCACCCTAATAAATGCAATTTATTATCTTTTTGTCTGGCTGGATAAATCGCTTAACCCTCGGCCTACCAATAAGTAACCCCTGTGCCCCCCGTCACATGGTCCTTCTAGGGGGAGTAGCAAATTAGTTCAGAGACAGCCCTGAGGAAAGGTTTAGACCCATCTTGTTTGGAGACCTTAACCTCCACTTTCCTGACTTTCCCATCTTTGCTTGGGAACACTTTCTTGATTTTGAAGGCATTTCAGTGTTTATGCATAAGTCTCTTGTTGGACACAATGCATGATGACATTCTTAGCCTGTGTAAGCTCATCCACTGTATATACTTTGTGGCAATAGTGTCAACATCTGCAATGTTCTGATCCTGTAGGTGTGGTTCTAAAGGATCTAGCTCTGTGAATTAAACAGGCTATAGCTCTGTGTAGTGACTTCCAAGTGGAGAATCTAAGGAAGCGTTTGGATCTCAACTGTCTGTTGGAAACTGTAGTGTGAAGTGTTGAAACTTGAGGGCGGATCTCTGCATCAGATTCAGGCTCCAACAGTTCATGTGCATCTCTCACAGGAGTGTTTGGTGCCAGTTTGCACAGTAAGGGTGGCCCTGTGAACCACGTAATGTCTCTAAAGTGAGATGCTGGTACAGCCCTTGTAGTGTGATGTGCTGGGTTGTGGTCAGTTGATACATAATGCCACTGGGTAGGCTGTGTATACTTCCTGATTCTCAGGACTCTGTTGTGTACATAGACATAGAACCTCCTAGTCTCGTTGTAAATGTAGCCTAACACTACTCTGCTGTCAGTATAGAATTCTGTGTCATCGAATTCTACATCTATTTATGATGTAATCAGTTCTGCTAGCTCTACTGCTAGAACAGCAGCACAAAGTTCCAGTCTTGGTATGGTGGGCTCAGGACATGGTGCTAGCTTGGCCTTACCCATTAGAAACCCAGTATGGACTTGCCCTTTTACATTTATTGCCTTAAGGTAGGCAACTGCAGCTATTGCGTTTACTGAAGCATCACAAAATACACATAACTTTCTGGACTGAACATCTGCGGTGGGAATGTGAGCATATGGCCTATGTATGTGTAGGTCAGATAATGCCTTTAAAGAGTCTCTCCATGTTATCCATAATGTCTTTTACTCAGGGGGGAGTGGAGAGTCCAAATCACATGTGTCTGGAGTGAGTTCTCTGACCAGAGTCTTACCTTGGATAGTCACCGGTGCTGCAAAACTGAGTGGGTCATACAGGCTATTTATGGTGGGTAAAACACTTTGCCGTGTGAAAGGCCTTGGCTCTTGGTCAACTTGAAAGGTGAAGGTGTCCGACTTAAGGTCCCAACTGAGTCCTAGGCTGCACTGCATGGGTAGCGAGTCTGTTGCCAAGTCTAGATCATTTAAGTCACTGGCATGATCTTGAGGGGGGAAGGCCTCCGTAACAACTTTGCTGTTTGAAGCTATTTTATGCAGCCTGAGGTTTGAACAGGCAAGCGTACTTTGAGTCCTTTTGAGTAGGCTGATTGCAGCCTCAGGTGATGGAAGCAACTTTAGGCCATCATCTACGTAAAAGTCTCTTTCAACAAACTGCCTGACATTCTGCCCATATTCCTTTTCACCTTCTTGGACAGACCACCTGAGTCCGTAGATAGTGACAGTGGGGGATGGGCTATTGCCAAAAACATGTACTTTCATGCGGAATTCTATAATGTCCTTAGAGGGGTCGTTATCTCTGAACCAGCAGCATCTCAGAAAGTTCCTGTGCTCTTCCTTGACTAGGAAACAATGGAACATTTGTTGTATGTCCGCAACTATGGCAATGGCTTCCTTGCGAAATCTGATAAGAACACCAAGAAGTGTGTTGTTAAGATCCGGTCCTGTTAAGAGGACATCATTGAGTGAGACTCCTTCATGCTGGAAGCTGGAGTCATATACCACCCACATCTTTCCTGGCTTCTTAGGGTGATAAACACCAAAAATTGGTAGGTACCAGCACTCTTCCTTTTCCTTCAGGAGTGGAGCTACCTCTGCATGGTTGTTTTCAAATATCTTGCTCATGAATGAGAAGAAATGTTCTTTCATATATGGTTTCCTTTGAAAGTTGCGCCTGAGTGAAGAAAGACGTCTTAGTGCCTGCTCTTTGTTGTTGGAAAGATGGCGTCTCTGTATTTTGAAAGGCAGCGGTGCTACCCAGAAGTTTGCTTCATCTTTGTAGAATCCTTGTTCTATTATCTCCAAGAAGTTTTCATCTTCAATAGATGGGGCAATTTTGCGGTCTCCATTTGTCCTCTAGAAGACTGTGCATCCCACTTGATCTCTGTCTTTGTCACAGAGATGGTTGCTGGTGTAAATACTTCTTGTAAGTTTAGAATGTACAACATTAGCAGGCTTCTCTCTTACAAGGAATTTGCTAGGACAAGTCTGGAAAAAGGATGGACGCCCATTCTCTAATATCATTGTGAAAAGGGAGTTCACAGCGTTTGGTTTGTGAGCGTTTCCCAGGCAGACATCTCCTATGACAACCCATCCTAGGTCCAGCTTCTGGGCTCCATGTGGGAGCTGTTAATTTGTGTTCTCACCTTGTGGACTCAGATGATATCTTTCCCTAGGAGAAGTGCTATCTGAGCCTGGGGGTCAAGTGCGGGGATGAGATGTGCTATGCTTTTCAGATGTTTGTGATGAAATGCCACCTCAGGTGTAGGAATCTCCTCTCTATTGGTTGGGAACTGATTGCACTCGATTAAGGTTGGCAAGGACATGGATATCTGGCCATCTATGGATTCAATTTGGTAACCAGTGGCTCTTCTTCCAGTTTCTTCACTCACGCCCATACAAGTCTTAAAGGGATAGTAACACTTCGTTTTAACTTTATTTTATTTTGTAGGCATTAAAAAAACATGAAGAATGATATAAGTCTTATCTCTCAAACCTTTATGGTTTATGAGATATTCACAAGCAAAGTTCCCCTCCCCGCCCCTTTTTCCTAGTGTAAGCCATCTCTTCTCAGATGTCAGTCTGGTTGTATGACAGTACAGATAACAGAAGGGGACAATCTTCTTTGTATTAAAACAATGAAAGCCCTTTCCCCCTTGACAAGTTTTTCAGCTTTTTCCATTATCTTAATTGAAGATTGTCTCTCTCTGCAGTCTACCTGGGCATCTCCCTTCTTATCTGGCTGAACAGGGGGGGGGGATACTTTGTTTGTGAATATCTCTTAAACCATAAAGGTTTCAGAGATAAGACTTATATCATTCTTCATGTTTTTTTAATGCCTACAAAATAAAATAAAGTTAAAATGAAGTATCACTATCCCTTTAAGTGAGTATGTTGAGCTGGCTCCCTTGATGTCAAAGATGTAAAAGAAAGCTGAGCTAGCAAGTGATCTGTTACTTTGATCATCCAGGATCGCGTGCAGTCTTACTGCCTTTTCTTTGTGACCTATTGGGTAAACTGTGACAAGACAAATCTTGGAGCAGGATTTGCCATAGAGACCTTCTCCACAGACTCTGGTGCACTGGGGTGTCACTATGGGAGGTACTATGTCTCGGTGCTCCCCGCCGTACTCTTTGGTCTGGTCTGAGGGTATGAGAGTCCATGGAGCCGGCCCTGGGTGAAGAGCTGCATTATGGTCGTTGCTGTCACATTCTGAGCAGTTGATGCTCACTTTGTAGTTCTTTGCAAAATGAGAAGTTGATGCACAGCACCTGTAGCAAATTCTGTTTTCCTTCAGGAAGGTTTTACGGTCTTAGAGAGACTTTTCTCTGAGACTGCTGCTTCAGCAATGGGTGAGGTTTTTTGTATAGAGGGCACTCTCTGCCTGGGTCCTTTGTTGAAGTCTTTTCAGTCTCTACAGTGCCATAAGCTTTACTTGAAGGGTCTGTAGGAGATACACTTGTTTTGTGTACTGCAACAGATGTGCCTTTAAAGTTTCAGGTTAAGGCAGGCTTACCTGTTCCGGGGTAAGCAATGTCAGATGATGAGAGGTTAAAACTGGAATCGTTTGTAGACTTTGACTGTTGGCGCACAAAGTCCACAAAGAAGGAGAATGGTGGGAATAAGACATTGTACCTTTGCTTGTAGTTGGAGCCCTGTGTAACCCACTTTTCCTGTAGGCTGTAAGGTAGTTTTTGCACTATAGGGTTGACGCCACAGGCTGTGTCAAGGAATGCAAGGCCCTGCAAGTCTCTGTCAAGGTTTTGCTGAGCTGCTCCCTTTCTGCCTATTGATTCTGCTGTCTGAGCTAATCTAGTGCTCTGCTATCAACTGCTGCTGTCTTCTGAGTTTCTGGCTCAGGCTGAATCAGCTGACCTCTCTGATTACTCACCTGACTATTATCAGCCAACCCTCTCAGGGTATTTATAGCAGCTTGGCCCACTTTCCCATTGTCCTTGTGTTTATTTGCTGACCTGTTGCTGCTGGCTGCTGTGGACTTTTCCTGCATTCCTGTTTACTGTGTTCCAGACCATCGGCTTGTTCCAGACTTCCTAGGCTTCTGTGCTTCTGACCATCGGATTGTTCCTGACATCGCAGACTTCTGGTTTCCGGACTCTGGCTCGGCTGAATACCTCTCTTGATTCCTGACCCTGGCGTGTCTTTTGGTTTATGCTCTTGGATCATGCTTCTGTTTTTGTTGCACTAATAAAGGTGTATTGGATTTTACCTATTTGTGTCCTGTCTGGTTCCTGGTCCCTAACAGTCTTCTTCTGCCTTGGCTGATTGGAGTTCCATCAGCAGGTCACTTAATTCTCTCAGCTTCTGGAAGCCTTTGTTAGAAATCTTGGGAAAGCCCTCTATTCTCTTAAATAGTGCATTTTCTTTTGTTTTCTTTTTTTTTATAATTTCAAATTGATTTATTGATGGAAAAAAGAGAAAGTACAGTCTAATTAGGTAGACACACCTTGAACATTACAATATACAGATAGTATCGACCAACAAATATAACCAAGTCATAAAGATACATAGTGTAGTTCTGAACACTTTACATATACAAAATATCTGTCTGCAAGTTTCATATGATATGGAGGGAACATGACCCAATAGTGTGGATAGCAACCACAACAGAATAGAGACTTCCATGGTGAGTCAACATGTAGTGAAGGAGTGAATTTTCTATTGCTTCCGGGGAACCGTAACACTCATCGAGTCTCTCGCATGTCATGCTCAGCCCTCTGCTTGGATAGTTGACGATGATGTCCCTGATCCATCTTGCGTGCTCTACTCACTCATTCCCTAGCCATTTGACTAAGAGATCGGCCTCTCACTTGCAGACAGATCTAGGTCTCTTTTTGTATTTCTGAAGGATGATCGCCATGCTCTATAGCCTTCAGGTCGATCGTTAAACTTTGAGAGTCCTTTGGTCAACAGCTCACACCGTGCAAAGAACTTGAGGAAATCCCTTTGTCTCTGTGTAAGTGATCTGGAGATGCTCTGTTGTGCGGAGGACTCGGTGGGCAATCGTGGTTGTCAGGTATGGTGTCACTGTGATTGCTACCCTGTGATCCTTCCCTTTTGAAGTGGGGGTCTTTATCATAGGAGTTTGGTAGTCTGGATGTAGATTGCACTGAAGGCTGACTGTATGTGGGATGACTTTCTTGTTTAATGTAGGGTGTGCGGTCTGCAGGGGTTAATCGCTGCATGACAGGATTTTGTTGTGGCTTTTCAGCAGTGGTTGACTGCTTCTGGAGCTGCATGCAGGCGGTCAGTCTGACTTAGCATGTTGCGGCACATATTCTGAAGTACGCAGCGAATTGTCATGATGATCAGGTTTAATCTCAAGTATGTTGCTGAGTCTCTCACTGGTGGGGTTTGCTAATTCCTCTAAACTTTCTGCCTCAGCTACTGCCATTACTGCTTTCCTCTCTACAGTCAGTTTCTCTAATACAACTTCTTTGCATGTTTTCTCCATCTGCATTTTGTCTGATTTCATTTGCATCTTTTTTTTTCAGCAAAAGCAGCCCTTTCACAGCTTGTGTGCGGGCAATGACAGCCACATTGCTGCTCACTGCCTTCTTTGAGCCTCTGGAGATAGCTGAGATGTGAGATCTTGTCTCAAATTGCTCTGACATGATATCCCTGAGTATAGGCTCAGAACTTTTAGCTATTACTGGTGTTTTGCAGCAGTGTTAGCCTGTTTAGAAACTGTTTGTTTTTTTACTGTTCTGTTCTCCTTACACATAGCTGAGGTATAATTAGACAGGCAATTAAACTCTCTTCCCTTAACAACTCATTGAGGCAGACGATGGATCCTTTTTTCAACTTTTATTGTGGGGAAGTTAGAGTAAAACTGGCAACAAGAAAATAACATACAATCAGTTTATACAGTACATAAAGTATTTAATCCTAATACTCTAGTCTAACTAGGGAAAGGGGATTTGGACCTACCAGTGATGCTGCAGATAGGCTGATAACCAGGATAGAGCTGGATGGTTCTGGAGCTGTACTGCAGCTAGTATACTGTTACAAGGTAAGATGGCTGCTGACACTGTTCCTGTGACCTCATTTCCTAGCCCACTAGGATGATGGGTAGTTACAGTGACTCACAAGTAAAAATGTGTCTGTCTAACTAGTCTGAAACTGCAAGCTGTGGTGGACAAGGGCCACCACATGGCGACATTACAATGCACCCCTATGGACATTGAGAAACAATAAATAACTATAACAATATAAAATAAAAAACATGTTCAAAGGCATGACATTTGCTATACATTGAAAGTGAGGCTGCTTCTTCGTGGGAGAAAAGTGGATATGGTAGGGGGCCATTACCTCCAGAGAACTTTAGCTACAAATGCCCTGCCTCATGTGGCTTCATTCTCACTTCTAAATATTTAACAACACATTTAAATATATATTTTCAGGCATTGCTATCACTTTAAGATAACAATATTCATGTATCTTAGGTCCTGGAATTGTTCTTGAAATGTTTTTCTTTTCCTTATGTTTGTAAAACAAAACTAAAATAAAGCTTAAGAAAAAGAAAAAAAGTAAAAACAAGGCAGCACAGTGCTCCATTTGTTAACTGTAAATAGATTAGGTATAATGGATACTTGACCCAGAGGAAATGAAATGAAACTTCATATGACTAAGACTCGTGCTATGTTGAAATGCTCCTGGAATTGAAATTAGCAATTGGAAAGATTGTATAAAAAAGCTTTGAAGCTAGCGGCGGACACAGTTTAGAGCATTGAATATTTAATATTCTCATTTACCCAGTAGTATTTAAATATTTAAAGGGATAGTAATACTTCATTTTAACTTTATTTTATTTTGTAGGCATTAAAAAAATATGAAGAATGATATAAGTCTTATCTCTGAAACCTTTATGGTTTAAGAGATATTCACAAACAAAGTATCCCCCCCCCCTTCAACCAGATCAGAAAGGAGATGCCCAGGTAGACTGCAGAGAGGGACAATCTTCTATTAAGATAATGGAAAAAGCTGAAAAACTTGTCAAGGGGGGAAGGGCTTTCATTGTTTTAATACAAAGAAAATTGTCCCCTTCTGTTATCTGTACTGTCATACAACCAGACTCACATCTGAGAAGAGATGGCTTACACTAGGTAAAAGGGGCGGGGAGGGGAACTTTGCTTGTGAATATCTCATAAACCATAAAGGTTTGAGAGATAAGACTTATATCATTCTTCATGTTTTTTTAATGCCTACAAAATAAAATAAAGTTAAAACGAAGTGTTACTATTAGTGTTGAGCGAGCACCGCGATGCTCGGGTGCTCGGGTGCTCTGACCGAGCACCCCCTGCTGCTCGAGTGCTCGGCCGAGCACCCGAGCCCCATTCAAATGAATGGGAGCACTCGAGCATCAAACCAGGCACCCCCTGCTCTGATGAGCGGAGGGTGCCTGGTCAATGTCCCCCTTCATCTCCGCTATGCCCCTCTTCCACAATGTCCCCCTTCATCTCCTCTATGCCATAGAGGAGATGAAGGGGGACATTGTGGAAGAGGGGCATAGCGGAGATGAAGGGGGACATTGTGGAAGAGGGGCATAGACTCTATGCCCCTCTTCCACAATGTCCCCCTTCATCTCCGCTATGCCCCTCTTCCACAATGTCCCCCTTCATCTCCTCTATGGCATAGAGGAGATGAAGGGGGACATTGTGGAAGAGGGGCATAGCGGAGATGAAGGGGCACATTGTGACAGACGGGCATAGCGGAGATGAAGGGGGACATTGTGGAAGAGGGGCATAGAGTCTATGCCCCTCTTCCACAATGTCCCCCTTCATCTCCGCTATGCCCCCTTCATCTCCGCAATGCCCCTGTACCTCCATTCCCTGGTGGTCCAGCGGAGCGTCTTCGGATCTGTGCCTCTTCCGGCACAGATCCCCGCAACCCGAACATGTCGGGCGAGCACATGGCGGTACTCGTACGAGTACCGCCATGTGCCGAGCAGAGCGATGCTCGAGCCGATCCGAGCATCGGCCGAGCACGCTCGCTCAACATTAGTTACTATCCCTTTAAATTATAGCCTTGCTCTAGGAAGATGAATTATCTTTGTTTCCCTTGGAGAAATACAGAAACAGATGCATCCTTCCAATTGCTGTATACATTTGTCCTGTTTTTAAATTCCCCATTGTCCTACTAATTCTTAACTAATCTTTCTATGGTTAAATGAGAAGTAGCTCTATATAAACAGTTTTTTCTGGTTTTCTAAAGTAGGACAGAATAGAAAGGGAAGTTAGTTCAAATGCATTGATTATGCACAATAGTATCTAATCACAGCTATAACAAAAACAAACTAAGGCTGATTTACTAAGAAGATCAAAGCAATTTAAACTAAGGCTGATGTACTAAGAACTGAACCAATTCTGGTGCAACCCAATTGAATTGAGGGGACAAAGACATTATCCTGTTGTTTTAAAGGGGAAAAATACCTGCAGGTGCAAGTGGCTCATAATGTGTATAACAGTAGCATTTCCTAGGAAGGAGTCATGGAGAAGTCATTTATATATATATTTAGATATTTATTTTTTAGCATCTCCAGGTGCTTGTACTCGTTCTGCACTATTCTGGGTCTGCATTAAGTTTTCACATCCACACAAATAATACAAAAAAATATACACATAAACACACATACCTCTACACAAAAATATAGACTGGCATCGCAAAATATACACAGCCCTATACATAAATATAGAGGTAGGGCAAACTGTATATATATATATATATATATATATATATATATATATATATTCTCCGATATAATAATTCGCTACAAAGTTTGTAACAACGCAGTCATGTGCAGTAGAGACTGCCCGTGACAAGGCTGATACAGAACAGGGCGCTCTGAAGGAGCATCCAGCTCTGTATCAGCCATGGAGCTGGCAGTCTCTACTGAGCATGATTGCACTGAGACCGGCAGGCACTGTATCAGCCGCAGTGTGGGCAGTCTCTACTGTACATGACTGCCCCGCGACCGGCTGGCAGTGGCACTGTGGCCCATGTAATGGGCTCTTCAACTAGTATTATATATATATATATATATATACACACACACACACACACACACACACACGTGAAGAAAAATATACACAGCTAGACATGAAAACACAGACACACACACACCTACACATAAATATAGAGGTAGGGCAAACTATATACATATATACACACACACACACACACACACACACACACACACACACACACAGAAAAATATACACAGCTAGACATGAAAACATAGACACACACCTACACATAAATATAGAGGTAAAGCAAAATATACACAGCTATACATGAAAACATAGACACACACCTACACATAAATATAGAGGTAAAGCAAAATATACACAGCAATACATAAATACACACAAATAGAGAGAGGTAGAGCAAAATATATGCAGCTACACGGAAACACATAAATACAAAAACATATACACACACATACACACACTCATACAAATACATTTAGAATGAGGAATATACATTGTCACCCCTGGCACCGAAAGGTTTAAGTGTGGAAATGGTGTTGCAGTAAATACATTACATAGGTGGACATTAATAATGAATCATCCTGAGGTTGTCTCTGTTCTCCCCTACTATTGCCTCCACTGCAGAAGTTTATCACTGAGTTGCTGCCAGTCATAGAGAGGGAGAGTAAGAGTCTCCAGGGGAGTGTATTGAAGGCAGCAGAAGGGGGAAGCTGACCATGACCACAGCCCAGCAAGATAATAGATGTAGCTGGACATCATTTCCATGCTTAACCCTTTCAGTGCCAGAGGAGTGACAATGCTTCACTTAACAATGAGTTGCTTATTCCTGTTGCAGTCAAAGGGTTAATATGAGGCATAAGTAGCAGACATAGAAGGGAGGGGGCAAACATACTCACAGAAGAAAAGCATGAATGGGGGGAGGTATGATGAGAAAGGGGGAGAGAAGTCATGAACAGAGGGAAGTGAGATGGGACAGACATGAACAGAGGGAAGTGAGATGGGACAGACATGAACGAAGGAAGGTGAGATGGGACAGACATGAACAGGGGAAGGTGAGATGGGACAGACATTAACAGGGGAAGGTGAGATGGGACAGACATGAACAGAGGGAAGTGAGATGGGACAGACATGAACAGGGGAAGGTGAGATGGGACAGACATGAACAGAGGGAAGTGAGATGGGACAGACATGAACAGGGGAAGGTGAGATGGGACAGACATGAACAGAGGGAAGTGAGATGGGACAGACATGAACAGGGGAAAGTGAGATGGGTCAGACATAAACAGGGGAAGGTGAGATGGGACAGACATGAACAGGGGAAGGTGAGATGGGACAGACATGAACAGGGGAAGGTGAGATGGGACAGACATGAACAGGGAAAGGTGAGATGGGTCAGACATAAACAGAGGAAGGTGAGACGGGACAGACATGAACAGGGGAAGGTGAGATGGGACAGACATGAACAGGGAAAGGTGAGATGGGACAGACATGAACAGAGGGAAGTGAGATGGGACAGACATGAACTGAGGGAAGTGAGATGGGACAGACATGAACAGGGGAAAGTGAGATGGGACAGACATGAACAGGGGAAGGTGAGATGGGACAGACATGAACAAGGAAAGGTGAGATGGGACAGACATGAACAGAGGGAAGTGAGATGGGACAGACATGAACAGGGGAAGGTGAGATGGGACAGACATGAACAGAGGAAGGTGAGATGGGACAGACATGAACAGAGGAAGGTGAGATGGGACAGACATGAACAGAGGAAGGTGAGATGGGACAGACATGAACAGAGGAAGGTGAGATGGGACAGACATGAACAGGGGAAGGTGAGATGGGACAGACATGAACAGAGGGAAGTGAGATGGGACAGAGATGAACAGGGGGAAGTGAGATGGGACAGACATGAACAGGGGAAGGTGAGATGGGACAGACATGAACAGAGGAAGGTGAGATGGGACAGACATGAACAGGGGAAGGTGAGATGGGACAGACATGAACAGAGGGAAGTGAGATGGGACAGACATGAACAGGGGAAGGTGAGATGGGACAGACATGAACAGAGGAAGGTGAGATGGGACAGACATGAACAGGGGAAGGTGAGATGGGACAGAGATGAACAGGGGGAAGTGAGATGGGACAGACATGAACAGGGGAAGGTGAGATGGGACAGACATGAACAGAGGAAGGTGAGATGGGACAGACATGAACAGGGGAAGGTGAGATGGGAAAGACATTAACAGGGGAAGGTGAGATGGGACAGACATGAACAGGGGAAGGTGAGATGGGACAGACATGAACAGAGGGAAGTGAGATGGGATAGACATGAAAAGGGGAAGGTGAGATGGGACAGACATGAACAGGGGAAAGTGGGATGGGACAAGGGGAGAGGAGTCACAAAAGACTCTGTAGTTGTTATGTGTGTGCCAATGACTGTAACAAGACTCTATCAGTGTTGAGGAGAAAGCAGAGAGACTACTGATTATTTTTTTGTTTGTACACATAATTAGTGGAGGATGGGGGAACAAGGCTATATATATATAGTGGGTTGTGGGCATTGGGTAACACAGCACTCTGTGAGGAGTTAACAGACTGTAGCCTGTTAAAAATATGTTGTTTTTTTATTTAGCTTCCATCAGTCAAGGAACCTGTTAGGGATGTGGTAAGATATCAGTACAAAACATACACTGAAGAAAAAGGAGAAGAATGTGTAATAAGGAAAGAGCAAGTGACATGAGACACATCGGAGCAAGCTCCGGGCAACTATACATGTATGTATTACTTACTGGTGGAGCACAAATGGTCTGAGCTATAGCATATCATAGGCAATAGATTAGCATATCTCCTCCTTACCATCACCCTGGGGTACAGCTGGCATGGACGGAGAATTTTAGTCTCCTTAAGATATACACTTATTTGTTTTCGGAGACGATCATCTTAACAAATTTTCTCAAAATCGTTTAGCTACCTAATCAGGTAATTTCTATTTGAATGGGAATTAATAGAATAATTTATCTTTTCATAGGTATTTTCATCATTGGAAAGTAGAAAGAGGGCTCCCTGAAGGCTCTGAAAAAAAAACAATCTGTCCCTTATCTGTGAAGTGACAATTCCAAGCTATACATATTCAGATCCTTTAGTCTATCCTGATATTTATTTTCCTGTAAACCATTCACCATTTTAGTAGCCTTTCTCTGAATTCTCTCTAGAGTATATATATTTTTGGAGATGGGGTCTCCAGTACTGGACACAATAATCTAGGTGAGGTCTAACCAGAGATCTGTGGATTGGCATGGCCACGTCCCTTTTTCTGCTACTAATTTCCCTATGAGCTGTATGCATCATTCTATTTATATTATTACTAGTTGAAAAGCCCCTTTACACTGGCCACAGTGCCACCCAGCAACCGGCCGGATCCTGTGTTGTCAGTGGTCACGCTGCAGTCATGCACAGTACTGACTGGCCGAACACGCAGCGGCTGATACGGAGCGAGGAGCTCCAAATTCAGACCGTAGTCCTCTCTGCGCACCAGCGGTCCCAGGAAGGTGCGCAGAGAGGACTGCAGTCTGAATTCAGAGCGCCATGCTCCGTATCAGCAGCGGTGCGGGCAGTCAGTACTGCGCATGACTGCAGCACACGCAGCCATCTCTGCTGCGCATGACGACTTCTGACAAACATCCTTATTATATAGGATTCTCAGCCAACACTTTCATCTATGTAGTTACAATGGGATATATTCATTGCTATTGCAATAAACATTCATTTCACTATATCTAGTTTTATTTTTATTTAGTTTGTGAAACCATGAAAGAATTTGTTGTAATGAAGTCACATTCTTAAGCTATGCTTTTCATGTTTTCATTTATGTTATGAATAAAACACAATCAATACCTAACAAAAAAAATGCCATTTAAATCAATGGCAATCTGGAAAATTTGCGTTGTCCACTCTCCCCCCCATAGTGCAGTTGTGTTTCTCCAGAATCACACTACCCACTTTTATATGTAATGCCCTATTAGTATGAACAAGTTAACCCTTTGAGTGCCAGAGGGGTACGCAGCGCATTGCATACCTCTCTGACTGAGTTTCTAATTGGCCATGGATACCTCAGTGTTGTAATATGTTCCTGTTCAAATTAGAGACCACAGCAGAATTCAAATCCAAAAACCCAACAGTAAATAAATATATGCTGTATAAAGAATGCAGTCCTGACATGTCTTTTGATTCAGTTAAACAAATTAACTGCCATTTATTTCAAGAGAATATTTCCCCTTTAAATGGGGCTTTTAAACCCTTAAATACTGGAAGGTCTCCAATGAGTTGTTTTACAATGAGTTGGAGACCTCTCCGTCATTCAAGATGTTTATAAAGGAACTGTCACTTTGTGAAAGCTCATTCAAAATCCCCTTTTTATTACAAACATCTATATTTGTTAGCCATTTTTATATCAAATAGTAGTTTGGGATATTTAACTTTATTTAATTGTCAGTGTGATCCAGATACTAACATTCAACACTGCACTACATTACCAACTGCCACTTCCTGGATTATAGAACTTGTATAAAGTGATACATAAATAAAGCTGAAATAAAAAATGAATCATAAATAATGGTGATTTTGTAAGTTTTTTCAAAAATCACATTTTTGTTATAAAGTGACAGTTCTACTTTAGATTTACTTTTAAATCAGTGAAAATTTGTTCCTTGTGGGAATTGGTTCTTTACAGTAAGGTCTGTTAAATAGTGGAATGTAGCAGATACAATGGATACGTTTAAGACAATATAGATACATTTCTAACAGAATTGAACATACAAGGGACATATTATGTTAGTAAATAAAACAATAGGTTTTGGTAGGTAGCCTAATACCCATCTTGGAATCGGCAAGGTTAATGTAATTCTCATTTTTTTGGGTTATACTGTGGAAAACGTGATGGATGTTTTAAAATCTTAATTTACTAGGCAACTATGTGGTGTAGTTGATTTTCTCCACAAGTGCTATAATTCTCCATAGTTCATTGAGTATCCTAAAAAGTATTTTGCTCATTGTTTTGCAGCTTAGTAGAGTTTAGAAATGATTCTCATTGGATGGACTGTGGACAAACCCAGAAATCTTTTTTTTCCCCAATTTGAACACTTAATAACATACCAAGGCTGATGTACTAAAAATAGAATAACTGTGGAGTAAACTAAAAGTAAAACAAGGGAATAAAAAAATCTCAGTCGATTTAAATGGGTCTTTTTTTTTTTAAATATATTTTATTGAAAGTTAAAGATAGGAGTACATCTGTACAAGAAGTGTACAATGAGAAGCAAAGAAAAATAAGCAAACAAGATTAGACATAACAGACACAAAGTTCAATTACAAGCACTGTAAATGAGTTTTAACATAACCATCAGAGTTTAGGAGAACAGTTTAGTTTATCCCTAAAAATCTAACATATACGTTCGGATGCCTTGTGGGAGGGATATAATGCTTGTGAACTCTTGAGGGTCAAAACTCTGTGTAAAGAAACTTAATAAAATAAATAAGAAGAAACTAAAAAGATAGAAAAGAAATAGAAAAAAGTAAATAACGGGATATTTGAGTGAGTAGAGTTAAGGAAGACTATGAGGTGAGAGTACAAAAATAGAAACCAAGAGGGAGAAAAAAGGAGAGGAGGTGAAGAAAGGAGAAAAGAGGAGAGGGATAAGTAAGAGGGAAGAAGCAGAGGGGGAGGAAATAGCCGAGCACGTCATAGAATAGAAGGGGGTAAGGAGTAGGGGGGGGAAGAAGTAGGGAGGGAAACAGGAGACCACCGGGCAGCTGCCGCAGAAAGAAAAACCAAGCTAGGAGTGGCAGTAGTTGTCAAACAAAGGGTGAGTAAAGCTGCTTCCACTGCAACGGAACCTAGAGCTATTGAAGCCAAGGGTTTGAACAGGGACATACGAGGAAGAGAAATACCAAAAAAGATCCAGATACATAAAAAGGCCCAAGGAGGGAGGGTCAAATGCCAAGAGGATCCCTCTTAATCCACGGGGACCAAAAGGAGTAAATGGGTCTTTTAACTCCCTGAATGAGAGGTCTTTTGACACATTGGGAATTTAGTCCTCCCCTATATTGTACATACCTCTCAACATGTCAAATGGCCAAAGAAGGACACTTTCGTTTTAGGTTGTGCTGCTGGGGGCATGGCTGGTTGGGGCATTACTGAAAAGTTTTAGGTTATTTCATGACCTATTTACATCTCTTCTGTAACTGAATAAATGATTTAGAGCAAGACCAAAGTATTTTATTTACACAGACTAATGTATAAACAAATATACGGACGTTTAAAATAACATAAATGTGAGTTTTATTGCTGTGGAGCAATGTGATACACACCACACAGTCTGAGCTAAAAGAGGGACACCAGGGTGGGAAAGAGGTAAAGATGGGCTGTCCCTCCTAAAGAAGGACATTTGTGAGGTATGAGTACAAACGGTTTGCCACAGAACTCCTCCACTTTTATTTCAAACTAACAGACCCAAATGTATACTTTATATTGTCTTAATCAGTGCAGTGTATGCGCAGTTCAGAATGTATTGCTTTTGCTCATGGCCAATCCAGCAATGGAGGTGACAAACGGAGTCAGTGCAAGTCACAATGTGAGGCCTACCAGCTGCTGCCAGACTACAGCTACCATAATTCCACACCAGCCAACGATGGTGGAGAATTATGGAAGTTGTAGTGTGGCAGCAGTTGGTGGGCCTCATGTTACCCACCATTGGTGTACTGGATGGAAGGGAGGTCTGGGGATGGCATCACTTTTGGGACAGGCAGGGGACCAGGAAGACTCATGCCTCTATCCCACAAATGTGCTCCCCTCCCATTACCTCTGCCTGATCCGGCTATATATAAAAAGACATCTAGTCCTGCACCATAACATGCTCCTATACATAATGGAGCCAATGTCACCTTAGTACATAAATGAGGTATCCTTTTGTAATGTCGCACAGTTTTGTGCAAGCAAATAAACGGAGCATTAACCTTATCACTGAAATGAAAAGGGCGACATGTGAATCTCTCCCGCATATGCAGGCTGGCAGTATAAAAGACCACAAGACACAGATTAATATGGAGAGATGAGGGGCACATTTGATTTCCCAAGGGAAATGATACAACCTCAATGGCCTTAAATATGTGTTTTATTTTCTTGGTAAACCTCTCTGTTGCCATCGGGACTGCTATGTCTTTAGGGTTTCCTTGATTGTGCACAGGTTTATTGATTAAATGACTGAGCTGCTGATTAACCCACTTGAGCACAAGAAGGGACATGCTAAAGGCCTATTAGGGGTCACTGAGGACAGAGTTGAGGATCACTGGCTTAAATGGACACGAACATTTCCTAACAATAAATTTCCACTTATCTTAAAGGTGAACTATGCAATAGGAATTGAGTTTGGAAGTGGCACTTACTTTATTTAATAAATTAACATACTCAGAGAGATTTATATTTACAGTTTTCTGTATAGACTGACTCCTATTGAAGTCTGTCTCAAGGTCACACCTCACAGCAAACAATTGATTTAATTGACCCAAACCACTCTTAAGGGTCTCTAGTCTTTATCCCATTTGATATTTAAAAGCTATTTATACCTATGGTATTATTACCCTTTATTCTGTTATGAAAATCCTAATGGCCCTTTTGAACTAACTCTGTGGAAATTCACCAGAATGAATACTTGATAATGGATATCAGAAATCATGTCAAAGGAGGAAGGCACAATCATTTGCTGCAGTACTCCAATACCCCAAACTCCTATGGCTGAAGAATTCCTAAGAATCATTCAGCGGGGAGGCTTTTGGTCCTTGGGCCCTGCAACAAATTATATCTAATATGAATTAAAGCTTCCTCCTGGGGAGCCAGTCAACACATAACTGATTCCTAATAACATTGTTGATGAGGCTAAACAAGGTGAAATTTTCTCACCAATATTTGTTTTTCCTCTGTGTCCTTTCCACAGCAAGGAATGGGTATAAGCTCCGCCTCCCAGCTGGTAGGACCAATCAGACAATTTAAAAGCCTGGTCTCACTGCCATGACCCAGTTTGACTGTAATAGAGGTCAGATAAACAAATATAAAGCAGATATACTATAACCAGAGCATCTAGAATAAGGGAGGGAGTGCCGTGGAAAGGAAAAACAAATATCGATGAGTAACTTTCGCCTTTTCTACTCTGTCCTTATCCACGTCAAGGAATGGGACTTGCCCAAGCAGTGCCAATATACGGAGGGAAAACATGAAAAGATCCTACCCTTAAGCAGAACAGACTGCTTGAAGAACTCCTCTCCCAAAATTTGCATCTGAAGAGGCTTGGATGTCCAGCTTGTAATGTCTTATGAAGGTAAACCATGAAGTCCATGTTGCTGCCTTGCATATCTCCACAGGTGAGGCCACTGCCTTCTGGGCCCAAGATGTGGCAACTGCTCTGGTAGAATGAGCTTTGATGGTTAAAGGAGGGCTTTTCCCTGCTGCTTTGTAAGATACAGAGATGCAATATCTTATCCATCGGGCCAGAGAAGCCTTAGAAGCTAAAGTACCTTTATATTTCCAGAAGAAATGAATAAATAGCGAGTCCAGTTTTTTAAGTTCTTGGCTCTGTCTAGATAAATGGACAAAAAAATCAGCAAAAATCTAGATTATGCAATTGTTTCTCTTGAGCACTGGAAGGATTCGGATAAAAGGAGGGTAGCACTATCTCCAGACTCAGGTAAAACTCAGATACCACTTTGGTTCTGAAGGATGGTTTTGTCCATAGTGCTACCTTGTCTTGATGAAATGAGATATAAGGGGAGGTTCACATAACAGCGTGAAGCGCATTAATCCTTCTGGCAGATGTAATAGCCATAAGAAATATTACTTTTAAGGTGAGATTTTTGAGGGATATGGACTGCAGGGGCTCAAAATCCTTGTGGCCTGCCAGCTGCTGTAATACCAGATTAAGGTCCCAGGATGGAATGACCTCTCTAATGGTAGATTTAATCCTGGTAATAGATTTAACATATCTCTTAATAATTACATAATTTTCCAAAAAAGGGACAGCTAAAACCGCCGATAGGGCTGACAGTTGTACCTTTAATGAGGCTGGCTTTAAACCTTTAGAAAAACCTTCTTGCAAAAATGTTAAAACTTTTCCAACAGAAATGTCTTTTCTGGAAAAACCTTTGTTATGACACCACTTCACAAAAAATACTTCAAATGCGATAATATATTTTTGATGTTGACAGCTTTCTTCCCTTTATGATGGTATCAGCTACTTCTCTGGAAGCCCCCTGATCTTCTAGTGAGTGCTGTTCAGCTTCCATGCTATCAACCTCAGGAAGCTGGGAATGGGACCCTGCATTAGCAGGTCCTCGGAGACTGGTAACACCATAGGTGGTTGTACTGCCATCCTGACCAGATCTGAATACCATGTTTTCTTTGGCCATCCTGGAGCGATTAGGATCAGGAGTGCTTTGTCCTGTTTTATTTTCTGTACAACCTCTGGAAGTAGAGGGAATGGAGAGAATACATATGCTAGTTGAAAGTCCCACTTGATCCTGAGAGCATCCTGGCCCCAGGCTTTGCTGTTCTTCCATCTGGATATGAACCAGCGGCACTTTGAATTGTTTTGTGTCACCATGAGGACTATTACTGGTTCCCAGAATTGCTCCTTTATGGTGTTGAATATTTTTGTTGTTCTAGCGACCACTCCCCTGGAACCAGACTGTTTCTGCTTAGGTAGTCCATCTGTGTGTTCAGAATTCCTGAGATGTGAGTCACAGATAGGGATAGTACATTCAGTTCTGCCCACTGAAAGATTTTCAGTTTGTTTAGGGAAGGACTTCTTGTTCCTTCTTGGTGGAGGAGGTACCTGACTGTGGGAACATTGTCTGACCTTAGCACAGCTTTCTGTTTCAACTCTGTTTGTGGTTGAATTAGACTTAACCATACAGCTTTTAGTTCTAGGAGATTTATATGAGCTCCTAGATCCTGAGGTGTCCATAGTTCTTGCACGGTTTTGTGTCGCCAGATGCCCCCCCCCCCCCCAACGGGACTGGCTGGCGTACGTCATCAAAATTATCCAATGAGTTTTCTTCAAGGACCTTCCTTTCTGTTCTTCTACCAACTTAGATCCTTCCTGGAGGATGGAAGAAGGGGGATTGTTATCGAGAAGTTCAATGACTCTTTTTTCCAATATCTCAGGAAGTTTTCCTGGGTCCTTCGTAAATGGTATCTTGGCCAGGGAACTACCTGGACTGCTGATGATCTGTTTCCCAATACTTTTGAAAATTCTAGAGGGGTGTGGGTCTTCTTCTAAAAAAACTTTGAAACACCGAGGATGATCCTGTTTCTTCTGTCTTCTGATAAGACTGCTGTGCCCTTCAAGTTGTCAAACAGGTTCCCTAAGAAGATCAGTTTCTGAAATGGATGAACTTGACTTTTGTGCATGTTTATCATCCATCACAAGTCGAATCAGGAAGTTCATGCAGTTTCTTGTGGCTATCAGGAATCTTTGAACGGTTTCTTCAACTTTCAGTATGTCGTCCAGATAGGGGATAAGTTTGAACCCTTTTTGTCTCAGGGATGCCAGAGCCACTGCCAGTATTTTAGGGAAAACCCTGGGTGCTGATGCTAGCCCGAAGGGCAGCACCCTGTACTGGAAATGGGTCCCGAATATACAGAACCTCAGGAATTTCCTGTGGGCAGGTCTGACCAGGATATGATGATATGCATCCTGAAGGTCTACTTTTGTCAGGAAGGCTTCGGGAGGTACCATCTTGATTGTAGAAACTACTGTTTACATCTTGAATTTCCTGGTTCTGATAAATGTATTTAGCCACTTTAGATCCAGAATAAGTCTCAAATCCCCTGAGGATTTCTTGACTGGAAAAATGACTGAGTAAATCCCACAGCCCTTCTGCTCTTCTGGTACCTTCTCTATCACATTGTTGGAGAGAAGATCCTGAATGGCTAATTTTACTTTCATCCTCAATTCTGTACTTGAGATTTGAGACTTTCTGAACCTGTTGGTTGAAGGGACAGTGTTGAACTCCAATGAGTACCCCATCTGGATACTTGGCTGGCTGAACTTGTTGCCAGGCTTTCACAAACTACTCCAGTCTGCCCCCTACTGGAGTTGGAGGTGGGGTTCACCGGATCGCATTGGAAAGACTTTGGGAAGGAAGGCTTCCTCTGATATTCCTTCCGTCCAGCCCTGTTAGATTGAACTTGGGTCTTTTTAGTTGGTTCCTAATTTCTTCCAGGCCTGTATCGTCTAGCTTCTCGAAAGGACTGTCTTTTGAAGCCGGATGATCTCTGAGGCGAGGCTGTTCAGATGTTCTCAAGGTAAGAAAGCAGACTTGCCTGACAAAGATTTTTTAATAATATCTTCGAACTGGTCTCCGAACAAAAAAGACCCCATAAAAGGAAGAGAAGCCAGATGATTCTTGGAAGATGCATCAGCATCCCAAGGTTTAATCCACAAAGCTGTCCTAGCAGTGACTGACAGCGCTGAAGCTCTGGCTAGCAACTTAATGGAATCCAGAGAAGCATCACATGAAAAATGAATAGCTTATTTGATAGAAGCTACCTATTTCAATAATTTGGACCTGGATACAGATGACTATTTTTTCATCCAGTTCTCCTTGCCAAATCCTTAGGAATCTAAATATGCAAGCCATAGCTGTAGATGTCTTCAAATTTTGAGCTATATTAATAAACTGTTTACGTGAGGCACTGTCAGCTCTCTTGTCAATCGAATCTTTCAAAGAAGTGTCATCTTCTAGCAGAATAGTGGTCCTGCCTGTAACATGAGCTACTGCCACATCCACTTTGGAGGGATTTGTCCATGCCCTAGTGACCTCTTCAGAAAATGGATACATTTTATGGAGTCTTCGAGATATAGAAGTTCTCTTGTCACCCTGAAACCATTCTGTCTTAATCAATTCCTGGATGGAAGAATGGACAGGGAAGGTTACGGATGACTTCTTATGGCCCAGAAAGGCAGCGTCCATAACATCTAGTTCTTTCTGGGACTCAGAAAGATCCAGAGTCTTCCTCATAGCTTTTAATAGACCACCAAGCCTATCCATATTAAAGCTACCTGACTCTTCAACTATCTCGCCCTCCTCAGCAGAAGAGTGGGCTGAGTCAAAATCCATGACGCTACATTCCTCATCCTCTTCACGGAGGCGTGAAAGTCCTTCCTCAGGGTCAGACATCCTTGGTCTCTTCCTAGAGGAATCTTGCATAGCAGTAAAGGTTTCTTCATGGATGATCTCATCTATGCTAAGAAATCCTTAAATCAGTCAGAGTAAAGTTTAGAGGAGTAAGTAAGCACAAATTTTAGGATTAGAAGAGGGTTTGTCCTCTTAACTGAAGGTTCCCCAGCAGGTTTGGGATTATCAGTCTGGCCAGATTTGCTTGAAGCAGACATCCTAATATAATACAAAGCAAGCAGCCAACAGGAGACACAAAATTAAACATATAGACACTCACAGTTTGACCTGTCCTGCTGCGTCATTTCCTGCCCTACGTGGGTAAGAGTGCTGGTGTCTTCTCGCTCTGATGCACTTAATCAGGAAGCTTGTGGCTGCTGTCAGATGGACTGAAGCAGGAGGGAGGGGAATCCATGCCTGTAAGTCCTCTTGTTTTAAGCCAGATTGATGCTCCATGCGACCTCCGCGGAGGTATGAGAGTGGCCCCGGAATGTACTCTGCTTCTCTTGGCAGAGTACATGCTGCCAATCGCAGGAGGAAACCATAGAAGCTTTAAGGTAACAAGATGCATGTTAGGAAAAAACCTCCATCCTCCAGCTAGGTAGGACCAAAAAAAACTGGGTTATGGCAGTGAGACCGGGCTCTTAAATTGTCTGATTGGTCCTACCAGCTGGGAGGCGGAGTTTATACCCATTTCTTGCCGTGGATAAGGACATAGAGGAAAAAACCATCATCCATTAAGTTCAGCCCTTTCAATAGCACCCTCGTTAATTTAGCATTTAAGGTAAGAGGGGTTAAGGTAAGAGGAGCTTATTATTAGGAGTGTTAGTGTCCTCTTTAATGTCTATAATCACACATTTCATTTTTAGGTATTACTCTGCCTTTAAGAATTACTGCTCTTTTAAAGGGATAGTGATGTTTCAAAATAAAAGCAGCTCCAATTAATCCCCTTAGTATTTGGGCCATGGAGAGTAATAGTTCAATACTGTCAGAGTTGTAGTTCAAGAGTAATTGAATGATAAGGTATCCCCCTCCTGTTCCTTTTACTGATGTAACACTGCTCACCTCAGAGCCGCACGACTGTCTGGATGGCTTGCAGAGAGGGACAATCTTCAATTATCATGTGGGAAAAGCCTATCAAGGGGGGTATGGTTTTCATTGTTCTCACAGAAAGAAGATTGTCCCTGGTTGTGAGCTGTCTGTCAAGACCAGATTCCACATCTGAGGGGAGGTGGCTTGCACTAGGTAAAACAGGTGGGAGCAGGATACTTTATCATTCACTTACTCTTGTACTACAACTCTGACAGTATTGAAATAACACTGTCCATGGCCCAAATACTATGAAGATTAATTGGAGCTGCTTTTATTTTCAAACACCACTATCATTTTAATACTTTGGGTGCCAGAGATCTCTCTATTGCATTGCTCTGCAATGAACTAGAGAAGTGCCTGGCATCCAAAGTTTTAAAGTCATAGCAAACATTTATTAATCTTTTGATCACCCTTTGAGGAGAATGCAACACATTACACAGCAATGCATTTCACACACTTCCCAAGTGTCCCTCTCTCTTTGAGACCCAAATCCCTCTGTCCCTCTTTTCCCCAGTGGTGTCCCTCTTTTTCAGAGATCAGACTGTGTGGTGTGTGCATATAAGTGTATCACAGTGCTCCACAGCAATAAAACTCACATTATTACTTATATAAACTTCAGTATACTGTAGGTGTTTATACATTATTCTGTGTAAGTAAAATAATTTGGTTTTATGATAAATTGTTTATTCAGTTACACAAAAAGGGATCAATAATTCATGAAATAACCTCGAAATTCTCAGTAATGCCCTACCCACCTGCCACGCTCCCAGCAACATCACCTAAAATAAAAGTGTCCCTCTTTGCCCATTTGAAATATTAGGAGGTATGATTGCATACTCTTCTGGCAAGCAAAGGGTTAAGGGAAAAAAAGCATATATAGAATATCTGTTGCTGCTTTGATCCTTTTTAGGCCAGCAAAATAACAGCATTTATTTTAAGTCTATTTTATCACCTTGCATTTTATTTTTTTTTAACATTCTCCACAAAACCACATCTTCCTTTGTGATTGCTGCAGGTTCAATGCTGACCTTTTTTCCAAGGGCATCTTGCTGTTGTTCATCCTGCTATATTTCAGCTGAAGTCATGAATATTATGTGATTATTGACCTCAGGCTTTAGGCTTCTGTCTCTTATAACTGATTATTGGTTCACTCACTAATAATGGTCTAAAGTCGTTTAGAATGCCCCAACAGATTCAAATAATTCCTTTTTATTTTATGGCTTGTAAACTTTGTCATCAGAAAAATCGTTCACGCCTTGGTAGAATTAGGACTCAAGGAGTTGGGCGGCAGAAAGATTTGCTAAAAAATTGAGATTTATACTTACCAAAATTATCTGTTCCTGGATGTAATCATGGCATTATTCACTAGACCGGTTAGCTCCTCCACTTTCAGCTGATAGGACAGAGAAAAGATCAAACAAATTCAAACAGCATAAGAGACCCCTTCCCCTTTAGCTAGTTGTCTTAGTCTCAAAGCTATAAGCTAAAAAAGGTATGGGAAATTAGTGAATGCTGCCATGGTTATGTCCAGGAAAAGAGAATTTTGGTAAGTATGATATAATTCTCAGTTTTCCTGGACATCAATGGCAGCATTCACTAGATGGGTGAGTTCCCAAAAAGTGAGAAAGGGAGGTTCCAAAACAAGTATAAAGAAATCATTCCTTAAAGAACAGGAAACAGAGAACCCAAAAATCATCTACCAACCAATGAAAGGCTTGGAATATCACTTATTCCTAGAAAGTTATCTCTAGAAGAGGGGATCCTTCTTTCACCACCTTTACTCCTCTGTAGATACATAGCATGGCTATTAGCCTGGCTTCTCCAGATAACAGACTAATCAGAATATGGCATCATTCACCAACAGAAAGAGGAACTATGATCAGATAGCATCATATTATTCCAGTGAAGATTGCATTCCTCTGGATGGCAAAGTTAGTCAGTCTAGGAGTGTTTCTCTCAACATCTGACTATCACGGTGCCCGTGCTCTTGGCTGCAGGCGGCGACATTCTGACGTCCCAATTTCATTGCCTTTCTCTGATTGGCCAGGCATCTTTGTCGCCGCCCAGGGCTAGCCTTTATATACTCTGTCATGTCTACACTTTGGTGCCCTTTCGTGGTGTACTAGTTCCTGACGTTTGATTCTGTGTCTCTATGATCGTGTATGACCTGGCCTGCCTGACAACATTCCTGCGCTTCCTGTGTTGCTGCTCCATTGCTCACCGTATCTGGCTGAGAACCCGCTCCTTTGCTGACTATATCTGGCTGAGAACCTGCTCCGTTAGGGACCGTATCTGGCTGAGAACCCACTCCATTGCTGACTATATCTGGCTGAGAACCCTCTCCGTTGCTGACCGTTTCTGGCTGAGTACCCGCTCCGTTGCTGACCGTATCTGGCTGATTAACCGGGCTGTTGCCATCAGTGCAGGGTTCTACCACTTGGTTGCCTCTGTCTGGCCAGTGATACTCTCTGTGGCCTTTCCGTTACATTAGTCTGTTGTGCGCTGCGTGGCGCTATCATTCTCTGCCAACCGTAGGCTGAGCATTCTTGCTATAGCCGCTTTCTTAACCACCTCAGGCGGTGTGCACATGCGAAGTACCGGTACAGTGTTGCATAGTGCTGACTGTGTTACTCTGATCACTATCTGTGTCTACCTCCCTATCATTGCTGGGCTCACTCCCTCTGGGAGTTGCAGTAATCTCTCTGGGCATTACCAGTTGACCCTTTCTGTGCCTGGATCATCTAGGCAGGGACAGTGCTCCATTCCTCACTGCTGTAGCCTTGTGCTCAAGAGCCAGCGGTTGCATTACACCATACTTATTAGTGTGAGGGGACACCGGTTGCCTTTCTTAAGTGTATCATGATCCACCCCTAGCGTTCTAGGGTTTGCCTACTTAAGGGGTTGCCTTGGTCTCCCTGTGACCCTAGCCTCCTATTCAACTGTTGCCTACCATAAGCGGTTGCCACAGTCTCCCTGTGGCACTAGTGCCAGGGTCAGTGTTGCCTCACTCATTTTGGGTTCTGTGCCTCCCAGGTGTCTGGGTCTGGGCCAGTCACCTACTCCTGGACTACTTGTCACCTGAGTCCTGCTGTCAGCTCCTGGGCTGCGTTGCCTTCAGTCATCCAGGCTCAAGCCATAACTCTCGTTTGCCAATGATTGTCTCCATTTCCTTATATATTACTAGACTGGCTTGCTATTGCTGTATATATATATCCATTTATATATGTTCTGTTATTGTGGGTCTAAGGGCCTAACTAAGTGTTTGTACTTTATCCTAATAAAGTCATTTTTAACCTTACCAATCTGGTCTGAGTGTTCATCAAAAACCATGACACTGACCCAGTCTGGGGATTGGAAAGTCTTTAGATATGTGGAGGACTGAAAGGGATAGTAATACTTAAAATGTAAAAAAATATATGTTGACTGAAGTTCTGGAAGTCAGTAGGCAGAGAATCCCAGTAAGGGAGAAACATATTTTGTCTTCACTGTAGAATGTGGCCATACTCTGTAGGCAATCCTCTCATAGGGCAACAGAGCTTGCGTAAGCACATTCCCCATCCTGGGGCATCCCAGCTTGAGTATACATGTGCACCAATCGTGTGGCCACAGTACTTACCATTCATATGCACACCAGAGTGGCCAGAACACTTGCTCACATTGTGACAATAGTTCCTATGCCCCAGCGTGACAACAGCGATTTACGACATTGCTACACCAGAGCAGACACAGAGCGCCTGCACACTAATGCAACACAGCAGATCCACGTGTCAACGGCACTGCAACCACGTGCCCATGCACCACAGCTCGGCATCAGCATATGTACATAAGGACCACCAAGTAATGACATAAAATAAACAAATACACCACAGCAGAGACTAAAAACACAAGAGAGCAGCAGGACCATGGTGCCACCATGGCACAAGCACCATAATGTAGTGATATCATTGTAAAATACACATGCACCAAATGCAGCCATATGCTTGCCTCTCATATCAGGAAGAGACGCAAGCCAATTCGACCATAGCCGGTGCACACACAATCACACAGGCTTGGCCATATCCTACATGCACACAGGCACAGCCATAGCCATAGCTGGCATGCACACAGGCACAGCCATAGCCGGCGCACACATGAGGCCATAGAATGCATACATGCAGACAAATGCAGCCATAGCATAAAGTGCAGACATAACTTGTACACCTGCACCTAAGGCCACGTGCAGCCATAGCATGGACACGTATCTAAGGCCACGTACAGGCATACAGACACACATATCCAAGGCCACATGCAGCCATAGCACAGACACACGTATCCAAGGCCACGTGCAGCCATAGCATGGACACGCGTATCCAAGGCCACGTGCAGCCATAGCATGGACACACGTATCCAAGGCCATGTGCAGCCATAGCATGGACACACGTATCCAAGGTCACATGCAGCCATAGCACGGACACACGTATCCCTGGCACAGTGAAGTCATAGAATGCACACACGCATCCCAGGGTAAACATAGCATGTACAGACACGTCCAGGGCCCAGTGTAGACATAGCATACACACATACATGCCAGCACACATGCGAGGCCATAGCATGCACACATGCAGATAAATGCAGCCATAGCATAAAGTGCAGACATAGCTTGTACACGTGCACCTAAGGCCACGTGCAGCCATAGCACAGACACGTATCCAAGGCCAAGTGCAGACATAGCATGGACACCTATCCATGGCCACATGTAGCCATAGCAAGGGCACATATCCAAGGCCATGTGCAACCAAAGCATGGACACACGTATCCAAGCCCATGTGCAGCCATAGAACGGGCACACGTTTCCAAGCCACGTGCAGCCATAGCACAGACACATGTATCCAAGGCAATGTGCAGCCATATCACGGACACACGTATCCAAGGTCACGTGCAGCCATAGCATGGACACACATATCCAAGGCCACGTGCAGCTATAGCACTGACACACGTATACCTGGCCAAGTGAAGACATAGAATGCACACACGCATCCCAGGGTAAACATAGCATGTACAGACACATCCAGGGCCCAGCGTAGACATAGCATACACACACACATCCCAAGCCCAGGGTAAACATAGCATGTACAGACATGTCCCAGGCCCAGTGCAGACGTAGCATAGACATAGCATAGACATAGCATGAACACATGCATGCATAGCATGAAATGCACACAGAGCATGGACACATGCATCCCAGGCCCAGTGCAGACATAGCAAATTCACACGCATCCCAGGCCTGGTGTGGACATAGCATGTACACATGCACCCAAATGTAGGCATAGCATGAATTGCAAATATAGCATGTATACATGCATACAAGGCGAAGCGCAGACACAGCATCAGTGGAGACACAGCATGTACACATGAAACCAAGGCCAAGTGCAGCCATAACATGTACACATGCACCCAAATGCAGCTATAGTGTGAATTGTAGACATAGCATGTACACATGCATCCAAGGCCAAGTGCAGACATAGAATGTACACGAGCACCCAATAACAGCCATAGCATTCATCCAAGGCTAAGTACAGCCATAGAGTGAACACATGCACTTCAAAGCAGCTATAGCCTGTACTGCAGACATAAAATGTACACATGCATCCAAGGCAAAATGCAGTCATAGCAAGAACATGTGCAGTCATAGCATGTACACATGCATCACAGACCAAGTACATCCATAGCATGAACATTTAATAATACATACTCAAGGCACCTGAAGTGTAGCCACATAGAGCATCCATAAAATAGGCATCAGAAACTGAAGCGGCACACCTAGAAGTACAGCCATAGTACATGAAGATGAGGAAAAATATACACCCATCTGACTTAGATGTATGGAATAAATAAATAAATCAAGATGCCCAGTATGCTGAAAGTACACGGCCCAAAGCTAGCCATAAAGTACATAAGCCCCATTGCAACACCTGATTAGGATGAAATGGCTTAAGCAGGGCTCCTATACAGGTCAGCATGATTAAACTATTAAAACACCTGGAGCTACACCCAGCATAGGCATTCAGAGACTCTTAGAAAACAAGCTATTAGTGTTGAGCGAGCGTGCTCGGCCGATGCTCGGATCGGCTCGAGCATCGCTCTGCTCTGCACATGGCGGTACTCGTACGAGTACCGCCATGTGCTCGCCCGACATGCTCGGGTGAAGAGGATCTGTGCCGGAAGAGGCACAGATCCGAAGACGCTCCGCTGGACCACCAGGGAATGGAGGTACGGGGGCATTGCGGAGATCAAGGGGGCATTGCGGAGATGAAGGGGGACATTATGGAAGAGGGGCATAGACTCTATGCCCCTCTTCCACAATGTCCCCCTTCATCTCCGCTATGCCCGTCTTCCACAATGTGCCCCTTCATCTCCGCTATGCCCCTCTTCCACAATGTCCCCCTTCATCTCCTATGCCATAGAGGAGATGAAGGGGGACATTGTGGAAGAGGGGCATAGCGGAGATGAAGGGGGACATTGTGGAAGAGGGGCATAGAGTCTATGCCCCTCTTCCACAATGTCCCCCTTCATCTCCGCTATGCCCCTCTTCCACAATGTCCCCCTTCATCTCCGCTATGGCATAGGAGATGAAGGGGGACATTGTGGAAGAGGGGCATAGCGGAGATGAAGGGGGACATTGACCAGGCACCCTCCGCTCATCAGAGCAGGGGGTGCCTGGTTTAATGCTCGAGTGCTCCCATTCATTTGAATGGGGCTCGGGTGCTCGGCCGAGCACTCGAGCATCAGGGGGTGCTCGGTCAGAGCACCCGAGCACCCGAGCATCGGGGTGCTCGCTCATCTTTACAAGCTATATCATGGCCCAAAGTTAGTAGAAACAGGGGCCTAGAATGGATGAATACAAACACATACCTGAGAGCAGGAAGTCCACTTGTCCTGAGTCCTTTAGATGGCAAGCCTTGACCAGGTAGCATAGACAACCCACACCTGCATATAGCTCCAGGAACTCCAAGTCAACAATATTCTTCAGATAAGCCCACATCTGCATATACCCACTGCCAGGATCTTCAATAATGTTACTGGAAAAACAGCATTCCCAGCACTCCCTCTTTTACACCTGCCGCCGTAAGGATTTATGCAGGGAAAGCCTTGCCTCTACAGGGTCTCCAACCCACTGACCTGGTAAGGGATGGGGTAAGTTGGAGCTTCAGAAGGAGATAGGAGGAAAACTCCAACTGGAAAGGGACAGAGGACACTGACTGGTGAGTCTCTAAATAAAAAGACAGCTCTCAAAAGAGAGCCAACACCTTAAGTCCTACCAGCTTCAGAGGCCAGAGAAAAAAGACAACTGATAAAGAGGGAGGGGTCTCTTATACTGTTTGAATTTGTTTGACCTTTTCTCTGTCCTATCAGATGAAAGGTTAGGATCTAACCATCTAGTGAATGCTACCATGGATTTCCAGGAAAATAAGTTACCATATCAGCTCTTTCTTGGTTGTCAGTGTGTATGTGTTACTAGCCCTAATTTGTTGACCACAATGCATTACTCTCTAAACCCCCTCCATTTACCTTAATATGGCCTGAAAATCCTAATGCCCCTATGAATGTTGTTCTCGTGTCTTCAAAAGATACCAACTTTAGTCAGTCCTGGATGTCACACCATTGAGGTGGACAAAACAGTTGTTAGTAGGACCACAGGACATAAAGTATGCCTACTACTTATCTTAACCATATAAGGCACAGAGAACACAGTTCTTCACCATAAGTTCCCATTCCTCTGGTCCAAAAAGCTCTAAGCAGGCTCATGCACTCTTTCTTCTTCAGCAAGGGTGTAAAAGCCCTCAAAATTCATGGGAGTGTGGTAGTAATAGAAATTTAAAGAGAACCAATATTCTTGTGTCACTGAGTGTAGCAAGCAATCCAATCTTGGCAAAGGGGGGCATTCTCTCTACAAGTATTTTTGTTTTTTTGTATTTTGACACAAAAATTAGGTGCATTTTAAATAGAATTTTGCCTAACGTATTAGTTAAACTAATATATCAGAAACAATTGTCTAGGATCTTTTTTTTCAAAAGGGGAGGTATTCTCAGAAAAAGGTTATGATTAAGGCCTAAGAGAGTAAAAAGCAACATTGCCAGTGGTAAGGATAATGCTCTTCGGGCCAGCAGCAATCAATATATATTTCTTTGTATGTTGTCAGTGTCATTGCTACACATATACATATGTTTGCATGTATGTAAGCAACCCTCTATATTCTGGACATCAGTGCACACAGGAGGAACAGAACATTTAAACCTAATTATAATTTTAGCTATGCACATCCTATATAATAATTCGCTAGGATGTTTGTCAGAAGCCGTCATGTGCAGTAGAGACTGTCCAAACGTACGGAATGCTGGGAGCACGGAATGCTGGGAGGTGTAGGAATGCTATGAGTTCTATTGGGAGCATTCTGTGCTTTCTGACAGTCTCTACAGTGCATGACTGCGTCGGCGGCAGGACGCAGATCAGGACAGGCCTCTTAACCCTTTGAATGCCAGAGGGGTATGCAACGCATTGCAAAGCAATGCATTGCATACGCCTCTGGCGCTCAAAGGGTTAACATCACCCAGACCTTGGCCTGTGTACACGGGCTTTTTCACTAGTTAAGTTATATGAGACAAAGATTATACACAATATTTTTCTTACTTATGGCATCATACAATGCCTCAAAATGTACTTCAGGTGTGCTGCCAATGCACAAATAACAAATGAGCATTTTGGGACATAGGAGACACATACATATTTCCATTGGTTTAACTGGAGCTATTAACCCCTTGAATGCTAGGTCAATGCCTTGCTATGCATTACAATGGCAATATATAATTTAAAGGAAAAAATGCCCTATTTTATATTTGATCCTCATTCCTATTAGTTTGCTCCAGAATTGCTCCACTTTTGTACTGTGCATATGGCCAGTGTGTTTAACAGTGGATCTCTCTATACAGGAGTGCATCATACTGCATTTAATTATCCCTATATAATTACTTTATGTAACAGAAGGATCTACATACAGAAGTCAGGTATGTCAATATAATTGCTATGTGCAATAGTAAGACTTAACTAGGTAGCTGTCTTTCAGCAGTCAGGTATATCTATATAATTGCTGCATGTAACATGATGACATGCTTAGGTAGGAGTTCTTCATACAGACATCAGGTATATCTATATAATTACTGAGTGCAAGAGTAGATCTTTCTTAGGTACGAGTCCATCATGCAGTAGTCATGTATATTCATGTAATTTCCTTGTGTCAGTGAAGCACTTACCTAGTTAGGAGTCCATCATTCAACAGCCAGATATCTTCTGTATAATATAAATTGCTAGGCTGTGAAGCTCCCTGTGTGTGTAACACGTTCATGCACAGTAGAGAGTGCCGGAAAGATGCAGTCATGCGCAGTAGAGACTGCTGGAATGATGCAGTCATGCGTAGTAGAGACTGCTGGAACGATGCAGTCATGCGTAGTAGAGACTGCTGGAACGATGCAGTCATGCTCAGTAGAGACTGCTGGAACAATGCAGTCATGCACAGTAGAGACTGCTGGAACGATGCAGTCATGCACAGTAGAGACTGCTGGAATGATGCAGTCATGCTTAGTAGAGACTGCTGGAACGATGCAGTCATGCGCAGTAGAGACTGCTGGAATGATGCAGTCATCAGCAGTAGAGACTGGCCAAATGCACTGATCATGAGTGGGGAGCTCCAAACCTAGGTACAAGTCCCTTACTATGTGGCATATTGCCTGAATATCACCACTATATTAAAGATGAGGTTTTAGTCACATAATATGGCCATAGTATGCTAAGCTTGCCACCACACCAAGGTATACCATTATATGCAAGTCCTAAACTTAATATGCTTTGTCTTATGAGCTGAATCTCTCCTACTTTAGGCATTTACTAACCTTAATTTACTTTATCCTGAGAGCGGAGTCTTTGTCAGCTTTACACATTAATAAAGAGAGACTCTCTGGCAGGCATTATATAGTGTCCTAAAGACAATGAACATCGCACCTGGGGGTGGGAGGGGTACTTAAACCAATAGAAGCTGGTCAAAACTTCCAATAATACAATTCCAGTCCAGGTTTTGTAAGCACACTCAAAGGAAAAACACATTTAAAATGACTGGAGTGCAACCAATTTTGACCAAATAGCTAAAAGCAAATACACAAAGTCTTGGTACGCATCCATATTTTTATCATTGTTAACCCTTTACTCTGCAGCAGTATTTCTCAACCAGGGTGCCGTGGCACTTTGGTGGGCCACGGACATCCACTTAGGGTGCCCCATTTTTTTCTAAAAGGCTTTTGCAAAAATGTGAATGTAGACTTAAGACTGTATATTTAATGTTATTACTATGCACAATGTTTTTATTTTAGTTGTGAGGTCTAACAATAATTCTGTATTTATGTATTTGTAACCTTCATTACACTGTTGACAAATGACATAAAATTATAAGGGTGCCCTGAAAATGCCAGAATTTGTATTAGGGGTGCCTAGAGCAAAAAAGGCTTGAGAACCACTGCTCTGCAGCATATTGCCTGTATATCACCACTATATTAAAAATGAGGTATTAGTCACATAATATGGCCTTAGTATGCTAAGCTTGCCACCAAACCAAGGTACCCCATTACAGGCAAGTCCTAACCTTAATATGCTTTGACCTATGAGCTGGATCTCTCTTGCTTTACTCATTTACTAACCTTGATTTACTTTATCATGAGGGCGGAATCTATGCCATCCTTGCTCACTGATGGAGAGAGACTCTCTTAGTGTTCTAAAGACAATGAGCATTGCACAGTTACTATGTGTACAGGATGACATACCTAGGTATATGCAAAGAAAAGTAATCTCCAACAAAAATATCTCAATACACAATATCAATAAAAAAATAAAATTAAACACTTTATTGTCTCCACACTGTATTATGCATCTATGACAAAAAACATATTACATATTTAAAGTCACAGTACATTTAAAAATGTTATTCACGAAAAAGCTGAAAGATAGAACTCGTATGTTCAGACCGAACGCACTATTAAGTGACACTAGTCTAAATTCTATATATAAAATCACAATAAAACAAAATGAAATAAAATATAAATGTGTATACAGACCAAAATCACTGTTTGGCGACACCGGTTTAGATCCCAAACAATAATCATAAAAATATAAATGGACACATCTGTGTCCACTCTGTATAACGTCAATTGAAAGAATAAATATTTTCTTACAAATACCTCCTACATCAAAAAGAATATATATATATATATGCACTCTAGTATGTAATCAGTCTACACAGTATACAATAAGTGAATGCAAATAAACATCCACTAAAAAATATATAAAAATACATCTCATTACATCTCGATTCACACAGCGCAAACACCCAAATATCAAACCACAGACAGCGCGCTGCGCTATGTCTCAGGCACCAGCGATGTCTCCACCCAACAGGCCAGAAACGTGCAGCTGGATTGGCAATCTTCAACTATGAGAAAAATCAACCCCGCAGCACCTCCTTAATCCCGCAGCACCGACCCACAAGTGCCAAAAACTAAAAAAAAACCCACACTGTCATATAGGTTCTCACAGTGTCACCACTGTGTAAAAAGGTTATAGCTAGTGATGAGCGAGCATGCTCGGCCGAAGCTCGGTTCGGCTCAAGCATCGCTCTGCTCGGCACATGGCGGTACTCGTACGAGTACCGCATGTGCTCGCCCGCCATGTTCGGGTCTCCTCCCCGCACGTTTCGCGGCTGCTGCACAGCCAATAAACGTGCGGGGAGGCTCTGACATCAGTGTAATGCCAGCAGCCATGTTGGCTGCTGGCATTACACTGATTGGCTGGCCAGAACCCATGATCGGGTGCTGTATAGCACCTGACCAGCGAGTTCGGCTCAGTCTTAGCCAGGGAGAGATGAGGATAGGAAGGGAAAGTCAGTGTAGGCAGAAAAAAAGCGCGTTTGAACAAAAAAAAGACCCAAAAGTCCTTTTTAGGACTACTGTGTGTGGGGGCAGCAGATATATTTTGTTTTGGGGGGCAGAGTTTAAAAAAAAACGTCACATATTCCGTTCACTGTGCCTAGCCGCAGATTAGCAGCACATTCTGTTTAGTGTGCAAAGTTTCAGATTAGCAGCACATTCTGTTTAGTGTGCAAAGTTGGAGATTAGCAGCACATTCTTTTTAGTGTGCAAAGTTGCAGATTATCAGCACATTCAGTTTAGTGTGCAAAGTTGCAGATTAGCAGCACATTCTGTTCAGTGTGCAAAGTTGCAGATTAGCAGCACATTCTGTTCAGTGTGCAAAGTTGCAGATTAGCAGCACATTCTTTTTAGTGTGCAAAGTTGCAGATTAGCAGCACATTCTGTTCAGTGTGCAAAGTTGCAGATTAGCAGCACATTCTTTTTAGTGTGCAAAGTTGCAGATTATCAGCACATTCTGTTTAGTGTGCAAAGTGTAAAAAATAAAAGTCACTTATTCCGTTCACTGATCCTAGCCGCAGATAAGCAGCACATTCTGTTTAGTGTGCAAAGTTGCAGATTAGCAGAACATTCTGTTTAGTGTGCAAAGTGTAAAAAATAAAAGTCACATATTCCATTCACTGTGCCTAGCCGCAGATAAGCAGCATATTCTGTTTAGTGTGCAAAGTTGCAGATTATCAGCACATTCTGTTTAGTGTGCAAAGTGTAAAAAATAAAAGTCACTTATTCCATTCACTGTGCCTAGCCGCAGATAAGCAGCATATTCTGTTTAGTGTGCAAAGTTGCAGATTTGCAGCACATTCTGTTTAGTGTGCAAAGTGTAAAAAATAAAAGTCACTTATTCCGTTCACTGATCCTAGCCGCAGATAAGCAGCACATTCTGTTTAGTGTGCAAAGTTGCAGATTATCAGCACATTCTGTTTAGTGTGCAAAGTGTAAAAAATAAAAGTCACTTATTCCATTCACTGTGCCTAGCCGCAGATAAGCAGCATATTCTGTTTAGTGTGCAAAGTTGCAGATTTGCAGCACATTCTGTTTAGTGTGCAAAGTGTAAAAAATAAAAGTCACTTATTCCGTTCACTGATCCTAGCCGCAGATAAGCAGCACATTCTGTTTAGTGTGCAAAGTTGCAGATTAGCAGAACATTCTGTTTAGTGTGCAAAGTGTAAAAAATAAAAGTCACATATTCCATTCACTGTGCCTAGCCGCAGATAAGCAGCATATTCTGTTTAGTGTGCAAAGTTGCAGATTATCAGCACATTCTGTTTAGTGTGCAAAGTGTAAAAAATAAAAGTCACTTATTCCATTCACTGTGCCTAGCCGCAGATAAGCAGCATATTCTGTTTAGTGTGCAAAGTTGCAGATTTGCAGCACATTCTGTTTAGTGTGCAAAGTGTAAAAAATAAAAGTCACATATTCCATTCACTGTGCCTAGCCGCAGATAAGCAGCATATTCTGTTTAGTGTGCAAAGTTGCAGATTATCAGCACATTCTGTTTAGTGTGCAAAGTGTAAAAAATAAAAGTCACTTATTCCGTTCACTGTGCCTAGCCGCAGATAAGCAGCACATTCTGTTTAGTGTGCAAAGTTGCAGATTAGCAGAACATTCTGTTTAGTGTGCAAAGTGTAAAAAATAAAAGTCACTTATTCCGTTCACTGATCCTAGCCGCAGATAAGCAGCACATTCTGTTTAGTGTGCAAAGTTGCAGATTAGCAGAACATTCTGTTTAGTGTGCAAAGTGTAAAAAATAAAAGTCACATATTCCATTCACTGTGCCTAGCCGCAGATAAGCAGCATATTCTGTTTAGTGTGCAAAGTTGCAGATTATCAGCACATTCTGTTTTGTGCAAAGTGTAAAAAATAAAAGTCACATATTCTGTTCACTGTGCCTAGCCGCAGATAAGCAGCACATTCTGTTTAGTGTGCAAAGTTGCAGATTTGCAGCACATATTCCGTGTAATATGAAGAAGGCGGGTAAAAAGGGACGGGGAAGTGGACGTGATCCTGATAGTTCAGGGCGCGGGTCAGGACGCGTAGAAACTGTGCCTGGTGCCAGAGCACAAGAAAGAAAGACATCCACCATACCTAGCTTCATGTCTCAGTTTACAGGGCGTCGCAGGACATCACTCTCGAGGTCAGACCACTGCGAACAGGTGGTCGGTTGGATTTCAGCTGATACTGCTTCCAGTCGGTTAAGCACCAGCCTGTCTTCCACCAAGTCCACTCTCAGTAGCCAAGAGTCTGGTCAACATAATCCTCACCCTGATCATCCTTCCTCCCACCATAGAGGGTCTGGTCAAAGAAGTGATCCCACACTGGGATATAGTGAGGAGCTCGTCTCATCACCAATCCTTAATTTGAACCTCTCTCCAAGCACGCTTGCAGAGGAACATGAAATCTTGTGCCCTGATTCACAACCTCTAGAGGGTACCCAATCACAAGAAGATGACAGAGGGGAACGGCATTTAAGGTCAAAGGAAGTGGATGATGATGATGATGAGACACAGTTGCCATCAAATCAACCACTATTACTGTCTCAAGACCTTGATGAGGAGGATGATATACAGTTGTCAATGACTGAGTATGTGGTGGGATCAAGAAATGAGGAGGATGATCAGAGTGAGGAAGTGGAGGAGGACTTGGTGGACGATGAGGTGACTGACCCCACCTGGGAAGGTGGAGAGCCGAGCGATGACAGCAGTCATCTGCAGCACCGCAACAGGCTGGAAGAGGCAGTGGTGTGGCTACAGAAAGAAGGCGGACCGCACCAAACCGGCCCGCAAATGTTCCACGGAGCACCCCCTTGCGTAAATCTCCCTTGCCAAGGGCTAGGTGTTCCGCGGTATGGCGTTTTTTTAAGGAAAGTGCGGACGACAAAAAAATTGTAGTTTGCAACCTGTGCCACACCAGAATGAGCCGAGGCATGAACACTAGAAACCTCACCACCACCAGCATGATCCGACACATGGCATCCAAGCACCGTAATAAGTGGGAGGAACGCCCGGATCGCCAATCTGTGTCTGCAGGCCACACCACTGCCTCCTCTTCCCCTGTTTTCGGTGCCGGCCAATCGCCTGTCGAAGGAGCAGGCCCGCATACCTCCCGCCCTGCACCTGTACCATCTGAAGCACCATCAGCGACCACATCCACTTCCCTGTCCCAGCGCAGCGTCCAAATGTCGTTACCCCAGGCATTTGAGCGCAAGCGAAAATACCCAGCCACCCACCCACAGGCCATAGCACTAACCTCACACCTTTCCAAATTACTGGCCATCGAAATGCTGCCATTTAGGCTTGTGGAGACTGAGTCCTTCCGCAGCCTGATGGCAGCAGCTGTCCCTCGGTACGCAGTCCCCAGCCGCCACTACTTTTCCCGGGGTGCCGTCCCCGCCTTACACCACCATGTGTCCCGTAACATCACCCATGCCCTGACCAACGCAGTTACTGGGAAGGTCCACTTAACGACTGACACATGGACAAGTGCTTGTGGCCAGGGACGCTACATTTCCCTGACGGCACACTGGGTGAATGTCGTGGAGGCTGGGAGCGACTCGGACCCTGGGATGGCACAGGTGCTACCCACGCCGAGGATTGCGGGCCCTACCTCCATCAGGGTTTCCGCCAGCACCTGCGTTATTGGCTCCTCCTCCTCCATTTCCACCTCCGAATTCTCTGCGCGCAGCGCCACTCACCCATCAGCCGGTAGCTGGAAGCAGTGTAGCACTGCAGTGGGGAAGCGTCAACAGGCCGTGCTGAAGCTGATCTGCCTTGGGGACAAACAGCACACGGCCTCAGAGCTGTTGCAGGGGATTAGTCACCAGACCGAGCAGTGGCTCTCGCCACTCAACCTGCAACCAGGCATGGTTGTGTGTGATAATGGGCGTAACTTGGTGGCGGCTTTGGAGCTTGGCAAGCTCAGACACGTACCATGCCTAGCGCATGTATTTAATTTAGTGGTTCAGCGATTTCTAAAAACCTACCCCAATTTGCATGATCTCTTGACCAAGGTGCGCCGCGTGTGTGCACATTTCCGTAAGTCATCAACAGCTTCAGCCGGCCTGTTGAAGCTGCAGCAGCGCTTACAATTGCCAGCTCACCGGCTGCTGTGTGACGTGAGCACACGCTGGAACTCCACCTTCCACATGTTGGCCCGGCTTTGTGAGCAGCAGAGGGCAGTAGTGGAGTACCAGCTGTTACACGGTCGTTGCCTCTCCGTTCAACTTCCTGTAATCAGAAGTGAGGAGTGGGAATGGATGTCAGACCTCTGTGAGGTTTTACGCAATTTTGAGGAATCGACACAGATGGTGAGCGGCGATAACGCTATTATCAGTGTAACCATCCCACTTCTGTGTCTACTGAAACGCTCGCTGCTCACAATTAAAACCGACGCTTTGCATGTGGAAGAGGTGGAAATGCGGGAGGAAGAGCTTACACAAGGTGATAGCCAGAGCACCCTCACTTCGTCTTCTCAGCGACAATTGGAGGAGGCGGAGGAGGAGGAGGAGGAGGAGGAAGACACGGTTGCCTCCGCTACAGAGGGTAGCCATGGAACTTTAGTTCCATCTCTTCAGCGTGGGTGGGCAGAAGAGGAGGAAGAGGATGAGGAGACTGAGAGTCATCCTCCTGGTGAGGACAGCGAAATCTTGCCTGTTGGTACTCTGGCACACATGGCTGACTTTATGTTAGGCTGCCTTTCCCGTGACCCACGCGTTATACGCATTTTAGACAACACGGATTACTGGGTGTTCACCCTTCTGGACCCCCGCTACAAAGAGAATTTCTCATCTCTCATTCCTCCGGTGGAGAGGACAAGCAAAATGGTGCAATACCAGAAGGTTCTTGTCGAAAAATTGCTCCAAAATTTTCCATCTGACAACGCTGGCGGCAGAGTACGTGCTACCTTGGCCAACCGAGAAGGGGAGAAAAGGGGAGCACACAGCAGTTCCGACAAAGGCAGGGCAACACTCTCCAAGGCGTGGGACACCTTCATGACACCCCGCCAGCACCCTCACCCTGATGCGCAGCCTAGTGTCACAAGGAGGGAAAAGTTTTGGAAGATGGTGAAGGAGTACGTAGCAGACCGTGTCAGCGTCCTCAATGATCCCTCTGTGCCTTACAACTACTGGGTGTCCAAGCTGGACACGTGGTATGAACTGGCACTCTACGCCTTGGAGGTGCTGACCTGCCCTGCCGCCAGCGTTCTGTCTGAGCGGGTATTTAGTGCTGCTGGTGGCATCATAACAGATAAGCGTATCCGCCTTTCCACCGAAAATGCTGATAGGTTGACACTTATAAAAATGAACAAGGCCTGGATTTCCCCTGACTTCTCCACTCCACTGGAGGAAAGCCCCGGGGGAACATAAAGTCACTTTAGATATGTTATTTACAATGATGGGAATACTCTGTATTCCCATTCACCCCTTCCACCCAAAAAATGGGTATATGGTTGACTCTCTTCCATATACCCTGGGATATAATTTTTATATAGGGCCAGCTCACCAGCGGGCCCTGTGATATAATTTTTATATAGGGCCAGCTCACCAGCGGGCGCTGTTTGACAATTTTTGTATAGGTCAGCTCACCAGCGGGCCTTCTCATATAATGTTTTATTGGGTCAGCTCTCTAGCGGGCCCTCTCATATAATGTTTTATAGCGTCAGCTCACTAGCGGGCCTTCGCATATAATGTTTAGGATGGTCAGCTCCGGAGCAGACCCTCACCCATAATGTTTTAGATGGTCGGCTCAGCGCACGTTTCCCTCTTAATCATGGCCCCAGTTCAGAAAAATCGAGGAAATTTTTGGGAGAATTTGCCTCTGCGCACGTTTCCCTCTTAATCATGGCCCCAGTTCCGAAAAATCGAGGAAATTTTTTGCAGAATTTGCCTCTGCGCACGTTTCCCTCTTAATCATGGCCCCAGTTCCGAAAAATCGAGGAAATTTTTTGCAGAATTTGCCTCTGCGCACGTTTCCCTCTTAATCATGGCCCCAGTTCCGAAAAATCGATGAAATTTTTTGCAGAATTTGCAGATGATATACAAGTAAATATACAGCAAATACTGTTTGGTAACAATTTTTCGCCTAAAGTCGTTTTTATCTTCCTTTTTGTGTGTTTTATGGTCAGTCTGTAAAAATGGCGTACTACGGGCGAAAGATCGTTCCCAGCAGCGATGTTGGAGTCCAAGATGCATCCAGACATCCTCCCTATGCTGTCCCTGAACCATTTCTGTGGTGTTTCCATCATTTTCTGCCCTTTTCCTATGGACCAGGCACCCTCCCCTCATCAGAGCAGGGGGTGCCTGGTGTAATGCTCGAGTCCTCCCATTGACTTCAATGGGGCTCGGGTGCTCGGCTGAGCACTCGAGCCTCCGGGGGCGCTCGGTCAGAGCACCCGAACACCCGAGCATTGGGGTGCTCGATCATCACTAGTTATAGCGAGGCACTATAGACAGCACTATACTTATGTACAGCAAATGGCCACAATGCTATATAAATATAATTACTGTGTGTAACAGAAGGAATACCTAGATTGGTGTCCGACACACTGCAGTCAGGGACATCTATATTATTACTGTGTGTAACAGGACTTCCGTAGGTAGAAGTAATTTATACAGAAATCATTTGTATCTCTATAATTACAGTGTATTTCTTGCTCTGTGACTACCAGAGGACAGTGGTACAACGCTGTGGTGTCAGACAGTGAATGTAAGTTTTCTGGCATTACCAATAAGACAGTGACACAAAGCTGGGGATCACACAGGGTATATGTAGTTCTGGGACTGCCAGTGGCACAGTGTTATTAGTTGGGGTGTCACACAATGTAAGAGTGGTTCTAGGACTACCAGTGGGAAAGTGGTACAAGGCTGGGGGTCACATAGTGTATGTGGGGTCCTGGAACTACCAGTGGACAGTGATACAAGGCTGTTTGTCAGTGCACGTTTGATCCTGTAACTATCATTTGAACAAGACTGGGCTTCACACAGTGTGTGTGTGGTGTACTGGGACTAACAGTGGGACAGTGGGAAATAAGGCTGAGGATTAAACAGTATATAAATGTTTCTGGAGCTACCAGTGGATAGTGGTATAACGCTGGGAGTCACACAGTGTATGTGGGGTCCTTGGACTACCATTGTGACAGAGGAAGTGGGATCTTAGACAATGTATGTGTTATTCTGTAGCTACCAGAAGACAGTGATACAAGGCTGAGGTGTCAGACAATGCATGTCTAGGTCTATGGCAATGGTGAGACAGTGCAACAAGGCAAAGGTGTCAACATATTTGTGTTTCTGTGACCACCAGAAGACAGTGGAGCAAGGCTGGGTGCCAGAAAATGTATGTGGCATTCTGGGAATAGTGGTGGAACAATGGTACAAGAATGTAGAATCTGTAGTGCATGTAGGTTTCTGGGTCTATCAGTGGGACAGTGAGACAAGACAGGCAATTGAAGTAGTTTGATGTGTATGTGTGAGTCTGAAATTACTAGTGAATGGTGGAATAACTCTCCTTTCCCCCTTATTTTCATAAATGGAAAACACAATTGAGCAAAAGAAGCATGCCATTATCCATTTAAGACGAGACAGGGGGAAGAGAGAGATGTTCACACATACAAGCCCAGCGTTGTTCCATCCCCACAGGTAGCCACAGAATCACACATAAGTGATATCACAGCCTTCCTACTGGCAGCCATAGAGCCCCGCATACTACCTGACACCCCAGTTTTATTCAAGTGTCCACTAGCAGCCATGGAACCACATACAATGTAATAAACCAACCATACCAGTGGTACCCATGGAAACACATATACACTGCAACACCCCAGCTTCATGTGAATACACTTTCTGACACCCCAGGGACTACCAGTGGGACACTGGCACATGGCTGGGTGTTAGACAGGGTATGTGTACATCTAGCTACAAGGCTAGAGGTCATACAGTGTATGTGTGTACAGGGTACATGTTGGGTTCTTTGGCTATGAGTGGGACAATGTTAACAAGGCTTAAAAGGATAGTAATGTTTCATAATAAAAGCAGCTCTAATTAATCATCATAGTATTTGGACTTTGGAGAGTGTTATTTAAGTTCTGTCAGAGCTGTAGTTCCAGAGTAATTAAATGACAAAGTGTCCCCCTCCCGCCCCTTTTACTGATGTAACACTGTTCAGCTAGAGCAGAAGGGAGGTTTCCAGGTAGACTGCAGAGAGGGACAATCTTCAATTAAGAAAAGGGAAAAACCTGAAAAGCTTGTCAAGGGGGGCAGGGATTTCATTGTTTTCATAGGAATAAGAGTGCCCCCTTCTGTTATCTGCCTGGTCTATAGACTGCATTCCACATCTGAGAAGAGATGGCTTACACTAGGTAAAAGGGGTGGGAGGGGGAAACTTTGCTTGTGAATATCTCATAAACCATAAAGGTTTGAGGGATAAGACATATCATTCTTCATGTTTTTTTAATGCCTACAAAATAAAATAAAGTTAAAACGAAGTATTACTATCCCTTTAAGTACACACAGTGTATGTGACATTCTGGGATCACCAAAAAGATATTGTTACATGGCTAGGATTCACACAGTGTATGCGGGGTTCTTGGATCACCAGTGGGATAGTGTTAAAAGGCTGGGACTCACAATGCATTTGTTTGGGTTATTGAAGAACCAGTGGGGTAGTGTCACAGTGTATATGTGGTACAATGCAGGGTGTCAGGTAGTGTGTGTGGGGTTCTGGGAGTACTAGTGTCCCAGTGTTACAAGGCTGGGTGTCAGGCAATGTATGTTGGGTTCTGGGACTACCAGTGGTAAGGTGACATAATATATTTGGCTGGAACAACAAATGCCTTGTACTAGTCCTGGATCTGTGATGGTGTCTGAACAGGTCCTTACAATATGCACTCAGATTTGTTGCTCTCAGGGCCAGTCCTGATAATGATCAGCTTGGTAGTTTGCTGACCCTGTCTATCACGGTGCCTGTGCTTTCGCTGGCGACATTGTTATGTCAGGGCTACTTCCTGATTCTCTTTTATTGGCTACTGAGGTTTATCTCCGCCCTGTTCTAGCCCTTATATACTGAGCCCTGTCACTTCAGCGCTGCCCTTTCGTGGTGTTCTACTTGCCAGTGTTATTCCGGAGATTCATGTATATTCTGTGTATGACCTGGACTGCCTGACCACTCTGCCTGATCGTTCCTGCCCTGTGTACCGACCCACCCTGGCTGACGTTCCTGCTCTGTGTACCGACCCGGCCCGGCTGACATTCCTGCTCTGTATACCGACTCGGTTTGGCTGACGTTCCTGCTCTGTGTACCGACCCGGTCCGGCTGACGTTCCTGCTCTGTGTACGGACTCGGATTGGCTGATGTTCCTGCTCTGTGTACCGACCCAGCCCGGCTGACGTTCCTGCTCTGTGTACCGACTCGGATTGGCTGACATTCCTGCTCTGTGTACCGACCCGGCCCGCTGACGTTCCTGCTCTGTGTACCGACTCGGATTGGCTGACATTCCTGCTCTGTGTACCGACCCGGCCCAGCTGACGTTCCTGCTCTGTGTACCGACTCAGATTGGCTGACAGTTACTGGTTGCCTCCGGTCTACTCTGCCTCAGCAGCGCTGTTCTGTGACCTTGCCTCCTCATTACATTATCATATCTCTGCTTCGGTATCAGTTCCGTTGCTTGTACCCGGTACCCTTGACCTGTCCACTCGCTATTCCGAGGTTGGGTTCTCTTTGGGTGCCTCGGTCAGTTTCCATTGCTTGTCAGCTCTGTCCAGGTCTGAGCATTCGGTTACCCGTCACGGGTTGGTGCTATAGCGTTTCAGGATCACAGACGTTCTGGGAATCCTCCCTGAGACTGTGTCTGGCAGTACTGACTATCCTACCATTCAGGCAGTCCTGCCATTGTGCCTACAGTACCCTACAGTCAGTGGCCTCCGATAGGCTGATAGGGCATCTGTCTGGTGGTCTCCTTTCCTAGCTAATATTTGGCTCTGTTGCCTAGTCTCAAACTTACTATACTGTGGGATAGTATTGGTCTCTGCTCTGTCCTTTACCTGTGGCTTATGATTTGGACTAACTCCCTGAGTAGGGAGTATCCATTATCTAGTCACTACTAGGGCCAGTCAACCTCCCATGGCCTAGTAGTAAAGCTGCTTGCTCTTCCAGAATCACACGAACTGTGACTTGACCTGTGTCAGTATTGCGCCTTTGGTGCCTACTGGATCTGAGTGGGTTACTTTATCCTGGTGACCTGACCTGTGTCAGTCTTGTACATCTGTACCTACTGGACCTGTGTGGGATACTATACGTTATCGTAGCCTGACCTGTGTCAGTTGTGTCATTTGTATGTACTGGACCCGTGTGGGTCACTTTATCTCTGTGCTATCAATAAAACTGTGTTTTTACCATAACCTTCCGTGTCTGAGTGTCCTTAAAATCGTGACACTGTCCTGGTGATAAGATGCTGTGGAAATTCAATAGTACAAAAAAAAATCTGTTAAAGCCAGAGTTAAGTTTTCACTCAAACACACGACATCTGGGAAATACCAGCTAAGTTCTTCAAACTTAACTCAGTGCCCCAAAGACATGACGTCTGATGACGTCAGAAATGGCCTCATAAATGACATCATCTGTAATGTACTGATGATATCACATGACATTAGAAGTTACCTCATTGCCCCCTTTCTCCCTTCCTTTTATTATTAATCATTTTTTCTTCTCACCTACTACTCCCTTCCTACCCACAGCTTCTTCCCTACCCTTCCTGACCCCCCTCCACTCCACACCAGACCTATAATCAACCTACAAGACTTCCCGTTAGCTTTATTATTCTCATATATCTCAAAAAATTGCCCTCCCACTGTGGTGACCGCTCTGAATCTCAGCAGAATTTCCCCATGGCTTGTTATGCAATTTTGCATGTCTATTATTATGTTCTGCCTTCATCAAAATATATATGCTCTATGAACACTGTATTATGCTCTGAGTTTGTCTAGTATTTTTTTATGTTGTATCCTTTTGAATTCAATAAAGTTAAAAAAATGACCTCTTTGATTTCTTAACATTACCTCATCAATGGCATCAGTGATGATATCACAAATATTGGTAACCACAAATGTATTGAAGTTTTCTGTAGAATTCAAGGTGTTAAAAGCTCAAATGAGAATTTTGAAAATCATTGTTGCTCTCTTTGGTGCTGCTTGTAGGCTCCAGAATAGCACCACTTCTTTAGTGCATGAGTCTCAAGTTCTTTCCCTTTCCCTCTCTTCTCCCTATCTAGGACACTTCTTTTCTTCCCAGACTCTTCCTTCTACCCCGTTCCCCAGCCTGACATATAAATAAAAAAAAAAATTACATTTTCCACCATTTCTCTCTCACCCGCTACTGGTTCACCCCAGCACACAGGAGTAACCCTTTTCCAGCAGGTTTCTTACCCATTCACATATATTTTTCTCTTTTCCCATACATTCAAACAGCTGTATCAACTCCCACCATCTCCCCACTGGAAATGTTCAATTCCTGCTTCTACCACCATCTCCCACATGATGTAAAGGGGCTAGTTAGAATGACAAATCAGTTGGAGCAGTTGGTGGCTATAGAACACTTTCTTTCTCACATCCATGAAAATGGGACAGAGATGCATAGTGTGCCGGCTAAGGGCAATTATGAGTGCTGTTATTGATTGACCACAAAGTCAATCATACCAATAATTAAAGTCTGATATTTGGCTCAGACAGTGGGAATGTTCTCATAATTAGTGTCTTACCATCAGAATATTCTCTGAAAAAACACAATTTTTCCCTTGAAATACAACTGCTCTAGTATTGAAGTAGAGTAATCCACAGCTGAAAGTAAAAGTTGTTGCAGGCAGAGTACTATGGAAACAAAACAACAATCCACAGGTGCTCTCTACCAGTCCAAATATTTTCAAGTTGTTCAATTGGATCACTATATCAGGAAAGTTATGATGTTCAATACACTTTGTTGATACTGCATCTATATATAAAAAGACAAATCGAAAAGAGAGAGCAAAACACCTCCAAGGGCAATGCCAGCAATAACAGGAAATACTCTGCTGCAAAGAAATACAGTATATACTTACATACTATAAAGGCCTGCCTCTTGGATTAAAAACATGTACTGGCTATGCCCCAGACTAGCAGTAACCTCCAACAGATCAATCAAGTGGTAGGGACTAGGGACTAAATAATTTATTTATAAAATTAAAAATAATAAAAGCATATACTGAACAGTTCTATGGCAATATAATACCTGAAAATTGTTAGGAGGCTGGTAGGCAACTTCATTTGAAGTTGATGATGGGACAGTTGGTTACACTCCTGCAAGGAATGTAATGCATTATTAGCAGGTTAAAGCCTATGGGAATAATTTGTTAGTCACCTCCAACAGATCAATCAAGTGATAAGGACCAAATAGTCAACTTATTTATAAAATTAAATATAAAGCCCCTTTGCTTTCTTAGGCAGAACATGAACAAATCCTATATAATAATTCACTGAAACGTGTGTAATGATACAGTCATGCACAGTAGAGACTGCCCGTGATGAGGCTGATACAGAGCTGGACGCTCCGAAGGATCACCCAGCTCTGTATCAGGCGCGGCAAGTCTCTACTGTGCATGACTGCCCCGTGACCGTCTGGCAGTGGCACTGTGGCCCGTGTAACGGGCTCTTCAACTAGTATAAAATAATTCAAACAAAAATGAAGACCTTTATTACATGTATATTTTATTTAGTATTTGTTCATGTACCAGAATTGATGACCAGGTTTTATTTAGTTTATTTGAATTAATCTTGTTCAAGAGTCTGTCAAGAGATGGTGGCAAGGGCCACCTCTATTGAAATAATGTGGTGTACAAATTTTGTTTGGGAATGAAAACTTTCAGAGAAATTCTGACTAATGACAAACATCAAGGACCATAACACTCATCACAGTTGTTGTAAATGGTGCCAACTGTGCTAATCCCTCCATTTCATCTTTGCTGTTACCACCACCACCACCACCACTACATATGCCATTTGCTTCTCTGTTGTGTGTTTTTTCACATCTGTTTTGTACTTGTATGGTATTAGATGCTGGTTAATTTTAGAAAAATGTAAGTGTAACAGAACTGCTGCTGGATAGTGTTCTACTTTCATTTACTATAAAACCAGCTACACTGAAAACCTGCTCTGAATGCACGCTTGGCAGTTAAGAGTTTCTACAGCAGAACATGCAGAAGACAAGAAAGAACAACAGGGACACTTTCAAAAATCCATCTGCGTATGTATGCACAGCTCTCGCTCTCATCTAGTAACAATGAACAGCAAGATGTATAATAAAAGAATGTACTCTCACTGAGTTCTCTACTGGCTGGTTAGAACACAACCAGTATGTGGCCATAGGGGATAAACCTGCCCCTGTACAGATGCTCCTGTATTAGCTGTGATGATCCACTGTGGCCCAGTGGAAAAAAAACACTCAAGTGTTATAAACCAACATGTTTCTGGATCTATGATCCTTTCAGCAGGGTGTCTGGACTTATAATGAGATATGTTCATTCTCTCTCATCCTCTTCTCCATGTATAAGGGTTTATTTACATGTTTTCACAGAATCCAGTTCCTCAGAGTGCTGCTGTTCTTCCCTTCGCACAAATGTATTATGTTTAAGGTGGGGATCTAGCAATGTAGCAAGAATGTATTCCTAATTGCTTTTAATGGAGAATTACTGTTGAAGGTGGGAAGTGTTGTTTCCTGCATGTTCCATGTTTGAGGAAAAGATTTTAGCCCACCCCTACCTACACCCACTGCCAATCATGTTATTAAAACAAGTTACTAAGTTCTTATCTATGTTCTTTCGTCCCAGTCTTACCGATATCTTAGATTGAAGTAAAAAAATACCCCCAAATAATCCAAAAGTACACTTAAGGAATAACAGTCATGGCAATATGTGGCAGCTGACCATGCTACCATATTGAAAACAGAGAGCTTTGAAGAACTCATGTCATGTGTTGCACTGCACTGAAATATTTTTCAAGAATAGCTGTGCAAGACATAAGCTTACAGGCAAAAGGGACTCAACTCACTAACATTTTTAAGGCTTATATTGCAGTAGGACTCAACCCGCTAACAGCTTTTACTTTTAGATTAATCTATTTCAGCACTTGGCAACAGCAGTATTGAAGTAGGAATTATTACGCCATAGAAAGAATGGAGAAAAACATAACATTTCTCACTGGAAGTGATATTGAAAAGGTGAAAATTTTGTGGTTTTCAAAGAGTGAGAATATAATTTAAAGGACAACTATCACATTTTACTAAATCTGCTACTGTGAGAACAGATTTACTAAAAATCCCCAGGCTGTACAGCCCCAAAATGTCTCCTATCAACTGTTTGTGGTGAGGTTGAGAAACGTGAACCCCTCAGCTGGAAAACAATACAGAAATATGTGGCTCTTGGTCACTAACACCAGGGTTGTGTGTGTGCAGCCCCCACAGATCTGTTGGTTCTGGCTTTCAAGCGTAAAGCAGATGGTCTATGGAGAGTAACATCATGCAGGACAGACACTGAACTGCAAGACATCAGTCTCATAGTTCAGTCTCTTCTCCTGGGACCAATGGAGTTGCACTGGGATGTCTTTAAGCCCTGTATAGTGCTAGCTCATGGGTCCACTGGGGAACAGAATGTCACTCAGGGGGAGCTGGCCCAATAGTGGGACACCGTCGGAGTAATAGTTACCCTTTAAAGGGATAGTAATACTTTGTTTTAACTTTATTTTATTTTGTAGGCATTAAAAAAACATGAAGAATGATATAAGTCTTATCTCTCAAACCTTTATGGTTTAAGAGATATTCACAAGCAAAGTGTCCCCCTCCCGCCCCTTTTACTGATGTAACACTTTTCAGCCAGGGCAGAAGGGAGCTGCCCAGGTAGACTGCAGAGAGGGACAATCTTCAATTAAGATAAGGGAAAAACCTGAAAAGCTTGTCAAGGGGGGCAGGGATTTCATTGTTTTCATAGGAATAAGAGTGTCCCCTTCTGTTATCTGTCCAGTCTATGGACTGCATTCCACATCTGAGAAGAGATTGCTTACACTAGGTAAAAGGGGCGGGAGGGGGAAACTTTGCTTGTGAATATCTCATAAACCATAAAGGTTTGAGAGATAAGACTTATATCGTTCTTCATGTTTTTTTAATGCTTACAAAATAAAATAAAGTTAAAATGAAGTATTACTATCCCTTTAATGTACTTTTACACAGGTAAATATTTTACAGCCATAAATTTTCCAAATCAACTGCCCACATTAGAGTACTTTGCTTTGTATTTGGCTGTTCATAAATGCAACTCCATTAGCTGCAATTGTTCATGGATACAGCATGCAGAATATGATCAGTGATGGTCACTGGTGAGTTGAACCATGCTACATCCAACAGTTACTGTCTTTTACTTGAACAATTGTATCTTTGCAATGCACATCACATCATCCAATCTCTGGCACAGTCCTTGTATAAACCCTATAATTTCTCTTTAAGCATTCTCTTTGGAAGAGATCATAATTAAAACTGATAAAAGGTTCCCATTTTAATTAAACTATCTTAGTCAGTATAAGTAGATTTCACCCAAGTGACAGATAATTGCAGCCAGTTTAAAGACATTTTAATTAAGAATAGAGCTCCCTCTACTGACATGATTTGGTGCAACATTCAAAATTAAAGCTGGACCCAAAGCATACCACTGATTAATGGACAATATTTAAATTTTGAGGTGTAGTTTTAATAAATAGAACCCCAAGATTTGCTGCCATCCCTAATTTACAGAGAACGACTACCTGATAAGGGAACTATAAGGGTTTGACCCAAATCTCAGGGTGAAGTGTGTGTGAGTGTGCATGTGTGTGTGCATATGTGTGTATGTACAAGAGGTGATATCTCATGGACTGATTGGAACATCTCTTGATTAGAGCAAACAGGGGTCTACCAACAATAAACTATATTATGGGAAACTTTAAGGGTTAATATTTTTAGAATCACAGGGTCAGCTTATTTTGAATGTTCCCAGGAATGGTGATAACTTTGATATTCCCAGTTTATGTATTTTACATTGGGTGTCAAAATGACATTGTTTAATCATTTACCCAGTTATTATTGCATTGTGCTATATCAATTGGCATATGTACCTTTTTAGGGCTAAAGTAGTGTTCAAAGGGCTGTTTTACAATGTGTTGCTCACCTCTCTGGTTCTTAAAGGCTTAAAGGGATAGTAATGTTTCAAAATAAAAGCAGCTCCAATTAATCTTCATAGTATTTGGCCCATTGTGAGTGTTATTTCAATACTGTCCGAGTTGTAGTTCAAGAGTAATTGAATGATAAAGTATCCCCCTCCCGCCCCTTTTACTGATGTAACACTGTTCACCTCAGAACAGAAAGGTGGTGTCCAGGTGGCTTGCAGTGAGGGACTATCTTCAATTAGCATAAGGAAAAAACCTGAAAAACCTATCAAGGGGTGCAGCGTTTTCATTGTTCTCACAGTAAGAATATTGTCCCTTGCTGTGAGCTGTGTGGTTCCAGGAGGGGAGGTGGCTTACATTAAGTAAAAGGGGTGGGAGGTGGATAATTTATCATTCAATTACACTTGAACTACAACTCTGACAGTATTGAAATAACACTCTCCATGGCCCAAATACTATGAAGATTAATTGGAGCTGCTTTTATTTTGAAACATTACTATCCCTTTAAACAAAGGAACATCAGGGATTAAAAATATGTTGTGCTCTCAAAAACTGGTGTATTTATAATCTAGGATGATTCTGAACAGCTGATTCAGAAATATGAACAGTTTATGAACACAATGTTTTTAACTCACATGATATAATATGACACAAATAAAATATGTTGACAAAAGTGTGAGAGAAACCTGCTTAGGAAAATTGAGCAATTTAGTTTAACTGATAATGTTTTAAATTACCCTGATTAGCAGTTGAAAAGATATGTTACTAACTGATTTCGCTGTGGAAGTACAAAGGCTTTGACAGAAAAAAAATCAATGAATTAATGCTGTTTGTGACAACCTGTAGACAGTGGAACAATGATGGTTTGGCAGACAGTGTACTTGTGGTTCTGTGACTGCCAGTGGACAGGGAAACAAGGCTGGAGTAGCAGACAGTGTATGATTTCTGTGATTAAAAGTGGACAGGGTACGTGTGGCTCTGTGAACACCAGTGAACACAAGGAACAACCCTGGAGTGGTTTATGGTGTATGTGTGTGTGTTCTGTAGTTATCAGTGGACAAGGCTAGAATGGCAGACAGTGTATGTTTTGAGACTACGGAAAATGTTGCCTAGTAATTTAAAGGAATAGTAATGTTTCACAATTAATCTTACTATTTCGGCCATAGATAATGTTATTTCAATGCTGTCAGAGTTGTAGTTCAAGAGTAATTGAATGATAAAATAGCCACCTCCCCTCAGATGTGGAATCTGGTCCTGGGACCAGACAGATCACAGCAAGGGACAATCTTCTTACTGTGAGAAGAAGGAAAACCCTGCCCCCTTAGCATGTTTTCCATGCTTTTCCTTATACTTACTGAAAATTGTCCTTCACTGTGATCCATGCGGACAGTCTTGCTGTTCTGAGGTATGCAGTGTTACATCAGTAAAAGGGGTGGGAGGGGGATACTTTATCATTCAGTTACTCTTGAACTACAACTCTGACAGTACTAAAATAACATTCTCCATGGTGCAAATACTATGAAGATTAATCTGACTTGCTTTTATTGTAAAACATTACTATCCATTTAATCTTAACTTACAAGTACTGACTAGCATTCATATCGATTTTATGGTAGATTTATGTTAAAGAGTTTGACTGTTAGTATCCCACAAGTGTGAAATGAATGATTGCACTATAGCAAAATGTTTGGAATTCATCATAAACTATTAAATGTTTTAGGACTTTGGTGGTGTTCAATATCAATATTTATCCACAACAAAATGGGTATTGGGACAGTTAAATTCAATAAGACAACACATCGCCAACTCAACAAGTAATCTTAGACACTTTATGATTAATATGTCATTTACATTTTAATTAGACTATTTGGACCACAGTGCCAATCAGCCCAATGCATCAAAGAATGAAAACCGGCCAATCCAAAATTATATTGATGCAGAATCACATGATTTAATCAAGCCAATGTAAGCAGCAGCAGCATTGGCATCAGTTAATAAGATGCATGAGTGACTACCACAAATCATCTTCACTCCACCAGAGTGGATAGGAGACACATGAGAGATAACAGAAGTAAACAAAAAAAGCTTATATTAATCTTTTTATTAAACCCTCTTGAGCTGATCTGTTCTCTGTATGAAGAAGACCCCCCTCTGGTCTGCTAATTCTCTCAACTAGATCCACGGAAATATGTTCTATTCCCTTTGTAGAAAAAAAAAGGAAAGAGACTCACAGTGCTAAAACACCGTATACATACATACATACATACATACATACATAGCTTAAAATTGGAAGTCCTTTGCTACTAGCCAGACCTGAAAAGTTACTCGCCACTGCAAGACATAACATACCCACCAGGGCTAAATTTCTACTCGCCAGGGCAAAATTTTCACTCGCCATTGGCTAGTTGAAATTTTGAGCATTGAGATAGCACTCAGGATACATCTCATAAGATAAAACGGCTTTATTTAATCCATGCCAAACGTTTTCGGTCTGCAATCAGACTTCATCAGGGCAAACAGGGAAAACATGTCTGATACTCAAATATATAGAGAATAAAATGACTGACCTCTATGCATGACATGCCCCCACGCTAAGATAGCACCAAAATTGGCGTCCTTGTGTAGATCTTGTCATTGCATGACGTCAGTACCACAACAAACCAATGGTTGTAAAGTATCAATGATGCTGTGAATGGAATGTGTACTTCACATCCCAGCATCACGTCTCACTCTGTCACACATAGAATACCCATATCAAGCAAAACTACATGTTACATCTCAATGCATCTTGTGTGCACCCCGGATGAGCCCAATGCCGCTGCGGTGCTGTGGTGTATCCGATCATCATCACCGCATCGCAGAGCTGCGTCCGAACACCGGCATTTGCCCACTGATTAAATAATTATTAATTTGCTCTCCATGCATGACATATATAAACTAGCGCTAAGATGTGGTGGTGACGATCGGATACACCGCAGCACCATTGAGCTCATCCGGGGTGCACAAATGATGCATTGAGATGTAACATGTAGTTTTGCTTGATGTGGGTACTGGTTTTAATTTGCTTCTTTTGTATTTGTTTCCAACAGGGATAAATTTATATGTGTATTTTTGCAATGTTATTTTGAAGGCATTCCACTTAACTTCTGTGTTTTTTCCTGAAAATATTTTATCCCAGTCAACGAGACCAAGGGATGAATTAAACCTGCTAAAGTTGGACTTTTTAAAATCTAGTGTTTTGGTGGAGTACCATTGATTGGGTAATAATAACATCTATTATTTCAGCTGCCGATTTGGTTAATTCCGAGAGCGTGCGCTGAAAGCGCTTTGAGTCCCACTGGGAGAAAGGCGCTATATAAATGCTAGTTATTATTATTATTATTATAACCCATACCAAATTGCTTTTTTGAATTAATCTCAAATCGATACCATATTATGGTCACTATTCCCCAAGTGCTCCCTAACTTGGATGTTAGAGTTAAGTTCTTCATTGTCAGTTATTACCAGATCAAGACATGCATTCCCTCTGGTTGAGGTCTGCACTAGTTGAGACAAAAAAATTGTCATTCAACAAGTTCAGAAACTTGCTGCTTTTAGCAGAATTAGCTGTTCCATTTTTCCAGTCTATTTCTGGATAATTAAAAACCCCCATAATTATAGTTCTCCCTATTTGAGAAGCATTTTCTATTTGCATTAATAGCTTTGATTCTTCAAGGTCACCAATGTTTGGTGGCTTATAACAAATACCCACTAATATTTTCTGGGCAGTTTTACCCCCAGTGACTATTTCAACCCACAGGGATTCCACATGTTCACTACTTTCATCACATATATCTTCCCGCAAATTAGATAATAATGCTGGTTTGACATACAGACAGACCCCACCACCTCTTTTGTTTGACCTATCTTTTCGAAATAACATGTAGCCCTCCAAATTGATTGACCAATCATGTGTGTCATCCCACCATGTTTCTGTTATGCCTATCAAGTCATAGTTTTCAATTTCAGCTACCAGCTCCAGTTCCCCTATTTTACCAGTTAAACGTCTGGCATTTGCAAGCATACAATTTATGCCACTGCTATGTTCTATTTGTGATTTAATTTTGATGTGGTTTATAGGTTCCTCCCTATCATCTGTACTAACCCCACCCCCAAATCCACCCACCTGGTTATTAGCTACATCGCCTTCCCTTTCTATACTATCTATCCCAGTATTTATTGCCCCCCCCCCCCTTCCTAGTTTAAAATCTCCTCCAACCATCTAGTCATCCTCTCCCCAAGCACTTGAGACCCTCTTGCATTCAGGTGCAATCCATCTCTACTATAGAGATTGTACCCCAAAGCAAAATCAGCCCAATGCTCTAAAAACCCAAAGCCCTCCTTCTTACACCAGGGCTTCAGCCATGCATTGAGCTCCCTAATCTCCCGCTGTCTCTCTGGCGTAGCGCATGGCACAGGTAGTATCTCTGAGAATACTACCTTGGAGGTCCAGTTCCTAATCTTATGCCTAAATCCCTAAAATTACCTTTTAGGACTCTCCATCTTCCTCTTACTTTGTCATTGGTATCAATATGCACCAAGACAGCTGGATCCTCTCCAGCCCCTCCCAATAATCTGTAATAGCGATATTGGCTGTTGAATAATAATCACCGTGTTACAGCCCCTCTCCTGTCCTTATGTTTATTGACAGTTCCCACACTGTTCTCACTGGTTCAGCTGGATGCCGTTTTATTTGTAGTCCAACAACTGCACCTCCCGTCTTTAATGTATATTCTGGAGTTTTGAAAATCAATATATCCCTGAAGAAGTATCCATAAAGGATACAAAATGCGTAGGATTGGGGGACCCCAGGAGTGGGCACCACTTTAGCAACTGTGATTATTCTAACTATACATTAAAGGCAGGAGGTGCAGTTGTTGGACTACAAAAAAAAAACTGCATTGATGCATGCTCAGTATACATGGTTTAAGGTATTATATAAAGGAAAAGAGCTGTGTTGGATTGATCCACACACCTGCCTGTATCACAGCATTGAATACATCAGGTACCATGTATTTTAAAAGCTGCTTTGAACATTTTTGAAAGACAAGAGAAAGAAAGAAATATTGTTGTTTCTTATACAGATTTTGGTATATATCCATGGATTTATAAAGGGGGTTGTATCTAACGCTCTCGCTTGTTTTCCATTTGTTCCATATTATTGTTTCACCCAGTTCACTACAAGGTTAGTGACTAAGCAACAGATCGCCTCCTATTTCTTAAAGGTATATTATTGATATTGTCCCAGTCTATGGAGCCCACACTAGTAGATGAGCATCATTATACCGATATAGTTTGGTGTTTATATTTATATTTTCATCATTATCTCTTGTTGATCCACTGCAAGGCCTCCTCAGCAAGCCTCCAACAGCTTTGGTCCTGTGCCTTTTGTTGCCACTTTGTACCAACACATTTGATAATTTAATCTGCCCATCTTGTCTTTGGTCTTCTTTTTAGTTGTTTAGGATCCAGTGAAACTCTTTAAAAAATGTGTTTGATCAATTTACCATCAGATCTTCTTGCTATGTGCCCTGTCCATTACAATTTCAGGTGCTTTACTCTTTCAATGATGTCAAGGGGCTTTTTGTTTGTTGACATATCCATGCACAAGGCTTTTGGTCTCTTTTTGTTATGTTTAGAATTCACTGTTCCATACTTCTCTGTGTAATCTTACGTTTTTTGTATGGCATTGGCATTTAGTGTCCAAGTTTCATAGCTATACATAAGAACTTGGAGAACACACTGGCCAAAAAACATTTCTCTTGAGGCAGAGTGGTAAATTTGTCTTAAAGATAATACTACTAAGTTTTCTAAATGCTTGCCATCCCAGTTTTATTGGTTGCTCAATTAACGTCATGGTGTTTCCATCTCTTGACATTTCCTGTCCAAGGTAAACATACTTGTCAACTTCTTCTAGTTCTTGTCCGTCTACTGGGATTTTCCTTGCTATGGTAAATTTGTTAAACAACATGACTTGCGTTTTGTTGATATTCATCTTCAGACCAAAATGTTTGCTTTCCAGCTGTAGATTGTCAATTGTCAGAGTATCATATCATCTACAAAACATAAGTGATATAGGTAGTCTCCACTGATCTTAAGTCCTTTTTGTCCCAATTTAGTTTACAGAAAATTTCTTCTAAACAAGCAGAAAATAGTTTTGAGGAAATTGTGTCTCCTTGTCGGACGCTTTTTTCTTTGTTGATCTAGATTTTATCATTGTTGACCTGTATCCATTCAGTTGCATTTTCTTATATTGATTGGAGGATATTTATATAAACTCTATCTATTCCTTGTTGATCAGAGCATCAATTATTGCTTGAATTTTCACTGAGTCAAAGATCTCTTTAAAGTCAAAGAAGCCTACACATAATGAAAGGCTGTATTAATAAAGCTGATCTATAACTTGCTGCACCATCTAGATATGGTCCATTGTACTGAAACCACTCCCATAGCCTGCTTGTTCTTTAGGTTGTGGTTGTGCTGAGTTAAGTATTGTGTCCATTCTTCATGATAGTACCTTTGTGAAAACCTTACTGACGACTGACAATATGCTTATTGGTCAGTCATTTTTTAGATCTGCCTTATCACCTTTTCTCGTACGTCCAATATGGAACACAGTTACCATGTAGGTAGAGATTCCCAGCCACTCCTCCAGCTCAACTCTCGCCTTGCCTAGTAGACAGTATGAATGTGTCTTCTGAAGAGTATGGATAGCGTTTTTAGCTTTATTAAATTTTTTTTCTAATAGTTGTGGGGCTGCTAAAATTCATCCATTAGGCGGGGTATCATTACTGGGCTTCCCCTGAAGTGGATTGACCAGTGTACAGGAGCTATGTGGACCCTAGCAGACTTGTGGAGGTAATCTTGCAGTCCAAGTTTTCCCTCCCAGCAGAGTCTCTCTGGGGCTCAATTTTCTCTCACAATGGTAACCTGAAGACAGAAGACTGGTGAGTAACCGTTTGAGTGCCACGATCCACATTCTCCCTACCTTGCACATTGGCTTCTATGGGTGAACTTCTCTAGGACATAACTTTGTACCTGTTTGACGTACTGAAGTCAGTGTGGGTTCTTTCTTCTTGTATCCTCATGCCCATTCATCTAGTTCATATCCTGAGTGTTTTGTGGGTCAGTGGCAATCAACATGCAAAAGTTGTAGGCAGATGTTAAAAAAATGCTGTGAAGTAAGAATGCTTTCAAAAATAGTCATGTTAATAGTTTATTTTTATCAATTAACAAAATGCATATTAAGTGAACAGAAAAAAATTCTAAATCAAAACAATATTTGATGTGACCGCCCTTTGCCTTCAAAACAGCATCAATTATTCTAGGTACGCTTGCACAGAGTTTTTTAAGGAACTTGGCAGGTAGGTTGTTCCAAAGATCTTGGAGAACGAACCACAGTTCTGTGAATTTAGGGAGCCCCAGTTGCTTCCCTTTCTTCATGTAATCCCAGACAGACTCGATGATGTTGAGATCAGGGCTCTGTGGGGGCCATTCAATCACTTCCAGGACTCTTTGTTCTTCTTTATGCTGAAGATAGTTCTTAATGACTTTGGCTGTATGTTTGGGGTTGTTGTCATACTGTAGAATACATTTGGGGGCCAACCAGATGCCTCCCTGATGGTATTGCATGATGGATAAGTATCTGCCTGTACTTCTCAGCATTGAGAAGAACATTAATTCTGACCAAATCCCCAACTCTATTTGCAGAAATGCAGCCCCAAACTTGCAAGGAACCTCCACCATGCTTCACTGTTGCCTGCAGACACTCATTCTTGTACTGCTCTCCAGCCCTTTGGCAAACAAACTGCCTTCTGCTACAGCCAACTATTTGACAATTTGACTCATCAGTCCAGAGCACCTGCTGCCATTTTTCTACACCCCAGTTCCTGTGTTTTGTGCATATTTGAGTCACTTGGCATTGTTCCCATGTCAGAGGAATGGCTTTTTGGGCTCAAGTCTTCCAGGAAAACCACTTCTGACCAGGCTTCTCCAGACAGTAGATGGGTATACCAGGGTCCCACAGTTTTCTGCCAGTTGTGAGCTGATGACACTGCTGGACATCTTCCTTTTCCGATGGAAAGCAAAAATGATGTGTCTTTCATCTTCTGCACAAAGTTTCCTTGTGTTTATGGCCCTTAATGTTGCCTGTTTCTTTCTGCTTCTTCAAAAGAGCTTGTGCAGCACATCTTGAAACAGCTGTCTGCCTTGACATTTCTGTCTGGGAGAGACCTTGCTGATGCAGTATAACTACCGTGTGTCTTGCTGCTGTGCTCAGTCTTGCCATAGTGGATGACTTTTGACATTAAACTGTCTTTAGCAACCTCACATTGATAGCTGAGTTTGGCTGTTCCTATCTCTTCCTCCTACACAGCTGTTTCTGTTTCAGCTAATGATTGTCTTTCAACCTACATATTAAATTGATGATCATTAGCACCTGCTTGGTATAATTGTTTAATCATACACCTGATTATATGCCTACAAAATACCTGACTTTGTTCAGGCATACCTAGATGAACTGATGCTGTTTTGAAGGCAAAAGGTGGTCAGACCAAATATTGATTTGATTTAGATTTCTCTTCTGTTCACTCACTATGCGTTTTGTTAATTGATAAATCTAATCTATTAACATTAGTGTTGAGCGAGCACCCCGATGCTCGGGTGCTCGGGTGCTCTGACCGAGCACCCCCTGAGGCTCGAGTGCTCGGCCGAGCACCCGAGCCCCATTGAATTGAATGGGGCGACACGAGCATTACACCAGGCACCCCCTGCTCTGATGAGGGGAGGGTGCCTGGTCAATGCCCCCCTTCATCTCCGCAATGTCCCCCTTCATCTCCGCAATGTCCCCCTTCATCTCCGCTATGCCCCTCTTCCACAATGTCCCCCTTCATCTCCTCTATGCCCCTCTTCCACAATGTCCCCCTTCATCTCCTCTATGCCCCTCTTCCACAATGTCCCCCTTCATCTCCGGTATGCCCCTCTTCCACAATGTCCCCCTTCATCTCCGCTATGCCCCTCTTCCACAATGTCCCCCTTCATCTCCTCTATGCCCCTCTTCCACAATGTCCCCCTTCATCTCCGCTATGCCCCTCTTCCACAATGTCCCCCTTCATCTCCTCTATGCCCCTCTTCCACAATGTCCCCCTTCATCTCCGCTATGCCCCTCTTCCACAATGTCCCCCTTCATCTCCGCTATGCCCCTCTTCCACAATGTCCCCCTTCATCTCCTCTATGCCCCTCTTCCACAATGTCCCCCTTCATCTCCGCTATGCCCCTCTTCCACAATGTCCCCCTTCATCTCCACACTGTCCCCCTTCATCTCCGCAATGCCCCCTTCATCTCCGCAATGCCCCCGTACCTCCAGTCCCTGGTGGTCCAGCGGAGCGTCTTCAGATCTGTGCCTCCTCCGGCACAGATCCCCGCCACCCGAACATGGCGGGCGAGCACATGGCGGTACTCGACGAGTACCGCCATGTGCCGAGCAGAGCGATGCTCGAGCCGATCCGAGCATCGGCCGAGCATGCTCGCTCAACACTAATTAACATGTCTATTTTTGAAAGCATTCTTTACAGCATTTTTCCACAGCATTTTTTTTTCAATATATTTATTTATACACATTACCTGTGTCTTTCTTTGTTTTTAAGCGATGATTAACCCTTTAAGTGTCAGGGGGTACACAACAAGGTGCAATGCATTGCCACTCAAAGGGTTTTTGTGAGCCTGACACAGGATTGTATACATAATGTATATAAATCTACACATTCCACACACAGGAGTGTATATACGACCATTTAAAAGTTTGGGGTCATTTAGAAATGTCCTTGTTTTTGTCCATTAAAATAACATCAAATGGATAAGAACTACAGTGTAGGCATTGTTAATATTGTAAATGACTATTGTAGCTGGAACCGGCTGATTTTTAATGGAATATTTACATTTCCTGCAAATGGAGGATTCTTCGAAGAAAGCAATGTTTGAAGGACACAATTACTATTATTTAAATTAAAAATCATTATTTCTAACCTTGTCACCATCTTGATTGATTGTATTTCCATTTTGAAACTTATTTGATGTATGTTTTCATGGAAAACAAGGGAATTTCTGAAGTGTATTCAGTAGTGTGTGTATATATAGATAGAGAGATAGATAGAGAGAAAGACAGAGAGAGGGAGAGAGAGAGAGAGAGAGAGGGTACATTAATATATATTATATATGCACTCATGTGTACATAAATAGACATTATATATAGTCCTGTGTGTACAGTTTGTACATTAGTATACATTATAAATACACTCCTGTGTGTAAATTAATATACATTATATATGTATATATATACTCCTGCGTCACTGAGCCTGACATTAACCCTTTCAGTGGCAGAGGACTACACAATGCACTGCAATGTGTTGTGTAGCCCTCAGGCTTTCAAAGGGATTAGCATTGCTTACAAAACAAAGAGACGGGCAACACCATCCCACACTGCTAGTATGTATATGGATATATATATATACATACACAAAAGGAAGCCAAGTGAATGAAATATGAAGAGCACAAAGGAATGAAGGAGCCCTCCACAATCGCCAAATTAAAAACAAACCAGAGACAGAAGACATTCTCATGCTGCTTCATGCAAATTACTTACATGTGAGGCCTGAGTAGACCATATATAATATCAATGTATTCATTTATTATTTAATGAGGGTTTTGTCTTACAGTTTGTCCAAAATATGTTTAAACTCACTTATCTCTTCAAGGTACTCCATTTTAATCGAGTTCTATCTAATGAGTATTGCCATCTTTATGGTTTATGAAAATGCTTCATACTAACAGCTGAATCTATATAATGCTCTCATGGCTGAACTGACCTGCTTTCAAACAGGGATCACTTGCAGTGAGCGGGTGGTACCTCACGAACTGGAACATTTCCACCTGTCCATTTATATAGAAGTCTATCTGGCCCACTACAATACATTGCATCGAGTCTGTATAATACACCTTTCCAATATGCACTGCTTTCAATTTTAATTTACTCATATAACTTAGAGTGATTACAGCCAATCATAATCTAGGCAAGGTAGTTAAAATAATGCCATGTACTATGTCTTTAAAAACATCTCTTGCAATATTAAGTCAATATATGAAGGAAATGTAGACTAAGCATACCATTTTGGAAAGAAGATAACCTGATGCGTAAAATGAGTTGTCACTTTCCTTCCTACCCCTAGCCTGGTGTGCACAAATGCTTCCAGAAGGTGGCACTAAAAGAAAAAAAATATACATGTTTTAAAAAATTTCCACCCCTTTAGGTATATGCATACAAATGTGAGAGGCTTCTGAGGACAAACAAAAGCACAATGTCCTGTTCTACGGCTAGTCACCGCTCAGAAGCATCACATTTTAGCTCTCTAGTGCCATTACAAAGAAGAAATTTCTATGTACATATTAGATTAATCCCTCCCGAAAGGGCAGTCCAGTTCCAAAATGATTGGGCAGTCCTCTCTGCACGGGAACACCAGCTAACCCCAACGTACGTTTCGGCCTTATTTGGCCTCATCAGGGAGGTGCAGCTGGATTCCCTAGGAACTGAGAGCAAGGGGTTCACATTTGGATTACCCTTGAACAACAGCACTATGCCCTGTTCTATGGCTAGTCACCACTCAGAGGCATTACGTTTTAGCTCTCTAGTGTCATTACAAAGGAGAAATTTCCATGTACATAGTAGACTAATCCCGCCCACAAGGGTAGTCCTATTCCAAAATGACAGGCAAGTCCCCTCTGCACGGGAACACCAGCAAACCCCCGACGTACGTTCGGCTTTGTTGGCCTCTTCAGGGAGGTGCAGCTGGTTTCTCTAGGCACTGAGAGCAAGGGGTCCACATCTGGATTACCCTTCACTCTTAGAAAGTCCCCCTAAGAGTATTCAAAAAACACATACAAAATGTTAGAGGCTTCTGAGAATGAACAACAGCTCAATGGCCTCTTCTACAATAGTCACCAGTCAGAAGCCTTATGTTTTAGCTCTCTAGTGCCATTAAAAAGTAGAATTTTCCACATACATATTAGACTAATCCCACCCAAAAGGGCAGGCCAGTTCTAAAATTACAGGCAAATCCCCTCTGCATGGGAATACCAGCTAACCCCTGACATACGTTTTGGCCTTGTTGATACTCATCATGGAGGTGCAGCTGGATTCCCTAGGCACTGAGAGCAATGGGTCAACATCTGGATTACCCTTCACTCTTAGGGAGACCCCCTAAGAGTATTCAAAATAAGCATACAAAATGTGAGAGGCTTCTGAGGATGAACAAAAGCACAATGGCCTGTTCTATGGCTAGTCACTGCTCAGAGGCATTACAGTTTAGCTCTCTAGTGCCATTACAAAGGAGAAATTTCCACGTACATATTAGACTAATCCAAGCAAAAAGGGAGGTTTACTTACAAAATGACGGGCAAATCCCCTCTGCACAGGAACACCAGCTAACCCAGACATACGATTTGGCCTTGTTGGGCCTCGTCAGGGAGGTGCAGCTGGATTCCCTAGCCTCTCACATTTTATATGTGTATTTTAAATACTCTTAGGGGGTCCCCCTAAGAATGAAGGAAAATCCAGAAGTTGACCCTTGCTTTCAGTGCCTAGGGAATGCAGCTGCTCCTTCCTGATGAGGCCCAACAAGACTGAAATGCACGTCGGATGTTAGCTGGTGTTTCTGTGCAGAGGGGACTTGCCTGTCATTTTGGAACTGGACTGCCATTTTCGGTGATATTAGTCTAATATGTATGTGGATGTTTCTTCTCTGTAATGGTACTAGAGAGCTAAAATGTGCTGCTTTTGAGCAATGACTAGCTGTTGAACAAGCCATTGTGCTGTTGATCATCCTCAGAAGTCTCTCACATATTTTGTATGCATATTTTAAATACTCTTAGGGGGTCTCCCTAAGAGTGAATGGTAATGCAGATGTGGATCCCTTACTCTCAATGCCTAGGGAATCCAGCTGCATCTCCCTGATGAGGCCAAACAAGGTCGAAGCGTATGTTGGGGGTTAGCTGGTGTTCCCATGTGGTGGGGACTTGCCTGTCATTTTGGAACTGGACTGCACTTTTGGGAGGGATTAGTCTAATACGTATTTGTAAATTTCTCCTCTGTAATGTCACTAGAGAGCTAAAACATGGTGTTTCTGAGTGGTGACTAGCAGTAGAACAGACAGTTGTGCTGTTATTCATCCTCAGAAGCCCCTCACATTTTGTATGCATATTTTAAATACACTTAGGGGGTCTCCCTAAGAGTGAAGGGTAATCCAGACATGGACCCCTTGCTCTCAGTGCCTAGGGAATCACAAGCACATAACTAGACCTTCCTTTTTGAAAATCGCTGCCTGTACTAAAATGTTCATTACTTCTGGAGACATGAAGGTAAGGTATGTAAGGTATCCTATTTTGAACAGTAGATATTCACCCACATTAATGGAGGGTTTCTTCTCCTTTCTACCTCTGACTCTAAGTGCACAAATATTTCCAAAAGCTGGTGCTATAGGAATAAATAGAGAGAAATTTACTAACCGATATTTCCTTTTCTTCTATGTACCTCCACGTCACCATTAGAAGTATGGGATTTATCTCCTTCCTCCAACTGGTAAGACCACTTAATTTTAATTTAAATAGGTTACACCCCCCCAACCATCCTCAGTTATACTTTTGTCCAAGCTGTAAAACATATTAAAAACATAACAAGGTTAAGGGTGGGTGTGACGTGGAGGTATACAGAAGAAAAGGAAATATTGGTTAGTAAATTTCGCTTTCTTCTGTGTACTCCACGTCACCATTAGAAGTATGGGTACTTCCCAAGCAATATGAAGGAACGGAAATCCACATATTCAAATGTAATTGAAATAAATGGATACAGTCAAATACGTGTATATATATATATATATATATATATATATATTTATATATATATATATATATATATAGAGAGGAAGGTGGAGATGGAAGTCCACGAGGCTGCTTTGCATAACTCCTCAGGAGAAGCATTATCCTTTCTCGCCCATGATTCTTGTGGAATGAGCCTTTACCTTAAGTGGGGGATCCAACTTTGTCTCACTATATGCTGTTATAATATATTGCCTGGTCCACTTGGCAACTGACTGCTTTGATGCCGCAGAACCTTTCCTTTTCCCCACATACTGAAGAAACAGGTTATCTGACCTTCAAGCAGAGGAGAACACAGTATCGAAGCAGTAAGGGGGTAGGAATAAGATTTTCACATATTAGACATAAATAATTTAATCGATTTTTTATTTTTTAGGTATTAGACATGAGTAGCCTTTTTATTACTACTATGTAACATATGAGTCTCGAGTGAACCACAAGCTTCTTTGAAACGCTAACGTCACATCCGGTAGGACGATATTAAGACTACTGAGATATTTCACATTTAATTATTGAAATTATCCTATATAATAATTCGCTAAGTTGTGTGTAACGCCCGACATGCGCAGTAGACACTGCTGCGCGTGCGGCACTCATGCACAGTAGAGACTGCCCGCGGCGCGGCTGATACAGAGCTGGGCGCTCCGAAGGAGCGTCCAGCTTTGTATCAGCCGCGGCGCGGGCAGTCTCCACTGTGCGTGACTGCCCCGCGACCGGCTGCCAGAGGCACTGTGGCCCGTGTAACGGGCTGTTCAACTAGTAGGTTAAATAATGTACATAATATCACTATAAAATATTAAAATTTAAGTTAAAAGTTTCTACACTCCAGTCATTTAGATTCCTATTACATTGACCCACCTGACTGCTTTGCTTATGAATACGCTCACATTATGTCTTACCTTTTGTACTATTTAACAATAATGTTGATCTTTATTAACCTGTTTTGTTAATTGAAATGCTTGCAATCCTCTTGACCTTCAATAAAGCTCTTTAAAAAAAAAAATTAAGTTAAAAGTAAGATTAAAAAAGTTTGACACCACGAAGTTAAAATTAAAAATTGTACACAATTAATATTGCACATATCAAATTTATATTAGATCTGTTGATATATTTATTCTAAGTTTATATCATTTCATTAATTCACAAAAATTCATTGGGTATAAAAGATATTAGATACCGTAAGATTTGTAAAAATAGTTATGAGCCTCACGTTATTCAATGTGTATAGTAGCTCACACTCGTCACCTTTTAACATGCGGGTTTCGAGTGGACCACAAGCTCACTTGAGAAGCTAACATCATATCTAGTAAGTCGATATGAATTTCATTGTGAAATCTAACACATTGCTATGATTTTGATTGTTATTTTTGCCTGAACACAGTGGACAGAAGGTTTGGAATCAAATAATCTTTTTAAGATCCTAATGTGGCCACATATGGATCTGTCTAAAGAGATATATTAGTTGTTCCTGTTGGTATTGGTTCGGATGATTTGTAGAGATTGTTTGCTCCATTATAGCTCACTGTGCTTAGGACATTAATTTATAATGTAAGCATGGATCTTAGATCCGATAGAACTAACTTCAACTCACAAATTATATTGGCGATGAATGTGTTTAGATTCGGCATTGGAATGATACAAACTATCACAATGGAATATAATGAGATGTAAATAAAGTTTATTGAAACACTTCTTGGAATGCAAAGTCCATAGATACGTAATATACCAAATATTATATTTGATTTGTGGTTAAGTATATGTAACATCTATCCATTTTTATTTTATCATTTAGTTTTTTATTTGTATGTGTATTGTAATTATATGAGGGGATTTAGAAGATCTGCATTTTGCACTGGACTTCCTGAAGTGTTTTTTTTATGGTTTTTAAGATGAGAAAATTAATTATCAGTTGTTTAATGTTTATTTTCTGAGACAGATGATTATACTGGATAAATGTGAGATATGGAATTACATATTTATATGTAATTTTTGTTCTCACATTGTTCATTTATTTGTGAAATTATATGTAATAGTAGATTTTGACCTTTGACTTAAGGGCATCCAATAAGGGAAAAGGAGGGAATTTTAAAAGTTTATATGGCTGCTGTGTTTGTTTTATACTTTTTGTGCAACCAGTTGGTCTGAGGAAGCGGTCTGAGTAACAGCGAAAAGTTATTATATTCAACAATTGGTTTGTTATTTTATATTTTGTATTTTACATAATAAATATTTTATTAAGACAACCAGTAGCCGGTTCTTTTATATACCTTGGAGATTGGAAGCCTTCTGACTAGTGGACCAGCTGCCAAAGATATCTGAGTGGAGTCAGATATAATCCTCCCTACAGGCTTATAAGCTGGTTTTGGTATAAGCCATTGAACAGCATCTCTCTTTGTGAATATATTTTATTTCTTTTACATTATTTGTGGTCTTTGAAAATTACAGGCACCATTGGGCGCACTCTGTTTTTCCTTTTCTTTCTTCTATGTACTTCCAACATGTGGATGATTTGAGAGGTGCGGCCCTGGACTGTACTATTTTGGAGTGAACTTAACCATTGGGACGGTTTGAGTTCCCTCATGCTTGGTTCTCAGTGAACACTTAGGTGTTACACTGAGCTTTTAAATCTGTGAGTAAATTTCATACAGTTTCATTTTATTGGAGATCAATGAACATACTATACTAGGCTCCTTTTTTTTTTCTTATGTATTGTATGTCATTTCTCAATTATTGCTAATACATTAGTCTGAGTTCTTTGATTGTAAGGGTCATCTCTCTATTATCAACAAAGCATAAACAATAGGACTGCTTTGGACTTAAAGGGATAGTAATACTTAAAATGTAAAAAAAATATGTTGTAGGGTTTATCCCCCTGAGTAAAACAAGAGTACTCCCACTGCTGAAAGGTGTTTCATTCAAAAGTTATTAATTTTCAAAGTTGAATTTTTTAGGTGCAATATCACAGTGGCCTGAAATTGTACAGTGGCGCTGTTGCTACACGATCCTATGGACAGCTCAGGTCCTGGGACCATAAATCTCCATAGGATGGTGTAGCAACAGCGCCACTGTACAATTTCAATGAGTTTTATCTATGTTTAGTCTTGCTTATATGTAGCTTTTTATATCCCTCAGGTTGTTCCTGTGAAGGGAACATATTGAGATATTTTTGACATCTTTGCTAGCATCGCTTATATCCTTGAGCATTTCATCTGTTTTTATTAATTTTTGATTATATGATATTAGTATTATTTTCAGCATCATCTTCTCCTCAAGTTCCCCATTTCTGTTCTAGCTTCTGTGCCACCCATTACATATTTTCGTTACATACTGCTATGTCTGAGTGGAACTCTGTCTTCAACTTTCTGTCTTGGCAGGTCCTGAGTGCTCTGCTCTAGTTGTCATCACGTGTGCCTTCACTGAGTAGGAGACTCAATGAAGAGAAGCTTCTTTGTATTCTACCAAAACTTGTCTTCGGGCCTCTCCGCAGATGAGGATCTTTCCATGATGGTGGGCCTTCCTCGGTCGGTGGCACCCAGTCCACAAATGAGTGCCCGACCGATCATCCCACCCCTGGTACTCTCTAATATATATTGCTGTTTTTATGTGATATTTCACACTCCTCTGGTCCTTAACCCTTTGTGTGTCAGAGGAGTGTCCAACACATTGCAAATCAATCCTTTGGCACTCAAAGGGTTAAATCTTGAAATCTCTAAAATCATAATGGTATTAATGCAGAGCACTAATATTACATAGGTCAGTTCCAAACAGTGGTGTAAGTAGTCATTGGAGGGCCCTGGTGCAAAACTTTTTCTTGGCCTCCTTACCATAGTATTGTCACTTGTTCATATATGAAACCCAGTGAGTCCTGGGGCTGATGGCTGAGGAGTGCCAAATACATTGATCCCACATTATAATCATCATCATTTATAAGGTGAATCGATTCCACAGCACTGTACAATTGGTTGACAAGACTAAAGGATACTTTAATTTGGTGTACTATAGATGCTAATATATTTACAATCAAGATTAACAGACATTGGAGATAGAAGATGAATAAGATGGCCCTGCTTACTAGAATTTACAATCTGAGTGAGGGGAATTGATATAAAATGTCTAAGTCACTTTTTCTAAATCAGGGTGCCGTGGCACTTTGCTGTACTGCAGGCACCAACTCAGGGTGCCTCAATTTTTCCATGAAGATTTTAACAAAAATGCTAAAGCTGAGTTTCCAGTATATATAAATCTGACTGTGAGACCTGTGAATAACTATACATTTATTTATTGTTTCCTTCATTAAGCTTTTGGGAAATTACCTATAAAACAATAGGGGTGCTTTGAAAATTCCATATTGCTTGTTAGGGATGCCTTTAGCGAAAAAAGACTGATAACCACTGGTACTGGTATAAGTGTTTGGAGTGGATGAGTGTCTCAGCTGATCGGGAGAGGATATTGGCAGATGCTATGCTTCACTCAGAGGGTTATAAACTGAACACTTGAGGCTGCATATGATCATAGCTAGTCTCATCACTCTGTGGAACAAACACATACAATACTGTAATACTTTAGAATTTTTGCACAATGAGTGGTAGAGTAATATAAACTAAATCTGTGAATCTAATTTATAATACTAAAGAGGTGATATTGAAATTCCCCTCTAGATGGCGCTTGAAGACAGGAGACAACCATCACATCTCATGTCAGATGCAAGACATGTTCAGAAGAATGCCAAGCAACCTTGGAGATCAGAAGCACTGCAGCATGGAAAAAGACATCATCTGTGAGAAGTGTTTAAGTCACGGACTGCGCACAGCTATGATCGGTTTGATAGCTGGTGCATTCACTAGTTATGTATCATACTGTTGAATATCCTTGAGAAATTCACAGAATCACTGATGTATATTTTTAGCAAAATTATATTTAGGGACCTATGTTCAAAAGGAATGTGGAACAATTGTGGGCCAAAAACACTGCACAACAGAAATACAAATTCACAAAATACCCATTGGTTTAAATGTGGCTCTGTTAAAACCGATTACTTGAGAGGTCTCAAAGCAAATATTTAGGGTTCTCTTTAGCATTAAGAAGATTAAAAAATAAATATAAATCAAATTGGAATTTTACTTGTCCTCAGAACATTTCAAATGGCAAAGAGGGACACTTTTGTTTTAGGTGATGATGTTAGGGGTATGGCTGGTGGGTGGTGCATTACTGGGATTTTTAGGTTATTTCATGACCTATTGACACCTCTTTGTGTAACTGAATAAATGATTTAGAGCAACACCAAAGTATTTTATTTACACAGACTAATTTACAAACATATACACTGATATTTAAAAAAACATTATTTTGAATTTTATTGCTGTAGAGCAATGTGATACACTTGAATACAAAGTGCACATTCTGATTAGGGATGGGCAAAATTTTCACCTCAACACTGAAATAACCAAAAAATTGCATTTTCCTCCAAGCAGGAAATTTCCCATGAAAAGTGCAGTTTTCCTACTTTTTCTTGCCTAGCTCATTGCATTGAAATCAAACGGAAGACTGTATTTTTCTCCACCACATGGCAGTTTTCTCTTCTTTTCCTACAGGCATATAAATGGGTGTCAGGCTCTAACAGCATGTTATTCTGTGTTTGTGAGAGGAGAAAGCAGCATATTTTTGAGCTAGAGAACATAGGCAAATCAAGCAGAGTTGAAGCGTAATATAGGGAGTCTTTTGGGAAGGTCATTTTATCTCTGTGTTAGAGGAGTCTGGGGGGCACTCTGGTAGAGAAAAAGAGAGAAAGGAGGTTGACACAAAATACCCCAAAATTTGGTTTGACTGACAGGCAAGACACAAACAGCTGTGATCCATGCTCCTTCCTTATCTGGCTGCTATTATCTCTGTGCAGGGGGAGTCTGGGGTGTGAGAATACCCCAACATTCTGTCTGACTGATGTGATTTTAAAGACACAGACAGCTGCTGTCCAAGCAATTTCCTTGCTGATGTTGCTGTTATTATCTCTGTGTTAGACATGTCTGGGGGTGTTAGAAGGGAGCATAGGAGGTTGACCCAAAATACTCCAACATTCTGTCTGACTGATTTGAAAGACACAGGCCGTTGCAGTCCAACTTCCTTGCTGATATTGCTGTTATTATCTCTGTACTGGGGAAGTCTGGGGAAAGAAGTTGTTGATTTTTTTGTTAGTTATAATTTTATTTTTTGAAAGTGATAAGATTGGGTGGACAACTGTACAAAAAATAAATATAAAAGTAGGTTACAGCTGACTGGGACCCTGAAATGAGCTGTGTAATGGAAACAGATTTGATAGATAGCAGACATATTGAGTATTTTGTTCAGGGCAAAGGCAAGACATCACACTCCATCAGTTGTGCTGTGTACTTCAGAGAAAAACACAGTCACACACAGTAGTTGAGTTATGTCCAACAAATGCATAAGAGGCAGTGCAGGGATGTGGGAGTAAAGTGGTAGTTCAAAAACTGACTGTAGCCATGGTTGCTGTAGTGTGTGCAATAAATGATGATGAATTGATCCCTCTCCTCCTGGGGAACATGCAGTTTGTTAATGTACCACAAAAAGATATATCACCACCAGAGCCAGGACTATAAAAAAACATGTAAGATAAACACTGAAGATGACAACAAGTCATATACTAGTGTTGATGAACGAATAATGGAGGAAGGTGTAGTAGCTGAACCAATTGGTACATCTGACAGTGAGACAAACAAGCACCAAAATCCCTGTCCTCAAAGAAGTAGCAAACTTTGTGAAGTAAAAGTAAAAATAAATTGTTTGACACCTCTAGAAGTTTAGAGGAATATAAGGCTAATGGGCAAGAATCTGCTGGCAATGCTAAGAATGACCTAATGATGATGATGTAGATCTAGAATATATTCCTCCAGCATGCTCCTTTGCTCAGATACAGATGAAGTTTAGAGTGAGAGAGATGATTACATGTACAGAAAGTTAGCTGAAAGGCAAAGGCTAAATCTTCCACCACTGAAAAGGAGCACTGTGAGAAAACAATTGGAAGGTCTTACCCTGGACAAGCAATGATGCATAAGAGCACACATCCTATATGTCATCAGCAGCATCGTCACCGCTTCCAAGTCCAAATCCCACTCAGTCACACACAATTTGTTTGGTAACTAGCAGCAACAACAACATCCCATATTATTAACATCCACAACCTTAGCTACAATGTATGCCTCTACTGCTGCTTAAAGTGCTGTACCTTTGACACCTAGTAGTAGTAGCAGTAGAATTGCATCAACATTTATCCACAGTAATAGCAGCCCCCTAAAAATCCCTGAAGTCTATGAACTATACAGTATTGTATCACGGTGCCCGGGATTCCTTGTTTTTATTTTTCTGTCAGTTATCAGATGTGAGGTCTTCATTGGTTGCCCTGTGTTAAGCCCACCCAGTATGGCCTTTATATACTGGGCTCCTGCACCCACACATTGCCCTTTCGTGGTGTTCCTGTGCCATTGCTATGTTTGCTCAGAAGTTTCCAGTGTACCAACTTGGCTTGCCTGACAGGTCTCCAGTTCCTGCGCCTGTGTACTGACCCGGATTGCCTGACTCTTCTTCTGTATCCGTTCCTGTGTATCGACCCGGCCTGGCTGACGTTCCTGCTTCTGTGCACTGACCCGGATTGGCTGATGTTTCTGCTCCTGTGTACCGACCCGGACTGGCTGACGTTCCTGCTCCTGTGTTCTGTCTGGCCTGGCTGACGTTCCTCTTCCTGTGCTCCGACTCAGCAGTTCTCCATTGGATCCTGGTCACCTTGGCAACATTCTGATTCCCGGTGCCTTTCCTGTCTGGCACCTCTGCACCCGCAGGCTTTCCTGGTGTCGTCCCACTCTGGCTCTAAGGAGCACCTCTGGCCTAGTCCTCAATTCTGTATACCGGTTGCAAGTGTTGCCTCTGTGATAGCACTGGTACATTGCCACTGGCTACGCTCCACTGTGTCAAAACCGGTTGCAAGTGTTGCCTCCGTGATAGCACCCGTACATTGCCATTGGCTACGCTCCACTCTGTCAAAACCAGTTGCAAGTGTTGCCTCCGTGATAGCACTGGTACATTGCCATTGGCTACGCTCCACTCTGTCAAAACCGGTTGCTAGTGTTGCCTCCGTGATAGCACTGGTACATTGCCATTGGTTACGCTTCACTCTGTCAAAACCGGTTGCAAGTGTTGCCTCCGTGATAGCACCGGTACATTGCCATTGGTTACGCTCCACTCTGTCAACACCGGTTGCAAGTGTTGCCTCCGTGATAGCACCAGTACATTGCCATTGGTTAAGCTCCACTCTGTCAAAACCGGTTGCTATTGTTGCCTCCGTGATAGCACTGGTATATTGCCATTGACTACGCTCCACTCTGTCAAAACCGGTTGCAAGTGTTGCCTCCGTGATAGCACCGGTACATTGCCATTGGTTACACTCCACTCTGTAAAAACCGGTTGCCAGTGCTGCCTCAGTGTCTGCACCGGTAGCGCTCCTGTTTACTTCAGTGGACTGGGACTCTCAGTGATTGCAATCTCTGGCGAGCTTAAGAATCAGGTCAATACCTTCACATATGGGACTGTTTTCCTGCCTTGATGAACTTTAACTCCTTCATTGCTGAGACCTGGAAACCTTATCCTTTGCCTGACCCGTGTCAGCATAAACTGTTTGTCTCCTATATTTGTGCTGGACCTGTGTGGGCCTAAATATTACCCGTCGTGTGTCTGTACTATACGTTGTATATTACAAAACCTGTGAGGGTTCTTTATGTATTATTGTATTTAATAAAACTGTGTTTTTTATCCTAACTCTGTGTCTGTGAGTCAAACAAACCATTACATATTGAGATACTTCACTCAGGAGCCAAAAGCTAAGCATGTTGCTATCTGTTGTCTGTGCAAAAAGCACATGAGCAGGGGGAAAGTAGGCTCATTCCTAGGCATCTCCTCTATGAGAGCCCCCCTTAAACACAACCACAGGTCTGACTTGGAGACACACTATCAACAGGTCAGAGGTGCCACAAGTAGCAGCAGCAGAAGCACTATAAAAAGTTCCCAGGGCTCTGGGGCATATACGAGAAGTAGTGATGTTATTGATGTACTACTGCTCTATTAAGTGTAGAGGGAGAGCTTTCAAATGAGTTAACTCTCTAATGTCCTTTGATTAATCAGACAGGGAAAGTGTCCTTTTGCTTGTTGAGATTACAAGCACTCTACATTATCTCCCGGGCTAGGATCACCTAACCCTTTACTACTACGTGCTCAACACGTGGCTTTGTCAGGGAACACACATTTACAGAGCAGCCGGCCATCTCACTAAGGCCTCAGCTTGTAGGCGGTACCTTGTGACGTATCGTCTGTTTCTCTTACCCCCATGAGCTTTCTGTTACATGTGTTTGCCATTGATCCATTTCTTTGAAGCATCAAAAGTAGTACATTAAGTGGTATTGCAAGAGGTCCAGGACATATTTTGAAGGCAATGTCTTAAGCAGCTGATCCCATCATTGTGGTTTCTTCTGCTAGGGAGGCTGTAGTGGTGAAAATGACCCATACCACTATCCAGTGGTGTCTAGTTGAGTGATCAACCGTGACAAGAGTAAGACTTTCTGGTTAAGGAACGAGTGGGAAAAAATTCTCATTATGGATGGTTTTCATGAGGCTCAGAACCAAATTAAATTATTGGACATTACATTTTGGCAAGGTGGTTATGTCTCTTTGAACCGGGAAGAGCAGCTGATCATTGGCCTCCATATGGTGAAGCAGTAGAAGAAGCGTATGTTGACATTGTGGGAAAGGATTGACTTTATCAAAACCTTTCTGTTATCAGTTTTCATTTTTGCCAGTAGTAGCTATCTTTTTCTAGCTTCTTTCTAGGCTCTGTTGTGTGTTTCTTTCAGTTTTTGTGGGGAAACAGACCAAACCTGGCTAGGAGAGATGTTACTTACCTGTAAGGAGGCTTGACTATGATCCATCCTATTATGTTCTTTGTGAAGAGAGAGTGTGACTCTCATTTTCTTGTTAATCTGGAAAATGGTAGTAAAGTGCTTGTGGGCTCCTCATGGCTACTTTCCAGCTTATACTGATCAGTGCTTGAGAGCTTTGAGGCAGTGGAATCTGACAATGTCTGAGGTTACAGAAAATAGTGGACATTGGCAGCGCTCAGCAGGTGATATCTAAATGTGAAGGTCTGCCAAGTATGTGCCGGTAAAATGCAGTCCTTAGGTTTTCGGGTGTTCCCCACAAAGTCTCCCAGTTATTTCTTAGATCTCCCGTGGCACTCAGAGAAACACACAAATATATCGGGCACAGAGCTCTCTAAGGGTAATACTGTAGGACAAGGAAACAAACTCCCCTGCTCCCAATTAACCCCTCTTACCGAATATCAAACAAAATATAGCCTTGAGTAGAAATGGGGAACCACCACTTGTTGAATCACCGGAGGCTCATGATCATACTTGTTCGATCAGCATCCCCTGAAATGATCTAATCACGAAATGTGTAGGGATTACCACACATGCATTACAATTTGCTTTCAAGATATATTTTATATTTTAGTATTTATTTTTTAAATATATACATTTGTTTATATTTTGATACAAACTTGCTCCCTTTGGCGATTTGTACATCAATATTAATAATATATAACTCTTTGAATGCTAGAACGGTTTCACAATGTGTTGATCTAATCACGAAATGTGTAGGGATTACCACACATGCATTACAATTTGCTTTCAAGATATATTTTATATTTTAGTATTTATTTTTTAAATATATACATTTGTTTATATTTTGATACAAACTTGCTCCCTTTGGCGATTTGTACATCAATATTAATAATATATAACTCTTTGAATGCTAGAACGGTTTCACAATGTGTTGATGACCTCTCTAATATGTAAGAAGTTAAAAATCCATTTAAATTAAATTTGCTGTTTTTTCCCCCTAGAGTGCATTTGTTTCTCTCCAGAACTATACCAATTTTGCTTAGTACGTCAGTGGGCCATATGCATATAGTAAAAGAGGAGAAATTCTGGAGCAAACTAACTACATCATAGGAGATATTAAAAGTACCAAAGTTCCAAAACATTGCAAAGCATTGTACCGGATAACTTTATAGCAGGCTAGGGGTGAAAGCCCCATTTAAATCAATGGACAATTCTCTTTGTCCCCTATGGTGAAGTTGACTTGCTCCACAATTTCTCCTAGTTTTTTTGTACATATGGCCCAGTATGTTTTGGGGCATGATCTTAGTGTAGGATAACTGGGGAACCTTTGGTTCTCCAGCTGTTTGTCACTATAACTTACATCATCCAATTGGCAGGTTGTAGGGGATGGGAGTTATAGTCCCAAACAGCTGGAGAGCCAAAGGTTTCCAACCTTTAGGATGTAGATAAATTCTGGCTTCTCTTCAATGCACTAGGATACAGGAGGATGAGATCTACAGAAAAAACACTCAGGGCCACCTATTGCTCATCACTAATATATAACAATTATGTATTTCTTATAACACACTCTTTTGAATGGAGCCACTTCAACACACTGCAACAAGGTCAGGTGCTTATGCCAAGCACAAGCAATGCTTAATGCATTAGAATAGGAAACATTGACAGGCACAAATCAAAAGGATTTCATTAAGGTTCAACATTTCAACTACCTAACCTTTGTCAAGAGCATACATTCAGTAACAAACCAGGAACCTGTCATGAATGCAAATGAAATGACAGTTCTTATTAGCGTCTGCAAGTACATTGAAGAAGAACAAAAAAATACTCTAATGAAGACAGAATAATAAGAAATAATGACACAACTCACATATAGAACACAGAAAAAAACATATATAAAGTGTAAGAATTATAGGTCTAGTTACCATTTTCTTTACAATTCACAAGTTTCTATCTATTAGGTGTTGGCTGGCGTATCCATGGGAGTCAAAGGAGGGCTAAATGGACACATGCATGATATAGATATGTGAATTCACTAATGCTGGAGCTTTCAGACTGGGTTCAGTGGCACCCTATGTATCCCTGAACAGGTACAAGGGGTTCCATGGAGCAAATATAGTGATTGACAGTGTATATGGGATTTTGTGACTATCAAGTGACAGAGAAACTAGGGTGGAGTGACAGCCAATGTATATGTGGTTCTATGACTATGATTAGACAGGGGAATAAGGCTGGAGTGATAGACAGTGTATGTCCCCCCACCAAAATGGTTATTATAACATCTCCTCAGGGAATTTTTAATTTTTATTTAAATAGGGCTTTAGAGGCGTTTTAGAGTAGGACTTGCCATAAAGTGAGATACCTAGAGGAGTGGCAAGCTTATGCACAATTTGGCCATTTTGTGAAACTAAAACCTCACTTATTTACTAAGAAATATTAAAAATGCTGAATACAGGCAACATGTTTGCATTTTATATAGAGGCGCACAGGTTTGTCTTTCTGTTTGTGTTTGCACTTTGGGCCTAATGCTTGGGGGACTGGAGAAACCTCTCATTCCTTGTTGCTATCTATATATTTACTTTCGTATTCACATTAAAACTGTATTTAATATAGATATGTTATGGGGAATTAGTGCTTTGATCTTTGCTCTTGTTCTTTGCAGTTCTCCTCTGCTCATTCTAGCAGCTTCTCACCTATCCTATTTAATCACTAATGTAATGCACAAAATATTTTATTGCACCATTTCCTATCTTCTTTCCTTATTCTTGGCCTTTGAGGACAAGGCTTTAAGCCTGTCTTAGACAGAAAAAGCTTACATCGCTAAACTAACCACAGTGAATACATGTAGTGTATAAATTAAAAGAGATGGATTAATTGACATAAGTGCCAGCAAGGAAAGAAAGAGAGGGTTCTCCATAACCCCCAATTATCAGACTGAAACCCAAAGTGCAAGTGCAAAGAAAAAGATCAATCCTGCGCTCTATATGAATATGTGAATGTGTTCCCTAGCTTAGGCATATATAATAATCACTGCTAAATCTGAAAATAAACATGAGGATTTTGTTCCCATTTTGGCCAAAGTGGTATAAGCTTGCCACCAACGTTAAGGTACCTCATAATTTGGCAAGAACCTACTCTAACATGCCCATACAAGTCTGTCTATAATAAAAACAATAACTTGAGAAAGTTTGGAAACACGTTGATTGGAGTAAGGCCCCTTTAAGATGAAATATATATTGAACTGATGGGTCCCAGTGTGTATGCCATTAAAAACACCTAACATTAAAAAATCTTTTGTATCTTGAGAAAGGAAGGAGTCTCCTACAGAAACGAGCAGTGGGATCTTTAAATATACCATACATGCTGCTTTGTAGGTCCCAATATTTTCACAATTAAAACACAGACAAAACTGTATTATAAAGGCATAAGTGAGAGACTTGCCTTAACAACCTCCATGGCCTGCAGTGAGTTCAAACTGGCACAAGAGGACTACAAACCTTTCAGAATCTCTTATAAGCCAGAAAATATCACCTCCACAGGCCACTAGAGGAACAGCACTAGATAACATGCATGGTGTATGCAATAACAAATAGACCAAAAACCACCCCTTTAAGAATCTTTAAGAAAAGTGTCATGATATATATAGTGTTGAAATAACCTAGTGGAATAAAAGTAAAGCAGCTCGAATAAGCCTGTCTTAGCTTGCATGTATCTTGTCTGTTTGTAATTAATTATTCCTCACATGACCTGTGGGGGTTGGATAAAAATATTTCACTTATAGGGAGGGCTGGTGGATCCACAGCTCTCCTATATTTGTATTTGTACAATGCAGGCCCATTTGGGTTTTACTACAACAAGTAAGTCCTTCATTTACATCTTTTTTTAATATTGTATGGGCTTTGTTTTTAATTGCAACATACTGGGACCCACAAATATTATAACGATTATATTTAAAAGGTCCCCCCCCAGGGAATTTCTAATTTTAATTTAGATAGGGCTTTATAGGTGTATTAGAGTAGGACTTGCCATAAAGTGAAATACCTTGACGGGATGGCAAGCTTATACACGACTTGACCAATCTGTGAAACTAAAATCTTGCTTATTTACTAAGAAATATTATATATGCCAAATACACAGTGCACTTTATATAATGGAAAGCAGGTTTGTCTTTCTGTTTATGTGTGATTCTGTGTCTACCAGTGGAAGTGGAACAAGGCTTCAGTGATAGGCAGTCTATGTGTGATTCTGTGACTACCAGTAAATAGTGGACCAAGTCTTCAAATACAGACTGTATATGTGGGGTTATGTGGACAGGGGAACACTGCTGCAGTGACAGAGTATATATGTGTGTGTGTGTGTGTGTGGTTCTGCAACAACCAGTGGACAGTGGAACAAGGTTTAAAGGAGAAGTAAACTTTTTAATGAAAAAATATATATTGTAGGGCTTTTCCTGTTGAGTAACATAAGGGTAATCCCACTGCTGAGAGATGCATATTTCCTGCAGTATTACATTTTAAACCCATGATTTTTTACATTAGAAATGCCCTCTAATGGTCAAATTCCAATTAGTAATTCTGTTATATTCTAATGGAGAGGAAAGTCAGTGACATACAGTTCTCCATAGAATGCGATAGAAACTGCTGAGTCACTTTCTGTCAGTTAGAACTATCAGGAGGTAAACATACAGTAAATTCACTTCCTGATTATTTGAGCTGTTATAAATATTGAATAAAACAACTGCCGGCAGTTAGAGTGCCCTTGTTTTACTCAGCAGAAAAGGCTCTGTAAAATAACTGTTTTGCTAAAAAAACGTTTACTGTTCCTTTAAGTGACAGGTGGTGCAAGTGTAGTTCAGTGACTGCAAGTGGACAGTCAAACAAGGCTGGAATTACAGACAGTGTATGTGGGGTTCTTTGACCAGTTTATTGAAACAACTCTTATATAGCTATTTTATTTTCTGTCAAGTTTATCTTGTAATAAGCACAATAACCTAGTCAATCTAAGGAAAAATATATTTGTCAGATATCATTTTGTGGTAAAAAAGTGAGGGCACGTTATAATAATCCTGCCTGCACTGTTACCGATTTCCATCTTATAAGTCAGGCAAAGGGAAATGTCAGCATAGATAATATTAATATTTTTACCCATACGCTGTAAGGTTTTTACATAATTGTTGGCATCCCTCTTTTCTACATATTCCTACTGGTAGCTGTTACCAGATGCCTTTTGGACTAATAATTTAGTTTTAATTTGCCAATACCAGCTGCCATGCAAGTATATATGATGCTGAGGCTATTTTAACCCTTTGCAAGAATAGTCTCCAGTGCATTGCAAAAGTAATGGAGATCTTTGTAGCATTTACAGTTTGAGTGCCCGTGAGGTATGAACGCATTACACTCAAAGGGTTAAGGGGCTTAATTGTGAAGGTTCCTTAAAGTTTTAATTTGAAATTAAAGGTTTCTGCCTCAGTAAAATGTTTGAGACTCATTGGCCAATATTTATAAAAGCAAACTGAAGTTATCCTGGAATAAAGCAACTGCATCACAGGAGACAAATACACATTCCTAAATTCCCATACTTTGAATAGAGCTTTTTAACACTTGGTGGAGATGCATTAAAGGTCGAAGAGGGCTCATAATGTCAATGTCCTGTTGAAGCAGTGTCGAAGGCACATTGACAGTATGTGCTAAAATGTCTTCAACATCACTTCCCCATCAAACAAAATTCTGCCCACATCGACATCAATCCAACATGCTTTCGGCAGGTTTATGAAATTTCACTCATCATATTGGCAATGGCCTTTTTCTGTATGGAAATGCAGCATAATGACTCATTTTCATATGGAAATGCAGAATAATGAACAATTATCGTATTCAAGGAGTTGTGTTTATATATTAATGTGGCACTTCACCACATGCACTAAACTCCCATAGCAGTCTTTGCTACCAGGGTTCACAGTCTCAACATCGACTACCTGAAGTTGGATCTCACTGTAGTTTCCTATGCAGTAACAGCCCTCAATCAGTCAGAAGCATGGAGGGTTGTGAACTGCTGTCGATGTGTAAGGGATATTCTCCCTTACACATCACCAGCAGTAGACAACCCTGAAGTCTAACATCATTCTCTCTGCTTCCCCACTTACTTAGTAGGGGAGTAGAGAAGATACTTTCAGCACCATGAACAGAATCACTCCCTTAAACCTTTGAGTGCCAGAGGATGTGCAAGTACACCAAGCAGTACACAATCATCCCCAAAGATCTGTATCATGTTTCGTACATGTTGTCCACTCCCATAGGAACAAGACTCAGTATCAGGCAGCATCCAAGGGGATTTGTGGATATCAGCTGCCCCCAGCCTTGTTCCCTTGCACACTGGTAGACTTAGAACCCCATGTACACTGCCTGGCCCCTGGACATTTTTCCTTGGCCACTGGTAGCCACAGATCCCCATGCGTAATGTTTGACCCTCCCAGCTTTATTTCCTTGCCAACTGGTAGCCACAAATCCCCATTTGCACTGCCTAGGCAATGAAACAAGATTGGAGGATGTCAGTCGGTGTATGTGGGGCTAACACACAATGGTGATTATCCCAATGCTGCCCCACAATACAGAAATCCAACATGCTGCCCACCAGTAAAATGTGATGTATGGGGCATCCCTTCCACATCACCAGCATTTGGACAACCCTGTATGAAAATGGGGACCTTCTCCTCCCCTTCTCTTGGTGTGTGTCTACATTGAAAAGTCAAAGTGTTTTGAACACATAGACAAAATCATATTGCCACAGCATTGACCTTTACTGCATCTCGGCCCTTGAATGCCTGAGAGATGTAAGATGCATTGGTTTGCAATGCATGGAGACCTTGCTACCATTCAATCGGTTAAAAGCCTAATTTAGTTTAACAGGAATTGTTATATTTCCCCTATGGTAATGTTGGATTACTCCAGAATAACTCCAGTTTGATATTATAAATATAGGCTTTTGTATTTGTGTAATCAGGACAAGGCATGTAAAAAGGACCTATTTGCTTTGACTTTTAGAGTATATTACTCTTACACTCATTACACTTCATTTTACAAAATACCGGAACATAATTAATATAGATAAGTACATTATTCTGTAAGTTCAGTATTCTCCTGTATATTTAAAGGTCAAACAAGTTTCCTAAACCAGGTAGGTTCGTGCAAAAAAAAATTTAATTTTATTCTTACCTGAACATGCATACACACAAAAACTCACAGACATGGTCACATACGTGATCACACATATACACACAGACACACACTCATGCTCATAAACTTTTCCATGAATCACAACATTGTTAAGTCAGACAATAAATTGACTAGGGCAGTGTCAGATTTTCCAATAGGCAGAATAGGCGCTCCAAATTATGAGGGGCTTCTCAGCTATTCTGGTACTTACCACATTCAGAATTATGGGTGTGGTCAGAGCAATCTCATTGTTTCTGCTCCAGTTTTATACCCGTTTACAAGCTATTATATAATCCCTTGCGAGAAAGATTGTCAGTGCATTGTGGAAGAATGCATTGGAGGTCTATAGCAACCAAGGAGTTAAATCTCTTTGTTTGTCTATGTTTATTATAGGCCAAGGGTATTTTCTAGTCTGGACCTAGAGTCATGAATAAAACAGGGGTAAGTCAGTTTATCTCTATTAATGCTAGTATATAAGCATTGTAAAGCACCAATGAAAATGAAGAGGCATACATAAGGCTGCTTATGTCTAATCACTAATTAGATTAGAACAAACACAAATAAATTATACAGTAAATGCATTGTCATTTAAAGATACAGTGGAGACTGTGAGGGTTTTACAGTGGTTACTTCAAATTCACTGCTTCTTTGTGGTTTACAAACCAGCCTGGTTTGCTGGAAAAGGGGGGGTTTTGGGCTCATCTCACCTCTAGGAGTCTTCTGCTGATGAAGCCGTAAGATTGACAAAATGTTTACCTGAAACCCCAGATAAAATTAGCTGAAAAGTCAGGGACAAAAATGATACACTAACTAAAAGGATAATAGTATACTGTTTTATAGTACGTCATAAAAGAAAAAAAAGGAGTTTGATGCTGTTAAGTCGTTCAAATGATTAATTTTTCTGATCAAGATCTTGAATCATTTTGGCCACATCTGTATTTGTCTGCATCTTCAAGGATCAGAGGTACAGACATGCTTAAAGGGATAGTAATGTTTCATAATAAAAGTAGCTCTAATTAATCATCATAGTATTTGGACTTTGGAAAGTGTTATTTTAATTCTGATGACAAAAGATGATTCTCGCACTCAGGATTTGAATAATGAACAATTATATAATTTTACTAGCAATGTGGGACGGCGCTGCCTGTCAGGATATATAGGGAATTAATGCACACACATGGATGCAAGACAAACACACACACAGACACACACGCAAATGCACACACATGCACTGAGATGCATAAAAATCGACACAGTCATACACACATACATGCAATGCACAACCTGCAGACACAGAGTGTGATACAGACCTGCAACACACACAGTGAGGAACACACAGACACACACACACACACACAGAAGTGAGTCATAAGGGGGTGACTTATGTGTCATTGTAATGAGTTTGTGTTTGTACTTATGCCTCCACTGTGGCATTCATTCATATAGTTGAAATGCATGTGGTGATTGCACATACTATGGTAGTAGGTGGATTGTGCTGGCTCCCGGGGTGTGAGTGAGTGTGAGTGAGATTATGGTGGAAGGTGGATCGTGCTGGCTCCCGGAGTGTGAGTGTGTGCAAGAGTGAGTGATTGCGTGAGTGAGTTAGTGAGTGCGTGTGATTGAGTGAGAATGTGTGAGTGAGAGAGTGTGAGTGAGAGGGTGTATGAAAGTGAGTGAGAGAGTATGAGTGAGAGTGTGTGTGATTGAGTGTGTGTGTGTGTGTGTGATTGAGTGTGAGTGTGAGTGAGAGAGTGTATGTTTGTGTGTGATTGAGTGTGTGAGTGAGAGTGAGTGTGTGTTTGTGATTGAGTGTGAGTGTGTATGATTGAGTGTGTGTGTGTGTGATTGAGTGAATGTATGAGTCAGAGTGTGTGTGTGAGTGTGAGAGTATGAGTGTGTGAATTATTGTGAGCGTGTATGATTGAGTGTGTATGATTGAGTGTGTGTGAGAGTGTGAGTGTGTGATTGAGTGTGTGTGATTGAGTGTGTGTGTTTTTGGCTGATGTGTTTGTGTCTATGGTGTAGGAGAGAGTGGCAACCATTTTGTTTTTTCAGTTACTTGGATAGTGGTGGGTGGGCTGGATAGTGGGGGCAGGCCAACTCCGTGCATGATTTAAATCACTCCCCCATTGAATCACCCAATGGGAGCAGTAACTCCTCCTTACTTAACCCTTTGAGTGCCAGAGGGGTACGCAACGCATTTCAAAGCTGGCACTCAAAGGGTTAAGTTATGGTAACATAGCAATATAACACATGGTGGCTCCAGGGACGGCCCTAACATGGGTCCCGGTGAGTCCATGGACCCAGGCGGCACTTTGACTGGGGCAGCAATTTGCCACCCACTGTATGTCAGCCAGCCGCCAGGTCTGTGTCCACACGGCACAGGACAAAGAGTTTTGACTCCCTCCTGCGAGCAGTGCGCCTGTTGTGACAGTAATTAGTGTGGCTCAGCCTCAGTCTGTCAGTCTGACTGAGGCTGAGCCAGACTAATCACTGTCACAGCAGGCGCGCTTGGCAGGGTGTCTCCTGCTTGCCGTCAGAGGCACTGACTTAACAGCCACTGTACGGGCGGGCTGTCAGCTTGCGCACAGACATCCTCTCATGTTGCCTCTCTCGCTCCCCGCGCTGTACTTAGGTCAGAGCACCAGGACTCACGTGACCTGCCAGCGCTCAGACATCAGACCACACGGGGAGTGCGAGAGGCAGCATGGGAGGATCAAGCTGCCTGCCATTAGACACCAGGGAGCTGGACAACTGTGGGTGCTGGCTGGGGTAAGTCCTGGGTGGGCAATGGGGCATGTCCTGGTGTACTGGGGTAAGTCCTGGGTGGGCATGTCCTGGGGTGCTGGGGTATGTCCTGGGTGGGTAACGGGCATGTCCTGGGGTAAGTCCTGGGTGGGCATTGGGGTATGTTCTGGGGTGCTGGGGTAAGTCCTCTGGTGGGCGTGTCCTGGGGTATGTCCTGTGTGGGCAATGGGGCATGTCCTGGGGTGCTGGGTAATTCCTGGGTGGGCAATGGGGCATGTCCTGGGGTGCTGGGGTAAGTCTTGGATGGGCAATGGGGCATGTCCTGGGGTGCTGGGGTAAGTCCTGGGTGGGCATGTTCTGGGGTGCTGGGGTACGTCCTGGGTGGGAAATGGGGCATGTCCTGGGGTGCTGGAGTAAGTCCTGGTGGGCAGTGGGGCATGTTCTGGGGTGCTGAGGTAAGTCCTGGGTGGGCATTGGGACATGTCCTGGGGGGCTGGAGTAAGTCCTGGGTGGGCAAGGGGGCATGTCCTGGGGTGCTGGGGTAAGTCCTGGGTGGGCAATGGGGCATGTTCTGGGGTGCTGAGGTAAGTCCTGGGTCAGCAATATGGGTGCTGGGGCGTGTTTTAATGCGCATCTGGCAGTGGCATATTTAATGGGCAAACTGGTTGTGGCATATGGAGGGAGAAGAGAGACAGACAGAGGTTGGAAGAGGAGAGAGGCAGACAGACATGGAGGAGAGAAAGACAAAAGAGGAGAAGATACATGGCAAAGAGACACATGGGGAGTGGAGAGACACAGACATGGGTGGGATGGAGGGAGGGAGGGAGGGAGGGAGAGAGAGAGACAGGCATGGGTGGCATGGAGGGAGAGAGAGAGACATGGGTGGCATGGAGGGAGAGAGAGAGAGACATAGGTGGCATGGAGGGAGACAGAGAGAGACAGACATGGGTGGCATGGAGGGAGAGAGAAAGACATGGGTGGCATGGAGGGAGAGAGAGAGACATGAGTGGCATGGATGGAGGAAGAGAGAGAGAAACATGGGTGGCATGGAGGGAGAGAGAGAGAGACACGGGTGGCATGGAGGGAGAGAGAGAGAGAGAGACATGGGTGGCATGGAGGGAGAGAGAGAGAGACATAGGTGGCATGGAGGGAGAGAGAGAGAGACAGACATGGGTGGCATGGAGGGAGACAGAGAGAGAGAGACAGACATGGATGGCATGGAGGGAGAGAGAAAGACATGGGTGGCATGGAGGGAGAGAGAGAGAGACATGAGTGGCATGGATGGAGGAAGAGAGAGAGAAACATGGGTGGCATGGAGGGCGCGAGAAAGAGACATGGGTGGCATGGAGGGAGCAAGAGAGAGAAACATGGGTGGCATGGAGGGAGCGAGAGAGAGACATGGGTGGCATGGAGGGAGGAAGAGAGAGAAACATGGGTGGCATGGAGGGAGAGACATGGGGGGAGACAGACATAGATGGTATTTTAAACTGTCCATTTTTTTACAACTGCAGCAGAGTTCGATAGCAATCTTTCACACAGGACACCACTTTAACAATTTCATAACCAGGGATGTCTGCTCCTGTACGGTTAGATTTTATAACCCTTTGAGTACAGGAGCAGAAAATTCTAACCCTTTGAGTACAGGAGCAGACATCCCTGGTTATGAAAGGGTTAAAGTGGTGTCCTATGTGAAAGATTGCTATCTAACACTGCTGCAATTGCAAAAAAAAAATGGACAGTTTTAAAATATCATCTAAAATGTGCAGTTTTTCCATTTGTGTTCACATTATACTAACTGCACAGGGAATGTAACCAGGGGAGTTGGTTGGCTTTGAAAGACCTGGGGCTTAACCCTTAGTGTGCCAGAGGGGAATGCAGCGCATTGCAATGCACTGCATGCCCCTGCACTCAAAGGGTTAAATTTGCTTAGAGCAGCCATATGGGTGTGTTTTGGTGGGTGTAGTTTGGGGGGGGGGGGCAGCATTTCATCCTTGGACCCAGGCAGCACAATGTGTTGGGCCGGCCCTGGGTGGCTCTTCAGTTGAGGCAGCTTAGCAATATGCTGATGAAACAAATAGAAAGTGGTGTTTGAGGCTTGCCCTCTATAACATACAGCAAAGCATCTCTCTCCCTTTAAGGAGAAAGGGTGGGAATCAGGAAGTGGAGGAGTGACAGTTGAAAACAGTTAGTGAGGTTGACTGAAGAGATGAAAAGCTTTAAATAAAAGAGTTGCTATTAAGCTTATCTCTGAGTTTGTATTTTATGGAAACATTACACCGTCGTACGGAAACAGAGTATATGGAGGGTTACGATTATCTGTGGGAGGTGAAACAGTGTGTTTGTGGGGTCATGATCCTGACTGAGAGTGTGTGTGGACCAGGAGAAGTTATTGATATCCCCTACTTCAGGAGTGAGTGGCAGCTATATTTTTTTTGTCAGTTGGATAGTGGTGGGCGGGCTGGAGGGGGCGAGCCAACTCCCTGTATGATAAACATGCCCCCACTGAATCACCCAATGGGAGCAGTAAAATCCCCATTGAATCACCTAATGGGAGTTGTGTCTCCTAATGAGACATAAATTATGTAATGAGACATTCTGTTCAATGAGAGTTTCTTTTCTGAGGAGACATAAATTATGTTCTGTGTGTGGGGTACCATAAATTATGCAATGAGGCTTATTCTTTTATATATATAGATTATTCACCATTGTGCAATGGTGAATAATAAAATTATATAATTGTTCATTATTCAAATCCTGAGTGCGAGAATCATCTTTTGTCGTTGGAATTATACTACGGGTCTGTCACGGTTTATTATGACTCTCAGACACAAGTTTTAGGTAAAAAAAAATCAATTTTATTGAAATAATAAATGATAACTTAGGATGGCAATAACATACATATATATATATATACAGAATATAGCACAGACAGAAGGCAGACTCTACCGGTCCTGTCAATATACCGGACAGGACAGTCTTTAGGCTCTACCGGCCTTGCCAATACCGGGTAAGGCAACCTGCAGATGGAATAGCATAACGGTTTTACCGGCCTTACCAAATTACCGGGCAAGGCAGCCTCAATAGATACACAATGTAGGCTCTACCGGCCCTGCCAATACCGGGTAAGGCAACCTCAGATGGAATGTGGCAAAAGGTTCTACCGGCCTTACCAATACCGGGCAGGGCAGCCCAGAGATAATAGCAGCAGTCAGATGGAACTGGCAAATTAGCAGAATCGTTAAGCAGCAAGGCTTTGGAGCAAACCAGCGTCCGCACGCTGGAAACAACACTGAATAGTATAGCCGTTAGGCTTAGCGAGCAAACCAGTGACCGCACACTGGAGTAACAAGCGAGTAGTATAGCCGCAAGGCTTAGGAGCAAACCAGCGTCCGCACGCTGGGACCAACACAGATTTGTATAGCTGAAAGGCTTTGGAGCAAACCAGTGACCGCACACTGGTGTAACAAGTGAGTTTGTATAGCCGCAAGGCTTAGGAGCAAACCAGCGTCCGCACGCTGGGACCAACACAGAATTGTATAGCTGATAGGCTTTGGAGCAAACCAGTGACCGCACACTGGTGTAACAAGCGAGTTTGTATAGCCGCAAGGCTTAGGAGCAAACCAGCGTCCGCACGCTGGGACCAACACAGATTTGTATAGCTGAAAGGCTTTGGAGCAAACCAGTGACCGCACACTGGTGTAACAAGCGAGTTTGTATAGCCGCAAGGCTTAGGAGCAAACCAGCGTCCGCACGCTGGGACCAACACAGATTTGTATAGCTGAAAGGCTTTGGAGCAAACCAGTGACCGCACACTGGTGTAACAAGTGAGTTGTATAGCCGCAAGGCTTAGGAGCAAACCAGCGTCCGCACGCTGGGACCAACACAGAATTGTATAGCTGATAGGCTTTGGAGCAAACCAGTGACCGCACACTGGTGTAACAAGTGAGTTTGTATAGCCGCAAGGCTTGGGAGCAAACCAGCGTCCGCACGCTGGGACCAACACGGAATTGTAGCAATGTCACCAACGCGACCAGGCAGAAGGTCGCCAGGATACTGAAGACAGGTGATGAGTAATGTTGAGCGAGCGTGCTCGGCCGATGCTCGGATCGGCTCGAGCATCGCTCTGCTCGGCACATGGCGGTACTCGTACGAGTACCGCCATGTGCTCGCCCGACATGTTCGGGTTGCGGGGATCTGTGCCGGAAGAGGCACAGATCCGAAGACGCTCCGCTGGACCACCAGGGAATGGAGGTACAGGGGCATTGCGGAGATGAAGGGGGCATAGCGGAGATGAAGGGGGACATTGTGGAAGAGGGGCATAGACTCTATGCCCCTCTTCCACAATGTCCCCCTTCATCTCCGCTATGCCCGTCTGTCACAATGTGCCCCTTCATCTCCGCTATGCCCCTCTTCCACAATGTCCCCCTTCATCTCCTCTATGGCATAGAGGAGATGAAGGGGGACATTGTGGAAGAGGGGCATAGCGGAGATGAAGGGGGACATTGACCAGGCACCCTCCGCTCATCAGAGCAGGGGGTGCCTGGTTTGATGCTCGAGTGCTCCCATTCATTTGAATGGGGCTCGGGTGCTCGGCCGAGCACTCGAGCAGCAGGGGGTGCTCGGTCAGAGCACCCGAGCACCCGAGCATCGCGGTGCTCGCTCAACACTAGTGATGAGATGACAGGAACCAGCAACGAACAGTCAGGTCAGAAAACAGCAGAGAAGTTCAGCAGGAACTGCAACACCAGAGACTAGGCCGGAACCAGGACTGGAAGTACTTCAGTATGCAGGAAACACTGGAACAGTAGAGATCAGGAACTCAGGAACACATGAGATCAGGAACTCAGGAACACTGGAACAGAGGCCCAGCTATCACTAGCATAGTGATAGCAAGAAGGTCAGAAACAACACGAAAGGGCACTCAAAGGGTGCCCAATCCAGGTTTAAATAGTCAATAAGAGGCGGGCTATCTGCAGACAGCCAATAGAAGCCCCCTACTGGTGACAGACAAGTAACTGCAGCAAATCACGGGCACTGTGATAGTACCCCCCTTTCAAAGACCCCCTCTCCTAGAATAGGGTTTAGGTTTCTGCGGGTAATTGGCATGAAAGGCCCTAGTTAACCTAGGTGCATGAAGGTCCGTACTATCCACCCATGATCGATCCTCAGGACCATACCCTTTCCAATGTACCAGGTACTGCACCCTTCCTCTAAGCCTACGGGAATCAATAATGCTCTGAACCTCGTACTCCTCCTGGCCCTCGACCTCAACAGGTCCTGGCACCACAGGTGTGGTAGTATAGCGATTGCAAACCAGAGGCTTAAGAAGGGACACATGGAACACATTATGGATACGCATGGATGCAGGTAGGTCTAGTGCATAGGAGACAGGGTTAATTTTGCGAATAACTCTGTATGGACCAATAAACCGAGGAGCCAACTTATTAGACGGAACCTGCAGCTTGAGATTTCTGGAGGAAAGCCATACTCTATCCCCAACCTGAAAGGAAACCGCTGGAAGCCTTCTGCGATTAGCATGGCGCTGATGACGCTGAAATGACTGACCAAGTGCCCTCTGAACTTGTGCCCATGTGGAACGGAGTTGCTCGATATGCTCATCCAGAGCTGGAATCTGTTGCGTCTGAAATGAGTCTGGAAGCAAACAGGGCTGGAACCCATAATTAATCAGAAACGGAGAGCTCCCAGATGAAGAATTGACCGCACAGTTCCTGGCGAACTCTGCCCAAGGCAACAAGTCGGACCAATTATCATGATGGTCAGTAACGAAACAACGGAGAAATTGTTCCAAGCCCTGATTAGCTCGTTCAGCGGCTCCATTGGTCTGGGGATGGTAGGCAGAGGAGAAGGACAGCTGTATGCCCATCTGTTTGCAAAATGCCCTCCAAAATCTAGACACAAACTGGCTCCCCCTGTCAGACACCAGTACCCTAGGCACTCCATGCAACCGGAATACTTCTCTGGCGAACACCATTGCCAATTCCTTCGCTGAAGGAAGACCACGGAGGGGCACGAAATGAGCCATTTTAGAAAACCTGTCCACCACCATGAATATAAAGGAGTACCCCTTCGACATAGGCAACTCTCCCATAAAATCAATGGAAACATGAGACCAGGGGCGTTCGCCATTAGGCACCGGTTGAAGCAAGCCCACAGGGAGATGTCTCGGGGTCTTAGCGCGGGCGCAGGTGGCACAGGCATTCGTAAATTCGGCACAATCGTTTCTCATGGAAGGCCACCAAAATAACTGAGAAAGGGACCATAACAATTGGTCTCTACCAATATGTCCCGCAGCCTTAGAGGAATGGTAGGTTTCGAGCAGCCTAGTACGAAATGATTCAGCGACAAAACATTTGCCCACTGGGGTTTCATGGGGAGCGGACCCCTGAGAGGCCAGGATCTCCTCCCCTAGAGGAGAAGTGATACTCGTGCGTATAGTAGCCAGTATTCTATCAGGTTGGATGATAGGAGCTGGTGCTTCCACTCTGTCACTGTCGGCCTCAAATTGTCTTGACAGTGCATCAGCCCTGATATTTTTTGACCCTGGTAAATATGATACAATGAAATTAAATCGAGACAGGAACAGTGCCCACCTGGCCTGACGAGAGGACAATCTCTTGGCCTCCGAGAGATAGGTCAGATTCTTATGATCTGTTAGGATTAAGACAGGATTCTTAGTACCTTCAAGCAAATGACGCCATTCCTTAAGAGCAAGGATAATGGCCAATAATTCTCTGTCACCTATCTCATAGTGGCTTTGAGTGACAGTCAACTTTTTAGAGAAAAACCCACAAGGTCTGAGAGTTCCACCTTTCTCGTGTCGCTGCGAAAGTACTGCCCCGACCCCAATATCTGAGGCATCAACCTCTAACGTAAATGGAAGTAAAGGATTGGGGTGGGATAACACAGGAGCCGCAGCAAATGCCAGCTTCAAATTCTCAAAGGCTTTCTCAGCAGATACCGGCCAACAAGAAGGATTAGCACCCTTGTGCGTAAGATCGGACAGAGGTTTGACAATGGAAGAAAAGTTCTTAGTACAAGGTTTAGCATTCTCCCACAAGGGGTTAGCCCAAGCCAATGCTCTGCCAGTGAGCAGTGATATCGTGAACCCCACTTTACTACGATCATTGGGAAATGCGTGTGCCGTCAATTCCATAAAGATTTCGAGTTGATTGATGAACCCTCTGCAGAGACTAGGGTCACCATCATATCTTAGCGGCAAGGGTGCAGAAGCCGTTAACCCTTTAACAGTACCCCCTAGGGGTCTGGTATCACTTTCCGGTGTCTGACTTGGCGAGACCACCGGGCTAGAGCTAGATTGGTCAGCAGGTACCGTGCGTTCAAGGATCGTTTGAATTGCAACTGCCAACTGATCCAAACGTTGCTCGAGCACATCCATCCTCCAATGGATATTCTGTGCGTTACCTTTACCCTTGCTGTCTGAGGTCATGGCCCTTTCGTACTGTCACGGTTTATTATGACTCTCAGACACAAGTTTTAGGTAAAAAAAAATCAATTTTATTGAAATAATAAATGATAACTTAGGATGGCAATAACATACATATATATATATATACAGAATATAGCACAGACAGAAGGCAGACTCTACCGGTCCTGTCAATATACCGGACAGGACAGTCTTTAGGCTCTACCGGCCTTGCCAATACCGGGTAAGGCAACCTGCAGATGGAATAGCATAACGGTTTTACCGGCCTTACCAAATTACCGGGCAAGGCAGCCTCAATAGATACACAATGTAGGCTCTACCGGCCCTGCCAATACCGGGTAAGGCAACCTCAGATGGAATGTGGCAAAAGGTTCTACCGGCCTTACCAATACCGGGCAGGGCAGCCCAGAGATAATAGCAGCAGTCAGATGGAACTGGCAAATTAGCAGAATCGTTAAGCAGCAAGGCTTTGGAGCAAACCAGCGTCCGCACGCTGGAAACAACACTGAATAGTATAGCCGTTAGGCTTAGCGAGCAAACCAGTGACCGCACACTGGAGTAACAAGCGAGTAGTATAGCCGCAAGGCTTAGGAGCAAACCAGCGTCCGCACGCTGGGACCAACACAGATTTGTATAGCTGAATGGCTTTGGAGCAAACCAGTGACCGCACACTGGTGTAACAAGTGAGTTTGTATAGCCGCAAGGCTTAGGAGCAAACCAGCGTCCGCACGCTGGGACCAACACAGAATTGTATAGCTGATAGGCTTTGGAGCAAACCAGTGACCGCACACTGGTGTAACAAGCGAGTTTGTATAGCCGCAAGGCTTAGGAGCAAACCAGCGTCCGCACGCTGGGACCAACACAGATTTGTATAGCTGAAAGGCTTTGGAGCAAACCAGTGACCGCACACTGGTGTAACAAGCGAGTTTGTATAGCCGCAAGGCTTAGGAGCAAACCAGCGTCCGCACGCTGGGACCAACACAGATTTGTATAGCTGAAAGGCTTTGGAGCAAACCAGTGACCGCACACTGGTGTAACAAGTGAGTTGTATAGCCGCAAGGCTTAGGAGCAAACCAGCGTCCGCACGCTGGGACCAACACAGAATTGTATAGCTGATAGGCTTTGGAGCAAACCAGTGACCGCACACTGGTGTAACAAGCGAGTTTGTATAGCCGCAAGGCTTGGGAGCAAACCAGCGTCCGCACGCTGGGACCAACACGGAATTGTAGCAATGTCACCAACGCGACCAGGCAGAAGGTCGCCAGGATACTGAAGACAGGTGATGAGATGACAGGAACCAGCAACGAACAGTCAGGTCAGAAAACAGCAGAGAAGTTCAGCAGGAACTGCAACACCAGAGACTAGGCCGGAACCAGGACTGGAAGTACTTCAGTATGCAGGAAACACTGGAACAGTAGAGATCAGGAACTCAGGAACACATGAGATCAGGAACTCAGGAACACTGGAACAGAGGCCCAGCTATCACTAGCATAGTGATAGCAAGAAGGTCAGAAACAACACGAAAGGGCACTCAAAGGGTGCCCAATCCAGGTTTAAATAGTCAATAAGAGGCGGGCTATCTGCAGACAGCCAATAGAAGCCCCCTACTGGTGACAGACAAGTAACTGCAGCAAATCACGGGCACTGTGATAGGGTCATATCGTGGCACTGACCCAACGTTTTTTTGCACCGGATTAAGTGAAGAGTGGAGAGCGGAGGTAACTCTTTTAAGTTGATTATTTCAATTCTGTCACAGTTGTAGTTCAAGAGTAATTCAATGACAAAGTATTCCTCTCCCGCCCCTTTCACTGATATAACACTGCTCAGCCAGATCAGAAGGGAGGTGCCCAGGTAGATTGCAGGGAGGGACAATCTTCAATTAAGATAAGGGAAAAAGCTGAAAAACTTGTCAAGGGGGGCAGGGCTTTCATTGTTTTCATATAAAGAAGATTGTCCCCTTCTGTTATCTGTCTGGTCTATGGACTGCATTCCACATCTGAGAAGAGATGGCTTACACTAGGTAAAAGGGGCAGGAGGGTGAAACTTTGCTTGTGAATATATCTTAAACCATAAAGGTTTGAGAGATAAGACATATTATTCTTCATGTTTTTTAATGTCTACAAAATAAAATAAAGTTAAAATGAAGTATTACTATCCCTTTAAAGAAAATTATATATTGTAGGGTTTTTATTGTAGAGTAAAACATTGCACTTCCACTGCAGGAGGAAGTTCAAAAGTTATTACATCTCAAATAAAAAAAATCAATTTGCTTCTCCCTGACTGTAGAGTAGAAGCAGCAACTCCTAGTGGTGAATTTTCATGAACTGGAAAAAATGCATAAACCGGAAACGAGAAGAAGGATAGGGGGAGCAATATATAGTGTAGTATATTTGATGAACCAAAATGAGTGGCACTTGATATATGTAACCCTCTAATTCAAGTAGCAACGGACACTTGTGGAAGATACTATGCTGCCCCACACAGGTTCTTCTAAATCTTCTGTTCAATCCTCAATCACAAAATCTTTTCCACAGCAAACCCAAAAGAAACAAAGGAGAAAGGACAACTAGGAGAGAGCTAATGTTCAGTGATTGGAAACAATATATCACATCGATCATGTGATAAAAGTATATACACTTGTGAGAATACTGACCAGTGAATCATGAAGCCAACTGGTCTATAAGCATGTGTGGATCATAAATCTGGTCCTCCCCACCAAGACCATCCAGTAGATGTATTAGTGCTCTTGATAGAGGTAGCTGTATCACAAAGCAGACCAATGAGAAAAGGTATATACCAAATAAAAGAAAACAAATTAAGATCCCTCAAAGCGTTTCATGGTCATCACCTGACCATTTCATTAGGAGGCTATGGAAAAATGCAATAAATGTGAGCATTTAGAATGACATATCTTTTAGGAGGCTGAGCAACTTTATTTACTAAATAAGAAAATCACTACATTATATGAATTTCATAATAAAATATTGCTACTCGTTTGAATACATTTTAATTTAATCCTTTCAATGCCAGATGGGTACACAATGCATTACTCCGCAATGCTTTGTGTACCTCTCTGCAACTCAAAAGGTTAATGCAGTGACATCGACGCAAGTTTAGCTTTATTGATGTTGGACCAAAACTTTTTCTCCTGTTTTAAGTGTTAACCCTTTGAGTGCCAGCGGGGTACACAACGCATTGCAAAACAATGCGTTGTGTACCTCTGTGGCACTCAAAGGATTAAAATGAGAAATAATGTTGACTACATGTGTGATCTGATAATTAAATTGTGTGCCATTATAAACACAAAATATATACACAGAAAAACAGTGTTGATGATCTCTCTAGCATTCAGTTGGTTAAAAGCACAATTTAAATCAATGGGCATATTTATTTGTCCCTATAGGGCAGTGAGTTTTCCCCACATTGCTCGACTTATCTTTATACATATGCCGAGTGTGCCTCTTCAGTCCAGTAGACCTGTAACTTTAAGATAAGTTTAGTTATGTTAATAAAGAATTAAAAACTGCCTATATGCTGTGGAAGCCATTTGCAATATTGATAATTTCTAAGAAATGAACCCTTATTTTTTGTTGACATAGACTGACAATTTATACTGTGTGATTCTGTGTATACTGGGTGACAGTGTGTTGTTCTATGGTTACTGTGGGGAAGGCTGGAGGGCACTGTGTGGTTCTTTGGCTACAGTGGACCAAGGCTGGGGGGACAGTATGTGATTCTATGGTTAACATGGAACAAAGTTGGGGTGGGGGCAGTGTGTGGTACTGTAGTTACTATGGAACAAAGCTGTGGGCAGCAGTGTGGGGTCTATGGCTATGGTCACCATGGGAGAAGGCTACGGGACAATGTCTGGTTCTATGGTTACTATGAGACTGTGTGGTTCTGTGTTTACTATGTGCACTGTATAGTTCTATGGTTACTCTTTGGAACAAGGCTTGGGGGACCATGTGAAGTTCTATGATTACTATGTAACGATGCTGGGGAGACAGTGTAGTTCTGTGGTTATGATGAGACAAGGCTGGGGGACACTGTGTTGTTCTATGAGTACTATAGGAAAAGGCTTGGGGGCCCTGTGTTATTCTGTGCTTACTATAGGGCAAGGCTTGGGGCACTGTGTTCTACGCTTAGTATCGGACATGGCTGGGAGTTAAGTGTCTGGTTCTATAGTTAACATGAGACAAAGCTAGGGGGGTAATGTGTGGTACTGTAAGTACTATGGGACACAGATGGGGGTGGCAGTGTCGGATCTATTGCTATATTACTGTGGGAGAAGGCTGTGGGGGGGCAGTGGTTCTATGGTTACTAGGAGACAAGGAGGGAGATTCTCTAAGCGGTGATAAAGAACTGATAAAATGGAGATGACTTCTCCACTGTATCACTTCTCCAGTTCCTATGATATTCTAGTGAGCCTATGCACTAAGATTTCTTCAACTTTGGAGATCTTAGTGCATAGGCTCTATAGAATAACATAGGAGCTGGAGAAGTGATAAACTGGAGAAGTCATCTCTACTTTAAAACCTCTTTTCACTGCTTAGTGAATCACCCCCAAGGTTGGGGGACATTGTGTGGTTCTGTGTTTACTATGTGCTCTGTATAGTTCTATGGTTACTATGGGACAAGGCTTGGGGGGGCAGTTTTTGGTTGTATGGTGGAACAAGGCTGGGGAGACAGTGTGGTTTTGTTGTTGCTATGAGACAAGGCGGGGGGGGGATGTGTTGTTCTATGTTTGCTATCAGACAAGGCTGGGAGGAAAGGGTATGGTTCTATGGTTAACATAGACTGCAACAGAAAAATGTTTCTTTTTGTGGGAATTCCCGCCAAAGATGAAAAGTCCCAACTTTTACTGTTTCCTGGGAGAAATATTTTGCCCGTCCCTAATAATTAGTTTGTGTGCTGATACGATATGATCACATTGTCCTAAGAATGACTATAGAGAGATAGAACATACACATTAGGGGCATTTCTAATTGAACAGCAAGACATATATTTGGCCTGAAACATAACTACTGTACCATCAAAACCATCAAAAAGGTTAATGTCTCAAATATTAGTTATTTTACAGGGAAACAATGTTAGTACACCACATACGGGTAACTTTGCATCAACAACAGTTTGTCCAGTGGAAAACAATATCTATGAGTTGCTTCAGCAAAGCTGCTGAAATTAGACTTGTGCATGACATGGTAAAATTCGATTTCATTCATCGACTCTGCATTTCAAATCCGAACCTGTTCGACTCGGATGAAATTCAACGACAGTCCGAATTATTTATCAAATTTAAAAATACAATAAAAAATGAAAATTAAATAAATGGATCTATTTCCAGGATCTAAATGAAGGTGGTGGAACAGGGTAAGGTGGGCATTTAGCCTTATGGTACTATGGATGACATAGATGAAGTATGGATGTAGCTAAATTTAAAGGAAGAAGGAAGACTAAGGATGACTGGTGCAGGGTGGACTCAGCAGATGTAGCCAGCAGAAAACTGCAGAACACTGGAGCAGGCAGGACTCAGTAGATGGATACCACAGACTTTTTTACAAGAGATGAAAAACAATAGAGCCAGACTGAACAACCTGCTCATGGGCTGGGGGGCCAATTGAGAGAGCTGGGGGCTAAGTATATTTCCGGTTACGGAAAATACCCGCTCACTCTGGACAGTGGTTGGGGGGCAAGAAAGCAACTCCTGGGCTACCAGGGAAAAAGTAGTCCACACAGCCCTCTTGTTATCCCAGAAAGTCAAGGGATCTGTACTTGGGGGCAAAGAAGGTTCCGCAAGGTAAGCCTTAACCTCAAACTTAGCACTTTTTCTATTGATGGGGAGTTGTTTGTTTTGTCCAAAGCATAATCTGTCCATTGCATCAGCATGAAAAGCAGTAGCTGCTCTACTGGAACAAGATGAAGTGCTACTGGCGCTGCTACTGATAGGTCCCGGAAGACCACCACACTCCTCCTGCTCATCTGTGGAATCTTCTCCCACTTCCTGTGCCTGCATCCTGTTTTTTCTTTGCCATTCATGCACCCTTGCTTTCAATTGTTCCCTCCAGGCAGTGAGTGAATTGGAACTAAGTGGCATCTTGTCTTTGATTCGAGGATCGCAAATTGTGGCAAGCATTAACTTGTCTGTCTGTCTGTCCCACCTGGTTCATACAGGGAAACCCTAAAATCATGCAGTACAGCTGGACAATTCCCAATTTAGTGTATTTCCCCACTGTGTAGAAAGAACTTAGCTAAGGTTTCCAGTTTGTTGGAAATCTGTCTAGCATTTAATTTGTTAAAAGCCACATTTACATCAGTGGTATTTTTAACCTGTTGCATTACTAGATAGGTCTCCAGTTCCTTTCTATGCAGAATGTGTTGGAGAACTCGCTAACAATCAAGAGGATAATATATATCAAACCTGCACCCATATTTACATAAATATTAATAGTACACCTTACAGGCCCTGCTATTCTTCGTCTTCTAATTCCTTTTCTCTCAGCATCGGGATAGCTAAAAATTCTCTCTCATACATTGCCACAAGGTCTAGCAACCAAATGACATGAAGAACAATGCATGTCTAGCACCTCTGGCAGCAGAATGCACTGTATTATTCATATGTACTATGCCAACCATTAACATTCATTAAGTCTGTGGAACAAACCCACTTACACGGATGTACATATGGATGCTCAGTTATTGCAAACCACTTGCACATAAATACACTGCTAGGCCCTTACTTACATACACAGAGAACACACTTATATGTATTTATGTATGTACAAAAACAAGCAGTTATACACATTGTAGCTCAGTAGAGACATATTGATTATTTAGCAAAGCCTTGTTCTAACAGTCAGTTACAGTGTTTTTTTAAGCAAAACTGACACATTTAGCCACTTAAGGACAAATGTAGTATGCACCTGTCTGGTCCTTAGTAGCTTAATAGATATTTAAAGTGGAAAAGTACCTATGGAAATACACAAATATCTCTTAATGTTTTAAGAGAATGACATTCAGTACTTATGTCAGTGTCCTTCATAGAGGATAGATTATATATTTACTTGTTCCCATTTCAGATTTGAATTTACGCAGACAATGTTAATAAGCTTCAAAAGACTGAATGTATAAAGACCCATTCATTTTTTTTAGATACATTAAGAATTTCAAACAGTCACATTTTACTGTTAATCTGTATAATACAATAGAATTGTTTTTTGAAAGTCACATAGGCAAGTTCCAGGGGTGTAACTGCATTTCCCAGGGGCCTCCTGGTTTGCGGGCCTCACCTTGGGTTCCCAACAGTCTCAGTTTTATAGAACGGAACAAGTTTAATCCTGTTGCCATATGGTCAGGAGCAGTGAAGTTCTTCTGCATGCAAAACATGTAAATGTGTGCTTTCTCAACACCTAAAGAGGTGAAGCAAAGGAAGTGTACAGTTAAATGGAAGATGGGCCTAACTGTTAATCCACTGAGGACCAGAGGGTGCGCAATTCACTGCAAAGTTATGAGTTGCACACCCCACTTGTCCTCAAGTGGTTAACCTATATTTGGGGGTCTCCACTTCATTCTGTCAGGGGCCTTAGGGGTTCTTAAAACTCCACCGGTTAAGTTATGGTGTTTAGCACATTAAAAGCTGTTTAACGCTATAGATACATTTCCCTTTTAAAATGGTAATCCAAACTAGAATATTTGATGAGTAGAGATAATCCCTTAGAGAGGAACATCTCCTTTGAATTGTAAAAATCCCAGTGGGTGCTTGAGACATCTCCACTGCATTGAGAGACATTTCTAAAATTCATAGGATTAAAAGTATTTTTTTTAATGTTATATACCATTTACTGCTGAGTAGAACAAGCGTATTCCCACTGTAATTATAGTTACCACTCAAATAGTTATATATATTTGTAATAAAACTAGGGCTAGAATATGTTGCAGGTGCTAAATGTTAACACCCGCTTTATCAAACATTTTCCTATTGAAGTCTATGGGACTGGAGATAAAAGCAGAGAAAAAATTAGCACCTACATTAGAATCTAGCCCCTAGTGTCCAAAATGCCATCTTTTCATGATGCATTTATGGGAGAGCTTGAGTAATTGGAGTGAAAGTACAAAACCGATCCTACGGAAACTGGAATCAGTTTTCATTCTCAATGCGTGTTTATCATCAACTTACTAAGCTGAATTGGCCCAAACCCCTCCCCTTGATGCTGCTTGTACCAGGAGGAGGAAAATGGGACATTAAGTGGCTGTTTTGGGGTTGTCCTTTCCTCCAAGCCTTGTTTAATGCTATGCATTAAATATTCATAGAGGAATTATTGTGATTTTATGCCATTTCCATATGCTTACTATGGGGCAGGTGTAAGGAGCTTGCTGGTATCAAAGATATAACTCTTGTGGAGATTTTCTGCTTGTATGCACTACAGCAATCATACGTTCTACCGCAGGGGTAACTAACCATGTTCCTCGAGAGCTACGAACAGTGCATGTTTTCAAGATATCCATGAATGACTAAGTCACTAAATAGTCCCCCTGTGAACCAGCTGGGATACACTGAAAACATGCACTGTTGGTAGATCTTGAGAACCAGGGTTGGTTTTTGTTGCTCTAGTGCGTACCCTGAATTGCAGCCACTTGAATTAAAGGCTAACTTCTGTGTAACTGCTCTGGTGAATTTGTTCAATGACTCCATTGATTAAATGAACAAAACAGTACCTCCTGGAGACCAGGACAGAACATTTCAATTGAACTAAAAGACTGAGAGGCAATAACTTTTGAATGAAAAATCTCCCCTTGTTTTGCTCAGCAAGGAAAGTATGTAATTGTATTTAAAGTGCCAGAAATACATAGCATACAATATATAGGATCCTATATGTAATAAAATGGTACCATATAAAATGTGTGATATCACTGTAAATGAAATACATCAAAACGTAGGCAGATAGTGTGCAAAAAATGTGTATTGTGTGTATATACTCACAATATTTAAAATGCGGGCAGGGAATGTCCTCTTAAATGGAACACAGTAAGCTTATCCTGGAACTCCTATTCCTGTGATCTCTCTCATCTCGCTTCTATGAAGCTATAAGGGCAGTAGAAGCCATTGGAGATAAGCAGGCAGTGGTGGTAGTGAATATCCAATCTGAGATGTGTAACAGACCCAGTTGTCATTTATTAATTGTAGCAGAAAGTGAATTTAACAGGATATCCTGAGAGGTACAGATCAGCAGTAAGGAAAGAATGAAATATAACAATGCTGTGCATCTGCAGAGTTCTTGCATAAGTATAAAACTTACTAGTTTATTAAGCAACTGCTCCCTGGACAAGGCATAAGGTCAGTATATTAGTTCATTTTACTGTTTGTGTGAATAATAATACAGTAGATAGAGATTATGAATGAGATATTAATGTGTATATTTCTGTACTTTTGTTCAGCTCTTAAGGTGAATTTTTGGACTTAAAGGAATAGAGTTCAATAAAACTTCATAAACCATCAGTAAAGTTTTGGCCATCATTTGGGAAGGGTCTGCTACAAGATGTTTTCTCCCATCTATTGATATCAATGTATGACCTCCCTCCAGCAGGCAGAGATATCTAGAAGCCACAATGGTCAGTCTGCAGATGTAGCAGAGTCCCTCAATAATGCAAAAGCAATGAGTGAATAAATCCACAGAAGGCTGCATACTCAGTATATTAAAATCAAATAAAGTGTCTGTATAGAAGTACCCAGTTGATACAAAAAGCATAGGATTACAGAAACATTTTGGTTTTTAATATACTGAGTATGCATCCTTCTGTGCACTTAAGTGAATAAATGCACAGAAGGAGGCATACTCAGTATATTAAAATCCAAAAAGTTTCCGTAATCCTACGCGTTTTGTATGGGGGCAACAGGGGCTGAAATAGGGGGACAACAGGGGCTGAAATAATAAGCAACCAGAATTTCAGACTAGCCAAAGCACCACAGACCTCAGAAAATGCTAGGCAAACAGACAGAGGGGCAAACTCACAGGCTCTGTGCACTATAAATACTGGAATTATTTTCAGGCTCCTAAATGGAAAAAGCAGAGAGAAAGGAGAGTATATAAGTAAATGCGCAAAAGCCATTTTCTACCACATCCACATTTTTAAAATTCTGCTTCCTGGTTCATTTCCATCCAGGAGGAACAGGGATAGGAGTCTGCCTAATGGGGGATTAAACAGCCCCATATAAGTTAAGAAAATAAAATAGCAATCTAAGAGAATTTTTGCCCTGACCATTTCCTTAATTGTCATATTTAAAACTGAGCATGTCTGGTGTAGAGAGGGAATCTCAGCCTAAGTGAGAGGTTACTTTACCCCATGGTTCCTGTGTTCCGCAATGGATAAAAGAGAAATATAAATAAATGCACTAAGCTGAATACTTTATTAAGTATATTAAGAGACACTTATTCCTAGTGGTAATGCCCCTTTAGCCTTTTGAATGCCAGAGAGGTATCCAAAGCATTGCAACGCAAATGCCCATCCTTGTGATCGTTATTTCTTCAGACCTGACACAGACTGGAGATGTTTCATCTCCCTCATCTTCTTTAATTCATTTATATTCCAATTATAAAAAGGTATTCCTAAATACTGCAGTACTCTGTCACTGTTACTCTATGCTACAGCTACTATAGTTTACTTACCATGTACTAGTGGAGACAACATTTGACTCTCCATCTGTTGGTGACTACAACTTGCATTATCTTCAACCAGCCAACAGGCGGTTGGCAATGATGGGAATTTTCTCCAACAGCTGGAGAGCCAAAGGTTGCCTACCACAGGTATATACTAAAATATTGACTACTGATGACAATGAGAGGGTGGTGTACTAAGCTACTCCTCATCCCACCTAGACCTGGCCCTGTAGCGCCCTTCCAAGTGACTGTAAATGGCACTACCATAAATCCAGTATCAGAAGCGCGGTGTCTAGGGGTGATAATTGACAACTTTCTCTCATTTTCCTCTCATATTAATGCCATTACTAAATACTGTCGCTTTCTTTTGCGTAACATTGCTAAAATCCGTCCATTCCTCTGTTCCTCCACAGCTAAAATTCTTACACACGCAATCATCCTCTCCCGCATGGACTATTGCAACATTCCTCTGTCTGGTATTCCTGCTTCCCATCTCCATCCACTTCAGTCTATACAGAATGCTGCAGCATGAATTATTCTTCTGTCACCTAGGTTTGTCCCTGCCCAACTCCTCCTCAAAACTCTCCAATGGCTGCCTATCAAATTCCGGATATCTTACAAAATCTTACTTCTCTCTTTCAAGACACTTCTCTCCTCTACTCCTTCCTACATTTCCACTCTGATCTCCTGTTATACCCCATCCCGTCACTTACGTTCAGCCAATGACTGTCTTCTCTCAGCTCCTTTTGTCTCTACAGCTCTGTCACGTATCAAACCTTTTTCTCTCATTGCTCTGTATCTATTGAATGCTCTACCATCCAACCCGCGCCACTGCACCTCACTGATAACCTTAAAATCTCACTTGAAAATGCACCTCATGGATAAAATCTCAACAAGCTAGAAGGCACTGATCTTGTACAAATGAATGCTCTTATAAATGATTTACTTTACTGATGTCCCCTATCATCATCAGAACTACCACTGTATTCAGCACTTGACCCTAATGTACTCTGTATGTCTCCCATTACCACTTTAGATTGTAAGTTTTCGGGCAGGGACCTCGCACCCAATGTTTCACTCTACAAAGCACCTATAACCCTGTATTGTTTAAACCCTTAAATTGTAAAGCGCTGCGTACACTTGTGGCGCTATATAAATAAACATATTCATTCATTCATACTAAGAACTGATGGAATTCTTGAGCAAACCAACTGTACTGTAAGGGACAAATAAAAATTCCCCACATTCATACTGATTTAAATAGTTTTTTTTTTAATAATTTTCAAAATGATTTATTGAAAACAAGATAAAATATGTAATCTCCACATACAAATTATACAATCAGCTTAGAAAGTAAAATATAACAAATGATCTGCATGATGATGATAACAGGATAGGACTGTGCTGCTAGGATCATATGACATGCAAATAGCAGAACCATTAATCCAGCTTAACAAAATCACAAGAAAATAAAGACCTGTAATCCTGATGTCCAACGGGGTCTTCAGTACCATGGTCAGCTACTGTCCATCTTCTTCTGTCATCTTCTATCTTACTTCTTCTTCTTCATCTTCATCTTCTGTCTTCTTAACTTGCGTACCTCTCTGGCACTCAGAGGGTTACATTTGTATATGCAGTCCAATACAAAAAAAAATTTGGGGACCAATGCAAAAAAAAGTTTTCAATCCAATTCGCAAATTATTTTTTGGTAGTCCAAACAGAAAATATAATGGCTCGTAGTCCCAAAATATAATTAAATAAGGTAGTGAAAGGGCTGAATGATGCTGCCACCTTTGAAAAAAACTGAAAATATACTGGCTTTTATTTGGCCAGTCTCTATTCAAAATGATTCCCAGCCTTTCCTCTTCTGGGATGTGTGCTTACACACCACCCAGCCTATCAGCTTCTAGCAGGTCATGCCCCCTCTAGGTCGTCATGCCCCCTCTAGAAGCTGTTTGGCTGAGAGCACATCCCAGTCAATGGAAGGCTGAGAACAATTTTGAACTGAGATTGGCCATATAAAAGCCAGTCTCTGTTCAATCATTTATCCCTTTTACTGCCTCATTTAATTTTATTTTGGGACAGCCAAACATTATATTTTCTATTTGGACTACCATAAAATAAAACTTTTTTTGCATTGGCCCCCAAAAATATTTTTTGAATTGGACTGCATGCACAAATATAACACTTTGAGTGCCAGAGAGGTACTCAGCGCATTGCTCTGCAATGCGATGCATACCCCTCCGGCACTCAAAGAGTTAATGACTGGATATCTTGGATTTATACGTTTTTGGACCATATTTAATCTTGATTATTTTTCTTCTTTTCAGGTACATCTTTGGTACACAGAAGAAAATCAGAAAATAATAAGACAGAAGGTGAAGAGAAAGAAGAAAAAGGAAGATAGAAGATGACAGAAGAAGATCTGACAGTGCATGACAGGTAATTATTAAACAGCTCTGGATGTTAGGCTAGTGTTATGGGTAGTATTGTTCAGGGGGCGGACTGACAGGGAAATGGAGGTCATGGGCCACCTTTTCTCTGCCCTCATTATGCCCCACCCACATTTATATCCTGCCCACTCCATCCCACCTCTTTAACTACTGTTATAACTGCCATTAATGTTGTGAAGTATAGCAAGGGATACCACAGAGCTTACAATTTAAATGAAGCCATTGACTCCTACCCTTATCAAATATTTCACAATTTTGCAACTGACTCTTCTCACCCTCCCTGGAACCTACACCCCTGCACCTTGCATTGACCCTTGACTGCCAAGTCATCTGCCTGCACTCCCCTGGACTAAAATCTGTTACACAAACTCCTCAACCCACACACATTAACCCCACTATGACCAATTTGGCTCCTTGCTTTTTTATTGCTATTCTCACCTGCTTAAGACTCCCCTCCTCCTGTGTTCACATTAAGTGACACTCCATCCACATTGCACCCTCACTTCTTCCCTCACCACTTCTCTGTTCCCATGAACTTTTCGCATTCCTTCAGTCCCTATCACTACCATCTCCTTCAACTGCTGCCAAAAAGCCCCACTGCTTCAAATCTCACTCCCACCTTATGTTCCTGTCCCTTCTCCTGCTCGCTGCAGGTGACATCTCCCCTAACCCAGGTCCCCCTTCCATTCTCTCCTGTAACGCAACACCCACTCACACACACAACACCCACAATCTAATAACTGTACCACGTCACCTAACCCCCCCCCCCCCTTTGTTTTGGCCTCTGGAACACCCGCTCTGTGTGTAACAAACTGACAGCTGTTCATGACCTGTTTATTTCTCACTCCCTAAACCTCCTTGCTATCACTGAAACCTGGCTCACATTATCAGACACTGCCTCCACTGTCACACTCTCACATGGCGGCCTTCACTTCACCCACACACCCAGGCCTGGCAACAGACAGGGGGGTGGAGTAAGCATCCAGTTGTCCCCAAACCATACGTTTCAGGCAATCCCCACTGTTCCCTCTCTCTCCTTCCCTACCTTTGAAGCTTACACACTTCGCCTCTTCTCTCCTTTCCCCCTGTGTGTCACTGTCAAATACAGACCACCTGGTCCTACTGCACAATTCCTTGATCACTTCACTTCATGGCTCCCTCATTTCATGTCCTCTTACGTCCCTACTCTCATCCTGGGAGACTTCAACATCCCTGTTTACAACCATACACCCCCCCCCCATCAAATTCCTCTCATTAACAACCTTCTTTGGCTTATCACAATGGACCTGCTCTCCCACACACAGTGACGATCACTCCCTTGACTTGGTCTTCACCAACCTCTGCTCGGTCTTTAACTTTTCTAATGCTCCCTATCCCCTCTCTGACCACCACCTCCTCTCAAGAAACCTCAGCATACCATGCAAATCGACCCCCCCTCCACAAAGACCAAGAGCATGCGTAGAAATCTGCATTCTCTTGACTTGCAGCAATTTTCCACTTCCCTGCAATCCCTTCTCAACCCCATCCTCACAATTGCTTGTCCAGAACAAAGTACTACTCTCTACAACACCACTCTCACAACAGCCCTTGACACAGCTGCACCTGCAACTCCACATCACCCCTGCTCAACCCCATTACAACCCTGGCACACAAGACAAATGTGATACCTCCAAAGGTGCTCACAGACTGCCGAAAGGCACTGGAAGAAATCTCGCTCCACAGCTAATTTCATACACTACAAATTCATTCTCCGCTCCTATAGCTCTGCCCTCTCCCTGGGCAAACAGTCATACATCTCCTCTCTAATTTCTAATCTTTCCTCCAACCGGAAACGCCTTTTCTGAACCTTCAAGTCACTTCTACGGCCACCAATGCAAACCCCTTCCACTAACTTCTCCGCCCAAGACCTCGCCACCCACTTAAAGGACAATATCAACTCCATCAGACATGACATCTCATCACTTTCACTCCCACCTATCCAGCATAGCCCTACCATCTCCCCCACATACACACTAAGCTCCTTCTCATCCATCACCGAGGACAAAGTTTCTCTTCTCCTCCCTTGCTCAAACCTAACCACATGCCCTCTTGATCCAATCCCATCTCAGCTCACTCAAGAACTTTCACCTCTACTAACACCACCCCCTTACTCACTTATTCAACCTCTCTCTTTTAACCGGCACCTTCCCATCCTCTTTTAAACATGCACTAATCACACCCATTCTAAAGAAACCCTCCCTGGACTCAAACTCACTGTTAAACTACTGGCCCATTTCTCTACTCCCATTTGCCTCCAAGCTCCTTGAACGTCTCGCATACAACCAGCTCACTAAATTCCTCTGCTCCCATTCCCTTCTAGATCTCTTGCAATCTGGATTCCCTCCTCATCACTTCATTGAGACTGCCCTCACTAAAGTGGCCAACGACTTGCTCTCTGCAAAGTCAAAAAGGCCACTACTCCCTACTCATTCTCCTGGACCTGTCAGCTGCCTTTGATACAGTAGATCACCCACTCCTCCTCCAAGCCCTCTACTCTATAGGTCTCTGCGACACTTCCCTCTCTTGGTTTTCACCCTATCTCTACAACCGCTCCGTCAGTGTGTCCTACTCTGGCTCCACTTCCCCACCCCTCCCACTGCCACCTTGGCAAAACCAATTTAATTATCTTCACTCCCTCTCCTACCAGCCGTACCCCAGATATTACCCTCAGTGTCAACAACACCACCATCACACCAACCCCTACAGTATGCTGCCTGGGGGTCACATTTGACTCCGCCCTATCCTTTATCCCTCACATTCGCTCAATCTCCAAATCATGCCGCCTCCAACTTCGCAACATCTCTAGAATCCGACCCTTCCTCACCCAAGACACTACTAAAATACTAATGCAAAAACTCATCATCTCCCATCTTGACTACTGTAACTCACTACTAACTGGTCTTCCTCTCACCAGACTAGCCCCACTACAGTTCATAATGAACTCCGCTGCGTGACTAATCTACCACACCTACCGCTTCTCTAATACCAGCCCCCTCTGCCAATCCCTACACTGGCTCCCACTAGTACATAGAATTAAATTCAAAATTCTGGTGCTAACTTATAAAGCCCTTACTAACACCTCACCCCCCTATCTCATCTCTCATTTCCAAATACACTCCCACTCTCCATCTTCGTTCTGCACATGACCTTCTCCTCTCCACAGCTCTTATTACATACTCCCACTCCCGCCTACAGGACTTCTCCTGTGCTGCACCCGAGCTCTGGAATTCCCTCCCCCGTCACATCAAACTCTCCCCTAGCCTTCAGATCTTCAGACGCTCCCTGAAAACTCACCTCTTCAGGGAAGCTTATCACCTTCCTCCATAAACATTATCACCAAGAACCACCCCTTCCCTGGGCTACTGCACTCAATAGCACTTCTCTCTCCCACCCACTGACAGGCAGCTCATGTGGCAGGATGCACTTACACCCCATAGCACTTACACCTTCTGTGTCCAACCTACCTTCCTCTAGACTGTAAGCTGTCACGAGCAGGGCCCTCTGATCCTTCTGTTCTTCACATATGATTTACTATTTAATATCTCTGTATGTCTATTCCCTATTGTACAGCGCTGCGGATTAAGTTGGCGCTATATAAATAAGGAATAATAATAATAACAATTCTAGTGTAGCTTCATTTCAACTGTAATACCACATAGCTTACAACTGAAATGTAGTTACACTAGTAGTGATAACAAAGAGCTCACAATTAAAAGGTAGATATACTAGTGATACCACAGAGCAGTGTATGTATTTTAGCTCTGCCAGTCTATTCCCACATCTCAGTTGTAAATTTGCTCTCTGTACAGTCAGCCAGTAGGGAATAAATCCACATGTCTAGTGTGACGCAAAGGAGTGTTGCCCATAGGAATTTAACTCCCATCCTTCCCCCCTGCCTGTATCCTCTATGTCTGGTAATTGTAACATAAATTCAAATACCTCTGTCCTTAATATAACTTAAAATATGGAACCCTGATGCACTGCAGAGACCCCTTTGTGTTCCTATAGGATTCTCCAGTGCATTGCAATGCCTTAAAGGCATCTCTAGCATACAAATGGTTCAAAATTATACGATCCCTGCTGTAGCTTCAATTCAATCTGTTTAGTCTCCCAGACTGCAATAACTACATGGAAGGATAAAGCAATAGAATATCTAGTATTGCACAAACCAAAATACCTTAAAATATATAAGCAGCTGTAAAATATCCAAAAGACACTACCAGAAAAATATGTAGAAATACAAAATGTTAAAATTTTATAGATATCTCAGTGCAAAAAATAATAAAGTAAAATTAAGTGAATAACTCGCTCAAAAGTTTGTGAAATAAACCCAGTGGGGAATGGGATAAGCAAATAGGATATATGCGAATCAAATATTTACACTGAACTTGCAAAGTGATTCTAATAAACTATACTCATATCTTAAATATGATGCATGCTGCATCAAAACGAAACAAAGAAGAAAAATTGCATATATAAACCTACAGAATTAACCTAGCACTCAGAAGGGCATATAAATGGGAAATAATATATACAATAAATAAATAAATACAGCGGAATAAAGAGAATAAAATAAACCACAATATGAGAGATATGGGAAACACAAAGTTAGTCGTTTACCCAACTGCTGATAAAGCGGTCTGGCAAAGAAAAGCTAAGTCAGTGTAAGTAATCCACAAATCCCACCACCGTGATGGAAAATAAAATATACTCCAAACAGTTAGAAAGAAATAGAATAAATGAATATACCTAGATCAAACTATGCAATGAGTTGAGACCTGGGATACACCATCTACTTCCCAGAGCACCCAGCCTGCAGGCAACTAATGTAACATGCAGAGTGTGTCAGAAACCAGAGCTCTCAAATGCAAGCAAGATCTATATATGAAGAGCTGTTACACAGGCCACAGTGCCACTGGCAGCCGGTTGCGGGGCAGTCGGAGTGCCCTGCTCTATATCAGCCTCGTCACTGGCAGTCTCTACTGCACATTACTGCAGCACGCACAGCAGTCTGTACTGCGCATGACTGTGGCATTACACACGTTTTAGCAAATTATTATATAGGGTATATATATGGCTACTAGCCAGACCTGAAAAGTTACTCGCCACTGCAAGCCATAACATACCAATCAGGGCTGAATTTCTACTCGCCAGGTCTAAATTTTCACTCTCCATTGGCTAGTGGAGAGTGAAATTTTGATATATATATATATATATATATATATATATATATATTATATACACCAAATATAAAAAAAAACTTGATTACACCAAGATATACCAAATTGTGAGACCACAACAGAAAATATATAACAAAATAAGCTAATTGTAAAAGAACAATATAGGTTTATTATTTAAAAAAAAATCTATAGTATTAGATCTTACCAAAATTCCAGATAAATATAATAACATCAAAATCTAAAAGTCCCAGCTGAATAATTATAATGACGAATCAAACCAGTCTCCAATGCAGTATGAAATGAAATGGACAATAGGAGCTTATTTAGCAGCTGGGTAAACTGCTAGTAACTTTGTGTTTCGCATATCTCCCATATTGTAGGGGTTGATTTTATTCTATTCTTTTTATTTATTAATTTACTGTGTACATTATTTCACATTTATATGCCATTCTAAGGCTATGTTAATGCTGTAGGTTTATATATGCGTTTTTTCTTCGTTTTGCTTTAATATAGCATTAATCATATTTAAGATGTGAGTAGTTATTACCAGATAATGTACAGTCCAAATGTCCTTCTTGGAAGGCCATGGGTGCTCTCTGATCTCCCCAATTGATGCTGTGCCTCTCTCTTCTTCAGCCATCACCAAGCTCCCCTGCGGGGCATGATGACTCAATGCGCATGCCACACAGACCTACAGGTCGCGCTCGCAGAGGGAAGAGTACTCAATTCTCTTCATTGAGTTTCGATAGACTTAATGAAGAGAAGCGTTTGCTGTCACACAGTAACACCATTGAGTCTGGCAGCAAGTCTACACATTGAATGAATGAGGAAGTGTTGTGGGCCCCTAAATGGTGGCAGCCTACCGGACCTAACTGGAGACACAAATTAGGAGAGACACAGTAATGATGTGGTAATGCGGACCTCTAAATGGAGGTGGGCCTCCCTCGGTCACAGGCCCCTTGTCCATGACCGAATGCCCAACTAGTCAGTCCACCCCTGGTATTGTTGCACTTTACTGTTGGGGGTTGTGTAGGGTTAGTGTTTGGGAGGGTGACTGTGTTGAGCTCACGCTCGATGCTTGACAGTTATCCCTTTTCCTGATGTTCCCATTACTCACACTATTTAGCGTAGGTCTCTGGAACTTAAAACACGTCGGACGTTTGGCCTCAGATCAGGTTCTGTGGCCCAATGTTCATTGTGGTTTCAGTTGGTCGGGCAACTAAATACTGATGGTGACACAATGTGTGTAACGATCGGTAGCCATTTTTGCCCTAAATTTTACCTGAATTGAGGCTGTAATCAGAGTAAACCAACACAAGCATGAGAAGTAAGGAACAAAAGAGAATAGACAGAGAAGAGGTGCAGATGAGAAACAAAGAGAAAGCACATCTGATAATATGATTAAGGAGAGTTTCATACCACCAAGGTCATACGAGACCTTGGAGATTCAGGGAGACCAAATAGAGGTAAAGATATCAAGTTGGTTAATGGAAAGTGCATTCATTTTCTCAATGGAGCATGTGGACATCAATTTGTTATGCGGGGGGGGGGGGGGTAGACAGACTTCCAGTTCAAAGGTATGACATATATTGCAGTTAGTGTTAGTGAGATAGATGAACATAGTTTTTTGCATTTGCAGCAAGTGAAAGAGAAGGGGGATGTTAGTAAAGAAAAATAGATGCATGCAGTACATCATTTAAATCATTTGCAATATCATACCAGAATGACATGGTTAATTGTCAGGACCACTGAATGTGAAGAAATGAGCCAAGTCAGACACTTCCAGCAGGTAGGAGATCAATTAGGGTAGAGTTTCCCCAGTTTTTATGGGGCATGGTACGAGCGTGTACTAAACTTATAGTTACATTCTTTGATGGCAATATCCCTTGTTTGATTAAAAAAATTGTTGCGAAGAGAAAAAATTGTTGTGAAGGGAAAGAGAGATCTGCTATCCACTCAATGACAACGTTTGGTATATGTAAATCTTGTTTAAATGTTAAATGATTATACAGTTTTTTTTTTTGAAGAGAGGGGGTGGTGATCAGATATTCAAACATGGCATTGTCACTATAATAATATTATTTGGAAGAAATATGTAATAAGAAATAATGGAGCTGTCTGTATTGCCAGTAGGAGCTGTCAGGAAGGCCACATAGGCTTTATATTGCAGCCCCAGATTGCTCTACAGATCACCCCCAACAGGAGGAGATCAACCGAGGGTGAAGATAGTTGTCCTTTAAGAGAATGGGTAAGGCAGAGGCTAAAATTTGATTGAGATGGGTGATAGGTGAATGTAATGGGATGTGGAGGGGGTAGAGCACTTGAAAATCTTTTGCTCCCACAGAGAAGTAAACAATGGAGTCTCTTGGGCAAACTCGGAGAGTTACAAGCTATGTAAGTACATCACAGTGCAACATGATTTTTTTTATAAACACCCTGCCATTCTCTGTGGTAAAAGTATTATTTCGAGGGGGGGGGGCTGGCCTGGGAGGCAGGGGGCAATTTTCCCCTGGGCCAGTCATATGTCTGGGTCAGTAGGTTGCTGATTCACTCAGTCTCCTGCTTGCTGCTGTTAAAGGGATAGTAAAGTCTGATTTTATGAACATCTGATAGTGTAGCTACTACAATAATAAACTAAGCGATATAAGTCCCATCTCTCAAACCTTTATGGTTTGAGAGATAAAGGAAGATAAAGCTCCACCATCCTCCCCTTTCTCTGTTACGAGCTGTAAAGCCGGTTTCAGGAGATCCTTGGCCCGGGATCAGATGGAGGTTCTTCAGCAAAGCCGAAATAGCGGGATCTAGAAAAAATATTTAATTGGAACGGTCTACAAAGTGTGCCTGCAAATCAAACACTCAGGCACACTTTGTAGACTGTTCCAGTGAAGTATTTGGTTTTAGATTGCACTATTTCAGCTCTGCTGAAGAGCCTCCATCTGGTCGCGTGACCAGAATCTCCGTCTGACAGTTTTACAGCTCATCACAGAGAACAGGGAGGATGGGGGAACTGTATCATCCTACATCTCTCAAACCATAAAGGTTTGAGAGATGGAACTTATATCGCCTAGTTTATTATTATAATAACTACACTATCAGATGTTCATAAAATCTGACTTTACTATCCCTTTAATGGAGCTACACCACTGATACCACAGAGCTTACAAATGAAATGGAGCTACACAAATGATACCACAGAGCTACAATCAAAATGGAGCTACACTAGTAGCCTAAGCAGTTTCTCTTGTAAGCTCCTTAGTATCACTACTGTAGCTTTTCTTAAATTGGAGCCTCTGTAGTATCAGTAGTACAGCCTCATTTCAGTTGTAAGCTATGTGATATCACTTGCCTTACTTTACAACATTGATGAAAATTTTAACACTTAAACCCTAGAACAATAGTAAAATTAGGACACTTGATTGTATTTGTTCCCCCAGGCTACAAATTGCCAGTCCTCCCCTGATTATTCCCCTGTTAGTTTGGGTTAAAATGCAAAGAACAGATGGGCAAATACAGCATATTGTAATAAATTGGCAAACATATAAAAAAGAAGTCTCGTGTATGTATTATTTCTTTTTATAATGCTAGTTTTAATGTATGCATGCTACTTTTCTTTATTTACTTCTTTCTCCCAAGCAGACTGATCCATAAAAATGTGTTATTGTAAATAGTCATGGCACCACTAATTTTTAATAACACTTTACTGAATAAACTAATATTTTGCAGAATTTTAACATTCATTGAAGTGTGAATGGTACATTGCTACTGGCATTCTAGGTATATGTCTCAATAAATATAGTACATACTTAAACAAGCAATTATCTGCCTAGTCACCCAGACCCCATCATTCCAAGACAGTGCTTATTGACGTAAATAACTGGCACATGGAGACTGCACTATATATAAATTGCAGACAATAATTTGCACACACATAACTTCTGCAGCATTAGAAATCAACATTTGGAACCTTTGATGCCTATTGATTTTCAGCTTGGCATATATCTCATTATCACAGAAGCTGAGTGTTTTCATAACTGATTTGTATTCCAAAGCTGTATGCATGCTTTTCATTGTGCTGTTTAACCATTTATCAGTGAACAGATATAAATATCTTCACTACTCACAGGAATAGGGTTATATTACTAAAGTATGCGGTGGAATGGTTGAAATGGTATATAGTTTGCAACAGAAATATCTCTGTGACACTCGATTAACCCAAAAATCAGCAACTTGTGGCCCTCCAGCAGGTAAAGGGATAGTAATGCTTAAGTATTACTAATCCCTATAGTAAAGTACTACTAAAAAATAAACATATTGCCCCCAGTGTCATCTCTCAAACCTTTATGATTCGAGAGATGATCGCTTCTAAAGTTGCCCTCTCCCTCCCCCTTCCCCGTAGTCCGCATTCTAGCTGACTCAGGGAAATCCAGTCAGAGATCATCAGGTGGCTCTGCAGCAGAGCCGCGATCGCGTTAACTAAAAAAAAATCTTTCACTAAAACGGTCTTCTACGTGTGCTTGCAAACCAAGCACACGTAGAAGACCATTTCAGTGAAAGTTTTCTTTTTTAGTAACGCGATCCGGCTGTGCTGGAGAGCCACCTGAAAGTCGTACGGCTTGCTTCCCTGCAGTCAGCTACAACGCTGACTACAGGGAAGGGGGAGGGAGAGGGCAACTTTAGAAGTGATCATCGCTCAAATCATAAAGGTTTGAGAGATGACACTGGGGGCGATACATTTTTTTTTAAGTAGTACTTTGCTATAGGGTTTAGTAATATTTAAGTATTACTATCCCTTTAAGGACTACTATTTCCATTATTCCCATTATCCCCCACCAGCCAGTTACAGTGCAGTTAAGCCTCTTTGTTCTACATTTGTCAATTCTTAGTATCCAGTAAGAAACAGGTCTCAAAATGTCTGTTTTTTTTCTTTGCTTTGGTTGTCAAAAACCATTGCTTGATAAATTGCAGTGTAAAAGCAATGCTGCTGACCCAAGTTGTATTTGCCCAAGACATTTTATTAAAGAGGAACTTTCACCTCTAAACCACTTTTTCTCATTTGACTAAGCTATGAAAATTATATTGGGATTGACTTGTGTTTTTTTTTTTTTTTTTTGCAAGATCTGTATAATGCTAAACGAAGCTTGCTTTTACAATAGATGTGATGCACATCTATACAAAGGGAAGCATGAACGCACTCCCTGGGAGAGCTGGGAGGGAGGTGGGAGGAGAATTGCAGGACTAGGAAGTCCTGCGCCACTGTGACGCCATTACACTGCGCCGACATTACACTGTGCCGCAGAATGCGGGAGACCGGGAGTGCCCAGCACCAAGTCTACATTTAAAGGGATAGTATTAATTCAAAATTACTATCCCTCATATTGTAGCCCTTAATAAACTGAGTTAAATTACACCAGCGGCATCTCTCAAACCTTTATGGTTTAAGAGATAGCCGCTTTCAAAGTTTCCTCTCCCCTGCTGTCAGTGTTCTGCTGCCAGCAGGGGAATCTGGTCTCTGAATCAAGAGGAGGCTCTTCAGCAGAGCCGATATCTCGTTATGGAAGGAAAAATGTAGAAGACTGTTTCAATGAATCATTTTTCCTTCCATAACGAGATATCGGCTCTGTTTAAGAGCCTCCGCCTGTCCCGGGACCGGATTCCCCTGCTGGCAGCAGAACGCTGACAGCAGGGGAGAGGAGACTTTGAAAGCAGCTATCTCTTAAACCATAAAGGTTTGAGAGATGCCGCTGATGTCATTTAACTCAGTTTACTAAGGGCTACAATATGAGGGATAGTAATTTTGAAGTAATACTATCCCTTTAAGATCCAATATCTAATATAGTATGTAAGTAGAAAAAAAACACAAGCCAATCCCAGTACAATTTTAATACCTTAATCAAATGAGAAAAAGTTTTTTAGAGGTGAAATTTCCCCTTTAACCCCTTAGTGACAGCCGCGTTCTTACGCGGCTGTCACCTCAACGCCCGCCAAACAATTTTTTTTCTTTCTTCAAAGAAATACGGAGTCTCCGAGCGGCGTGCAGCCGCACGGAGACACGGACTTCGTGATTTACCAGGTACGTCCTCTGTCACTAAGTGACAGTTTCTGCGGGACGTACCTGGTAAGTCATATGTCGTTAAGGGGTTAATATTGAACTGTAGAGTACTCCACTAGTAAGTGCACTGTATGTTACAGGTAAAAGAGCACACACTAATACATGTTTTATCATGAAACTACAGGCATCTTTGTAAACAGCATAGCTTAGCCGGCTGCAGGACACAATTTCAGAGGTGGGAATATAGAGAAGAAAATTCATAGTCAAAGACACACTATTAATATGAACATACACAAATGTTATTACAGCTGAAAAACTGAATTTTTAACTAAAACTCCACATTTGTATTCTGGACATAAGGAACATATTGCTATTTCTGTTCATGGAGAACGTCAGTGTATACCCAACAGCTTTCTGTAGCCAGAAGTTGAAAAAATGCTAACTTTTTGAGCTGTCATAAGTTTTGGACGAAACATCTTCCAGTAGTGAAAATGCCCTTACTAATGTGTATCATAATTGTTAGCATTCTTCAACCGCTGGCCATAAGTCCTAGTGGCTGCACAAAGCCAAGAGCTCCATTTATTGGTACTGCTGGTTTCTAGATTCATCAATAGTTTTTCTCTGCTTAGCAACCATTCTTTAAAAGCCACAGGGAGAGATGCACTGAGGCGTGATAAAGAGATGATAAAGCAGAGATAACTTCTCCAGTGATATCACTTCTCCAATTCATATGTTATTCTATGGAGCCTATGCACTAAGATTTCTCAAACTTTAGGGACCTTATTGCATAGGCTCTATAGAATAACATAGGAAGTGATATTACTGGAGAAGTTATCTTCACTTTATCACACCCTATTGAGTTTCAACCTGCCACAAGGCCACAGTTCTATTACTCTTAACCTTACTAGATTTCCATTTTCAAAGATAATAGTGATATTTAGAGAGGAAGAACTTTTAGACGATAATGCAAATTGAGGACAGCGATGTGATAGCCATATCCCATAAATATCTGTGTATGTGTCACTTAACTGTATAGTTAGTACATGCTGCATCACAACAAAGACATTTATTTCTCCCCTGACGGTGTTCTGCCTACACATTTTCCATTTATGTTCACAACTATTTTGATATCAAGCATTAAAAAAACACAGGAAAAATCCAGGGACTGGTAAATACAATTAAATGAGTAGGAAACAGTGTGATTAATTTGAAGAAATTTCCCCCACAAACATGCATCTCTTATTCAAGTCCCTTATCGTTTATCAGAACAAAGATAGAATTTAAGTGTATTTCATTTACTATGTTATCTGCAAGATCTTGTTAAATCGAGATATGTTTCTGTGTGAGTAAAATGTGTCTCGGACTGATGCTTTATTGACATACTAGTGTAAAAGCCCATGTACACGGGCCAAGGACTGGGCAATATAAACCCTTTGAGTGCCAGAGGGGTACGCAATGCATTGCTTTACATTGTGTTGTGTACCCCTCTGGCACTCAAAGGGTTAAGAGGCTGGTCCTGCTCTGCGTCCTGCCGCTGTCGCAGTCATGCACTGTAGAGACTGCCTGAAAGCACAGAATGCTCCTAGCACAGAACTCCCAGCATTCTGTGCTCCCAGCACAGACCTCTCAGCATTCTGTGCTCCCAGTATTCTGTGCGTTCAGGCAGTCTGTACAGTGCATGACGGCTTCTGACAAACATTCTAGTGAATTATTATATAGGATTTGCTTTTTAAAGGATAATTTATACCCCCTTACCCTAATATGACTAGGAAATTCCATTGGCTCTTGTGAACTCTGCCTTTGTACCTAGGTTCAAGATAAAACATCTTCAGTCAATCCTGCTTTGGCATGACCATGACAGATACTGGCATTCTGTTGGTTTTGTCAGACTGAAAGCAAATAGATTGTAAGCTGTTGTGCACACCTCTGGTTTTTAAACCCTTTGAGTGCCAGACTATGAAGCGCATTGTACTGCAATGCGTTGTGCACTCCTCTGGCACTCAAAGGGTTAAGGAGTGAACCATTTAGTGCAAGTGATCAGATTGGATGGAGAAGTGGTTGTGGTAATAATAATAATAATAATAATAATAATAATATAATAGGTGCAAATTTAAGTCAGATATGTTTACTTAATTCCTATGTTATTCCAACAATAATTATAAGTAATATTATATTATAGGGCTTGAAAAGCTTATTGTGACTGAATGGTCTTTTTATGTATTGATAAATCTAGTTCTTAAAGAGACCTATTCACATAAGAACAATGTGGGTGATTTTGAAAGCGCTTTCAAAATTATCTGTATGTTATTTTAGCCATTTTGATTTAAAAAAACTAGTTCAGTTGTTCAGATTTATAGATTAGGCTAATTAGAGGACTAGTACACTTTTTATGAAAATCTGTGTTACAGGGCTTTTTACTGTTGAGTAAAACAGGGGTATTTCCACTGGAAGAAAGTGTTTTACTTAAAGTTATAACAGTTCAAAGTGTCAGGAAGTGATGACATTGTCACTATCACATTCTATGAAGAACTATTGTCAGTGAGTCATCTCTCCCATAGAATATAACAAAATATCTATCTGAACACTAGGAGAACCATAGATGAACTTTCTGATCACTTGAGATCACTATTAATGTAAAAAAATTACTTTTTAAGCTATACTGAAAAAACGTATCCTCTAGTAGTATGAATACAGTTGCTTTATTCAGCAAGAAATGCCCAATAATATATGTTTTGGATAAAAGGTTTGCTGCTAATTATAAGACATGACAAGTTCTCTCAAAATCACCAATGTTGTTTTTAGGTGATAGGTTTCTTTTAAAAAGAAATCCATTCTTTCTAATCTGTTATAAAGTTGCTGTTCTTTGAGTGTCCATACAGCCATGTGTGCCCATTTGGACAGACTTGGCGCTGGAGGTATAAACATGTCATAAAACAACTACTTTTGTATTACAACTATTGGCTGTATGTATATGTCTTTGATTCAGTTGGGTCTGATGTAAAAAAAAAACAATTCAATGGCATTTTTAAAGCATGGTAAGCAATTCAGTTACCAGTGCTAATTAGAAATAGCGCTGCAAAAAAGCATGTCAGGCGCTAGATTTTCACCAACTGAAACACATGTTTCTCCTTTCCAATTCAGTTCCATGTGTTAGGCAGTAAGATGTTATTTTGGGCACAGAGATACCTTAAAGCATCTGAAAACTGCTGACGCAGGAACTAAAAAGAAAAAAGCCTTAAAAAAACCCTAAATGACCACTGAATGTATTGATATGAGGCCCTAAGACCGATATCAATACATCCAAAGCACTCCAAAAATGTGTGAAATGATAATAGAATCAACCATATGAGTGCCACTGAGGTATGCATACTCCACTGGCACTCACAGGGTTAATCCAACTAAGTTACAAAGCAGACCCTGACAAGAAACACTTCCTAGTAATCCTGATGTCCAGTGGAGTCTTCAGCACCCTGGTCATTTACTGTCCATCTTCTTCTGTCATCTTCTATCTTCCTTCTTCTTCTTTATTTTCTGTCTTCTTCTCTTCATTCCTGTATAACATATGTACCTGAGAAGTAAACAGAAAAACCATGAAATATGCTTCAAAAACAAAATTTTCCAAAATGTGCACTTGTTAACCACTTAACTGCCAGATGGGTATGCAATGCATTACAGAACAATGCATTGCATACCTCTCTGGCACTCAGAGGGTTAAAGTGATACATCTATTGCAAGTCGCAACACAATACTCCCCCCACATTGAAAAATAAGTGTCCCGATCCATTTCACAAAAAAATATTTTTTTTTTCAAAATAGAAAAATGAAGGCTTATGTGAAAAATATCTCATTTGGTGGATTGGTAGAAATAAATAGTTTTGGGCTCCGCCACTGTCTCAGGCTGATAAACCCCCCACCCCATGTTACCTTGTGAGACAATGCCTGAGTCAGTGTGTGGGAAATTTGAACAGCGACTGCTTTTATATGGCCAGTCTCTGTTCAAAATTTCTCCCAGATATCCATTGACTGGGATGTATGCTTATGCACCTCCCAGCCAATCAACTTCTAGTAGGGTTTGTTATCCCCCTTCTAGGGGCTGATTGGCTGGGAAGTGCGTAAGCACACATCCCAGCCAGTGAACTTTTAGCAGACATTTTGAACAGACTGACCATATAAAAGCTAATCTCTGTTCAAATTTCCCACACACATCAGCCCGAAAGGTAACAAAGGGGGATTTTGTCAGTATCACTTCCTGCCACCATCTCCAGTGCCAGGGACAGCTTCAAAGCCCGAAACTATTTATTTCTTCCAATGCACCATATGCAATATATTTCGCGTAAGCCTTGATTTTCTATTTTTAAAGAAAAATATTATTTAGAGAAATGGATTGGGGCACATTTCTGATTTGGGGGAATATTGTTGTGTCGCGACTTGCAATAGATGCATTACTTTAACCCTTTGAGTACCAGAGTGGTACACAATGCATTGCTCTGCAATTCCTTGAGTACCCCCCTGGCAGTCAAGGGATTACCCAGTGCAAATTTTGTTTTCAAAGCATATTTAATGTTTTTCCTGTTTACTTATCAGGTACATATGTGATACAGTAATGAAGAGAAGCAGACAGAAGATGAAGAGATGAAGAAAAAGAAGAAGGAGGAAGATAGAAGATGACAGACAGTAGATAACAGGTAAGTGTTATAGTCCTGGGTTTTAGGTTAGTATTAGGGCTAGAATTGCTTCATTTCACTATTAGGGGTTGTGTAGGATTAGTGTTTGAGAGGGTAACTGTGTGTTTGAGCTCACGCTCGGTGCTTGACAGTGTGTGTGTTAAGCACTGATTGTTAGCTGTTTTCCCATTTGTTAAGTGGGCTGTTAGCCAATATTGCCCTACCGGCTGTTTTTCCGAACACATTTGAATTGAGGCCTGTAGTCCAGCCATCACTGATGAACTATAGATTGGCTGATCCTGCAGGAAAGTATAAAATGGACCTTAAAGTACAACTAACACTTTATGAGTTGGGTGGTTTGAAATGAGTTTTAAAATCATCTGCACTTGTGTTAGACATTCTCTATAAGTATATTTTATGAAATATTTATCTATTTATTTTTCAATTTATGCAAATTAGTTAGTACTTTCTGGTACAAAGTAGCAATTGGGAAGGAGAGTAGCTGTGCCAGCCTGTACTGCCTAATTTGCATAAACTAACACATAAATGAAACTAAATATCTCGTAAACTGTAGTAGTAAATAAAGAATGGCTGACATAAATATAGGTGATTTTGAATGCTCTTGCAAAATCACCAAACTCAATATAAAGTGTTAGTTAACTCCACTTTAATGTTAAGAGCCATTTTAATCAATAATTCATTCTGCAGGTCTGCATTTTACTATGCACTGGAAACCTCTTTTGTATTCAAGGTACTAAAAGCCCCATTTACCACAAATGGAATTTTCATTTGTCTCTAAAGGTGATTAGCTCCAGAATTGGGCATCTTGATGAATGAGGTCATACTCACTTAAAGGGATAGTAATACATAAAATGTAATAAAAAATGTCATAGGGGTTATCCCCCTGAGTAAAACAAGGGTACTCCCACTGCTGAAAGGTGTTTTACTCAAAAGTTATTACAGCTCAAGGTTGAATTTTTTTAGGTGCAATATTACAGTGGCCTGAAATTGTACAGTGGCGCTGTTGCTGCACAATTCTATGGACAGCTCTGGTCCCAGGACCATAAATTTCCATAGGATGGTGTAACAACAGCGCCACTGTACAATTTCAGGCCACTGTGATATTGCAAATAAAAAAATCAACTTTGAGCTGTAATAACTTTTGAATGAAACACCTTTCAGGAGTGGGACTACCCTTGTTTTACTCAGGGGGATAAACTCTACAACATATTTTTTTTACATTTTAAGTATTACTATCCCTTTAAAGCAGATGTAGTTGATTGCTGGACCTTCCACTGTTGGGGACTACAACTCCAATTATTCAAAGCTGCCAGCAGCTAAAAGGGTATGATGGGAGCTGTTCACAACCATTGGAGACAACAATGCCGGACCCCTGCCTTAAAGTTATAGTATTTTTTTACTTACTATGACCTAGATTCCATTGCAGTTGATAACTTTAGATTTTATTGACAATTTTATTCATAGTCTTCAAGGGACTGTAATACTTAAAATGTAAAAAAAAAAAAATATTGTATGGTTTATCACCATGACCAAAACAAAGGTATTCTCACTTCTGAAAGGTGTTTTATTCAAAAATTATTACAGCTCAAAGTCAAATTTTTTAGGTGCAGTTTCACAGTGGCCTGAAATTGTACAGTGGCATTGTTATTACACCATCACATATGATGGTGAAGCAACAGCGCCACTGTACAATTTCAGGCCACTGTGATACTGCACTTAAACAATTTAAGTTTGAGCCCTAATAATTTTTGAATAAAACACCTTTCAGCAGTGAGAGCACCCTTATTTTGCTCATGGGGATAAATACCACATTATATATTTTTTTACATATTAAATATTACTATTCCTGTAGGAATCTGAGAGTTGAAAGCAATGCTAAAATATATCACCTGCAATAGAATCAAGGCCTAGTTCATTAGAATATACATTCATTTATTTTACCTGCTGATTTCTTCCTTTACTGTAGGTGCTTTTATTTAATCAGCTATCCCATTTTTTTATTCCTGCTACTTGCTTTACTGTGAGCTCCCTCTACCTTTAACCTAAAAATAGTTTTAGAAAACTGCACCAACAAAAGTTTATACGAATGCTAATAGGAATGTATAAATACAATTCTGCTCAAGAATATTCACAAAGAAATTTTCTGTGTTGTGCCAGCCTATATACAGTTTCTTGCATAATAAAATAGCAATGTTTCAGTATGCTATCTCCTCTGTGCCAAGGCACATGAAATATAAGAAATTTGCACAGAAGATATCAGCACAAAATTCTCTCTTTTCATTATGCCAGCAAAAGGCATGCATTAAAGGAGTACTAACAGATCCTATTGATAAGCCCCATCTTCCCTTAATATAACCAGAAATCCTAATGGTCCATATGAATTTTGGCCCTTATGCCTTTGATCAAGAGATAACATCTCCCATCAGTCTTGGATGTCATGTTCGTGGAGGCAGAAATTACAGTTGCTGGAAGTTTTTCAATAACCCTTTATGAACTTAAGAGGTGTGCAAAGCATTGTGAAGCCATGTATTGCATACCCCTCTGTGCCTTAATGGATAGAGATGTGCACTGATCAGAATTTAGTGTTCTGGGGTCCTGTTCTCCTGATAGCCACAATCAAGATTTTCTGACTATAGAAAGATAAGTGGGCTTATTATTAGGTGTTTGGTCTGCTTTAAGGACAGGGGAGGACTGGAAACTTATAGCCTGGGGGCAAATACATTCAAGTGGCCTATTTTTCAATTGTTCTAGCCCTGTTTCCCAGTCCAGCCCCTTTTTTTTTTAAATATTAAAATTTTCAGCAATGTTGTGAATTAAGGCAAGTGATATCAAATAGCTTACAATTGAAATAGGGCTACACTACTGATACTACCAAGCTTACAATTTTTAGAAAAGCTACACTAGTGATACTATGGAGCTTACAAGGGAAATTGGTTATGCTAGTAGCGTAGCTCCATTTTGATTGTAGCTCTATAGTATCATATGTATAGCTCCATTTCATCACTGGTGTAGCTCCATTAACAGTAGCAAGCAGGAGATTGAGTGGAGCAGTGTCCAACCAGCCCAGACATATGACTGGCTCAGGGGACAATTACCCCCCTGTTTAAGGACTTGTTCAGATAGATGTTTCTCAGATGTCCTGAAGTTGCCTAATGGTGCAGGTTTTGAGGATTTCCTTGCCTGAGCGCAGCTGAACTAATTAGATTAAAAGATTCACTAATTGAAGGCTGTCCAAGTTCAGTCTTCAAGGGCCTCCAATGGGCCAGGATTTAAGGATTTCCCTGATTAAGCACAAGTGAGTTAATCAGTGTGTCATTAATTTTGACTGACTCACCTGTGCTTAATCAGGGAAATCCTTAATTCCTGGCCTGTTGGTGGCCCTTGAGGACTGAACTTGGACAGCCCGTCACTAATTGCTCACATGTGCTCAGGCAGGAAATCCTCAGAATTTCTATCTTTGGGGGCCCTTGTGGACTGTGGATGAGAAGCTCAGATCTGGAGGAGTCGTGTTTCGAAATGTATTAATGCTTCTTTACATAAGCACAAGAGTAGGCGCTGGATTAGTGACTCTACAACAGCAAAAGATCAATAAGGACTCTATGCACCTCGCTTTCTGTTTACATGTACCAGCTGTCATAGAATGCAGACTGAAAAACAAGTGAAACATCCACAATGTTCTTACAATCCTTTGCATAAACAACTGAGTCCCTTATTCTTTTTAAAAAATGCAGGAACGGGGCCATCACCAGGGCCAAATATATATCTCAAACACACCTTAGCAAGGCACCCTTTGTTCTCTTAGCATGCCTATGACACCCATACTCCTCATGTCCTTTGTAATGCATTGGAGACTTCTTTGCTTTTAAGGATTTAAAAGTCCCTTTTAAAGTGGACTTACCACCATAGACAGGTTTAGTTGGTTTTATAGTGAATTAAAATATACCTTTATGTTGCACTGCCCAGTTTTCTGTAAAATATTTTTTTGGAGAAATTAACCTTTATGTTTTGGTGGTACAGTGTTATTGCCCATCACAATATGATAATTGGTTCTGGTTGGTGATACTTATCACTCTCGGTACAATTAAGAATGCCCTCAGTGTATAATCACTCTTTAGATTCATTCATATCATAGAGAGTGGTTAAATATGCCGAGCAGATTAAAGCGCCACCCAGTGCCAATAACATATCAAGGTTAATCTTTCAAAAATATTTTCTAGACAAAACAAATGGCTAGTACAATATGTAGGCAGTTATTAATTCTGTTTAACCCTTTGAGTACCGGAGGGGTAGGCAATATCTTTCAAAGCAATGCATAGCGTACACCTCCAGCACTCATTCCTACATCTATCTTAAAAGAGGGGAGATGAAAAGGTGACGTGTTTGGAGATGTTTTGCAATAATTTCACCAGGAGAATACACCACGTTTTGCCATATGCACTAAGAATTATCTATGCAAGGGGAGGGGAGATAACTTTAAAGGGTTAGTAATGTCTACTTAAAATATTTGTTTGAGTCTTCTTTATATTAAAACTAATAGATTGCACTATATTTAAAGGGATAGTATTGCTTGAAAATAATTTTATTTTCTATTGTAGCCCTTAAAAAAACATTAAAAATGATATGTCTTATCTCCCAAACCTTTATGGTTTGGGAAATAAAGTTAATAATAATAAAAGTAAAGTTCCCTTTCCCTGGCTATTTTAGCCAAGTCTGCCATCTAGTGGACAGATTTGGAATCCGGTCCACAAATCAGCCAGCAACTCTTTAGCAGTGCAGAGATCACGATCTTTAAAAATAACTACTTCATTGGAACTGTCTACAAAGTGTGCCTGGCTTGCAAGCCCACTTTGTAGACCATTCCAATGAAGAAATTCTTTTTATAGATAGTGATCTCGGCACCTGAAGAGCCACGGCAGGTCTGCGGACCAGATTCCAAATCTGAAGGCTTGAGCAGTGACATCACTCCAGGGGAAACTTTACTTGCTAATATCTCCCAAGTCATAAAGGTTTGGGAGATAAGACTTATATCATGTTTAATGTTTTTTAAGGGCTACAATAGAAAATACAATTATTTTCAAGCAGTACTATCCCTTTAAGTGCTTACTTTCGTGTAGTTTAAAAGTTATGCAGAGATAAGGATCTACCGCCCACCCCTTTCTTGCACGTCACTGCTGCAGCTCTCTCTGGTCTGGACAGATACAGCAAGGGACAAACTTCAGTGAGCAAAGAGAAATCCTACCCTCCTTCATCAAGGGGGGCAGGATTTTCCTTATACTTACTGAAGTTTGTCCCTCTCTGCAGCCATCGAGTATCACAAATAGAGAATCCATGGGAGGTGGCCAGAAAGGGGAGGGCGGGGGATCTTTATCTTTGCATAACTTTTGAACTACACAACAGTAAGAACTTAAATATAGCACAATCTTTTAGTTTTAATATAAAGAAGACTCATCCAAATACTTTTAAGTAGATATTACTATCACTTTAATCATCAGCATATGAGGTTGCCACAAAGCTGGCAATGTGTTAGGGAGGTCAAGAGGGGGAGCAGAGTGGATGCACTGAGACTTCAGCACAGGAACATCCTCAGCTCTCCCTTAACCTTTTGAATGCCATAGGTACGGGCAACTAATTACTCTAGAATGTGTTGCACACAAATAATCCCTTGCCCCATTTCATAGATCGTTCAGATACACAGAGGACTGGCAGAGAAGCTATAACATGTAACTGCTTCTCTGCAGGTTCTATCTTTAAACAACCCAGTGGACTATCCATCAAACAGCAGATTCATGTAAACAGAAGACTTACAAGATCTGTATAGGCAGTTAAATAAAAGCTTGTAAAGTAGGCTGACCAGACCTCAACTTTAACTGGGGACGCATAGGAGAAATGCACACTGCTGGACTGCCTTGATTTCAGTGGAGTACTGCAAATTGGCTATTTCCTATGTGTCTCCATTTAAAGGTGAGATCTGGTCAGCCTACTGTAAAGGGGTATAAAGCAGATGCAGGGACATTGACATTGCTCTCTCCATACCCACAATTCAGAATATGGGCGTGGCCAGCAATGCAGAGGTTTCTCTCACTCAGAGCTCTGTTCAATATATCACATAAGGGTTGGGGCTGATGTGTGATATGTGAGATATCATTTTACATATGATACTCTTGCAGAATTTTAGGTGAAAAAAAGAGGTTGAGTACCCCTTTAATGAGTAGGCACCCTAGTTACTTGTGCATTCCTCTCTATGGCTGTGTAAGTCAGTGTTTGATTGCTACTTTGCTTTATTGCTCTGTTGCTCTATTCAGCAGCCGTAGTTTGTTCTAATGGTTAAAACAGGCGCATTACATGAAATAATCTGCCTCAGGTCTTTGTAGCTCATCAAAAAAGTCAGAATGTAGGATATTAGGCTTGGAGTATATGCAGTATTCTTTATTTAGCAAGTATCAATTACCACAGTTGTTATGATTCATGTTTCAGAATATTTATGATCTGGGCTGCAGGGTCTCCTTAAGCATTCCTAAAACCTGGGAGAAGCAGGAGCACCATCCTTATGAGTCACAAAAAGAATCTAATTCCGTTTAATGAATACATTACATTGTCAGGGCTGCTGCTAAACTGATCTATTTATTTATAGTTTGTGGACCGTGTATGCAAATAAAGAGAGAAGCAATTCTTGTACAAGTCAATTGTATCATATGAGGCAAATTACATTTGCATTGCTTTAACCCTTTGAACGCTAGAGAGGTCTCCAAGACATTCCTCTATCTAGATGTATCACAGTACACCTGGCCCCCTTCACCTGTATAAATGAATGCATTTAAAGGAATAGTAATACTTGAAGTAAACTTGAGGTCCGAGAATACTTTATATGTTTTTAACCCCTTAACGACCGGCAGATCGGCGCCGCAAAGTGATTTAAGGACTGCTGAGCATTTTTTTTTCTTTTTTCAGTTCCAGACTTCCCGAACGGAGTGCAGCCACAGGGGGAGCCTGGAACTCCATGACGGTCATAGTACGTCATGGGCCGTTCAGTCAGATCGACCCTTGACGTACTATGACCGTCAAGGGTCGTTAAGGGGTTAACACAAAGCGGTACGTTTCTCCACTGTAAAAGGCATAAATAAAGATAACATGAGACAGCTGTTCCAAATTTAAAATTGTTATTATTCAAAAGCAACAATAAAAATAGCATTAATAATAACTGTAATACAGGATTACATGCAAGTAAATGTCATAGCACAATAAATTATGTAGGGGACCTCCCCATATCCAAAAAAAGGCCCTTTTTATGCTGTTTTAAAGGTGGTCCACCCTGGTGTATTGTCCAATCAGTGGTCTTCTCACGTAGGACTCTTATCTCAAAAAACAGATGAATGTCTTCTCTGCAGAATTTTCATGTCAGTGCAAAGGTTTCTTTTTGTATTTTAAGCAGAAATTGTCCAAAAAAAACAACATGACATGGCAAAACACGTCTGTCATTTATAATGTTCTAAGCATTATTCAAGCATGAATTTTATATAAAGAGCACACAGACAATGTATATTATGTATAATTTGATTAAAACAGGTACCAGAAGAGAGAGTGCTTAATCAGTTGAATGTTACCACATATCTAAATGGGTTGAGATGTGATTAAACTCTGAATATTGGATCCTCTGGAGCAAAAACATTCATATATAACATATTCACACAGGCACTACTTAAAGGAGGAGTGCACCTTATGGAAACATATAGGATATTGACCTTTTCCTTAACACCACTTACATGTTTGAAGTTCAAACTAAATGCAATTGGAAAGGATCCCCCTCCAGCCCCTTTTGGCCACCTCCCATTATATGTGGAATCCAGTTGTGGGACCAGATGGGTGCAGTGAGGGACAATCTTCATTCAGTAAGCAGGGCCGTATTTACATCTCAGGAGCCTGTAGGTACAGAAATCTAAAGCGCCCCCCCCATTGGCCATCTCCACTGGACACCTCCACAATGTTCCTAATGTCCACATTGCCCCCATCATCTTTTTATTGTCCTCACATTGCCCCATCAGCTCCATGCTACCCTCACATTGCCCTCCATCAGCTCCACATTGCCCCCACCATCTCCAAATTGCCCCCCATCAGCTCCAACTTGCCCCCCATCAGCTCCATGCTACCCTCACATTGCCCTCCATCAGCTTCACATTGCCCCCATAAGCTCCAAATTGCCCCCAACATCTCCATGTTGCCTCCCCATCAGCTCCAACTTGTCCCCCATCAGCTCCAAATTGCCCTCACAATGCCCCGCTTCGGGTCCAACTTGCCCCCACCATCTCCATGTTGCCCTCACATTGCCTGCTCCCTCCCATTGTCTGTTTCCTACCTCCCTGGCAGGAAATCTGTTGTCTGTGCCTCCTTTGGTACAGTCAGTCCTGTAGTTGCTGAAGCTCCCACGTGGTCTCCTATTCAGGAATGCAGAGCGCTGTGAGATGATGTCATCTCCCAGCGCTCTGCATTCCTACAGAGCCGATGATGGAGCTTCAGCAACTACAGGACTGACTGTACCAAAGAAGGCACAGACAACAGATCTCCTGCCAGGGAGGTGCAATGTGAGGGCGACATGGAGTGGGCACCGGTGCAGCCAGCGCGGTGGCCATTTTTTTTTTTTTTATCGTTTCAAATAATAAAAAAAAAAGTATCCCATTGGCAGGAGCCCCTCAGTGGCGTGCGCCTGTAGGCAGGTGCCTACTTTGCCTTATGGCAAATCAGTAAGAATAAGGAAAACCCTGCCACTCTTGACGAAGGAGGGCAGGATTTTCCTGTTGCTTACTGAAGATTGTTCCTCACCGTTCTCCATCCAGACGAGACTAAGCCAGAGTGATGCAGGGTAAAGTGGCAGAAGGGGGAGCTTTTCCGATTGAATTGCGCTTGAACTACAAACATATAAGTGGTGAAATATATAGCGCTATGTGTTTAAAAACATATAAAGAAGACTCAGACCTCAAGTTTAGTTCCAGTGTTACTATCCCTTTAGTAGACCTGTCCTCCATGATACGACTATGTGAGCTTGAAATGTCTTGAAGTTTTTATGCACTTATAAGTCCCAATGACCTTCATAACTTTATAGCTCTCCTGTAGGATTCACTAAGGTCTGTTTTGTTTTGTTTCTGATTTGTTGCCTTTGCCTATAACACAAATGTTTCTTGATAAATGTATCTTAATCTTCTGTGTCAGTGTATGTGCTAAGCATTATACACTGTATACAGCAAAACAAAAATGTCAAATAACAAAGAACCTTTATTCAAATTCAACTACCAGGCTTCCATAATTATACAAATGCTGAAATCTTGTACTTAAAAGGATAGTAATGTTTCACAATAAAAGCAGCTCCAATTAATCTTCATTGTATTTGGGCCATGGCGAGTGCTATTTCAATACTGTAGTTCAAGAGTAATTGAATGATAAAGTATCCCCCTCCTGTCCCTTTTACTGATGTAACACTGCTCACCTCAGAGAAGCAAGACTGTACGGATGGATCTCAGAGAGGGACAATCTTCATTGAGCATATGGAAAAACCAGAAAACCTTTCCAGGGAGCATAGATTTCCTTATGCTCACAGTAAGAAGACTGTCCCTTGCTGTGAGCTGTCCGGTCCAGGGACCAGATTCCACATCTGAGGGGAGGTGGCTTACACTAGGTAAAAGTAAAAGGGGCGGGGCGGGACGGGGATACTTTATCATTCAATTACACTTAAACTACAACTCTGATAGTATTAAAATAACACTCTCTGTGGCTCAAATACTATGAAGATTAATTGGAGCTGCTTTTATTGTGAAACATTACTATTCCGTTAACCCTTTGAGTGGCAGAGGGGAACACAATGCATTGTGTACCCCTCTGGCATGCAAAGGGTTAATTAATGTTTATTCATGTGTAGAGGATGCATGTACTTATGTCTTCCTACTCCAGTCTTCCCCATATTCAACCATTGGTCACTTCCTCTCTCTCATATCTTATCTGCTACTTGAATGTATTGCTATTTTCTGATACCTATTGAAACTCACTGTTTACTTCTGTCCATTTATACACTTATTGATGCATCCTTTAACCCATTCCTTTACTTTTTATATGTTCATTCATATTCTCTGCTGTACATTGATATATATTATTGTGATTGTTGACTGTGGATGTTAGGGTTAGTAGATGCTTTTTGATATTCATAGATACTGATATTTATTTATTTTCTGATACTGATATTTAATTAAACCTATTGATATTTAGTAGTGATTACTGGTATCTGTTGATTTACATGTTTATAGATTTATTAATAATGATATTTATTCCCTGATGTTGATATTTATTTATACTTATTGATATCAACAGGTGTTGACTGCTATTACTACCATATTTAGTACTTCTTGTTCATAGTGATATTATTACCATTATTATTTCCCACTGGACTAATTTTACTAGTCTGATGAATGAGTTATTGGTGATGAATTACTTTTATCCTTCGTTTTTTAACCTTACCTAGTCTTAATTTTTTCAAACTTTCAACATTAGTTTTTAACATCCTTGATCAACTTATTTAACAAATATATTGGTTACATTTTGATTGCTTATCTACTGTGTGAACTGACATCTGTGTGGAATATCTGTTACATCCAGTACCCCAGGACATCTATCCCATGTCATTAATAAGACTCTTGATTGTCTCCTCCATAACTGTCTCAACCATTTGCACACCCCTCCTTTTCTGGCTATGTTTAATCATTCATCATACCCTTTGTTTATTCATGACATTCTGACTAGTTGGAGGTACCATTTTCTTGAAAGTCCAACTGCGGGCATTTCCCACCCTTTAAATGATATGCCCCACTCCCCCCCATCTCTCACTACCTCTTACAGTCACTCTCTCCAGTCCTTTGTTCATGCATGGGAAACATTTATATAATATGTCTACAGACACTTAAAATTAGGTCCATTAATGAAAACAGCCATAATGCTTCTAATGTGTCACATTGCCCTGAGACAATAGCAAAGACAAAGCACTTCCAAAGAGACAAATTCACAAATTTGACCAGAGGTCAATCCTCTCAGCTATTCCACTCTTGATCACCACACACCTAATGCAACTGAGTTGCTATTTTGATGCATAAGTCCTGCCCCTTTATTGCCACCTTTACCATGACTGATAAAGGCAGCTGATTTCTACTGGTTAATGATACCCTGACAAACCAATCAATATCCTTATTAAACTTCTATGTTCCTTGTGACTCATCCCCGGTCTTCCTGGATACTTTATCATGCCCTATGCTCAAGTCAGACATTGATTCTATTCTCATGGGGGATGTCTTTAATGCTACTCTCTGCCCTACCTCTGAGAGGTTCTTTCCTGCTATATTGATCCAACTTGTAACACATACCACTATTAGTTACATTATGTGGTCTAACCATGAAATTTCTTTTATACTCCTGATGAGGCCATATACATTCCATTTCAAATGGAGATTTAACTAAACTCTCCTCTCTTCCCCAGCTATAACAAACCCACTTAATCAGGAAGCCACATTTTACTTCCATGAGAACTTAAAATCTGTTACCTCCTACCACATCCTCTGATCTGCCTACAAAACAGTAGAAATTAGAAATTTCTTCATAACAGCCTACTCCCGTAAAAAAAAACCAAAAAAAAACCAAGAACCAACTTTAACAAGAAAAAAGGAATTTGCACTAAGAAAATCTAAAACAAAGATTCTATGAAAAATCAAATAAGGCAGAGAGGTTCCTGGCATATAAATTAAACGCGTGAGCAAGGAAAAACTCGATAACAAAGCTACTGGATAAAAACCAAAGTGAAGACCAACCTCCTTACTGAAATCTCCCATATCTTTTCCACTTATGCAAACCTATAGAATCACTCAATATTTAACATTCACCCATCCAGCTCTCTCATGGAAGCTATAGTATCCTATATTATAATTCGCTAAGTATGTTTGTCAGAAGCCGTCATGCTCAGTAGAGATGGCAGAGCCGCCAGTGTTGCCCAGTGTACATGGACTTTAAAACTAGTACTACCATAATATCACTAGCTAACCCAAACTTAAGTTCTCATTCAAATATGCGGTCAACACTCTTATCACTGTAGACAAGCTTGAACTCACATTAAAAAAAGGCTACACATGGGTCTTGGCCTGGATGGGTTTACATATGCGAATGCCCTCATCTTCTCCCATACAAACTGAATAGGCATGTGCAAATCGGTTCGTTAAAATTCGGAATTTGTCGAATAAGAGGTTATTCAGAGACATTCGGGCCGGCCGAAAGGCAAGGATTGTTCGTAAAAAAAAATCCCTGGTCCGAAATGTCGTTGAAAATTTCGGAAATTCAGCAACGACTACCCGCACGATACTTTCCCTCCATACTTTCCCTCACTGTCTAGTCCAATTAGCTTCTTCATTTCATGATGGGGGTTGGACTAATGACACATCAGACACCCAGAAAGCCTGCATTTCTTGTTAGTTCTTTGTTGGATCTCAGAGAGAGAAGAAGGAGGTCGAGAGTGTCCAGTTGTTGTGCATAGGCAGGCAGGTAGCACTGGGCTTAGGCAATCAGCCAGCATTAGTGTCTTATTGCCACTGCAAGGGAGAGTCATTTGTTCTTGTGCAAAAAGACATTAAAAATAAGAGGATTTTGTTTTAATAGTTTTCTGAATGACACGGCCAGTCTCACATTTGTGTAGGCAGGCAGGCAGTCCTAGTACCTTATTGCCATCACAAGGAAGAGTCATTCTTTAAAGCATTTTAAATTTGACTAATAATTCGGACTGTCGTCGAATTTCGTCAGAGTCTAACAGGTCTGCTCCAAAATGCAGATCCTCCAAATAAAAAAAAAAAATGTCCGAAATCGAATTTTACAGAACATTTTTGTCATGAGCAAGTCTAATACTGAATACTTATAATGAAGATCTTTAAAAAAAACTGTTAACCCTGCCATGCTATGTGCATATATATTTTGCTTTAAACAGAGGAAATTACCTTTCATTGACCAAAAATCATAGTATTTCTTTCTTGAAAATGGATGTATAGATAATTGCCAAAATCCTGTCCAGTTGACTCAACCCCTTAGTCCCCTATATAATTGAAGTGGGCCAAGTCTGCTTTATTCAAACTCTCTTATAGGCTTGGCTCCTTCACTCCACACAAAGAAGTGGGTTGACAGAGAGATTTTTCCTGTCACTCCGAACTGTTTTATATTTGGCTTCCAAGTACACTTTGGACTCCTACTAGAACATCATACCCAACCATCTCAAACTCTGACTAAGATGGACAAAGTAGCAGTTAAATATGCTATAGACTTAACTCCCCTCCTCCAAGACCCTGCTTTTATGTAAAAAAGTATTTTCTCCAGGTCTATGCCCTCGCAAATTTAACTTTCTAGAACATATGCATATTCATCACTGAATTAATGAGCTATTCAATTAAGATGTCATTTTAGCCTTCCAAGCCATCACCTGCATCTCCAATCTTATTAAGACAAATTTTCCATTATTTACAGCTTAAAAGGTTTGCTCAACTTGTTAAGAGCAAGCCTGTAACCAAGCTACCACCCCAAAAGTTGCATTTCAAGTATCACGAGAATCTGTATACCTACATGTAGCACCAACACTTCCCATATATGAAGACCTAGGAGAAAGATGTAGGCCTCCCTATACACCCAGATGCATGAAAGATGTATTGGAGGGTACTTTCAAGCTGTCCCTCTGTGTGTCTCACAAAAGTATCTCAAATAGTATCTCACACTAAGACACATTCAAACTGGAAAGTTACCCAACAAATCCATCAGGCTGCATGTACTTACCCCGTTCGTGGACCAGGCCCCAAAATTAGCCAGCTATAGGACTTTATTAGGGAACTAATCTCAAAGTCCTTAGAGTATCTACTGACCCCAACCCAGAATGTTCCCTTTTATCATAACCCTCTCCATCTTTCTGACTAAACCAAAATAACTTCTTTTTGGCTTGTACCCTTACCACAAAGAGAATAAATGCAGTATGCTGGAAGCAACTCACTACCTTTTCTATAGACAAATTCATTGGCAAAATGTAGGAGCCTGAAAAAATGGACATCCCTACCTTATACACCCATGGTAATTCCACACATATCCACCTTCAGTAGGAACCATGGTTTCTATATGATCTTGATCCTTAAAAATGGTTCCCTAATGACCGAAGTGCACTTTGCAACTGTTCATGTAATGTCTTCTTTTCCAATTATAACACATAAATATAATTCTGTGTAATACCATACTATCATACTGTATACCAATGATCATATTTATAAGCATGGGTATATTGTAAATATTTCAAAGTTCTCTTCCTGTTCCCTCATTGTGCCTGTTTCCCCACCACAACCCTAAACTTCTTTCCTCCTGTCTCCATCTCCTGTTTGTTTAATGAATAAAATTTAGTTGAAAAAGGCCAATTTAATTCCATAGAAATTTTCATTTACCCTCTACAGAGCTGTTGGTTTGCTCCAGAATTGCACATCTTCTTGATTATGGCCCTTAGGGGGAGATTTATAAAACTGGAGTTATAGAGAAAGTGTCTGTCAAAGTGTCTCAAAGTGACGTAAGTATATGTATAAACGTATAAAGAAAATTTTTGCTAAGTGCTAACTCCAGTTAGTTGATGTTTTTGAAAAATGGAGTAGAGTGAAGTAGTCTTGGCAAAATAAGAATTGTTTTTCCAACTAGATAAAGCGGTCTTTATCGCATAGCTGTTTTGTTTTTAATAAGCTAAAATTGTATCTGCAATTTTTTATATAGCAGTTTGTATTAAAGCTTTTTGCCTAAATAATCGAGTGGAGTATTTGTGGCTGAAAGAGAATGGAGCAACTTATTCCAAGACACCGAATGGAGACGGGGTGAGATCTCCACATGCATGTTTGTCAGCATTGATTATCCCTTCTGCTGACCTTCACTAAATGTGAGTATATTGACAAAGAAAACAAAACTACATATGGACGAAAGACTTAAGAACATATTCCCACAGCCTCCCTTACTCTCCTTCATACAGCCTCCCATTTAAAAACAACTGATGGTAAGGAGTGCCTGAATAAAAATACAAAAAATGGCACATCTCCCTGCCTACAAAAGAGGTGTGAAACCTGTGCTCACATTTAAACCATGGACAAGATACCCATTCCAAACACCCACTTACACCATAAGATCAATGGTACCTTCACCTGCAAATCATCCAATGTAATATACCTCATCATGTGTGCAAAATACCCAACAGCTCTTTATGTGGGTGAAACTGGACAGCCATTACATAAAAGGTTTAATTTTCATAGAACCAGTGTTAACTACAAAAAAACATAGATACCGGTGGGAGAACATTTTTGCCAAAATGGACACAGTGTCAGGGACATTAAATTAACTGTACTGATGGGACTGTTCTGCACTCAGAGGGACAGAAAAATATGGGAGGTTAAATTAATTTTGAAGTTTAATGCTATACATTACGGTTGAATAAAGACAGATAATTCCTGTCACATTATCACATTGTGGATTAACCTTTCCAACAGCCCCACTGAGATCATAAATACATCTAACTCCTCAGAGGAAGACTGCAATTTTCCATTGAATGATCAAAGTATCTGGGTCTGGACTGAGTTTTCTTATCTGATTTCCATTCTAAACAATTCAATTTAAGAGAGATGTTTTCATATTTATCTGTATAACATTCCTGAGGAAGAGATCTAAGAGGTCTTGAAAGCTGACATCCTAAATCTGCGTAGTTAGCCAATAAAGGTATCAACAACTATATGTGCCTCCTGTATTTCTACGGCTAACATGGTGCCAACTCTCAATTCTTAAGTAAACACTAAGAATGCTTTTTATACATCACCCACATTTTCACTAAGTGCTAACTCCAGTTATCTGACTTTTTTGAAAAGTCAAGTAGAAATGGTCTTGGCCAAATAAGAATTGTGTTCCCATGTATTTATAAAGAAATTTGCTAATTACACCAAAAATAAAGGCAGTTTTAGGGATTAAATCTTAATGCCACATGTAACCTGTTCTTAATGGAAGTACTGTATATAGTTACAGTGATGTATAAGAAAATATATTTGCGGGTGCAAATTTTCTCAGAATATTCTCAGACAGCCATATTTATAAATGTGACATTACTTCTTTGTAAATATAAATTTTAGTGACAATTCTTACGTATACACTAAGAAGGTTTTTTATACATCCTCCACTTAGTTCCTAATTTATTAATTGTTTTCACTAGCCCATTGGACACTTCTGATTATGGAAACACAATACAGAGGAAGAAAAAAAAAATCACTGAATTGGTAGCTAACCGATATCCAAAGTACAGTGGCATCATATTTTTTCAAATGAGTGCATCCTGCTGAGCTGTAAATTAAAAGCGGCTTCCCAATTCAAAATGGACATGCATAAATCTGAAGGCTAAATTAAAAACAATAACTAAATCAAATATGTTACAAGTAAGTGAATACTGACATTTTGCAGACTAATGAAAATGACTGAGATAATTTCATCCTCTATCACTGTTCATTGAGATGATATGTGTGTATTTGTATATGGTAATAGGAACTCAAAAGCAATGGGGAATTTGGAGAATTTTTATTCAACCTTCTAGTGATGTCAGCCCCATAACTGCTCCTCTGATGTACTAAGACCTGGGGGGAGATTCACTAAGATGTGATAAAGTGGAGATGACTTCTCCAGTAATATCACTTCTCCAGTTCTTATGTTATTCTATAGAGGCTATGCAATAATATCCCCTAAAGTTGAAGACATCTTAGTGCATAGGCTACATGGAATAACACAGGAATTAAAGAAGTGATACATTGGAGAAGTCATCTTCACTTTATCATCTCTTTATCACTGCTTAGTGAATCTCCCCACTGGAATCTTTTTGGAGTAAATCAGCTGCATTATAGAGGACACATAATTTTGTTGTAATTAAATGTTGCTTTTAACTCCAATACACTAAGTATTTTATTGGAAACCTCTCTAGCACTCAAGGATGGAATGCACTACTTAAAGGACTGGAATTTTGGAGACTTAGTGCTTGATCCAAATGTTGGCGATAAAAATGCTGTTAGGGCAAAATGGATACCGATAGACAAAAAGAAAATGTCTTGGTCAGTATTCAAATGTCTTACCGGCTAAAAGAACAACGGACGTTAGGCCACAAAAATGGTCTTGTGGCCAAACGTCTGTTTTGTGCGTTAAGTTCCCAAAACGCCACTAAATAACGGCAGTATTTGGAACTTAAGAGTAAAAAAAGATAACGATCGGTGCCTGACATACTGCCAATCACCAATCATTAACTCATACATCTTACACTTATCTGTCATCCACTGTCCTTCTCCTTCTGTCTTCTGTTCTTTCTTCTTGTTCTTACTCACATCCCAGCCAATCAGATTTGAGTGGCTGTTCTTTAAACTGATTAGCTGGGATGTGCATTAGAACATCCCAGCCAATGGCTGTGAGAGAAATGGAAGTAAGACTGCCCATATATAAAGGTAGTCTCACTTCCAATTCCCTCAGTGTGCTACTGGCATCGGTCCGCTCAGGATTGAAGGGCACCCATGCGGCTCATTAGTGTCTCCGACCAAGCGGCGAGACATGAAGATTTAAGCTAAGTACATTTACTTAGTATTTATGCATGACATTTCTTCATGGCGTATAGTTATAGCATTTCTTCATGGCATTTTCACATACTTTGGAATTAAATGGAGGCATTTACTTTATGGAATATTCATGGTACAATATATTAACCCTTTGAATGCCAGTGAGGTAGGCAATGTATTGCTTTGCAATGTGTTGCATACCCCTCTGCCACTCAAATGGTTAAACAATGTCATTGTTCATGCTTTGTATTTATATTGTTGTTTTATTTTACAGGGAGAAGACAAAAGGAAAAAAGATAGAAGAAAGAAGAGAAGACTGAAGAGAAGGACAGAAGATGACCAGGAAACTGAGGACTCCGCTGGACATCAGGATTAATGGTGTTACTTTTAATGGAATTTTTTTTTAACTTAGGTTAACCCTATGAATGCCGGCGTGTTAATTCTATTAACGTTTGATGCATTTTTCATACTTTGGAAGCATTTATATGGGGCTTAGAGCCTCAAATCAATACATCCACTGACAACTTTTTTTTTTAACCTTTTTTTTTTCATTCAAGTTTTTGCATTGGCATATTAAAGAGCCAGTACAGGGTGGGGAATTTTTAGGTTATTACATGACCTATTGCCACCTTTTTGTGTAACTGAATAAATGATTTAGAACAAAACCAAAGTATTTTATATACACAGACTAATGTATAAACATATGTACTTAACATTAAACAAACATTAATATGACTATTACTGCTCTGGAGCAATGATGTACACTTATATACACACCACACAATCTGATCTCCTAAAAAAGAGGGACACCGTGGTGGGAATGAGGTACAGAGGGATTTGGATCTTAAAGATGGCCTATCCCTCCTAAAGAGTGACACTTGGGAGGTATGTTAATCATTTCAGTTTGCTTTAGAATGGCACCTATTTAATGCATACTGCCCCAAATTTTTAAAATGTATGATTACTATGCAAAAAGAAATACTCAGAGTGTCGCTTATTGGTGAATCATATCATATCATGCTCTGGTAAAAAAAAAATGATTTGCTCAACGTGCTGTCAAAGGAACCAACAAGCATATGCCTTATGCAGAACACATCACAGGTCACAAAAAATTAAGAAATTGTTCGCAGTGCAAAGTAAAATTTATTCAACAGCTACAATGCATTGTAAACAAATGTTCCACTACTGAGATTAATATATGTAAACTCACACACACATTCCAGCACCTGAATCCTAACTGACAGTCTTGTAGTTGTGTTTTTGTTTAACTACCATTGAAATAGTCACATAGATGCATCAGTCACACAGAGCCTTCCTCTAACAATAAACCTACACTCATCACTTATATGAAGTCTCACTTCTTTCATAACCTTTCTTTATTACAAGCATAGCTCACATGTAGTTTTCATCACACGCTGAATGTCATGTACTGGAGCAATTTGAGCAAACCAAGTACACCATAGGGGATAAATAAACCTTCTCATTTATATAAAGGAACTTTTAACCCTTTGAATTCTGTAGAGATGTGTTGGAGACCTCTCTAACATTCAAAGGGGTTAAAAGCCCAATTTTAATCAGTCTGAATTTATGGAATGTGTATTTGTTTTCTGTGGTATAGTTGCTAAAGTGACCACAGCTGAATCTGCACAGGCCTTAAACCCCCTACACACTAAAAGGGAGAATTATATCCTAGTAATAAGTGACTTCACTTTTTTTAACAGAAGGCCGTACCTCGATAGGTGTCCATCATGTAATCATCGGTTATATCTGTATAATATTTGGTTTGCCTTTTATAACGCTCATGGTTTAATGATAGTTGTTACAATTTAAAATCGTATAAAGACTGGTGACATGAGCCATTCAGGTCAATTCAGATCCATTCTTTATTTTATTTAGTTGTGACCAAGAGGCATGCTTCAACAGTGATCAAAATATACATGAACCAGCATATATGCAAAAAAACTAAATAGATATACCTGCTGGATGTATGTAAGGCTCCTATCAAGGTAAGTCCTACTGGTCAACACCTTGAAAGACATTTATTTGTAGGGTAAAATTCCCCTTTAATAGCATTGCCATGCTGCAGCTAAGTACTTGGGGACTTCCTACACTATTGTGTACACTTTGGTGCTGGCTAAGCCACTGCAGACTTGATACTGTCCGTGGTGCTGAACAAAATAAAAATGAATGTGCACATGTATTCTGTTACTTAGTACCACAGTGTATAGTAAAAATGTATGGCAGGAATGAACCCTTTGGATGCTGGTGACTTCTCCAATGCATTGTGTGGCTTTGCACTGGAGACCTCTCCAGTGTGCAAGGGGTTAATACTTGACCCCAGTTGTATTTATGTTGTAGACAACTACTGTGCTAGTACATAGTAGCAGACTCTATTGCAAACTCACAAGGACAAATATGCCCACCTCCCCCTACACACACACACACACAACACACACAACACACACAACACACACAACACACACAACACACACAACACACACAACACACACACACACACACACACACAGCACACAGCACACATACACAACACAACACACACAACACACACACAACACACACACAACACACACACAACACACACACAACACACACACACCACACACACACCACACACACACCACACACACACCACACACACCACACACACACCACACACACACCACACACACACCACACACACACCACACACACACACACACACACACACAGCACACATACACATCATACCCTATCCATTTTATTTTACCTCTATTGTATACAAAGCAGTGCAATCCATCACTGGTGAAATTTTTTTCCTTCTTTTATGTTTTTGTTCTGCGTCAGTGCAAGTCTGGACATCCTGAGCTCCATATCAGTGAATATATATCATTTTAATGCTGTTGTAATGTTACTTGTAAAAGGTTTACACTAATAAACAGTCCTCATACAAATTTCACATTATAACTCAATGATAATATGGATGCGAATCTACAGCTACTTATTTGCTTAGCAATTTCATAACCTCTTTTGTCGTTTATAGTCTTTCCAGGTTGTGTAAGAACAGAAATAATGAGAAAGGTCATAAATCAGCCACAGCCTTTATTGGAGGCAGTGAGATAAATCAGATATCTATACCTACAGAGACCTCACTTTAATTACTCTTTCACAATGGCAGCAGAAATTCAGCATCCCGCTGTTACATTTCTACTGCCTGTATCCTGTGCACACCTTCTACTGCGTTCCTCTGGTAATCCAGTCACAATATGGCTGACAGCTGTCCTAAGCAGGGGCATAACTTGAACTTACCGGGCCCTGCAGCAATATCTTAGGCTGGCCCCCTTCCACATAGTCTGGAGCAAGTTTGAATAATGCTTGCTGACACAGACCTTATTTAAAGTCACAGAGCAAGTTTGAATCATGCATGATATAGGTGGAATTCACCAGGGGAGGTCATCACATAACAAGGAAAAATGGAAAAGAAATTCATCTTTAGATCTGCTGCTTCATGATTTAGAACCAATGTGCTTATATTTCCAAGGGGTGTCCACTGGATTCCTTTATAATGCATTAGACATTTCTTTGGTGCTAAAAAAGTATAATATATAAAAGGAAAGGTGTTCACCAATGTCATTCTTAACCTTCTGGCTGGCATGGCAATGTGTGATGATGCCAGTGGTCATCAGCCAAGAGAAGAATGTGGTCTTATTGCAAGGGGTCAAGGATATAGCAGGACAACAGACCCTTTTGGATGCCAGGCCCCATCATAACTGCAGTTATACCCCCGGGCCCATGTGAGCGTCAGATAAATATTATTTTTTGTTGACCATGCGGGACAGCCATGACCATCACGACCTCCAATATTAAATGTCACTTCAGTTCCTGAAAATGTTTTACTTCAACTGGTTGTTGAAGTGCTTGATTTAACAGATCTGAACAGAAAGCATGCCTTTTCTGGCATAGTAGTTCTAAATGAAACAAAGAAATGTACATTACAGACTCCTGCTATGCTCATATATAATGTTGTAACTAATGTTGACACCCATTTTAATTTCTTGCATATTTAACCCTCTCTGCCATGCAAAAAGTAACATAGTTAACCTAGTAAATTAGGTTGAAAAAAGACACAAGTCCATCAAACCTTTGCCTTATAACCCTGAAAAGTGAGAATTTTATAAGCTTTCCTGCTACCAAAGGAGTCTATTTACTGGAACTTCCTCTTTTACCTACTAATGCACTGCTTCATACGCAGGTTCAGGCCATTTATGGACTTGATATGTGGGTCATTCTGGTCACTGGGTTACCTTTCCCTCAGTGGACAGCAGCATGCAGCAGCAGCAGGGGGGAGATGCACTAAAGGGCGATAAGGGGCCAGCATGAAGATATGGTGTCCAGGTCCTGTCAATGGCATATCAACAGCATACAATAAGATGTCTTCTCCATCATATCCCCAGGAATCAGCCATCAATCCCCCAAAGTCTATCGACATATGCATGAATCCGCCATGCCTTGGCCAGGTTTACAGTTTTGCACTTAACACTTTGACAATGGCTCATATGCCTATAGAAAAGCAGGTTAATGAGCCATTGTTGTATTCATGTGGTTTTGTTTAAATATTAATGTGGTTGTTTGCCACATGCACTAAGATCCAATTGCTGCCTCTGCTGTCGGAGTTCACAGTCCCAACACCATCATCCTGAGGTTGGCACGTTGAGATCTTCCTGTAGTTTTCTCTCTCTAACCTATGGCACAGAGAGCAATGAAAGAGGCTACAGTAGCACAAGATCAGTATACTATCACGTGTCTTACTGTAGAGGTGGGAGTGATGTTGTTGGATTGCAGCTCCCATCATCCTCAGGTGGCCAATAGCTGGTGAGTTGTAGTTCAATAACAGCTGGACAAAGACAACTAACACTTGCTTATTACATTCCATTACAAACTGTCATGGAAAAAAAAATATGTTATGGTCAAAAATGAGTGACATTTGTTCTTTTGTAACACATGGGGTCATATGAATAAAGTCAAAAACTGGTCAACAATCGCACACTATTAAGGAAATTAAACCTGTTGAATGCAAGAGAGGCCTTTTGTATCCAAGGAGTTAGAATCCAATATGAGTCAGTGTAGATATGTATTTGCCACTGTTGTTACTTTGCTGGTAATTACTCCCCTGCTGTTCACTCTCCCTGCCCATAAAGTTCTCTCACTACTTTTACCTATTGCTTTTACACATCTGTCTGTTTCTTACATCATCTATCTACCTTTTAAATCAGAGATCATGATGGCTCTTCAGGTCCACTTTTGATCAGACATATTTATTTTATGGGTATTACACTTCATGTTCGCTGGCCTTCTAATCACTCTCTTCTCTCCACCTTGGGCCAGCATTCTTCTCTCCCACTCAACCCCACTTTCCTTTCCTTTGCCAGGAAAGATGTTGGTAGCAGCGAGTGGAAGAGAAGAATGCCGACCCAAGGTGGAGAGAGGAGAGTTTTTAGAACATTGGAGAACAGGAAGTGTAATATCCCTAAAATATATATATCTGATCAAGAGTGAAGCTGAAGAACCACATGCTCTCTGATTTAAATGGCATTGGGAAGATGTAAGCAGCAGACAGAGGTGTACAAGCAATAGAGAAAGGTAGTGCGACAACCATATACTGAGTGATGGGCAGGGGGTGGACATGTCGTCAGATACGTTTATCTAATTTAAATCCTTTGATGACTACACAGGTGTTCAACATATAATAACTTGAAGAATTAAATAAAATTAAAAACTGAACATATATATATATATATATATATATATATATATAAATATATATTGTAGCTTTGGCCTTGAACACAAATTAGCATACTGTTCAGACAATTAGCATAAAGTGACACATCTGTACCACCTTCATTTCTCAATAAAATACTTAATTTACAGAAAATAACTAGTTTAACATAGCATTCCATTATTCTCTGTAAAACAATCTAAATGTGTTTTAACATTAATATGTTGATTGAGTGAGATTGAGCATAAGGTTTATATAGTGTGTTGCTTTGGAAAAAAAATTATATTGTTTTAATTTGAAATTTGGTCTAAAGCAACAGAACTGAAGACTTCATAGGATATGATCCTTAAAGAGTGCCACTTCTCATCCAGCACAATATGAGCATACATCAATCAGCTTTGGAGCTTCATCCAATCCTTGGGTCTTTAATTATTCATTATAAACACTGAAGTACAGCAGAATCCTAATGAGATTGTATCTGTTCAGATTATGTACTACATTGTATCATGGAATCCTGTTAATATGCATCTCCATCAAAAGGATACAATGACTTTGTATGTGTTTGGCTGATGAGGGCCTGTCATGCTCATTGTGTCTGATAGATTTTCCAAAGTGTTATTAACGCAATTTAAAGTTTGTGAACAAAATTTAATTATTGAGCACTTTTTTCATTTTAAGCTGATGAAATATGCAAACATCTATAAATCAAATGACCTCATTAAAGAAGAAGCCTCTCTGACAGCATCTCTGAATAATTTTAATTGGCTTGAGCTGAGCGGATCTGATTGTGGGCATTATTAATGGTGAGTGGCATCACCTCTCAATATGAGGACCAGGTGGAAAGGTCATTCTCATAACATTATTTCCCAATAGAACGTAATTACCAAGCAAAACTATTTTGTGTTTTTATAAGGCAGAAAGATTGTTGTGAAATATGTATTCCACTGAAAAACAATATATATATATATATATATATATATATATATATATATATATATATATATATATATATATATATATATATATATATATAGCACAAACTGAAAAGGTTATGGTGGGGAAAAAAGTGAATGAAAACCCCTTCCACCTGAATTTGGTGGGTGGTAGATACAATGCTAAACAAAATTTGGCATACCAGTCAAGCCATAAGACTTGCTTTTCCCAAAGAAATCACACTTTTGCAGTGGTGTTACTACTGCAAGGGATTCTGGGTAGGCATATGTTTACTAGGCATATGCCTACCCAGAATCCCTTGCAGTAGTAACACCACTGCAAAAGTGTGATTTCTTTGGGAAAAGCAAGTCTTATGGCTTGACTGGTATGTCAAATTTTGTTTAGCATTGTATCTACCACCCTATATATATATATATATATATATATATATATATATAAAACACAAAATGAGTCAGCACTCGCAGGACTTGTTTTAAAGTGAAATTTACTTGGTGTCAACGTTTTAATGTGTAATACACATTTTCCTCAGGACGTCCATCTGCCATTAAAATGACATTCAGTTATTTTCACTCCAGTCTAGGTAAAGAGACCTCTTTTGTTTTAAGGATGAAGTCATTTACACATATTTGAGAACAGAATTTCAGTTAATTTTATTTTTAAAATTAACCCTCTCTATGCTCCACCAAGACAGAGTCTCTGACAGGTCATTGTTTCCAAGTTTGTAGTTTACAAGGATTCCCAGGTCTTTCTCTAACAATGAGTCCCCTAAAATGACTTCATTAAGTTTGTAAGTAGCATTGGGATTTTTTTCTTCCCAAATGCATGACTTTACACTTTCCCACATTAAACTTCATATTCCATTTGGTTGCCAATCTGCTATTTTATGTAAATCCCTCTGTAGAAAGCAAATATTCTGTTCTGAATTAATTACCCTGTTATCAAAGCACACTTGATAAGACTAATAAAATAGTAAAGAAAAGTGTGAAGAGTACGTTTTATAAAATTCAAAGAAATTTGATAAATAAAAAGCAATCAAGCATGTGTTACTTTGCTCAATCCAATCAAAATAGATTTTAAAATATAAAATGTGAATTATTCTTGATTGATTTAAAAACAGTATAGTTAGAACAGATCAAGTGCTATTCATCAAACCAAAAAAATTGAAAAACTTTTTTGTTTTTTGGTAAAGAGTTCAAAGCACATTTATTCTCTAAAAAAGAGAAATAAAGTTTGTCTGAGCTAAGATCGCTATAACGTCAAAAGGAGGAGCCTTAGAATAACATAGGCATTGTCTGAATGACTCCTCTCACCTTTTCTCTCTTTAGTGGATATCATTCCCAGGACTTCTTGTGATGGTAATGAGAAGTAATTTGGGGCAAAGTAAGGATTTCCAGAGAGAGATTTACAAAAATTAAATAACAACTCACAATTCTTAAAACTTGTTTAGTTATTTCTGCATTTACAAAGTAATTGTAACTGCCTGTGACTGGACTAGGGGTGGGAAACCTGACATACTCCACCTGTTATTGGACTACGATTCTAATCATGGTAGTGGGAGGTGTAGTTGAAAAACCAGCTAGGCTCCAGGTTGCTCATGCCTGGCATAGACATTTCTCTTTATTGGGGGAGGTGGGGGCTAAATATTTATCTCACTGACCTGATAGGGGCAATAGAGCACAAGGAGGAGGGGTGACTAAGCAGCTAGTAACCCCTCCTGTTTGCTTTGACTCAAATTTTTGAAGCTTTGATGACCCCCAATAATTTTTGTAAATAAACTGTGAAAAGAAAAGAATTTTCAGATAATTTTTCTAAGAAAATATACAATAATAAATAACATGACAATCCATTTAAAGTAGTGATCATCAATCGTAGTTAGGCTTTTGCTCAGATCCTTTATCCCAGGGGGTAATAAAACTCTTGTCATTTTATGATCTGTTATCAGCACATGAACTCAAAACTTAATGTTAGAGAAAGAAGACTTGGCTTCAAGTCAATGCTCTGTTAAAAATGCGATATTTTAAAAGGATACCGACTAAATGACACCCCTCCACACACACACACACACACACACACACACACACACACACACACACACACACACACATTTACCTTACTACAGTCCCTATGAATTTTGCCCTTATGCCTTTGTTGAAGAGATAACATCTGCAATCAGTCCTACATGTCACGTCGGTTTCTGCGTTCCTTCATTCTCTGTTAGCCTGTTCAGATCATTGCTGCCACCTCTGGCAGACTTCGGCTTAGCAACCTACGAAAGGCAGCTTCTTATATCCAGTGCTGGTTTTATGTGGTATATCATCTGCTGGTATGTTACAGCTTTTGTACTACCTCCTGAATGGACACTGGAGTCACCATCCTGACTCAGCTGGTGCCTGGTATCTGACCTTGCAGATGCACCTTTTACCTGGCTACGGCTGCAGGAAGTTTGCTTTTGGGGACAATGCACACGCCCAAGTCACACTCCACAGCAACACTAGCAATCATCAGAAAGTAAATCTTGAGCTTGCTCAAGTCTCTTTTTCCCACGAACATGAGGTCCACTACAGAAATGGTATTGGCGAGCTGATTTTCATCAGCATACGCCAGTGAACAAGAAATTATAGAAGAGCCTCCACAAATAACAAATACAACCATGTCATTACCAGATATAGGTTTAGGAAAAAAAGAGGTCAAGGGAAGACTGGACAAAATTAAGACTAATAAAGCACATGAGTCTGATGACCTACATCCAAGGGTTTTTTGGGAACTCACTGCAGTGTTAGCAAGACCACTCTTTTTAATCTTTAAAGACTCCCTCTCTCCACAGGCTCAGTGCCACAACATTGGCATAAAGCCAATGTAGTGCCTTTATTTAAAGTGTCTGTAATGTCTACTTACAATTATTTCTCCAAGTCTTCTTTATATAAAAACTAAGAGAATGAGCTATATGTAAATTCTTAATTTTCTGTACTTAAAAAGATATGAAGAGCTAAAGATCCACCACCTGCCCCTTTCTGGCACTCTGAATCATCAGGCTGGTGAGAATAGCTGTAGCGAGGGACAAACTTAAGTAAGCAAAGGGAAATCCTGCCCTTTCCGTTATACTTACTGAAGTTTGTCCCTCGCTGCAGCTGTCGAGTCGCACAACCCAATCTGATATTCAGAGGGAGCCGGCCAGAAAGGGGCGTTTGGGGGATCTTTATATCTGCATAACTTATGAAGTACAGAAAATTAAGAACTTACATATAACACATTCTTTTAGTTTTTAAAGAAGACTCTGAGAAATACTTTTAAGTAGACATTACTGACACTTTAAGAAAGGAACTAAAACAGAACCTGGGATTTATAGACCTGTGAGTTTGATCTCAGTAGTAGGTAAACTCCTTAAATTATAAGCTATTATTGTCAGGATTACACTGAGAAGATCAAAATTCTTAGCAGGAGTCAGCAACTTTTTTTGTGGAATAGATAGATAAATAAATTGTTTGAGCTTCTATGAAAAGTATTTAGCAACCTAGATAATGACAAGAAAGTGGATCCAGTATATCTAGATTTTGCAAAGGCATTTGATACAGTGCCACAAAGGAGGCTGATGTGTAAAATAAGGATACTGGGTCTAGGGGATAAATTTTGCAGCGGGATAGAAAATTTGTTGAAGGATACGGAACAGTGCATTATTGTATATGGAATATCCTCAGGGTTCAGTACTTGGTCCACTGCTTTTTAACATGTTCAGAAATGACCTGGAAATAGATATAGAAAGCAAAAATATTTGCAGACAATACTAAATTATGCAGGCTAATAAATTCAGAGCAGGGTGTTTGTTCTCTACAGTTGGATTTACATACAATGACCAACTGGGCAAACAATCGTAATATGAAATATAATGTAAGAAAGAGTAAACTTACGTATTTGGGACAAACAAATCGTAATGATACATATGAACTTAAAGGGATAGTAACCCCCCGAACAACGTGACGCCAAAATACAGAAATCATACAAACATACTGAACTCACTTAGTCCCATCTCTCAAACCTTTATGGTTTGAGAGATGTAAGGCAAGACAGTCCTCCGGTCCCTCCTCCTTCTGCCTGACGAGCTGTAAAGCTGTCAGAGGCAGAATCCGGTCGGCCAACTTTCAGCGGCTATGCAGGAGTTCTGACATCTAGATATCTCCGTATAATTACTTCATCGGAATGGTCTACAACATGTGCTTGCAAGCCAGGCACACGTTTTAGACCATACCCATGAAGTAATAATACGGAGATATCTAGATGACAGCACTCCTGCAGAGCTGCCGTCTGGTGCTGGAAGCAGGATCTCATGACGTCCGCTATACAGCGGATGTATGAGAAGGGGGAGGGAGCGGAGGTCTTTCTTGTCTTACATCTCTCAAACCATAAAGGTTTGAGAGATGGGACTAAGTGAGTTCAGTATGTTTGTATGATTGCTGTATTTTGGCGTCACGTTACTATCCCTTTAATGGGACAAGGCTAGGTGGTCAGTATGTGTGGTTATTTAAAAGAGCTTGAACAACACATCTGGAAACCCCTGTCTTCCTTGAAATTCCTCCCTGGGAGAGACCTTCCTGAAGCAGTTTAACTACCTTGTGTCTTGTTACTGGGCTCAGTTGTGCCATGGTGTATAATGTGTGACATTAAACTGTCTTCAGTAAGTTCACCTTGTTAGCTGATTTTGTCTGTTCCTCACCCAGTTTTATACCTCCAACCTACATATTAAATTGATGATCATTAGCACCTGTTTGGTATAATTTTTAATCATACACCTGACTATATGTGTACAAAATCCATGACTTAATGCAAGTGTACCTAGAAGATTTGGTGCTGTTTTGAAGGCAAAGGGTGGTCACACCAAATATTGATTTGATTTAAATTTTTCTTCCACTCACTTTGCATTTTGTAAATTGATAAAAATAAACTATTAACATGTCTATTTTTGAAAGCATTCTTACTTTACGTCAGTTTTTCAGACCTGCTTAAAAGTTTTGCACATTACTGTATGTGCAAAATATTATCCCAATAAAAATAAATGTTCCTTTTCTCCGACTCTGTTGGTGGCAGCAAAATCCAGCAGGAGCACCCTGCCCCCCTAATACCACACGGTCCAATGGCCATTCCATTGAGAGGGAATCTGAACAGAGACTGCCCATATATAAAGACAGTATCTGTTTGAATTCCCTCACAATGGAACAGGCATTGGCCTGTGTCGTACTAGATAGGGGTGCTCCTGCTGCATTTCACCACTACCACCTCCACAGACTGTGGTGGAGAAAAGGAACATTTATTTTTATCAGGGTAATATTTTGCACAAATGCAACATTGAGTTTAAATACTGTGTGTATATATATATATATATATATATATATATATATATATATATATATAGTGGAAGCACTATATATTATTGAGATGTACATCATGTTATATTATTGACCTTTGAGCCCCAGAGAGATACGCAATGCATTGCTCTGCAATATGTTGCATACCCCATTGGCACTCAAGAGGTTAAACTTTGCAGAGATGTGCGGGTATTTTTTAAAGAACATTAATTTATTGCTATCTCTTTTTATTACAGGTTTCATACAAAGAAGACAGAAAAGAGAAGAAAGAAGAGAGAAGAGAAAATAAGAACAGGAAAGAAAGAAGATGGACAGTAGCTGACTATGGTGCTGAAGACCCCTTTGGACATGAGAATTAATAGTAAGTGTTACTTTGCAGGGGCTGTTGCTTTGTTACCTAGTCGGGTTAACCCTATGAGTGCCATTGGGGTAATTATACCCCACCGGCACTCAAAGGGTTAAGTCTACTAACTTTGGACACATTTTTTTTAGGTACTTTGAGGACTTCATTTTAGTTGCTGCGTCGGCTGTTTAAAGATCTGATAAGGGACTTTAGTCCCTTATCGAATCTTGAGTGCTAACACATGCAATTGAATTGCATCTTGTGGAGTTTTTTTTTTTTATGGGCTGAAACAACTCTAACTTTAGCGGCCGGCAGGGTATTTTGGTATTTTTGTTGCTGGCATTTTTTCATAGCATGAGTAATTGAATCACTGTGTTTTTTTTACCCGTTAGAGGTTATTGAAAGAAGCTAATAATTTTTTATTACTTTCACTTGCTTTCACACATTTTGAAGGGGCATCAGTAATGATGCAGAATTATTAGTCAGAGGTTATTTGTTCTACTTGGAGATGCCATACAACTATGGCCCATTGAAAACATTTTGGCTAGAGATGTAACCCCCTAGGTTAAAATAATTACCCTCCCCTGCCCTAAGAGCATCCTAAACAAAAGGTGGAGGGTGCTGTTATGGCGCCTGAAGCCGGATAAGGGCCAGGGAGCCAAAACCCCTTCCCCCTCCTTGTGTTGCGTGGTTTTGGTGGAGGAGGGGGGGGGAGCCTGGGACAAAGGCCTGGGCTCTCTCACCCTCCCTTGCTGGGGTCACGTAGCAGGGGGAGGCGGGAAGCAAAGGGGGCGAGGCTTATAGTTTAAAAGCAGCTTACCCGCAGAGGTAAGCTTATAACAATTATTGCTTTTCTCGTTTCAGGTGCTGGGCTGTTGAAGAAGTTGAAGACGCAGCGTTATGGAGCTGGGATCAAGCCGACCGGAGAGGAGGAAATGCCGCCCTGCAAGATTTCTGGACTCCCCTGGAGCTGCCACAAAGATGAGTAGCGCTTTGTCTCATGGTGGTGTGGGGCGGGGGACGCGGGGTGGGAAGCGGCTGCGGCAGGCTGGAAGCCTGCTTGCTCCAGCCGCTGCTTCCGGGTATGGGCAAGACAAGTCTCGTGGGATTTCGGTCAACCGCGAGACTTGGCCTGCATCGGGTCCTAATCAGGACCTAGGCGTGGGGCTGTCTTGGGCGCCAGTCCAGCGTGGTGCCCAAGGGGGAGCGGGGGAGAAGGTATTCAGTGCATTGGGTGGAAGGGGGAAGGCAGAGGCGAGGAGAGATAAGGGAGGGGAGGTGCGGAAGGTTAAGCAGCCCGTTGGGGTGGGGAAGAGAGGGGGGAGAGGTAGGGGACTGGTGGGTGGTGGGGCACTAGCAGGTAGGTGTAGGCTCAAGGGATCATCAGGTGGGGAATGCAGCAGCAGGGGGAAAGTGTTTAAGGGAACAGGGGGTCAGAAGGGGTTATGGCAAGAGGATGAGGAGTGGGGGGAGGAGGGGAGTTTCCTCAACAGAGTGGTGGGAAGAGGATAGGAAGGCTAGGTTGGGACAAAGGGGGACAAGTGGGTAGACAGTGGGGTGAGGAGAGCTGGGACCTAGGGGGGAAGGGGGAAGCCAGTGGGGTTTGGATGATTGTGGCATTGGCTCCCATGAGTGGGGGAAAAGGACTTACCCTTTATTTTCTCCAGCAGCAGCAAGTAAGTGGAGGAGGGTACAGGAGAAGGTGTTGCAGCAACAGACACTGGATGGAAAGAAGCAAACACAGGTCAGCGGTAAGAGAACATGGAAGGAGGGACAGGCTACAGCAGAGGAGATCAACATGGAGTTGGGTGAATCTTGTGAAAGTGATGATACTGTTTCTGATATTGTAACAGAGGATGAGGTGGTTGCTGACACAGAGGAGTCCGCCTCTGACTCAGATGATTCGGACGATAGCAATGATAGTAATAGGACTTTTCATATGTTGAAGAAATGTTTTAAGGCTATTAAGGGGAAGCAGGCTAAGGGTCCACACATAAAGGGTAAGAAGAAAGAGGTTAAGAAAAGGGTTAAGAGAGATGCTATTGCATGTGAGGTAGCGGAGCCGCATGTGCATGTACCTAGAAAGATACAGAGGCAGATAAAGGAGGAGAAGTATGTGGATATTTATAAGATCTCTAGGGACGCAGTGGAGGCCAAGGAGGAAGGGGTGCAAGAGGAGAAAGGGAAGGTGAGACCGAGGCATTTTATGGAGTGGCTTAAAGGTTTTGTGCCATATGCTAGTTTATATTTGAAGTATCATACAAGGGAAGACAGAAATGTGATGAAGTATATTGATGTAATTGTGGATATACATAGTGCGTTTGGGGGACAAGCATGGTTTAACTATGATAAATCATTCAGGCGTAGGATGGCGGCTAGCAAGGTGTTGTCGTTTGGGACTAGGGACATGGATACATGGTCTAGATTGGTCACACATGATAGAAGACAGAGCATAGGTAGGCCACAAGGGAAGCCAGGATCGCTAGGCTTTAAGACAAAGGATGTGTGTTATGCATTTAATGACCGTGGTTGTGCAAGGGGGGCGGCTTGCAGATTTCGCCATGCGTGCACAAACTGTGGGGGAAACCATACAGCAAAAGCCTGTTTTAAGAAGGGAGAAAGCGAGGGGAGGAGTGATTTTCGCAACTTCCCTGGGAGAAGCAGTAACGCCAGTGAAGGTAGACCAGTTGAGTGTTGGTAGATCACCCTGATAGGGGGGCGGTGAGTTTTTTGTTGAAAGGTTTTGAGGAGGGTTTTGTGATTCCGATGCAGGGTTTGGTGAAACAAAGGAAGCAGCTGAGGAATTTGAAATCAGCCACACTATTGCCAGAGATCATTAGGGAGAAGCTAGAGAAGGAAGTCTCATTGGGCAGAATAGCGGGGCCTTTTAGGAAACCTCCAGTTGAGGGACTCATTGTGTCACCGCTGGGGGTGGTACCCATAAAAGAGGAGGGGAAATATAGGTTAATTCATCACTTGTCCTTCCCAGCAGGGGGGTCAGTGAATGATGCTATTCCCCAGGAAGATTGTTGTGTGGCATATCAGTCATTTGATGATGCATTGCACTTGGTACAGGAAAAAGGACATGGGCAGTGATGGCAAAATTAGATATTGAAGCAGCATTTAGATTGCTGCCGCTGCATTCTAACAGTTTTCAATTTACTGGGAGTTACTTTCAAGGGGGGTTTTATGTAGACAAATGTTTACCAATGGGTTGTTCAGTTTCGTGTGCAGTTTTTGAGAAGTTTAGTTCAGCATTGCATTGGGCAATAGAGCAAAGGGCGGGGGCTGTAGGGGTGGCTCACTATCTGGATGACTTGTTGTTTGTGGGAGACAAAAGGAGTGAGCAGTGTGGGAATCTGTTGAAGTGTGCAGAGCAATTGTTTGAGGAAGTTGGGGTGCCAGTGGCGCATTACAAAACAGTGCTGCCAACAACTAAATTATCCTATCTGGGGATTGAAATTGACTCAGAAGCTGGGCAGGTACGCCTGCCCATGGAAAAGGTGTTGAAAGCCAGGGCGGCAGTGGTAGGAATGGTTGGCAGGGAGAAGGTCACGTCAAGGGAGATGCAAGGACTGTTGGGCTTGTTGAATTTTGCTTCAAGGGCATACCTATGGGCAGGATTTTCAGCAGAAGGCTGGAAAGAGCTACGGTGGGAGTTAGATGCTCTTTGCATAAGATAAGGATTACTAGGCAGCTCAGGGAGGATTTAAAAGTGTGGGAGGCATTTCTCATAAATTTTAATGGCGTTAGGTTGTGGAAGGAGCCACCAAGGCCGCATATGCAGCTACAATTGCATAAAGATGCGGCAGGGGCAGTTGGCTTTGGTGCTTTTTTCCAAGGCCAATGGTGTGCTGAAAGATGGCCAGAGGCATGGCACTCACAGGGGTTGACAAGGAATTTGGAGCTGTTGGAGCTATTTCCTATTGTGGTAGCATTGGAGTTGTGGTATGATGGACTAGCTAATAAGGAGGTTGTATTCTGGACTGATAATATGAGTGTAGTTTATGCCATCAATCAATTGTCATCTGGATGTCAGTATGTGTTGGCGCTGCTAAGGAGATTGGTGTGGAGGTGCATGAGGCACAATATTAGGTCCACAGCGCGTCATGTACCTGGGGTGGATAACAGGTTGGCAGATGCCTTGTCCAGGGAGAAGTGGGATGTCTTCTTTGCATTAGCAAAGCTAATTAGCAAAGCCAGGAGCTAACAAACATGGTTGTTTATGTCCAAAATATGTTTGGCAGTTGGGGATGAAGATATAGACGATCTGATAACAGCATCCTTAGCACCAAGCACTTGGAGGGCGTACAAGAAGGCTTTCCAGGATTGGGGTGAGTTTACGGCAGCACAGGCGGGGAGAAATGGGGTAGTTAATGTGAGGGTATTATTGGAGTATTTAAAACAGTTGTGGAAACAGGGGGCAGCCAGAGGGAAGGCAGTAACAACGTTGGCAGCGATTGCATTTTTCACAAAAGTCAAGGGGGGGGAAGTCACTGACAGACAATTTTGCGGTAAGGAGGGTTATGAAAGGCTGGGGGAGGAAGCGGCAAAAAGTGGTAGATACAAGAAGACCCATAGACCAGATAAAGTTGAGTCAAATGTGTAGGACTTTGACGGAGGTGTGTAAAGACAGGTATAAGAGGGTCTTGTTTAAGGCAGCATTTGTGATGGTATTTTATGGTGCATTTAGGGTTAGTGAATTGGTAGCAGTGGCAAAGGCTAGGCAGGCAGGGTCGGTGCAAGGATTTTTGTATACACAGGCAACGGTGCATTTTGATGCCCCCCCTCCGACCCGGACACAATCCACCTGCCCCCCCCGACCTTGCCACAATCCCCCCCCACATATTCTCCTCCACACTCTCCCCACCTCCACATTGCCCCTTCCATAATGCCTCCTTCATCTCCACATGGCCCCTTCCACAATGCCCCTTCATCTCCACATTGCCCCTTCCATAATGCCCCTTCATCTCCACAATGCCCCCTTCATCTCCACTTTGCCCCTTCATCTCCACAATGCCCCTTCCATAATGCCCCTTCATCTCCACATTGTCCCTTCCATAATGCCCTTTCATCTCCACAATGCCCCTTCCATAATGCCCCTTCATCTCCACAATGCCCCTTCATCTCCACAACGCCCCCTTCATCTCCATATTGCCCCTTCCACAATGCCCCCTTCATCTCCATGTGCCCTTTGATCCCCTTCCTTGAGTCCCTGGTAGTCTAGCAGCGTGCCATAAGAGAGCTCTGTGCCTCCTCTGGCACAGAGCTGAAGCTCCCGCGTGCTGTTCTCAGTAATGCAGAGCACTGGGAGATGATGTCATCTCCCAGTGCTCTGTATTACTACAGAGCCTGGGCCGCTCTGCTTTGAGCGTCTCATAGATGCCGCGAGGGAACGCTTGGCAGTTTAAATCAGCGCTCCCTCGTGGCAGATATATTAAAAAAAAAATTTCCCAGCCTCCCTCTTTTCGGTGCCCCTCCGTTGCGGCACCCTAAGGCAGCTGCCTGCCCTGCCTTAATGGTAGCACCAGCCCTGTAGACAGGATACAGGATTACAATGGGATGGAGTGGAATGGTCACGTCAGGTGGTGCGCTGTTGGCTGGCTAAGGCAAAAAACAGCCAAGAAGGTGGGGGCCAGTGGGTAGTGCTCAACAGGAGCGGTGAGGAGGTGTGCCCGGTAAGGGCGGTAAAAGAATTTTTGAGGATTAGGCCCCCACAAAAAGGTTGTTTGTTGATACACCAGAATGGCAGCGCACTATCGAAATACCAGTTCAGGAAGGTGATGGATAGGGTTCTGTACAGAATGGGGGCAGACCCAAGCAGGTATGGAACACATTCCTTCAGAATAGGGGCAGCGACGGCTGCGGCACAAAAGAGGGTCAGTGAGGGTCACATTAAAAGGTTAGGGCGCTGGTGATCTAATGCGTTTAAAACTTGCATTCGAATGGAAATGATCTAACTTGCTTTTTGTTTGCAGAAGGGGGAAGGAAGAGGCAGATCAGAGTGTTTGTCATAGGCCATCCGTTCGTCTATTGAGCTCACCAATACCTCACGCAGCGGCAGAGGGAGATTTAGGAATGCCACAGGAGAGCATGAAAATCATATGGTGTGGTAAGAGGGGCTTGGACTGGGGGCAGACGGAAGCATTATTTCAGGACACCTGTTGGAGGTGGGGGAGTCCTGATATTTTGATAGTGCATGCTGGCGGTAACGATCTCACTTCCACAGTATCAGTAGAATTGATTGAACTCATTAAAGCTACATGCAGTATATGGAGCTCCATCTGCCCTGAGATGAAGATCATCTGGTCACAGATTACTCCACGCCGTTCATGGAAAGGGGCGGTATCGCCCCGAGCCATTGAGCTGTCCAGGCGTAAGGTGAATCACGCCATAGCCAGGTTCATGGTCTCTTGTGGGGGTGCTACCATTACGCATAATAAGATAAAAATGGAGGAAGAGGGCTGGTACAGGGGAGATGGTGTGCACCTAGGGTACAGGGGGTTGCAGGTCTTTACAGAGGCAGTTAGGGAGGCCCTAGGGGTTTGTATGGGGTCACAGCGAAAGGGGGGGCATAGAGGGTCAAGAGTTTGGAGTCCCCTCTATGGGTGGCGGGTGTGTCGCTTACAGGGCCCCGGCAGTGTGGCATAGCCAATCGGTAACGGTGGGCGGGCAGACTTGTGCTGTGCGGCCAGGTCAGACTGCAGAAAGGGCGGGCGATTGCCATCAAGCACTGTGGAGGAGGTGAGGCATGTAGGTATTGTCATGGCGGATTGACATTTGGGCCTTGTTTGCCTCCCCTGGTACGTTGGAGAGGCGGCCATGGAGAGGGACCAGAGGTGGGGAGGCAGTGGTTTGCCTGAAAGGTCTCGCCCTTTACCTGCCATGGCCGCGGGCTGGGTGCAGACGTGACCCAAGCTATTAGGGGCCCTGGAGACGCCATGTAGGAGGGGGAGGGTACTCCTGGGTCCTATAAATAGGTCAATATCCCAAATTAATAAAGCTGTGACCTCACAATTTGCCACCTTATATTGTTGTCAGTGTGCTTATTTGGGGTAACCAATGAGGTTTGGGGGGAGGGGAGGTTGGGGAGTTGGGTTTGTGTGGTGGCTGGAGGGGAAAAAGGGGGGAATGGCGAGTATGGTCCTTATAACAACGTGAGATTTATGTACTAAGAACGAAACAAATCTGGAATGAACCAGTGGCACCGTAGGGAACAAATATAAATTCCCCAGATTTCTGTTGATTTAAATAATGTTTTTAGCATTTATTTTTAATACTAGAGAGGTCACCAATCTGTTGTAAAGGAATGTTTCAGAGACATTTCTAGCATTCAGGGGGTTAACCCTTTGAGTGCCAAAGGGGCATGCAATGCATTGCAAAGAAAAGGGGTTAAAGGCCCCAAAATTCTTTCAATTCTTCTTAATACAGTTGTGCTTCAGTTATGTTTTATCTAAAACTGTACATTAAAATGCTGCTTTTTTATTTACAAGAGATCTACTTTTTCATCTTCAAACCTACAGTTTTACTGTCACTTTAAAGATAAAAAAATATCTTTTTACTAAGCAATGTTCTTTTTTATATTTAGAGCACACATACAGGGCACAAGGAGCTATATCCTATATTTAACAGGATTATTGCTCCCTGAGATCAGACAGAAAACCATTACATTTTATTGGGTGCTCCAAGCAGTGTGCTTACAGTATACGCCATTAGAATGCTATTACATCAATTTCAGCTTGTGAAGGAAGGGACTTTCAGTTTCATAAGGGAAATAAAGGCAGAGCAGGAATATATTAATGCATGGGTGTACTTGGCGGTCACCAGGGGCTTTCTAATTCAAAGGCCCTAACCTTGACTACAAAACAGCCATGGTTTTTCAGCAAATAACCATTTTAATGGTCAGGAAGGACTGAAGTTATGCACATTGCACAGCATACAAATATTAACACTTTGAGTGTGAGAGGGGTAACCAGCTCATTGAAAAGCAATGCTATGGATACCTCTATGACATTCAAGGTTTAATGGGCCCAGGGAAAGTCACCACTAGGATCAGCATTCTAAATATATTTTAATATTGGGGACCTCCTTTCACAAGATATTTAGATTTCTAATCCTTCATGGACTAGAGGATTGTACAATTCATAGTAATATAGTTGATGAGGCAGAAAAACACTTGTCCATCAAGTCCAGCCCATGCCAAATCATCCCTGTTGATCCACAGAAAGGCAAAAAAAAGCCCACTGAAATCAACAACTGTCAATGTGTCTCGCATCCCCTCTGATCCTTAAAAGAGAACTAAAACTTCCTAATAATAAACTGCCCTTTCAGCTTCCTATAGACAGAAATTCTAATGGCCCCTATGAAGTTTGCCCTTGTGTCATTGTTCAAGAGATAATGTCTTTGATCAGTACAGGACATTTTTTTTCAAACCGAAGAAGGCAGTATCCATGCAGTGAGCAAAGTGTGTGTGTGGTCCTGTGGTCCTACTAACACTTGCAGTGGCCATCTTAATGGACATAACATCAAGGACTCACTGAGGATATTATCTCATGAGCAATGGTGCAAGAGCAAAATTTATAGGGCCATTATTATTATTACGCCAAAAAATGTAGGTGCATATTTTTGGTAATAAAATGAGGTCCCTTAATGCATGTTAATGCCCATGAAACTGAATTGTAAATTAAAACTCTTTTTAATTGGTTCCAATGGGTGCAAGTTTAGTGCCTGACATGCTTTTTATTCATGTGGTAGTTTTTCACAGAACAGGTAATTGGATGGCTTATTGTGCTTGAAAAACTACCATCGGCTGTTTTTTTTTTAAAAGGGGCATATTGGATCGATCCCCAAATGTGATATAAACCAATTGAATATAAAACAATACTTAATTACCCAACGTGTTTTGTGAGTGTATACTCACTTCGTCAGGGGGTTCCCTGAGCCAGGTCTCGGATTCTGGGGACCAACTACTGGTAGCATATATTAGCAAGAAACTTTTTGAATGGGAAGTGGGATAGGCCACTATATAAAAATAATGTCTGCCCATTGTTTGGGCCCTGATATTTATACTAATGGGAGTTTATTATGGGGACTAACCATAAACCCCTCACCTAGATGAACAGGGCTTCAGGGATCATGGCAGAGTTTGGACCTGCAGCCCTACAACTTATAGGTGGTCTACTAGAGAGTGGTCAGCACCACTCTGCTGATGGCCTATCCCAACAGAACCAGTGAAAGACTTGTTACCACTGAGAAAACGAGAACCAATGAGTAAGTAGATTACCAGGGGAGGTCTCTTTTATGCAGTAAACTCTGTCTAGCATGAGTCTTCTTTCACAATGTTGTTAAGTGTAAGATTCAATTTGGAGTTATTGTAAAAACATCAGAAGAGGTGAAGGAATGGGAGACCAACATTCTAGAACTTAAGAAGTTGATCCAAATGTGGTCAAGCTTTTTAAGTCCCTCAGATGTTTCTAGCTATTCAGTTCCACAATTACTTTCTCACCATGGGTCAAAATTAGATTGCAGATTTGCATTTCCCCCTTAGGAATCCTTTTGGTGAGTGTAAAAACAACCCAAAACCAAGAATTAGAATCCAATGGAAAGTGTCCAGATTTCTACCATTTTCCTTAACCTAGATCTAACAGGGGAAATCAGGAAGCTTTCTTTTTTCCCAAATGTCAGTGATCTTGCTGCAATGGCAACAGAGAGGTTAAATACCACGTTAAAAAAATCAACCCTCCCCCCAAAAATAAAGAAATAAAGCATTTTTAAGGCAAATTTCTCCTTATGTTTGCCGCATTGACTTGAGCACATTGCTTGCAATGCATTCCCAGCCAACCCAGTAATGATTTGACAGTTCTGGCTATTGGGGGGTGGCGGGGTAGGGTACATTTATTTTGGGGCAATTAACCTATGTGATACCAGACAGATTACAATGTATTGCACAGCAATGATTTGCAAGCTGCCTGGCATGGGAGGGTTTAAGGTGACCTGCATAAGAGTGGGGAGGATGGTTGGGTGCACATGGGCACCCTGGGGTGCCTCTGGGTGCTTGCAGCCCTTACAGGCCAAATTGTTTTTTTTTTTCTGAGCTGCCATGCCTTGTAAGGTTTCTCTGGCCAGACAAGCTAATATTGAAAAGGCCATTTGTCACGGTTTGTTAAGACTCTCAGACAGGGAGTTAGGTAAAAACACAACTTTATTGAAAAGTTTAAGACAACCCTATAGAGTAACATACACATACAAATATATTGCAATGACTTAGAGCGCAAGCAATGGTAATCATAAGGATCAGGCTCTACCGGCCCTGCCAATATACCGGGCAAGGCAGCCAGGAGGCTGGTACAAGGAATAGATAGGCTCTACCGGCCCTGCCAATATACTGGGCAAGGCAGCCAGGAGACTGGTACGAAGAATGTGATAGGCTCTACCGGCCCTGCCAATATACCGTGCAAGGCAGCCTGGAGACTGGTACAAGGAATTTAATAGGCTCTACTGGCCCTGCCAATATACCGGGCAAGGCAGCCTGGCGACTGGTATAACGAAATAGAGAAGGCTCTACCGGCCCTGCCAATATACCGGGCAAGGCAGCCTTGAGGCTGAGACAACAAGTACAGAGGCTCTACCGGCCTTGCCAATACTGGGTAAGGCAACCCAAGATGGTAAAGTGAGGATTAGGTTCTACCGGCCTTACCAATATACCGGGCAAGGCAGCCTGGACGTAGAACAGGGTGGCAACCACTAAGACTCTGTGACTGGCTAGGTGGAACAATCAGTCACATAGAACGAATGCGGAGGCATAAAGGTATTATATGTGGCTAGCCAGCAAGATGTACAGGAGCCAATCAGTACACGTGTACTGGGGAACAAACGGACCACCGGAGCTGTCTAGGACATGACAGCAATGAAAGGCATGGAGCGAACCAGTACCCGCGTACTGGAGAAACCAATCTCTCTACCGGTGCCACAGGAGCCGGTTGTTAATGAAGTGAACCAGTACCCACGTACTGGAGAAACCAATCTCTCTACCAGTGCAACAGCAGCCTGTAGTAAGTGGAGGGAACCAATACCCACATACTGGGAAACCAATTTCTCTTACGGTGTAACAGCCACCGGGGTTAGTGGTGCTAACCAATACCAGCGTAATGGGGAAACCAATCTGCAACAGCAGCCGGTTATAGTGGAGCGAACCAGTACCCGCTTACTGGAGAAACCAATCTCTCTACCGGTGCAACAGCAGCCGGTTATTAGTGGAGCGAACCAGTACCCGCGTACTGGAGACACCAATCTCTCTACCGGTGCAACAGCAGCCGGTTATTAGCGGAGCGAACCAGTACCCGCGTACTGGAGAAACCAATCTCTCTACCGGTGCAACAGCAGCCGGTTATTAGTGAAGCGAACCAGTACCCGCGTACTGGGGAAACCAATCTCTCTACCGGTGCAGCAGCAGCAGCCGGTTACTAGTGGAGCGAACTAGTACCCGCGTACTGGGAAACCAATCTCTCTACCGGTGCAACAGCAGCCGGTTACTTGAGGAGCAAACCAGTACTCGTGTACTGGAGACGCAGGAACTCCATGGAGATGCGAGCAGCATAGAGACAACACGAAAGGACAACCAAAGGGTGCCCAGGCTCAGTCTAAATAGGCAATGCAGGGCGGGCTGAAGACAGACAGCCAATGGAGAGCCCCTACAGGTAACTGACACAGAAAGGCAGCAATCACGGGCACCGTGATACCATTCTGGTACAATGTTATAGCAGAATGACCAATTGCAATGCTTTTTGGAGCCATGCTGGAATGTAAAAAAAAAAATCAGTACAAACACCAATCGAAATAGCAGAAGCAGGAATGAGGCTAGAAAGAAGGTGTATTTTTCTATTCTTTTGTCAGATAAATGTATATTCTGATAGAATACAAGCTCTGTCTTTAATGGAATGCAGCCCTTTGATATGTTATGAGTACCGTAGCAATGATTTTCCTAATATGAACTACACGTTTACCCCTAATAATGCCCATTTGGGTAGGACCAATTAAGTATTGCATGATGTTTTGCAATCCGTTGGCCATGATCTTACTCAGTGGTTTGTAAGGATATTAGCTTGTAAGAAAAGACAAGAGTGGGATCTTATCACGGTGCCCGTGATTGCCTGTGACTGACATTGCCCTGGAGTGACATTGTTTACTATCTAACTGCCGCTCTTGCTGAGTCGCTATTCTTATAGGGCACCACGCTGATGAGGTCATTGCTCCATCTACCCACCAGGGTTTTTAAACCTCAGCTTGTGTCATTTCCAGTGCCCTTTCGTTGTGTACCTGAGCTTATTTCTGTGTGTGGCATTACCGTTCCTGTGTATTAACTAGCTACGTCTGACTACCCATTCTGGTCCTGACTACTTGCTCGCTCGACTACCCGTTCTGGTTCTGACTCCTGGCTCGTCTGACTACCTGTTCCAGTTCTGACTCCTGGCTCATCTGACTACCCGTTCCAGCTCTGACCCCTGGCTTGGCTGACTACCCATTCCGGTTACGACCATTGGCGACGTCTGAATATCCGATCCGGTTTTGACCTTTGGCTGCCTCCCGGTTAACCCTCTGTGTTGCTCTCCGTGACCATTCCGTTTTACAGTTTGGTTTCCGTGCTGCCTTGCGTATTCCGCTTTTCTCTTGCTTCTGTTAAGCGGCGCTTGTCGATCATTCCGTGTGTCTGACCTCCCATGGCCTTACCACCTGTGTTGCCTAGCCTTCTCCATCTGGCTACCGCCTAGTGTATCCCCTGTGGGGATACTGGTCTTCTCCTCTCTTTTGCCGACTGAATGCTTGGGAGTACTCTGCACTGCCCTCTCACATTTACCGTGTAGACCCAGTGCCATTCCGTTCTTACCACCTGTCCTGTGAAGGGTGAGGAAAGTGCCTACACTGTTCCTCTCTGGTCTCGTGAAGGCGTGCCATCTGATACAGGTACGGGAGTTCTCTGCACATTACCCACATCTCCGAGTAGTCTAAGGGCCATTCCGTTCTGACCACCTGTCCTGTGAAGGGTGAGGAAAGTGCCTACACTGTTCCTCTCTGGTCTCGTGAAGGTGTGCTATTCCATTTGTGTATGGGAGTGCTCTGCACTACCCTCACATTAACCGTACAGTCCCAGAGCCATTCTGTTTCTGACCACCTGTCCTGTGAAGGGTAAAGGAAGCTCCTCCATTGTTCCTACCTGGTCTCGTGAAGGTGTGTCACTATCCACTGCCACTTTTGTCACCTGAGAGTCGTACCACTTCTACTTCCACTTGTGTTATTCCATACTACTGTGTGTCATTTATTACTATTTGCCTGTTGCCTTATCTCCTGCTGTTCATATTACTTAATAAAGTTTTATATTAAGTTCAATTGTACTTGTCATTGTGTTCAATTTCTTAGTCACTCCGTGACAGATCTTTATTAACCATTGGAGGGACACATGGGTATCTAATGCATTGCAAAGCAATGCGCTGGCAATCTCTCTGGCAGTCAAAGGGTTACGTTTGAGAATTAAAACAATACTGGTGTCAGCACAAAGAACTTTATGGGGAATGCTTCACACTGAGAGCTGTGCAAAGAACAAGGGCTAATCCATTAAGACTAGTGGAAAATGCTTTCAAATAAAACAAAGGTAAGGATTTTTAGGATGTGAAAGTTTTATATTTGTAGATATTGAAAATGCCTTCATAAAACTGCTGGATACCTTTGTAGCTCAAAATAATGTACAGAATTGTGACTGGTGGTTACAGTATAGACTCAATGGAGATATCTGACTGCCTTTTGGAGGCCTGATCTCCATTAAAGCCAGATCAAAATTCAGATGACAAAATAATTTTGCAGTAGGGTATTTACAATATAACCTATATCAATACATTAAAAATAAAACCTAACCAAAAAAAATCCCCAAAAGTCAAAGAATGACTGGGGATCATGGGCCCCATATTCAACCATACACTGGCCGAGTCAAACAAAACAAAACAAAAAGATTGATATTGGGTCTGGAGCCGCCATACCAGTCTTAAATAAATCTGAAGGAAAATGAGCAAAAAAAATGTATATGGGGCTCCCATATTATTTAAAAAAAACAGGAAGGGGTCTCTGGGATGATATACTAACCTTGATGTCCGAGGTCTGGTAGTTCCCATAATGGCCTGGTCCTCTACACCATTCTCCTAGAGGAAAAGAAAAGCCCTAAAATCATGCCGCCACCTTCGCTACCAAGAATAATGATTAAAAAAAATTTAAACAAATCCCCCTCTAATCCTGCCTGAGAATAAAAATGAAATAGCAAAAAAAATAAAACCCCTATTCAATTTTTCCCAGGACCCCCTTCCTGCTTTATTTTAATTAATATGTGGGATACAGACCCCTAGTTGTAGTTGTCATGTCAACAACATCATATTTTTGGATGTGCTTTTTTTGTAACTACTTATGGTGAACACCCCAGTTACCATTGCAGCAATATCTCTACGATCTGGCAACAGAATGGTAACAGTTTCTGTAGTTGCGGGTGGTAGGAGTTTGTGTATGTTTTGTTTAATTGTCAGTTAACCACTCAGTTGCTAGTGCAGTGAGAGTGAATAGTTCCTGCAACAGACAGGTTATCAACAGCTGGTGGGGATCTGAGGAGGGTCCTCAGGTATATGGGGGGCAGTCAAAGGATTGGGGACTATTGTACTCCTTGATTTCCCCTGTGCGTGACCTCTGGTTGCTTTTCTTGAATTTCATATCTCCGTTTGAGTCCTTTTGGTATGTTGTTCAGAGCTGCAAGAGGTTACAGAGGAACATTTGTTTTGGGGGGGAGAAATGTGGCTATATATGTTTGCAGAACTCAGCAGCTCAAAATATATGCCAAAATTTGTATGTAGTAAAGGAAGGAATTGTTCTTACCTCCTTGTGACAATTGGAAATTACTTAAAACATTCTCTTTCTCTGGATCAAGAATGGTTGATTATGATGGATGCATGTCTTTTCAACAACCATATCTGCAGAAGAAAATAATTTGGTTAAGGTTTCTGTAATCACCTTATCCTCACCAGTCTCAGTTTTAAGGGGCTTGATATATGTCTTCATCTCTTTTTTTGCTATTTACATACCTGCAGAAGTATTTAGGATTCATTTTACATTCTTTTGAAGTTTGTTCTTATTTTCAATTTTAGCTATCCAGATTGCTTTTTTGCAGAATTTATTGCATTCTTAATCGTTTTAAAGTAATGCATCTGACCCTCCTTACGTTAGCAGTTTAAAAGCCTGTTTCTTCCTTCTCAAGTTCCTGTGAACCTTATTAAATCACATTGATCTTAATTTGTTAATTTTGCATATGTTCCCTAGTAATATGTACTGAAAAATATATTTATCCCAAAGCATTTTGAATTTATTTTATGTTTCTTCTGTATTTCTTTATTTGAACACTACATTTAATTGAATCCTTTTAACTCGTAATTAGTAAAAAGAAGATTTTAGTGAATTTACCATTAAATTATTTTCTCTTAGTCCATGTGGAACTTAGGAACCAAGGGGTAAAGTTTCTCTCTTCCAGAGGGCAGGCCACTTCAAAAAGGCAGGGATTTTGAAGTGAAGATTCCCTTCTTCCACTTCAGCTTTACCTCTACCCCTCATCTTCACATAAAATAGCAGAAAGAGAACACGTGTGAGAGAAAAAGAAGGAATCCCCCTAAACAAAGAACCTAAGAGTAGGGATGGGCAACAATGTTCTCCTCAAACTGAAATCAGCGAAAAATGGCACTTCCCGCTTGGCGAATAATTTCACGCGAAAAGTGCCGTTTTTCCTCTTTTTTCGCCTAGCACATTCCATTGAAATCAATGGGAACCTTGAATTTACAGACAACACATAGCAAATATTATTTTATTTCCCAAAACTTAGTATAAAAGGGGCATGAGGGTGCCTGTGTTGGTGGGGTATGGAGAGAGAACCAGTTGAACATGGAATGATTTTTTTTGTGGGGGGTTGTTTACTGGGATTGTGGGCAATTAATAAAAAAATAAATCCTAAATACAATAAAAAAAACCCATAAGATATGGTATAAAAGAGGCCTAAGGAGGGTGCCTGTGTTAGAGGGTGGAGTCTAGGGAATTAATTAGTTGAACGGGGAATTTTTTTTTGGGGGGGTAGCTCTTGACTGCTTTTGGGGGGGGAGATTTAATAAAAAATAAATAAAATAAAATAAGACATTTTTATGTAAAATTATAGAGACAGGAACGCACTGACATAACCTGCCACTGGGGTAGACTGATACTCGTGATAGAGTATTTTGTAGAGGATGATTTGTTAGATTTGTTGTTAGAGACCCAAGCCCTGAGCAAAACATTGATTTATAGGACTTAGACTTAGTAGAGGCACAAGCCCTGAAGAAACACTGATTTGTAGGACTTAAGCTTGTTTGGCACAAGCCCTAAGGAAACATTGATTTGTAGGACTTAGGCTTTTTTTCTTGTATTTTTTTTAAAGCACAAGCCCTAAGAAAAAAAATGCCCAACTGGTTGTGTTGGCCAGTGGCCACTGGTCGTTGTCAAATGTCCTGGGTCTATAATTGTGGAATTTTAAACTGCTTTTCTTGTTGCTGCTGCTGCTGAGTTGTTTAAGCAGCAGGATTATTAGGCAGCTGAAAGGGAATGGGATCAACAACAGCAGTCACATGGACAATGCATGATGAAGGTTCCACTTGCTACAACTAGCTCCAGTGATACACCTAAGGCAGTAGCAGCACAATAAGTAGCCCCCAGTATATGTGGAGAAAAGAAGAAGTTGTCCAATAATCCTTCTCCACCTGCTCCTCCTCCACAATCATGGGTGTGTTGTTATTAGAATAGAAATGTTTCCCTTGAGAGCAGGAACTGTGCCTCTCATCAGCAACTGCAATGTGCACAGTGTGTGTAGTAAATAACAACTGTGTATCTAAACACCATGACACCAGAACCCAAGTATTGCCGCTGTCACTATACCCCTTGTCCACACCCCCTAAGGACACATGTCAACTTGCTGACATTTTAATAGTAATGATGAACCTTCCCTTCCACCATCTTAGCATATTCTGTGGGATGGAATCTTCTCAGATGCCACTTGATGCCCTGCTTGCGATTCTCCTCCACCACACTGCCATGTGTGGTCAGTGCACCATACAGTGTGCAACAGGTAGATATGAACTGCCACATCCTAACATCTACAGAGTGGCTATCATTTGGTGGAGAAAGTAACGATGAATGAGGTGGATTGGCAGAAGATGTAGTTACCCTAGAGGAAGAAGGTAATATCGAGCTAGTTGTTTCACTCGTCATGGAACTTCCAGTCTCTGCCAAGGTTTCTCTATTCTTCCTCCGCTTTGATCTCCACTTCACCTCTTGTTGCCTTTCTAGAGAGTCAGTAGGTACAGCAACAGTGGTGCTTGATTTCTGAGGTGGGTGTTTGGTTATAACTAGTGATGAGCGAGCACCCCAATGCTCGGATGTTCGGGTGCTCTGACCGAGCACCCCCTGAGGCTCGAGTGCTCGGCCGAGCATCCGAGCCCCATTGAAGTCAATGGGAGGACTCGAGCATTACACCAGGCACCCCCTGCTCTGATGAGGGGAGGGTGCCTGGTCCATAGGAAAAGGGCAGAAAAAGATGGAAACACTACAGAAATGGTTCAGGGACAGCATAGGGAGGATGTCTGGATGCACCTTGGACTCCAACATCGCTGCTGGGAACGATCTTTCGCCCGTAGTACGCCATTTTTACAGACTGACCATAAAACACACAAAAAGGAAAATAAAAACGACTTTAGGCGAAAAATTGTTACCAAACAATATTTGCTGTATATTTACTTGTATATCATCTGCAAATTCTCCCAAAAATTTCCTTGATTTTCAGAACTGAGGCCATGATTAAGAGGGAAACGTGCGCAGAGGCAAATTCTCCCAAAAATTTCCTTGATTTTCAGAACTGAGGCCATGATTAAGAGGGAAACGTGCGCTGAGCTGACCATCTAAAACATTATGGGTGAGGGTCTGCTGCAGAGCTGACCATCCTAAACATTATATGCGAAGGCCCGCTAGTGAGCTGACGCTATAAAACATTATATGAGAGGGCCCGCTAGAGAGCTGACCCAATAAAACATTATATGAGAAGGCCCGCTGGTGAGCTGACCTATATAAAAATTGGCAAACAGGGCCCGCTGGTGAGCTGGCCCTATATAAAAATTATATCACAGGGCCCGCTGGTGAGCTGGCCCTATATAAAAATTATATCCCAGGGCACGCTGGTGAGCTGGCCCTATATAAAAATTATATCCCAGGGCATATGGAAGAGGAGGAGGAGGATGAGAAGATTAAGAGTCAACCATATACCCGTTTTTTGGGTGGAAGGGGTGAATGGGAATACAGAGTATTCCCATCATTGTAAATAACATATATAAAGTGAGTTTATGTTCCCCCGGGGCTTTCCTCCAGTGGAGTGGAGAAGTCAGGGGAAATCCAGGCCTTGTTCATTTTTATAAGTGTCAACCTATCAGCATTGTCGGTGGAAAGGCGGATACGCTTATCTGTTATGATGCCACCAGCAGCACTAAATACCCGCTCAGACAGAACGCTGGCGGCAGGGCAGGCCAGCACCTCCAAGGCGTAGAGTGCCAGTTCATACCACGTGTCCAGCTTGGACACCCAGTAGTTGTAAGGCACAGAGGGATCATTGAGGACGCTGACACGGTCTGCTACGTACTCCTTCACCATCTTCCAAAACTTTTCCCTCCTTGTGACACTAGGCTGCGCATCAGGGTGAGGGTGCTGCCGGGGTGTCATGAAGGTGTCCCACGCCTTGGAGAGTGTTGCCCTGCCTTTCTCGGAACTGCTGTGTGCTCCCCTTTTCTCCCCTTCTCGGTTGGCCAAGGTAGCACGTACTCTGCCGCCAGCGTTGTCAGATGGAAAATTTTGGAGCAATTTTTCAACAAGAACCTTCTGGTATTGCACCATTTTGCTTGTCCTCTCCACCGGAGGAATGAGAGATGAGAAATTCTCTTTGTAGCGGGGGTCCAGAAGGGTGAACACCCAGTAATCCGTGTTGTCTAAAATGCGTACAACGCGTGGGTCACGGGAAAGGCAGCCTAACATAAAGTCAGCCATGTGTGCCAGAGTACCAACAGTCAAGATTTCGCTGTCCTCACCAGGAGGCTGACTCTCAATATCCTCATCCTCTTCCTCCTCTTCTGCCCACCCACGCTGAAGAGATGGAACTAAAGTTCCATGGCTACCCTCTGTAGCGGAGGCAACCGTGTCTTCCTCCTCCTCCTCCTCCTCCGCCTCCTCCAATTGTCGCTGAGAAGACGAAGTGAGGGTGCTCTGGCTATCACCTTGTGTAAGCTCTTCCTCCCCCATTTCCACCTCTTCCACATGCAAAGCGTCGGTTTTAATTGTGAGCAGCGAGCGTTTCAGTAGACACAGAAGTGGGATGGTTACACTGATAATAGCGTTATCGCCGCTCACCATCTGTGTCGATTCCTCAAAATTGCGTAAAACCTCGCAGAGGTCTGACATCCATTCCCACTCCTCACTTCTGATTACAGGAAGTTGAACGGAGAGGCGACGACCGTGTAACAGCTGGTACTCCACTACTGCCCTCTGCTGCTCACAAAGCCGGACCAACATGTGGAAGGTGGAGTTCCAGCGCGTGCTCACGTCACACAGCAGCCGGTGAGCTGGCAATTGTAAGCGCTGCTGCAGCTTCAACAGGCCGGCCGAAGCTGTTGATGACTTACGGAAATGTGCACACACGCGGCGCACCTTGGTCAAGAGATCATGCACATTGGGGTAGGTTTTTAGAAATCGCTGCACCACTAAATTAAATACATGCGCTAGGCATGGTACGTGTGTGAGCTTGCCGAGCTCCAAAGCCGCCACCAAGTTACGCCCATTATCACACACAACCATGCCTGCTTGCAGGTTGAGTGGCGAGAGCCACTGCTCGGTCTGGTGACTAATCCCCTGCAACAGCTCTGAGGCCGTGTGCTGTTTGTCCCCAAGGCAGATCAGCTTCAGCACGGCCTGTTGACGCTTCCCCACTGCAGTGCTACACTGCTTCCAGCTACTGGCTGATGGGGGAGTGGCGGTGTGTGTAGAGAATTCGGAGGTGGAAACGGAGGAGGAGGAGCCAATAACGTAGGTGCTGGTGGAAACCCTGATGGAGGTAGGGCCCGCAATCCTCGGCGTGGGTAGCACCCGTGCCATCCCAGGGTCCGAGTCGCTCCCAGCCTCCACGACATTCACCCAGTGTGCCGTCAGGGAAATGTAGCATCCCTGGCCACAAGCACTTGTCCATGTGTCAGTCGTTAAGTGGACCTTCCCAGTAACTGCGTTGGTCAGGGCACGGGTGATGTTACGGGACACATGGTGGTGTAATGCGGGGATGGCACACCGGGAAAAGTAGTGGCGGCTGGGGACCGCGTACCGAGGGACAGCTGCTGCCATCAGGCTGCGGAAGGACTCAGTGTCCACAAGCCTAAATGGCAGCATTTCGATGGCCAGTAATTTTGAAAGGTGTGAGGTTAGTGCTATGGCCTGTGGGTGGGTGGCTGGGTACTTTCTCTTGCGCTCAAATGCCTGGGGTAACGACATTTGGACGCTGTGCTGGGACAGGGAAGTGGATGTGGTCGCTGATGGTGCTTCAGATGGTACAGGTGCAGGGCGGGAGGTATGCGGGCCTGCGCCTTCGACAGGCGATTGGCCGGCACCGAAAACAGGGGAAGAGGAGGCAGTGGTGTGGCCTGCAGACACAGGTGGGCGATCCAGGCGTTCCTCCCACTTACTACGGTGCTTGGATGCCATGTGTCGGATCATGCTGGTGGTGGTGAGGTTTCTAGTGTTCATGCCTCGGCTCATTCTGGTGTGGCACAGGTTGCAAACTACAATTCTTTTGTCGTCCGCACTTTCCTTAAAAAAACGCCATACCGCGGAACACCTACCCTTTGGCAAGGTAGATTTACGCAAGGGGGTGCTCCGTGGAACATTTGCGGGCCGGTTTGGTGCGGTCCGCCTTCTTTCTGTAGCCACACCACTGCCTCTTCCAGCCTGTTGCGGTGCTGCAGATGGCTCACCCTCAGGACTGCTGTCATCGCTCGGCTCTACACCTTCCCAGGTGGGGTCAGTCACCTCATCGTCCACCAAGTCCTCCTCCACTTCCTCACTCTGATCATCCTCCTCAAGTCTTGATCCCACCACATACTCAGTCATTGACAACTGTATAACATTCTCCTCAACAAGGTCTTGAGACGGAAATAGTGGTTGATTTAATGGCAACTGTGTCTCATCATCATCATCATCATCATCCACTACTTCCTTTGACCTTAAATGCCGTTCACATCTGTCATCTTCTTGTGATTGGGTAGCCTCTAGAGGTTGTGAATCAGGGCACAAGATGTCATGTTCCTCTGCAAGCGTGCTTGGAGAGAGGGTCAAATGAAGGATTGGTGATGAGACGAGCTCATCACTATATCCCAGTGTGGGATCACTTCTTTGACCAGACCGTGTATGGTGGGAGGAAGGATGATCAGAGTGAGGATTATGTTGACCAGACTCTTGGCTACTGAGAGTGGACTTGGTGGAAGACAGGGTGGTGCTTAACCGACTGGAAGCAGTATCAGCTGTCATCCAACCGACCACCTGTTCGCACTGGTCGGACCTCGAGAGTGATGTCCTGCGACGCCCTGTGAAATCAGACATGAAGCTAGGTATGGTGGATGTCTTTCTTTCTTGTGCTCTGGCACCAGGCACAGTTTCTCCGCGTCCTGACCCGCGCCCTGAACTTTCAGGATCACGTCCACTTCCCCGTCCCTTTTTACCCGCCTTCTTCATCTTACACAGAATATGTGACTTTAATATTTGAGTTTGAAAACTTAACAGTATTTCTTATAATTCTGCAACTGTACAGAGTACACAGAATAGGCTGTTAAACGGCGTTGAAACACACTGAATGGAATATGTGACTTTGATATTTTAGTTTGAAGACTTAACAGTATTTCTTCCTATTCTGCAACTCTGCACAGTACACAGAATAGGCTGTTAAACGGCGTTGAAACACACTGAATGGAATATGTGACTTTAATATTTGAGTTTGAAAACTTAACAGTATTTCTTTATTTCTTATAATTCTGCAACTCTGCAGAGTACACAGAATAGGCTGTTAAACGGCGGTGAAAGACACTGAATGGAATATGTGACTTTAATATTTGAGTTTGAAAACTTAACAGTATTTCTTATAATTCTGCAACTGTACAGAGTACACAGAATAGGCTGTTAAACGGCGGTGAAAGACACTGAATGGAATATGTGACTTTAATATTTGAGTTTGAAAACTTAACAGTATTTCTTATAATTCTGCAACTGTACAGAGTACACAGAATAGGCTGTTAAACGGCGTTGAAACACACTGAATGGAATATGTGACTTTAATATTTGAGTTTGAAAACTTAACAGTATTTCTTATAATTCTGCAACTCTGCAGAGTACACAGAATAGGCTGTTAAACGGCGTTGAAACACACTGAATGGAATATGTGACTTTAATATTTGAGTTTGAAAACTTAACAGTATTTCTTATAATTCTGCAACTCTGCAGAGTACACAGAATAGGCTGTTAAACGGCGGTGAAAGACACTGAATGGAATATGTGACTTTAATATTTGAGTTTGAAAACTTAACAGTATTTCTTATAATTCTGCAACTGTACAGAGTACACAGAATAGGCTGTTAAACGGCGGTGAAAGACACTGAATGGAATATGTGACTTTAATATTTGAGTTTGAAAACTTAACAGTATTTCTTATAATTCTGCAACTGTACAGAGTACACAGAATAGGCTGTTAAACGGCGGTGAAAGACACTGAATGGAATATGTGACTTTAATATTTGAGTTTGAAAACTTAACAGTATTTCTTATAATTCTGCAACTGTACAGAGTACACAGAATAGGCTGTTAAACGGCGTTGAAACACACTGAATGGAATATGTGACTTTAATATTTGAGTTTGAAAACTTAACAGTATTTCTTATAATTCTGCAACTGTACAGAGTACACAGAATAGGCTGTTAAACGGCGTTGAAACACACTGAATGGAATATGTGACTTTAATATTTGAGTTTGAAAACTTAACAGTATTTCTTATAATTCTGCAACTGTACAGAGTACACAGAATAGGCTGTTAAATGGCGTTGAAACACACTGAATGGAATATGTGACTTTAATATTTGAGTTTGAAAACTTAACAGTATTTCTTATAATTCTGCAACTCTGCAGAGTACACAGAATAGGCTGTTAAACGGCGGTGAAAGACACTGAATGGAATATGTGACTTTAATATTTGAGTTTGAAAACTTAACAGTATTTCTTTATTTCTTATAATTCTGCAACTCTGCAGAGTACACAGAATAGGCTGTTAAACGGCGGTGAAAGACACTGAATGGAATATGTGACTTTAATATTTGAGTTTGAAAACTTAACAGTATTTCTTATAATTCTGCAACTGTACAGAGTACACAGAATAGGCTGTTAAACGGCGGTGAAAGACACTGAATGGAATATGTGACTTTAATATTTGAGTTTGAAAACTTAACAGTATTTCTTATAATTCTGCAACTGTACAGAGTACACAGAATAGGCTGTTAAACGGCGGTGAAAGACACTGAATGGAATATGTGACTTTAATATTTGAGTTTGAAAACTTAACAGTATTTCTTATAATTTTGCAACTCTGCAGAGTACACAGAATAGGCTGTTAAACGGCGGTGAAAGACACTGAATGGAATATGTGACTTTGATATTTTAGTTTGAAGACTTAACAGTATTTCTTCCTATTCTGCAACTCTGCACAGTACACAGAATGTGCTGCTACACTGCGGCGAAGCACACTGAATGGAATATGTGACTTTGATATTTTAGTTTGAAGACTTAACAGTATTTCTTCCTATTCTGCAACTCTGCACAGTACACAGAATGTGCTGCTACACTGCGGCGAAGCACACTGAATGGAATATGTGACTTTGATATTTTAGTTTGAAGACTTAACAGTATTTCTTCCTATTCTGCAACTCTGCACAGTACACAGAATGTGCTGCTACACTGCGGCGAAGCACACTGAATGGAATATGTGACTTTGATATTTTAGTTTGAAGACTTAACAGTATTTCTTCCTATTCTGCAACTCTGCACAGTACACAGAATGTGCTGCTAAACTGCGGCGAAGCACACTGAATGGAATATGTGACTTTGAAATTTTAGTTTGAAGACTTAACAGTATTTCTTCCTATTCTGCAACTCTGCACAGTACACAGAATGTGCTGCTACACTGCGGCGAAGCACACTGAATGGAATATGTGACTTTGATATTTTAGTTTGAAGACTTAACAGTATTTCTTCCTATTCTGCAACTCTGCACAGTACTCAGAATGTGCTGCTAAACTGCGGCGACGCACACTGAATGGAATACGTGACTTTGATATTTTAGTTTGAAGACTAAACAGAATGTGCTCTAATCTGCAACTTTGCACACTAAACAGAATGTGCTCTAATCTGCAACTTTGCACACTAAACAGAATGTGCTCTAATCTGCAACTTTGCACACTAAACAGAATGTGCTCTAATCTGCAACTGTGCACACTAAACAGAATGTGCTCTAATCTGCAACTTTGCACACTAAACAGAATATATATATTTTTTTTTTTTTTTTTTGTTTTTTTCCCCCCACACCAAATAACCTGCTGCCCCCACACACAGTAGTCCTAAAAAGGACTTTTGGTTCTTTTTTTTTCACAATTTTTGTTTTTTTCCTCCCTACACTGCCTTTCCCTTCCTATCCTCAGCTCTCCCTGGCTCAGACTGAGCCGAACTCGCTGGTCAGGTGCTATACAGCACCTGACCACGGGTTCTGGCCAGCCAATCAGTGTAATGCCAGCAGCCAACATGGCTGCTGGCATTACACCGATGTCAGAGCCTCCCTGCACGTTTATTGGCTGCGCAGCAGCCGCAAAACGTGCGGGGAGGAGACCCGAACATGGCGGGCGAGCACATGCGGTACTCGTACGAGTACCGACATGTGCCGAGCAGAGCGATGCTCGAGCCGATCCGAGCATCGGCCGAGCATGCTCGCTCAACACTAGTTATAACATGTTTGACATAAATGCCATGGTAAGTTGACAACAAATTGCAAAGAAATGCGCCACACTCTTCCTAAGATACAACTATATACTTTTATCTATCGAGTTCAACCTTTGCTAGCAATGTAAGGTGTTAAATGAACCGGAATATTTGCAGAAGTATAAACAAAAACCAAATAATTCTAACAGAGTTAGAAAGTGCAATCCAAATACAAAAATATAACCAAAATATAACTTGTATAAATCCACAGAATGGCTATAAAGTATAGTTCTAACGAGAGTAGCATTTAAAGTTGGAAACGATCTCTATATCCCTTGGAATGAGCTAATGAGTTCAGTCAAAAGATAAATGAAGACTTAACCACATAAAATGTATGGACGAAATGTATACATGGAAATGGAATAATGGAAATGGATGATGAAATAAATAATGATGTTAATGAAGATGATATCCGTTGTAACTGATCTCTTTCGACAGACCTCTTATTGCAGCACCTTAAGAATGGCCTCTTCCACACGTGTAATCGATATCTACAGACCAAGGGCGCAAAAACAAGAGAGATCCATCTAAAAGCCATGTCTTTATTCTCATTTAAAACATACTGCGCATTTAACTTTAAACACGTACAAGATTAAAATGAATAAATCGCTTATCTGTTTCCCAGCGTTATGTCCTCAATACTGTGTCCTCTCTTCCTCCATCTTTTTGTAGCCTCTTTTGCACTAGATCGGAGTCCTGATAATGTAAAACTGGAACTTTATTCCTTGGTTTCTGTATTGAGAGGTTTTCACACAATTAAAGAGGTTATTACGGGGTTCAGGGAATTCTCACAGGGGGACTGGCTGGGAGATATTAATTAATTAAAAAATGATATTTAAACCCCAAGAGTATTGCGGGCCTCACTGTCCTCTTTTTCAAGGCTAATTACAGATACTTGTTCCCATGTCCATTTAAATAGGCTTTCATTAATGACGTCTACCGTCATTCCGTTCCACCTCCTTAGTAACTAATTAACCCATTGTGTCTCAGATGGGGTAGATGGGATTCCCTTCAAACAGGAAATTAATAAGGGAAATATTCTCCCAAAAATAAAACCCATACGCATATAGTGTAAAATATATCCGTTATGATATTGTAACGGTTTTATGGACACTCAGACTCGGGAGGTTATGGTAAAAACACAGTTTTATTAATAAAACAAGAAATAAGGTAGCCCATGGGGTCCAGTAGGTACAAATGATACAATACTGACACAGATCAGGCCACAATGATTTACAGTAACCCACACGGGTCCAGTAAGTACAAATGGTACAATACTGACACAGGTCAGGTTAACAGTTCATGTGAATCCAGATGTAGCAGAGGAGCAGAGGAAACTACTATGCCAAGGGATGCCGGCAGGGCCTAGTAGTGCAGAGGTCAGTGGAGACTCTCTATGCAGAGAGTGAACCCAAGATAAGGCAAGCCACAATAGGGGTGGCTGAGTAGGAGGCCACTACTATCCCCAAACAGGGTAGTCAGGAGAGACTAGGCAAGCGGAGACCAATGAAGGCCCTGGACAGGAGACAAGTGGACATAGACCCTAGACAGTCCAATCAGAGGCACCGAACTGTAGGGTTCTGATGGCAACAACAGCGGGACTGCCCGAAATGTATTGACACACGGTACTTCCAAACAGTAACAGTAAAGGTATTTCCCAGACTGCCAGGTGACTAAGCAGCAGTCTATCATGATGTACCGCACACCAGTAACAGAGAAAGTATCACTGTGCCCGTGATTGCTGCCTTTCTTTGTCAGTTACCTGTAGGGGGCTCTCCATTGGCTGTCTGCCTTCACCCCGCCCTGCATTGCCTATTTAGACTGAGCTTGGGCACCCTTTGGTTGCCCTTTCGTGTTGTCTCTATGCTACTCGCACTTACATGGAGTTCCTGCGCTTCTTGGGCCTTGGCTATGTTCCTGCTTGTCTGAGATCGTCTAGTTCCTGCTCACCAGTCACCCTGGTTCCTGTGTCCGTTCCTAATCCAGTTGAGATTGCTGTCTTGTCGCTGTTTCCTGCTGCAGTCCCTGCTGCCATTCCTAATCCGGTTGACCGTCCGGTGTGCTGGTTCCTGTCCTCCTCAAGATGTGTTACTGATCCTGGATTGCCTGCAGTGCGCTAGTTTTCCATAGTCGCTCTGGCGACATTTCTATTCCTCGGTTGTGTCTCCAGTATGCGGGTACTGGTTTGCTCCACAAGGAACCGGCTGCTGTTGCACCATTATAGAGATTGGTTTCTCCAGTACGCGGGTACTGGTTTGCTCCATTACACCAGTTGCTGTTGCACCGGAAGAGAGATTGGTTTTCCCAGTACGCGGGTACTGGTTCGCTCCACTAACACCGGTTGCTGTTGCACCGGAAGAGAGATTGGTTTTCCCAGTACGCGGGTACTGGTTCGCTCCACTAACACCGGTTGCTTTTGCACCGGAAGAGAGATTAGTTTTCCCAGTACACGGGTACTGGTTCGCTCCACTACAACCGGCTGCTGTTGCACCGGTAGATAGTTTGCTTTTCCCCAGTACGCGGATACTGGTTCGCTCCATTAACAACCAGCTGCTGTTGCACCGGTGGTGCTGTTGCAACAGTGGTCTGTTGGTTCCCCAGTACGCGGGTACTTGTTGGCTCCTGTTCTTCTCCCTGGCTATGCCACATTTAATATCTATTTGCCTCCGCATTCATCCTAAGTGACTGGTTGTTCCAACTAGTCAGTCTCTGAGGCTTTAGTGGTTGCCACCCTGCTCTGTGTCTAGGCTGCCTTGCCTGGTATATTGGTAAGGCCAGTAGAACCTACTCCTCTCTTTACCATCTTGGGTTGCCTTACCCGGTATTGGCAAGGCCGGTAAAGCCTCTGTACTTGTTGTCTAAGCCTCAAGGCTGCCTTGCCCGGTATATTGGCAGGGCCGGTAGAGCCTACACTATTTCGTTATACCAGTCTCCAGACTGCCTTGCCCGGTATATTGGCAAGGCCGGTAGAGCCTATCAAATTCCTTGTACCAGTCTCCAGGCTGCCTTGCCCGGTATATTGGCAGAGCCGGTAAAGCCTAATTCTCTTTATTACCATTGCTTATGCGCTAAGTCATTGTAATATATGTGTACGTGTATGTTACCCTATAGGGTTGTCTTAAACTTTTCAATAAAGTTGTGTTTTTACCTAACTCCGTGTCTGAGAGTCTTAAGAAACCGTGACAGAAAGACTGTGACCCTGAAGCGCAACAGCACCAACCTGCAAGGTGTTAGCAAAAGCTCAGACCTGGAATGGACTGCAAGGCAGTGGAGCCTAACCGAGACACCCAGAAACAAAACCAACCTCGGAGGTAGTGGTGGACAGGTCAAGTGTACTGGGGTGCAACCAACAGGTCCAAACACCAAAGTGAAAGGATAACAATAGCGCACAGGTGAGGAGACAGGGTCACAGTAATACAGCGCTGTGGTAGCAGTGCGGGTTTCAAGGCAACCAAAGACTGTCTAGTCAGACAGTAAGTGTGCACAGGAGAGATGCCCTCCAGATGGGACACAGATGGGACTGACAGTAGTACCGGGGTCGGTACACAGAGCAGGAGCGTCAGCCAGGCCGGGTCGGTACACAGAGCAGGAACGTCAGCCAATCCGGGTCGGTACACAGAGCAGGAACGTCAGCCAGGCCGGGTCAGTACACAGAGCAGGAACATCAGACAATCCGGGTCGGTACACAGAGCAGGAACGTCAGCCAGGCCAGGTCGGTACACAGAGCAGGAATGTCAGCCAATCCGGGTCGGTACACAGAGCAGGAACAAAACAGGCAGAGTAGTCAGGCAGTCCGGGTCATACACAGGATTCACACATGAAGTCAGGAACAAGCGCTACCGACTGGAACACCACGAAAGGGCACTCATGAAATGACAGGGCTGAGTATTTCAGGGCTAGAACTGGGCGAAGATAGAACCAACAGCCAATAAAAGACAAGCAGGAAGTAAACCGAACATAGCAATGTTGCCAGAGGAATCATGGGCACCGTGATAGATATCCAGTTTTGTTTATATTGTATAAATACTTTTCTACATATGAAAAATAAATTACATATATTTTAAAACCACTACATGTGTATAAAAATTAAACCCTCTAAAACCCTCCTCTCGTTCGTTTTACTTATACTAAAACCCTTCTATATTTTGTTCCTCATAATAACCTTTAGTTAATGTAATTAAAGCAATCTGATCTATACTCCATTCTTTCCACCTTTCACGTGACATATGTTTGTGACTGTTGTTCCACCGTTCCAGATACATACTATATTTCCAACGTAATCGTCAGCTACTAAGCCTGATGTTAAACTATAAGTTAAAAATCTTCCTAATATGCCCGGTATCTTAGAAACGTGCACAATCACATTACAGAGTAAAATCTTCCATATACGTGTGAACACTTCAATTAAACTTTGAGTCATAATTGTAATCAAATAAGACTAAAAAATGTAGTAATTGTAATCATCAAAATCGCAAGATAATAATGAACCTTTTCTAAGAAGGATGTAGGATAAAAATACGAATAGAAGTAAAATAATATCACCATAAAAATCTAGAAATTGGTATTGAACTTCATTATCAGAAATATATAGAACTGTCACTGTATCGAGGACATAACACTGGGAGACAGATAAGCGATTTATTCATTTTAATCTTGTACGTGTTTAAAGTTAAATGCACAGTATGTTTTAAATGAGAATAAAGACATTGCTTTTAGAACGATCTCTCTTGTTTTTGCGCCCTATCAGGGCGGTTGTGCCATGGTGCGTTCCCTCCTTTCCCCTTCTCACTGACTCACAGATTGTGCACAGTGCCATTGGTGATGACTGCACTGTGCCTGCCCCAAGAGAAAAATAGTCCCACACCCATGCCTTCAGGGGGTAGGGAACAGATGCAGAAGAATGACCTCTTTCTTCTCCTCCACATTTCCCTTCACTGTCTGGGGCAGAGGATGATGTTGCTTCTGTTGCTGCTTCTGCCTCAGAACAAGTGCTGCAACTAGGACCAGGTGTATTGCTGCTGCTGCTGGCAAATTGAACCTTTCCTAGTCCCATATCACTTGTTGACCCCATTCCCACTGTGTCCATGGTAGCCTGTGGCACACTAGCCTGCTCCTTGGCATCCTGCTGCCCTTGCAACTCAGCAGCTGCAGGAAGTAGAGCAGTTGCAAATTTCAAAAGCTAACTGCTGGTGGCAGTGGTGATGCCCATCCTCATCCCTGTCTCCCATCCTTTCTCAGTTTCTGTTAAAAAGGCCATCAATGTCTCTTCCACCCCAACTCCTCCGCCATCATCATCACCAGTCCTTATGTGCTTCTGTTGCTCTATTATAGACATCTCACTGTTGGTTGGAGGAGGTGACTAGAAATGTGACAGAGGGCCTACTAATGTCACATTTGCCATTTCTTTTTTGACCTGAAGGCAGACTGGCAGCACTAGCAGCAGGCACAGGCAGCTGATCTGTGCTCCTGGTGGTGGGGTTATTGCTGTGCTGGTAACAATTCTGCTTTCTTCAGGATCATGTTCCACATGGACAATGCCGTGGGGGGAAGGGGACTCCCAGGGTCAGGGGAATGGTGTGGGGTCCCTTGACTGCTAGGCTGGACGCTCTCAATTGCTTCTCCTACCACTCTCCTAACACTGGTCCTACCAGCTGCTTCACCATCACTGTTACTACTACTACTAACACCAACCACAGCAATTTCAGCACCTTAGTCTTCCTCCTCACAGTCACTATTTATGTGATGATTACCCCATCCTTCACTCCTAATGCTAACAAGCTGTTGGACCTTCTTAGTAGTAGTACTAGCACTAACAGGGCTTTTTGGGGATGGCAGGTGTGACTTAGGGTGCCCTGTTGTCACACTTGTCATCATGTTCTCCTCCCCCTCCTACTGAGTATTACAAGACACACTGGCAGCAGACACAGCACTGGTGGCAGCAGGTTCAGCACTGGCAGCAGGCACAGCACTGGTGGCACTGGCAGCAGACACCGCACATCTGGCAGCAGGCACAGGCAGCTGAACTGTCCTGCTCTCACTACTACCCTTTTCTTCCTCCCATGACATTAATTTCTCCAAGATCCCTAGGGCTGATTTAGGGGGATTGGCCAGCATTGCTTCTGTAGTCCTCACTTCCTCTTCAGACTCAGACTTAGTGGGCACATAAGGGTCCTTCAAGTTCCTCCTTTTATAACTTGTAAACTTTCTCATAGTGATAACAGTCACTATGAGCCTCTCCTGCCACAATTTTGCAAAACAATCACAGCAGAACAGCACAGTACTTCTACCTCAATTTGTAGCTGTTTCTATTGTGTTTCACTTCTTGGAATACATCACGTTTTTATAGCAAAAAGGTGAAAAACACGTTAATCAATAGGCAGAAACTTTCTAGCCATTGGAAAAATGGCAAAGAATTTTGGCCAATGGGCAAAAAATGCAAAAATTTTAATTGCTGTTTTTAAAGCGGATTTTGCAGCGAAACAGCTGACAACAAAGTGGTTTTCGCAGATTTTTCACGGGAACATGGCAGGACCTTTTGCCCACCCCTATCTAAGAGGATCCTTCTGTCTGAAGACTTAAACCACATGGTTTTTATTCCAGTTGGAAGTCCTGTGTTCCAAATGGATTACGAGAAAAGGTTTTAACACTAAGTTCACTTAAATCCTCTTTTTTCTTACATCCCGTGTGGAACACAGGAATCATGGGAATACCACAGCATCCACCATGATTCATTGGAGGGGAAAGAGAAAAAAACACTCCACTGAAACCAGTATTCCAAAGTACTAACTGGTACCTAGGGGTGAGAGAAAAGTGAATACAATTTCCTGCATGACTTTTCACGAAAAACATACAATTTTTAAACATTTTCCAACACAACTTCTTTTGAGGGCTGCACTGAAGAAAAAAGTAACTGAAAGTCAAAGTTGTGAGTCCTACAGCAAGATATGCATTGAAAAATGTGTTAGCATGCAGAGTGCTTTTGTCCTTTGCCCACAACACTAACTTCCTGCTTAAGGGACACTAGCACATATTCATGATGATGTCAAGAGATCAAAAAAAAGTACAACCTACAATGTGGCAGATGTGTATGGTAATGGTGGTGGAGAACTGGGGTGGTGTGATTGAAATCACAATAAAATAAGAACCCTCACAGGTCCTGTAGTATACAGGCAGTATAATACAGACACATGACAGGTTAACAATATAAATGCCCACACAGGTCCAGTACAACCATAAGGTATATAGTAGTTTATACTGACACAGGTCAGGCAGAATATGTTGGATTCCCAGGACAAAGGTATTGCATGGATTAAAGGTCTTCAAGGAGTGTAAACAGTGCCATGTTTTGAGAGTTCTGTGATAGAGCTCTTCCCATATAGAGAGCTTCAGGATGCTTAACGCCCAGGAACAGGCTAGCAGAACAAACGTGAACTGCCGGAGTCCTAACAGGACAAGAGTAATGTAGAACAGTGCCGTAGCAGTAACGGAGACTGACACTTGCACACTGCAGGAGCAGTAAAGGAGACTAGACCAATGACTCACTGCCGTAGCAGTAACGGAGGCAATCACTTGCACTCTACAGGAGCAGAAATGGAGGACACAGCCGTAGCAGTAATGGAGGCAGACACTTATGCTCTGCAGGAACAGTAACGGGGACAAGGTAAAACGGTACACTGCCAGAGCAGTAACGGAGGCAGACACTTGCACTCTGCAGGAGCAGTAAAGGAGGACTAGGCCAATGGCACACTGCCGGAGCAGTAACAGAGGCAGACACTTGCACCCTGCGGGAGCAGTAACGGGGAATAGGCCCAAGGACACACTGCCGTAGCAGTAACGGAACCTGGAGAGTAAGAATGTTGCCAAGGCAACAATAGGCTGTCAGAATAGGAACACCAACCAAGCCAGGTCGAATCACGGAGCAGGAACGTCAGCCAAGCCGGGTTGGTACACAGGAGCAGGAAGGTCAGTCAAGCCGGGTCAGTACACAGGAGCAGGAACGTCAGACAGGCCGGGTCGGTACACGGGAGCAGGCACTGAAAAATAGTCAGGCAATCCGGGTTGGTACACAGGAGCAGGAGAACAGATTCAGAGTAGTCAGACAGGCCAAGTCGGTACACTGGGAATCACTGAGCAGAAAAACTAGCACTGATACAGGAACACCACGAAGGGGCACCGTATGGGTGCAGAAACCCAGTATATAAAGACCATACTGGACAGGACCAACACAGGACAGCCAATAGGAGCACACATAGAGTAAACTGACAGGAAAATAATAACAAGGGGAGCACGGGCATTGTGATAGGCACCCTGCCTGCCTACACAACTATGAGACTGTGTCACTCTTAAAATTATTCAAACAAATACCTAATAATTTTAAAGATGACTCTCCCTTACAGTGGCAATAAGGCACTAATGCTGGCTGCCTGCCTATACCTGATGCTACCTACCTGCCTACACAAAACTAGACACTCTAATATCTCCTGCTTCTTCTCTTTCTCAGCTCCAACAATGCACTAAGAGGAAATGCAGGCTGTCTGGGTGTCGATTGTCTGTGTCATTAGTCCAACCCCATCATGAAACGAAGAAACCAATTGGAATAGAGACAAAGCGGGAAAGTAGCGCATGAAATGGAGAAGCTAACTGGACTAGAGACATGGAGGGAAAGTATAGAGGGAAAGTAATCGAGCATGGGTAGTAGTTGCCGAATGACCCAATTTTCGTCGAATTCCAAATGTCGCCGACCCGAATCGCACAATCCTAATAGTTGTAACATTATTCATACCACAGATAACACTGAAGGGAAGAAGCCATGAAGCTCAGTGGTTCCAGTGAAAATTATTATATTAAGTATACAGAACCCTCAGTGCTCTGTATGCTGTATGACTTGTATAAGTGGTGGTAATAGCATTGCATCTTTTTTCCAGATGGTGGTAATAGCATTGCATCTTTTTTCCAGCTTTTCCGCATAATGTAAATTTGTATCAGGATCCCTGCTTTTCCTGTCCCAGACTGAGAGCTCACTGGAAAGAGAGAACTAGGGTAGTCACTTTCAGAGACAAAAAAATAAAAAAAAATAATAAAAAAGCAAACTGACTCTATGCGTTCTCTATGTAAAAAAATCACCTTAAATATGGTAATTTAAGGTTATTTCAACAGTTGTGATCAGTGGATATTGGCATAATGCTCACTTGATTTTCAGAATTTGTATACTTCTTTTTATACAACAAATGGAAATCTTTGTTCAAACTCAGCAGTCTGAAATAGCCAGTGTGACCCAAAACAAACACCCCTTGCATGCTTATAAAAAATTAATCTCACTATATATTTTTGTGCACAGTTAATAATGTTTCTAATTTGAACAATTGCAATATATGTCATACAAGGCTTCAGCATCTGTGTTTTTTACTGAGCAAGATGACCAATTCCAAATGTCTCAGCTTGACTACATACTTAATTAATGCCCATGGATTAGACCAAAGAAGGAGAACATTTTAATGAATGTTGCCAGCATGATATTATTTTCTGACTACCACCAGCTTTTAGTTTTCTTTGAAAAAAAAAAGGTTAAAAGGTCATTTACTAACATTTTTAAAATGTTCTTACTGCCAAAGAATATTTGTTAACCTCCTGGACACAAAAGGGATTGTCAGTGGATCATGTTGCGGGGCATGTTGTGGGGAACATCTTGGCTTGCAAATGAGGACTACCAAGCATAGGAGAGAGTAAAAATAACAACAGATGTGTTTTTTTACTATGAGATTACTTTACAAACAACTCCTTTTGAAGTTTTTTTTTTTTAAAGATAATAATTTATTGTATACCATATCTGTATATAATATAAGCAGAATTAACAATTAGCTGAGGCTTCTTGTGTAATATGGAATGGAATTTAATTTAATCAAGTAGCATTCAGTCAGAATGACAGTGAAGCTGATGTACAACTAAGAACAGAATGAATTCTGCGTGAAACAAATAGCAGCATGTTTGATACATAAAAATTCATATGTATGAGTCTAGCTCTGACTTCTCTCTGGTAATTGGATGACCACTCACTGTTTGAAAACTATTCACATATAGATAATAAGATAGAAATATCTAAAATATATAATTTATTATCTATATGTGAATAGTTTTCAAGAGGTCAGCACTAGTCTCATACCATACACATTTTTGCCTTATCAAAAATTTGGCTGGATCCTTTTAGAGTTTAAAAGATGCACGACCCTACCATTTTGGAACTTACTGTAGTATAAGACATTTTGTGGGATAGTCTGCAATTAATTTATCCTTGTAATTATTGTAACATAGTAATTTAGGTTGAAAAAAGACTTGCGTCCATCTAGTTCAACCCTTTTCCTATTCCTGTTTACCATCGTTGATCCGAAAGAAGGCAAAAAAAACCCTCAATACAGCAGTTTCAAATTCTGCCTTGAATGGGGGGCAAAAATTCCTTCTTGATTCCAAATGGCAATCAGATTTCTCCTTGGCTCAACAAGCACTAACTAAATATTAATCCCAGTACTAACATACATAGCCCTCTATGTTCTGCTCTTTTAAATCAGTATCCAGGCCCTTTTTAAAGGCATCTAATGTATACGATAGCACCACCTCCTAAGGCAGTGAATTCCATACCTTTATTGTCCTTACTGTAAAGAAACCCTTCCGCTGCTGTAGATGAAATCTCCTTTCCTCAAGTCGGATAATTTCTATCCTGCATTGGAATAGGATCTCTCTTAGGTTGATAGATCTTTTTGTGCTTCTACTTGTGATCATTTCAAAAAAATTCTTATTGATTTGATTGGAGACCTACAATGATAGGTCACCAAAGTATTGTGAAACAGTGCTGTGACTGTGAAGACCCATCCAGCTTTCAAGGGGTTAAATGATGCATTTTAATCCTTGTAAATTTGGGGATTACTTGTATGTATCTCCTTATGGTGCAGTTGGTTTGATCCAAAATTACTCCAGTTCTTAATACATGAGCCTCAGTGTATTGTGTTGCAAGCTAGATTCATTGAAGATCATTAAAACAGAATGAGTAACACTAATGTTACTGATGCATTATTGTGGTTACTGACATGATAAACAAGTCTCAGAGCCTGATGTACAATATTGTATCACTTTGATGATATTCACTCAATGGAAGTAAATGAACATGTTATCATATCAGCTTCACTAAGATAATCATATGCAAGGAAACCCTTTATTAAATGGGTATTATAATATACTTATAGAAATAATTGACTTAACTTGTTTAAGATGAGGACTTACATTCAAATAGCAGTCTGATCTATATGCTTTCTTTCTTTCTTTCTTTCTTTTTCTTTCTTTCTTTCTTTCTTTCTTTCTTTCTTTCTTTCTTTCTTTCTTTCTTTCGTTTACTGATCTACAATGAAGCATTTAGTTCACATAGTCTCAGTGTCAACATCTTAACTTGCATGTAACTTCAATCTTACACCCGCATTCCATTTTGGAGATCAACTAAACTACAACCACATCCATTTCATCATCAGCCTGCCCTTCTTCACTCTCTTTGACATTCTAGCTTTTAACTTTCACCACCTCTAGTTTGCCAGTCTCAATGTTGTAACTCTATCAGTCACTGTACCTGACCTATAATTCTTGCCTTTCTGCTGCTTCATCTCTCAGTTGACAATGTCTAGTTTACCTTAAATTCCTTCCTTATCCCTTGATTCCCCTTTCCCCTAACCAAATAGGTGACTGTCAGTTGTGTGACCATCCAATAGAAGAGCAATGAATATCCAGTCCCTGCCCTGTTTTTGGCTCAACTTCCTCCTTCTGATTATCTAAATCCATTCAGACTGTCATTGGTCATCTTCCTGTTAAATTCTGAGCATATGTTTTTTCCCTCTTTTCTCCTACATCCATCAAACAACAAAGAGTGTCCTGTTCTTGTCCTGTTTGTCCCTGTATTCCAACTACCTGAATCCAGTCAGCCTGCAACTGGTCATCTTCAGGCTCAGTCTTCAGGGTTTTCTTTTCTAACTTCTCCTATTATGAAAAGGAAATGCATGTCAAGTACCTGTCCTGTTTTAGCCTATCTACTGGCTACCTGAATCCAGTCTTGCCATAATTAATCTGCATTTTCAGTTGTCATCATTTTCCCTTTCTCTTCTCTTGTCTAGATTTCATCTCTCTCATATCATCAGTATACAGTCACTCGTTGGTATTCCATCTGCATACATAGTAACATAGTAACATAGTAAATTAGGTTGAAAAAAGACACAAGTCCATCAAGTTCAACCTTCGCTTCATACCTCAGTAACTAAGAATTTTATAGCTTTCCTGCTACCAATTAAATTAGTCTTTATCAGACCTTCCTGATCTGCCTACTGATAAACAGTATAACTCTGTATGTTCCCTTTTGAAAGAAATGTATCTAATCTTCTCTTAAATGTGTCCATTGTATCTGCCATAACTACCTCCCTGGGCAATGAATTCCACAATTTGACAGACCTTACCGTAAAAAAACCCTTCCTCTGCTGAAGTTTAAACCTCCTTTCCTCTAATCTCAAGAGGTGTCCCCTGGTCACCTGAGCAGGCCTTGGAATAAATAGCTCACCGCAGAGATCCTTGTATTGACCTCTCATATACTTGTACAATGTGATAAGGTCTCCTCTTAGTCGTCTTTTCTCTAGAGTAAATAAACCAAGTTTGTTTAGTCGTTCCTCATATGTCAAGTCCTCCATTCCCTTAATTAATTTTGTTGCTCTCCGCTGTACCCTCTCTAGTTCTAGTATATCCTTTTTCAGAACCGGTGCCCAAAATTGCACTGCATACTCAAGGTGAGGTCTTACCAATGATTTGTATAATGGCAAAATAATGTTATCCACTCTTGCTTCAATACCTCTTTTTATGCAAGACAGGACTTTGTTTGCCTTTGCTACTGCTGTTTGACACTGGTCACTGTTTCCAAGTTTGTAGTTGACAAGGATACCCAGGTCTTTTTCTAGCAACGAGTCACCTAAAATTATTCCATTAAGTTTATAAGTAGCCTTGGGATTGTTTACTCCCAAATGCATGACTTTACACTTCCCCACATTAAACTTCATATTCCACATGTTTGCCCAATCTGACATTGTATGTAAGTCCCTCTGTAGAGAGAAAATATCCTGTTCTGAATTAATGACTTTGCATAATTTAGTATCATCTGCAAATATTGATATTTTGCTTTCTATATCTATTTCCAGGTCATTTATAAACATGTTAAAAAGCAGCGGACCCAATACTGAACCCTGAGGTACTCCACTCTCCACTTTAACTATACTGGAGAATTTTCCATTTACAACCACACACTGTTCCCTATCCTTCAACCAGTTTTGTATCCAATTGCAAAGGTTATCTCCTAGCCCCAATTTCCTTATTTTATACACCAGCCTTCTGTGTGGTACTGTATCAAATGCCTTTGCAAAGTCTAGATATACTACATCTACTGCCTTGCCATTGTCAAGGTTGCTGCTTACCTCCTCATAGAAGCTGAAAAGATTAGTTTGGCATGACCTATTCTTCATAAAACCATGTTGATTCGTGCTAATGATCTTATTTTTTTGTGTTGTAATCCTGAATATAGTCCCTTATTATGCCTTCTAATAGTTTTCCCACTACAGAAGTCAAACTCACTGGTCTATAATTCCCAGGTTCTGTTTTAGTTCCCTTCTTAAATAGAGGCACTATGTTAGCTCTTCGCCAATCCTGTGGCACTGAGCCTGTGGTAATAGAATCTTTAAAGAGTAAATATAGGGGTTTTGCTAACACTGCACTGAGTTCCTGAAGAACCCTTGGATGTATACCATCAGGACCCGGTGCTTTGTCGGTCTTAATTTTGTTCAGTCTTCCCATGACATCTCCTTGAGTTAACCCAATATCTATTAATTGTATTGTTTTATTTGATACTTGCGGAGGCTCTTCTACCATTCCTTGCTCCCTTGTATATACTGATGCAAAGAAAGTGTTTAAAACATCAGCCTTTTCCTTATCCTCACTAACCAACTCACCCATCTCATTTTTGAATGGTCCAATGCACTCCCTCTTAAGTTTTTTGCTATTTATATATTTAAAAAACTTTTTTGGATTAGTCTTGCTTTCCCTTGCAATTCGAGTTTCATTATCTATTTTTGCTACCCTAATTGCCTTTTTGCAATCTTTGTTGCTCTCCCTGTATTTTAAGAAAGATTGTTCAGTTCCTTCTGACTTAAATAATTTGAATGCTTTTTTTTTCCTTGCCATTTCCTTCTTTACATGTGCAGTTAACCACATTGGCTGTGACTTACTTCTTTTGCACTTGTTCCCCATTGGTATATACAGTTGGGTACATTTCTGCAACCTAAATTTGAATTCTGACCATTTTTCCTCAGTATTTTTGCCTTTAAATAACATATCCCAGTCTATGTGTTGCATTGAGGCCCTTAACAATTTGAAGTTTGCTTTTTTAAAATTAAGAGTTTTGGTTGAACCTATACATTTTTGCTTTGCCAGACAGATCTCAAATGTAACCATGTTGTGATCACTGTTTCCCAAATGTTCTCTTACCTTAATATTGGATACCATTTCTGTGTTATTAGTGATCACTAGGTCCAATACATTGTTATTTCTTGTCGGCGCTCCCACCATTTGTGACATGTAGCTTTCATGAAGCGTGTTCAAAAACCTGCTACCCTTAGCACTCTGACAGGTCTCATTTTTCCAGTTGATATCTGGATAATTAAAATCTCCCATAATTATAGTATGCCCAAACTGGGCAGCTTTCCTCATTTGCAATAGCAGTTGGGCCTCATCATTGTCATCGATATTTGGTGGTTTGTAGCATATGCCCACCAACAACTTTTTTTTACCATTCACACCACATTTAGTCTCGATTTCTACCCACATGGACTCCACAGTTTGGCCAGTTTCCTCACTAATATCACCTCGCAAAACTGGATTTAGCTCTGTTTTCAAATATAAACACACACCTCCACCTTTTCTATTAATTCTGTCTCATACCAATTCTTCCATCAGGCATCTGTCCAGCCTCTTCACTTTGATTTATGAATTCCTTTTAAGGACAAAGGAACTAGTAAGGTCATGGTTCTACAGATGATTCCGCAAACTAGGTGGGGTTCTCCTGCGAGTTGAAGGATGACTAACTGAATCAATGGGGGTTATGCACTAAGGCGCTATATACAGGTGATAAAGCAGAGATGACTTCTCTAGTGATATCACTTCTCCAGAGTTGGATAAATCTTAGTGAATAGGCTCCATAGAATAACATAGGAACTGGAGAAATGATATCACTGGAGAAGTTATCTGCACATTATCACTTCTTTATCACACTTTTAACACCCAAGAGAGCTTAAGGTAGCATTAGCAATAGTATTTAAATAGTAACATATGTGTGTAGTAGGGAGAGCAGCAAAAAGGAAAAAAGTATATCTTGGTTACATATACAAAGTTAAAAAAAAAGTCTGCACATCAAATCCTGACATATACCAATAACCTGTGACTTATAATAGTTAATAAATGAGGTTTAGTTACATGTTTCTGGCCAAAACTTGATAAGCTTGCCTGCATCTGAAGGTTGAATTTAATGGATGTATTTTTCTAAGCAAAACTACTGTGTGACATTTTCACTAGGATATGACATGCACATTTTCATACACAAAGATGAAATAAGGCAACACATAAGCTGAGATAATTTGCAACTTGAATCTATTTGCTCTTGTAGAAATCTGAAGTGTATTTATTTTCTCGCATATATATATTGCAAGTAATAAATTTACTCTGAGAGGTGATATTATTGCAAATCCTGACATGGATTTTTTCCAAAATGCCATTGATATAAATAAAAAGCAATGCAAAAGCATTTTTTCAGCTAAACTCAACCACCACCATGAGAATGATTTGGCAGATTGTATGTATTAGGTCAGGATGAAGTCATTTTAGTGACATAGGGTTACTTTATTTGTGCCACCATAGGGCACAAATAAACATTCCCAAACTTCCCATAGATTTAAAGGTATAGTAATGTCTTAATTATATAAAAAGTAATATTGTAGACCATAAAATAAGAAATCTATCGATGCAATTCCTTTCTCTCAAAACTTTATGGTTTGAGAGATAGAACGTTCTAAAGTTCCCCCCTCCCCTTCTACTGATGTCAGCTGTAAGCTGACAGCAGGAGTTCCTGGTCTGGGGACCAATAGGTGGCTCTTCAGCAGAGCCGTAATAGCGCAATTTAGAAAGAAATACTTCATTGGAATGGTCTACAAAGTGTGCTTGGTTTGCAAGCACACTTTTTAGACCATTCCAAAGAAGTATTTATTTTTAAATTGCACTATAAAGACTCTGCTGGAGAGTCTCCTTGTGTCGGCCGACAACGATCTCCTTCTGTCAGCTTTACAGCCGACGTCAGGAAGGGGGGAACTTCAGAAAGGTTTGACAGATAGGAACTGCATTGATGGATTTCTTATTTTATGGTCTACAATATTACTTTAAGACATGACTATACCTTTAAATATTTGATTACACCCTTGTAAGCATTGGAGATCTCTGTATCATGCTATGGCTTAAACTACCCATGTAAATCAACATAAATATACATTTTTTCCAGTATGGTGCAGTTGGTTTGGTCCAGAATTCTTCCACTTCTGTTTCTGGATTTGACCTTATACATAGTTGATTTACTGTCTAGGCCCTTGGTGGCCAACCTGGGATTCACCAGCTGTTATTAGAGTACACTTCCTGTCATCCTCAGAGAGTGATGGAAGTTGTAGTGCAACAGCAGATGATAATATAGGTTTCCCAGCCTTGGGCTAAACACGGCTACCAGTACATCAGTGTGCTTATACACTACTAAGAAAAGTGAAGTAAATCTGGGATAAACCAACTGTACCATTTATATGGGTTGCATTTACATCTCAAGGGCCTTTGTGCAATTCAAACATAGCTCCTTTAGTCCCACCTATAGTCACACCCCATTACTCACATGGCTCATCCCCCAGCCATATCCAGTGCTCCCTGGCACTGTAAACTTCCCTAGTCTTTAACATACAAGAACGGAATAAACTCTTTTTTATTATTATTATTATTATTATTATTGTTATGTAATGTGATATGATGCTTTGCTGATCACTAGTATAAAAGAACTGCTGGACCACTGATCTCATGAAATGAAGAATAGCTGTAACGGTCTCATGAAGTGTCACAGATTGCACTGTGAACCGTTTTTCTGTCATGCGCATATGTGCGGCCCCCATAAAGAGAAATGACCTTTATATGCATCAAGTCAAAACTGGAGTTAAGTAACAATGATAAGTCCCCAATGTTTTCAGCTTGATTTTGTACTGCAGCTGTTATTAACCCTTTGAGTGCCAGAGAGGTGTGCAACACATTGCAGAGCAATGCGTTTCATTCCCTTCTGGCACTCAAAGGGTTAAAGTGAGTCAACCTCCTTTTTGACTTTACATATTCTACAATTACATAATTAATATGTAAAATCAAATTGTCAATAGCATTTCTTACCAACTTTTTTGTACTTTCATAAACCTGTCAGTGAGCTCCCTGAATATCTGGTCTAGAGACTGGCTTTTCAATGACATTGAAACCTGGGATAGTAATTCAATGTAACACTATGCCTGTAGTACTGTGTAGCATGTATGTATCATTTTATAGGCTGAAGGCAGGTTTTTTGCTTCAGGAATAGTGTTACAATGTATCACTACCCCTGATTGCGCATTGCCTGACATAAAACTGTTCGGAACCAACCAGATATTGAGGGAGCTCACTGTCAAGGTCATAAACGTTTTAAAAAATATGAGAAGATAAAAAAATAATAAAATGTATAGGCAAGTAAAGTAAAAAGGAGGTTGACTGTCGCTTCAAACATTGAGTGACAAATCTACATGTAATGCTGATTCAGTAATCCTCCATTTTACACTTGGATGTTGACCTTTGGAAAGTACTCTATTAACAAGACAGAGATTTGAACATCATGATTTAAATGAGCCCCACTATTACCATTTTAATAAAATGTAAGTATTGTTGTCCAGTCATACCCTTCCCTTCCACCTAAACAACACAAATGCCACAATGATGAGTTTAATGTCACCCATTTAGAGAGGTAATGTGTTGAAACAAGGTTTTCACACAGGCATCTATCTCCACATGTAATAGAACTAAAGTCCAGAATGAAGAAACTTTACTGCAGTAAACTTGCACTAAGGCAGGTCTGAACACTGGCCTATGAGGCCTTTCACACAAGCAGCACTGGAAGTTGCTATCCCCATCTCAGCCTATAATGAATGGTCGATTCACATGGGCACCAACCAAGTCATCAGAAATGTCTTTCCTGTATCCAGTTGTCAGTAGAATGCAGAAGAAAGGTGAGTGTTGATACATCAGCAACAGAAATGTTGCACAGGGTTGTAAAAGTGCTGTTCCCTGTAGGAAAGAGACCTAAAGACGTTGAAAGTTACCTGACATCTACTGGAAAAGAGTTCCCATGGTTTAAAAAAAAAAAGCTGCAATACTCTCAGTGTTCTGTGTGAACATCACTGTGTCTACATGGGGCTACAGTGCAGAGGATGAAGATCTATTTTTCTCTTCCAGCAGAACTGAATTACACCACCTAGCCCTGCAGATCATTGAGATCTGATTGAGGAACAAGGAGAGTTTTATTGACTTCAATACCCATACTTATCAGTTAATTTCTTGCAGTTTTATAATTTTTGATTGTTGTCTTTTGAACCCATTGTATGCTAGAAATATATGCAACACATTACAAAGTAATGCATTGGAGCTATCTCTAACCTGTCACTTTTTACAAGTAAATAATGCATTATAACTTATTTATATAATATATTCATATGCAATTTAATGTGATTTCAGTTAAATATAAAAAAGCATAATTTATGATATAAAAGTTAAGAATTTTTAAAACTATGCTTTGTCTTTTTGGCAGATTTCTTATTTTTAAAGCTAACCCATTTAAATAGTAATATTTCATTATGACTGAACATCTGAATCTTTCATCACACAGCATTGCAAATAACAGTTCCTGATAATATATTTAAGCCTTAATTTGGTGTTTGGAGACTGTTCCTGAAGGGTTTACAAAAAGGACCGTGAAAAGTCCTGCAGGATATCAATGTACTGGTGTAGATTGTAGTTGACACTGTGTTTCTAGTTTCGTGCTGGGCCATTAGGCATGACTATATGACCTTGGGAATATGGGCTTGTAGTTGGACGAGATGGCACATTGAGTGGCTGGCAAAAATTTCAGATCCAGCTTATTTCTGTAAGGTGGTAATGGTAATTGATTGCTTGACACATCTAAGTCAGGGCTCTGTTTTTCACAGCTGGGATTGCTGTTCTTTAATAAATGGATGTCTTCTTAAAGGAGCAGTAAAGTTTTTTATGAAAAAATATATATTGCAGGGATTTTCCTATTGAGTAAAATAAGGGTGCTCCCACTGCCTAGAGATTTATATTTCCAGAGTTATTACAGTTTAAACTCATGTTTTTTTACATTAGCAGTGTCCTCTAGTGGTCAAATTCTAATTAAACTTCCTGTTAGATTCTAATGGAGGGGAAAGTCAGAAAAGTCAGAAACATACAGTTCTCCATAGAATGTGATAGAAACTGCCTGTCACTTCCTGTCAGATAAAACTATCAGGAAGTAAACACAGTAAATTCACTTCCTGATTATTTAAACTGCTATAAATTTTGAATAAAACACCTGACAGCGATGGGAGTGACCTTGTTTTATTCAGCAGGAAATGCTCTATACAATATGTGTTTTCATAAAAAAAAGTTTACTGCTCCTTTAAAGAATCATCTTTCTTTTAATATTTTCCTTTTTCTTTTTTGTGACCTTGTACAAATATATGTTGAGGCTAATTTCTAAAACGTATGCAATTTTTTTTCTCCACTGAAATGCCATGTATGTCTTTAATGGTGATTTGCACCTGTATGGGCAACTTAAATAGAAACTAAATGGCACAGAGATATTGGATGTATGCATTTTTTATGACTGATGTCAATGATAGAAAGTCAACAGAGCCATATATCAAAACAGTTTTTAACTGAAGAGCTAAAGTTATGCTTATATGTTTTATCACATTTCAACATGTACCATCTTGATAATTGTTTGAAATGTTCTTCCAAAATAGAGTTGTGTCATTGGTCCATACAGTACATAATTGTGTCTAAAAAATAAAACATTTTATTGATCAACAAAATCAAGTTTTATTTACAATAAAACCATTTAGACTGTTATCGCCTTGTGGCAGGGACCTCTCTCCTATTGTTTCTATGACTATGTAGTGTCATATAAATATATATATATTCATACATACATGCATAAAATAATACTTTTATACTGAGGATAACTCATTTCAAAACAGTTTACAATAACACATTTGGAACTAGGTGGTGCCAGCACTGATTGAACCTAAACTGCTGCAAATGCCAAACTAGCACCACTTGATTAATGCTCCTGAAAATGTTTTAATTGCACCTGTGTGCCACAATTCATACTTTTCTTTTGCCTGAAAGGGAGAATAAATGTTTCACAAAAAAGCAGCTCCGGTTAATCTTCATAGTATTTGGGCCATGGAGAGTGTTATTTCAATACTGTCAGAGTTGTAGTTTAAGAGTAATTGAATGATAATGTATTCCCCTCCTGCCCCTTTTACTGATGTAACACTGCTCATCTCAGAGCAGCAAGACTGTCCAAATGGATTGCAGAGAGGGACAATCTTCAGTGAGCATAGGGGGGCAGGGTTTTCCTTATGCTCACGGGTAAGAAGACTGTCCCTTGCTGTGAGCTGCCCGATCCCAGGACCAGATTCCACATGTGAGGGGAGGAGGCTTACACTAGGTAAAAGGGGTTGTCACAGGCGAGGTCTATTGGCCCGGCTGAGACAGTAGGGAGAGTGGGAGTTAGAGGGTAAACATCACCAGATCCCTGGTTGCCTGTACTATTCCCAGAAACCACCAAATTAGCCCCTGAAATCCGTCCTGCAATATCACCCCAGTACTATAATTTGCTGCAACCACCAAGACTTTATATCCGGGAGTATACACAATAACACAGAATTACAGTATAAACGCAATTACCTTAATAATCATACATATAGAATGAACCCTTTATTAATATGTTCTACCTGAACTTTCTTCACAGTAGTAAGTTCATATTAGAGAACAAAGATGAGAGTTCATTATCTGAACATTTAATCTGAAAAAACGTTTCACAGTGCTGTATATAAAAATACAGAAATAAAGGACATACAGAAATAAAGATTGCAATTTGGCAAAATTGTCCATAAAATAAAATGGGAGAAACACAAGAAATCCCTACATACAATTACCGATATATAAGAGTCCTTGTGGGAACCTCAGATAGTAAAAGTTCTCCTTCCAATTGTCCAGTTCTCTCCTTTTTTAGCCCCCCAAAAATTGGGTGCAATTTTAAAACTCTTTATTCCTGAGGAAGGAGCGATTCGCTCCAAAACGCATTGAATTATCTGTATTGAAGCGAGGAGATTTTATCGCAAACTTCATCCCAAGCCCCTGAGGAAAAACATTGTACACCTTGGAATCCTATACTCCATCCATTGGTCTAACTGAACAAGACTGGAGGCTGAACTGTGGGTGAACATGGCAGTGGAATCACAGAGATACCTGTTGTTAACTGATGCACTTTATCACAGGAAGAAATCTGGTGAGTGGACAACAATAACAACCAGAGCCGGCCCTTAGATGGGTCCAGGTGGGTCCATGGACAGGGCAATTTGCAGCACCAAGGCATGCTATTTTGTACGCAGTATCTCTCCATGTAGAGCAAGCCAGGGTTTTCTTCCTCTGTTCGGAGGCCAGTGCAATTTTAAAACTGGCGCCCAGACTGACCAAGAAAATCCCAGCATGCACCACGCGGTGTCTCCGCATGTCACACAGTTCCATCTGTCATCAGTGCGGGGCAGTGGGGAAACAGTAAAAAGCAAGAGGAAGAGTCAGAAGGAGAAGAGAGAGAGCGAAGGAGAAAAGAAACAGGCAAGGGGAGGGAGGAAGAGAAAGACAAGCAGAGAAGAGAGAGCCAGGGAGAAGAGAGACAGCGAAGGAGAAGAGAAACAGGCAAGGGTGGGAGAAAGAGGTGCAAGGGGAGAAAAGAGGGGAAAAAAGAGGCACAAGGGGTGAAAAGAGGGGAAAGAAGAGGCACGAGGGGTGAAAAAAGATGCACAATGGGTGAAAAGAGGGAAAAAGGCAGAAGGGGTGAAAAGAGGAGAAAAAGGAGGCTCAAGGGGTAAAAAAAGAGGCACAAGGGGTGAAACAGAGGGGAAAAAAGGCACAAGGGGTGAAAAGGGGAAAATGGAGGCACAAGGGGCTTCTGACATCAGAATGACTATTAGCTGCCAATAATGAATATTACTCTCTTATTGAAGTGCATTGCATGTTCTGTGGAACTGCATATTAAATGTAAACAGTAAATGAGAGTCTTTTCATGTCTTGTCACGTACCCTTCCAATTTCTGCTTGATGCATTTTGGGAGTTACACAAAGCAAAGTGTTGGAGTGCCATCAACCCTTTGAGTGTCAGAGGGGTACGTAACACATTGCACAGCCCTCTGGTGCTCAAAGGGTTAATTCAGTGGGAATTTGGGGGAATTTTTGTCTGCTGTGGAGCAGGTGTTTTGCTCTGGGACTAATCCTTTTTCTGTGCACGTTCCTAAGATAATGGTCATTTCACTCTTTGAGTGCCAATCAAGGTATGTGCATTACACAGTAATGAATGGCACACCCCTCTAGAATGCAAATGGTTAAAATAATACTACTGTATCTGCCTACTTCTTTTTCCTTCTTTTGAAAATGTTTCAATAAACATTTATTGATAAAAATTAATGTTTGTTCTGAATTTACATATGTATATTAAAAGTCAGAGATGCTCAAACAGAAATGAACCTGCAATACAAATTTGCAGGCTCTATAGGAAAGGTGTCCTACCCAGGGTGCAATCTCTTTTAGCCGACTATTGCCTTTCACAGAAAGAAAATATCCTAGCATTATAGCATTCCAACCACAAAATCCCAGGCAATTCCTCTCTGAAAAAGAGAAGCAGTCAGCCACAGACTTACATTTCAACCTTGTTGGGCCTCATCAATGAGGTGTCACTAATCTCTCTAGGCACTGTGAGCAAGGGGTCCAATGCTGGATTCCCCCTATTACCCTTGAGGTGACTAATCCCTAGGGTAATTTGCATATGTATATTAAAAGTCAGAGATGCTTAACTAGGAATTTGAGCATCTCTGACTTTTCAGAGAGGAATTGCCTGTTATGGCAGGACCAGTATGATATGCATTAGGATATTTTCTCTCTGTGAAAGGCACTAGTGGACTAAAAGAGACTGTACCCTGGGCGGGATACTATTCCTATAGAACCTGCAAATTTGTGTTGCAGGCTCATTCCTAATTGAGAGTCTCTGACTTCCACTTTCCATAATCAAACTGCTCTTGGGATTTGTCACCTCAAGGGTAATAGGGGAATCCAACACTGGACCCCTTGCTCAAAGTGCTTAGAGAGATTAGCTACACCTCACTGATGAAGCCTAGCAAGGCTGAAATGTATGTCTGGGGTTGGTTGTTTTTTTTGTTCAGAGAGGAATTGCCAGCAATTTCATGGCTGGACTGCTGTTATGGGAGGACCAGTCTGAATGGTAGAATACCGTTCCTATAGAGCCTGCAAATTTGTATTGCAGGCTTGTTCCTAGTTGAACATCTCTGACTTCCACTTTTCATATGTAAATTACTCTAGGGATTTGTTTTCTCAAGGGTAATAGGGGAATCCAGCACTGGACCCCTTGCTCACAATGACTAGAAAGATCTGCTACACCTCACTGACGAGGCCCAGCAAGGCCGAAAGGCATCTCTTTCAGCATTTACCATTAATGTGAGGAGCATTAGGGACCAGTACAGGCGACAGGGAATACTAACCTTTCTCTCTTCCCAGGAAAGCGATATTTAAATGTTGCAGGAATGTGCTTACCTTTCTCTCAATCCTACAGGCATCTCATGCGGCAATGGCCCCATGGCCCCTCGTACTGGTCGGGTGGGGGCAGCTCTGAGTCTGCAGGTGTAGCCATTTTGATCAGAGGGGGGCGTTTCGCATTTGATTCTTTCCAGGAGCTAGTCTGCGGCAGACTTCTTGTCGTAGATGGCTCCTGGGCAGGTGAGCCTGTGCGGCTCATCAACATGTACACCTCCCCAAAGAGAAATGAGCGACTGGAGCTTTTCCAGTGCCTGCGGACCCAGCTCGCTACCACCCGGGCAGTGGTGATGGGTGGGGATTTTAATTGCCCAATTGAGGAGGATGGGTGCAGCTCTTGCCATAATGCAAAGCTGGGCAAAACATCCAGGTTACTGATAGAGATGGTCAGGGAAGCATCCTTGCGGGATGCGGTGGGCTCCATTGGGGCGGGCTCCGTTAATTATACTTGGAGCCACCCTGATGGCTCAATGCGTTCTTGGATTTACTTCCTGATCACCTCCAGAACAGTAGAGCACAAGTGGCGCTCTATGGTCCCCTGCTCTGACCACAGGGCCATTCACTTCCAAGGGGCCCTGGGCAAAGGGTTTCCTCCCGGTCCAGGCTCCTGGAAGTTGAACTGTGCCCTGCTGGAAAGAGAGGAGATTGTAGAGGAGCTGCGGGGTGCTTATAAAATGTGGAAACTGGATAAAGTGTACTTCCCCACCGTGGTCCAGTGGTGAGAGTTTATGAAAGTTAAAAATTCAGCAGTTTCTTTCAGGCGAAAGGCAGATGCCAGGAGTCTGAGAGAAGGAGTTAACTCAGGAGACTTCAAAAGAAACTGCATTCCCTGCAGGACCTCCAACTCTGTGGCTGGGATGTGAGAAAGGAGCTGGATGAGACCAAAGAGGGCCTGAAAAGGCACTTTGAGGAGGAGTCCAGACGCATTATCTTCCGTTCCAAAGTGGAGTACCTGGAGAAGGGTGAGAAATGTATCTTTTTCTTTTTCAGGAAGCTCCTCTCTGCACACACTCCCCTGATAGAACTGAGGGATAGAGATGGCAGAATCCAAGAGGGGAAGGAAGGGGTCATGAAAGTGGTCACAGGCTTCTACAGAGATCTCTACTCCCCCAAAGACACAGACACAGACCAAGCTGATAAGTTCCTGTCAGGTATCACTAACTCTGTTGATCCCGCAGGTGGAGCAGCTATGGACTCCCCTATGGCATTGGAGGAGCTGTGCTCTGCTGCCAGATCCTTCAAGTTGGGCAGGGCCCCGGGCTGTGATGGTCTCCCAGCTGAATTTTATATAAATCTGTGGGACCTCATAGGCCCGGACCTGCTTGAACTATACGAGGAGATGGTGGCGGAGGGCAGAATGCCTCCGACGCTAAGGGAGGGGATGATCACAATCTTGTATACACAGAAGGGGGAGAGATGCGACCTTAAAAATTGGTGGCCATTCTCTCTCCTGAATGTGGACTACAAGATCCTTGCCAAGGTACTAGCCAACAGGCTAAAGAGGGTCATTGGTCAGATTGTTCACCCAGACCTAACCTGCGGCATTCCCGGTTGCAGAATAACAGATAACCTTGCCCTAATCAGAGACACGGTCCACTATATCAGAGACCACCGTATAAAGGCAGCCCTGGTCAGCCTTGATCAGGAGAAGGCCTTTGACCGTGTCTCTCATGAATTCATGGGCAGGGCACTGTGCAGATTTGGGGTGGGAGAAATGTTCTGTTCATATGTTAACCTAATGTACCTTGACATTTCAGTACGGTGCTGGTGAACGGCTGGAAGACTGACCCCTTTCCAGTGCTTTCTGGGGTCAGAAAAGGTTGCCCTCTCTCACCTCTCCTTTTTGTCTGTTGTATAGAGCTCTTCGCTGAATGCATCACATGGAATCCAGAAATCAGGGGGATCACTGCACCAATACGTGGTAGACAAGAGGCAAAGTGCTCGCTGTACGTGGACGATGTAACCATCTTCTGCGTTGACCAGCAATCAGTGAAAGAGCTCGTCCAGACATGCAAGGACTTTGGCAAAGCTTCGGGTGCAAAGGTCAACTGCGGGAAGTCAGAGACCATGATCTTCGGGGAGTGGCGCCTGTTTTCTGACCCCTTCCCTTTCCCCATCAGGACAGGCCTCATCAAAATCCTGGGGGTCTGGTTCGGCGGAAAAGGCACGGCGCTGAAGTGTTGGGATGAAAGACTAGCAAAAGTCAGACAGAAATGTGGACTATTGAGCCTCAGGGACCTCACCATAGAGGGAAAAATACTTGTACTGCAGAATGAGATCCTTCCAGTTCTGCAGTATATGGCCGAAGCTTGGCCACCCTTGGCAACAATTTGCAGAGCCATCACAAGGGCAGAGTTTCACTTCATCTAGGGCTCCAAAATGGACAGAATGAAGCATGCAGGTATGTACAAGGAGCCCCACAAAGGAGGAAAGGGGGTGCCAGACATCCCCGCCATGTTGCGGGCCTTCTTTGTGTGCAACTGTGTGCAGAGGACTTTAAGAGAGAGCGACCAGGGATCTTCCAGTAATGCCATGTCCCGTTTCTTATTGCTTCTTCTTTGGGGGGGAATTGGTTGGGAGAGGTGGGACAGCTCCATCCCTTACAACTGGACTACCCCCTGGTTCTACTAGGATGTTGGTAGATTTGTGAGGGAGAACCAACTGGAGGGTGTTAAACCAGAACTGTGGACCCCAAAGGTCATATATAAGCTCATCAGAGCAAAATACATTATAGAGACAATTTCAGGACTCCCAGTTGCCACTTCCAAGATGGTATGACTGACTCGCCAACAGACACAAGGACACTGCATGGATGGCCATTCAGGGGGGGTCTGTCTCTCAGGTCATTCATGCATGAAAGGTACCTATGCAGGTATAGACACTGCCCTAGAGGATGCATGGCAGAAGAAACTGCCCTGCATGTTTTTGGCAGTGCCCCTTTGCCCAAGCTCTATTGGATGACCTGGAAAATGAACTCAAAGACTCTGTTCCAAAGAGACACTTGTCGTACCACTCGGTACTGTATGGATTATTTACAGGGACACACTCGTATGGTGCTATCCAGGAAGCCTGGCGCATCATGTGCTGTGTCAAAGACGTTCTGTGGTTTGCAAGGAATCGTCTGGTGCTGAGGAGAGTACAGATGACAACACAGGACTGTTGCAGACTGATCCACAGTCTGTTAAGAGACTATAACATCTTGGACAGCCCTGAAGAGGAGGACTAGCATCCGCTCCAATGGCTCAATATCACTGTCACCTCCCCTTGGCCCCCTGACCCACCCTGACCCATTCCCCATATCCCACCCCCCACACACACACCCAATCCCCCAGGCGAATGCCCACAGAGACTTTAATACAGTGAAATAAAGTACAAGTGTTGAGTTCAAGGGATAGTAATACTTCGTTTTAACTTTATTTTATTTTGTAGGCATTAAAAAAACATGAAGAATGATATGTCTTATCTCTCAAACCTTTATGGTTTTTGAGATATTCACAAGCAAAGTTTCCCCCTCCCGCCCCTTTTACCTAGTGTAAGCCATCTCTTCTCATATGTGAATCTGGTTGTAAGACCAGACAGATAACAGAAGGGGACACTCTTATTCCTATGAAAACAATGAAATCACTGCTTTTCAGGTTTTTCCCTTATCTTAATTGAAGATTGTCCCTCTCTGCAGTCTACCTGGGCACCTCCCTTCTGCTGTGGCTGAACAGTGTGACATCAGTAAAAGGGGCGGGAGGGGGACACTTTGTCATTGAATTACTTTGGAACTACAACTCTGACAGAATTGAAATAACACTCTCCAAAGTCCAAATACTATGATGATTAATTAGAGCTGCTTTTATTATGAAACATTACTTTCCCTTTCAAGAAAGTGATGATACAATAAAGGTCAAATGTACCTGTGTGCTGCCAAAGTGCACTGTGTTGCAGGTATTAAAAATGTTTTTGTTTTACATGTATGAATGCACTCTGTATTGGAAAGCATTACTGTACAAAGAAATGTATTGTATCAAAGAGTTAATATAATTAAGATTTAAACAAGCATAGCATTCATTCTGAAGAACCAAATGGAGTGTATATTGTAAAGAGGTGTGTGTGTTCCCCATTGTTTTGTGTAGAAGGAATCTGCTGTTAGATGGTAACATTTAGACTGCAGATTATCATTTCTAAATAGTTTTCACTGCTCCAGCCAAGGGGATAAAAATACGAGTACAATAAAAATGCAAAGCTTTGAGACTGAGAGAGTGGTAGAGGGGAATATTAAATGTGACAGACAGCACTGGAAAGAAAGATTAATGTTAAAACAAAAGGAGGACATTTGTGAGGTCTGGAAATATAGCAATTATTCCAACCTTGCCACACTAGTAGGCACAGTAAGAGCAAAACCAAACAAATACATAGTTTGGTAAAATTAAGGCATTATGGGCCGTATTCAGGAAGCTAGATAAGAGCCATTCTCGGGCAAATCAATTGCACCATAGAGGCATAACAAATTCCTATATCTAAATGAGGTGTTCAGGCCCTTGAATATTAGAGAGATTTCTAATCCCAAACTGCCCCATGTCCTGAATACAGTACAAACATGTTTATTTCTCACTAGAAAAGAAGGTTCTAATAGCCATACACACAAGATAATAATGGATAAAATCTGCACCAGAGGGCTCAAAGAAATATTGCCAAAATCCCCAATGATCTTAATACTTTGAATGATAGAGAGGTCCCCCTAGCATTCATGGGGTAAACACACACACACACACACACACACACACATATATATATATATATATATATATATATATATATATATATTTATATTTTTTTTTTTTGAAGAAGAAGCAAATTATATATATATATGTACGTATCTGTATGTATATGTATGTATATAAATGTGCCCCTTATAGTGCATCTAGTTTAGCCATATGGCTCTCATTGAATTGTAGGTAATTTTGAGTCAGACAATAAACTGGAGTGAATAGATTGGAAATAGGCTTATCTATAGACATTTTAATAATTTAAAGATTATAGCAAACTTGAGAAAGGAATGAAGCAGGGAAACAGTGAACTGCAAGTGTAGAATGCAGATGTTGAGAAGACGTGCAGAAGGAAGGTCATGAGAGAGAAGAACTGTAAGTATTGTAACAAAATGGACAATATGCACAGAGACCTTTGAAGTCTGCACTGTAGGGAACAAATGAAAAATAAGAAAATCCCAATGCATTGAAGACCTTTCTATCAATGCATTGAAGACCTCTCTAGCATTCAAAGGGTTAAAATACCCATATAATTCAATGGGAGTATTTATTTGTTACTTACACTATAAATTGCCCACTTTTGTTTTTGTACATATGGTCCTAAGTGGTTCAATGCTCAGTGGAGATACATGCTTGTGGTTTGTCTTCCCCTTAGCATCACTGATGTATGATAGTACACATGGCTACCTTCAAAAGGTTATATTACCAAAATAAGGCTTAATAAGACAATTAAGCAAAACAAAAAGTGTGCCATTTATTTAATGGGCTTCTAAACTTCTTGGATACTAGCTGGCTCTCCAGTACATTGCTTTTTTAGAATTAAGCATTAATACATGAATTTTTGTTTCCTATACATATTCCTATCTGAACCTTACAAAAAAGGATGGAATGTGTCTGTGAGAGTTTTTACCCTGGGCCCTTTCTAATCCCATAACACCCAGGGCTGGATTAAACTGTAGTAATCTCATAGCACATCAGATTCTGAAATGAGCCTCATTCTAGTTGGTCACATTCACTGTCCAGAGTTTTGGGCATGGTAAAATAGACGCATATGTCTTGCACCAGAGATCCACTAAAGAGGGGAGCTGCTCTAAGATTAGATAAACTCTCAGTGAGATCAACTCTCCAACTCCTATGTAGTTCTATTGAGTCCATGCACTAAGATCTTAAGGTGGAGAGAACATAGTGCACAGGTTCCATAGAATAACAGGAACTAGAGAGTTTATCTCACTGGAGAGTTTTCCTTCCCTTTATTACACCTTGGTACATAACCCCCTGTTTTATGACGGCTAGGCAACTTACCAGTGAATACAATTTCTATATTGCTGTAATGTATGCTTTATATACTTCGGTGGGTGTTTGCATATGAGTTCATCACTGCATGACATGGCTATCTTTATCAATATATATTTTTCCTTTGTCCTTTCCAGACTCTAAGGGGCCATGGAGTGATCTAGCAAGGAGTATAGCAAATAAAATCCCTACAGAGGGCTGCTTTCACATCAATGTTCATGTCATGTAGTGTGCCCTGACATTCCTTAGGCTTACTGCTGCCATATAGGTGCCTTCAGAGATTACTAATGAGTCTACAAAGGTGGAGTAGGAGATGGAGAGGTAATAAAATCAGGAAGTGGGGGTTGAATGTACGGTTCCCTAATGAAGAGCCAAATGTACTAAGAAAAGGACTGGGTGTGTTTTTTTTTTTTTTTTTTTTTGAGAAAGTATTTTACCAGGAAGAAAACACTGAGATTGTCTCTTGTTTCCAAGTATCTCCTGGACTCATTTTATCTACTTTAGAAAGGTGAAAGGCTGAGCTGACCTTGCCAGGACTAGAACCTACAACCTCATGGTCTGAGTAGATCCTACAGCTGGTGCCTTAACCAACTGAGCCATCTCTCCAGCTTCCGAAGGAGATATAACTATCCATGCATAATAATGTATTCTGCAGCCAGGATCAGATATACTTTTGATAAATAGGAATACAGGAAAGTGCACCACTTTCATGGGAATTTAGAATCACATCAACTCAATGTTCGTGGACATAGGTACATTCCCCAGAGAACGAGACAGTGACTATATGAGAGAGACATTCCCCAGAGAAAGAGACAGTGAATATATGAAAGAGACGGAGAAAGAGAGAGACTGTGGGAGAGATATAGAGAGCAAACAACAGAGAAAGAAACAAAAAGAAATGTCATGAGACATCGTCTGAGATGCAGAATGACAGCATGCAAAATGCCAAAAAGTGAGCACAACACAGAGAATCAGAGTGAGCTGAAGATTGAATAAAATCATTAGAGATGGAGCATTAAACTAAGAGCAAAAGAGAGAGAGCATGAGGCAAAGTACAAGAGGATGAGGATGATAGTACGAGAAAGAGAGAGACAGAGACTTCAAGACTATGACAGAAAGCACTAAACTGAGAGTGACAGGGGTTATAAATGAATAGTGAAGGAAGATTAAAGGGATAATAATGTTTCAGAATAAAAGCAGCTCTAATTAATCAGCATAGTATTTGGACTTTGAAAAGTGTTATTTCAATTCTGTCAGAGTTGTAGTTTAGGAGTAATTCAATGACAAAGTATCCCCCTCCCGTCTCTTTTACTGATGTAACACTGTTCAGCCAGATCAGAAGGGAGGTGCCCAGGTAGACTACAGAGAGGGACAATCTTCAATTAATATAAGGGAAAAACCTGAAAAACTTGTCAAGGGGGGGCAGGGCTTTCATTGTTCTCATAGGAAGAATATTGTCCCCTTCTGTTATCTGTCTGGTCTATGGACTGGATTCCACATCTGAGAATAGGTGGCTTACACTAGGTAAAAGGGGCGGAAGGGGAAACTTTGCTTGTGAATATCTCTCAAACCATAAAGGTCTGAGAGATAAGACTTATATCGTTCTTCATGTTTTTTTAATGCCTACAAAATAAAATAAAGATAGAACAAAGTATTACTATCCCTTTAAAGGCAAAATAAAAAGAAAAGCAAGTGCAAGAGAGAAGAGGCAATAGAAGAGACGTGAGTGAGAGATGGGAGAGGGCAATGGGGGAGAGAGACAATGTGGGGGGAGGAGCGGACAATAGACATCACATTTATGTTATATTTACCCTTTTGTTGCCAGAGGCGTGCCCAATATGTTGGTGGTGGTTTTTCTGTTTTTTTCTTCATACACAAAAAAAAATATATAACTGCTTCTTTAGAGGGGAACTAGCATTTTATAACAATTTGGATGATTTTGAAAGCACTTTAAAATACATTTTTATTTATGTCAGCCATTCTTTAAAATGATAGTTTATGAGATCTTTATGATTTGACAGTTTATGCTAATCATGCAGTTCTAAATAGTAGTGTGTTAGAAAGTAATGGCCAATTTGCATACACTGACAAATAAATACAGCTAAATATCTCATAAGCTATAATTTTTAAATAAAGTGTGGCTAATAAATATAGGTGATTTTGAAAAACCTTTCAAAATCACCCAAGTGATTATAAAATGTTAATTCAGCCTTAAAAAGAGCAGTGAACTTTTTTGTGAAGACAAGCATTGAGATGCATCTTTCCACAGTTTAAACTGTTGGGTTTTTTTTGCACAAAGTCAGGGATTTTGTAGGCATATAGTCAGGTGTAGGATTAAACAATTATACCAAACAGTTACTAAGTTTAATATGTAGGTTTAAACACAATCATTAATTGAAACAGAAACAGCTGTGTAGGAGAAATAAAACTATGTGTCAAACAGCCAAACTCAGCTAACAAGATGAGGGTGCTGAAAACCGTTTAATGTCAAAAGTCATACACCATGGCAAAACTGAGCACAGCAACAAGACACAAGGAAGTTATACTGCATCAGCAAGGTCTGTACCAGACAGAAATTTCAAGGCAGGCAAGAGTTTCCTGATGTGCTGTCCAAACTCGTTTGCAGAAGTACAAATAAACAGACAACGTTGAGGACAGTAGATGCAGTGATTTTTCTTCTGTTTACTCACTATCATTTTATTAATTGCTAAAAAATAATCTATTAACATGTCTATTTGAAATAGTTCTTACTTTACAGCATTTTTTCACACCTGCCTAAGACTTTTGCACATTATTGTATACGATGGTGGAAATGCTGTGATTCCCCAATTTGCCCAAAGCCTATCATTGCAGTGGACACCCCCTCTCCCGGCATTCAAAGGGTAAATATACATATATATATATATATATATATATATATATATATATATATATATACACATATCTATATATATAAAATAATAAGCCTTATTGCATAATTTATGGTACCTCACACACAGAACATAATTTATGTCTCCTCAGAAAACAAACACACATTGAACAGAATGCCTCATTACATAATTTATGTCTCATTAGGAGACACAACTCCTATTGGGTGATTGAATGGGGACTTTACTGCTCCCATTGGGTGACTGAATGGGGGCATGTTTATCATACAGAAAGTTGGCCTGCCCCCTCCAGCCCACCCACCACTATCCAACTGACAAAAAAATATAACTGCCACTCGCTCCTGAAGTAGGGGATATCAGTAACTTCTCCCAGTCCACACACACACTCACTCAGGATCATGACCCCCAAACACACTGTTTCACCTCCCACAGATAATTGTAACCCTCCATACACTCTGTTTCAGTACGAGGGTGTAATGTTCCCATAAAATACAAACTCAGGGATAAACTTAATAGCAACTCTTTATTTAACTCTTCATCTCTTCAGTCACCTCACTAACTGTCTCAACTGACACTCCTCCACTTCCTGCTTCCTGATTCCCGCCCTTTCTCCTTAAAGGGAGAGAGATTCTTTGCTGTATGTTACAGAGGGCAAGCCTCAAACACCACTTTCTATTTGTTCCCTCAGCATATTGCTATGCTGCCTCAACTGAAGAGCCACCGTGTGTTATATTGCTATGTTACCTCAACTTAACCATTTGAGTGCCAGATGGGTACACCAGGGGCGTTTCTAGGTTCCAAAACGATCTGGGGCTAGAGCCCACAGCAAAATTCAACAGAGTGCCTGCCACCAGTGGTAGTGATGATAACGCTATAGTGTGGAGTGAGTTATCCTTACACAACATATATGTTTATTTTACTAATCCTATATAATAATTCGCTAAATCGTGTGTAACGCCGTGACATGCGCAGTACACACTGCTGCGCGTGCTGCAGTCATGCGCAGTACAGACTGCCCACTCAGCGGCTGATACAGAGCTGAGCGCTCCGACTGCGCGTGACTGCTCCGCGACCGGGTGGCAGTGGCACTGTGGCCCATGTAACGGGCTGTTCAACTAGTCTATATATATAATGCAATGCAAAGAGTTAAGAAGTAAGCCATTTTATGTTCAACTCTTGCCATTGTTTTTTGTTCTAACTAACTGAAGTTATTGTGGTGTAAACCAACTGTACCACAGGGAACAAATCAAAATTCCTGTCACATTAAATAGGGGTTTTAACTCCTTGAATGCTAGAGTGGTCTTCAATACATTGCAAAGCAATGCATTGGAGACCTCTCTAGCATTCAAGAGGTTAAAAACTCTATTCAAGTGCAGTGGATTTTAAGAACTTTTATTTGTCCCCTGTTGTGCAGCTGGTTTACTCCAGAATAAAACCAGGTTGCTTTAATACATACGAGCCATTGATGTAACTGAATAAATTATCAAGAGCAACACCAAAGTATTTTATTTACATAGATAATGTATAAACAAATATAATGATGTTTAAACAAACATTAATGTGAGTTTGGTGCAATGTGATACACTTAAATACCCACCACACAGTCTGATGTCCTAAAAAGAGGGACACCAGGGTGTGAAAGAGGGACAGAGGGATTTGGGGCTTGAAGAGGGACACTTGGGAGGTATGCTTATACCCAGCATTGTTCCATTGCCCACTGGTAGCCATAGAACCCCTCATACACTGCCTGATAACCTTGCATTTCTAGCCCCTATTAGCCACACATCCACTGTCTGATACTCCAGTGGTTTGCCACCGGTAGCACCAGGCTCACACATGAACTGATATCTCAGTCTTCTTCTACTGGCAACTGGTATCCATAGAACCATACATACACTGTGTGATACCCCATCATTGTTCCACTGGTTACCTGTAGCCAATCATACACTGTCTGATTGCCGGCATTTTTCCATTGGCCGCTGGTAGCCACAGAACAACGCACATAAACTTTATGATACCACAGCCTTGTTCCACTGGCCACTGGTAGCCACAGCCATGTTTCTCTGCCCAGATTCCCCAAATACACTGTGTTACCCCACCAGCCTTCTACAACTGCCTACTGGTTGCCACAGATTCCCCTCATACATTGTGCATCCCCACCAGCCTCGTTCTCCTGCCCACTGGAAGCTACAGATTCCCCACATACACTGTGTGTGCCCCCCCTGCCCACTGGTATCCACAGATTCCTCACATACACTATGTGATTCCCAACTGCATTTTACCCCTGCCCACTGATAGCCACAGATTCCATACATACATACATTATGTGACCCCCCCCCAACAACGTTATTCCCCTAACCACTGGTAGCCACAGATTCTCTACATACACTATATAACCCCCCTAGCCTTGCTCTCCCCCAGCCTTATTACCCTGTCCACTGGGAGCCACTGATTCCCCATATACACTGTGGACCCCACCAGCCTTATTATCCTGCCCACTGAAAGCCACAGACTCTACACATACACTATATGACCACCACCATCCTTATTCCAATACCCACTGGTAGCCAAAGATTACCTACATAAACTGTGTGACCCCACCAGCCTTGTTCCCCTGCCCTCTGGTAGCCAGCCCACAAATTCTCCACATATACAATGTGACACCCACCAGCCTTGTTTACCTGCCACTGGTAGCCATATATTTCCCCCATCTATACTGTCCCTCATACCTTCTCTTCTGCTCTGCCCCATTCTGCTTTCTGTTTCAGTGTAGAGCCATGGGCTCCACACTGCCTCCTCTGGTACTTCAGGTGCATGTTGATGACCTAATCGCAAAGCACCAGGAAGTGCTAGAAGAGCCAGTGTGGAGCGGATGGCTGTGGGCTGAAGCTGAGAACAGAGTAAGGCAGCAGCCTGCTGTTACAAGCTATATATGCCCACAAGTTGCTGGGCAGCAACCAGCCAGCCAGCCTCAGGATAAACAGCAGGAGGAGTGAGTCTGCTGATTGTCTGACATTCGGGGCTGCCCACTGACACACTCGGGGCTTCAGCCTCCTTAGCCCACCCCTAGCGACGCCCCTGGGGTACACAACGCATTGCAAAGCAATGCGTTGCGTACCCCTCTGGCACTCAAAGGGAGTTGGCCTGCCCCCACTATCCAGCCCGCCCACCACTATCTAAGTAACTGAAAAAACAAAATGGCTGCCACTCGCTCCTACACCACAGACACAAACACATCAGGCAAAAAACACACACTCACACACACTCAATCACACACTCTCAGGCATACACACTCAATCACACACACTCAATCATACACACAATAATTCACACACTCACATTCTCACACACTCACACTCAATCACACACTCAATCCCACAGACTCACACTCTCTCACACACTTACTCTCTCTCACACACTCACACTCTCTCACTCACACTCTCACTCACACTCGCACTCATTCACACACACTCTCACTCAATCACACTCACACACTCACTCACACTCTCACACTCACACTCTCTCACTCACACTCATACACACTCACACACTCTCACTCAATCACACACACTCACTCACTCTCGTACTCACACCCCAGGAGCCAGTATGATCCACCTTCCACCATAGTCTCACTCACACCCCGGGAGCCAGCACGATCCACCTTCTACCATAGTATTTGCAATTCCCACATGCATTTCAACTACATGAATGAATGCCACTCACTCACACACACTCGCTCACACCCCGGGAGCCAGCACGATCCACCTTCCACCATAGTATGTGCAATTACCACATGCATTTCAACTATATGAATGAATGCCACAGTGGAGGCATAAGTACACACACAAACTCATAACAATGATACATAAGTCACCCCCTTATGACTCACTTCTGTGTGCGCATGTGTGTCTCTGTGTGTGCCTGCGTGTTCCTCACTGTGTGTGTTGCATGTCTGTATCACACTCTATGTGTCTGCATGTTGTGCATTGCATGTATGTATGTATGTATGACTGTGTCGATCTTTATGCATCTCAGTGAATGCGTGTGCATTTGTGTGTGTGTCTCTGTGTGTGTTTGTCTTGCATATGTGTGTGTGCGTATTAATTCCCTATATATCCTGATGGGCAACGGCGTCCCACATTGCTAGTATATATATATATAAATATATATATATATATATATATATATATATATATATATATATATATATATACAGATAGATATAAAATGAAACATTTAAATCAAATATACTGTATGCATTCAATATTCTATCTCTATGACATTACCATGATTCAAGTGAGGACTCCTCCTAGAGATTTTGATTGATAAGACAATCATCCAATCATGCATAGATACACTGTGTTCTTCTATCCCATAGGTGAAGTATTCTTGGAATGGACATCTTTGCCACTGTGAAGCATCTATGACTTTCCCTGGACACCAACACATTGCACAGCAATTGTGTTCATGTTTTCATGATGTTAATGAAAATGTATTGGAATTTTGGTTTTATTTTAGAAAATCTTTTCCCCCTTACCCCACCCCCATGCACATGATGTCTTCAGGGTACCAATTTGTTGTACCTGTTTGCTTTAAATATGGCTGTGGTATGTTTGTTCTGTAAAGCATCTTGATAAAGGCCCAGGTTGGGGCAAAAACGTTGATGGAATAAACCATCACATTTTTTAAACCTGCAAAAGACCTGTGAGTGCATTTGTTTTGGATTATCTATGATATGTTTATTATGAATTGGCACCCAGGCCAGAGGCTTAGTATTAGAAGTGAGTGCACAGTTTTGGGGATTACTATAATATATATACATATATATATATATATATATATATATTTAAAAAGTTTTTGGCACATAATTACATTACATTTAATTAATACTAATTAATCAATCTATTATTCAATTAGATTGGATGCACATCATTTCCTAGATTTTAAATCTTGGCGTACTGGATGAAATCTTTGTTACAACTATTTTGCTCCTCATGAAATAACTTTGAATGTTATGAAACGCATTGAGCTTTTTCTGAATGTCTTTGAAATACTGGTTTTTGTTTAACTAATTACTGTAACTTTTTTATTATTTTTATTTTATTTTATTATTTTTATTTTTGGTTTCAATAAATGTATTTTTTTATATATATACTCTTCACAACGCGTAGATATTATCCACTCGTTTTGGAGTATATGTCCTTTCCATACCCAAGAATATCGTGGCACTTGGCATTGAATCCGGTTACTTAGGACTAACTTCAGCTGACCGAGTGAGGGAGGGCCACTAATCTCCCACAAGCCTTCTATGTCCTGGGAATTTTACATACATTTCCCAGGCTATCGTCAAAGTGTGTACCAGGATTTCTCCTTTCATTGGGTCCATTTGATGTGCTTATGAATCAGTATAGCTGAGTGACAGCAGCTTATTAAATATCCCCACAAACGACCTTAGCTTAACTTGGCCATCCGATCAGTCAACCAGACTTCCATCCAAGTGAGTGCGGTATCCATTACTTAAGAATATTGTACAGAATCATTCACTTCCTACCAGAAATGTTTGAATATTAATTTATTCCTACCGACAAGAATTTTACTACATTCACTGGGACTTTTTAAAATATATTTATTTATTTCTGTTTTATGTTTTTTGAACTATTTGTGTAAACACTATATGCATTTTATTTTTTTTTATTTTTCTATGTACTTACTTTATATCTACTTTGGGAATGAAAAATACAAATATTACCAAACAATCTGTATTTCTACAGAATTGTGAGTACCTGATTTAATTCACAATTTCTTTTTACAATTAGTTTTAGAACAATTGATTTAGTTAAGGATTATATATACATTATTCTATATATTTTTGCACACTGTGCAGTTTCACTACTGAGTATTGTTTTAATTTTACATTTTTAGCACTCACCCATTTTGTATTTACACTTGTTTTCAGAAAGACGGTTATTCTATTTAATCCCATTTACAAATAATTCTGGACAGTCAATGAGAGACCTATAGTCCTACAAAAGGCAGGAATGTCTGCTCCCTCGCACCATATGCACAACTAGATTTTAGGCCTCAAAAATAGACAGTTTAAACAGATGCTAGAATGTATGTGCTATTTGTGTGTCTCGGTACATTTAGGTGTTTGTATTCCTTTAAGTGACTGGTCTAATTTAAAGGATCAGTAAAGTTCATTATCAAGAACCACATAGTGCAGTGATTTTCCCTCCTGAGCATAACAAATGTACTCCCATCATTGACATTTGCTTCAAAAGTCATCAGTTCAAGCTGTTACTATCATATGATGAAATGAAACCAGTGTCTCTTCCATAGAATACAAAGGTAACTGTGTGGACTCCGAAGGAGTGGACACTAGGTGGAACTGTTGCTAACAGTTCAATGTAAATAAAACATAAGATTAAACTGTAATCTCTTTTCAATGAAACCTCCCTCAGCAGTGAAAGATTTACTCAGTAGGAAAAAAACTAGTATATTTTTTTTCACAATTAATATGTACTGCTCCTTTAATACACCTCTAGATCCCATGGTATTACCCTTACACTTGAAGCCAGACCAATGTGTGGAGTATTGCTAAAACCTTCAGGCTTCAAGGATCATAATAGTCAACTCCCTGCAAACCACTGCCTCATATACATATATATATATAAATGTATCAATTAAATGAATTACTTCAATCAAAATCATAAATTATCAATTAATTTCAAATGCATATGACACCTTGCCAAAGATCAGAGACCCATGGTGGTCATATCTACATCCTTCTAACCTCCTCTAATTCAGACTTATGTAGCTCAGTAAGTGCTAGCCTCCATTTCCAGTGGACACGCTACCATACTTGATTGCTGTGCTGCTTACCTGTGTGCACACTTCACTGTTGTTCATATATTAATGCCAGCAGGCACCATACAATAGCCCTATAACATAAGCAAGAAAATGTCATAAACATTTGCCATTTCCTCTGCACCTTGTTTACTACGTGGCAGTAACTAAAGCACAGAGGAAAGGAAAATAGCAAAACACCAATAACTTGCCCCACTTGCCTACTGTTGCTGCAAGTAGCTTTAAAGCAATGCTTCACAATAAAAGCAGCCCCATTTAATCTTCATAGTATTTTGGCCATGGAGAGTGTTATTTCAATACTGTCAGAGTTGCAGTTCAAGAGTAATTGAATGATGAAACAGATACTTCTTGTTTTATTTGGGTGCTGTTGCGAATGGGCAGAGATTCATTCATCCAGTCATGTACTGGACATACTTCCAGTACGCTGACACAAGGCACTGGAGTGCAGACAATATCAAAACACATGACATTTTAACAAATGTAGTTTTTTAATATTTTCTACATGGGAGTGCCTAGTGTCAGTATTATGGAAGTATGTCTGGTACGTGATGGGATGAATGCATTTAAAAGTTCATGCATGTACATTTCGGTGACATAAGAGCATAAACTGGCAACTTCCTGTGTAGTCAATGCTTACTTTTAACAGTATTCCAAAAAGTTAATTCATTAATTGATTAATAATCATGATAATATCAGCCTAGATACTATAAAAAAAATATAGAACTGTGAACAGTTTTAAAAAAAAATCATTACTTCGTATCAATGTATTTTAACTTTTGTACAATGTAAGAATCTATAAATGGTTCATATAAAGATCGTAACCTCTGTCCATTTAAGAATGTAGAACAAGCTTCCATGTTTCCACTTTGATGTCATTGATAATATAGGGATGTTCCAGCTGTCTTTGACATCAATGAAATTTCACAGATCTGTCAGCAATTCAGATATTATAAGAAGATTCAGTGTAAATAAATTATCTGTCAGACTAGATAACTTTAACACTGGGGAATTCTCTCTGCTAAATAAATTCATTGTTAAGGGGATAGTGATACTTAAAATGTAAAAAAATATGTTGTAGCATTTATCAGTCTGAGTAAAACAATGCTATTTCCACTGCTTAAAGATATTTTATTTACGACTCAGACTTGATTTTTCTACACAGTCCTATGGTGGTTTATGGTCAACTGACCAGAGTTGTCCATAGGATGGTGTAGCAACAGCGCCACTGTACACTTTCAGGACAATGTGATACTGCACCAAGTCTGAGCTGTAATAACTTTTGAATAAACCACCCTTCAGCAGTGGGAGTACCCTTGTTGTACTCAGGGGGACAAACACTATATTTTTTTAATTTTCTTTACATATTAAGTATTACTATCCCTTTAAAAAAGATAACTTTAGAATACACCCACTGGCCAACATGACCTGCTAGCACTAGGCCAGTAGGACATTTTTGTTTTTTTCTCAAGGCTTGTGCTTTGAAAATAAATAAATAATAAATAAAAAAACCATAGTCGTACAAAAAATAAACCATTTTTGGGGGGTTTGTTTGTAACAAGCCTAAGTCCTACAAATCAATGTTTCCTTAGGGTGTGTGCCAAACAAGTTTAAGTCCTACAAATCAATGTTTCTTCAGGGCTTGGGCCTCTAGTAAGTCTAAGTCCTACAAAGGCATCTAACACCAGATCTAACAAATCATCCTCTACAAAATACTCAAGTCAAGTATGAGTCCAACCCAGTCACAGCTTATGTCAGTGGATTCCTGTCTCTATCACTTTACATTCAAATGTCTTAATTTATTGTATTATTTTTTTTATTAACTGTTCCCCCAATACCAGTCAAGAAACCCTCCCAAAACAAATTCCCTGTTCAACTGATTCATTCATTCACCAACACAGGTACCCTCCTCAGACCCCTTTTATACCATGTCTTATGGGTTGTTTTTTTAGTTTTATTTAGGATTTATTTTTTATTAACTGCCACCCCCAATCCCAGTAAACAACCCCCAAAAAATGATTCCCTGTACAACTGATTCTTTCCCCACACCCTGCCAACACAGGTACTCTCATGCCCTTTTTATATTATGCTTTTGGGAAATAAAATAATATTTGTTTTATGTTGTGTGTGACTTCAGTGTTCCCACTGATTTCAATGGAATGAGCTAGGCGAAAAAAGTGGGAAAAAGTGGAAAGGACCTTATTTAGAGAGAAAATATGTTCAGTCTGGTATGAACCATGATACTGTTTGGTTTGCACTAGAAATACTTGTCCTTTACTTTCCTGGTAAGGAGCAGTCAGGTGACTTTGCAAGTATGATTCTACTCTAAATCCGGCGCGGAATTGATTTTCTAGCTCTACACCTGCCTAATGCCAATTTAATAAGCTACGTATGTCAAAAGTACTCCCCCTAATGCAACTTCCATTAAGGGGAGGAAAATGGGACAGTCTATGGGCGTAATAAGGCATTCCTTTCCTTTACTACCTAACTCTCCGATTACCAGAGGGGTACACAATGAATTGTGGAGCTTGACTTCCTTAGTGGGTAAGATATTAGAAGGGTTACTAACTGACAGTATTTAGAAATATGTGAAGACAATCAGCATTATTAGTAGGAGTCAGCGTGGCTTTATGAAGCCTAGATAATGTTAGATTAATTTATTTGCATTTTACAAAAGGGTTAGTAGTAATCTGGACAAGGGAATCGCTGTTGATGTAATATACTTGGATTTTGAAAAGCCTTTGATACAGTGCCTCACAACATGTTACTGCATAAATTAAAAGGTTTTGGTTTAGGAATTGATATCTGTACATGGATTGAGAACTAGTTAAAAGATAGATGGCAGAGAATTGTAAATGGAACCTTTTCGAGTTGATCTAAAGTTGGAAGTGGTGTGCCACAGGGTTCAGTTCTGGGCCCAATGCTATTTAATTTGTTTATTACTGATATAGAAGCGGGAATTGAAATCAGCATCTCAGTATTTGCTGATGACACTACAAACATGCTCCATATACACTAAACAGGAAACAACTTGGGGAATCCTCATTAGACAAAGATTTAGCAGTACTGATAAACAATAGACTTCACAACAGTAAGCAGTCACTCAGCTACTGCAAGAGCAATTAAGTTACTATCCTGCATAAAAAGATGCATAGATCCACGGGATGCTAATATAATTGTACCTCAATATAAATCATTGGTAAGGCTTCGTCTAGAATATGGAGTACAGTTCTGGGCACCTGTTCTTAAAAAGGACATTGAACTGGAAAAAGTAAAGAGACATGCAACAAAACTGATAAAGGGATTGGAAGATCTAAGTTATATAGACAGACTAGCAAAACTGGGGTCGTTTACATTAGAGAAGAGATGTCTAAGGAGTGATATGATTGGCATTTACAAATAAATTCAAGCTTAATACAAAGAACAATCTAATTCATTATTAACACAAAGAGCTGAGCTAAGAACAATAGGTCATCCATTAAGAGGAAAGGTGTTTGCGACTAAAACAAAGACAGGGATTTTTTACAGTAAGAGAGGTAAAGCTATGGAATTATTTTCCTCGTGATGTTGTGCTTGCAGATACTGTAACTGTTTTTGAAAAAGCAATGGAAACTTATCTAGCATAGAACAATATTAAGAATTATGACAGTTGGCTTCAATGCCCATAGGTTATTGATCCAGGGAATGATCTGACTGCCATTTAGAGTCAGGAAAGATTTTCTTTTACCCACTTGGGGCTTAATTGGAAATGTCTTCAATTTTTTTTGGCCTTCCTCTAGATCAACAGGGGTGATTTGGCATGGGCTGGACTTGATGGATGTATGTCTTTTTTCAACCTTATAAACTCTGTTACTATCTTACTCAAAGGGTTAATGACATGTATTAAACAAAGTACAGAGGAAATGCGTGATAGAATAATTTCATGCCATTTCCCTGTGTACATTATGGGGCTGGCGTATAGGGCTTACTGGAATCAAAATCCTTAAAGTTGCTGCTGCTACTGGATTCATCTTGCTGCTTCACAGATGACAGGAGAATACCAAGTGACTCCATAAGGTCAGCCCAGAGTTATAGAATAAAGCACCCAAACAAATCAGCCAGCTTCACCACTCCAATGACAGGCAGTGAACTAAGCAGCTACGTATATACAATAATTTGCTTGCTCCCATTCACCATCAAACCGTCTAACAACAACCCACAGTCAAAGTTTGGTCAGTAGCTGATCATCAGCTCCGTGACCAGAGTATTGCTCTGCCAAAGGACTGGCCAATATGGTGACCTTGCTACTGGCATGCAAATTACCTCTGTATGAAGCATCCACAGAAAGTATGGCCTATGTAAACATACAGGCTTTACCTAAATTTCTCTTGGTTGGGTCTTTTGATACCCTGAATGGTAGAGAAGGCTCCAAACAGGTGACAAGCAATGTGTTGAAAACCTCTCTAGCATTCAAGGGATTAAAAGCACCATATTAATCATTGTATATTTTTATGGTATCCTTTTTAGTGTTGAGCGAGCACCCCGATGCTCGGGTGCTCGGGTGCTCTGACCGAGCACCCCCTGAGGCTCGAGTGCTCGGCCGAGCACCCGAGCCCCATTGAAATGAATGGGGCGACACGAGCATTACACCAGGCACCCCCCTGCTCTGATGAGGGGAGGGTGCCTGGTCAATGCCCCCCTTCATCTCAGCTATGCCCCCTTCATCTCCGAATGCCCCATTCATCTCCGCAATGTCCCCCTTCATCTCCGCTATGCCCCTCTTCCACAATGTCCCCCTTCATCTCCGCTATGCCCCTCTTCCACAATGTCCCCCTTCATCTCCGCTATGCCCCTCTTCCACAATGTCCCCCTTCATCTCCTCTATGCCATAGAGGAGATGAAGGGGGACATTGTGGAAGAGGGGCATAGCGGAGATGAAGGGGGACATTGTGGAAGAGGGGCATAGAGGAGATGAAGGGGGACATTGTGGAAGAGGGGCATAGCGGAGATGAAGGGGGACATTGTGGAAGAGGGGCATAGAGTCTATGCCCCTCTTCCACAATGTCCCCCTTCATCTCCGCTATGCCCCTCTTCCACAATGTCCCCCTTCATCTCCGCAATGCCCCCTTCATCTCCGCAATGCCCCCGTACCTCCAGTCCCTGGTGGTCCAGCGGAGCGTCTTCAGATCTGTGCCTCTTCCGGCACAGATCCCCGCCACCCGAACATGGCGGGCGAGCACATGGCGGTACTCGACGAGTACCGCCATGTGCCGAGCAGAGCGATGCTCGAGCCGATCCGAGCATCGGCCGAGCACGCTCGCTCAACACTAATCCTTTTGAAAGATCGTACGCAGAAGAGCTTGCGACCATTTAACACTTTAAGCATGTTGCCTGGATAAAAATAGCAACGTGACAATCTCGCAGCGCATGACAGTGTGAGATTGTCAGGTTGCCTAGTCAATGGTTGCGTTCAATAGTTATACAGCCGGTGATTCTCTTCAATCACCTTCCTTTTCCGCTTTAACGGGTTGCTTTTTTTTTGTTACCTTTGTGCCGGCGCAGCCTCCTTACGCAGCTTTATGAAAAGGCTATTATAACAAAACCCTTGCACAATCACAATGACGGGAGAAGTGGAGCACGCAGAGAAGGAGAGAGGCAGGATCGGCTCACATACTGATTGAGTAGGGGTTTTGTTATAATAGCCGCTTCATAAAGCTGCAGAAGGAGGCTGCCCCAGCACAAAGGTAACAAAAACAAGAGCAAAACTGTTAAAGCTGAAACGGAAGGTGATTGAAGAGAATCACTGGCTGTATAACAATTGAACGCGACCATTGACTAGGCGACCTGACAATCTCGCAGTGCATGACAGTGTGAGATTGTCACGTCGCTATTTTTATCCAGGCAACATGGTTAAAGTGTTAAATGGTCACATGCTCTTCTGAGCGTGACCTTTCAAAAGTGAACCTATTTTTATTTGTCTCCTGTGGTTCAGTAGGTTTGTCCCAGATTTGCTCTACCTTTCTTTATACATATAACCCTAAGTTTATTTGAATAAAATGAAAAGTGTGTTGCCTGTTTCAAGGGCTAGTAATACTTAAAAATTACTCTCCCCCATATTGTAGCCAGTAAAAACTGAGTAAATGAGGCCAGCGGCATCTCTCAAACCTTTATGGTTTGAGAGATATCCGCTTTCAAAGTTCCCTCTCCCCTGACGTCAGCGTTCTAGCTGACAGCAGGGGAATCCTGTCCCAGGACCAGTGGAGGCTATGCAGCAAAGCCGAGATCGAATAAATGAAAAATAAATTCTTAACTTAAAAGGTCTTCTACGTGTGCTTGCAAACCAAGCACACATAGAAGACCTTTTTAGTGAAGCATTTCTTTTTTATTAATGCGATCTCGGCTCTGCTGCAGAGCCACCGGCTGATCCCAGGAGAGGATTCCCCTGCTGTCAGCTGGAACGCTGATGTCAGGGGAAAAGGCAAAAAGCATAACTTTGAAAGTGGATATCTCTCAAACCATAAAGATTTGAGAGATGTCACTGGCCTCATTTAACTCAGTTTTTTACTGGCTGCAAGATGAGGCATAGTAATTGTTAAGTATTACTGTCCCTTTCAGTGTAATCTGCTTCCTAAACATTAGTGAGGGTATGTGGGGTACTTTAGTTGTCTCCACTTTGACAGGCATCTCATACAGAATCCCAAGACTCCCATCTGTTAGTCCTGGTAGTTAGTTCTGCCACAGCAGTTTACAATAGCAATTTTCATCTTTCAACACTTGCTAATTTTAAGCCTGCTGTATTTTCTCATACAATTTGTAACAGCCCAGTGAAAAATGCGTTCTATTTTCTCCATGCAGATACAGAAGTCACTGCTAGACATCTGAGGTAGCTGTACAGCCAGGTTCTATTAGCAATCCTCCATTAATCATTTGCAGTTATGCAATATGTAGTAGTTGTTATGCCCCAAGGAAATAGGTCCATGTTTGTATTCATGACAGGCATCAAGTAAACATTCTTATACAGCCAAGATGGCCTCAGTAATATTAGAGCATTGTCCATTGAAAAATAAACTGGATGCTGGTTTAATTGTATAGACACAACTGGACTCAGACTATATATTAAATGTACCTATTTGTAAAGCACGTAAAAGGGCAAGGGTTATATTCCAGTAAAAGTGCCATGAGCAGAAAGAAAACCAAGAGACCTTCTGGGGAGACATTACTGCATAACAAGGGGCATAGAAAAACTCCCCAAATTAATGTTGATATAAATAGGGTTTTTAACCCTTTGAGTGCCAGCACTCAAAGGGTTAATGCTTTGAATGCTAGATAAATCTTAAATTAAATCAATGGGAAATTGCAGAATTTTCTTTTCCTTCATGCCCCCCAGATAGTACATATAGAAAGAGAGGCCTACTCCCCAGGTAAGACAGTAAGTAAGCTTTAAAAATGGATCTACCAACCCACCATCCCCAGTGTTTTCCTGTTCCACTCAGGTCAGCTAAAGGCTATATCCTGTTTATTCAATTTTTGTTCTTTTTTTGGGGACCCATCTGGGGATACCTTTGACCTTCTGGATGAGTTCCATTTAGGCTGGGTACAGTGTGGTCTTGTCCCCCTAGCCATTACTTATTGGTTTTCCACTGGACCCTGTTGCATAAAGGCTTTTGTCTGAAGCCCTGCTGCTTATACTGCTGCCCTGGGACCTGAACTCATAATTTGCATGCAGTATGTTTGTGTTTCACATACTGGAAGTCATTGCAGTATGTGTTCCTATTCCCTCAGAAGGATCTTTCATTCCAAAGCATTTTCATTGGATGGCAATGCTGGAAAGACGTGACAACAAAGTAACTTGTGAGAAGTAAGTACAGTATATCTCCATGCTTAGACTTGGCATTGATTAAGAGCAAACTTTGTACAATGCTTTTTTAAGTCAAATTTCTGTTTGGGAAAGAAATAAACTCCCAATCTGAAAAAATACTTATTACAGGATGGGTACTTCGCTTTTCAAAAATCTATTTTTAAGACTTATAGTAGCTTCATGAAAGTTTATAAAGGCGATAGACCTACCAAAAAGCCTTTTAAAGAAATATGAGGCAAATCATCTAAGTCCGGCCATGAGGCTGTCCAGTCCAAGAGTCAGTACATTCTGGTAGAACTGTGACAAGACTGTTTATTTCCTACCTAAATAGTAAAACATTACTTCTGATTCTTGGGTCTTGAATGTCATCCATGATGGTTCCAGAATACTCTTTACATTATGTCATCCTCCCATAATTTTCACTACTCAGGTCTCTCAGTTTTATCTCAAGAGTCCTACATTTCATCAAACTGTTCAAGAAATGTGGAATCAAGAGTGTTTATTTCTGTTATCCCCTGCCTTCACAAGGAAGGAACATAAGCAACAGAATTTCTAGTTCTGAAGCTCTCGGGAGATTTCTATCTTGTAGTGAACCAATCTATTCTCAATCAATTCATCCACCAGGAAAACTTACAGAATATTAGTTCCATTGTGAATATACTCAGTGGAGCATCTATTTGCTGTAGATGTGCATCTGGTAGCCTATATAATGTAGCAGGAATATGTATTAGAATTATCATCTGAACCACAATACAAAAACAAACCAAATTTGCAATTCCTTTACTTGGCAACCCTAAATTCCATTTAGTGATTACAGAACTAGGTATAAGACAGTACACATACTTATAGTGCATACAAATGAAAAAATAACATAAGTACAATTTACACTATACATCAGTGACCCTATGGCCAAATGCAACCCTTAGAGATTTCTTTTAAGGCCCCTAATGTGTTCTGTTACAGTGGGAAGAAGAGCTCATTTTTCTCTACCACATCTACCTTTTTCAAGCTGTATTTTGAACCTGGTGGATTTTGACTGCCACGCATGTGGCCCTTGGAGTAGAATCTAGTTGCCTGTCACTGTCATACATGCTCATAACTTACATAAGCACATTACTATAACTGCATATCTCTTTAACTCAGGAGTGCTTATGAAATTTGTCTCCTGCTGTATTGATCAGGAATCAGTGGAACATTGTAATGTGTGTATTATAAGCATCTCTGATTTAAAGGGCTACATTGTGAACTTAACATACATGCACGTATACACACAACATACCCATTTTCAGTATGTTGAACTTCTTTATGGTTTCTCAGCAGCCCTGAGAACTTTCACAAACATCAGGTGTTGGCAGCGCCCTTCTGAAAACAGGGTCTCACCGCAACCCCCTATTTAGCCTATTGTCTGGTGAAGGCATTTACCTCTGAGCTTCTAGAGATCCACTCTCAGAAAAGTATTTATTTGTTTCAGTCTCTGTGGTGGCTTGTTAGCATGAACAAATCCAGTTTAGAGGCTGAAAAGTACAAGATGTTCCTGGAATTGATCCTGGATTCCAAACCAAGAAAGACATTTTAACACCAGAAAAGACAGACTTCTTCATAAAGTTTGTCTCCTCAAGACAGACTGGTTTCATTTCACTTAAGGGTTTGAGGCCGCATCCACAGAGGTGGTTCCATGGGCTCATCATCACATAAGAACCCTTCACTCTTTAGACCTGCATTGCACCATTCCTCCCCAAGACAAACTTTCCTTGACCTAGTGGAATGAACTGGACAATCAAGACCACAGATGTGAGCAAATTTGGTTTGGGAGCAATGATAAAAGGACATTTTTTCAAGACATCAGTTCTACATGAATACCTATCTATACTGGAAAAATGTATTTGGTGGATTACAAATTTGCGAATTGGTAGGCAGAACTGCTGGACATCTCTCTTTTGTATTCTCTCTCCCTGTCTTGCTTTTTTCCCACTTTCTCCCCTCTTCTCTCTCTTCTACTATCTCACCCTCTCTTATTGTTGTTATTATTAATATTATTATATATCTTTATTTATCAGGCTACAAGAAATGTTGCAGCACTGAAAATACAGAGTGACACAAAAAGAAATGGGAGCCCCGTTTTCTAGAGCTTACATTGTAGCTGGAAGGGAGAAGATCTATTCTTCTCCTACTTTTGCCCATTTTTTCCCCTTCCATCTCTCCTGTGGTACCCCCCCCCCACACACACACACACCACCAATACTATTTTGCTCCCACCCCACCCCTCTCTGTGTTTCCTAACCTCATTTTGTCCCTCCACAATCCATTCTGTATCAGTTCAGGCTTAATTGGAATTTTCTCCAGAACCTCTGAATTGATCTGCAAAAAATTGAATTGTTCTTATAACAGGTACAGAAGGTAAAATATGATTCAGTCTCTAGCCTGGTGTAAATCTGACCCATGGTCATAAAGCCTTAACCGTTTGTGTGCCAGAGGGGTACTCAACGCATTGCTTTGCAATGCATTGCATACCTCTCTGGTACTCAAAGGGTTAAAGGTTAACAATCGCGGCATTATTAGGGCTAGAGGTCATTCCTGGTATTTCAAAATAGCAGATAATATGAGTTTCCATTTTACACGCACCCTATACCTTCCTACCACTACTTAAAGTGGACCTGTCACCCTAAAACAAACTTAGTTTGTTTGACATAGAATTGAAATCTGCCTATATGTTGTACTATTTTTCTGTAGAATAGACATTTTTGGAGAAATTAACTTTTATGTTATGTTATGGCACATTAGGCCACTTTATGCTAATTCCCAGCACATTATGCTAATTGAGGGCCAAACATCTCTCTCTGTGAAAGAAACAACTTAACATAAAGTGTCAGATCAAGCTACCAACAAAGGTTAGTTTCTCACAAATCAATAGCTAGTAAATCATATTGACAGTTTTTGTACCCTATAATTAATTAAAGTATCGGGTAAGCCTTGGCCTTCAATTTAAAAAAAAAAAAAATATATATATATATATATATTTAAAATATATGTGTTTCACCCTTCAATCCATTTTATCTGATTGAGTTGCATTATTAAAGATTATGAATGACCAGTGGATTACCATATTTCAGATTTAGTTAACAGTTAAAATGGTATAAGGCTTCAAAGGTGGTTAATATGTAAAAATATGTAAAAATATACATTGTAGGGTTTATCCTCCTGAGTAAAACAAGAGCATTACCACTGCTGAGAGGTGTTTTATTCAAAAGTTATTGCAACTCAAACTTGGTTTGTTTTAGGGGCAGTTTCTGAATGGCCTGAAATTTTACAGTGGAGCTGTTGCTACACCATTCTATGAAGTTTATGGTCACCTAACCGGAGCTGTCCATAGAATGATGTAGCAACAGAGACACTGTAACATTTCAGGCCATTGAGATACAGCACCTCTCTGCAGTGAGAGTGTCTGTGTGCCTTCTGGAAATGAAATGAAAGGGTTAAAGAATCAATATTTAACACAGAAATTCTATTAAAACGAAATATTAGAAATGTGTGTTAACTAAAGTTTGGTTGTCTTTGAGGGGGAGCTGACACCTTGCTGACACCAAGAGCCTACAACACTCCAGTTCTAACATGACTAAATATACCTAGTTTAGAGGGAAAGAATTACAGTGAATGCCTGTATGTGTGGCAATGTGGAATATAGGTGATCTGGACAGAAAGGGCACTTGAGAAATTGCTGTGGATCCATACATTAACTGTGCTAATTAGAGGAGAATTAAAGATGTCAGATTGAATAATATATATAAACACTCTATTTCAAAGACCAAGTTGTTATCTCTGAGTGACTAATCTAAAGACTTTTTTTTAATAAATGATTAAAGTATTCTTTAAACTTGTAGAAGAAGCTCAGATGACCTAAGTTACCTGCAAAATGAAAAATGTAATTACTTTGACAGTCAATCTCCTTTTTGTTGAAAAAATAAGTAAAGGCAATTATACTTTACATATTATGTACTTGTAGAAAAAATAAAGTCAAAAATGGAGGTTGATTCTCACTTTAAAAGAACAGATAAAAATATAGAAGTCAGTCTCACAAAACTGAATATTTACAAAGGTAAAAAATGAATAAAGTAAGAAGCACAAACCCAAGGTTGATGCTTCAGTGGTGAATGCACAGTTGGAGTTGGAATGATTGAAGGTTACAGATAACAGTTTCAGTGATTCCAGTAAAGAGCTCCAGATTCACCCAAGGCCAATTTTTATTAAAGTGAAGCTCACACATCAAAACTACTGTATATAATAGTAAATCACATCTACTGATTTTAACACAATGGGCCATATGTTCAAAGGGATAATGACACATACAAAAACCACCATGGCGATGTGTAAAAATTCTACTAAATTCTGCGAAAACTGTTATACCCACGCTATGGGGGTCTCCCGAGACTCCACAAATTTCGACATGGCTAAACAGAGTTGACAACATTCTTAACATGGAGAAATGTGATGCTTTAAAGTGATAGTAATTTTTCATAATAAAAGCATTTCTAATTAATCATCACAGTTGGACTTTGGAGAGTGTTATTTCAATTCTGTCAGAGTTGTAGTTCAAGAGTAATTCAATGACAAAGTATCCCCCTCCCGACCCTATTACTGATGTAACACTGCTCAGCCAGAGCAGAAGGGAGGTGCCCAGGTAGATTGCAGAAAGGGACAACCTTCAGTTAAGATAAGGGAAAAACCTGAAAAATTCGTCAAGGGGGGTAGGGCTTTAATTGTTCTAATAGGAAGAAGATTGTCCCCTGCTGTTATCTGTCTGGTCTATGGACTGCATTCCCCATCTGAGAAGAGATTGCTTACACTAGGTAAAAGGGGTGGGAGGGGAAACTTTGCTTGTGAATATCTCTCAAACCATAAAAGTATGAGAGATAAGACTTAAATCGTTCTTCATGTTTTTTTAATGCCTACAAAATAAAATAAAGATAAAACAAAGTATTACTATCTCTTTAACACAAGACAATCTTTCATCTTTTTTAAACAATGGGATTCTTGGCTCTCCTTCAGAAACAAAAACGATAAATAATGGCCCCATTGAATGTGCAGTGTTGTGCAGGTTGGGATCAAGTTCCCTTTAGAATTAGACTCTAACATGCCACTTATGGGTCTGCTTGGGTGAGAGTTATGGTGAGGCGAGCACATGTGTGTTTTATACCTTACTCCTTTCATGCACGACTGTCATTTACCATTCACAAATATTATATTCTGACATTAACCCCTTAACGACCCTTGACGTACCAGGACCGTCAAGGGTAAATTTGCTTTAAGGACCAGTGACGGTCCTGGTACGTCAAGTGTTAAATGGTAGCAGCGCGCCGCTGTGCGTGCTGCTACCATTCAATCCAGGCTGAGACTGAGCGGTCCAGTACCGGACCGTTCAGTCTCAGCCTTCGTCGGTTGTGCCAGGTCATGTGATCGCTGCGTCAGCGATCACATGTACCGGCATTCTAAAACAATGAGGCAGTGCTACTTACTGCCTCTAGTGTCTCCTCTCTGCCAATGCGTCCCTTACATCAAAGTAAGGGACAGAGAAGCAGGGAGGAGACACCTAGTGGAAATAAAAAATACAGCAGCTGGGGGTGTTAGGTGCTAGGTAAAAGGGGTGGGAGGGGATAATTTGCTTGTGAATATCTCTCAAACCATAAAAGTATGAGAGATAAGACTTATATTGTTCTTCATGTTTTTTAATGCCTACAAAATAAAATAAAGATAAAACAAAGTATTACTATCCCTTTAAAAGTAAATTATACCTATAGAAATATTTAATTTTTTAGTGTGTATAACAGAACCACTTTCCTCAGTAAGTGTTTATCATACAACATACATATATATATATATATATATATATATATATATATATATATATATAACCATGTATATATTTTTGCATAGTATCTGCAGTTGCTAGTCCTTACTGTATATCATTTTAGGTCTGTATGTAGCTTTCAGCTCCACAAAATACATAGCAGACTTTATGAATCTGAATAAGAATAGTAATATTTTGATTCAGGCGAGCATTGAAAACATTCTCAATGTAGAAATATGTCTCTGTTCAGTTACAGACTACAGCAGAATTCAAATACAAAAAAAAATAAAAGCTACTTATTTTAATTGTAAAGATCCCCTTTAATGATCCATAGTGCAATATACTGCTAACCAGTATTTTTTATACATTGTTTTATCCAGAGTTAAAGGTGTAAGGCACCAGAACATTTTCTCTGCAGCTGTTTCAAGCCATGCTTAAGTGTCACAGGCAATCACATTATTTCTTTGTTTTTGCATGAATGACTGACAATGGGGTCATGATCATCACTCCACCCAGCCATTTAAAAAGGAAGTGCACATCATAGCAGAATCTTAATTAGGGCAGAAATTGCATTGATTTTCAGTTAGTTTGTGTTTTGGGATGGGAGAGTTAGCAGCATATGCCTGATTTTGCAATGTTCTCGTTTATTTTGTACCAACTTTGGGCATTAGGTGGCAGTAGTTATGCACCAGTCCTCCATTTGTTCATCACATCATGATCCTCCTGCAAATTCAGCTCTTGACCTTTTGTGTACCAAAGGGATGGACAGCACACTGTTCATAGAGTTAAGAGAAACATATCCATCCCATTTAGTTGGCTGGAAATGATAGTATTCTTGGGTTTCAATCATCATACTAGTCCTAATGTGATTCATATTTATACTGTGAATGCTTGTTTTCAACAGTTTCAGTGTCAGAGGAATGATCAGTGCATTCCTTTGCAAAGTGTGGACATACCTCGTAAACTGATGTACTAACAAAAAGAAAAGGAACAATTCTGGGCAAAACAACTGTAGCAGAAAAGCAAGCCGGAAACTCCAGCTTTCAGACTTGATGATCTGGTCTCCAGTGACAGAGGCTGTTTCACCAGGTTTCGGAATTCCCTGGTAACCCCCTGCCCACTGCCCACCTGGTTCTGCCCACTCCTGCCCTATTCCAACTTGTGCCCTGTTCCGCCTACTTCCTTGCCCACTGTCTGCTGATCCCGCCCACTCTGGTTAAGTTCTGTCCATATTATGATGCATTTTCTGTCATGTGGACAGTCCCATCCCATCTGATTCTTCAGGAGACTTCCTTATTGAAAGTTCTTAGGTATAAATAGGAGCAGTGAGAATTCCTCAGATTCAGTTTAAACAGGGCTTTTAACCCCTTGAATGCTAGAGAGGTCGCTAATGCATCGAATTTCAATTTATTTTGGAGACCTCTCTTGCATTTAGGGGGTTAAAGCCCAATCAAATCAATAGGAATTTGTTTATACCACATGGTGCAGTTGATTTTCACCAGAATTACTCTAGAGGGGTTAAAACCAGAAAAAGAACTACAAGCAGATGGGGGGTGCTTTAAAGGAACACGGTATATCAACTCAATAACCAACTTTTTACTCACAGTTAGTAGTTGACCGGTTGACTGGTTGAAGATTTACAACAGGTGTAAGGCTACAGGGGATTTATACCCTCCCCTGTCCAGGCGATCACCGTAACTGTTGTCCATACTCCCACACGTTCACTCAGGTGGCCACACAGAAATGTGAGTGCAATATAGACATTATTAATATTCTATAAAGTCCCAAGAAGGTTTAACCCTATGAGTGCCTCCTTTTTTCTTCTTTTTCTTCTTCTTTTTTCTGCATCTAGAGAGGTTAGGCTCTAAGATGACAGGTGAGATTAACTCTTCAGTTTGATGAACTCCAGTTCCATTGTTATTCTATGGAACCTAGGCACTAAGGTATTTCCAGATGGAAAGGCATAAGTGATTGTGAATAGGCTCCACAAAGAGTGTTTCTCAATGCTGGTCTTCAGGGCACACCAATAGGACAGATTTTCAAGATGTCCATGCTTAGTCACAAGTGAGCAATCAGTGTCTCATTCATTATGTTTAAGCTGCCTGTGATTAATTAGGAATATCCTGAGATTTTGATCTCTTGCTGTCACAGAGTAACATAGGAATTGGTGAGTTTCTCCCACTGTAGAATGTATGTCCTCTGTATTAAAGGGTTAGTAATGCCCAAAGATAACTTTATGTTTTATTGTAGATTTTAAAAAAAGAAATTATGTGCAGCAAATCCCATCTCTCAAATCTTTACAGTCTGAGAGATATTTGGTGCTAAAGTTCTCCCCTTCCTCCCCTTTTCCTGACGTCAGTGATCTGGGTCCTGGGACCAGCCTGCGGCTCTTCAGCAGAGCTGAAATAGCGATCTTTAAAAATAATAATTTCATTGGAACTATGTACAAAGTGTGATTGGTTTGCAAGCACGCTTTGTAGCCCTTTCCAATGAAGTAGTTCTTCTTAAAGATCGCTATTTTGGCTCTGCTGAAAAGGCCGCTTTGTGTCGGCCAACACGTATCTCCTGCTGTCAGCTGGTGAATATCTCTCAAACAGTAAAGGTTTGAGAAATGGGATTCGCTGCATATAATTTCTTTTTTTTTAATCTACAATAAAACATAAAGTTATCTTTGGGCATTACTAACCCTTTAAACCTTAAAGTTCCCAGTTTTTCCTAATGCACCAGCCTCAATGGCTAAAACTGTCCTAATAACAAAAGTCTGCATTCTATTGTGTCCTTAGAAACTAAACATAGATTCTACTGAGCCTCTCAATGGTAGGTACATTGATTGTCACACCTAAAAGTCCACAGTGGGGCTGATGTACAAGAAAAAGGTGTTACAATTCTGGAACAAACCAACTGCACCATAGGGTACAAAAACAAACTACCCAAAGTCACACTGAATTAAATGGTGTTTTTAACTCCATTATACTGTATTCCCATCAATATATTCCTATGGAGGAAAATATACCTGGTGTTTTTTTTATCACCAGTTATGATGACTGGTTGACCGGACATGGTGCTATCTCATGTTGATATATTTCAGCCTTTAAAAGATTGAGAAACAGAGACATGGATCAGTCAAAGCAAATTACTGGTGGAGATACATTAAGTAGTGAAAAAGTAGGGATAAATTCTCCAGAATGATGAACGCTTCAGTTTCTATGTTTTTATGTGGAACCTATTTACTAACTTCACTCCAACTTGAGATACACTACGTGGCTAAATGTATATGGTCACCTGCTTGTCAAACATCTCATTTCAAAATCATTGGAATTAATATGGAGTTGGTCCCCACTTTGCTGCTGTAACATCCTCCACTCTGGCTTTGGGGATTTGCTTCCATTCAGCCATAAGAACATTAGTGGGGTTGAGCACTGATGTTGGGTGATTAGGCCTGGCTCACAGTTGGCATTCCAATTCATCCCAAAGATGTTAGATGGGCTTAAAGTCGGTCTCTGTGCAGGCCAGTCAAGTTCATCCACACCGATATCGACAAACCATTTATGTATGGGTCTCGCTTTGTGCATGGGGTCATTGTCCTGCTGAAATAGGAAATGGCTTTCCCCTTACTGTTTCCACAAATGTTGGAAGCACAGAATCATCTAGAATGTCATTGTATGCAGTAGCATTAAGATGTCTCTTCACACAACAAACTTTACATGACTGCATCAGTGGCAGGACGCAGAGTAGGATTGGCCTCTTAACATCACCTGGACCTTGGTCAGTGTACACGGGCACTTAGACTAGTGAGTTTATAATTCCTATCTTTTTTATTTGGTTTTATTTGTACAATCCCCCCAACCTCATCCCCTGCAAAGCCTAGCATCCCCTGCAAAGCCTAGTATTTTCTGGTAAAATAAACAATACACCGCCCACCCTGCATAATAAGAGACTAAAAAGACTGATAAAAATACGCCTACAGTCCCACCTTACTTGAATGTGCATTTGATTTTACAACAGCTGTGAAGAGCTGATTAAACAATGGCTAGGTGTGTGTATGTGTGTGGTGTTTGTGTGTATGCATGCTCGTGTGTGTGTATATGTGTATGCATGCGTGCGTCTATGAAGTAATGTGCATAAAAACCTATGACCTATAGATCATAGGCTCTTATGCAGTATAGTTATTTATGCATGTTTATTAAGATAAATGAAACTCCCCTTTACATTCTCCTTTCTACAAAACATAAGATCCTGAGATGATATTTAACAATGAAACACTAAGGGCCATATGTTCAAAGAGGTAGCGAAATAGCTTTTGTCGTTTGTAACGACTTTTCAAAGTACAGTGTCATTGGGATCATTAATGTTTTCAGAGTGTGTCGGTTGTGATCGGAAATATGATGTTTGTCCTGACTGAAATTGTTGCATGTAAAGAAAAAAAATGTCTTAACTAACGACAAAAATGTCTTAACTAAATACAAAAATTCTCACATTCAGAACTTCACATCCCCCCCCCCTTTTTTTTTCTCAAAGTACAAATTTTGTCTTTTGTAAGACTTTTTTTGCCATTAGTTATGACAAATTTTCTTTTCCTCTATACGACACTGGGGAATCGTTTAGCCACGCCCTTTCCCTGCCCCTTTGCCCAGCAATTCTGGAGTTGTGTCGTACACAACAGACAATACTAGTTTTTTGTTGTATACTCTATAGAAAATATGTCGCTCGTGCATACAGTTACTTAATTTTGTCTTTCATATGATATTTTTTGTCCTTATTCCTTTGAACATACGGCCCTTAGGGCCATATGTTCAAAGAAGTAGCGAAATAGCTTTTGTCTTTTGCAACAACTTTTCAAAGTACAGTGTCGTTGGGATCATTAATATTTTCAGAGAGTGTTGGTTGTGATTGGAACTATGTCATTTGTCCGAAACTGTCGCATGTAACGACAAAAATGTCTTAACTAAAGACAAAAATTGTCTTAACTAATGAGAAAAATGTCTTAAAAAATGTTTTACTAACGACAAAAATGTCTTATAATATGTCTTAACTAAGGAAAATATGTCTTAACTAAAGACAAAAATTCTCACATTCAGAACACATTCCCTCCACTTTTGTCTTAACGTATGAAAACTTTTGAAAGACATTTATTTGTTGTTAGTTATGACAAATTTTTATTTTCCTCTACACGACGTTGGAGAATAGTTTAGCCACGCCTTTGCCCCACCCCTTTGCCTGTCAATTCTGTAGTTGTTGTACACAATGGAAATTACTAGTTTTTTGTTGTATACTCTATAGAAAATGTGTCGTTCATGCATTCAATTACTTATTTTTGTCTTTCATACAACATTTTTTTGTCGTAATCCCTTTGAACATATGGCCCTTAGTCTATTAGTTTATTTAACAACATGCTATGTAGCCTTTTGGCCTAGCTATGAATTGCATGTAGTACTCTAGGATAGTCAGTTCTCAGACCTCCAGCTGTTGGGAATTCCAACTGTCATCATCCACAACAGATGGTTGGGGATGATTGTAGTTGGAGTTCCCAAAAGCCGAAGGTCCTACTATTTATTACCTCTCCAATAGTTATTATAATGTTTGTTTATTACCTCATTTAACAGCATATGGATCTTGATTTATTTTATTTTATCAATCTGATGCGTGAGGAAAAGGGAAACATTTTGGCCACCCCTTCTTCAAAAGTTTTCATAATTTGACAGAATTTCAGATACATGAGAAAGCCTGTGTTGCTTCTCAGCAGGCAGTTGAGAACAATTAACCTGTAGTTCTTTCTTCCTAATTTATCAGTGGTAAAGTACAGAGATTGTGAAGGCTTTCTAACATGCTGTTTCCAATAGTAGCATTTATTTACAAATGGAAAACACATTGCTGCACTTAGGTCATGTACTGTGCAAAAAATAACAAACATAATTTTGTGCTTGGTAAGAAAAAAAATAATAATAAAATATATATCTACTAGCAAAGTGGGATGGCGTTTAAAGGGATAGTAAGGGAGATATAAGAAAATAAAGATCTCCGTTCCCTCCCCTTTCTGTCTGACGAGCTGTAAAGCTGTCAGAAGCATAATCTGACATTGAGATATCTAAAAATAAATACTTAATCTGAATGGTCTAGAATGTGTGCTTGCAAACCAGTCACATGTTGTAGACCATTCCAATGAAGTATTTATTTTTAGCTATCTCTATGTCGGCGCTCCTGAAGAGCCACCGTCTGATCCCGGAACCAGGATCTCATGCCGTCAGCTATACAGCTGACGTATGAGAAGGGGGAGGGAGCGGAGAACTTTATTTTCTTATATCTCTCAAACCATAATGGGTTGAGAGATAGGAATAAGGGCATTAAGTATTTTTTTATTGCTTCTACCAATTCGCTTATATTTTTGGGAGGACCTTTCTATCCCTTTAATAGAAAGCACTGTAGCAATTCAGGAGAAAGCCAACTGCACCAAAGGGATCAACTACAAATTTCCACTTATTTAAAGGTGCAGTAAAATTTAAACAATCACACATTGCAGCGATTTTCCAGTAAAATAAGGGTATGCTGACTGTTAACAATGTCCTGTAGTGGTCAGATTTGAATTACTTATTCTACTGCAGTCTATAGGAGACGTGAGTCAATGACAGTTCTCCACAGAATTTATTAGAAACTGCTGATTCATTTCTTGACAGTTTGAACTTACAGAAAGTAATGACACTTTCACTCCCTTCCTAACAGTTTAATGTTTATAACTTTTGAATAATCCAACTAACAGCAGTGAGATTACTCTTTTTTTACTCCACAGAGAAAGCCCTATAATATAGGTTTCATAAAAATCAAGCTTGCTGCTTATTTAAACGGAGATTGTAAAGACTTGAATTGCACGAAGACCTGACTGCCAGTTAATTTTCTCTCAGCACCAATAAGCCACAGAAAACCATCAAAACACAATCAACGTTAAAAAGTGCTAGTAATAGTTATTTATACATGAATGTTTTCTCCTTGTGGAACTAATGATTTTCTTTCTTAACCATTTTAGGCCATATTCAGGAAGCTAAAGAGGAGCAATTCTGGAGCAAACCAGCTATGGCATAGCGGACAGTTAAAGATCCCTACAATTACTATTGGGTTAAATGGTGCATTTAACTCCTTGAGAGCTACAGAAGCCATTGCTTCTCAAAGTGTGACAGACCTCTCTGGCAATCAGGGGTTTAAAGGGATAGTAATGTTTAAAAAAAACAGCAGCTATAATTAATCTTCATAGTATTTGAGCCATAGAGAGTGTTATTTCAATACTGTCAGAGTTGTAGTTCAAGAGTAATTGAAAGATAAAGTATCCCCCTCCCACCCCTTTTACCTAGTGTAACACTGCTCACTTCAGATGTGGAATCTGGTTGCTTGACCAGACAGATAACAGCAAGGGACAATCTTCTTACTGTGAGTACAACGAAAACCCTACCCCCTTGACAGGTTTTTCAGGTTTTTCCCATATGCTGATTGAAGACTGTCCCTCTCTGTGATCCACCTGGACTCCACCTTGCTGCTCTGAGGTGAGCAGTATTACATCAGTAAAAGGGGAGGGAGGGGGATACTTTTTATTCAATTACTGTTGAACTACAACTCTGACAGTGTTAAAATAACACTCTCCATGATCCAAATACTATGAAGATTAATTGGAGCTGCTAATATTATGAAACATTTCTATCCCTTTAAATGCCACATTTAAATCAGTAGGAATTGTCATGTGTCCCCTATGGAAGAGTTGTTTTTCTCCAGAGTTGCTCCTCTTTAAAGGGATAGTGACACTTGGTGTACAGTAACATTTATATTGTAAGTTTTAGCCTCCTGAGTACAACAAGGGTACTCCCACTGCTGAGAGGTGTTTTATTAAAAAGTTATAGCAACTCAAATGTGAGTTTTTTTAGGTGCATTATCTCAATGGCCCGACATGTTATAGTGGTTCTGTTGCTACACCATCCTCTGGAATGTTCTGGTCAATTGACCATAAACTTCCATAGAATGGTGTAGCAACAGCGACACTGTACAACACTGTACAACATTGTGATGCTGCATCTCATAAATTCAAGTTTGAACTGTTATAACTTTTTAATAAAACACCTCTCAGCAGTTGGAGTACCCTTGTTGTGCTAAAGCAGACAATATAAATGTTACTAGAGATTAAGTGTTACTATCCCTTTAAGTTCTTGAATTTGATCCTTACTTCCTTATTTATGACTTGTCTTCCCAGCATGCTTCACTTCTTTACAATTTGTGATACTAAATAATTTATGACTGAACTGGACAACATGAAGCCCTCCAGCTGCTGCCAGACTACAAATTCCAGCATTCCCTGCCAGTCAAAGGCTGGCGGGGGATGCTGGTAGTTGTAGTCACATAACAGGCGGAGAACCTCATGAAGCTCTCCCCTGCTTTATGAAAAATTAAAAAGATGAAGGCAAATGATTTACTGAATCAGGTGGCTAACCAATTTCCAAAATACCTTGGCATCATCATTTTTCAAATAAGAGTGTCCTGCTGAGGTGTAAATTAAAAGAAGCTTCTCGATTCAAAATGGACATGCATAAATCTGAAGGCTAAATTAAAAACAGTATCTAAATCAAACTGCTATGTAACAAGTGAGTAGATTTTGACATATTGCAGACTAATGTACATCAACAAAAGAATTTCATCTTCATTCTCAGTTGAGATGATATGTGTGGATATAGTAGGAAAACGAAAGATGCATTGCACACCAATGTGGCATTCTGTGTGGAAGGACAACTTTCGTGTTTATACCGACACTCATGTAATAAGACGAACAGTAGAGGACATGTAAAAATGATCATATATTTAAATGGGCTTTTAAAACATTGAAAGCTAGAGAAAACTTTTATAACTTTTAAGAGGTTAAATGCAATGTAAGTCAGTAGGAATTTATGAAATAACAATTTGTGGTGCCAATGCTTTGATCTAATTGTTCTTTCCAACACTTTAATAACATAGTGAGTTTGATGTACAAAAAAGAACAGGGGAGAGATTTGCTAAGGTGCGATAAACTGGCGATAAAGCGGAGAAAACTGCTGCAGTGTCATAAACCATAGCTCCCAACATTTCAAAAGGCCAAAGAGGGACATTGTGTTTTAGGAGGTGTTGCTGGGGTGTGGCTGGAGGGTGTGGTAATAACAAGAATTTTTAGGTTATTTCATGAACTATTGATACCCCTTTGTTTAAGTTAATAACTTAGTTATTAACTTAGTTAATAATGACTACCATGACAGTGAGTCTTACCACTAGAACCACCTTAGTCTAAGCCACACCTATCCCTAAACCTAAAGCCTCTTTTATACCCCTCCACTCCAACGTTTACCAATCCCCTCCTTCTGTCTTACCTGGAAGGCATCTCTCTCCCCTTCCATTGATAACTAGCCCCCAGAGCTACAATAGCCCAGGAAGCAACAAAGAAGATGGAGATTGCCTGCAACCCTAATATGGCCACAGGCTCTTACAGAGACCTCAGCCTGCTTTTAGCACTTAGGATGCAAGTTATTTGCACTGAAGTTGTATGTGTATATCGCTCTCTCTCTATATATATATATATATGTATATATATATTTTTTTTAATTATTATTTATTTATATATTATATATTTACAAATATATTATTTATTTATTTTTACTTCATAGATATACATATTAATAACCCATATATAGCCTCCAAAAACAATCCCATCAAGTTTGATAGTTATTAGTGTTGAGCGAGCATGCTCGGCTGATGCTCGGATCGGCTCGAGCATCGCTCTGCTCGGCACATGGCGGTACTCGTACGAGTACCGCATGTGCTCGCCCGCCATGTTCGGGTCTCCTCCCCGCACGTTTTGCGGCTGCTGCGCAGCCAATAAACGTGCAGGGAGGCTCTGACATCGGTGTAATGCCAGCAGCCATGTTGGCTGCTGGCATTACACTGATTGGCTGGCCAGAACCCGTGGTCGGGTGCTGTATAGCACCTGACCATCGAGTTCGGCTCAGTCTGAGCCAGGGAGAGCTGAGGATAGGAAGGGAAAGGCAGTGTAGGGAGGAAAAAAAAAAATTGTGACAAAAAAGAACCAAAAGTCCTTTTTAGGACTACTGTGTGTGGGGGCAGCAGGTTATTTTGTGTGGGGGGAAAAAAAAAAAAAAAAAAAAAAAAAAAAATATTCTGTTTAGTGTGAAAAGTTGCAGATTAGAGCACATTCTGTTTAGTGTGCACAGTTGCAGATTAGAGCACATTCTGTTTAGTGTGCAAAGTTGCAGATTAGAGCACATTCTGTTTAGTGTGCAAAGTTGCAGATTAGAGCACATTCTGTTTAGTGTGCAAAGTTGCAGATTAGAGCACATTCTGTTAAGTCTTCAAACTAAAATATCAAAGTCACGTATTCCATTCAGTGTGCGTCGCCGCAGTTTAGCAGCACATTCTGAGTACTGTGCAGAGTTGCAGAATAGGAAGAAATACTGTTAAGTCTTCAAACTAAAATATCAAAGTCACATATTCCATTCAGTGTGCTTCGCCGCAGTTTAGCAGCACATTCTGTGTACTGTGCAGAGTTGCAGAATAGGAAGAACTACTGTTAAGTCTTCAAACTAAAATATCAAAGTCACATATTCCATTCAGTGTGCTTCGCCGCAGTTTAGCAGCCTATTCTGTGTACTGTGCAGAGTTGCAGAATAGGAAGAAATACTGTTAAGTCTTCAAACTAAAATATCAAAGTCACATATTCCATTCAGTGTGCTTCGCCGCAGTTTAGCAGCCTATTCTGTGTACTGTGCAGAGTTGCAGAATAGGAAGAAATACTGTTAAGTCTTCAAACTAAAATATCAAAGTCACATATTCCATTCAGTGTGTTTCACCGCCGTTTAGCAGCCTATTCTGTGTACTGTGCAGAGTTGCAGAATAATAAGAAATACTGTTAAGTTTTCAAACTCAAATATTAAAGTCACATATTCCATTCAGTGTGTTTCACCGCAGTTTAGCAGCCTATTCTGTGTACTCTGTACAGTTGCAGAATAATAAGAAATACTGTTAAGTTTTCAAACTCAAATATTAAAGTCACATATTCCATTCAGTGTGCTTCGCCGCAGTTTAGCAGCCTATTCTGTGTACTGTGCAGAGTTGCAGAATAGGAAGAAATACTGTTAAGTCTTCAAACTAAAATATCAAAGTCACATATTCCATTCAGTGTGTTTCACCGCCGTTTAGCAGCCTATTCTGTGTACTGTGCAGAGTTGCAGAATAATAAGAAATACTGTTAAGTTTTCAAACTCAAATATTAAAGTCACATATTCCATTCAGTGTGTTTCACCGCAGTTTAGCAGCCTATTCTGTGTACTCTGTACAGTTGCAGAATAATAAGAAATACTGTTAAGTTTTCAAACTCAAATATTAAAGTCACATATTCCATTCAGTGTGTTTCACCGCAGTTTAGCAGCCTATTCTGTGTACTCTGTACAGTTGCAGAATAATAAGAAATACTGTTAAGTTTTCAAACTCAAATATTAAAGTCACATATTCCATTCAGTGTGTTTCACCGCAGTTTAGCAGCCTATTCTGTGTACTCTGTACAGTTGCAGAATAATAAGAAATACTGTTAAGTTTTCAAACTCAAATATTAAAGTCACATATTCCATTCAGTGTGTTTCACCGCAGTTTAGCAGCCTATTCTGTGTACTCTGTACAGTTGCAGAATAATAAGAAATACTGTTAAGTTTTCAAACTCAAATATTAAAGTCACATATTCCATTCAGTGTGTTTCACCGCCGTTTAGCAGCCTATTCTGTGTACTCTGCAGAGTTGCAGAATAATAAGAAATACTGTTAAGTTTTCAAACTCAAATATTAAAGTCACATATTCCATTCAGTGTGTTTCACCGCAGTTTAGCAGCCTATTCTGTGTACTCTGTACAGTTGCAGAATAATAAGAAATACTGTTAAGTTTTCAAACTCAAATATTAAAGTCACATATTCCATTCAGTGTGTTTCACCGCAGTTTAGCAGCCTATTCTGTGTACTCTGTACAGTTGCAGAATAATAAGAAATACTGTTAAGTTTTCAAACTCAAATATTAAAGTCACATATTCCATTCAGTGTGTTTCACCGCAGTTTAGCAGCCTATTCTGTGTACTCTGTACAGTTGCAGAATAATAAGAAATACTGTTAAGTTTTCAAACTCAAATATTAAAGTCACATATTCCATTCAGTGTGTATCACCGCCGTTTAGCAGCCTATTCTGTGTACTCTGCAGAGTTGCAGAATAATAAGAAATACTGTTAAGTTTTCAAACTCAAATATTAAAGTCACATATTCCATTCAGTGTGTTTCACCGCAGTTTAGCAGCCTATTCTGTGTACTCTGTACAGTTGCAGAATAATAAGAAATACTGTTAAGTTTTCAAACTCAAATATTAAAGTCACATATTCCATTCAGTGTGTTTCACCGCAGTTTAGCAGCCTATTCTGTGTACTCTGTACAGTTGCAGAATAATAAGAAATACTGTTAAGTTTTCAAACTCAAATATTAAAGTCACATATTCCATTCAGTGTGTTTCACCGCCGTTTAGCAGCCTATTCTGTGTACTGTGCAGAGTTGCAGAATAGGAAGAAATACTGTTAAGTCTTCAAACTAAAATATCAAAGTCACATATTCCATTCAGTGTGTTTCACCGCCGTTTAGCAGCCTATTCTGTGTACTGTGCAGAGTTGCAGAATAATAAGAAATACTGTTAAGTTTTCAAACTCAAATATTAAAGTCACATATTCCATTCAGTGTGTTTCACCGCAGTTTAGCAGCCTATTCTGTGTACTCTGTACAGTTGCAGAATAATAAGAAATACTGTTAAGTTTTCAAACTCAAATATTAAAGTCACATATTCCATTCAGTGTGTTTCACCGCAGTTTAGCAGCCTATTCTGTGTACTCTGTACAGTTGCAGAATAATAACAAATACTGTTAAGTTTTCAAACTCAAATATTAAAGTCACATATTCCATTCAGTGTGTATCACCGCCGTTTAGCAGCCTATTCTGTGTACTCTGCAGAGTTGCAGAATAATAAGAAATACTGTTAAGTTTTCAAACTCAAATATTAAAGTCACATATTCCATTCAGTGTGTTTCACCGCAGTTTAGCAGCCTATTCTGTGTACTCTGTACAGTTGCAGAATAATAAGAAATACTGTTAAGTTTTCAAACTCAAATATTAAAGTCACATATTCCATTCAGTGTGTTTCACCGCAGTTTAGCAGCCTATTCTGTGTACTCTGTACAGTTGCAGAATAATAAGAAATACTGTTAAGTTTTCAAACTCAAATATTAAAGTCACATATTCCATTCAGTGTGTTTCACCGCCGTTTAGCAGCCTATTCTGTGTACTGTGCAGAGTTGCAGAATAGGAAGAAATACTGTTAAGTCTTCAAACTAAAATATCAAAGTCACATATTCCATTCAGTGTGTTTCACCGCCGTTTAGCAGCCTATTCTGTGTACTGTGCAGAGTTGCAGAATAATAAGAAATACTGTTAAGTTTTCAAACTCAAATATTAAAGTCACATATTCCATTCAGTGTGTTTCACCGCAGTTTAGCAGCCTATTCTGTGTACTCTGTACAGTTGCAGAATAATAAGAAATACTGTTAAGTTTTCAAACTCAAATATTAAAGTCACATATTCCATTCAGTGTGTATCACCGCCGTTTAGCAGCCTATTCTGTGTACTCTGCAGAGTTGCAGAATAGGAAGAAATAGTGTTAAGTTTTCAAACTCAAATATCAAAGTCACATATTCTGTGTAAGATGAAGAAGGCGGGTAAAAAGGGACGGGGAAGTGGACGTGATCCTGAAAGTTCAGGGCGCGGGTCAGGACGCGGAGAAACTGTGCCTGGTGCCAGAGCACAAGAAAGAAAGACATCCACCATACCTAGCTTCATGTGTAATTTTACAGGGCGTCGCAGGACATCACTCTCGAGGTCCGACCACTGCGAACAGGTGGTCGGTTGGATGACAGCTGATACTGCTTCCAGTCGGTTAAGCACCACCCTGTCTTCCACCAAGTCCACTCTCAGTAGCCAAGAGTCTGGTCAACATAATCCTCACTCTGATCATCCTTCCTCCCACCATACACGGTCTGGTCAAAGAAGTGATCCCACACTGGGATATAGTGAGGAGCTCGTCTCATCACCAATCCTTCATTTGACCCTCTCTCCAAGCACGCTTGCAGAGGAACATGACATCTTGTGCCCTGATTCACAACCTCTAGAGGCTACCCAATCACAAGAAGATGACAGATGTGAACGGCATTTAAGGTCAAAGGAAGTAGTGGATGATGATGATGATGATGAGACACAGTTGCCATTAAATCAACCACTATTTCCGTCTCAAGACCTTGTTGAGGAGAATGTTATACAGTTGTAAATGACTGAGTATGTGGTGGGATCAAGACTTGAGGAGGATGATCAGAGTGAGGAAGTGGAGGAGGACTTGGTGGACGATGAGGTGACTGACCCCACCTGGGAAGGTGTAGAGCCGAGCGATGACAGCAGTCCTGAGGGTGAGCCATCTGCAGCACCGCAACAGGCTGGAAGAGGCAGTGGTGTGGCTACAGAAAGAAGGCGGACCGCACCAAACCGGCCCGCAAATGTTCCACGGAGCACCCCCTTGCGTAAATCTACCTTGCCAAGGGGTAGGTGTTCCGCGGTATGGCGTTTTTTTAAGGAAAGTGCGGACGACAAAAGAATTGTAGTTTGCAACCTGTGCCACACCAGAATGAGCCGAGGCATGAACACTAGAAACCTCACCACCACCAGCATGATCCGACACATGGCATCCAAGCACCGTAGTAAGTGGGAGGAACGCCTGGATCGCCCATCTGTGTCTGCAGGCCACACCACTGCCTCCTCTTCCCCTGTTTTCGGTGCCGGCCAATCGCCTGTCGAAGGTGCAGGCCCGCATACCTCCCGCCCTGCACCTGTAGCATCTGAAGCACCATCAGCGACCACATCCACTTCCCTGTCCCAGCACAGCGTCCAAATGTCGTTACCCCAGGCATTTGAGCGCAAGAGAAAGTACCCAGCCACCCACCCACAGGCCATAGCACTAACCTCACACCTTTCAAAATTACTGGCCATCGAAATGCTGCCATTTAGGCTTGTGGACACTGAGTCCTTCCGCAGCCTGATGGCAGCAGCTGTCCCTCGGTACGCGGTCCCCAGCCGCCACTACTTTTCCCGGTGTGCCATCCCCGCATTACACCACCATGTGTCCCGTAACATCACCCGTGCCCTGACCAACGCAGTTACTGGGAAGGTCCACTTAACGACTGACACATGGACAAGTGCTTGTGGCCAGGGACGCTACATTTCCCTGACGGCACACTGGGTGAATGTCGTGGAGGCTGGGAGCGACTCGGACCCTGGGATGGCACGGGTGCTACCAACGCCGAGGATTGCGGGCCCTACCTCCATCAGGGTTTCCACCAGCACCTACGTTATTGGCTCCTCCTCCTCCGTTTCCACCTCCGAATTCTCTACACACACCGCCACTCCCCCATCAGCCAGTAGCTGGAAGCAGTGTAGCACTGCAGTGGGGAAGCGTCAACAGGCCGTGCTGAAGCTGATCTGCCTTGGGGACAAACAGCACACGGCCTCAGAGCTGTTGCAGGGGATTAGTCACCAGACCGAGCAGTGGCTCTCGCCACTCAACCTGCAACCAGGCATGGTTGTGTGTGATAATGGGCGTAACTTGGTGGCGGCTTTGGAGCTCGGCAAGCTCACACACGTACCATGCCTAGCGCATGTATTTAATTTAGTGGTGCAGCGATTTCTAAAAACCTACCCCAATGTGCATGATCTCTTGACCAAGGTGCGCCGCGTGTGTGCACATTTCCGTAAGTCATCAACAGCTTCAGCCGGCCTGTTGAAGCTGCAGCAGCGCTTACAATTGCCAGCTCACCGGCTGCTGTGTGACGTGAGCACGCGCTGGAACTCCACCTTCCACATGTTGGCCCGGCTTTGTGAGCAGCAGAGGGCAGTAGTGGAGTACCAGCTGTTACACGGTCGTCGCCTCTCTGTTCAACTTCCTGTAATCAGAAGTGAGGAGTGGGAATGGATGTCAGACCTCTGCGAGGTTTTACGCAATTTTGAGGAATCGACACAGATGGTGAGCGGCGATAACGCTATTATCAGTGTAACCATCCCACTTCTGTGTCTACTGAAACGCTCGCTGCTCACAATTAAAACCGACGCTTTGCATGTGGAAGAGGTGGAAATGGGGGAGGAAGAGCTTACACAAGGTGATAGCCAGAGCACCCTCACTTCGTCTTCTCAGCGACAATTGGAGGAGGCGGAGGAGGAGGAGGAGGAGGAGGAGGAAGACACGGTTGCCTCCGCTACAGAGGGTAGCCATGGAACTTTAGTTCCATCTCTTCAGCGTGGGTGGGCAGAAGAGGAGGAAGAGGATGAGGATATTGAGAGTCATCCTCCTGGTGAGGACAGCGAAATCTTGCCTGTTGGTACATTGGCACACATGGCTGACTTTATGTTAGGCTGCCTTTCCCGTGACCCACGCGTTGTACGCATTTTAGACAACACGGATTACTGGGTGTTCACCCTTCTGGACCCCCGCTACAAAGAGAATTTCTCATCTCTCATTCCTCCGGTGGAGAGGACAAGCAAAATGTTGCAATACCAGAAGGTTCTTGTCGAAAAATTGCTCCAAAATTTTCCATCTGACAACGCTGGCGGCAGAGTACGTGCTACCTTGGCCAACCGAGAAGGGGAGAAAAGGGGAGCACACAGCAGTTCCGAGAAAGGCAGGGCAACACTCTCCAAGGCGTGGGACACCTTCATGACACCCCGCCAGCACCCTCACCCTGATGCGCAGCCTAGTGTCACAAGGAGGGAAAAGTTTTGGAAGATGGTGAAGGAGTACGTAGCAGACCGTGTCAGCGTCCTCAATGATCCCTCTGTGCCTTACAACTACTGGGTGTCCAAGCTGGACACGTGGTATGAACTGGCACTCTACGCCTTGGAGGTGCTGGCCTGCCCTGCCGCCAGCGTTCTGTCTGAGCGGGTATTTAGTGCTGCTGGTGGCATCATAACAGATAAGCGTATCCGCCTTTCCACCGACAATGCTGATAGGTTGACACTTATAAAAATGAACAAGGCCTGGATTTCCCCTGACTTCTCCACTCCACTGGAGGAAAGCCCCGGGGGAACATAAACTCACTTTATATATGTTATTTACAATGATGTGAATACTCTGTATTCCCATTCACCCCTTCCACCCAAAAAACGGGTATATGGTTGACTCTTAATCTTCTCATCCTCCTCCTCCTCTTCCATATGCCCTGTGCTATAATTTTTATATAGGGCCAGCTCACCAGCGGGCCCTGTGATATAATTTTTATATAGGGCCAGCTCACCAGCGGGCCCTGTTTGCCAATTTTTATATAGGTCAGCTCACCAGCGGGCCTTCTCATATAATGTTTTATTGGGTCAGCTCTCTAGCGGGCCCTCTCATATAATGTTTTATAGCGTCAGCTCACTAGCGGGCCTTCGCATATAATGTTTAGGATGGTCAGCTCTGCAGCAGACCCTCACCCATAATGTTTTAGATGGTCGGCTCAGCGCACATTTCCCTCTTAATCATGGCCTCAGTTCAATAAAATCAAGGAAATTTTTGGGAGAATTTGCCTCTGTGCACGTTTCCCTCTTAATTAGTGTTGAGCGAGCATGCTCGGCCGATGCTCGGATCGGCTCGAGCATCGCTCTGCTCGGCACATGGCGGTACTCGTACGAGTACCGCATGTGCTCGCCCGCCATGTTCGGGTCTCCTCCCCGCTGCGCAGCCAATAAACGTGCAGGGAGGCTCTGACATCGGTGTAATGCCAGCAGCCATGTTGGCTGCTGGCATTACACTGATTGGCTGGCCAGAACCCGTGGTCAGGTGCTGTATAGCACCTGACCATCGAGTTCGGCTCAGTCTGAGCCAGGGAGAGCTGAGGATAGGAAGGGAAAGGCAGTGTAGGGAGGAAAAAAAAAAATTGTGACAAAAAAGAACCAAAAGTCCTTTTTAGGACTACTGTGTGTGGGGGCAGCAGGTTATATTGTGTGTGGGGGGAAAAAAACAAAAAAAAAAAAAAAAATATTCTGTTTAGTGTGAAAAGTTGCAGATTAGAGCACATTCTGTTTAGTGTGCACAGTTGCAGATTAGAGCACATTCTGTTTAGTGTGCAAAGTTGCAGATTAGAGCACATTCTGTTTAGTGTGCAAAGTTGCAGATTAGAGCACATTCTGTTTAGTGTGCAAAGTTGCAGATTAGAGCACATTCTGTTAAGTCTTCAAACTAAAATATCAAAGTCACGTATTCCATTCAGTGTGCGTCGCCGCAGTTTAGCAGCACATTCTGAGTACTGTGCAGAGTTGCAGAATAGGAAGAAATACTGTTAAGTCTTCAAACTAAAATATCAAAGTCACATATTCCATTCAGTGTGCTTCGCCGCAGTTTAGCAGCACATTCTGTGTACTGTGCAGAGTTGCAGAATAGGAAGAAATACTGTTAAGTCTTCAAACTAAAATATCAAAGTCACATATTCCATTCAGTGTGTTTCACCGCCGTTTAGCAGCCTATTCTGTGTACTGTGCAGAGTTGCAGAATAATAAGAAATACTGTTAAGTCTTCAAACTAAAATATCAAAGTCACATATTCCATTCAGTGTGCTTCGCCGCAGTTTAGCAGCCTATTCTGTGTACTGTGCAGAGTTGCAGAATAGGAAGAAATACTGTTAAGTCTTCAAACTAAAATATCAAAGTCACATATTCCATTCAGTGTGTTTCACCGCCGTTTAGCAGCCTATTCTGTGTACTGTGCAGAGTTGCAGAATAATAAGAAATACTGTTAAGTTTTCAAACTCAAATATTAAAGTCACATATTCCATTCAGTGTGTTTCACCGCAGTTTAGCAGCCTTTTCTGTGTACTCTGCAGAGTTGCAGAATAATAAGAAATACTGTTAAGTTTTCAAACTCAAATATTAAAGTCACATATTCCATTCAGTGTGTTTCACCGCAGTTTAGCAGCCTATTCTGTGTACTCTGTACAGTTGCAGAATAATAAGAAATACTGTTAAGTTTTCAAACTCAAATATTAAACTCACATATTCCATTCAGTGTGTTTCACCGCCGTTTAACAGCCTATTCTGTGTACTCTGTACAGTTGCAGAAAAATAAGAAATACTGTTAAGTTTTCAAACTCAAATATTAAAGTCACATATTCCATTCAGTGTGTTTCACCGCCGTTTAACAGCCTATTCTGTGTACTCTGTACAGTTGCAGAATAATAAGAAATACTGTTAAGTTTTCAAACTCAAATATTAAACTCACATATTCCATTCAGTGTGTTTCACCGCAGTTTAGCAGCCTATTCTGTGTACTCTGCAGAGTTGCAGAATAATAAGAAATACTGTTAAGTTTTCAAACTCAAATATTAAAGTCACATATTCCATTCAGTGTGTTTCACCGCCGTTTAACAGCCTATTCTGTGTACTCTGTACAGTTGCAGAATAATAAGAAATACTGTTAAGTTTTCAAACTCAAATATTAAAGTCACATATTCCATTCAGTGTGTTTCACCGCCGTTTAACAGCCTATTCTGTGTACTCTGTACAGTTGCAGAATAATAAGAAATACTGTTAAGTTTTCAAACTCAAATATTAAAGTCACATATTCCATTCAGTGTGTTTCACCGCCGTTTAACAGCCTATTCTGTGTACTCTGTACAGTTGCAGAATAATAAGAAATACTGTTAAGTTTTCAAACTCAAATATTAAACTCACATATTCCATTCAGTGTGTTTCACCGCAGTTTAGCAGCCTATTCTGTGTACTCTGCAGAGTTGCAGAATAATAAGAAATACTGTTAAGTTTTCAAACTCAAATATTAAAGTCACATATTCCATTCAGTGTGTTTCACCGCAGTTTAGCAGCCTATTCTGTGTACTCTGTACAGTTGCAGAATAATAAGAAATACTGTTATGTTTTCAAACTCAAATATTAAAGTCACATATTCTGTGTAAGATGAAGAAGGCGGGTAAAAAGGGACGGGGAAGTGGACGTGATCCTGAAAGTTCAGGGCGCGGGTCAGGACGCGGAGAAACTGTGCCTGGTGCCAGAGCACAAGAAAGAAAGACATCCACCATACCTAGCTTCATGTGTAATTTTACAGGGCGTCGCAGGACATCACTCTCGAGGTCCGACCACTGCGAACAGGTGGTCGGTTGGATGACAGCTGATACTGCTTCCAGTCGGTTAAGCACCACCCTGTCTTCCACCAAGTCCACTCTCAGTAGCCAAGAGTCTGGTCAACATAATCCTCACTCTGATCATCCTTCCTCCCACCATACACGGTCTGGTCAAAGAAGTGATCCCACACTGGGATATAGTGAGGAGCTCGTCTCATCACCAATCCTTCATTTGACCCTCTCTCCAAGCACGCTTGCAGAGGAACATGACATCTTGTGCCCTGATTCACAACCTCTAGAGGCTACCCAATCACAAGAAGATGACAGATGTGAACGGCATTTAAGGTCAAAGGAAGTAGTGGATGATGATGATGATGATGATGAGACACAGTTGCCATTAAATCAACCACTATTTCCGTCTCAAGACCTTGTTGAGGAGAATGTTATACAGTTGTCAATGACTGAGTATGTGGTGGGATCAAGACTTGAGGAGGATGATCAGAGTGAGGAAGTGGAGGAGGACTTGGTGGACGATGAGGTGACTGACCCCACCTGGGAAGGTGTAGAGCCGAGCGATGACAGCAGTCCTGAGGGTGAGCCATCTGCAGCACCGCAACAGGCTGGAAGAGGCAGTGGTGTGGCTACAGAAAGAAGGCGGACCGCACCAAACCGGCCCGCAAATGTTCCACGGAGCACCCCCTTGCGTAAATCTACCTTGCCAAGGGGTAGGTGTTCCGCGGTATGGCGTTTTTTTAAGGAAAGTGCGGACGACAAAAGAATTGTAGTTTGCAACCTGTGCCACACCAGAATGAGCCGAGGCATGAACACTAGAAACCTCACCACCACCAGCATGATCCGACACATGGCATCCAAGCACCGTAGTAAGTGGGAGGAACGCCTGGATCGCCCATCTGTGTCTGCAGGCCACACCACTGCCTCCTCTTCCCCTGTTTTCGGTGCCGGCCAATCGCCTGTCGAAGGCGCAGGCCCGCATACCTCCCGCCCTGCACCTGTAGCATCTGAAGCACCATCAGCGACCACATCCACTTCCCTGTCCCAGCACATCGTCCAAATGTCGTTACCCCAGGCATTTGAGCGCAAGAGAAAGTACCCAGCCACCCACCCACAGGCCATAGCACTAACCTCACACCTTTCCAAATTACTGGCCATCGAAATGCTGCCATTTAGGCTTGTGGACACTGAGTCCTTCCGCAGCCTGATGGCAGCAGCTGTCCCTCGGTACGCGGTCCCCAGCCGCCACTACTTTTCCCGGTGTGCCATCCCCGCATTACACCACCATGTGTCCCGTAACATCACCCGTGCCCTGACCAACGCAGTTACTGGGAAGGTCCACTTAACGACTGACACATGGACAAGTGCTTGTGGCCAGGGACGCTACATTTCCCTGACGGCACACTGGGTGAATGTCGTGGAGGCTGGGAGCGACTCGGACCCTGGGATGGCACGGGTGCTACCCACGCCGAGGATTGCGGGCCCTACCTCCATCAGGGTTTCCACCAGCACCTACGTTATTGGCTCCTCCTCCTCCGTTTCCACCTCCGAATTCTCTACACACACCGCCACTCCCCCATCAGCCAGTAGCTGGAAGCAGTGTAGCACTGCAGTGGGGAAGCGTCAACAGGCCGTGCTGAAGCTGATCTGCCTTGGGGACAAACAGCACACGGCCTCAGAGCTGTTGCAGGGGATTAGTCACCAGACCGAGCAGTGGCTCTCGCCACTCAACCTGCAACCAGGCATGGTTGTGTGTGATAATGGGCGTAACTTGGTGGCGGCTTTGGAGCTCGGCAAGCTCACACACGTACCATGCCTAGCGCATGTATTTAATTTAGTGGTGCAGCGATTTCTAAAAACCTACCCCGATGTGCATGATCTCTTGACCAAGGTGCGCCGCGTGTGTGCACATTTCCGTAAGTCATCAACAGCTTCAGCCGGCCTGTTGAAGCTGCAGCAGCGCTTACAATTGCCAGCTCACCGGCTGCTGTGTGACGTGAGCACGCGCTGGAACTCCACCTTCCACATGTTGGCCCGGCTTTGTGAGCAGCAGAGGGCAGTAGTGGAGTACTAGCTGTTACACGGTCGTCGCCTCTCCGTTCAACTTCCTGTAATCAGAAGTGAGGAGTGGGAATGGATGTCAGACCTCTGTGAGGTTTTACGCAATTTTGAGGAATCGACACAGATGGTGAGCGGCGATAACGCTATTATCAGTGTAACCATCCCACTTCTGTGTCTACTGAAACGCTCGCTGCTCACAATTAAAACCGACGCTTTGCATGTGGAAGAGGTGGAAATGGGGGAGGAAGAGCTTACACAAGGTGATAGCCAGAGCACCCTCACTTCGTCTTCTCAGCGACAATTGGAGGAAGCGGAGGAGGAGGAGGAGGAGGAGGAGGAAGACACGGTTGCCTCCGCTACAGAGGGTAGCCATGGAACTTTAGTTCCATCTCTTCAGCGTGGGTGGGCAGAAGAGGAGGAAGAGGATGAGGAGATTGAGAGTCATCCTCCTGGTGAGGACAGCGAAATCTTGACTGTTGGTACTCTGGCACACATGGCTGACTTTATGTTAGGCTGCCTTTCCCGTGACCCACGCGTTGTACGCATTTTAGACAACACGGATTAATGGGTGTTCACCCTTCTGGACCCCCGCTACAAAGAGAATTTCTCATCTCTCATTCCTCCGGTGGAGAGGACAAGCAAAATGTTGCAATACCAGAAGGTTCTTGTCGAAAAATTGCTCCAAAATTTTCCATCTGACAACGCTGGCGGCAGAGTACGTGCTACCTTGGCCAACCGAGAAGGGGAGAAAAGGGGAGCACACAGCAGTTCCGAGAAAGGCAGGGCAACACTCTCCAAGGCGTGGGACACCTTCATGACACCCCGCCAGCACCCTCACCCTGATGCGCAGCCTAGTGTCACAAGGAGGGAAAAGTTTTGGAAGATGGTGAAGGAGTACGTAGCAGACCGTGTCAGCGTCCTCAATGATCCCTCTGTGCCTTACAACTACTGGGTGTCCAAGCTGGACACGTGGTATGAACTGGCACTCTACGCCTTGGAGGTGCTGGCCTGCCCTGCCGCCAGCGTTCTGTCTGAGCGGGTATTTAGTGCTGCTGGTGGCATCATAACAGATAAGCGTATCCGCCTTTCCACCGACAATGCTGATAGGTTGACACTTATAAAAATGAACAAGGCCTGGATTTCCCCTGACTTCTCCACTCCACTGGAGGAAAGCCCCGGGGGAACATAAACTCACTTTATATATGTTATTTACAATGATGTGAATACTCTGTATTCCCATTCACCCCTTCCACCCAAAAAACGGGTATATGGTTGACTCTTAATCTTCTCATCCTCCTCCTCCTCTTCCATATGCCCTGTGCTATAATTTTTATATAGGGCCAGCTCACCAGCGGGCCCTGTGATATAATTTTTATATAGGGCCAGCTCACCAGCGGGCCCTGTTTGCCAATTTTTATATAGGTCAGCTCACCAGCGGGCCTTCTCATATAATGTTTTATTGGGTCAGCTCTCTAGCGGGCCCTCTCATATAATGTTTTATAGCGTCAGCTCACTAGCGGGCCTTCGCATATAATGTTTAGGATGGTCAGCTCTGCAGCAGACCCTCACCCATAATGTTTTAGATGGTCGGCTCAGCGCACGTTTCCCTCTTAATCATGGCCTCAGTTCAATAAAATCAAGGAAATTTTTGGGAGAATTTGCCTCTGTGCACGTTTCCCTCTTAATCATGGCCTCAGTTCTGAAAATCAAGGAAATTTTTGGGAGAATTTGCCTCTGCGCACGTTTCCCTCTTAATCATGGCCTCACTTCCGAAAATCAAGGAAATTTTTGGGATAATTTGCAGATGATATACAAGTAAATATACAGCAAATATTGTTTGGTAAAAATTTTTCGCCTAAAGTCGTTTTTATTTTCCTTTTTGTGTGTTTTATGGTCAGTCTGTAAAAATGGCGTACTACGGGCGAAAGATCGTTCCCAGCAGCGATGTTGGAGTCCAAGATGCATCCAGACATCCTCCCTATGCTGTCCCTGAACCATTTCTGTGGTGTTTCCATCATTTTCTGCCCTTTTCCTATGGACCAGGCACCCTCCCCTCATCAGAGCAGGGGGTGCCTGGTGTAATGCTCGAGTCCTCCCATTGACTTCAATGGGGCTCGGGTGTTCGGCCGAGCACTCGAGCCTCAGGGGGTGCTCGGTCAGAGCACCCGAACACCCGAGCATTGGGGTGCTCGCTCATCACTACTCTTAATCATGGCCTCAGTTCTGAAAATCAAGGAAATTTTTGGGAGAATTTGCCTCTGTGCACGTTTCCCTCTTAATCATGGCCTCAGTTCTGAAAATCAAGGAAATTTTTGGGAGAATTTGCCTCTGCGCACGTTTCCCTCTTAATCATGGCCTCACTTCCGAAAATCAAGGAAATTTTTGGGATAATTTGCAGATGATATACAAGTAAATATACAGCAAATATTGTTTGGTAACAATTTTTCGCCTAAAGTCGTTTTTATTTTCCTTTTTGTGTGTTTTATGGTCAGTCTGTAAAAATGGCGTACTACGGGCGAAAGATCGTTCCCAGCAGCGATGTTGGAGTCCAAGATGCATCCAGACATCCTCCCTATGCTGTCCCTGAACCATTTCTGTGGTGTTTCCATCATTTTCTGCCCTTTTCCTATGGACCAGGCACCCTCCCCTCATCAGAGCAGGGGGTGCCTGGTGTAATGCTCGAGTCCTCCCATTGACTTCAATGGGGCTCGGGTGTTCGGCCGAGCACTCGAGCCTCAGGGGGTGCTCGGTCAGAGCACCCGAACACCCGAGCATTGGGGTGCTCGCTCATCACTAATAGTTATGCCTCTGTGCCTTTAAGGGAAGGACCATGGCCTGCCATTGGAGCCAAATAAAGTGAGTATCTGGTAAAGGGTGAATGTGTGTGTTTGGGGTGGTGGTGCAAGGACTTCAATGGGCCTAGAATAGCAGGAAGTCAAAACGCATCACTGCATTGAAGGGATTAAAAGCTACACTTAACCATCTGAATGCCAGAAAGAGCAACACATTGCTATTTATTAGATGAATGGGAATATTTATTTCATCCCTATGGTCTGCTTGGCTTGCCCAGTAATTGATTTTATTTCTATGGTCCATATTTCTCTTTCACATCCACTCTTACATGATTTACATGATTGTTTCCTTCTAACCAGCTTTGTGCAGTGCTATATATGTGCAGAGTTCTTTTCGGTGCATAGCACCCACAGGAAAAGATCAACCCCACTGAATCCAGGGCATTATATATTGGAAGTAATGGCATACTGTATATCTGCGTAGTTCAGTAACTTTTGGCTACTAAGTAACACGAACTCCTTGAATGTGCTGGAGATATGTCCAGCATCCAAGGGAATGTGTTGTTGCCACAGCAGTTGCTGACAGAAACAGAATGTGATTACATCACAGCACTGTAGTGTCACCATCACAGACCCAGTGGAATCATAACTGCATACCTCCCAAGTGTCCCTCTTTAGGAGGGACAGTCCCTCTCTGAGACCCAAATCCCTCTGTCCCTCTTTCCCATCCAGATGTCCCTCTTTGTAGGAGATCAGACTGTGTGATGTGTATATAAGTGTTTCACATTGCTCCACAGTAATAAAATGCACATTAATGTTTTTTTAAACTTCAGTATATGTATGTATAAATTAGTCTGTGTAAATAAAATGCTTTGTTCTTGCTCTAAATCATTTATTCAGTTACACAAAGAGGTATCAGAAGGTCATGAAATGACAAAAAAATTATTGTCAATGCTCCGCCCACCAGCCACACCCCCAACATCACCACCTAAAATGAAAGTTTCCTTCTTTGGCCATTTGAAATGTTGGGAGGTATGCAACTGTCATATATTACCTCCTTTTACTAGAGAAGAGACTCAGATCAGAGATTCAGTTGGATGAGATTGCTTTGACTTTGATATAAATAACCATGACCAAGCGTTCCAAACAGAAATCTCTGGAATTCCTAGAAGAATATAAGTATAGTCCTCTGTTCCTAAAGATATACAGAATATCATTTAATTTAATGTAAATCTTTATTTAACCCTTTAAGCACCAAAGGATTGTGAAATGCATTGCAAATCAAAAATGTGCATGCCCCTCCGGTCCTTAAAGCAGAGGAGGGCAAGCTGAGTCCCTGTAGTTGTTGAGGACTATTAGTCCCATCATCTCCAGCCAGCCTATGCCTGCTGTAAAGGGATACATTGGAATTGTAAAGAACTGCAATTACAATCTCTACATATGTTCTCCTAAATAATATTATGAATTATATTATACTGTATACTGTGACATTGGAATTGTAAAGAACTGCAATTACAATCTCTACATATGTTCTCCTAAATAATATTATGAATTATATTATACTGTATACTGTGATAATTCATTGTTTTAGAAGTGTATTATAAATCACAGTTTTCTCAATACACCCACTCAACTAAAAGCACTGGTGCTACCTAAAAGTACATAAAGGGAAGAATTACAGATATACTTGTAAGTCCAAAAGACAGGAAGTTTCACTTCTGAGTACCAGAGTGGAGTGAAACACATTACTTTATAATAGCCTATGCACCTCTCTGACACTCAGTTAGTTACAATAGTCTTTATAACAGTGGGAAGCATCTCAATTTTGACTATCAACAGTCTACGGCTTTCATTTTTTGTGTAAGGATAATGGGAGTTATAGTCAAACAACAGCCACGGGGTAAAGGGACAGCCGCAGGTAGCTCAACAACAACAAGAACCACAGGTAAAGGGAAACATCTGGTTGATTTACTCTATTTAATTTTAAGCCTTCTCTTTGTACTACACAGATAAACAAACTGCATACATCAGGATACAAAAAGGACAAAGATACCAGCTTCTAGCCGCAAACTATAGACTGGAGTCATCAGTGGCTAAAACTGCCCAGAAAGGTGATGAGCAGATACACAGTACTCATGTGTATGATACTCGACGGGTAAGTTCATATCCACTCATTTCCACTGTCCTAAAATATTGTCTTCCACATCTGAGTCTTTATCATTCCTTGATCTGGCCTATTACTGAAGCTATATAAATATTTTAACCCTTTGAGGGACAGAGGAGTATGTAATATATTGCTTCACACAGTGTTGATGACCATTCTAGTCTTCAAAGTGTTAAATAAATCTTAGTAATAAGCCCATATTGCATAAGATTGCCTAAAAGGAAAGGAATACATACTAAGTCTGTTCCTATGGGAGATAAAGTAAAAAGCCCAGAACTGTGCTGCGGTGCCCCAGAAAGTTTTCTGTCACCATTTGGGGAGTGGTGGCAGAAAACTGACCCACTGGACTGGCAGCGGTGCTCAATGCCTGCTGAACTTTTTGACTCATTGCAGCAAACTTCACTGAGAATTAATGAGGGATGCTTGCAAGCTGTTTTTTGTACCCCATAAATCTGCAATTCTGTTTTCAGGCAAACAGACCTGCAAATAGGGCAAATATTACATGATAATTGCCCTTTAAGGTGCTGATGCATAGAACATACAAGACACATATACCTGGTTTAGCTGCTCATTATATATAGTTTTCTTTATCTTTTTTCCAGGACTGTACCAGTACAAGAATTACATTTGAAGGCCTCCCAATCTAACTTTGGCCATGGGAGAAACGGATCATCAGCAGCAACAATAGCAACAATGAAAAAGTACTGGAGGAGCAGCTGCAGGCTCTGGCCAATGGAATGTCATAGGCAGGTGTCATGGATTATTGTCATCCCCTAAAAGAGCCTAAAAAGAAAAAGAAATGCAAATATGCTGGTGAGTCCAAAGAACAGAAAGGATAACTTTTATATATCAGAGAGGAGGGCAACACATTGCTCTGTAATGACCTTCACATTTCTCTGGCACTCAAACAGTTACAAAAGTCTTTAACACATTTACTGCCAGAGCTGTACCCAGTACATTGCTTTTCAATGCTTTGGGTACCCCTCTGGCACTCAACCAGCAGCATGCCACTTCTAACTATCAATGGACTATGGCTCTCATAGCATGTGTGGGGATGATGGGAGTTATAGTCCAACAACAGCTACAGGTAAAAGTACAGACATGGTTAGTTCAACAACAGGATTCACCAGTAAAGGGAAACACTTGGTTGATTTTCTCTATTAAAAAAAAGCCTGTTCTTTATTCTACATAGAAGAATGAAAGACCAAAATCACCAAATAAAACAATGATACCATCTACTATTTGCAGGGAGAAGAATGGAGCTAATTGACCTGGAGGATGATTATGGTTGGATGGAAGACATGGACATCATTTGGAGCAACACACAGTGGAATGCTACTGGATGGGTAAGATCATATCCCCTCATTTCCATTGTCCCAAATGTGATTTTCCACAACTGAGTCTTTTTCATTTCTTGATCTGGCCCCTTACTAAATCTATATACATATGTTAACTGTATGAGAACCAGGAGTATATGTAACACATTGCTTCACAATGTGTGGCCAACCCTTATGGTCCTCAAAGTGTTAAATACATCTCAGTAATGAGCCCTTATTTCCTGCTATTGACTAAAAGGATATTACCCCATTTTACTAAGAGTGTTCCTATTGGTTACTCAGTAAAAAGCCCAGGACTGAACTGCAGAGCCCCAGAAAGGTTTCTGTCACCATTTGGGGTGAGGCGGCAGACAACTGATCCACTGGACTGGCAGTGGGGCTCAATGAAAGCTGAACTTTGTGGCTCATAGCAACAGACTTTACCAAGAAAAAATGAGGGGTTCTTGGGAACTGTTTTCTGTACCCCAATAAGCTTCCCTATTGATCTGCCTGAGATCACAATGCTGTCCCAGCTTTATCTGCAACTCAGTTTTCAGGCGAGCAGACCTGCAAATATTAAATGAAAATTGCCCTTTCGGGTGATGATGCCTTCCATAAGACATCCAAGACACGTCTATCTGGGTGATTCTGGTGGGCAGGAAGATGAAAGGACAAATGGTGCCACTTGGAGAAGAAACCAACCGTGGGATGAATCTGGACAGGTGAGTTCATGTCCATTCCTTTCCACTGTCATAAATCTGTTCTTCCACCACTGAGTCTTTTATGTTCCTTTAGCTAGCCTCTTACTCTATTAATATATTATCCTTTTGTCGACCATAAGGGTATGCAACACATAGCTTCACTATGTGTTGCTGAACACTCTGGTCCTAATAGTGTTAAATATATCTCATTAATGAACCCATGTTTCCTACTATTGCCTAAAAGGAAATTTTGCTAACATTTTGCTAACTCTGGTCAAATGGGAGATATAGTAAAAAGCTCAGGGCTATGCTATGGAATCCCAGAAAGTTTCCTGTCAGCCATCTGGGGAGATGGGGCAAATAAATGTCCCTCAGGACTGTCAGTGGGGATCTATGTAAGTTGAACATTGTGGCTCATAGTAACAGACCTCACCAGGAATGAATAAGGGATTCTTAGGAACTGTTTTCTGAACCCCATTAAAGGGATAGTATTATTTCAAAATTACTATCCCTCATATTGTAGCCTTTAATAAACTGAGTTAAATGACACCAGCGCCATCTCTCAAACCTTTATGGTTTAAGAGATAGCCGCTTTCAAAGTTTCCTCTCCCCTGCTGTCAGTGTTCTGGTGCTAGCAGGGGAATCCGGTCCCGGGACAGGCGGAGGCTCTTAAACAGAGCCGATATCTCGTTATGGAAGGAGAAATAATTCATTGAAACAGTCTTCTATGTGTGCTTGGTTACCAAGCGCACGTAGAAGACTGTTTCAGTGAATCATTTTTCCTTCCATAACGAGATATCGGCTCTGCTGAAGAGCCTCCTCTTGATTCTGAGACCGGATTCTCCTGCTGGCAGCAGAACGCTGACAGCAGGGGAGAGGAAACTTTGAAAGTGGCTATCTCTTAAACCATAAAGGTTTCAGAGATGCCGCTGGTGTCATTTAACTCCGTTTATTAAGGGCTACAATATGAGGGATAGTAATTTTGAAGTAATACTATCCCTTTAAGCTTCCCTGCTAATCTACCTGACCTCACAATGCAGCCCCAGTGTTATCTGCAGCTTGGTTTTCAGGGGAGCAGACCTGTATTTATGGCAAATATATGCAATCAGCCAGTGGGAGAGGAGTATGACACTACAGTCCTCTCTCGATGGATGACTAGTGGTGCATTGCAATAAACAAGCCCCAAACCGACCAGCCCATGGATTACAAAGTTTTCTATTAATCGAAGCACTTACGATAGTCCTGCCTAAGAAATGCACTTGACACCGAAACTGTATAACTGAGATGGCTGCGGTGGTGGTGACATTCTTCCAACTACAATCTCTCTAAAATGGACTATGGCAGGAAGTGTATAATAACTACCCCTTTAATCTGAGAGGGATCTCCCTCCTCCCCTGATTTCTACACCAATGAATTGGCCCAGCCTGACATTCAATATGCTTACTACCGACACTGGTGTCTGTACACAGACAATTTGTTGACTCCTGATGTTGGGTCCTGGGATAAGACTCTGAAAGCCGGTGGGACATTCTGTCCCTGCACAGATCCATCATATACGTATACACATTGATATTCACAAAATAGTTGGTCTGGCACAAACTTTTAGGTTTCTTAGAAATCTTATGCTTCGAGTGCTCTTGAGGCAATTAGTCCCAGTGCACAGATGTCTGTCTGTACACTTCATACCTCAATATACACTGTGCCATATGCCCAAAGAAAAAGAAGAGCCATTCCTGGACAAACCAGCTGCGTCTTAGCAGAGAAATAAAAAATGCCTATTGATTTAACCATTTGGATTCGGGGGAGGGGGTCAACTCATTGAAAAGCAATACACTGCACTTCTCTCTGGCATTCAAAGGTTTAAATAGGTCTTTTATTGCCTTGATTTGTATCAAATAGCAATGCATTGGAGATATCCATAACATTCAAGGGGTTAAAAGAACCATTTTTATCAACGGGAATTTGGTGAATCTTAATTTGTTCCCAGTGGTGCCATTGGTTCTCCTCAGAATGTCCTCACATTTCCTTTCTTCATATGACCATTAGTGCTGATGACAATGAAACTGTGTGCCTAGATTTCATGGCTATGTCCCAGGGCACATTGCATTAAATTTATCACATCAATTCTGTTCCAAGTCAGGACTGGAAATCAGTGCTTTAAATCTGCTCCTGCCTAATGTTTATTTACTAAGCTACTGACATCGGACTTCCTTCCCTTAATCCCTTAAGGGCCTGGGAAAATCTGAGGTGGATTACATTAATTCCCTTAAGGACTGGCCGCACGCACATGTGGCTGACACTTAAGGACCACGGACCATTTTTTTATTTTTTTTGCTTCTGGTTCCGGGCTCCCCGTATGGCGTGCAGCCGCACAGGGAGCCAGGAATTCAATGACAGTCCTGGCACATCATGGGTCGTTAAAACAAAACAACCCATGACGTGCCATGACCGTCAAGGGTCATTAAGGGGTTAAGGACCGGAGCAATTCTGACTTTTTTTGACTATGTCTTTGTTCAACCATATGTTCCCTCTAATTCCTTTAGTATACCCACACAAATTATATACTGGTTTTTAAGCAAAGTAGAGCTTTCTTTTCATACCACATTTATATGGATACCTTATCTTTCCTGTAAGGATTTGTACTCTGTGAGTCCATTAGAAAAAAATACCCCTAACTATATTCATTTGCTTCTCATGAATATGAGTACCCCATCTGCCTAGCGTTTCAATCTCTTTTTCACATTTACAGGTTACATATTACAAGGTGGACACCATTATTTACAATGTCATTTATCAATATTTAGCATGTGAGGATCATAGCTTAGCCAAAAAGGCCTCACAAAAGTATACGTTTCTGAAAAGTAGACAACGTAGGGTAAATCATCAGAAAAATTGTGGAGTTTTTTATGCAGCTATTTTTTCAGAAATTGGTACCAATATTGTGGTAATATTTTTTTGCAGTTTTCACACTTACATTTCAATGTTTCTGTTGATATCAAGCACAAGATATTTGCAGATTTTAAGAAAATACATTGATTAGCTACTGCTTCTGAGTACGGCAATACCCCATATGCACTTCATATGTGGGCACACATGGGACCTGTACCAGGCTAAGGATCTTTATCTGTGATACAAGACAAGCAAATCTATTTTATTAAAGTTTTGCTACTTGGAAATCAGCTGTCTGTCTGGATCCGTTTTGTTGCTTATCACCACCCTTCCGAGTGGAGACGGAAGCAATATTTCCACAAGCATTGTTGTCAGATTGACTGGTATCAGCCATCTGACCAACTGTACATGTGAGCGCATTTTCCCACCGTTTTATATATTATTGTCATTTTTGTGTATTATATTACACTATTGGGCGCTCTTTTCTGTTTGTCTTTTATGTAGAACTACTATTGTTGGGAGTTTCAAGCCCCTCAGGGGGAGCGAGTCACTTAAGAGTAGTCTAACACTTATCGACAGCCATTGATTATACTGTACCTGAGGGCAGTGATTTATTGTCAGTTGCCTGATTGCTGGGCTTGGTGTATACCAACACCTGGCTAACAATTTTGTGACTACCCACTTCTGGGTGTTGGTGGAGGAGATTGTTTGATCCATTGATCCCGCATGGGGGCGCTTGTTCTCTTTTCCCCCTTCCTTTTATATTACTATATTATTTACAATCTGTCAATTTTCAATATTTGGCATGTGAGGATCATAGCTTAGCTGACTGTGTCAGAATCCAAAAATGCCTCCCAAAAGTATATGTTTCTGAAAAGCAGACAATGTAGGTTAAATCATCAGTAAACTTTTGGGTTTTTTTATGCAGCTATTTTTCCAGAAATCTGTATCATTATTGTGGTAATATTTTTTTTGCTGTTTTCACACTTACATTTCAATGTTTATATTGATATCAAGAGCAGGATATTTGAGTTCGGCAATACCCCACATGCATACGTTTCTCAGGGTTTATGGGAGTTATGGGTCCCAATTTGGAACATGCGCATTTCTAGTGTCACACACGGAATTTTCACAGCTTGCGTCACTGGTGCCATGTCACATTTGGGGTTATGTACCAGTGCTTCACTAAATTTCCCCCTAAAAGTGTATATTTTTGAAAAGTAGACAAACCAGGCTTTCATTTTAGGTGTGTTTTCACATTTTTCACACAGCCATTTTATCACCAATCCCTCATAAAACTTGATGTAAGAAAAAATATTTGGCGTATTTAATACTTAGTTTTCAATGTTGCTGTGGATTTCAAGTGCAAGATAGTTGCAGATTTTAAAAAATGCATTGATTAGTGTTCAGCTCCTTCTTCTGAGTATGGCATTACCCCATATGCATAGGGGATCTACAGGGCCAAATTTTGAACAAACATTGAATTTTCACTGCCTGCTTTACTGGTGCCATGACTCATTTGGGGCTGCTCAGCAGTGCTTCACTTTAAAATGATTCCCCAAAAGTGTATAGTTTTGAGAGGTAGACAACCCAGGGTTTCATTCCAGGTGTAGTTTCACAGTTTTCACAGGGTCACTTTATCACCAATCACTCTCACACTTACAGTAGGAAAAAATGTTTTTCAGACCTATATTTCAGTGTTGCTGTGGATTTCAAGCAGAGGCTATCTGGAGATTTTCTAAATGCCTCACATTAGATTTACACTACTTTGTCTGAGTACAGCAATGCCCCATATGTATAGGTTTGCTAGGGTTTGGAAAGCTACTGGGCACATTTGGGAACAAGCACATTTCTATTTTCAGACATGTAAAAAAGGGAGCATTGCTTCCATTATATTTTGATAGTGTTTGATCTAAAAAGGGAATTGTTTTGAAAAATAAAAAAGCAGGATATTTCGGAGGGATAAAGAGAGCAAATAATAAAATAACATTTACAGCACTGCTGTATTTTGCCTACATGGTATTGCTTGAAGCAGTCATCCATGTAGAGTTCAGGTTTTGAAGGGCAATCAGGACAGTAAATGGTGTTGTCTGTCCATATTCCTGTGCTGTAGCAAACCCTGCAGGGCTTCTGTGTGTTTGTCTTTTGGGGAGTTGGGGTGATTTTATATATACAGTGTACTACCCCAGGTCTCTGAGGAATTAGTTCTGGTGCCCCCTTGAATCAAAAATCTGGAAATGAGATGAAGATAAAACTGCAAAAAACTACATTTTGGAGTGGGGTTTGCCAATTTGAAAAATAAATACAAATTGTATAAGCCTTTTTGTACCATGCCCTACACTTTCTCATAGTGAGGTACAGCTGCATGTGTTGATCACATAGATCCACTACCCCCATGTGTTTATTATAGTGTCTTACACAGACTGGCTTTCTCAGTATTTCACTTCTGCCACAATGAGAGCTGGCACAGTTCTGTCATCATGCATGGTGGTCAGCAAGTAGATGTCTTTTTTTGTCTAAACTTAACTGTCAGCAGCTCCTGTTGGCACAAAGCTGAGGACGTCCCCCTTTCTAGCTTTGAATTTAAAAGTTCCTTGGGAATCTCCCTGCAATTGTGCCTAACAGTGCCACAGGCCACTGTGTCAAAACAAAAAAAGTGATTTAAATAAAAGGGGGCTTGTGTATTAATTATCAACAAAAAAATGATATCCTTCATTTAATAATAGGAAAATTAGATCCCAAACAGATATTCGGGGCAACCAGAAGGATCAAGTTGGCTGTCCTTGCCATCATATATTCTCAAAGCCTGGGTATAACCTGTGGAGCTTCCGCACAATTTATACAAGTTTGGAGAGGAATCAGATATACTGTTTGAATGCTAACTTGCCTTACATATATCATTAGTGATTCATCTATGCTTATGTGTTTTTGAGGCGTATGTACTTGGGAAAGCTATTTCTGTAAATGGTTTATTAGGGGCAAATTTTGTACAGCCTGTCATACTGGGGGTGCTCTTTTAGACGTATTGTCACTAAAATGCATGAAGTGCAAAATCATTTCAGATCCAGTCCTAGTCATTGTTTTGGAGAAAATAGGTACATCACACGTTATATTTTTGCTACAGTATAACCTGATATTTGTTTTTTTCATTATCCCCATTGCCATTGTTAGGGTCTTGTATTGCTTGAATTCTAAGAGGTCTGTGGGTTGACATATTTCTTGCTCAGCAAAGAACGCTGATAAGTTGGCGGCAATATATTGGGATGCATACAAATTGGTCTGTGACACAATTTCCTGCAAAATTTCTTCCCCCAAAAAGAAATACAAAAACTGATCATGGGTAACTCATGCCACATTCACTTGAATTCCTGGGTTGCCTATGAATACAGGAATTTGTGGGCATAAATCAGCTGGTAATACCCATTCCTTTGGGTGAGGAGGAGTGGTAGTACTTGCAGCAGGTCTTAGGGCACATCTTAGGGCAACTCTTGGGGCATGTCTTAGAGCAGGTTTTAGGGCAGCTCTTGGGGCAGTATATCTCTTCTTGACAGAAGGCCCAGCTTTATCACTCTCAGAAAACTGCATGTTGTCAGAGTCTGACGCAGTATCTGTGGCTTCTGAATCTGATGCCAAAAAGGTATATGCCTCTTCAGCAGGGTACATACACTGCATTATCTACTTACCTACCTACCTACCTAAACTAAATAAATGTCTAATTTATCTTAAATAACTACCTACAGACACTTACTATCTTATTTAACTATTACTATGTGAATCCTATATATTTTTTTTTCTGTGCCTAACTCTAAACTTAAACCAAGTTTTACACTGTAAACTGTGGCCTGAACTTGACAAGGAACATTAGCCCACACAATAACGATATTGGGCCATTTGGGTGCCATGGGTCTGTTAAACTCGTTGTAAGAGATAAGTTTTGCAACCCTCTTGCGCTCATAGGGTTAACCCATATGTTCTACATTTATTCATCTCTGGCTAAAAACGAAGATTCCCTGAAGCATAAAAAAGTTAATAAATTTAGTTTGTACCATTTAGTTAACTATAAAAAGACTCTACTGAAGCCCAGGGAATTGATTATTGACAATACTGATAAGAATATTCACTGCCAGTGGAATTTAAATGTTAAAATAATTTGCATGAGTGTTTAACCTGTCATATATTTATTCTTATTATGTCTGAAGAAGAGACCTGAGTTATCTTGGAAGCTTGCATCCTACAGCCACCCAGTTACCCAATAAAGGTATCATTTTACTCTACCACAAGTGTCCTGATTTTTCCCTCCTATGCAGAGTATTGACAAGTAGCCATGCTCCCAGTTTGTATAATTCTTCTCTGTATGTTTGCAGAGAGAATTCACTATTTGAAAAGCAACCTATTTTATGTAAGCAACAAGTGGGGCCTTATTAACACATTGGCCTGTCAGTCCTGCCCTAGATTCTTTAGTTGTACACCAGCTGGGGAAATCATATGTGTGTCAGAACAGCAGCATTTAGTCTCCTAATCCAGCATGAACATATTGGGCCCAGGTCCCCTTTCCTTTCCAGGGCTTGGACAACAGTCCCCATGACCCCCCTTGATGGTGGCCCTGATTACTATTAAAAGTGACTGATAAGTTGTAATAGTCGAATAGTATAAACATAAAATATGAATTATCCAGATATAATGGAGATATAAAGCTAAATATGTATTGCTCAAAGTGTCTAAACATCCTACAAAATAACTTAATATTTCCTGTATTAGTAGACATGACTGGTACCAGTTCATTAAGTCAAAGTTAAGTGTTTGGTAATAAAGAAAATTGTCATTGTATATAGTGCATGGGAGATTCTCAGCAATTGACACAGCAATGTATTTTGGCCTAGGCTCAGTAGCATAGGCCTAAGGCACCAGAATTGCAGGGGTAGCAGATTGGACAGCTTTACTGCTTTGTGCCTATACTGATGTTCTAAAGCTACTGCACTGCTTTAAAAATTTGAGACTCAGAGACTTATAGCCATCACTTTCTCAGAGTGAACATATCATAAATTACATTTCACAGTCTCTTAGGCCTGCAATTCCATACTCCCATACTTCCCTTATTAACCCCACCATTGCCCTGATGCCTTACATAACCCCTTCTCTCCCATTACCAGTGAACTTTAAACATGAAGACTGACAAATAAATATTCTGACACATGACACAAAAAAGAGGTCAGCACTTTTATTTAGGGGTTTTGACCTATTTAGATGAACCCTCTAATCAAATCTCAGTGAGATTCTCCAGACATGTGTAACTGCAGCATGGTCCGTAACCTGCTTCTAGCTTCCTGCTGGGGAGGGGGATGGAGGGGGCTTTCAGCTATTGCTGCCACTCATGCCCAGGTCTGGCACTAGCTACTTCATACCAGAGGAGACAAACTGAGTATTATCTGTATATCTCTTACTGCTAAATGGTAAATGGCCTCATAAAGCTAAAAAAAAAGTACAATTAGAATTTGACAATTTCCCGACTATCTTTATGGGGCCTCTAAATTCAGCTGATTTTATTCTTTCTTTAAACCTACAACTGATGCAATCTTTATGGAACATGAGAGCGGATATTAACAACTGGGATCACCAGTAGGGATGGGTAAAAACATTTGCCTCAAACCAAAATCGTTGAAAAATGGCACTTCCCATTTAACAAATAATTTCCCGTGAAAAGTGCTGTTTTTCAGCTTTTTTCTCCTAGCTAATTGCATTAAAATCAATGGGAGGAAAATTTTTTCCACATCACGTGAAAGTTATCTCCACTTTTCTACAGGCATATATATAAAAGGGTGTCAGGCTCTCACAACATGACGTTCTGTGTTTGCGAGAGGAGAAAGCAGCACATTTTTTAGCTGCAAATAATGGGGAATTGAAGCTTAGTTTAGGGAGTCTTTTAGGTAGGACATTTGTTCTCTGTATTAGGGGAGTCTGGGGACTGTGTGACTGAGTGGCAAGACACAGGCAGCTGGGGTCCAATTTGCTGATCTTGCTTTTATTTTCTCTGTGCTGGGGAAGTCTGGGGAAAGAAGTTGTTGATTTTGTGTTTTAGTTATCATTTTTTGGGACTGACTGTGATAAGATAGGCTGGTCAACACAAAAAAAAAAAAATAATAAAAATGAAATAAATGCCCTTGATCTTCAATCTCTGTGGCCAACATCCATACCCCTTCTCCTTCCCCCCTCTGGTCTCACTCCTCTTCCCCTTTTCTTTCCCTTTTCTTTCTTTACTCTAGCTCTTCTTCTTCCCTCCATTTTCTTCTTTATAAAATGGTTGGCACTAAGCTAGTAGATGCTTAAGAGACACATTAGTTGCTCTATACGTGATACTCCTGTACTCTTGACTCAACTGTTGTAATGCTTCCCAGTACATGAATCTTGTATCACCTATTGATATTATTTTAAGAATGTAGTGTGATCACCAACCTTGAATAAAGTTATTTAAATTAAAAATAAAATTAAAAAATTAATACAGAAATAATTAAATAAATAAATAAATATATTAGGTGGCAGACAGCTGACTGGGAGCCTGATGTGAGCTCTGTGACTGAGACAGATTTGATAGACAGCAGATGACATTGAGAAATTTGTTGAGGGCTAAAGAAAGACCACACTTCATCAGTTGTGTACTGTAGAGATTAAAAACACACACAGTATTTGAGTAATGTCAATGGGGCAGGGGGAAAGGTGGAGCAGTGCAGGTATGTGAGAGTAAAGTGGTAGTTCAAAAACTGACTGCAGAAATGGTTGCTTCAGTGTGTGCAATAAATGATGATCCCTCTCCTACCGGGTGGATGCAGTTTGTCAAGATCCCACCAATTACACCGCACCAGTCCTCCCACTACCACCATACACATCTGCCACATTGTAGGTTGTACTTTATTTATTTTTTTATCACTTGACATCATCATGAACATTTGCCAGTGTCACTTAAGCAGGAAGTTAGTGTAGTGAACAAAGGACAAATGCACTCTGCATGCTAACACATTTTTCAAGGTATATGTTGCTTTAGGACTCACAACTTTGACTTCCAGATACTTATTTCTTCACCACAGCCCTCAGAAGAAATAATATTGTGCTGGGAAATGTTGCATCATAGGAAACATAGGAGAAAATGTGTTGAACAGGAGAAAAATGTGTTGGAATAGGTGGAAAATTTGTGCGAAACGGAGGATAATTTTGTATTGGAGAAATGGAGATAATTTTCAGCATAAAGAGGAAAAATTGTTTTGTTTTTTTTAAAAGTCATGCGGGAAATGTTTCGCCTACCCCTAATCACCAGCACCAGACTAAAAAATAAGAGCACAAAAATATAAACCAAGATCTGTTTTATTTTCTTCTCTTACTTTACTCACTATAATTATTTCAGTTTTATCCTAGGGATTTGAACCCCTTACCGTCCGAGGACGTACATGTACGTCCCGAGCGGATGTCCCAGGTGGACAGAGGACGTACATGTATGTCCCGGAAGTCACTTAAAAAAATGGAAAAAAAAAATGTTCTGCGGGTGTTAAGTGCTGGCCGCGTGTGCGGGTGGCCAGTCACTAAGGAGTTAATTTGTCTCCTACTGTGCAGTTTGTTTGTGCAGAAGAATTCCGGGGGATTATGCACTAAGGACTGACAAACAGGTGATAAAGTGGACATGACCTCTCCAGTGAAATCACTTCTCCATTTCTTATGTTATTCTGTACACTAAGAGTTGGAGAAATTTTAGTGCATTGGTTACATAGAATATCATAGGACTTGGAGAAAGAGTATCACTGGATAAGTCATCTCCACTTTATCACCTCTATCACTCTGATACCCCCCTGGTATTTTTAGCACAAGAAATTAAATTGTGCCTGGTGATGTGTGGTGATCACTTTGCCATGAAGAACATGACACACTTTTGAAATAAGCTAACTGCCTCATATTGTACAAAGAAACATACACAGTTATGTGGTTAAACATCCAGTGTAAATCAGTGGGATTGTTTGAAATTGGTATTTCTTCCCTATGATAGAGTTGTTTTGCTTTACAGTTACCGTTACTTATCCAAATCCACAGAGAAACACTGTAGATCTGAGAATGAGAGTGTCCAACTAATGACTTTTGTGTCATTGATCATTGGTCAAAAGGAGGAGTTTGCTGTGATATGGATGGGATACTGGGTGGGTTGAATGCACTGGAAAGGGAGCGGGGTTATAACTGAACTCCTCATGATGGAGAATCAACCTCTGTCCCCAGAGCCCCAGTGATTCCATCTGAAGGTTCCCAGGTATAACAATTATTCCACATTCCCTTTGTGTATAAGGCTTCAAGAGCATTGTAGTTTGGTATAATCCCTTAACACCAAAAATAGCTTTATTTTCTTTTCCTCTTTGGGATTTATGCTCAGCTACCTGAGAATGTGAATGACTGACCCTGAAATGAACCCTTGGCTATTTATTGTTGAAAATATGAAAATATGGTGGTGCCTAAAGGATGATACAGTATCAAGATTGTTCAGCAGTGTCCTACTTTCTGCAGATTGTATTATATTTGGTCTGAATTAATGATCCCTTTGAATGTCAGAGAGGTATCCAAAATATTGCAACATAATGTGTTGGATACCCACTGGCACTCAAAGGGTTATTCCTATTTTATAAATCCTCATCTATCCTTATGCTAACCAAGGTAGCATTTAGAAAGATGAGGACAAATATGAACATTCATAATGTAATCTTTCAGGTAAATGTATATTCTTTTAGGCAGGGGAGTTGCTAAGTGTTGGGGATTAAAGCCACTTTGTGCATGTAATGTTGCTGACTATTAGTATTGGTGCAATTTGGGCTGCACAGATTGCATTAATAACATATAAGGATGTGCAACAGAAGCTAAAGACACTGGGGAGTCCTTAGCCTTCATTATATGTTTTTGTCTCCTTAAAGTGGTTGCAAAGGGTTACCATGCCAGTCCTAGAGACAAGAGTGCTTGGAAATGGGTCTCAAAGGGGACCCTTTAAACCATTAATTTAATAAAGGACAGCACACAGCTTCAGTTCCAGAATGAAGACACTTTATTTGTGGACATGGAGACATTTTCATAGTACAAAACACAAAGGAACAAAGAACATAATTTAATCTTGCTGCTCTGATCTTCAACCAGTGGAAATCGGAGCAACAAGTGACAATATAAGTAGCGACCAATCTGGGCCCAGCTTTATTGTATTCATGTTTTGATTGCATTACCTGGTTCCGGTGGACTGATTCAATCTTGTTGTACCAACTCCCCAGCCAATGTGAACTGGATTGACAAAATGGAGCAGGTGGCAACCAATCACAAAGCTGCCTACTTGTTGAAGCAACGTCATGCTCTGCATGGCATTGTTCGACAAGTGATGACCAATGAGGAAGTCACCTCCCTGTCAAATACACATTGCATTGTTTAAACATGGGACTGTAAGGACAATCCCTGCACCACCTACCTTTTAAATTGGTGGTGGGTGATAATCAGCTACTAAGCAGCTATGGTGTAAGGTGGCCGTGTAGTTTTAACCATGAAAATCAGTCTTTTATACAAAAGTCCAACTAGTAACTAAGACATGCCAACAGTAACAGCCACAGGCCCATTCTAGGTTGGCTCAAGCTCTGGGACTTTTAGGGAAAGCCAGTGGTCTTTTGGGAACTGCCCCTGATTTTAGGGATGGATGGCTGAGGGAGATTGCTGCAACCTGGATGTTCCCCAAGAGTAAATAGAAGGAAAATAGACACAGTCAGTGTGAGAGATTGAATATCTGATCCACAGGCAACCTTGAATGTGATGAAAAAGGTCAGAAGCCACATCCTGATGACCCCTTAACATGTGAAGTATAGTTATCATGTTGTCTTCAGAGTGCTAATTTGTTTTATTAAAAAAATATTATAAACATTCCAGCATTGTCCTGGGCTTGTGTAGGCTCTTTCACATTGTGACAGATATATAGAAACACATTTCTGTTGCTGTGAGTGTGGCTGACTGCTGATCTAATATAATGGCATGTTTCCTGCCAGTGTCTTCTTGCATTGTTCCGCTGATGTCATGTAATAGTATGTTGGTTCATGCAATGGTTCATGGAGTAGCAACACTGTGGATGAGTGGGAGCTCCATTGGGAAGGCATACTGTGTCTGGTTCTTTTTTGTTTTTTCTTTAAGAAATATGCTATAACTATTTGTATGTGTGTGTGTGTGTGTGTGTGGGCACAATGGTCATGCGCAAGAGGAGTGTGGGGGAGGCTGTCCATGGTTGGATGGGTGTTAGTGCTCTGAGACTGAGGAAACTGTGATTGGTTATGTATAAACTCTCTGACTGAGTATGGGTGATGAGTATTAGGCATTGTGGGTGACTGTGCATGTGTATCTCACCATCTCATTAATGGATTTGGAGTCACCACATGTGTAACCATTATATGTATGTACATGTTTTTTGGGGGGGGGCAAGGAGTGTGTGAGTGCGTGGTGTCTGTGTGGGGAAGATTTGTAGGGTGTGTATGGGAAGGGCATGAAACAAAAGCAGTGCTGCTCCAGAAATATTTAATAAATACATTAAGTGGCCACATTTTATAGTTTTGCACTGGGCACCATATTGCCTAGAAACTCATTGTTTACATACATAACTCTACCACTAATCAATGTAAAAGTCCTTTATATATAATTGTGGAAAATTATTATATTTTAATGGACACTTTCACCTCATGAACCCCTCTAAGCCCCCCTAAATGCTTGGTAAACCCTGGATCGTTTTCAAAGTAACATGTCCTTTTCCCCTTATTAGGCAGGAGGGTCTGGGGATAGGAGTATAATCGAGTCCTGGAACACAAAGCTACATTGCGCTGCAGGAGGAGTTGCAGCCGGGCTGCTTCAAGGAAGGAGATATCCCTCTCTGGTGTCAGTATTTATTTGAGGCAGCCTAAAGCATCTGTGCCAGGTGGAGGAAGACTCCTAAGCACTTCAAGGATAGTATAAGGAAGAATGGAAGGGTGTTCTTTTGCTGATCCTTTTGTGCTGAATAAATATATTGTGTGAAAACCACTGATGTCCAGTATTGTTCTTGAACCAGTATAGAAACACCACCTCCACCATCTTCATAAGGGCCAGTGTTTCAGCAGAGTACTTTGGAGCAGTAAATAGTAAGGTGCTATTATACTGCCCAAGCCAGTGTTATCCTCCATAGCTGAGCTAGGCAGTCACACCCAAACAGGTATCAAGGGATATTTACGTATGTAAACAAATTATACTTTTTTCTTTGTTTGCTAAAATCCTCTTACTTCTCTGTATTTTAAAAGGGACTGTCACTTGCCCAAATTCTCACCTCAGTGGTAACATCCATCTTGGCAGGGTTTGCATGATTATTTCTCTGCATTTAGTTTACCTCCTTTGGTGGAAGCTGATATGTTATGACAGCCTCAAATAAGAATAGTGAAGCTGAAGAAGGTGATTTAAGGACAGGAGAGCAACTAATTATCCAAGCTGTGTCATATAGGTCTTTAATAAAATTAAAGAGTCTCTAACTACTAAGCCAATAATCTCTAAAACTATTGAAGAGATTAAAAAACAAAATGTACAAGTTAAACACAGTTATAAATGGATACCTTTAACTAGACTGAAAGTTGGGTTAGGTTACAGATCGATTTTTATATAATGGTCTGACCTGTTAGTCGTGTGCTGTCCTCGAGATGAGTGTTTGGAATATCAGGGGTGGGAAATCTATGGTTCTCCAACTGTGGCTGGGTAGCTACCATCATCCCCAGATAAGCTTTGCCTGGTAGAGGATGATGGAATTAATTGTTGAACCACAGATTCTTCGTAAATTTATAATACACAATAAATTAGCATTAGGTATACCCATAGCAGTAGTGAGCAACCTGAGGCTCTTCAGTTATCATGAACTGACACTCCCATCAGGCACCTCGAGTTAATGGCTTTCTTGAATTGATACGAGTTGCAGTCCTCAACAATTGGTGGGCCCCCTGGTAATCACATTTCTGCTGTATAATATTTATTTTCCTAGTGTCATATTCAGGCCTCTGATATGTCTGAATCAAGCTTTTCAGAATCCTTGTATTGTGCCAGCCTTGCTGCTGTGCAAGGTTAACTGCGGGATGCTGAAGATGCATCCATTACTAAGCACATTGATTCTAGGGATAAAAGAAAAACAGAAAATCTGTCAGGATACTTAGTATTTTCCTACACGTTCTACATGCTACTAGCAGTCACTGAATTTAACATTGTGCCATAAGATTTACTGATGCACCACAAAAGTGCTTCCAAACATAATTAAGGATATTCAATGCTAACCTTATCAAAAGCTTTCATCACATATACTATGCTTCCTTCCTAGCGATAACTCATCTATATGCTGAGCAAGTAGGCTGCACTTGACATTTGTTTTTGAAAGTGTTGCAATGAATTACCAGCCCTGTTTGGCTGAAAAGGGAGTGATTTTATTTAAACTCTTTCAGTGCCAGACAGCTATCTAACACATTGGTTGCAAATTAAATTAAATTCTTGGACAGTAGAGACATCTCTAATTCATTGGTCTACAGTGCACTGTGGAGACATTGCTAGCATCAGCGGGCTTCACCCTTTGAGTGCCAGAGTGGTACGCAACCCATTGATTTGTAATGCATTGCGTACCACTCTGGCACTCAAAGGGTTAAAGAAAACAATTCTAGAGCAAACCAACAACATCTCAGGGAAGAAAGGAAAACCACATTGATTAAATAGCGATTTTATCCCTTTGAGAGATAAAGCACTTTCCAATGTTTTCAAGAACTCTCTCATTCCTGGGCTTAATCAATGGTATTTTGTAGAATTTTCATAGCATCTCTAAGGTACGTTTGTTTTTTTTCTAGAATTTTGTTTGTGAAAGTATTTTACCAGTAAGAATACATTGAGATGGGCTCTTGTTTTCAAGTATGTCCTGAACCCATTTCCAGAAGTGTGAAAGGCTGAGCTGACTTTGTTTGGACTAGAACCTGTGACCTTGTGGTCAGAACAGATTCTACAGCTGGTTCATTAACCAAATGAGTCATCTCACCAGCTTTAGTTTACAGAATAAGGAACTTTGGCTCATATTTATAAAAAAAAAAAAAAAACAATTCGGAGTTATTCTGGAATATACCAACTGTACCACAGGGGACAAATAAAAATCCCTGTCAACAAAATCCTGGAGGAGCGAATTAAATCAATCCTCCTCACCCTCATATATCTGGACCAAATGGGTTTCATTCAGGGTCACGAAGCTCGCTACAATACTCATAGCTTAATTAATCTGCTCCACAATCTTTTGCAATCCCCCTCACCTTTTTATCCATGGATGTGGAAAAGGCTTTCAGTCGGGTTCACTGGCCTTTCCTATTCCATACCCTGCAAGTCTTCGGGTTTGGCCCCTCCTTTATCAGCCTCATATCTGCTCTTTATAATAATCCTAATGCACAGGTTTGGGTAAATGGCACTCTCTCTGCCTCCTTTCCTATCTCTAAAGGCACTCAACAAGGGTGCCCACTTTCTCCCTCCTGTTTGTATTGCTCATGGAGCCCCTAGCTCACCATATTAGGAATAAGCAATCTATAACAGGTATTAAAATTGGCACCCATGAACATTCTCTAGCAATGTTTGCCGATGATATAATGTTTACCATGTGTAATCCCACCTTCTCTCTCCCAAACATTATGCAAGAACTCCACACCTTCTCCACCCTCTCTAATTACAAGATTAACATGACCAAATCCTAAGCCTTACTGATAGCTTGCTTGACTACACTATTAGCATCGCTACAATCATCCTTCCCCTTCCGATGGTCCTCTTAAGCCATTAAATACTTGGGCAATCTCCTTTCCCTTGCCCTTGGAAATATTTTCTAACTAAATTTTAAACCACTATTTCATCCTGAACACCATGACCTGAAAAGCTGGGAGCCACTTTTCTTATCCTGGTCTGGTCACATAAATGCTCTTAAAGGAGCAGTAAATTTTTTTATTAAACATTTTTATTGTAGGGACTTTCCTATTGAGTAAAATAAGGGTACTCCCACTGCCCAGAGATTTATATTTCCAGAGTTATTACAGTTTAAACCCATGTTTTTTTACATTAGCAGTGCCCTCTAGTGGTCAAATTCTAATTAGATTTCCTGTTAGATTCTAATGGAGAGGAAAGTCAGAAAAGTCAGAGACATACAGTTCTTCATAGTATGTGATAGAAATTGCCTGTCACTTCCTTCAGTTAGAACTATCAGGAAGTAAACACAGTAAATTCACTTCTTGATTATTTAAACTGCTATAATATTTGAATAAAACACCTGACAGCGATGGGAGTGACCTTGTTTTATTCATGAGGAAATGCTCTGTAAAATATGTGTTTTCATAAAGAAAGTTTACTGCTCCTTTAAAATGAACGTGCTTCCTAGACTACTATATTTTTCCAAATCCTCCCTCTAAAGATTCCCTTCTCTGTCTTCCATTAACTTCTCTTCTCTAACATTATTTGGCACTCTAGTCCACCTAAGATTACGTGCTCGACCCTCCATCTCCCAAAATCTTGCGGTGGTGTAGGCCTCCCTAACATGTTTAAATATTACCAAGCTGCTGTTCTGACTGCAGTTTATGATTGGACACATAGTGGGACTTCTAAACAGTGGGTATCTGCTGTCCCACTAGTAGAAGTCTTCTTACCAGTCTCACATCGTTCCCCCACATTGAAATTCCACCCATTCCTTTCAGTTGTGTCTTCTAATATGCTTCTTTGTAATAAAAACAACTTTCTGTACTCCTCCCCTTCGTGAGCCTCACCACTCTTTTCAGACCAGACCTCTCCTTATTCACTTCCTGCACAAGATTTTCCAGCGTGGTCCTCTGCCTCTACTATGGGTGTGTCTGATTGTATATCTCAAGGAAAAAATATAGCTTTTGCAGTTCTGAAGGATCTCTTTGCTCTCCCACGCGGGGATAGCTGGAAGTTCCGAGTCAAACATTTTCTTGAATGAAACCGAATCTGAGCAAGTTGGTCTTTGCCCCCCTACTACCTTTGTACTCCTACTTGTCTCCTGCACACGCCAGAGGGGACTCTTAGGTAAAATTTACTCAATCTTGTCCTCCCCTCACCCCCCTCTTAAAACTTCTTATGCTGTGGCTTGGGATAAGGAAATGGGCGTATCACTGTGCCCGTGATCCCTTGTTTATATTTTTCTGTCAGTTATCCTATGTTAGGTTCTCATTGGATGCCCTGTATTAAACCCGCCCAGTATGGCCTTTATATACTGGGCTCCTGCACCCACACATTGCCCTTTCGTGGTGTTCCTCTGCCAGTGTTACTTTTGCTCAAGGAGTTTCCAGTGTACCGACTTGGCTTGCCTGACTACTCTCCAGTTCCTGCGCCTGTGTACTGACCTGGATTGCCTGACTATTCTTCAGTGTCTGCTCGTGTGTATCGGCCCGGCCTGGCTGACGTTCCTGCTCCTGTGTACCAACTCGGACTGGCTGATGTTCCTGCTCCTATGTTCTGATCCGGCCTGGCTGACATTTCTGTTCCTGTGTTTCGACTTGGCTGATCTCCGTTCTGGTCCTTGTCGCCTCAGCGACATTCTGATTTCTGGTGCCTTGACTTGTCTGGCACCTCTGCTCCCACAGGCTTGCTCTATGGAGCACCTCTGGCCTAGTCCTCCATTTCAGTCTAACCGGTTGCAAGTGTCGCCTCCGTGATTGTACCGGTACATTGCCATTGGCTACTCTCCATTCAGTCTAACCGGTTGCAAGTGTTGCCTCCATGATTGCTCCTGTACCTTGACTTTGGCTTACGCACCACTCTGTCTAACCAGTTACAAGTGTTGCCTCCGTGATTGCACCGGTACACTGCCTTTGGCTTACACTCCACTCTGTCAGACCGGTTGCATGTGCTGCTTCCGTGATTGCACCGGTACATTGCCTTTGGCTTACGCTACACTCAGTCAAACCGGTTGTAAGTGTTGCCTCCGTGATTGCACTGGTACATTGCCTTTGGCTTACGCTCCATTCAGTCAAACCAGTTGCAAGTGTTGCCACCGTGATTGCACCGGTACATTGCCATTGGCTACACTCCACTCAGTCAAACCGGTTGCAGTGTTGCCTCCGTTGTTGCTCTGGTACATTGCCATTGGCTTATGCTCCATTCTGTCAAACAGGTTGCAGTGTTGCCTCCGTGATTGCTCCGGTACATTGCCATTGGCTTACGCTCCATTCTGTCTAACTGGCTGCAAGTGTTGCCTCCGTGATTGCTACGGTATATCGCCTTTGGCTTACGCGCCACTCTGTCAAACCGGTTGCAAGTGTTGCCTCCGTGTCTGCACCGGTAGCGATCCTTTTACTTCAGTATACTGGTAACTCTCAGTGGATGCAGACTTTGGCGTGTTCAAGAATCAGTTCAATACTTTCACATATGGGCCTGTTTACCAGCCTTGATGAACTTTAACTCCTACATTGCTGAAACCTGGAAACCTAATCCTCTGCCTGACCCGTGTCAGCATAAACTGTTTTGTCTCCTATATTTGTACTGGACCTGTGTGGGCCTAAATATTACCTGTCGTGTGTCTGTACTATACGTTATATATTACAGGACCTGTGAGGGTTCTTATTGTATTATTGTATTCAATAAAACTGTGTTTTTATCCTAACTCTGTGTCTGTGAGTCAAACAAACCGTTACAGGGCGACACCCTGGAGCAAGACAACTAGTGCTCTATTTGGTCAGCTGCTACTTCAGCCTCTATATCCACCCTATAAAAATATTATCACTTCTATGTCAATGTATCAACCATAAGACGGTTACCCATGAACCCAGGCCCACTCTGTTTTTTATACATATATTAAAGTTTGTGCAATGATATATAATTATGTTTAAGACAAGTTGATTACATGCTGTGGAAGATCGACATTATTCTTTTTGATTTTTAAGAGTGATCGATCACAAATTGGCTGATTTTTTTGTGACTCTATGCACCATTTTTATTATTATAATTTTTTTTTCCTTTTTTGGTCAATATATATTCAAAACATATTGGGAGATTTACTGTTTAGATCTCCAAGCTCAGTACTGAGTATAGTTAGGGATTGTGTATTATTGTGAAATACGAGAATCACCCATGATTATAGGGTGATCGGATTCTGTGATATATTTAGTGGTTGGGTCAGGTATGGTACCCCTTTAGGCCAGTGTTATTGCCAGGTGGAGGTATTGTGACATTTGTCTCACGGTCAGTGTATTCACGGATCTGTGTATATGGGTCGCTGTTACATTGGCATAGAAGCGATAGTATGTTTATACCCCTATAACTACATATGTCACAGAAGCCTTAAGAGAAAACCAATACAGATCTGTGCTGGGAGAGCATAGATTGGGTTTCATCCAAAGTGCCATTTATGGGATATTGGTACTTGCGATGATTATCCCATCATTTGTAGATAGATTCTTCCGGTGTGATATCACATTAGATGTGGATTGTATGTAAACCAAATAAAGTACATTTGTATGTTAAGAAACACACTGTGTAACGAGGGTGATATATATAAGACGATGTATCTTATGGTATTATACACCAAACAAATTATATGCCATATCCAAGCCTATCTCCCCATTGTGCTGGAGATGCCATCAGGATTCTGGTTCCCTGACCCACTTCTGGTGGTCTTGTTCAAAAATTGTCTCATACTGGACAGCCTGCTTGGACCATATCGAATCCACCCTACACATTACTTTCTCCAAAACCTTTTTATCTCCACTTACTCCCTCTTTCTTTCTTTACCAAACATACCTTTCTCATCTTGCTCAATGCGGCCAAAACTCTTATCTCTTGACACTGGTGCAGTACAGAACTCCCTACCCTACACAAGTGGCTTGACTTGACTAGAAAACTGCTTACGTTATTGCGTTTAACCCTGATCAAAAGATGTAAAGACCCATATGAAGCTTCTCTTATGCTCCCTGCCCCCACCCCCACCTAAGATAATCTGATCCTCCTTTTCTCATGGAACCCAGGAGCCAGGCACTCCATATTTTTATATCCCAGGGATCCTCTCCTCTTCTCTCCTTTACAGCACATGCTTTTTCTCTGCGGCCACATCTATATTGTTCATATAACCTAGAGGCTTTACCGCACCTGTACATTCCATCCCTTCCCCCCTCCTCCCCCTCTCCCCCCTTTATTCTTTCTTGTCTCTTTCCTCTTCCTTCCTCTCTCCCACTTCTTTCCTATGCTCTCTGCTAGAGGTGGGTGAAAAGTGGGAAAAATTTCCTGCAAAAAATTTCTCGAAAACCTGCCAATTTTTCGCTTCTCCTGTGAAAAATGTCTCCTTTCCTCCTCTGCAAAAATGTCCTCCTTTTCGCCTATTTTAACAAATTTTCCGCCTATGTTAACACATTTTTCACCAATTTTAACACATTTTTCGGCTCTATTTCCTGTAGGTACTACATTTCCCACTGTAATATTACTTCTTCTGCGGGCTGAAGTTTACAAATAAGTGGCTGAAAGTCAAAGCCGTGAGACCTATAGCAAAATATGACTTGAAAAATGTGTTAGCTTAAGTGACACTGGCACATATTCATGATGATATCAAGTAATAAAAAAATAAAGTACAGCCTACAATGTGGTAAATATGTGTTTTAGTGGTGGTGGGGGGGGGCTTGCATGGTGTGATTTGTGAATGTATTTTTACCATTGTCATACTCTATCCTCCTTCTCAGATTATTGACACATTACTTAACGGTCATAGCAGTGGTCCCATCTGTCCTCCACCTCCTCATCTGTTCTGCTGTTGATATATTTGTCCTGGCTTTGTCTGTCATGTGTGGTTTCTGCTACTACTACTACTGGAGCTAGATGTTGATGTAATTCTACTTCCACTACTACTAGGTGTCAAAGGTGCAGCACTTACAGCAGCAGCACCAGAGGTACTCTTCCTATCTAACACTGTGGATGTTAATCTGTGTTTCTGTTGGTGGGTACTCAAAACAGGTGTGTGTGTAGCTGAGTGGCACTTGGACTTTGAAGAGGTGATAATGCCGATGATGACTGATAGGGTGTGTGCTTTTTGACATCTGTACTTGTCCAGGGTCAGACTTTTCAATGGCTTTCTCAAACAGTTTATAGACAGGCACAGTGCGCCTTAAAGGGGAACTACCACCCCGCAATAACTTAAGCTTCACTGATTGCTCATCTGGCGACTAGCTGCTTAGTAGCGCTAGTCGCCAGAAATATTACCCGGTTCTGCAGAAGCTTAAGTTATTGCGGGGTGGTAGTTCCCCTTTAAAAGTGGTGGAAGATTCAGCCTTTGACTTTCTGCTAATATTATAGTCCTGTCACCATCCTCACTCTCAACTTCATCTGTATCTGAACAAGAGAAGAATGCAGGAGTGATATATTTTAGATCTGCATCGTCAACAGTCATCATTAGGTCATCCTCAGCAGCATCAGCATCCCCTGACAGTTCTTGCCCACTACTACCCTCATATTCCTCTAAGCTTTTGGAGGTCTCAAACAATTTCTTTTTACTTTTACTGTAACAAAGTTCCCTACTACTTTGAAGATGGGTGTTTTGGTGCTTGTGTGTTTCACTGTGTGATGCAGCAGGCTACACCTTCCTCTATTATACTGTTGCCAGCATCATCAACACTTGAATGTGACTTGTTGTCATCTTCAGTGTTCTTCTTATATGGTTCTATATTTCTACTGGCACTGGTGGTGCTGGACCTAGTTTTGCTGGGACCTTGACAAACTTCAGCCTCCCTTGGAGTAAAGGGATCATCATCATTGATTGTACATGCTGCAACAACCATTGCTGCAGTAGGTTTTTGGACAACTACTTTACTCTCACGTCCCTATGCTTCTCCACCTCACCCCCTTCCCCTTGTGCATTTGCTGGACATTCTGCAACTACACTGTTTTTTTTTATTTTATTTTATTTATTTTAGTTTTTCAAGTTGTCCACCTTGTTGTCTTATCACAGTCTGTCCAAAAAAATTATAACATCACACACCGCTCTGCTACCGAGTGATTGGTATGCATCTTCTATCCAGGTTTGAAAGCAGTGTAAGGCTTGTGTAGAATGTGCTTTCTTTACAATACACTGTGTCAAAAGGAGTTACAAACATCTCACTGCTCAGTAGTAGAGTGTTGTTTGATGTCACACAGGTGGCAGGGCTGGTGTAAGGAGTGAAGTATGGCCTTCTCTGCCTCCCAAGCCCTCACAGTCCTCTGAATGCTCCCACTAATGGCTGCAGGAGCATCTAGACTAGGGGTGTACGAAAAGTGAGAAAAATTTCCCACATGACTTTTCGTGAAAAATGGAAGGTTCTTCTCTTTTTTCTCGAAAGTTTTCTCCTTTTCTCCAATGCAAAATTGTCCTCCTATTTGCCTATTCCATCAAATTTTTTGCCTATTTCTACACATTATTCTCGTATTCTAACACATCTTTTGCCTGTTTAACACATTTTTCTCCAATTCTAACACATTTTTCTCCTATTCCAACACATTTTTTCATATGCCAACACATTTTTCTGCCATGTTTAATATGGTGCAAAATTTCCTAGCACAATATTGCTTCTTCTGAGGGCTGTAGTGGATAATAAATAGCTGGAAGTCAAAGCTTTGAGTCCTACAGCAAAATATACCTTGAAAAATGTGTTAGCATGCAGAGTGCCTTTGTCCTTTGCTCACAACACTTACTTTCTGCTTAAGTGACACTGGCACATATTCATGATGATATCAAGTGATTACAAAAGAATAAAGTACAACCTACAATGTGGCAGATGTGTATGGCAGTGGTGGTGGGGGACTAGGGTAGAAAAACTGCATCCACCCCGGGAGGAGAGGAATCATCTTCATTTATTGCACATGCTGAAGAAACCATTGCTGCAGTCGGTTTTTGTACTACCACTTTACTCCCACGTCCCTGCAATACTCCACCTTTCCCCCTCCTACATGTGCATTTGCTAGACATTGCTCAACTACTGTGTGTGTTTTTACTCTCTACAGTGCACAACTGTGATGTCTTGCCTTGGCTCTCAACAAAATTCTCAATGTCGTCTGCCGTCTATCAAGTCTGCCTCAGTCGCAGAGCTCCCAGTCAGCTGTCTAATATATATATATATATATATATATATATATATATATATGTACAATAATTTATGTATTTTTATTTATTTATTTTAAGTTGTCTACTCTATCTTATCACAGTTAGTCCAAATATATATATATCCTATATAATAATTCGCTAAAATGTGCGTAACACCACAGTCATGCTCAGTAGAGACTGCTGCGTGTTTTGTATCAGCCGCGGCGAGGGCAGTCTCTACTGTACATGACTGCCCCGAGACCGGCTGGCAGTGGCACTGTGGCCTGTGTAACGGGCTCTTCCACTAGTATATATATATAAAACAAAATCAAAAACTTCTTTACCCAGACTTCCCCAGTACAGAGACAATAAAAGTAAAATCAGCAAGCAATTTGGACCCCAGCTGATTGTGTCTTACCAGTCACACCAAATTTTGGGGTATTTTGGGTCAATCCTTCCTCCCATGTTCTCCCCCATTGTACCCCCAGACTCTCTTACTACAGAGAACAAATATCCCACCTAAAAGACTCCCTAAACTAAGCTTCAATTCCCCTTTACTTGCTTATCGTCTCCAGCTCAAAAGCATGCTGCTCTCTCCTCTCACAAACACAGAATGGCTGCTGTGAGAGCCTAAACAGTTAATGAACCAAATGTTAAATTCCATTTCTTCTTGGTATAAGTTTTCTGCACCATAATGGAGGATTATGCACTTTCATTATTGCAAACCTAATATGCATTTATTTGTCTTCAGCTTCACAAATAACAATACACACAAACCTGTTCATACAGAGTTAACTGGTGTGTACGCTCCATGACACCTCATTATGAAATCATGCACATATTTCCATTAGGAGTTCATTTATTTCTTTTTAGAAATCAGAAAAAGATGCAAGGACATTTTATCGGATTTTATGTTTTTCAATAGGAGGACATTTGTATTTGTAATTCAATTTCAATAATGCAGCTTTTAATGAATAGAAATAGAAGGACTGTGTGTATGACAAATAAAATAAATGAACTATTTTAGCCATCAAACACTAGAGCTGGTGCTGTTAACCCTTTGGTTGCCGTAGGGGCTATGCAAGCTTTGCAAATGTGTTGTATACACCTTGGCACGCAAAAGGTTAAACCCTGTGGATGCTCTAAGAGTCTCCAATACATGTTGTTGACCGCTCTAGCATCAAAGGGGTTAAATAGGAGAATGTGCATTTGATATACTAAAATGTCTGATATATAATTTCCTGATAACTAGTATTTCCATATGGCTAGGTTTGTATAACCCTTATCCATGTGATGCTGTTTTAACCCTTTGAGTGCCAGAGGGGTATGCAGCGCATTGCAGAGGGCTTTTGCCAGAGGGGTATGCAGCGCAAACTTGAGCTCTTGTCTGGCCCTAAGACTGTTTAGCCAAAGACTGTGAACATTTTTGCTCTGTTTGGACTATGCTTTAGGCCCTGGCGTACGAACTGGCCAGCCATTAGTTTAGATAACAGACTTATGTTTATGGACTTTGGTTAATATACGTCGAACATTTAATGTTTAATGTACAAAGTGTGTTTGAGGGTTTACACACTCACCGAATACCAGTCGGCGGGTGCCGGCACGGTGTGCGAGCAGCAACACCGGATCAAACGTTCGGCGGCGGGGGCAAGAGGGGAAAGCTGTGTCACTCGAAACCCTGGAGTAGGCAAGCAAATATCTTCCCTAGCCTAAACTGGGGAACAGTAGGCAGCTCATGGATTGGTCAAGGTCGGAGCTGGGCATACAAAGTAGTCAAACAAAGGCTCCAACCTTGTGCCACTGTCCCAAAGATGTGTATTGCAGCCATTCCAGCCATTTGACTATGTGTACTGTAGCTAGACCCCCTTCTGTGTGTTAATTAAGCCATTGTGAACTGCAGTCAGACCCCTTGCTGTGTGGTAATTAGTTCAAGCCCTCAAGTCTTTGTTCATCAAACCCTTTTGTATCTGAAATGTAATCATGTCTGAGTTATTGTATCTGTTAAGACTATCTGTTGCTGGCCTTTGTCTGATGTATTGTGATTGGATCACACCCTAATGTATCTGGTTTCCCCCATAAGTTTCAATGTAAGGTTTGTGTATAAATATCTGTGGATTGGGTCAATAAATTGAGTTAGGTTTTGGAGTGAACCAGAGTCCTGGAGTCTTGTGTGTTCTTATGGTATTAAAGCAAGCACTCTGACGCCCATCTGAGCCCAGGTTCCTGCATCGTTCGTCCGTCTGCTGCCAGTATCCTGCTACCAAACTTCGGATGCTGACAGGGGGCAACGTGGACTCTGCCTTGCTTCTTCCAGTTCCAGTACAACCTTCGATTCGAGCACCGGAGTGCTCGAACAGCTTGGCAACTGCTACCCTTTGTTCCTGCGACACTTTTCCTGTTCCTCATAGCCCGGGAGTAGGGGCTTCACCCTCTACTGCCCGGTGTTCCGGTTCTCCGTTGCTCAACAGTTCGAGAGCCCATCGACCCCTCCCCAATCTGCATCCTTCGAGGTAGAGACGGCTACTCCGGGGTTCGACGCCACATTGAGTCGACCACCGGACTGTTGATCTGTTTGACCAGTGCATCTGACGGTGCCAGTCCGGCGTGGAGAAGGAGAGACCTGGGAACGATGGCGGAAGACGACGCGGTCCCTTCTTAGCTTCCGTTACAGGGTTCATAAGAGGAATTAGAGCAATTCTATTGCAAACCAACAGCAACACAGGTGCCAAATTCCCATTGATTGAAATTACTTTAAATGGGGCTTTTAACCCCTTGAATGCTAAAGAGGTCCCTAACACATTGCTCTGGCATTCAAGTTATTAATAAATTCATTAAAATCAATGGGAATGGTATATGTACATTTTGACACAGTTGATTTGCAGTAGAATTGCTCCTGTACGTCTTAGTACATCGGCCTCAATGAGTTCCAGAGGGCTGTCCACCAACTTGTGCTGCAACGAGCTGCACACTCAGGTGGCTTTCAAAGGGTAATGTCTGACTGCTACACATCAAAACATGGTGACAGTCCAGAGACAAGGCCTGATTTGTACTTGGCATTCATAAAGTTAAACAGAGACATAAATCTGCCCAACTCTAGTGTAATTCTTAAGGGCAGCGGTAGGAAATATGTGGCAATATGGCTGCTCTTCTGCTCTTGGACTTCCATCCATGATCCTCAGCCAGCCAAAATAAAACTGAGGAGGACTGAGAAAACAGGGGCCGGTCAGGTCTGTAGGAGAAATTGGCCACCTCTAGTGTTTGTGCATATGTGTGTGTATAGAAACATTGTTCCTGGGTGTGTAACATAAACAATATTATACACCCCACATTATCAGTCGTGTCTTGCATTCATTCTCTTTTGCTCACTTGATGTCTCTCTCTCTCTCTTTCTGTCTTATGACTCATTTTCTCCCTTCCTCTCACTATTGCAGTCACCATCTCAGTTTCTCTGTGCATGTTTCTCTTGCATGCTTTCAGGTGTGTGCTCTCTCTTGAGTGTGTTTTATGTTTATGTGCCTTCTACCTCTCTCTTACATGCACTTACGCTTGTGTGCTCTGTATTGTTTTTTTTGCATGCGTTCTCTCTTGTATGTGACTCGTTCTGTAGTCTTGTGCATGCTCTGTAATGCTCTCTTTCACTGTCTTGCTCTCTTGCCTCGTGTGCATGCTCTGTTGTGCTTGTTCTCTTTCTGTCTTGTGTATACTCTCTTGCATGCCCTTCTCCACAGTATGTTTCTATGTGTCTCTATCTCTTTGCTTGTCTCTCAATGTTTCTCTTTATCTGTCTTTGTATCTATTTACCTCTTTCTGTTTAAAGGGATAGTAATGTTTCATAATAAAATCAGCTCTAATTAATCTTCATAGTATTTGGACTTTGGAGAGTGTTATTTCAATTCTGTCAGAGTTGTAGTTCAAGAGTAATTCAATGACCAAGTATCCCCCTCCCACCCCTTTTACTGATGTAACACTGCTCAGCCAGAGGAGAAGGGAGGTGCCCAGGTAGACTGCAGAGAGGGACAAATTTCAATTAAGATAAGGGAAAAACCTGAAAAAATTGTCAAGGGGGGGGGCAGGGTTTTCATTGTTCTCACAGGAAGAAGATTGTCCCCTTCTTTTATCTGTCTGGTCTATAGACTGCATTCCACATCTGAGAAGAGATGGCTTACACTAGGGAAAAGGGGCGGGAGGGGAAACTTAGCTTGTGAATATCTCTCAAACCATAAAGGTTTGAGAGATAAGACTTATATCGTTCTTTATGTTTTTTTAATGCCTACAAAATAAAATAAAGATAAAACAAAGCATTACTATCCCTTTAAGTCTGTGCAGTTAGAGCTGAAGGTGTTTCACTAACAGTCTGGGATATGTGTGATGTTGAAACATATCTTTATATTCCAGCTAAGCATCAGAACATGTGTAATAACCGTGTATCAGGTTTTTACTACAAGAAACAGCAGAGATTATCTTAACTCAAGACTACAATCCCTGAATGCATTCACTCCAACTCCACCTTACTGCCTCCCCTGGGGAGATCTACATCAAACAAAAAAAGGTTGACTCTGAACATGAAAATTGCATGAAAAGATTGATCTGGCACGTGAAGCATGCTCAGTCAAAGAAACTTTTGCAGAAAAACAGTTGTTCATGCACTAGACATGAGCTCAGTTGAACAAAGGACATAACAAAATAATTCTCATTGTCTGGGCAAGGTGTGCTTGAACAAACAAAACATAAGAGCAAACATAAAGCTCTCATTCATACAAAAACATGTTTTAAAAAATAGTGGAAATTGCTACTCAAAGTTAAAGCTAATTATCTACTTATCACACAACCGACCATAATATTGAAATGGCTGTTATAGTTTGGAGATCTTAAAGGGATAGTAATGTTTCATAATAAAAGTAGCTCTAATTAATCATCATAGTATTTAGACTTTGGAGAGTGTTATTTCAATTCTGTTTATACTCTCTTGCATGCCCTTCTCCACAGTATGTTTCTATGTGTCTCTATCTCTTTGCTTGTCTCTCAGTGTTTCTCTTTATCTGTCTTTGTATCTATTTGCCTCTTTCTGTTTAAAGGGATGGCAATGTTTCATAATAAAAGCAGCTCTAATTAATCTTCATAGTATTTGGACTTTGGAGAGTGTTATTTCAATTCTGTCAGAGTTGTAGTTCAAGAGTAATTCAATGACAAAGTATCCCCCTCCCACCCCTTTTACAGATGTAACACTGCTCAGCCAGATCAGAAGGGAGGTGCCCAGGTAGACTGCAGAGAGGGACAATCTTCAATTAAGATAAGGGAAAAACCTGAAAAACTTGTCAAGGGGGGCAGGGCTTTCATTGTTCTCGTAGGAAGAAGATTGTCCCCTGCTGTTATCTGTCTGCTCTATGGACTGCATTCCACATCTGAGAAGAGATGGCTTACACTAGATAAGAGGGGTGGGAAGGGAAACTTTGCTTGTGAATATCTCTCAAACCATAAAGGTTTGAGAGATAAGACTTATATGGTTCTTCATGTTTTTTTAATGACTACAAAATAAAATAAAGATAAAAGAAGTATTACTATCCCTTTTAAAATATATGACCCCTTTCTAGTAATAATAATCCCTTTTCTGCTCAGTAGAAATAGATTGTATCCACAATCAATGATTTATTAAAAAAAGATAAAGCCATTTACAAAAAAGACCAATTCTTCTCATTTAGAGGCAATGCACATTGCTTTTTCAAAGACAAATGGCCACAATATGAGAAAAAGCCAGCAAATTAACCAAATTTAAATACCCTCAGTTGATGATCTGATTGGTTGATGGGGGCAATGCCTCTAACTCACAACATGTAATTGGATCATCAAACTAAATTTAACTCACAACTGAGCATCACATAGAGAAATACAATTGATCAATGAGGACAATCCTCCTTAATACAGGTGAACAACAGGACTCGTTATTAGTGTTGAGCGAGCATGCTCGGCCGATGCTCGGTTCGGCTCGAGCATCGTTCTGCTCGGCACATGGCGGTACTCGTACGAGTACCGCATGTGTTCGCCCGCCATGTTCGGGTCTCCTACCCGCACGTTTCGCGGCTGCTGCGCAGCCAATAAACTTGCAGGGAGGCTCTGACATCAGTGTAATGCCAGCAGCCATGTTGGCTGCTGGCATTACACTGATTGGCTGGCCAGAACCTGTGATCGGGTGCTGTATAGCACCTGACCAGCGAGTTCGGCTCAGTCTTAGCCAGGGAGAGATGAGGATAGGAAGGGAAAGTCAGTGTAGGGAGAAGAAAAGCAAATTTGTAAAAAAAAAGACCCAAAAGTCCTTTTTAGGACTACTGTGTGTGGGGGCAGCAGTTTATTTTGTGTGGGGGAAAAAAAAAAAAAAAAAAAAAACTTCATATATTCTGTTTAGTGTGCAAAGTTGCAGATTAGAGCACATTCTGTTTAGTGTGCAAAGTTGCAGATTAGAGCACATTCTGTTCAGTGTGCAAAGTTGCAGATTAGCAGCACATTCTTTTTAGTGTGCAAAGTTGCAGATTAGAGCACATTCTGTTTAGTGTGCAAAGTTGCAGATTAGAGCACATTCTGTTAAGTCTTCAAACTGTAAAATATCAAAGTCACATATTCCATTCAGTGTGCGTCGCCGTAGTTTAGCAGCACATTCTGTGTACTGTGCACAGTTTCAGAATAGGAAAAAATACTGTTAAGTCTTCAAACTGTAAAATAGCAAAGTCACATATGCCATTCAGTGTGCGTCGCGGCAGTTTAGAAGCACATTCTGTGTACTGTGCACAGTTTCAGAATAGGAAAAAATACTGTTAAGTCTTCAAACTGTAAAATATCAAAGTCACATATTCCATTCAGTGTGCGTCGCGGCAGTTTAGCAGCACATTCTGTGTACTGTGCACAGTTTCAGAATAGGAAAAAATACTGTTAAGTCTTCAAACTGTAAAATATCAAAGTCACATATTCCATTCAGTGTGCGTCGCCGCAGTTTAGCAGCACATTCTGTGTACTGTGCACAGTTTCAGAATAGGAAAAAATACTGTTAAGTCTTCAAACTGTAAAATATCAAAGTCACATATTCCATTCAGTGTGCGTCGCCGCAGTTTAGCAGCACATTCTGTGTACTGTGCACAGTTTCAGAATAGGAAAAAATACTGTTAAGTCTTCAAACTGTAAAATATCAAAGTCACATATTCCATTCAGTGTGCGTCGCCGCAGTTTAGCAGCACATTCTGTGTACTGTGCACAGTTTCAGAATAGGAAAAAATACTGTTAAGTCTTCAAACTGTAAAATATCAAAGTCACATATTCCATTCAGTGTGCGTCGCCGCAGTTTAGCAGCACATTCTGTGTACTGTGCACAGTTTGAGAATAGGAAAAAATACTGTTAAGTCTTCAAACTGTAAAATATCAAAGTCACATATTCCATTCAGTGTGCGTCGCCGCAGTTTATCAGCACATTCTGTGTACTGTGCACAGTTTGAGAATAGGAAAAAATACTGTTAAGTCTTCAAACTGTAAAATATCAAAGTCACATATTCCATTCAGTGTGCGTCGCCGCAGTTTAGCAGCACATTCTGTGTACTGTGCACAGTTTCAGAATAGGAAAAATTACTGTTAAGTCTTCAAACTGTAAAATATCAAAGTCACATATTCCATTCAGTGTGCGTCGTCGCAGTTTAGCAGCACATTCTGTGTACTGTGCACAGTTTGAGAATAGGAAAAAATACTGTTAAGTCTTCAAACTGTAAAATATCAAAGTCACATATTCCATTCAGTGTGCGTCGCCGCAGTTTAGCAGCACATTCTGTGTACTGTGCACAGTTTCAGAATAGGAAAAATTACTGTTAAGTCTTCAAACTGTAAAATATCAAAGTCACATATTCCATTCAGTGTGCGTCGTCGCAGTTTAGCAGCACATTCTGTGTACTGTGCACAGTTTCAGAATAGGAAAAAATACTGTTAAGTCTTCAAACTGTAAAATATCAAAGTCACATATGCCATTCAGTGTGCGTCGCCGCAGTTTAGCAGCACATTCTGTGTACTGTGCACAGTTTCAGAATAGAAAAAAATACTGTTAAGTCTTCAAACTGTAAAATATCAAAGTCACATATTCCATTCAGTGTGCGTCGCCGCAGTTTAGCAGCACATTCTGTGTACTGTGCACAGTTTCAGAATAGGAAAAAATACTGTTAAGTCTTCAAACTGTAAAATATCAAAGTCACATATTCCATTCAGTGTGCGTCGCCGCAGTTTAGCAGCACATTCTGTGTACTGTGCACAGTTTCAGAATAGGAAAAAAACTGTTAAGTCTTCAAACTGTAAAATATCAAAGTCACATATTCCATTCAGTGTGCGTCGCCGCAGTTTAGCAGCACATTCTGTGTACTGTGCACAGTTTCAGAATAGGAAAAAATACTGTTAAGTCTTCAAACTGTAAAATATCAAAGTCACATATTCCATTCAGTGTGCGTCGCCGCAGTTTAGCAGCACATTCTGTGTACTGTGCACAGTTTCAGAATAGGAAAAAATACTGTTAAGTCTTCAAACTGTAAAATAGCAAAGTCACATATGCCATTCAGTGTGCGTCGCCGCAGTTTAGCAGCACATTCTGTGTACTGTGCACAGTTTCAGAATAGAAAAAAATACTGTTAAGTCTTCAAACTGTAAAATATCAAAGTCACATATTCCATTCAGTGTGCGTCGCCGCAGTTTAGCAGCACATTCTGTGTACTGTGCACAGTTTCAGAATAGGAAAAAATACTGTTAAGTCTTCAAACTGTAAAATATCAAAGTCACATATTCCATTCAGTGTGCGTCGCCGCAGTTTAGCAGCACATTCTGTGTACTGTGCACAGTTTCAGAATAGGAAAAAATACTGTTAAGTCTTCAAACTGTAAAATATCAAAGTCACATATTCCATTCAGTGTGCGTCGCCGCAGTTTAGCAGCACATTCTGTGTACTGTGCACAGTTTCAGAATAGGAAAAAATACTGTTAAGTCTTCAAACTGTAAAATATCAAAGTCACATATTCCATTCAGTGTGCGTCGCCGCAGTTTAGCAGCACATTCTGTGTACTGTGCACAGTTTCAGAATAGGAAAAAATACTGTTAAGTCTTCAAACTGTAAAATATCAAAGTCACATATTCCATTCAGTGTGCGTCGCCGCAGTTTAGCAGCACATTCTGTGTACTGTGCACAGTTTGAGAATAAGAAAAAATACTGTTAAGTCTTCAAACTGTAAAATATCAAAGTCACATATTCCATTCACTGTGCGTAGCCACAGTTTAGCAGCACATTCTGTGCACTGTGCACAGTTTGAGAATAGGAAAAAATACTGTTAAGTCTTCAAACTGTAAAATATCAAAGTCACATATTCCATTCAGTGTGCGTCGCCGCAGTTTAGCAGCACATTCTGTGTACTGTGCACAGTTTGAGAATAGGAAAAAATACTGTTAAGTCTTCAAACTGTAAAATATCAAAGTCACATATTCCATTCAGTGTGCGTCGCCGCAGTTTAGCAGCACATTCTGTGTATTGTGCACAGTTTCAGAATAGGAAAAAATACTGTTAAGTCTTCAAACTGTAAAATATCAAAGTCACATATTCCATTCAGTGTGCGTCGCAGCAGTTTAGCAGCACATTCTGTGTACTGTGCACAGTTTGAGAATAGGAAAAAATACTGTTAAGTCTTCAAACTGTAAAATATCAAAGTCACATATTCCATTCACTGTGCGTAGCCGCAGTTTAGCAGCACATTCTGTGTACTGTGCAAAGTTGCAGATTTGCAGCACATATTCCGTGTAATATGAAGAAGGCGGGTAAAAAGGGACGGGGAAGTGGACGTGATCCTGATAGTTCAGGGCGCGGGTCAGGACGCGTAGAAACTGCGCCTGGTGCCAGAGCACAAGACAGAAAGACATCCACCATACCTAGCTTCATGTCTCATTTTACAGGGCGTCGCAGGACATCACTCTCGAGGTCCGACCACTGCGAACAGGTGGTCGGTTGGATGTCAGCTGATACTGCTTCCAGTCGGTTGAGCACCACCCTGTCTTCCACCAAGTCCACTCTCAGTAGCCAAGAGTCTGGTCAACATAATCCTCACTCTGATCATCCTTCCTCCCACCATAGAGGGTCTGGTCAAAGAAGTGATCCCACACTGGGATATAGTGAGGAGCTCGTCTCATCACCAATCCTTCATTTGACCCTCTCTCCAAGCACGCTTGCAGAGGAACATGACACCTTGTGCCCTGATTCACAACCTCTAGAGGGTACCCAATCACAAGAAGATGACAGATGTGAACGGCATTTAAGGTCAAAGGAAGTGGATGATGATGATGATGAGACACAGTTGCCATTAAATCAACCACTATTACTGTCTCAAGACCTTGATGAGGAGGATGATATACAGTTGTCAATGACTGAGTATGTGGTGGGATCAAGACATGAGGAGGATGATCAGAGTGAGGAAGTGGAGGAGGACTTGGTGGACGATGAGGTGACTGACCCCACCTGGGAAGGTGTAGAGCCGAGCGATGACAGCAGTCCTGAGGGTGAGCCATCTGCAGCACCGCAACAGGCTGGAAGAGGCAGTGGTGTGGCTACAGAAAGAAGGCGGACCGCACCAAACCGGCCCGCAAATGTTCCACGGAGCACCCCCTTGCGTAAATCTCCCTTGCCAAGGGGTAGGTGTTCCGCGGTATGGCGTTTTTTTAAGGAAAGTGCGGACGACAAAAGAATTGTAGTTTGCAACCTGTGCCACACCAGAATGAGCCGAGGCATGAACACTAGAAACCTCACCACCACCAGCATGATCCGACACATGGCATCCAAGCACCGTAATAAGTGGGAGGAACGCCTGGATCGCCCATCTGTGTCTGCAGGCCACACCACTGCCTCCTCTTCCCCTGTTTTCGGTGCCGGCCAATCGCCTGTCGAAGGCGCAGGCCCGCATACCTCCCGCCCTGCACCTGTACCATCTGAAGCACCATCAGCGACCACATCCACTTCCCTGTCCCAGCACAGCGTCCAAATGTCGTTACCCCAGGCATTTGAGCGCAAGCGAAAATACCCAGCCACCCACCCACAGGCCATAGCACTAACCTCACACCTTTCCAAATTACTGGCCATCGAAATGCTGCCATTTAGGCTTGTGGACACTGAGTCCTTCCGCAGCCTGATGGCAGCAGCTGTCCCTCGGTACGCAGTCCCCAGCCGACACTACTTTTCCCGGTGTGCCGTCCCCGCATTACACCACCATGTGTCCCGTAACATCACCCGTGCCCTGACCAACGCAGTTACTGGGAAGGTCCACTTAACGACTGACACATGGACAAGTGCTTGTGGCCAGGGACGCTACATTTCCCTGACGGCACACTGGGTGAATGTCGTGGAGGCTGGGAGCGACTCGGACCCTGGGATGGCACAGGTGCTACCCACGCCGAGGATTGCGGGCCCTACCTCCATCAGGGTTTCCGCCAGCACCTACGTTATTGGCTCCTCCTCCTCCGTTTCCACCTCCGAATTCTCTGCGCGCAGCGCCACTCACCCATCAGCCGGTAGCTGGAAGCAGTGTAGCACTGCAGTGGGGAAGCGTCAACAGGCCGTGCTGAAGCTGATCTGCCTTGGGGACAAACAGCACACGGCCTCAGAGCTGTTGCAGGGGATTAGTCACCAGACCGAGCAGTGGCTCTCGCCACTCAACCTGCAACCAGGCATGGTTGTGTGTGATAATGGGCGTAACTTGGTGGCGGCTTTGGAGCTCGGCAAGCTCACACACGTACCATGCCTAGCGCATGTATTTAATTTAGTGGTTCAGCGATTTCTAAAAACCTACCCCAATTTGCATGATCTCTTGACCAAGGTGCGCCGCGTGTGTGCACATTTCCGTAAGTCATCTACAGCTTCAGCCGGCCTGTTGAAGCTGCAGCAGCGCTTACAATTGCCAGCTCACCGGCTGCTGTGTGACGTGAGCACGCGCTGGAACTCCACCTTCCACATGTTGGCCCGGCTTTGTGAGCAGCAGAGGGCAGTAGTGGAGTACCAGCTGTTACACGGTCGTCGCCTCTCCGTTCAACTTCCTGTAATCAGAAGTGAGGAGTGGGAATGGATGTCAGACCTCTGTGAGGTTTTACGCAATTTTGAGGAATCGACACAGATGGTGAGCGGCGATAACGCTATTATCAGTGTAACCATCCCACTTCTGTGTCTACTGAAACGCTCGCTGCTCACAATTAAAACCGACGCTTTGCATGTGGAAGAGGTGGAAATGCGGGAGGAAGAGCTTACACAAGGTGATAGCCAGAGCACCCTCACTTCGTCTTCTCAGCGACAATTGGAGGAGGCGGAGGAGGAGGAGGAGGAAGACACGGTTTCCTCCGCTACAGAGGGTAGCCATGGAACTTTAGTTCCATCTCTTCAGCGTGGGTGGGCAGAAGAGGAGGAAGAGGATGAGTAGATTGAGAGTCATCCTCCTGGTAAGGACAGCGAAATCTTGCCTGTTGGTACTCTGGCACACATGGCTGACTTTATGTTAGGCTGCCTTTCCCGTGACCCACGCGTTATACGCATTTTAGACAACACAGATTACTGGGTGTTCACCCTTCTGGACCCCCGCTACAAAGAGAATTTCTCATCTCTCATTCCTCCGGTGGAGAGGACAAGCAAAATGGTGCAATACCAGAAGGTTCTTGTTGAAAAATTGCTCCAAAATTTTCCATCTGACAACGCTGGCGGCAGAGTACGTGCTACCTTGGCCAACCGAGAAGGGGAGAAAAGGGGAGCCCACAGCAGTTCCGACAAAGGCAGGGCAACACTCTCCAAGGCGTGGGACACCTTCATGACACCCCGCCAGCACCCTCACCCTGATGCGCAGCCTAGTGTCACAAGGAGGGAAAAGTTTTGGAAGATGGTGAAGGAGTACGTAGCAGACCGTGTCAGCGTCCTCAATGATCCCTCTGTGCCTTACAACTACTGGGTGTCCAAGCTGGACACGTGGTATGAACTGGCACTCTACGCCTTGGAGGTGCTGGCCTGCCCTGCCGCCAGCGTTCTGTCTGAGCGGGTATTTAGTGCTGCTGGTGGCATCATAACAGATAAGCGTATCCGCCTTTCCCCCGACTTCTCCACTCCACTGGAGGAAAGCCCCGGGGGAACATAAACTCACTTTATATATGTTATTTACAATGATGGGAATACTCTGTATTCCCATTCACCCCTTCCACCCAAAAAACGGGTATATGGTTGACTCTCTTCCATATACCCTGGGATATAATTTTTATATAGGGCCAGCTCACCAGCGGGCCCTGTGATATAATTTTTATATAGGGCCAGCTCACCAGCGGGCCCTGTTTGACAATTTTTGTATAGGTCAGCTCACCAGCGGGCCTTCTCATATAATGTTTTATTGGGTCAGCTCTCTAGCGGGCCCTCTCATATAATGTTTTATAGCGTCAGCTCACTAGCGGGCCTTCGCATATAATGTTTAGGATTGTCAGCTCCGCAGCAGACCCTCACCCATAATGTTTTAGATGGTCGGCTCAGCGCACGTTTCCCTCTTAATCATGGCCCCAGTTCAGAAAAATCGAGGAAATTTTTGGGAGAATTTGCCTTTGCGCACGTTTCCCTCTTAATCATGGCCTCAGTTCAGAAAAATCGAGGAAATTTTTGGGAGAATTTGCCTTTGCGCACGTTTCCCTCTTAATCATGGCCTCAGTTCAGAAAAATCAAGGAAATTTTTTGGAGAATTTGCCTCTGCGCACGTTTTCCTCTTAATCATCGCCTCAGTTCAGAAAAATCGAGGAAATTTTTGGGAGAATTTGCAGATGATATACAAGTAAATATACAGCAAATACTGTTTGGTAACAATTTTTCGCCTAAAGTCGTTTTTATCTGCCTTTTTGTGTGTTTTACGGTCAGTCTGTAAAAATGGCGTACTACGGGCGAAAGATCGTTCCCAGCAGCGATGTTGGAGTCCAAGATGCATCCAGACATCCTCCCTATGCTGTCCCTGAACCATTTCTGTGGTGTTTCCATCCTTTTCTGCCCTTTTCCTATGGACCAGGCACCCTCCCCTCATCAGAGCAGGGGGTGCCTGGTGTAATGCTCGAGTCCTCCCATTGACTTCAATGGGGCTCGGGTGCTCGGCCGAGCACTCGAGCCTCCGGGGGTGCTCGGTCAGAGCACCCGAACACCCGAGCATTTGGGTGCTCGCTCATCACTACTCGTTATCAAATCAGTGATGTTAATGAAACAAATTAGTCATAACATCAGTGGCAGTACCTACATTTATTGACTGGTCATCCCACAACAAGGAGTCAGTTTTGAATACTGTACAACTCTTGTATTCAGTTAAAAAACAGGACATTTTAAATGCTGAAATTCAACTTATTCTACACTTCCAAAATGTGACGATAGTTCAGAAAATTGGCACCCCAGAGATTATTTCTGTGCGATGGAGTGAGTCTAGTATTTTTTATATATATTAGCTAAGTGTCAGAACAGTAAATATTTCAGCTCATAAGTAAAATCCATGCTTGGAGAAATCAATAAGAAATGTTCTTATCCTTGAAAAATCTAAAAAAGAAAATCCAGAACCCATGAGGCTTCAACAAAATGTAATTACTGTGTGTTCCCTGATGAATACTTTGACATTAATTCTCTTTTACTTCGCAGACTTTCTATTGTTAATATGCATATGTGAAGTTTCCAAAATCGCTCTCTCCTTGACAATGAATTTTCAAAACACAGAAATCGGAGAGGATTACTCAGTGGGAGTGCTTAGTGCTTCTCTCCCTATAGGTCATTACCTGGAAAAAATGCACTGCATTACTCTTAACCCCTTGTATACTAGAGACATTATTAGAATAATATAAGAAATAATATATGGTGCACCACCTCTGAGTAATAGTGGTGTGAGTATAACACCAAAGGGAATGTGCTAGTTGTTAAATAATAAACATTATTAGAATAATCCTATATAAAAATTCGCTAGGATGTTTGTCAGAAGCCGTCATGCGCAGTAGAGACTGCCCGAACGCACAGAATGTTGGGAGCACGGAATGCTGGGAGTTCTGTGCCGGGAGCATTCTATGCTTTCGGGCAGTCTCTACAGTACAAGACTGCATCGGCGGCAGGACGCAGAGTAGGACCGGCCTCTTAACTAGTGTTGAGCGAGCACCCCGATGCTCGGGTGCTCGGGTGCTCTGACCGAGCACCCCCTGAGGCTCGAGTGCTCGGCCGAGCACCCGAGCCCCATTGAAATGAATGGGGCGACACCAGGCACCCCCTGCTCTGATGAGGGGAGGGTGCCTGGTCAATGCCCCCTTCATCTCCGCTATGCCCCCTTCATCTCCGAATGCCCCCTTCATCTCCGCAATGTCCCCCTTCATCTCCGAATTGCCCGTCTTCCACAATGTGCCCCTTCATCTCCGCTATGCCCCTCTTCCACAATGTCCCCCTTCATCTCCTCTATGCCATAGAGGAGATGAAGGGGGACATTGTGGAAGAGGGGCATAGCGGAGATGAAGGGGCACATTGTGGAAGAGGGGCATAGCGGAGATGAAGGGGCACATTGTGGAAGACGGGCATAGCGGAGATGAAGGGGGACATTGTGGAAGAGGGGCATAGAGTCTATGCCCCTCTTCCACAATGTCCCCCTTCATCTCCGCAATGCCCCCTTCATCTCCGCAATGCCCCCGTACCTCCAGTCCCTGGTGGTCCAGCGGAGCTTCTTCGGATCTGTGCCTCTTCCGGCACAGATCCCCGCCACCCGAACATGGCGGGAGAGCACATGGCGGTACTCGACGAGTACCGCCATGTGCCGAGCAGAGTGATGCTCGAGCCGATCCGAGCATCGGCCGAGCACGCTCGCTCATCACTACTCTTAACATCACCCGGACCTTGGCCCGTGTACAAGGGCTTTTATACTAGTTTATTTATAATCCTATATAATAATTTGCTAGGATGTTTGTCAGAAGCCGTCATGCGCAGTAGAGACTGCCCGAACACACACAATGCTGGGAGTTCTGTGCTGGGAGCATTCTGTGCTTTCGGGCAGTCTCTACAGTGCATCACTGCATCGGCGGCAGGATGCAGATCAGGACTGGCCTCTTAACCCTTTGAGTGCCAGAGCAATGCGTTGAATACCCCTCTGGCACTCAAAGGTTTAACATCACCCGGACCTTGGCCAGAGTACACAGGATTTTACACCAGTTTATTTATAAAGCACCAGCAGATTCAACAGAGATGAGATATTTACAATGCATTGTTTCTGTTGTGCTTGTGGGTTCTAATAAAAGTTTAACCCCTTACTGACTACGTGACGTGCTATGACCGTTAAGGTTAAGGACCGGTGACGGTCATAGCACGTCACATACTTTTTACTTACATCTCTCTACCGGGAGCGCTGTAAGTGAAAACAGGGCCTAAATTGATCGCTCCAAGATCGGAGCGATCTCTCTAAGGCCTCAAAGTGATGCGCCGGTACACGTAACAGGTCACGTGTACCAACGCGTCAGCAAGGATCAAAGCGGTCCTTAAGGGAAGGTAACTTCCCTGGACCGCTGGTCCTTAAGGGGTTAAAGACAGACACACAAGTCTTCTTATCTCAACTTTTACTTATTTGCAACCTCTATACAACTATGAACAACCAGTCTGAACCAGTTTTGTCACATGACATCATTGAGTATGAATACACTACTGAGCATGCTCAGCTTCTTAAAGCAGAATAGTCGCATAACATAAAACTTATACACATATCATTACAGTTTCACAATGAGGGAAATGAACAAATATGATTCCATGTAATAAATGCACTGGAATACATTTTTTAGACTTTCTTACAGTAACTTATTAAGATACACACTCCCCTCAATGCTGCTGCTTTTTCCAATAGGGGGGCAATAGAGTAGTCTATGGGTTTTTCAAAGCTACCCTTTCCTCTGTGCCTTGTTAAAAAAAAGGTCTAAATGAACTGGTATGACTTTATTTTTCTGCGCATGTTATGGGGCAGGTATAAGCTGCTTGGCGACTAGCTTCTTAGTAGCACTAGTTGCCAGAATTATTACATTGTTAAATAGAATTATCCATTCTTCCCGGGCTGACAGGCAGGATGGAGCGCAGACATCTTCCCACAGTGACGTCTGCACATATGCACTGTCAGTCCCAGCCTGCTCTAGGAGGCATTACTAGGAGCTGTTCGGCTCCAAAAGGGACTGACAGCGTAGGTGTGCAGATGTCACTATGGGAAAATGTCTGTGCTCCATCCTGCCTGTCAGCCCGAGATGAATGGATAATCCTATTTAACATGGTAATAATTCTGGCAACTAGCGCTTCTGAGCAGCTAGTCTCCAGATGGGGAATTATTTGAGCTCAAGTTGTTTAGCGGTGGTAATTCCGCTTTAAAGCTAGATTATCATTAACAATTCTTGCTCATGCAATAAAAAGCATCAAAATTTGTGGTTAAAGTTCAGCAAAGATTAACTCTGCTCTTTGTTGATTCCTCATATATAATATTAGAATTAATACAGATAAAGCAAATCACTGGGGGGGGGGGGAATTATTGTTCATGGAGCTTTAATCATGATTGTCTATGCTTTTAATTGCATGTATGAGAACTTTTAATGTTGGCTAAAAAGAAGTTTATGTACTTAAACGTGCCCCATTTTTAAAGTATTTTTTTCTGTTAGACTTAAGGCCATATGTTCAAAGAGGTAGCAAAATAGCTTTTGTCATTTGTAAAGACTTTTCAAAGTGCAGTGTCATTGGGATCATTAATATTTTCAGAGAGTGTCGGTTGTGATTGGAAATATGTTGTTTGTCCTGACTGTTGTATGTAACAACAAAAAAGTCTTAACTAACAACAAAAATGTCTTTAAAAATGTCTTAACTATAGATAAAAATGTCTTAACTAAAGACAAAAATTCTCACATTCAGAACACATTCCCTCCACTTTTTTTGTAACGTACAAATTTTGTCTTTGAAAGACATTTTTTTGTCGTTAGTTATGACAAGTTTTCTTTTCCTTTATACGACACTAGAGAATAGTTTAACCATGCCCTTGCCCTGCCCCTATGCACGTCAATTCTGGAGTTGTGTCGTACACAACGGACATTACTATTTTTTTGTCGTATACTCTATAGAAAATATGTCGTTCATGCATTCAGTTACTTATTTTTGTGTTTCATACAACAATTATTTGTCGTTATCCCTTTGAACATACGGCCCTTAGAGTGATTCACTTGCTTGATATGTTTTTAAACATCTGCTTTGTCTTTTGGTTGCTCAAGAGCACTTGTATACTGGATCAGTTTTGTTGTGGTATCAAGTATATTTCATGCAACTAGTTTGAATTTGGATCAAAGAACCCAAAATATGTTTTCCATATCTACCCCTTTCTAGTGTATCTGAGAATCAGTATTTCTTTTTTTTTTGTTTCTTTTCTTTTTATCGATCTAAGGTATACTTTACTCAGGTAAAAGCTGCAATAGCCAAAGCTCATGAGTTAAAACTTTCTATGTAAAAGCATATTGCACTTGCTCAAAGTAGTAATGTTACAATTAAAATGAAACATCACTAAAATAGGGATATCATTGTTTTAATTGTAAACTAAAAGTGAATACTTCCTCATTACATCTGTCTATATGTAAATATTGATGTTTATTCATTCAGCAAATTTTGCTGAATGATGTTTTCATGCCAGCATCCAAATTTATACTGTGAAAGTAGTCTATTTTTTCTACAACTTTGCATTTTCCAAACGCCAGTCAGATTTCTACAAAATGTATAATGTTTGTGTGGACTGCCAATAACTCTTACACCTCCAAGTTTCTAATGTGCCAATCTTTTCAAAAGTTATAAGCATTTGTCAATGGACATAGGGCCGTATGTTCAAAGGGATAACGACAAAAAAAAAAAAAATGGTGTATGAAAGACAAAAATAAGTAATTGTATGCATGAACAACATATTTTCTATAGCGTATACAACAAAAAACTAATAATGTCCATTGTGTAAGACACAGCTCCAGAAATGACAGGCAAAGGGACGGGGCAAGGGCATGGCTAAACTATTCTCCAGTGTCGTATAGAGGAAAAGATAATTTGTCATAACTAATGACAAAAAAAGTCTTGCAAAAGACAAAATTTGTAGAGGGAACTTAATGTTCTGAATGTGATCATTTTTGTCTTTAGTTAAGACATTTTTGTTGTTAGTTAAGACATTTTTAAAGACGTTTTTGTCGTTAGGTAAGACTGTTTTTGTCGTTACATATGACAATTTCAGTCAGGTCAAACAACATATTTCTGATCGCAACTGACACCCTCTGAAAATATTAATGATCCCAACGACAACAAACGACAAAAGCTATTTCGCTACTTCTTTGAACATATGGCCCATAGTCGTGCTACACAAACTTTATCACTCTACCATAATATTATCACCTAGTTTTTTGCTAATAACCCTAAAATAACAGTTAATTTCCAAATCTGATCTGTATTACAAACAAATCGTTAGTGCAACAACTAGTTTGGAATTGTCTTTAACATTAAACATATTTGTCATACAGTGACAGGTCTACTTTTATGCTATGTTTAAAGGTAAATGTAATTATTACATTGCTTTTAATTATAGATTTCCTTTTAGAGCCTCCAAAAGGCAGCAGAGTGTAGTGTACATGGTGAGAGAAATGGATCTCTATGAATGCAGTATTATATATATCATTAAATTAACACATTACTAAACAATATTCAAACAATGCAGTATACCGGACACTATAATTGACTTGAGATCCATTTCCTGTCTCTGTAGACCAGACTCTTATATGTCTGCTTGAATACATGTTTATCCATCAAAACCGCAACCAGTCACTCTGCCTCTGCTCTCCTCCCTCTATCCAGCCTCCTCCGATGACAGAGGCTCTTATTGGCAGAGATCGATATCTAGCCAATGAGACTGCTCCAGCTTACAGACAGAAAGCCTCTGTCAATGGAGGAGGCTGGATATAGAGAGGGGAGCAGAGGCAGAGTGACGGACTGCAGTTACAGAGCAGGTAACCACAGTCTATTTGGAAGTAGCTGCAGGGCAGGCTTTATAACTTCAATTTAGACCAAAAAAAGCTTAAAAAATTATTAAGACACTTTTAGTCATATTTGATATATAACCTAACTATTTACACTAGGTTATATAGAGGGGATACATCCTCTTTAAACTGCAAAGAAAAAACTAAAAAGGGGAGTGTGATATAGTGTAGTATTTTAGACCACCAGGTATAATATAAAAATGGTAAAAGTTATACTCACATATTAAAATGGCAACTCACATAATTCAAAAGTAGAGTTACGGGCAGATGGAGAATACTTCTCCACACAGGTGATAATGGTTGCAGCTCTGTCCTCACAATCGAGCTCCTTGAAGCATGGGACAATGCAAAACAGAACAAGAAAAGGCAAACAGGAGAATGCTGGTATGCAATGTTGAAGGGTGTACAAATTATGACTATATTAATTAGTAATAAATGTATACACTTACTTTCAAAGGATGAAGACTGATGCTTTCAAATACTCAACTGGTCTTAATGCTAGTTGGGACAAGTTGTGCTAGTCCTTCCCACTCAAACTGTCCAGCAGATGGCACAGGCTTGTATATATGAAACCAATGATAATGGAGAGACCAAAAAGTTCAAAATGGTAAAAAAAAAAAATATTCAATAAAAATGTAAATAAATTATAAAATGATGTACATATATGTACCAGTATGTATTAAAAAAATCAACACCTCAACGCGGTTCATGATCTGGACCGACCATTTCATCAGGAGGCTATAAAGTGGTCTATCAGCCAACCATTAAATTTATATGTAAGACACTAGAAGGAAAACCATATAATTGACAATTCAATTAAGCAATCACTGTGTGTAACCCATATTTAAATGTATCCAAACGTATCATCAAGGTATGTTAACCCTCAACTGGGATTTGCTGAAAAATACAATCCTAACTCATAAAAAAGAGGGTTTTAAGAATACTAGAATTACTTATTCATAGTGGCACTTTAAAAAAAAAAAAAATCCTAAAGAACATCATATATATATATATATATATAGCACACACTGAATCCAAATAGAAATTGTGATATGAAATTTCTAATTAAATAATGTTCTATATTCAGAAAATGCCAATAGTCTTCATATATATACCCTTTACCTCCCTGGATTGAAAAATTAACCCCAATGAGTTATGAAGTATATATATGGTGACAATAATTATTTGGTGGCTATAGGGGTTAGATACTATCCGGAATGAATCCCAAGTCCTAAAACCTAAAACAAAAACATTATTATATCCATTAAACCTCGATCTTAACTAGACCACAATCAAAAAGCGATTTTTACTTTCGCTACCTGTAATCTTATGCAAAATAATAATCTATTAATAATATCTCAATTTTATATACACCTAAAATTCCAAAAAACAAGTGGACTATTGATCTAAAATTGAACTAACATTGCCATATCCACTAAGGCGTGATCTTAGATAGACAGCAATCTAAGATGGATGTGATCTTCTACCACCTAAAACTCAATATGGCTAGATCAATATTTTATAGAACAGTAATAAATAACAAATATACTGACTTAGCTATCCTGATATATTCTGAAACCCATTCTATATGAGAACATGGTTCATGATGAAGGTATTTCCTGGTCCCTCACTATAAATATCCAACTAGAACTAGAACACTACTATTATGGGTATTAATTATAGTATTACACTAAAATATAATCATTTGTAAAAGTAATAACTCCACATCACCACATCACCTATTCTCAAGGCAGTGATTATGTTGGAGACATTATCAGCAGACACAAAACCAGCTTTTAAGGAGTGGAGTACAAGCCATTCCTCTATAACCTCCTCTAGTTTACTTAAAACATCTACGGCTTTGTGGGACTGTCTCTCAAAATTCTACATGCACAAGGTTGCATGCCAACGGTATGGGCTATCCTGCTGCTGCCTTTTAATCACACTGCCAGAACCAGAGGCACGATTACTGGCTGTCACCTGATGCTGTAAGTTCGTGTTGCCCACTGGTGGTGGAGGGAGAGAAACCCAGTGAGCAGTCATAGTCATATAGTCTGTTGTCTGCCCACTTGTCCACATATCTGTTCTCAGGTGGATCGCAAAAGACAAAGAACACAGGGATAGCGCCCAATAGTGTAATATTGTTGAGAAACTATTGTTTCAAATAAGCAATAGTAAATGTACTCACATTCCAGGCTTACGAGGAAATCTCCCCGTCCTCACATGGTGTGTACCACAGCATTGCTCCAAACACTTCACACGTAATAGGACATCCACATCATCAGATTGCAAAAATATTTATTCCAAATATATCGCAAATAAAATCAACAACATCAATGTTGTAATAAGAATATAAAAATATTTAAAAAAGTATGCACTTTCTAGCCCTTTGGTCCCACTAAGCAACTGCTTGACAATTCTGGCACAGCCATCCTGGAAAAACAACTGTAGCTTAGATATGCCAGCGTGAAACTACACGTCACCATTTTTTTTAAAATTCAGTTTTCTACAAAAGAATGTGGCAGGTCCATTGCCAACACCTTGCCATTTCACAGTCACCCTTTGAGATTGTGTTTGTGAAGTTTTTGACTTCTTCCGAGGAACTCAGTCAGTATGGGTTGTCAGGACATGGCAAAAGAACCCTTTTATCTTTATTGCTTTAACAATTTGACTGGAGGAGGTGGTGGAGGTAGAGGCAGCATGAGTGGGCAGTCTATGACTCTTGCCATCTTGCCTACAGCAAACCTAGAGCCATCATACTTCTCTGAAGCAGGAGCCATAATTGTTGAATGAACTAACTTTTAGCAATGGCACACTCTCTGACACATCACTACTTCTATTATCTGCCCCAGAGCCCTGGGAACTTTTTAGAGTGCTTCTGCTGCTTCTAGTTGTGGACCCTCTGACCTGCTGATAGTGTGTCTACCAGTCAGACCTGTGGTTGTGCTTCAGGTGGGATATCATAGAGAAGGTGCCTAGATGTGAGCCTGCTTTCCACCTGCTCACGTGCTTTTTGTTTTTTGATAACAGATAGGAACATGCTTAGCTTTTAGATCCTGAATGAAGTATCTTTGTACTGTGGACTGAGGGGATCCTGAGGGGCTGCTACTACTACTACTGGGTCTAGATGTTAATGCAATTCTACTACTACTAGGTATCAAAGGTGCAGCACTTCCAGAAGCAGAAGAGGCACTCACCTTAGCTAAGGTTGTGGATGTTAATATCTGTTATTGTTGTTGCTGCTGCTGGTTACTGAACACGAGTGTGTGTGTGGAACTTGGACTTGGAAGTGGCAGTGTTGCTGATGATGATCGACAAGCTGACTGTGTACTTAATGTCATCTTTGCTTGTCCAGGATCAGAGACTCCAATGGTTTTCTCAGTCAGTTTATAGACAGACATGGTGCTCCTTTTCAGTGTTGAAAGATTGAGCTTATGCCTCTCTGCTAACTTTCTGGCCATGTCATCATCCTCTCACTCTCACCTTCATCAGCATCTGAACAAGCGGAGGATGTTTGAGGGATATATTCTAGATCTATATCATCATCATCAGTCATCATTAGATCATCCTCAGCATTGTCTTCTTGCCCACTGCCCTTATATTCCTTTGAGTTTTTAGAGGTATCAAACAATTTCTTTTTACTTTTACAAAGTTCACTACTACTTTGAGGACAGATGTTTTAGTGCTTGTTTCTCTCATTGTCAGATGCAGCAGTTGGTTCAGCTACTACACCTTCCTTCATTATGCCATTGCCATCATCAACACTAGAAGGTGACTAGTGCCATTTTTCACCTATTTTCGGTTGAGGTGAAAAATGCCACCCATTCCTATGTACAGGTAATAGTCCATTTCTTGCCTTGGATGGGGAGGGCTGAAAGTTACATATCTCTAAAGATACTAAAAGCAAGTATTAATTCTGGGATGGATACATTTTTTAGATAGTCTAGGATATTTGTATTTTAAGGCAACTGATACGTCACCGTAGCTTACCGCAGCTTACTGCTCTGGTAAGTCCTGTGATGTGATAAGAATTTATACTAGGTTGACATCTTTCTCCTCTATGATGTCACTTTGTAAATGGGGAAGGCTGGGTGATACAAGGGCAAGGAGAGGAAGAAGTACCTGTTAAAGGAGATGTGTTTGAAGTAGAATTATGTGGAGTGGGGTTAATAAAGGCATTCTCAAGAGTTGTTAGTCTGGCTTGAATGTCTGCAACTGGAGAGCTAAGGTCAGTGAGGAGATGTGTCATGCAAACCTGTTGGGGAATGTTGTTGAAGGAGGGGAAGGAGGAAGGAGTGAAAGGAGGAAAAATAGTTTGGCCTTCCTGGCTGAAGCAGGGTATGTTTTCAGCCATTGATTTGGGAATAGTCCATTCTTTGTTTGACGGACACTGGATTCTTGGGGTTGTTGGTGCTTACACAGAAGAAACGTCTGAATCTGAAGTGGGTTGGCGGCCTTGGTCTTCCATATGTGAACACCAATTAATGGTGGTGAGGGAGAATCAAATACTTAGGGAAGGGTGACGTAAGGAGATGTTTTGGGTAAGTAGGAGGGGTAGTGAGGATCAAATGGGAGTGAAGGAGTTAAATGAAGAACTGCCAACAACAAATAAATGAGGTACTAGAGGGGCAATGTCAGGCTTTGAGAAAGTTTGAAAAATTGGTAAATGAAATGGAGTCATAGCCTGGATTCTGCGGCCTTCGAAAGAAAGTATGGAAGTACCCTGGTTCCTGCCTACAGAAAAAAGGAAGCAATGTTACCGGAGCTGCTGTGGGGAGATGCAAATATTTGAATTTTTTTTTATATATATAGAAAATTTGAGGTCCTTCAACCTCTACGAAGAGATAAGGAAATATTGGGGGTCCTCTGGACTCTATAAAGAGGTAAGGAAATATTGGGGTGCTTCGACCTCTACAAAGAGGTAAGGAAATATTGGGGTGCTTCGGCCTCTACAAAGAGGTAAGGAAAGATGGGGTACTTTGGCCATTTGTCAACGTTTGGCTGAGCTGCTCTAACTCTGCCGATTGATTCTGCTGTCTGAGATAATCTGGTGCTCTGCTATCCATTGCTGCTGCCTTCTGAGTTCCTGGGTCAGGCTGAATCAGCTGACCTCTCTGATTACTCACCTGACTTATCAGCAAAACCTCTCAGGGCATTTAAAACAGCTTGACTCACTTCCTGATTGTTTTTGTGTTTGTTGCTGTTGGCTGCTGTGGATTCCTGTGCTCCTGTTTATCTGTGTTGGACCTGGCTTCCTCTGACGATCCTTCTGGGTCCTGACTACTGGCTGTTCCTGACATCATGGACTTCTGGGTTCCTGACTTCAGCTTGGCTGAGTACCTGTTTTGGTTACTGACCCTGACTTGTCTTTTGGTTTATGCTTCTGTATCATGATTTTGCTTTTATCACTTTAATAAAGGTGTTTTGCATTTTTACATTTTTGTGTCTGTCTGGTTCCTGGTCCCTAACAGTACACAAGGACCATGAACTCACAAGGTGCTGGCAATCCACAGGAGATTTGTTTCAGGCTGGACCAGGTAGACCAGCTCATGGACCAGTTTGCAGCACCCCTCCAGGCTTTGTTGTTCTGTACTGAGCATCTGGCTCTACCGCCTCAGCGGTCCCCTGCACAGTCTGTTTCTATAACTGCTGCCTCTCCCGCTCCGGCTGCCAATGGTGATTCCAATGTTGCGAGAGGCATGATAGTGTCTGCCCCGCTTCCCCAGCATTATGGGGTTGACCCTAACCAGTGCAGAGGTTTCCTGGGCCAGGTTGGTATCTATCTAGAGATGGTACCACAGTCCTTTCCGTCTGATAGGAGTAAGGTGGTCCTTGTAATTTCCCTACTCTCTGACAGGGCTTTGGCATAGGCTAATCGCTGAAACCTATAGTATACAATTATCCTGAGTATGTGGCATCCTTTAAAAAGGTATTTGATGTACCGGGCCTCGCCACCTTGGCTGCCAAGCAACTAATGTCCATCCAGCGGGGTAGTAGGAAGGTTTCGGATTATGCCATAGAGTTTCGTACCCTGGCAACCGAAGTTGGTTGGAATAATGAAGCTCTCATGGCTGCTTTTGCTAATGGGCTCTCGGATATGGTTAAAGATTAGATTACAGCCTGGGACTTTACCATAGATTTAGAGGAACTGGTCTCATGTTGTATCCTGATTGACTCCCTAATCCGTGAGAGACCTTCCTTCAGGAAGCGCCTGCAGAGGCATCCCATCCATTTAACTCCAAGCTTTTTGTCCCCAATCATGCCTCCCTCTCCTCCCATGTATCCTATTCTCGAAACCTCAGGTGATGTGGAGCTCGTGCAGCTTGGGTTTACTTGCCTTTCAGTCTTGAGGAGAAGGGAGGGCCTGTGTCTTTACTGCAGTAAGGCAGGGCACCTACTGCGATCTTGCCCCACATGTCCTGGAAACACCGCACCTAAGGTCCTATAGGGGACAGACCTTAGGTGGCGTCTCAGCATCCCCGGATATTCATACGGATAAACCACTAGTCTCCGTTGGGCTCTCTTGGGGCAAGAGTTCAATTACTTCAGAGGCACTCATTGACTCCTGTGCAGTGGGCCTCTTTATTGACAGTGACTTCGCCCAGAAGCACTCCACTCCATTGCAGGTCCGTACCACTCCACTTGCCCTCAAGGCGATTGATGGCAGAGCCCTACAGCCACCTCAAGTCACCCACAAAACCAATCCTTTGTCAATGGCTGTAGGGGCTCTCCATCACGAAACCTTAAAATTCCAGGTGATCCACTCTCCACACTATCCTGTGATCTTGGGTTATCCATGGTTGTGCAAATACTATCCCATGGTTGACAGGGTAAGGGTTGAAGACATGGCATGGTCACCCAACTGTTCAAAGACATGCCGTGTAAAAGCGGGGAGGGTGCTTTGCGAGGGTGCTTTGTGAAGAAAAAGAGTGGTGAACTGAGATCCTGTATTGATTACGGTTAAAAACACCTCCCCTATTCCACTTCTTTACTGAGCTATTCGATCGATTGAAAGGGTCTAAGGTATTTACTAAGTTCGACCTGCGAGGGGCATATAATTTGGTACAGATAAAGGAGGGCCATGAATGGGAAACCGCATTTAACACCAGGAGCAGGCATTACGAATACCTCATAATGCCCTTTGGTCTCGGCAATGCTCCCGCGGTTTTCCAGGGATTCATAAATGATGTCCTCCAGGACATGCTCCAACAATGCGTGGTAGTATACTTAGACAACATTCTGATCCATTCCTCCTCCATGGAAAGCAACCACACAGATGTAAACCGAGTTCTGAAAAGATTAAGAGAAAATAACCTATTTTGCAGATTAGAGAAGTGTGAGTTCCACTGCAAACAGGTCACCTTCTTGGGGTATGTAATTTCAGAGGTCAGTTTCGCTATGGATCCTGAGAACCTCTCAGATGTTCTCGAGTGGCCGTGACCCATAGGTCTCTGCTCTCTTCAGCGTTTCCTTGGGTTTGCTAACTACTATAGGAAATGTATCTGCAATTGTTCCTCTATTGTAAAACCCCTACCGACATGACCAAAAAGACAGTAACTCTACTCACTGGTCCCATGAAGCAATCAAGGCATTTGAGTCACTAAAAGCTGCTTTTGCCGCAGCACCCATTTTGGCACACCCGAAACCCGAGCTTCCATTCATACTTAAGGTTGATGCATCTGAGACAGGAGTAGGCTCCCTCTTGTTTCAGTGTCCTACTCCTGAGAGCCAGTTGCACCCATGTGTGTATTTTTCCAAAAGCTAAGTCCTGTGGATTGCAACTATGAAATTGGCGACCGTGAGCTGCTGGCGATAATACTGGCTCTCAAAGAATGGAGGCATTTGCTCAAGGGAATTTCCATGCCAGTCCTAATCCTCACGGATCATAAAACTCTCACCTACTTGTCCGAAGCTAAGCACTTGTCTCGAAGGCAGGCCAGATGGGCCTTATTTTTGTCTCCTTTTAATTATGTGGTCTCGTACCTGCTGGGTACCAAAAATGTCCAGGCCGATGCCCTGTCTAGACAGTTCTCGGGCGCTAAAGAGGAGAGCCCTGCTATTCCTATTATTCCTCAGGACAAAGTACTGTCCACTATAAGTACCAACATAACATCTCCCCTTTGTGAAAGAACACAGGCCGCCCAAGTAGATGCACCTGCTGAGACTCCCTCTGGGCTCTGTTTTGTACCTATTAACCTCTGTACCAAGGTACTTTCAACCTACCATAATACTAAGTTAGTAGGGCATCCCCGAAAGAACCAGCTTCTCTGGTCAGTTTCCCATCTCTTCTGGTGGCCAGAACTTAGCAAAGATATTGCTGCCTTTGTCACTGCCTGTCCAGTCTGTGCGCAGACCAAATCACCCCCTCACCTTCCAGTGGGCCTTCTCCAACCCATACCCAATGGGGGGGGGGGAGCCATGGTCACATCTTGCCATAGACTTCATAGTCGACCTCCCTTTGTCTAACGGTAACACAGTCATCATCATGGTCGTCGACCGATTTTCTAAGATGATTCATTGCATACCTTTCAAAAAACTTCCATCTGCTAAAGAGTTGGCTAGGGTCTTTGTCAAAGAGGTCTATCGGCTACACGAGGTTCCCAAAGTCTTAGTTTCTGACCGGGTAGCCAGTTTGTCTCGAGATTCTGGAGGGCCTTCTGTGCACAACTAGGTGTCCAACTCTTCTTTTCCTCTACCTATCATCTGTAATCGAATGGGGCCGGGGAAAGGGCTAATCAGGCTCTGCAGCATTTCCCGCGGTGCTACATCTCAGAGCATCAGAATAATTGGTCGAACCCGCTACCTGGGGCGGAGTTTGCTCATAACAGTGCTGTCTCGGATTCTACCTGGCTTTCCCCCTTCATGGTGAATTATGGGTGTCAATGTTCTCTCCCCAGGGGATTCCAGCATTGGAGGATCATCTCCAGCGAATCCGTTCCATATGGGTGCAGGTCCAAGAGTCGTTGCAATGCTCACAACAATCCCAGGAGCTCCAGGCCAAAAGTAAAATCCTACCAGCACCCTCCTACCAGGTCGGGGGGAGAAGGTCTGGTTGTCCTCCAGAAATCTCCACCTCCCTCTCAGGAACTGGCTTCCCGCTTTGTGGGGCCTTCCCGTATCCTCCGACGTGTGAACCCTGTGGCCTATGCCCTAGAACGTTTCACTACCGTCACTCTTCAACCCCATTTGGTGCCTGTTGACGGCTATGAAGTCCGCTCCATAGTCGACTCTCATAGGTTCCGAGGGAGGATTCAATATTTGGTCCACTGGAAGGGGAACGGTCCAGAAGAATCCTCATGGGTTCCAGCCTCAGATGTACATGCCCCCGCCCTCCTCTGTGCTTTCCATGCACGCTTTCCCCATAAACTTGGTCCTGCCCCGGGGGGGGGGGGTCGTTGAGGGGGGGTAATGTCAAGGTTTGGCTGAGCTGCTCTAACTCTGCCAATTGATTCTGCTGTCTGAGATAATCTGGTGCTCTGCTATCCATTGCTGCTACCTTCTGAGTTTCTGGGTCAGGCTGGATCAGCTGACCTCAATGATTACTCACCTGACTTATCAGCCAACCCTCTCAGATTATTTAAAGAAGCTTGGCTCACTTCCTGATTGTCCTTGTGTTTGTTGCAACTGGCTGCTGTGGATTCCTGTGCTCCTGTTTATCTGTGTATGACCTGGCTTCCTCTGACAATCCTTCTGGCTCCTGACTACTAGCTGTTCCTGACATCGCAGACTCCTGTGTTCCTGACTCAGGCTTGGCTGAGTACCTGTCTTGGTTCCTGACCCTGGCTTGTCTTTTGGTTTTTGCTCTTGGATCAGGATTCTGTTTTTGTTACTTTAATAAAAGTGTTTTGCATTTTTACATTTTTGTGTCTGTCTGGTTCCTGGTCCTTAACACCACTATAAAGAAGTAGGGAATGATTGGGATTCTTGGGCCTCTATTATGAGGTAAGGAAATGACCGAAGGATATGGTAGTCCTTTTGTTGCGGTAGAAATAAATGGAGGTAAAGCTCTAGTCACAAAATAAATTACTCCTCTTCAAGGAGGAAAGGAATTATGGGGCAGTCCTACAGCTTCAGAGAAAAGTACGAAATAAGGGGGGATTCTTTGCCCTTGGCGAAGTTGTATGGAGGTCTGGGGGGTCCTTAGGCCTCTTGGGAGGAGGGAAAGAGATCTGGGACACGGGTCCTTCGGCCTCTGAGAAGAGTTATGGGGCATTCTAGGGTCTAGAAATTGAGATAAAGGGCCATAGAATGGGGAGATCTATTGCCTCTAGAGGTGGCATTGACTTAACAATGAACTATGAGAGAAAATGAGAGGTGGGATGAATAGGATTGAAGGGAGTGTGAGAAATGCTGCAACAGTAGTGATGGGAAGCTGTGATTTAGTAAAATGGGGGGACCTAACTGTTTGAAGACTTCCATTTTATTACACAATAAACTAAAAAGCATGGTTGACGATTCTGTTGAGAATAACAACAAATATATGCTTTGAGCAGTGTAGACAGATTAATACATCTCCCTCATGGTCTGCTATGGATAGAAAGAGGAGTAAAGCTAATTTGCCCTAGCCTGTGGTTTGCAAAGCAATGTGATGGAGATATCTCTTGAATTCAGTGGGTTAAAAGCTCCATTTGAATGATGTTTATTTGTTGCCTACAGCACCGAATTGATCAATTTTACCTTCATACAAAAGGCCCATTGTATCAGTATCTGGTATAATACAGAGAAAAGGACAGTTTTCGTGGTAGTCTATATGACAAAGGTAATGCCAAATGTTATATTGTTAGACTGATTTCTAACACTACAGAAGTGCAATTGTCTTTTTAACAGCATCATATATAAATCCGAAACTACGGGAAGACAGAATTATTATAGGTGAATAGTATAGCCTTGTGCGAGTGTGTTATGGAGCGAGACCACTATAAAGAGCTGCGTGTTTTCTAATGGTCTGCATTTATTATTGAGAGCAATGTGTGATAATGGGAAGGACCTTGTATAAAAATGCAGTGCAATTCTGGAGCAATCCAACTGCGCCATAGGAAAGAAATATAATGCAATGCATTGGAAAACTCTTCATCATTCAGTTGGTTAATCATTCGAGTGCCAGAGAGGAATCAAATGGTACGTATCTGGGTCTCAGAGGTTAAAAGCCAATATAAGATAATGATAAACTTGTGGAATATGTATTTGTCTCATACTATGCAATTCATGTGGTCTGAATTGCTCCACATTTCTTTTGAACATACGGCCCTTAGGGTTTCATATTCAGAAGAAAGGTGGTGGAATTCTGGAACTAATACCTGTTCTTCTGTACGGGAAAGATGAACATTTCTATTGAGTTAAAAGGGGATTGTTACATTTGGAAAACCATATCGATATGTTTTTTCTCAAACTAATTGAACTTTTGCCTAGTGCCTCACAGGAAGTACATTTTGCATCATGCAACAAGCTATGATTTCATATTTAAAAAAAATGAAATTTTGCTTATTTTGCTAAAATCACACATTATTTTATTACATTTCCACCCCTTCAAATGTACTAAAATCTGTGACAACTATGAAATTTCTAACTGTATTCATTATCTAGTGCTCTTAGGAGAAAAATGGCACACCATTGGTATGATATGACATACTTGGGGGGGGGCAGAAGTACAAACCTATACATACTACAGCCTCTGTTTTTTCTTACATTTTATTTTCAACCATGACTTGCCTATACTAAAATTATGGGAACAATTATATTAATGAATAAAGGTGGATAAAGCATACCAATTTGAAAAGACTATATTGTACCTTATCAAATGAGGGGTCATTTGCCTTTATACCCCTAGCCTGGTGAGCATAAATGTTTCCAGAAGGTGGCACTAAAGGAAAAAAAAAATGTTTTACATTTCCACACCTTCAAATGTGCTGAATTCTGTGAGAACTATGGAATTTCCAATTGTATTCATTAGCTAGTGCTTTTAGGAGAAAAATGTCACCCCATATCACGGTGCCCGTGATTGGTGCTGTTCAGTGTCAGTCACTTGCTGAATATCATGATTGGCTGTCTGTGATTAGCCCTCCTCACACAGCCTTTTTAAACCCAAGCTGAGCACTTCCAGGTTGCCCTTTCGTGGTGTTTCTGACTCCACTCTGCCTGACCTGCTTGTCAGGCTTCTGGGCCTGTTCCTGCTGTTCCTGCTGTACTTGCTGATCCTGTGTTCCAGTGTTCCAGTGTTCCAGTGTTCCTGTATGCTAGTATTCCTGTGTTCCAGAGTTCCAGTGTTCCTGTGTTCCAGCACCTCGCGGGTTAATCTTACTGAGTTCCTGAATCTCCTGCTCCAGCCGTCGCTCTGGCGACATTGTTCTTCTCGCTGCTGATCTTACTTTGTTGGTTTACTCCACTAAACCTGGTTTCGATATACATTGTTGGTCCCAGTGTGCGGACGCTGGTTTACTCCACTTAACCTGGTTGCGATATACATTGTTGGTCCCAGCGTGCAGAAGCTGGTTTACTCCACTAAACCTGGTTGCAATATACATTGTTGGTCTCAGCGTGCGGACGCTGGTTTACTCCACTAAACCTGGTTGCAATATACATTGTTGGTCTCAGCGTGTGGACGCTGGTTTACTCCACTAAACCTGGTTGCAATATACATTGTTGGTCTTAGTGTGCGGACACTGGTTTACTCCACTAAGCCTGGTTGCAATATACATTGTTGGTCCCAGCGTGCGGACGCTGGTTTACTCCATTAAACCTTGTTGCTAGATACATTGTTGGTCCCAGCATGCGGACGCTGGTTTACTCCACTAAACTGGTTGCGAGATACATTATTGGCTCCAGTGTGCGGACGCTGGTTTGCTCCACTAAACCTGGTTGTGATATACGTTGTTGGTCCCAGCGTGCGGACGCTGGTTTACTCCACTAAACCTGGTTGCAATATACATTGTTGGTTCCAGCGTGCGGTCGCTGGTTTGCTCCATTAGACCTGGTGGCGCTATTACCATTAGTCCCAACGTGCGGACGTTGGTTTGCTCCTGAACATCCAGTACTGTGATCAGTCGCTGTCCACTTCCTTGCAGTTGTCTGAGTATCCCTGGCAATAGACTCCTGCTGAGTAAGACCTCTATACTTATGCTCTATGCTGTCTTAGTCACCTGACAGCTGGTCTACTCGCTCAGGCTGCCCTGCCCGGTATTGGTGAGGCCGGTAGAACCTTGACGACACCATCCTGTAGGTTGCCTCACTCGGTATTGGCAGGGCCGGTAGAGCCTACTCCAGTATTCCTTCGGGCTGCCCTGCCCGGTATTGGTAAGGCCGGTAGAACCTTGTAATTCACCATCTTTAAGGTTGCCTTACCCGGTATTGGCAGGGCCGGTAGAGCCTACATTCAGCATTCCATGGGGGCTGCCTTGCCCGGTATTGGTAAGGCCGGTAGAACCGGTATATGTCATCTCACGATTGCCTTACCCGGTATAGGCAAGGCCGGTAGAGCCTGTCATTAAAACTGTCACTTGGGTTGCCTTGTTCGGTATTTAGGCAAGGCCGGTAGAACCTATTATATGTTATATTACTGTTGGATGTTATGTATGTTTACCCTACGGGGACTGCCTTTAACTTTTAATAAAGTTAAGTTATTTTACCAAACCTTAAGTCTGAGAGTCTTCAAATCCGTGACACTCCATTGGTATGATATGACATACATGCAGTGGGTGCCAGAAGCACAAAACTAAACATATGACAGCCTCTTACATTGTTTTTTCGAACATGACTTCCCTATACTAAAAATATCTGATCAACTACATAAATGAAGAAAAGGTAGACAAAGCATACCATTTTGAAAAGAAGATAATGTACCTCATCAAATGAGGGGTAACTTGCCTTTATACTCCTAGCCTGGCATTTCCAGAAGGTGGCACTAAAGGAAAACACATTTTTCTTACATTTCCACCCCTTCAAATGTGTTGAAATCTGTGAGAACTATGGCATTTCCAACTGTATTCATTAGCTACTGCTTTTAGGAGAAAAATGGCACCATACTGGTATGAGGTCACATATTGTAGGGGGTGTCAAAAGCACAAAACTACACCAAACTGTTTTCTTTTTTGAAAATGTTTTCCTGTATTAAAATGGTCATAACATTTGGAGATATGTAGCAAAGGTGTGCAAGGTATACCATTTTGCAAAGTAGACATTAACCCACATCAAATGAGGCATTGCTTGCCTTTCTATTCCTAGGCTGGAGTGCACAAATATTTCCTCAATAGTAACAAATGCATACCAAAACCATATAATTTCCTACTGTATTTGGTACCTGCTAATAGCCTGAGAAAATGTACCCAACCTGGAACCTACCCCTGCCAATTTTCTTTTTGAAAACACCTTCCTGCACTAAAATGGTCATATCATTACAGATATGCAGCAACATTAGGCGAAGCGTATCATTTTGGACATTAGACATTCGCACACATCAAATGAGGAGTCACTTTTTACCTCTAGGCTGGTGTGCACAACTGTTTCCAAAATGTGGCGCTATAGGAAACATTTGATCTATTTTACATTTATAACTCTACGAAGATAGAGATAGCTTTGAAAAAAACATGTCACAGCTCCTATTTTAGTTCCAGCGTTATCTGGCGGGGCGCTGCTGAGGGACTAGTTACAGGAGTGGTGCTCGGTCATCACTTCCTGCGTCTCTCTTTGCTTGCAGTCTGGTAGCGTCAGGTACCTCCCACGGCTGACCGTGTCCTTTCCCTATACGATGCAGTGGTTTAGAATGTTGCAGGATATGACACATCCCCAGTCCGTTGCATCACTTTCAGATGTGCGTCAGTGGGAATGACGCAAGAGTCCTTTATACCTGTGGCAACTTGAGACTCCTCCCTGCTACTTCCTGTAGGGGGTTTAAAAGGGAAATCGACTGTCAGTCCAGTTGCCCTTACGTTGGTGTCCAGTGCAGTTCATTAATATTGTCTCTTGATCTCCAGTGTATGACCTAGGCTTGTCTGACCATCCAACCTGGTGCTGACCTGTGGCTCTGTCTGACTATCCCCTCAGTGTTGCCCCTTATAGTGGACATCCATCTGGTACAGACCTGTGGCTTTGGCTGACTACCATCTATACCGACTGCAGGTGTGAGTCAGGTATCCTCCTTGTTGCCTTCCGTTGGGGAGATCAGCTCCACTCATACTGACTGCAGACGTGAGTCAGTGGTATCTCCCTAGTTCATTCCTGGTAGGAGTTCTCCAGTTCCTGTTCAAGTTTCCAGGTTCCAGCTGAGACTACCATTGGCCTTAACCTAGTCTCTAGCAGTGAGGTTTCTTCTGGGCAGCCTACTATTGCTGATATTTGTTGATGGCTTATCTTGAGACCCTCTGCACCTTTTTGTTTACTCTGTCGGATATGCATATATATATTTATCCTTGTTTTGAAAAAAGGTAAATTTACTATATACCGTACTGACTCCTGTGTTATTCCTGGGTAACAGTGACAGGTAATCATTAGCTACTACAGATCCAAGAAAAATGACACCCTGTTGGTATGAGTTTATATACAACAGGGGAGGTGCCAGAAGCAAAAACCTGCACCAACAACAAGCTATCATTTTTCATACATTTTTCAACAATTTCTTGTGTATACTAAAATGGTTATAACAACGAATGAAGTGACGAAAAGGTAGATAAAGCATACCATTTGGGAAAGTAGACCATTAGCCATATCAAATGAGGGGTCACTTTTCTTTATACCCCTAAGTTAGTGTGTACAGTTGTTCTAGAATGTGGCACTGTAGGAAAAAACATACTTTTTTTACATATCAGTCACTTCAATGATAGTAAAATGGCTAAACACCACAAGATTTCTTAGTGTCTTCAGAACCTACTGCCAGTTTAATAAAAGCGGTACCCCGCTAGTATGGGTTGACATAATAATGGGGGACCATTGGGTGCCAGGGGGTTGGCTACCAGTGGGACAAGGATTGGGAAGCAAAGTGTGTATGTATGATTCTATGGCTACCAGTTTAAACAGGCTAGGGGGTCTGCCTGTGTGTGTGTGTTGATCTGTGGCTTCCAGTGGAACCAGCCAGGGGTGGGGGGTGTCAGGCATTGTATGTGGGTATGTCTTCTAGTGAGTCTAGTATGTGTACTAGTGAGCAGCAGAATAAGTCTGGGTGGTTTGATAGTGCATATGGGGATCTGTGACTACCAATGTGCACTGGAAGTAGTCTGCCAATGATTGTATATTCCCCACATGCAGCATATGATTCCCAGCCTGATTCTAGTGCACACTAGTACTCTCTGTCTACCATTGGCCAGTGGAACCAGGATGGGGGGTGGGGGTGAGGCTGGGGGGAATGTGACTGCCAGTGGGCTGTGGTACCTGGCTGGGGGGTTAGAAGCATCTAGTGTGCATGACAAAGGGGTGTCCAAAGGGTTGCCAATGGCACACACACAGGATTCATTTTTTTCCATTATTCTTTATACAGACCTATTCGGGGGCATTAGAACCCTGACTGGTGCCTCTCAAGAATGTCTGAATAAAAATTAACGGAGAGAACAAAAACAACAAGGCTCTGGACACACACGTTCTATTCAGACCTCATCTTGGGGGACATCAGAACCCCTCCTGATGCTCCCCCACTGAGGTCTGAATAAAAAAAAATAATGAAAACAAATGAATCCTGTATTTGCCAAAGAGGGGTCTGCATTGGACCTGATGCCCTCCCAAGGAGGTTTGAATAAAAAAATTGTGAAAAAAATATTCCTTTGTGTGCCATAGAGTTTTCCAGCCTTGCAAAGGGAGGCATTGGACCCCATTGTGTCCCACATGGTTATTTTTTTATTATTATCATTATTATTATTAGTATTATTATTATTATTATTATTTTTGTAGTACCACCCAATGAGGTCTGAATAAAAAATAATGCCAAAAAATCCTGTCTCCTACAGGGGTTTGTTTGCATTGGATCCCTCTATGGCACACATAGGGTTATTTTATTTTTTTTTATTTTTTTTATCATGTTTTATTCAGAGCTCATTGGTGGGGCCCCAGGACCCCTCCTGATGCCCCCCCAAGGAGGTCTGAATTAGAAATAATGCACAAAATAAGTTGTGTGTGCCACAGGGGTGTCCAACACATGGCAATGCAATGTGCTGGACCTACACGTGGCACACACAGGGCTAAATAATTTGTTTTATTTTTTTATTTCTTTCAGACTTTCTTGGTGGGACATCATGATCCCTCCTGATGCCCCACCCCCAACTACTGATCACCCAGACGATCAAGCTGGGAGATCAATATTGGCCATGCAGGAGAACAACACGCTCCCCTGATTCACTCCTACCAGACCTGGTAGGAGTGAACGGGATTGGAGAAAGCCTTCTCACATCACCTGTAATCAAGTCACTGATGACATGTCCCTGATTCCGTCCACTCCAACCTAGAAGTTCAGGTAGGAATGAAGCAGGAGAACATGTTGCTCTTCTAGGTCACCAATATTGGTCTCCAAGTGAGATCGCCTGAGAGATCAACGCAGTCTGGAAAAAAAAAAAATAATCCTGGGATACAGTAGAAGAGTGCAGAGAGGTGCCAGATACAGGCTTGACCATGCAGATGCAAATGGCCAAGCCCGTGTCCCACACGTGGATGGCACTCTAGTGGTTAAAGGGTTAAAACCCCCATTTAAATCATTGGCAGTTTTGGAAATGTTTACTTTCCCAGTTGTGAATTGTCTTACTCAGAATTACTCAAATTTTCTCTTAGACATACAGCCCTTTAAGAGGATTAATATGATGTGTTTGTGTTGTACTGATACACATGACCTGAACATAAAATAGTTCATTTATTTTAACCCCCTGAATGCTAGAGAGTTGTGCTTTGCAATACTTTGTAGACCTCCAGGGGTTGTGCACTGGATATACCAAATCGCTATGGAGACACAGTAATACAAACAAATTACACACTGTACAGGCACACTGCAAACCTAATGTAACCTTTTGAGTGCCAGAGAGATTTCAAACACACTGAATACCTTTCTCAAAGGGTTAATACTGATAAACATTTAGTGAAGACTGCATTAATATGTCACAGAGCTGGTGAGGATTTTGAGATGCAGAGTACACAAAAATGTGGATCTAGAATAGTGCCTCTTGAACTATTACACAATTCAGCTGATAAATTAAATACTCAACAAAAGAAATGGGTTTCAAATAGCCAAAGCATATATTTAGGACAATACATATAATGCCATCAGGATATAAGCCAGGTCATCATGTCTATTTCAAAAAACTCCATTTAAATTTCCTGGATGAAATCCTCCAAGGCCAGCAGCTCTTGGCGTAGATCTCAAAGCACTCCCTTGATCAGTGAAATTATTCTGCAGCCGTCTAGCTGTAACATAATCTATGGAAATAAATAAGATTATCCCTTTAAACACTTGGATGCAATACAAAGCAATGCATTTGAGACATCCCTTCCAGCCAAGTTGTGTTTCCATATTTTATCTAAATTATTTTCTTTCTAACAATGGATGTAGGAAAGGGTAATTTTAATAACCAGTGATTTCAGTAAAAAGCATAAGTCTTGTTACACCATAGGATGCTAGTCATGTCTCCAACATACTCACATAGATGTGTACATCACATGCACACACATAAGCACACATCACACACACATGCCACAAACACACACTCACAGTCTCACACTCTCGCTCATACTCTCACAAACTTTCACATTCACTCACATACACTCACACATCCACACTTTGAATTGGTACTCAGGAGCCTTATACTCTGTGTTAGGGGGTGATGGGAAGCTGGAAATATGGACAAATATGTAACAGAGGGACCCCAGCTACATGTTATTGCCTGGAGGAGTGATGGCCTCCTGAGTCCCACTGTGGCAACAGAGGACAAATTCCCTGAGGAAAGAGGGAGACTGTAGAAAGAAATGAGACAATGCCAGGAGTATACTGAGATATAGATGGGAAAGGACAGGTGCAAAATTGGAAGATGGAAGGAGGATCAAGGCAAAGGTCGGTACCAGAGCAACTGAGAACCAGGACAAAATCGGACCCAGAGAGGGAAGTCAGACAAGCCAGACGTCAAGCATGGACAGTCATCAGAAGCAGAACTGGAACTGGGAAGGAGAGGTCAAGCCAAGTCAGAGTCAGTAAAGGAACAGTTAACCAACAGATAGAATGTTGAAAAACTCTCACCGAAGATCAAAAATCGGGCAAAGGTGAGAGTGGGCATCTGAACTAAAAGGCCAGACTAATCAGGTGACAGAGGACAGCTTTATAAGAAACCTGTTACGGTTTTATTTGACACTCAGACACAGTAGGTTAGATAAAACACAGTTTTATTGAACAAACTCAGAAAAACAATAACCCTCACGGGTCCAGTAATATATATACACAATATAGTACTGACACAGGACAGGTTACAGTAATATATACCCACACGGGTCCAGTATATGTACAATTCAGCAACAACAATATACTGACACAGTATCACGGTCCCCGTGATTCTATGTGTCACTCTCATCTGTGCTGCTCCCGGATTGGTTGAGCTGTGTTGGCCCGCCCCTGGTTACCTGTTTTATTCTGGCCACTGGCACCTGTCAGGTGCCCTTTCGTACTGTTTCTGAGCCAGCGTTGCTGTTGCAGTATACCAGTATCCTGATCTACCGTGTACCGACTAGGCCTGTCTGACGACGTTCCTGTGTTCCTGTTCCGTGATTGACCCAACCTGGCTGACTTCCTGCGTGTTCCTGATCCGGCTTGTCTGCGAATCTCCTACGGCATCCGACCCGGCCTGGCTGAAGATCCTTCTCCGTTACTGATCCGGCTTGTCTGCGAATCTCCTATGTGTCCTGACCTGGCCTGTCTGACGACTGACTCCTGCGATTGACTTTGTTCCTGCTATTCTGACGGACGGTTCCGTTGTCGCCTCGGAGACATTCTGATACTGCAGTGTGTGACTGAGCCTCCGCTTCTCCGTTGCTGAGCCGTTGCGTTGTCTTACGTGTGCTGAGTCCAGATCCTTACTGTGCTGTGTTGTTTTCTGTACATAGACGCTGGTGTTGCGTCATCCGATTACTGCTACACTTCCACCTAGTGCCTCAGCCTGTTACGCTGTTTCTGTGAGCCGGCCGCTTGTGGGCCTCGGTAGTCGGCGGCTCTACTTTGACAGAGCAGTGGTTCCGTTACGCCCGTTGGCTGTTGGCGAGCAGTACTGAACCCAGTGGTCTCCGTTACTCCCGTAAGGGGGCTACCAGCACAAGCAATCACGATACTAGTAGTCTCCGGTTATGCCCGTGGGGGCTATTGGCTCAAGCAATCACGATACTGGTGGTCTCCGGTTACGCCCGTGGGGGCTATTGGCTCAAGCAATCACGATACTAGTAGTCTCCGGTTAGCCTGTGGGGGCTATTAGCTCAAGCAATCACAATACTAGTGGTTTCCGGTTAAGCCCGTGGGGGCTATTGGCTCAAGTATCACGACACTCTTGGTCTCCGTTACGCCCATGGGGGCTACCACCTTATCACCTGCAGTTCCCGTTTCAGTCATAGCTATATGCTACAGCTTCACACAGTGTATGGACTTGGGTGCTATCCTCCAGCACATATCGCTATATGCAGCACCAAGGGCATGCCTAACACCACATTTGAGACTGATTACAAATACTATTAACCTCTTGCTCCCTGTTTTGTGCTTCTGTACTTAGTGATTTATTACCTGTTGCACCAGGTATCTCTGCCTTTATTATGCCTATGCCAGTACTGCCCCAGTGGCGACCCTGTCATTTATTTTGCTTTAATAAAACACTATTTGTTTTATCTAACCACTGTCTGAGTGTCTGAAAACCGTAACATACGGGTCAGGTAAAGTTCGTGTGATTCTCAAACGAGGCAGCACTGAATGGGTTACTATTAGGCCAGGAAGACTGACAGGCCCTAATAGCGCAAAGCCCTTAAGACTCTCACTCTGCAGAGAGTGCACAAATAGCGAATAATGCCACAGTAGTAAACGGAGGCCCAGGACAAGCTTGTGGACTGCCTTAGCAGTAACGGAGGACTGCGAAAGTATGCCCGGAAGGGCACCTAACAGAGACTGCATGGTTGGATAGCCGGTGGAATATGGTATCTTCCCCAAAGGGGTTAACGAATGCTCAAACCAATGTCGACTGCACGATCATGAGAACAGCCTGAGGCACCCAGACTAAGACCAACCTCAGCATTATGGAAGGAAGAAGGGTCAAGAGTACCGTGGTGCACAGATGGAAGATACACACCGGAATGTCGCCCGTGCGACAAGACAGATAACCGAGACTAGACTGCAGGAATGACAATGAGACAACAGTGACTCTGTCCGGAGACAGAGAGGAGCTCGGATGAGAACCCCAAACTGAGGACCGGATGGGACTACAGGCAGGTCTGATACACGGGCGATGGAGCCCAACTGGGCCGGTACACAGAGTAGGAACATCAGCCAATCCGAGTCAGTGCACAGAGCAGGAATGTCAGCCAGGCCAGGTCAGTACACAGAGCAGGAACGTCAGCCAGGCCGGGTTGGTACACGGAGCAGGATCGTCAGCCAGGCCGGGTCGGTACACAGAGCAGGAACAAAATATCAGAGTAGTCAGGCAATCCGGGTCGGTACACAGAGCAAGAACGTATACAGCAGAGTAGTCAGGCAGTCCGGGTCGGTACACAGAGATCACACGAGAACTGGAACAAGCGCTGGTAATGGAAACACCATGAAAGGGCACCGGAGAAGTGACAAGGCCCAGTATTTAAGGACAAATACTGGGCGGGACAAAGTCACTTCAGCCAATAAGCGTCAGCAATAAGCAAAACTGACAGAATGTCACCAGCATAGCACGGGCACCATGATAGTACCCCCTCTAAATGACCCCCTCTCCTAGAGGAGGGACCCGGTTTCTGAGGGTATTTGGAATGAAATTTATGCAACAACCTGGGAGCATGGAGGTCATTCTGAGTTGCTCGATTTGCTCGTCCAGAGCTGGAATCTGCTGCATCTGAAATGAGTCTGGGAGCAAGCATGGTTGGAACCCGTAGTTAATGAGAAACGGGGAGCTCCTGGATGATGAATTAACCGCACAGTTCCTGGCTAACTCTGCCCACGGCAACAGGTCGGCGCAATTATCATGATGATCGGACACGAAACAGCTGATTGGCACGCTTGGCGGCTCCATTGGTCTGGGGATGGAAGGCAGACGAAAAGGACAACTGTATGCCCATCTGGTCACAGAATGCTCTTTAAAATCTGAACACAAATTGGCTCCTGCGGTCTGACACCAGTACCCTGGGTACCCCATGCAACTGAAAAACTTCTCTGGCAAAGACAATAGCCAACTCCTGGGCCGAGGGAAGGCCAGGAAGGGGCACAAAGTGTGCCATCTTAGAAAATCTATCGACCACAATCAGAATGAAAGAGTAACCCCTAGACACTGGCAGTTCTCCCAGGAAATCAATAGAAACATGGGACCAAGGACACTCGCCATTAGGCACTGGTTGAAGTAACCCAACTAGGAGGTGTCTAGGGGACTTGGCATGGGCACATGTAGTACAAGCTGCAGTGAATGCGGTGCAGTCAGCACGTAGAGAAGGCCACCAAAACAATTGTGAAAGAGACCAGATCAATTGATCCCTCCCTATGTGCCCAGCTGCCCGAGATGCATGATATGTTTCAAGTAGGCGGGTACGGAATGGCTCAGCTACAAAACACTTGCCCACTGGGGTGTCAGGGGGTGCAGCAGCCTAGGTAGCAAGAATCTCCTTTCCCAGTGGCGAAGTGATGCTGGCACGTAAGGTAGCTAAAATGTGATCAGGCTGAATGATGGGTATGGGGTCCTCATCTTTATCCATCTCTGGACCAAATTGCCTGGACAAGGCATCTGCCCTAAAATTCTTGGAACCGGGTAAATAGGATACAATAAAATTGAAGTGGGACAGAAACATGGCCCATCTGGCCTGTCGAGAGGACAACCTCTTAGCCTCCAAAAGGTACGTCAGGTTTTTATGGTCTGTCAGGATCAACACCGGATTCCTAGTACCTTCCAGCAGGTGGCGCCATTCTTTAAGAGCGAGAATAATTGCCAGGAGTTCTCTGTCCCCAATCTCATAGTGACTCTTGGCACTAGACAACTTTTTGGAGAAGAACCCACATGGTCTCAGTACACTCCCAGAGACCGGACACTGTGACAACACTGCCCCTTGTTACGGTTTTAATGACACTCAGACTCAGTAGATGAAATAAAACACAGTTTTATTGAACAGGTTTAATTGAACAGGTCCAGCAGTATGGATAACACAATACAGTACTGACACAGGACAGATTATGGCAAAAATACAATGTATACCCACACGGGTCCAGTATATGTACAAACAGACCATACAATATACTGACACAGGTCAGGTTATGATCGTGTGAACTCAAACCGAAGCAGCCAGGAACGGGTTACTATTAGGCCAATACAGCGAGCAGGCCCTAATAGTGCGAGGCCCTTGAAACTCCCACTCTGCACAGGGAGTGCTTAAATAGAGAGAAACGCCCAGGAGACAACAGAGGACTGAGACACCCCTACCCTCTGATCCTCCTGTTCTACACATCTGATTGTACTATTTAATACCTCTGTATGTCTATTCCCCAATTGTACAGCGCTGCGGAATTAGTTGGCGCTATATAAATAAAGAATAATAATAATAATAATAATAATACCCTGGTCTCAGAGGCATCAACCTCCAAGGTGAATGGAAGGGAGGGGTTAGGGTGGGATAGCACAGGAGCGGATGCAAAAGCAGACTTAAGTGTCACAAAGGCCCGTTCAGCTGCCTCAGACCATTGGGCAGGATTGGCACCCTTATGCGTAAGGTTGGACAGTGGCTTAACAATCATGGAGAAGTCTCGGATAAATTTCCTATAATAATTGGCAAAACCAAGAAAGCGCTGGATTGCCTTGAGTCCCCTGGGTCGTGGCCATTGCAACACTGCTGCAAGCAATGCCATCCTTAGAAATCACAAAGCCCAGAAAAGGCACCATGGACTTGTGGAACTCGCATTTCTCGATTTTGCAGAATAATTTGTTCTTATGTAATCTGAGCAGAACTTCCGACACATCCTTGATGTGTTGCGACAAACTAGATGAATGTATGAGTATATTGTCAAGATAAACCACTACACAAGACTGTAGCATATCACGGAGAATGTCGTTAATAAACTCCTGGAACACTGCAGGAGCGTTACATAGCCCAAACGACATCACTAGGTATTCCTAGTGTCCAGATCTGGTATTGAACGCCGTTTTCCACTCATCCCCGGCTCTTATTCTGATCAGGTTATAAGCAGCCCGTAGGTCTAACTTAGTGAAAATAGAGGAGTCTTTCAACCTGTCAAACAGTTCAGTGATGAGTGGTATCGGACAGGCATTTTTGGACATGGGCTTATTCAAACCACGATAATCGATGCAGGGTTGTAACTTCTTCTTTGGAAACCAGCCCCCGTGGGAGAGGTTGACTTTCTGATAATACCCCTTTCGAGGGCATCTGAGATATATTCCTCAATGGCCCGGTTCTCCTGGCATGACAACGGTTACATGCGGCCCCGGGGGGGGGGGGGGCGGCGCCAGGAGGCAGATCAATAGTGTAATCGTAAGTCAGATGCTGAGGCAAGGCGCTAGCCTCTTCCTTACTTAAAACGTCACTGAATTGATGATATTCAGCTGGCACGGAGGGAGAGGTACACATGATTTTAGTTGGATGAGAAACACAATGCCCCATACAATATTCAGACTAAGACGTTATCTCACAAGTCTGCCAGTCAAACTTAGGGTTGTGTAAATGTAACCATAGAAACCCCAGGATGACTGCATGGTGAGGGGACTGGATGATCTGGAACCGCTGTTTCTCTGTGTGGAGCGCCCCAATACTCATAGATAGCGGTATCGTTTCCATAGTGATCTGGGCTGGTACCAGGGGTCTGCCATCGAAGGCCTCAATAGCTAAAGGATATTCCCTCTCAACCAGCGGAATCTTGTGTAGCGCAGCAAATGAATTGTCCATAAAATATCCAGCTGCACCGGAATCAACCAGGGCCAGAACCTCCACCAAGTGTTCTGCCCAAGAGATTACAGCCTGGATAGTAGGTTTCTGATTAACTGGGTCTAGGGACTGCTGAACGCCACCTAGGGCCTGCCCCCCAAGGTGCGGTAGGTGCGTCCGTTTCCCGTCCGTATAGGACAGGTACGCAACAGGTGTCCAGGTTGGCCACAATACAAACAGAGACCCTGTCTTCGGCAATGCGCCCGTTCCTCCTTAGTCAACTTGGTGAACCCTAGCTGCATGGGTTCACTATTCTCCTGGTTACGTTCAGGAGGCATGGGAGGCAAGGGAGGCATTGGTGTGAAATTTTGACTTGCCTGTCCAAAATTTCTGGCCTGCTGCCTTCGGTCCTTTGCTGCAATACGTTCACGGATGCGGGAATCGATTAGTATAGCAAAATCAATGAACTCATCCAGATCGTTAGGCAAATCTCTGGCTGTCGTTTCATCTTTAATATGATCAGCGAATCCCTGAGCAAATACTGCCACCAGCGCCTCATTGTTCCAGCCTACCTCTGCTACCAATGTATGAAATTCAATCCGCCACCGTACGAGAACCTTGTTGTATCTCCATTAATCTCTTGGCAGCTGTGGCGGTTCTACCTGGAACTTCAAACACTCTGCGGAAGGCATGCACAAACTCCCTGAAATTTTTTGTACATGGTTTGGCACATTCCCACAAGGGGTTGGCCCATGTCAGGGCTCTGCCCATCAGTAACAAGATCATAAAGCCCACCTTAGCTCGGTCATTCGGAAAGGCTTGAGGAGTTAGCTCCAGGAATAACTCCAATTGGTTGATAAACCCTCTGCACAGGGTAGGTTCGCCATCATATCTTAGAGGTAATTGAGCTGTGGCGGTTAGCCCTTTTCTCGAGGCCACTTGCGTCAGGGATTGAGCTCTCTGTGTCAAAACGGGGGAGACCACCGAGGCTTGAACTGGTTTATCTAGATGAGCTGTGCGCTCTAGAATAGTTTGTATGGCCAGTGCCAACTGGTCCAAACGCTGCTCATGTAAATCCATCCTCCAATGGATGCTTTGTGCATTACCTTCACCTGTACCGTCCGAGGTCATGGCCCTTTCGTACTGTTACGGTTTTATTTGACACTCAGACACAGTAGGTTAGATAAAACACAGTTTTATTGAACAAACTCAGAAAAACAATAACCCTCACGGGTCCAGTAATATATATACACAATATAGTACTGACACAGGACAGGTTACAGTAATATATACCCACACAGGTCCAGTATATGTACAATTCAGCAGCAACAATATACTGACACAGGTCAGGTAAAGTTCGTGTGATACTCAAATGAGGCAGCACTGAATGGGTTACTATTAGGCCAGGAAGACTGACAGGCCCTAATAGCGTGAGGCCCTTAAGACTCTCACTCGGCAGAGCAGTAACGGAGGACTGCAAAAGTATGCCCGGGAGGGCACCCAACGGAGACTGCACGGTTGAATAGCCGGTGGAATATGGCACCTTCCCCGAAGGGGTTAATGAACGCTCAGAACAATGTCGACTGCCCGATCATGAGAACAGCCTGAGGTACCCAGAGTAAGACCAACCTCAGCGTTATGGCAGAAAGAAGGGTCAAGCGTACCGTGGTGCACAGATGGAAGATACACACCGGAATGTCGCCCGTGCGACAAGAGAGATAACCGAGACTAGACTGCAGGAATGACAATGAGACAACAGTGACTCTGGAGCCCAACCGGGCCAGTACACAGAGCAGGAACGTCAGCCAATCCGAGTCGGTACACAGAGCAGGAACGTCATCCAGGCCGGGTCGGTACACAGAGCAGGAACGTCAGCCAATCTGAGTCGGTACACAGAGCAGGAATGTCAGCCGGGCCGGGTCGGTACACAGAGCAGGAACAAAATATCAGAGTAGTCGAGCAATCCGGGTCGGTACACAGAGCAGGAACAGATACAGCAGAGTAGTCAGGCAGTCCGGGTCGGTACACAGAGATCACACGAGAACTGGAACAAGCGCTGGTAATGGAAACACCACGAAAGGGCACCGGAGAAGTGACAAGGCCCAGTATTTAAGGACAAATACTGGGCGGGACAAAGTCACTTCAGTCAATAGGCATCAACAGTAAGCAAAACTGACAGAATATCACCAGCATAGCACGGGCACCGTGATAAAAAACCCCACACACTCACACACACAAGGAGAGACCTCTGGGTGACCAGGTTTGTGAGGGAAATGTTGATAAAAGGATAGACCAGGGCAGGAATAACCCCTTCCAATTAATGAGGTACTGGACAAGGTACCTGTGGACAAGGTGAGAATCCAACACCATGCAAACCTCAAATTCTTGTTGACCATCTACCAGTACAGATGGCAGAGATCAAACCACAGGGGAGTGGCAATTGAACTGGTTTCAATAGACAGGTGGAGTTTTCAAGGAACGAAGTAGGTCAAGAACATAGGAAACAATAGACTAATGCTTCCAAATGGAATGAATCAAAATAACAGGGTCCGAATTTGGTAATTGGCTGTCTGAGAAGAAGATTTCTGGTAGACAACTAGATTTCATCTCCCAGGGCCAGCTGAAGTGGAATGGCTCGTCATCTGTCAACAGTCAGTAGATCATCCACCATAGAGCCTACTGCAGCCACACCCAATGCCTCCAAGATTGGTAAGGTGTGAGGATTGAATCTCAAAACTGCAAAGAAGAGGGAACTTTGAAGAGTTTCATGCCAAATATTATTAAAGGCAGACTCTGCCAAGGTGAGAAGATAGGACCAATTGGAGTGCTGAGAATTGACATGGTGATGTAGGAAGTGTTCCAGGGATTGATTAGTTCTTTTAGTCTTTCCATTGGTCTGATGATGACAAGCTGAAAACAGATACACCTTGATACCCAAACGATTTCAGAGACCTCTCCAGAATCATGAAACAAATTGTGACCCTCCTGTCTGAGACAATGTGTAGATAAAGTCCATGGAGTCAAAAATGACTTAAATGAAGATGGAGGCCAATTAAGACACAGACAGAATAGTCTTCAGAGGATTAAAATGCGCTTGTCAGTAAAGCTAGTTCACAACATCCAGAATGACAGTGAACATGTTGGAGGGAGGCAAATCAACAATTAAGTCCATGGCCAAGTGCATCCAAGATCTTTGACGAATAAATAGAGGGACCAGTAGGCCAAAAGGTACCTGACAGGAAACCTTGTGGTGGCTCAAGAATCACACGCCCAAACAAAATCATCCACGTCTTGAACTACAGAGGGCCAACAGTAACTTTGACCAATCAGCTGTCTCGTTATACAAGGCTCGCCTTAGATGACTTAAACATGAGCCCAAAGAAGTACCTCCAGACAATTTTGTGGAAGCACAAAAAGAATGTTGGGAGGTTTTCAGAGGGATAACCGGAAGGGTCCTCTGACTGAATCTGTTGAATTTTAAACAAGGTGTCAGTTGATTGGATTCCAATGATACAATTAGGAGGGCTGATGGGTCCTGGTGGTAAGCCGGGGGCTGCTGTAAATTGATGTGACAACATATAAGCCTTAACATTTTTGGAGCCAGGAATATAAGAGGTCACATAGTTTAAAGCTGATGAAGAAAAACTCACGCAGAGACTGTCTGTGATTGAGGTGCTGAGTGGTCTGTAGGATTTGTAGGTTTTTATGATCAGTAAGGAATATTACTGGTGTGGATGTTCCCCCGTAAGATGTCTTTGATTTTGATTACAAGTAACTCTTAGTTACCAACTTGCCAATGTCACAATACACTTAATAGGAGTGAAGCATCAGGAATAGTATGAACAGGGGTGTAGTCTAGAACTGGTTGGATCCCTCTGATAAGGATCACTCAAGCACCCACTTCTGAAGCAGCCACCTCTACCACAAGTGACAGGGAAGTTTCAGGGTAGTGAAGGATAGGTGTTATGGTGAAGGCTTCCTTCAATCTACTAAAAGCTTTTAAAATATCCTCTGACCAACTAGCAGGATCAATGCCATTTTTAGTAGAGACAAATAAAGAGTTGCAAATAAATCTATAAATCTATGGCAGTTACAGAAGCTGAGGAACCTATGAACGCACAAGACTGGTAGGGTGAGGCCAATAAAGCACAGCAGACAGTTTCTTGTGGTCCATTTCTAACCCATTCTGAGAGATTATATAACCAAGAAACAATACTTAGGTCATGTCAAAGTTGCACTTCTCGGCTCTAAAGTTGACGTGAATGTCCCGGAGACACTGAAGTACAGTTCTAACATGGATCTGATGAAGGTTTTGGTCCTTACAGAAAATCAAAATGTTGTCTAAAAAGATCAGAACATAGGACAAGATCATATCCTGGAAAATATCATTCAGTATGGTTTGGAAGACTGCTGGAACATCACACAAGCAAGAGGCATAATTTATTTATTTATTTATTTATTATTTATTTATTTTTAGAAAATGTTTTACCAGGAAGAATACATTGAGATTTCTCTCATTTTCAAGTATGTTCTGGAGTGTTTACAGCAAAGAGTTGCATATTTTCACAAATACAGAGGCATAATACATATACACACATACTAAAAATGTTATATACAATTGCATATTATTTTTAGATGTAAAGAAGCAGTATTTTTTAAGGATTTTAGACGATCTGATTTTTTTCAGTTAGGTTATTCCAGACTTTCAGAGCTCTGAAGGAAAAGGCAGATTGACCGGCTTCTTTCTTAAAATGTGGTATACTCAGTGAGTTGTTAGCAGTGAAGCAGAGGTTATAGTTAGTATGGAGAGCCGGAGTGAGCATATTGCTCAGGTAGTCCAGTAGTTTTCTAAAGAAGTGGTTATGAACTATGCAAGAGAGGTGAAGGATACGACTAGATTTGAGTGGTAGCCAATTTAGTTCATCACACATATCACAGTGATGGGTTGTGTAATTACATTGGAGGATAAAGTGACATAATGAGTTTTACAGAGTGTCAATTTTAGCAATATGGATTTGTGGCACGGGAGCATATCCGATGTCCTGACAGTCTATGACTGGCGTTATCATCTTTTGCACAATACGTCTTCTTACCGGGGGATTTAAACAGGATTTGTTTCTAAACAGAGCACCTATTTAGGAATAAGGTTTGGATGTTAATTTATCAATATGAAGACCAAAAGTGAGGTTAAGGTCAAGCCACATACCAAGATATTTGTAGGAGTCCACTGTGGCCAATTTACGATTTGACTCTGTTACAATGGATAAATTGGTATTGCAGAGATTATGCAGTTTATGCTTTGTACCAAATAACATTGTGATCATTTTGTCAGTGTTTAGGAATAGTTTGTTCTTTACTATCCATCTTTCAACTTCAGATAAATCATGCTGTAATATGGCCTGTAGTTGTGATACATTTGAATTTTTAGCATATATTATAGAGTCATCTGCATACATGTGTACAGAGGATGCTTTGCAAACCATGGACAGATCATTTATAAAAAGAGAAAATAGAAGAGGACCAAGGATGGAGCCTAACTTTTAGTGGAAGGGATGTATAGTCAGCAATAGACACTGTTGCATTCTGACTGATAAATAGGATCGGAACCAGTTTAGAGAATGATTACCCAATCCTGAACTTTAGAGTTTACTTATCATGATACTATGGTCTACTGTAGCAAAGGCCTTTGCAAAATCTAGGAAAATAGCTCCTGTAAGTTCACCGCTTTCCATACCAGTCTGGATATCACTGGTTACTTTTAGGAGGGCAGTGAGGGTAGAGTGATTTGAATGAAAGCCTGATTGAATGAGGTGAAAACTGATCAGCCGTTAATACTTATACAGTTGCACATGGACACATTTATCTAGGATTTTAGCCAATGTGGGGAGTAATTTGATACTACATTTTTATCCCCACTTTTGTGGATGGCACAACTCTAGCTACTTTCCAGGCTTTGGGCATAAACCCAGATGACAGGGAGGCATTAATTAGGTTTGTAATAGGGTGGGTAGTGGCCAAGGCACTGAGCTTTAATAACATTGCTGTTAGTTGGTCAGGGCCAGACTGTGATTTCATTTTTGGGTTAAGGAGGTGGTCATATATTTCACTATCATTTACCGACACAAAATTAAATTCATTAGCATCATTGGACCAGATGGTAGGTGACTTAAGCTGATCTGTGCATGTTCCTACTTCAGAATTACTTTTATTTTGTGTAATCAGAGTAGTGGCACATCCAACAAAGTAGTTGTTAACTGCATTAGCTATGGCTAAGGGGCACTGTATCATTTCTTTGTGTATGGTTATAGTTGATGGGTAAGAGTGGTTAGGAGTGTTGTAGAGGTTTTTAATAACCTTCCAGAAGTTGGCTGCTTTGTACAATTATTCCGCAATTGCCTGAATTCAGTGTGATCATTAGAAGAGCTAGTTTATTTAAATTTTGTCCATAATGCATCTCTGAAACTGTATAATTCAAGCAGGTCAGCAAAGACCCAGGATAGATGGGCCCCCCTTACCCTAATCTTCCGTAGAGGGGAATGGGTATTATAGACCTGTAAGAAATCTGACAGGTATTCATATTGTCCATACTGGTTGTTGAAGCCAGTTTTCCATCCATCCCCTTCATGAATTCAGCTTAGCTTATAGGCCTCCTCAAATCCTACTTATTCCCAGATCCCATATTCCACCTTCTCCATAGCAGTATGCTTACCTGTCCTCTACACTCTTCAGGCTGCCTTGTGGTTCTCCTCCACAATTCCCCAAAAAAAAAGCTAGAACTTGCTATGCCTCAGTGCAAAATCTGTAATATTTTGCTCCCTAGAATGCCATTAACTATGCATTACTGGTGTATTGATCATGAATACTTAGTGTTGTTATAGCCTGAGGTGATTATTTATGGAGTAAAGACACTTTAACTCTTTCAGTGCCAGTAAGGCATCCAACTTATTGCTCTGCACCCCTGTGGCACTGAAAAGGTTAAGGAGTGAGTGCTTACAGTCAGTGTATAATTCACTCTAGTCCTTTATTTTTTAATGATATACATTTTACAATCATGTCAGTTTTTAACCGTTTGAGTGCCAGAGGAGCAATGTGCTGTGTCTCCCACTGACACTCAAAGGGTTAAATTGTTTTACCTTTTATGGAGAGTAGAACATTTAAAAGAAAAAGCAAACTGCTTAAGGTATCCCCAGTCTGCTGAACAACAGCACACACATTTTTAACCCTTTGAGTGCCAGAGGGGTACCCAACACATTGCAAAGGGTTTAGTATCTTAACACCTTGAATTATTGCTGTACAATGAATTGTATACTCCTTTGGTCTTCAAGGGGTGGAATTCTATCGTGATTGGGACAGTCTGCACATAAGTGAGATATGTCTTAGTTGGTTAAAGCACCAGCTGTAGACTCTGATCAGACGTGAGGTTGCAGGTTCTAGTCCCGGTCAGCTCAGCCCTTTGCCTCTCAGAGGTAGATAAAATGAGTCTGGGACATGCTTGAAAAGGAGAGATAATCTCAATGTATTCTTCCTGGTAAAATGCTTAAAAAAAAATATCCTGTATTTTACCATTTGGGTTGCTTTAAATTCTGGAAATAGGAAATATGAACTTTGGAAAGTTTTAAATAATAATATATATCTATGGAGGAGTTTTATAATTATATTCCATAGCCAAACATTTCTATACTTTTCATCATATTACAGATTTAAAATTCTCTATGACTACTGCTTATCCAGAAACATTTCATCCACTTCTTACTTTGACTAATTGTATCTAACTTTAATTTAAAAACTGCAGAAGGAATATGTCTGCAAACACCCTATATTTGAATTCAGTAGGCCCACAGAGGTCAGAGACAAGGTCAATCTCATTCTTACACACTATGAACAGAGTACACATCAATACAAGTAATTACTAGAGAATGCTCCCAGGAATCTGACCAAGAGCCCTTCACTGGAGAATATTGTAATTGAACGTGGAAGCTCAGACAGTGTGTGTGTGTGTGTGTGTGTGTGTGTGTGTATGTGTGTAGATTTACATGCCTGGCAGTTACAAATTAGAAATAATGAACCCGTTCACCCGCAAAGCGTCTTTCAGTGCAGTTGCACTAAACACCTTAAGATCTGGAAGACATGCTGATCTTTTTCAATAAAGTAAAACAGTTCAGGGGTATTGGCTGAAAGGGTTCAAGATCCGTGTCTCACCTATAAAGCCTCATGTCTTGCCATCAGCCTGGTATATGCAATGGTGAAATATTCTCTCTTTTATTATTGGTATAATAGTGTGTTGTTCTCCTGTGTGCTAGTAGTGAAAATAGATCCAAGGTCATTAATGTATAAAAAAAAATTCTGAGGATTAAAATATATATGAAAAGTATAGGCAGGTGGTCTAAGGTGGGTCTAAGTTGATGTCCTGCCTGTCACCCTGTGGAGAAGACTAGGCTGAATTACTTGCTATTTACACACTCTAGAGGAATATTTAGAAGAGGAAGGTTGAAAAGAGTGTCCTAGAAAGAGGTGACAAGTATGTGTAGCAAGGGCCATCTCTGGTACTCATTTATCTTCAGGGAATTCCTTCAGATTCATTGATGTGGATGAAGAGACTGAGAAGTCTCCTGGGCCAAGATGTACTTAAAGGGAGAGTAATACTTTGTTTTATCTTTATTTTATTTTGTTGGCATTAAAAAAACATGAAGAACAATATAAGTCTTATCTCTCAAACCTTTATGGTTTGAGAGATATTCACAAGCAAAGTTTCACCTCCTGCCCCTTTTACCTAGTGTAAGCCATCTCTTCTCAGATGTGGAATCTGGTTGTAAGACCAGACAGATAACAGCAAGGAACAGTCTTCTTCCTATGAGAATAATAAAAGCCCTAGCCCCCTTGACAAGTTTTTAGGTTTTTCCCTTATCTTAATTGAAGATTGTCCCTCTCTGCAGTCTACCTGGGCACCTCCCTTCTGCTCTGCCTGAGCAGTGTTATATCAGTAAAAGGGGCGGGAGGGGGATACTTTGTCATTGAATTACTCTTGAACTACAAGTCTGACAGTATTGATATAACACTCTCCAAAGTCCAAATACTATGATGATTAATTAGAGCTGTTTTTATTATGAAACATTACTATCCCTTTAAAGGGATAGTAATGTTTCACAAAAACAGCAGCTCCAATTAATCTTCATAGTATTTGAGCCATAGAGAGTGTTATTTCAATACTGTCAGAGTTGTAGTTCAAGAGAAATTGAATGATAAAGTATCCCCCTCCCGCCCCTTTTACCTAGTGTAACACTGTTCACCTCAGATGTGGAATCTGGTTGCTTGACCAGACAGCTCACAGCAAGGAACAATCTTCTTACTGTGAGAATAATAAAAGCCCTAGCCCCCTTGACAGGTTTTTCAGCTTTTTCCCTTATCTTAATTGAAGATTGTCCCTCTCTGCAATCTACCTGGGCACCTCCCTGCTGCTCTGAACTGAGCAGTGTTACATCAGTAAAAGGGGCGGGAGGGGGATATTTTATCATTCAATTACTCTTGAATTACAACTCTGACATAATTGAAATAGCACTCTCCATGGCCCAAATATTATGATGATTAATTAGAGCTGCTTTTATTATGAAACATTACTATCCCTTTAAATTCAATAAGGGCTAAGGACATTGTGTCAGATCTATGTTGAAGTCACATTCCCAATATGCACTAACGTGTCTTCAGTATCATATCCCCTTCAATATGCCACTAATCTACTCTCATTGCCATCAATCCACCATGCCTTCGGCAGGTTTATGATTTTCCCAACTTCAGGTTGTGATGTTGGGATCACCCTGTAGTTTCCTGTGCAGTAACAACCATTAATAAATCATAAGCATGGTTAGTTGTCATACTGCTGGATATGACTAAGGGATGCTTTCTCTTACACGTCGCCAGCAATAGACAACCCTGAAGTCTAAGAACATCCTTTCTGCTTCCCCACTTGCTCTGTGGATCCTCTCAGACTTCAGCACCTGAGATTAGACTGATATAAAAGCCCATGCCCCCATGCACAAGAAGCAGTTACAGAAGAAGAAGAAGTGCTGGACTTGCTTATTTGTAATGATGTGTAGGGTAACAGTGTGGACAGTTACTGGAGATTGCAGCCTGCACTTGAAGTTTGTGACGTGCACAGGAAATGCTTAGTATATAAATCTGACTCTCAAACTAGGGTAGCACCTAGTAGAGTGGGGTTGCCCAAATTAAGGCCCAGGATTGTGGCTCGTGATTGTGGTCAATCCAACCTTCATGAAAATTCTAATAAGTAATGCAGATGTGGCTTGCTGCAAAAAATATGATACTCCTTAACTTTTAGCAGCTATACATTTAATGCTTAGTATATAAATATATATAGCTAAATATAATACAGTTTATTAACCCGCCAATGGATTAAAAACATCAGTCCATGTAATATCTTATTTTGGCAATGTTTGTCTTTATCCTCATGTGTGCACTAGAAGGATATACAATGCATTGCTTTGCAACGTGTTGCACACTCCTGTTAGCTCAATATATCTGTGTCAGTTGCTATATTTCTAACGTTGGCTGAATAATTTATTGGCCTCTGGAGAGATTTTAGTTGTATTTCCAAGCTGTCCTTCTGAGTCAAAGCACTGTTTTAAAGGAGATTCATAGCTATTCCCACAATATTGCGGAATAGACAGAATCCTTGACATTAACAAGTGATGTGACAGCAGTGCTAGGAGTAATGCAATCCTGTATCTTAATCCTGTATTTTAGCATAATACCATAAAATAACATGTATTGCTATGCATTAATCCTTTAAGGACCAGAGGAGTGTGCAACACATTGCTTTGCAATGTCTTTGTTTATACTTTGGTCCTTAAGGGGTTAAAGGAAAAAATATATTTAGCAATGAGTGTGTAACTGCTTGCAGCTATGGGCTCTATTCCACAAATTTTCATTTAGTTCATGCCTGTTAACAATACCCCACAGACATAAACATTCTATCTAAAGAATCCATAGCAGAAGTCCCTCCCAAGCCGTAACTATACTGTTATGCAGAATAATTCAATAAAATAGTATCTAGCTATAAACTAATTTAGACATCAAGTGGATTTTTTTTTAATATATACTAGGGATGAACAAACAGTCCAATTTTTTCCATGGCAATTTTCATGGAAAATCACTAGTTTGCCTCTTTTACTGAAATACTTCCCAGATACAGAAACCCCAAAAATATCCTCCCTTTCTGTAACCCCAAGATATTTTCCAAGGGAACTATGCAAGTATGATGGTTTAGCCAGTATGATGTTTAGTCTATGTATGTGATGCTCTGGCTATAGCAATGCAGTGGGACAAGGCCTGTAGGCTTGTATGTGTGGTTCTATAGCTATCATGAAGAAGTCTGGGGGTCAGTATGTGTAGTTCCGTGGCTACTGTGGGACAAGGCTTGGAGAGGTCCATTATTTTGCTTCAATTGGATAAAGCTGTGGGGAGTTGGTATGTGCGGCTCTATGACAATTTTTGCTTATGGGTGGGTGGTCTGTATGTGTAATGATGGGGGTGTTTAGTATTTGGGGTTCTATAGCTATCATGGGAATGCGGAGTTACAGCAGTGGTAGACAATGTAAGGCCCATCAGACTACAAATCTCATCATTCCCCACCAGCTGTTGGCTGGAGGGAAATGATGAAAATTGTATTTGGACATCAGCTGGAAGGCCTTGGATTTCGCATGACTGCTTCCAGACAGTGGGAAAAGGTTCAATGGTCAGTATACGTGTTTTGACCATGTGCCAAGGCAGGTGGGGTTAGAATGTGTTGATATATAGCTACCAGTGCAATGGGACAAGGCCGGATGTCTAATGTGTGGTTCTATGGCTACTGTGGGACAAGGGTAGGGGTCACTGTGTCTGGTTGCTGTACAGTGGAACAAGATAGAGGTCATTGTGGACAAAAGTAGAAAAACTACACTTTTCACTGGAATTACCTCAAAAGGTGAAAAGTACAATTTTCTAACTTTTATATCCTCTAATATATCACTTGCATATTACCTAATATATATCTATATGCTGTATAACATACTTTTATTTAGGTAAATCCTGTTATTAAATAAATGAATACCCCCTTATTCCTAAAAGTATACTTTCCCTTTAAAATCATGCTTCATTCGTATTATTCTAGGAAATTTGGAAAACACTCCATTTTTTGCAAGCATGGGTAGCTAAAACTAAAATTATTGGAGACAGATTTTTAGAATACATAGAATGGGTGCATGTGAATATAAAATACTCAGAGGCTTAAATACTAGCATGAAGCTGGCTGATAGAATTTGGATGTCTATTTAGCCACCTCTTATTGATGAATAAGCAATCCAGATAAGATCTGGCCATTGCTGAACTGGTGAATGGCTAATGCTCAAGAAAATCCTCTGACTTCCTTATGCATATAAGCCATTCACTGCCTAATGAATTCCCTTGTCAGATTTATGTAGAGGTGAGCTTAGCCAATGCAATGGGCCAGCCAAGAAAGACATTTTTTTTTCAACCTTTGAAGGAAAAGTTGATTTGCCTAACAAAAAACTGTAATTATTTAAACAAAGTATCTGAGTGAATTTAGTGTAATTTTAAGAAATTTACTGAGGCAATGCATCAAGACCTGTCTAGGATTCAAAAAATGTAAAATCCTATTTTTATTTCCCCCTGCGATACAATTGGTTTGCTCCAGAATCAACCCTGTTCTTCTTAGTACATCAGCCTCAATGAATTTATCATAACAACAGTTTCTCATGTCAAGTAATATAAACATCATAGCTGTAATAGACATAACACTACTATGCTTTAAAACCCCTGTCATTTTCGAGTGACCTTCAAGACTCACATGACAAACATTCTCTAACGGTGACAAGAAAATCAGTCAAAATAACGTCTCACATTGTGGTAGATTTATCAAGGGGTGTGGGGGGATAGCTGTGTTATTTTCAGATACTCTACATCTTTAAGCCAGATGACATGAGGCACATCATAAACTGGGAACTAGTGTAGGCCTCCAATAAACTGCAACTTTAAAGGATCACTACTTTTTTTAAAAGAAAAATATGTTACTGGGATTTTCTGTGGAATGAGACAAAGGTACTTCCAATGCTGGTAGGTTTTTCATTTATACATTATCTAGGCTCAAACTTGTTTTTTGTAATAATAAGGGTAAAAAAAACAACCACAAGGATGTGGTGTGTTGGCTCAGGAAAAGCAGACTATTAAAGGGTTAGTAATTTCTGATTTTAATAAAATATAATATTGGAAATATTAAAAAATAAATTAACTGGTACAAGTCCCATCTCTCAGACATGTATAGTTTGAGAGATATATGCTTATAAAGTTCCCCCCTCTCTCACATTTCACAGACGTCAGCTGTCTAGCTGACAGAAGGAGATTCGGGTCATGTGACCCTACGGCAGCTCTTCAGCAGAGCCCAAACAGCACTATTTAAAAATAAATACTTCATTGAAATGGTCTACAAAGCGTGCCTGGTTAGCAAGCACACTTTGTAGACTGTTCCAGTGAAGTATTTATTTTTAGATAGGCTATGTTGGCTCTGCTGAAGAGCTACAGGTCGGTCCCAGGGCCAGGATCTCCTTCTGTCAGCTAGATGCTGACGTCTGTGAAAGAGGAGGGAGGGGGAACTTTATCAGCCTATATCTATCTATACATGTCTGAGAGACTGGACTTGCACCAGTTATTTTATTTTTTTAATATTTTATTAAAATCAGTCATTACTAACCCTTTAAATGAGGCATTCAGCAAAGCAACAAACGTACAAAATAGACACAAGTTTATTCAAAGATCAATTCATAAACAGTATATTACAAACCCTATTATAAATAAAAACAATTAAAAAATAACAACAAACACACCCAGGGTGACAAGCTGAGTCCATCAATACTATAAATCGAAGCACTGTGAGTATAATATAATACTACGATATATGTGAAAATGTATTGCAAGGATATGATACTAAAGAAGAATACAAACAATAACTAGCCTCCTATGTATGAGAAACAATGGGTAAATAACAAGATAAATGACATGCTATTCAAAGATCCATTCAATGCATATGCTACATAAATTCTACCCTCAGTATCTGAATCCTACAGTACATTTCTTAAAGGGATAGTAATGTTTCAAAATAAAAGCAGCTCCAATTAATCTTCATATTATTTGGGCCATAGAGAATGTTATTTCAATACTATCAGAGTTGTAGTTCAAGAGTAATTAAATGATAAAGTATCCCCCTCCCTCCCCTTTTACTGATGTAATGCTACTCACCTCAGAACAGAAAGGTGGTGTCCAGATGGCTTGCAGAGAGGCACAATCTTCAATCAACATAAGGGAAAAATCTGAAAAACTTGTCAAGGGGGCAGGTTTTTCATTGTTCTCACAGTAAGAAGTCTGTCCCTTGCTGTGAGCTGTCTGGTCTCAAGACCAGATTCCACATCTGAGAGGAGGTGGCTTACACTAGGTAAAACGGGCGGGAAAGGGATACTTTATCATTCAATTACTCTTTACCTACAGTTCTGACAGTATTGAAATAACATTCTCCATGGCCCAAATACTATGAAGATTAATTGGAGCTGCTTTTATTTTGAAACATTACTATCCCTTTAAGTCTTATAACAATAAAAGTGCCTAAAAATACAAAAGCACTCAAAGAAGTAAAGATAAATCAATAAAAATAGTAGCAAATACGCATCTGAAATAGTACCAGTATCATATACCAAAAAAAGGAAACCAGTAAGTCTTCCTTCCCAGACCAAAGGCATGTCACCAAGATAAAGACCTCATTAGCAGAGGATGTACCTTTGTTTTACTTAAAGGGGAACTTTCACATGCCAGATACTTAAGTTATTAAAATGATATTAGGATTCATGTTTTTTTATTTATTATTTTATTTTACTTGCATATTTCTTAAGATATGCAGACTTCAATCTGTGCAGTTCTGTATTCAGCGGCAGACTGTATCTTTGGCACAATGGCACAGGACTTCCCAGTCCGGTAATTCTCCTCCCATCTCCCTCCCAGCTGTCCCAGGGAACGGGTTCACACTCCCTTTGTAGTGGTGTTTATCTGGTCTATCTTTACAGCAAGCTCTGTTTACTATTATACTGAGCTTGCAATATCTTAAGAACTATGCAAGTAGATAAAAAAACACTAATCCTAATATTTTAATAACTGAAGCACCTGGCCAAAACTTTTTTAAATAGGAAAGTTTCCCTTTAAAAGGGATATTTCAATGACATATATATCTTTTTTATATTTTTTCAGTAAAAAAAAGTTTACTGCTTCTTTATTCCCTTAAGGACACTCTCTGGTTCTCAAATGATTAAAGAGAATGCTTATAAAAAATATATATTGCATTCTTAAAATTTAACCAGTGCATTTTCAATATTTTAAAATGAAAGCCCTCTGTGAGAGTATGTATGAAAACGAGGTCAATGTCTAATTCAAAGCTATTGCCATTTTGTACTTGAAGGAACCACACTGCACAGTGCTTATGTTTGCATTGTACAGAGGGTTCAGGCCACTAGCTTTATATTAAACTGTCTCTAAAAATGAGAAAAATGGCTGCCAAGGGATTTAGTAAAATAAATGAAACTTTTGTTTATTATCAGAACGCCTCAGTCACAGATATAGCTTCCAGCTGTGACAGGCAGCTCTTCATCTACATTAGACACACAGGAACAGTTGGCTTTATTACAGTGTTCTGCTTTTCTCTGTCTAGCAATTCCACTGACCTGCACACTGTTACCAGTACATTTTTAATAATCCTAGAAAATGTAACTTGTACCATTTTCACATCAGTTGTAGCCCTTATGTTTATTTCTCTTCAAGCCAAAAATGTGAGAGGCTCACTGGGAAAAACAAAAGCAAAATGTTCTTGTTCTTCAACTAGTCACCACTCAGAAGTATCACATTTTAGCGCTCTATTGCAGAGGAAAAATGTATATGAACACATCAGGCTAATCCTGCCTCAAAGGGCAGTCCTATTCTGAAATGACAGACTTGTCTCCTTTGCATGAGAGTAATAGGCATTGAGAGCAGGCCAAAACACGTCTGGGGTTAGCTGTAATGGCACTAGAGAGTTAAAACAAGATACTCCTGATTGGTGACTAACCTGAAGAATAAGTACATTTTGGTTTTGTGCAGTCCCAGTGAGCCTCTCACATTTTGGCTTATCTTTATTCCCCTAGTCCACTAGTAGGAACTTTTTACTGTCTTAGTTTTCATTTATATGCTTTGGGAAACAATTCAACTTATCGGAGAATTCCAGCTTATCAAAGAACAGTTCTCTTATATTGCCAATCACTTTTATTATTATTATTTATTATTATTAATATTTATTGACTGTCAACATAGTGTGCTGTGCTGAATAGAAGGGGGAGAGAAGAATGTCCTATATTATACAAATCCTGATGGAAACAAATGGTAGTAAGCCAGGTAATTTAAAATAAGCATCACTATCTCTATTAAAGGAATGATCATCAGTCAGGCTTTGTGTCTAACGTATGTGTGTCAGGTTATATATATTCAAAAGAAAATGGACACATCCTGGGGCAAACCAGCTGCACCACAGGTGGTAAATTCTAGACTTGTGCACGGGCAAAATTTTCGATTAAATTCGAATTCAGACAATTTTTTTTTTTCTAATTCGGATGATCCTAATTTCGGACCGGGCCTATTCGATTCGAACAAAATTCTAATCCATTCCGAATTATTCAGCCGAATTTAACATGGGTTAAATTATAGCAGTGCACCTCCGTGCACGCTGCTATCATTCTTTGCAGACAGGGTGTGCATTTAGAAAAAGATCCATCCCAAAAACGGACATTGTCGTACATTGCCAGTCTGTGCATGTCACCTCTACTCCAGCATGGGATGCCAGTCACAATGCAAATATCGAACATCGAGAACCCATGCCTGTCATTCAATTTAGCATATGCTCGAACATCGAAAACCCATGCCTGTCACATCCTACTCAACATAAGTGGTCGACTCGAACATGGACAAACTACATGTCACATTCTATGTTAGTACATGGTTAAAGGGATAGTAATACTTCATTTTAACTTTATTTTATTTTGTAGACATTAAAAAAACATGAACAATGATATAAGTCTTATCTCTCAAACCTTTATGGTTTAAGAGATATTCACAAACAAAGTATCCCCCCCGTTCAACCAGATCAGAAGGGAGGTGCCCAGGTAGACTGCAGAGAGGGACAATCTTCAATTAAGATAAGGGAAAAAGCTGAAAAACTTGTCAAGGGGGGAAGGGCTTTCATTGTTTTCATGCAAAGAAAATTCTCCCCTTCTGTTATCTGTCTGGTCATACAACCAGATTCACATCTGAGAAGAGATGGCTTACACTAGGTAAAAGGGGCGGGGAGGGGGAAACTTTGCTTGTGAATATCTCATAAACCATAAAGGTCTGAGAGATAAGACTTATATCATTCTTCATGTTTTTTAATGCCTACAAAATAAAATAAAGTTAAAACGAAGTATTACTATCCCTTTAAGATTTCATCTGGTACCAGCCTCCTACCCTACTGTCCCTCATTAGTACCCAAATTCCTCTCTCTCGTTTTCCTATCCTGATTTCCCCTCATATCAGATAAGTCTATGTGTATATACATTGTAGTGTTTCATACTACATCAAGAATAAACATAAATGATTGTTTAAACTGCAGTATGTGTGTCTAAACTAATTTGTGTATTGAAAATACATTAACCCCATCATGACAAGTGACTTACCAGGTACGTCCCGCAAAAACTGTCACTTAGTGACAGAGGACATACCTGGTAAGTCCCGGAAGTCATTCGCTAGAATGAAGAAGAAGAAAAATCCGTTGTTAAGTGCCGGGCGGGTGCGCGCGTGGCCGGTCATTAAGTGGTTAATCTTGTGCTAAATCATCACCTCACTTAACCCTTCTCAGAGACTGACAGAATTGGAACGAAGTGCCAACTTGCCTTTGATTCGAGGATCGCAAATTGTGGCAAGCATTAACTCGGGACAACTGTCCATGCACTCTTCCATGCGCCGAGTAAGTTCCTTCTTCAACCTCGTTAGAAGGGCAGCAACATCTGGAAGTATATTACCCTCCGCACCAGGCAAGCATTCCCTATGGGAAAGGAAATCATCCAATTTTAAGGAGAGGTGCTTGAAGAGGGGAATGACTTCTGCCAGACTAGTGTTCTCTTTGCTCAAAAGTTCCGTCAAAGCATGGAAAGGTGTAAGGACTGTCACTACCTGTTCCATCAGGGCCCAGTCAGCCCTGCCCAGTGTTCTGTTACTGCCAATGAAATGATGACATGACATTGCATGAATTGCCTTTTTCTGCTCCAGGATACACTCTAGCATATCTAAGGTGGAGTTCCACCTGGTCCCAACATCTTGTTTTAGGTGGTGCTCTGGGAGGTCTGCCTTTTTCTGTTCCTCCCTGAGTAGCTGGCTATCTTTGACGCTCCGATGGAAGTGGCCAGAAATTTGTTGGCACGACTCCAGAAGTGCTGACAACCTTCCAGTGTTACTGCCATCCTCAAGAGCAGCCTTCACTACTAGATGCAGAACATGCGCTGAGCAGCGCACACCCACAAATCTGCCATCCCGGAGAGCCTTGATCATGTTAGCTGCACCATCAGTAACCACAAACCCCATTTGCTCCTGTGTGCCTGCCTGCTCCCCTAGCCATTGCGCCACCATGTTCTGCAGTGCTTTGCGAATGTTATCTGAGGTGTGCTGCTGATCCATTACCTCAGCATGGAGGAGGAAAGAGAGGCCCTGCCTGCCTATACAGCTGTGACACTGGCAGAGTGACGCTGAAGATTATTCAAACAAATAACTTGTATTATGAATAATTTTAATAAAACAAACACAGGTGACTCTCCCTTGCGGTGGCGAAAAGGCACGCTGCCTGCCTATGCAGCTGTGACACTGGCAGTGTGACGCTGAAGATTATTCAAACGAATAACTTGTATTTTTTATATTTTTAATAAAACCAACACAGGTGACTCTCCTTTGCGGTGGCAAAAAGGCACCCTGCCTGCCTATACAACTGTGACACTGGCAGTGTGACGCTGAAGATTATTCAAACAAATAACTTGTATTTTTTATATTTTTATTAAAATCAACACATGTGACTCTCCCTTGCGGTGTCTAAAAGGCACCCTGCCTGCCTATACAACTGTGACACTGGCAGTGTGACGCTGAAGATTATTCAAACAAATCACTTGTATTTTTTATATTTTTACTAAAACCAACACATGTGGGTCTCCCTTGCGGTGGCTAAAAGGCACCCTGCCTTCCTATACAACTTTGACAATGCAGTGTGACGCTGAAGATTATTCAAACAAATCACTTGTATTTTTTATATTTTTACTACAACCAACACATGGGGGTCTCCTTTGCGGTGGTGAAAAGGCACCCTGCCTGCCTATACAACTGTGACACTGGCAGTGTGACACTGAAGATTATTCAAACAAATAACTTGTATTAAGAATAATTTTAATAAAACCAACACATGTGGGTCTCCCTTGAGGTGGCGAAAAGGCACGCTGCCTGCCTATACAACTGTGACACTGGCAGTGTGACTGAAGAGTATTCAAACAAATGACTTGTACTTTTTATATTTTTTTTTTAAGAAACACAGATGACCCCCTTGCGGTGGCGAAAAGGCACCCTGCATGCCTATAGGACTGTCAGACTGGTTGATGTGACATTGAAAATTATTCGAACAAATACCTAATATTTTTTTATATTTTGCACAGGAACAAATATTACTCGCTCTTGCAGTGGCAATAACTGGAACTAATGCTGGCTGCCTACCTATGCCTAGCCTAATGCTACCTGTCTGCCTACACAACAATTGGACACTCTCTAATCTCTTCTTCTCTCTCTGAGCTCCAACAACGCAATGAGGAAATGCAGGCTGTCTGTCTGTGTGACTGTGTCATTAGTCCAACCCCCATCATGAAACGAAGAAGACTATTGGAATACAGACAAAAGAGGGAAGTAGTGCATGAAATGGAGAATGGAATTGGACTAGAGACATGGAGGGAAAATTATGGAGGGAAAGTAATTGAGCGCGCACAGGAAGTACAAAAAAGTCCTGGTCGAAAGTAGTTAAAACTTTTGGAAATTTGTCGAATGCCGAAACTTCCGAAAATTTCAACGAATTTCGGTCCTGGGCTGTTCGGAGTCGGATCATTTTTGCCGAATGACCCTTGAGTTTCGGATTGGCCGAATGTCTCCGAATGACCCCATTTTTGACGATATCCGAATGTCTCCGAATGAATTCGCACAAGTCTAGTAAATTCAAAGCTTTAAAATTCCCATAGATTTAAATTGTGATTGTAACCCCTTGAATGGTACAGTTTCTCCATCACATTGCTAAGAAAAGCATTAAAAACAGATTGTAGAGGGAAATGTGAAATGAGGTAGGCCAGTTAGAAGAGGGTTACGATAAACATGAGTGGGAGATGCTGAGAGCATTAATTACATTTTGGAGGTATCTTAATAGTAATAACATAACTAGGGGTGGGCAAAAAGTGAGAAAAAATTCCTGCATGTCTTTTAGAAAAAAAAAAAACAATTTTTCACTTTTTTTGCAAAACTTTTCTTCTTTTTGCCTATGTATATTTGTCCTACTTTTTGATAATCACAACAACATTTTTACCTATTCCAACAAAAATTTCATCTATGTTTCCTGTGGGTACAATATTTCCCACCACAATATTACTTTTTCTGAGGGCTGTAGTGGAGAAATAAGTAGCTGGAAGTCAAAGTTGGGAGTCCTACAGCAACATACACCTTGAAAAATGTGTTCCTGCTTAAGTGACACTGGCACATATTCATGATGATGATATATATATATATATATATATATATATATATATATATATATATATATATATTCCTACTATCATGTTTTTGTCAAATGTAAGCTATCCTTCTCATATTACTGATACACATTACTTATTGGTTATAACAGAGGTCCCAATTCTGGTAAATAGTAACAACCCTTCTTCACATCCCTCATCCTCCTCCGTGCTGTTGTTAATACAGTTGTCCTGTCTGTCATAGCTTTTGGATCATGAGTGAAGTACCTTCATACTGTGGACTTCATGGACTGAGGGGTTCCCAAGGGGCTGCTCTTACTACTGGGACTAGATGATGATGCAATTCTACTGCTGCTACTGCTAGGTGTCAGAGGTGCAGCACTTCGAGCAGCAGCAGAGACATTCATCATAGCTAAGGCTGTGGATGTTAATAACCTGTTGTGCTGTTTTTGTTGCTGCAGGTTACCCAGCACAAGTGTGTGTGGCTGAGTGGGACTTAGACTTGGAAGAGGTGATGATGCTGCTGATACTGACAGGACGACTGTGTACTTCTTGTAATCTTTACTTGTGCAGAGTCAGCGTTTCCAATACTTTTCTCAGTTTATAGACAGATACAGTGCTCCTTTTCAGTGGTGGAATATTGAGCCTTTGCCTTTCTACTAACTTTCTGGTCATGTTGTCATCTCTCTCAGTCTCAATTTCATCTGTATCTGAAGAAGAGGAGGATGCTGGAGTGATGTATTCTAGATCTGCATCATCAGCAGCATTCCTCATTAGGTCATCCTCAGCATCAGCATTGCCCGCCGCTTCTTGCCCAATACCATTATATTCCACTAGGCTTTTAGATGTGTCAAACAATGTCTTTTTTACTTTGACTTTCACAACGTTTGCTACTACTTTTGAGGACAGGTGTTTTGGTGCTTGTTTGTCTCATTGTCAGATGTAGCAGTTGGTTCAGCTGCTACACCTTCCACCATTATGATATTGCCATAACTCGTTGTCATCTTCCGTGTTCTTCTTAAATCTTTTTTTTGTACTGGTGCTGGTAGTGAAATTTTTGATGGGAGATTGACAAACTGTATCCTCCCTGGGAGGAGAGGCATCATCATCATTTATTACACACGCTTCAGCAACCATGACTTCAGTTTGTTTTTGAACTACCACTTTACTCCCACATTCCTGCACTGCTACACCTTTCCCCTTCCCCTTGCCCCTTCTGCATTTTCTGGACATTACTGTCTACAGTACACAACTGATGGAGTGTGATGTCTTGCCTTAGCCCTCAACAAAATTCTCAATGTCATCTGCTGTCAATCAAGACAAGTTTTTTTAGTTTTTTATTTAATTTTTTTTTATTATTATTTTTACATTGTCTTATCACAGTCTGTCCAAGAAAAAAACCATCATCTTCTTTCACCATACTTCCTCAGCACAGGGACAATAACAGCAAGATCAGGAAGCAAATTGGACCCAGCTGCGTGTGTCTTGCCAGTGAATCACAACGAATTTTGGGGTTTTTGGGGTCAACCTCCCTTCTTCTCCCCCAAAGTACCCCCAGGCTCCACTAATACAGAGAACAAGTGTCCCTCCTAAAAGACTGCCTTAATTCCTCTTTTCATGGAAAATTATTAGCCAGGCAGGAAGTAAAATTTTTCACCAACTTTGGCTTAAGGCGAAAATTGTCGCCCATCCCTAAACTTAACATAATAATGTGCTAGCATGTAAGATACATTAATTTGTTTATCCTGTTTTTCAGCTGGCTGAGGGAAGCACGTTTCCTTCACACTTCTCACTTCCTGATCAGGAATACTGTCATGGTACACTTAGGATAAAGTGTCACACAACACAGGTACAGGTGAATTTAACCAGTTTATTAAGATCAATATATAAGAGCAAAACACTTCCCCAACCTTCCCAGGAACAGGCATGAGGACAGTGCGCAGTCCACTATCCAGGGGCTGACATTGAACTACAACCTGAAACCATGGATCGCTAAATCAGCAAAGGCAGTATAATCTCGCATATGATTCTAAAGAGCGAGTTTGCAGAAACCTAGAGAGCTAGGGATCAGGCAACAGGAGCGAGACCAGAGTTACAGACAGGTAATAGCCTCGGAAGTATAGTAAGTCAAGGATGCATGGAGTGAGACTGCTATAGCAATACCTGGAGGGATCAGGCAACAGGAGCGCTACCAGGGTCACAGACAGGTAATAGACTCGGAGGTATACCTAGTCAAGGATGCACGGAGAGAGACTGCTAGAGCAATACCTGAGGTGAGATTAACCCTGAGTTATCGAGTGAAAGACAGCCTAGGGATCAGGCAACAGGAGCAAGACTGGGGTTACAGACAGGTAATAACCTCAGATGTATAGCTAGCCAAGGATGCATGGAGCGAGACTGCTATAGCAATACCTGGAGGGATCAGGCAACAAGAGTGCTACTGGGGTCACAGATAGGTAATAGCCTCAGTGGAAAAGCTAGTCAAGGGTGAATGGAGCGAGACTGCTAGAGCAATACCTGAGGTCAGACTAACCCTGAGCTACTGAGCAGAAGGCAATTGCAACAATACCAGGGAGGTAAAGTTTGCTTGTAGGCTATATGGAGCGAGAGCCAGCAAAAGCTGGTTGAGACAGATTGGAGAGTCAGATAGTACCTGGGTCAAGCACAGAGTGGGTAGTCAGACAGAGCCACAGGTCAAAACCGGATCAGGTAGTCAGCCAGAGCCACATAACTCACAGAGTGGGTAGTCAGTCAGAATCAGGGTCAGACCTGAACAGGTAGTCAGACAAGGCCTAGGTCATGCACAGAGCAGTTAGTCAGACAGAGCCACTGGTCAATACTGGAGCGGGTAGTCAGACAAAGCCAAGGATTGAATTGGAGAATCAACGGAAGCCAAGCAAGGGTGAAATGAGAGCACACACACAGTAGTAACGCACAGGTACACCATGAAAGGGCAACTAATCCCAGTATTCAGGCCGCACATAAGGCCAAAGGAGAAGGAGGGACACAATCGGCCAATTAGTGCAGAAGGCTACAAAACAGAGAGAGCGACATCAATGACGCACGCCCACGACAGAAAGGCAAGGACACAGGCGGCAGCGACCGGCAACTCCGCTGCTCGTTCACCAAAGGGAACAGGAAAGGCACCCATACCAGGCAGGCAATAATAACGGGCACTGTAATAAATACATAGCAGGAAATGATGAGTGCAATGACACTGTATTCCTCAGCCTGAAGAAACAGCACGTGCATTACCGTATATCTTAAAATCTGTTAAGATAAGAAAAACATTGCGTGTGTATTTATAAACTTTACAGCATATACTGATCGAATTGTCCAACTTATTGTTTTTCTTTGGGCACCAATCTGGCATGCAAGGACTTGAATTTTCTAAAACTTTAACAAACTGTCACACCAAATTGTATTTATTATATTTATTAATATACATTATCAGATTTTAAAAATACAATCCCTATGCATGATAGAGAGGTCTACCATGCTTTGCAGAGCAATGCATTGGATACCTCACCAGCATCCATGAGGTAAAATAAATATGTTTATTATCAGTGCAAGGCTTTTCATTTACAAGCAACCACCCTAGGGCCACATTATGATTACAAATTCCAAATACGATTGAAAAGATAGAATAACCCTTTCGGATTCTAGAGATGCCTCAAACATGTTACTCTGCAATTCACTGGAGCCTTCTCTAGCAACCGAGGTGTTACGGTAGAAGAGTGTAAAGAGAAGTAGGCTGTGTCACAAAACAAAGTGTAAGAGTGCTGTTTGGGTGAGTACAGGGTTTGCATAATGTGGTAGAGAGAAATTATCTCTGACTCCCATAGTACCAGAAAACAGACTGGGGAGCCATTCAAGCATATTGCTGAGGGAGGCAAAATACTTCTTCTTAGGCCACAAGAAAAAGACCTCAGCATAAAATTCTAAAAAGTAGAGGCAGAACTGAGGCCCACTTCCTGATGCCATTTTCTTGTAGCACAAGGCTATTCTAAAGCTTGTTAGACATGTTCTTGTAGCTCAGCACACACATAAGTTTATATTAACCCTTTGAATGCCAGTGGGATATGCAAACCTTGCGTACATCTCTGGCACTCAAAGGGTTAAAAAGTCAAATGGTAATTCACCCTTTAGTGTTTAGGACTCTGGGCCATATTATGTTACCTAAAGAAGTGCAATTCTGGCAGAAAACAAATGCGCCTCAGGGAGTACAATAAGAATGGCCATTGATTTAAAGTGGGTTTTCAATCAATTGAATGTTAGAAACGTCTAAATTTATTTGTCCCATTTGGTGTAGATAGTTTCTTCCAAATTGCACATCTTTAGTTTATTTAGTACGGCCCTCTGTTCAGGAGTCTTCCATCTAAGAAGATACACATTAACCCTTTGAGTGCCTGAGTGATATCTAATGCATGTTGAAACAATTAGTTGGTTGTTCCTCTGGCACTCAAAGGGTTAAAATGGCCAACTGTCCTAGGACACATGGTCACTTTATGGCTGTAGGAGAAGTCTTTGAGGGCCACCTATTGCCCACCACTTGCTTATAATGTAAATCTGGCTAATTTCAACTGATAATGTTAATATACTAATGGACAACCAAAGGATAATACCAATTTGCAATGCTATACTGCCGGGAAAGTAACATTTTCTTAATGTGCCCAATATTTGTTCTTTGGCCTCTTGTATCTATTTATCTGGTTCCAACAATAGCCCAAATGCTGAGATATGTTAAGAGCATTTCTTTATCAGCGGCATCTCTATTCAGCAACAACAGCATGTCTTGAATTGTAACAAGTCTCCACAATGATCATTTTCTGCTCCTGTGGCTCAGTTCTATTCATCTACTGGAACATAATTAGCATCTCCGCCGTGTTCCTTTTATGACCAACTAATTACCTTTTGGTTCAGGAGCTGTTAATACCTATCTATTTAGACCTGATATATCCAATTAGAGACTAACCCAGGCAGAAATTTGTAATGTAGCGATAATGCTTTTTTTGACAAAATGAGGCTCAGTGCTGATATGAGGCCTATTATATGGAAAGCAAAGACAAATACAACCTTATACTGAAAACAAAAGAAGAGTCATTCTAGGGCAACCCAACTGCCTTATATGGGAGAAATGAAAACTTCCATTTAAGTAAATTATATTTTTAACCCCTCGAATGTTAGGATGATCTCCAACATACTGCAAAGCAATTTATTGGTGATCTTTCTAGTATTTAAGGAGTTAAAAGTCCAATTTAAATTAATAGACATTTTGGGGATTTTCATTTGTCCCCTATAGTGAAGTTGCATTTGCTCAAATCCCATACAGTCCATTGTTTGTTATGTGTGTGTTTGCATGAGTGTGTGTGTTTGTGTGTGTTCTCATGAGTGTGTGTGCGTGTGTGTGTTCTCATGAGCATACCTGGGAACTTCCAGTCGAGGGCTACCCGGAGGGTAGTCCTCTGTTCACCAGGGGGTGACAAAAATGACGCTAATCGCGTCAAAAAGGGGCGGGGCTTGCCGCGAGTGGGGGGGGGGCTTAACCCTTTGAGTGCCAGAGTGGTACGGAATGCATTGCAAAGCAATGCATTCCTTACCACTCTGGCACTCAGAGGGCTAGGGACTGAGTATCAGCAGGAGAAAAAGCGGATGTGGCAGAGTTTCAATAGAAACTCTCCACATCCGGAGGAATCAGCCTCTGTCCCGGAGACCCGGTAAAGTTCTGTCAGAACCGGAGTCTCCGGGGCAAATCCGGAGAGTTCCCAGGTATGCTCATGAGTGTGTGTGTGCTGAAATGTGATTGATATGTGTGGATGTGAGTGCATGTACAGTGCAGTCTATAAATATTTGGGCAGTGAAAAAAGTTTTGTTGTTTTTGCTCTGTTTTCCAGCACATTGGGTATCAAATGAAGTGATTATGAGTATAAAACGCAGCTTTCATTTGAGGGTATTTACAGTCATAAACCCTTAACTGAATTAAAGCCTTTTTCATACATACATAGTAACATAGTTGACAAGGTTGAAAAAAGACATGCTTCCATCAAGTCCAGCCCATGCCAAATCACCCCTATTGATCCAGAGAAGGCAAAAAATTTAAGCCATTTCCAGTTTTTTCCTAAGTGGGTAAAAAATTCCTTCCTGACTCAAAATGGCAGTCAGATAGTTCCCTGGATCAACAACCTGTTTGCATTGAATCCGTCTGTCATCATTTTCAATATTGTTCTGTGCTAGATAGGCATCCATTGCTTTTTTCACAGTAGTTACAGTATCTGTATGTACAATATCCCGAGGCAAAAAATTCCATAGCTTTACTACCCTTACTATAAAAAAAACCCTAACTTTGTTTTTGTTGAAAGTGCCTTTCCGCTAGTCTTAATGGACAACCACTCGTTCTTAGCTCAGCGCTTTGCATAAATAAACCCTATAACCTACAGACACACAAACACAGTCCCTCCATTTTTAGGGACAAAAATAAATTGGACAATTGTCTGCTCAGCTTTTGCATGGCCAGGTGTATGACATTGCATCAGTAGTTCGTGTACAAGACAGCAAACAAAATATCTACATGTGATTCTAGGTGAGGCATTTGCATTTGGAGTCTTATGCTGTTATCTTACAACATAAGGAGCAAAAAATATCAATGCCAGTAAAATAGGCTGTCATGATGATGAAAACTGGGATAAAATCAAAGACATATCGAAATCATTCATTGTGTCAAAAGTGAAGTGTGTGGTACATTGTTAAGAAGTAAGAATGCACAGGTCAGATCAGCAATTACAAATGGCCTGATAAACCAGGGATGACCACTGTAGCAGATCAATAAAGAATGCTTGCAATTGTGAAGAAAGCCCCCTTTTCAACTCTTAAACAGATCAAGAACACTCTCCAGGACGTAGGCACAGAAGTATCAAAGAGCACCATAAAGAGAAAACTACAATGTTTTGGAAACTTCTCTGGTACTCAAAATGTTAAAGGGCATGCATAAATTATCTAAGGCATCACTGTTATGCTGTGTTGTTACTCGATCTGCAGTAAAATGTTTTCTGTAGTGATTTACTTTATTGAATGCACTGGTCAGTAAAATCAGCTATAAGAAGAAAAGTCAAAGCTTGCAACATCAATAAATCTGATTAAACCTGTGTGCGGTGAGTAGCAATGACCTCAATGGAATCAGGAAAATATACTTGTGGATGAAATTCATATTCAAATGTTTCCTGTTGAAATAAAGATGAATCCAGTGTACAAGCCCTTGTGTTCATGATTTCGATAAAGAAAAAAACGTTTTTTGTTTTTTTATTGTAATCCACTTATATTCATGGCACTTTACTAGATTAAATATTATTATTACCAATTTATAAGCTTTCCTGGTTTTATTTGCCTCTGGATTAAACTGGATATGTCACCTTCCAGCTTTTAGTATCATTAAAGATATATATTTCAATTGTCTATACATTGCAAGTTTTTGTTTTCCAATCAGTGTAATGGTTTTAGAAATGTTTGGTTTAGGAGTTTTGAACTCTTTAATCTCTACCTCAGCAGAACTGAGTTCTCTGACAAGTGTATAGCAAAGTCTGCATAATGAATTAATATTCTATTCTGAAATCTTTTTCCTCTCACTTCCTACTGAGCTCAGTCGTTTACATCAGCTTCCACCAAAGGGGAAGAATAAATTACTAGTGGGAATATATGCACAGACACACAACAGAACACTCAGTATATTCATATACAACAATATTCAAATAATAATTGTGTGGATGCATGTACATTTACTTATACACCCACTCACATAATTTTTACCAGTGCTCTCGAGATAAATGACCCAGCATTGAAAGATCAAATATCAAATATTTTGTTATTATTAACTATTAAACATATAGTGCTTACACCAGATAGCAATGATGTTTAGAATGTATCTAATTTCAAGAGGATTAAGACACATTAGTTTGTATCCAACTCTAAAGAAGTACCAAGAGCATCCCAGCATAATTCTGGGATAGTGTCTGATGATTACTGTGGGATTCCTTCCTCTATTATCAGCGAAGATGCTCAGTATTTGGCTACCTGTCCATGTGATCGCTTTATCCGCCTGAACTACAGGTGAGAGAAATACCATTAAATGGATGCTATTGATATACGTAAGACCAGGTATTGTTAGAGTTCTTTTTCCTTGCTCCTTTAAGAAGTCATTAAGGATATTGGAGCAAGAGAACCTTTGGAAATGACAGGCATGTGAACTAAGAGGTTGGTTAAGCCTTAGTCTCTTGCGATTACCATCAAAGGGGCAGGTGGGAATTTCATCAAGAGGATATCCTTAGAGCTCAGTTTATGCCGGTTTCTTTTTCCTTTTAATTTTATTCATAGACACAGTGAAATGCACATAAAATCCTTGTGTACGGTCATGCCAAACAGAGCTCTCATACAGTCACACAAAAAGCAATGATACCACAGAGCTTACAACTGAAAGGTAGTGACATAAGAGATAATCCAGGGCATACTGTCACGGTTTTGTAAGAACACTCAGGCAAATTAGGTAAGGTTAAGATCAGCTTTATTGAAAATAAATAATCAACAAGGAAAGATCAACCTACCCAGGACCAGATAAGGACAGTACCGTGATACTTCCCAAATCTGTCACAGGTCAGGATGAACAGAATAAATATGCAAATGCAAGACAATACTACAGTAACTAAGTAGTCTTGATCCGTAGACTGGATATTGGAACAGAGTAAACCACAACAGTACCAAAGCCGCGGAAAGGCACACAGACTAGCGGCAGGTAACTGTAGGGCAAATCCCTACAACGATAGGGAGCATGGTAGGCAACTCACAGATGGGACACTGGCAAGTGACTGGATCCCTAGAACGCTAGGGAGTATGGTAGGCAACTCACAGATAGGATACTGGCAAGTGACCGGATCCCTAGAACGCTAGGGAGAATGGTAGGCAACTCACATATATGACACTGGCAAGTGACCGGTTCCTAGAACGCTAGAGATAGAGGAGGCAACTCTCAGATAGGACACTGGCAAGTGACAGGATCTCTAGAACGCTAGAGAGATAGTAGGCAACACCCGGACCGGATACTGGCAAGTGACCGGATCCCTAGCATGCTAGGGAGTAGCAGCAATGGTAGCTACTCACAACTCAGTCTCCCAGGTATTCTAGGGAGTACCAGACCAAGCAGACACTGTAGCAGAAGTCGCTGAATAATGAGAGCAAGAGTAACGGAGCTCAAGGTACGCACACAGAAGGGTAAGAAGCCAGAATGCCAGATCGGTACACACGGACGTAATCAGTCAGTCCTAGAGAGCAACGGAAGCGGGTTCTCAGCCAAAGCCAATTCGGTACACACGGAGGTAGTCAGCCAGTCCTAGACAGCAACGGAAGCGGGTTCTCAGCCAAAGCCAATTCGGTACATACGGAGGTAGTCAGCCAGTCCTAGTCAGCAACGGAAAGTGATAACTCTGGAGCAACAGAAACGTAGTCAGACGATCCGGGTCATACACGGAACAGGAACATGCAGCAACTCAAACGCTAGGTACAGGTACACCATGAAAGGGCGCTGAAAGAATGAAAGGACTAGGTATAAAAGGGCTAGCCCTGAGCGGAGTCAGAACCCAATGGCCAATAAGAACTGTTCAAGAAGAAACCCGGAAGAAGCAACATCGCCCTGCTGAAAGGATCATGGGCACCGTGATACTTCCATTTGAAAGGGAGTGACACAAGTGATATCACAGAGCTTACAACAGAAAGAGTGATTCCACTTAGCTTCATAATGCATTGCAGGCCTCATTAGTATTCAAGAAATTAAAGGCCCCATTTAACTCAATGGACATTTTTATTTCACTTCTAAAATTAAGTTTAGTCTTGCCCTATAAGCATTCCAGTTTTTTCTTTATACATAGTCTTTGTAGTGTTCCTCAAAGAGAGAGCATGGTACCATGTTAGCCACAGAAAATGCTGGAGAGTAGTAGAGTAAATGTTATACCTTTACTGGCTCAGTGGCTATAGGATACAAGCTTTCAAGACAACTAGGCCTCTTCTTCAGGCATAATAACAATGAAGGATGAATGCACGATACATGACTTTAAAACTCAAGCAAATAATTTTAACATCTAACCCCTTGGTTTCCAGAGAGGCATCCAACACATTTCAACACAGTGCACTGGATACCTCCATGGAACACAAAGGAGCAAATTCTACTAGCAGAATGTTCTTATCAGTGTTGACCCTAAATTATTTTCTAGGCGATTATTATTATACTCTAGTAAAGTCTCCTTGAACTGGACTCAAAAATGCAAACAAGATGAATTACCTTTTTCATGCTCCAGTGAATTTAACCAGAGATGGTTACGTTTAAATAATGTATGGATTAACTCTCCAAACGCCAGAGGTGTGCACAACCTATCACTTCCAATAAGACGTGCAGGTCCCTTGCATCCAAAGGGTCCAAAAACATTTTTCTTTAGTGGGATGATGTAGCATAAATTCCTCGTCAAAGTTCAAGCCACAACAATATATAAACATGCACAGAGACATAAACATACTAAAAATGATATACAGTTACATATTGTTTTTACATAAAGAGACTCAGTTATTTTTAGGGATTTTAGACTGGGAGTAGATCAGATTTTTTCAGGTAAGTTATTCCAGGCTTTAAGAGCTCTGAAGGAGAAGGCAGATCGAACAGCTTCTTTCTTGTAGTAAGCTGTTAGCGGTGGAGCAGACATTATAGTTAGTATGGAGAGATGGAGTAAGCATACTGCTCAGGTAATCTGGCAACTTTTCAGTGAACTAGTTATAAACTATCAAAAATGGTTAAGGGAATGTCTAGATTCGAGGTTTTAGACAATTAGTTAATTAAACATATCACAATGATGGGTAGTATAATTACACTGGAGGACAAAGCATCATAATGAATTATACAGGGTGTCGAGTTTAACAAGAAAGATTTACATGTAATCATAATCTATGATTGGCATTAACATCTGTTGAGCAGTATGTTTTCTTACAGGAGACTTAAATAGGATTTGTTTCTAATCAGAGCACCTATTTTAGGATTTGGATGTTAATTTATCAATATTAAGCCCAAAAGTGAGCCTGGAGTCAAGCCACATACCAAGATATTTGTAAGGCCAAGTTACAGTTAGACTTTCTTACAATGGTTAAATGGGTATTACGAGTTAAAGTAGTTTGTGCTTTGTACCAAATACCATTGTGACTGTTTTGTCAGTGTTTAAGAACAGTATATTTTAGCAATCCAACTTTCAACTTCTGAGAAATAATCTCGTAATACTACCTCAAGTTGTGAAACATTTGGATTTGTAGTGTAGATTAACAGTCATCTGCATACATGTACACAGAACTTTGAAAACCATGGACAGATATTTTATAAATAAAGAAAATAGAAGAGAGACAAGAGTGGAGCTTTGAGAAACACCACTTGTTACTTTTAGCAGAAGGGAAAGATTGTCACCAGCAGACACATATTGTGTTCTGTCTGATAAATAGGATCAGAACCAGTTTAGAGAATGATTACCCAGTCCTGAACTTTGAGCTTACTTAGCAGAATACTATGGTCTACTGTATCAAATGACTTTGTAAAGTCTAGGAAAATAGCTCCAGTAAGTTCACCTTTTTCCTTACCACTGCCAGTATGGATATCATTGCATACTTTTAGGAGAGCTGCAACTGTTGAGCCCAATTGAAGCAGAGTGAAAAAGTGTACAGACAGGAATACTTACATAGTTGCATATGGACACATTTTTCTAGGACTTTCGATAATGTGGAGAGAAAGAATATTGGCCTGTTATTTGGTACCGCAATTTTATCAGCACTTTTGTGGATAGGAAAGTCTTTTATAACAGACATTAGTAACCCTTTAATGCCTCGTAGCTTGTGATTGTTGATTTGACTTCATGTAATAGATTATGCTTGTATTAATACTTTTATGCTTTATTTACAGCAAGAAGAAAGAAGAACGAAGAGAAGGCAGAAGATACAAGAAAGAAGAGAAGAATGTAGAGAAGGCAGAAATGAAGACAGAAGAAGAAGGACAGTGGATGACAGGTAAGTGTAACTCAGATAAGATAATGACATACTGCCAAGCACCGGTCGTAACCTTTTTTTAATGTTACGTTCCCAATACTGCTGCTATTTATCAGTGTTTTGGGAACTTAAGAGAGAAAATAGACATTTGGCCACAAGACCAGGGGCTGGATTCAAATGCAGTAGATAAATGTTACCTCCCATTTAATACAAATTTTTCCTATTGAAGTCTATGGGGATACCTGGAGATAAAAGCAGAGAAAAAATTAGCACCGGCATCTGTATCCAGCCCCGGTTCTGTGGCTTAGTGTTCATTGTGCTTTTAGCCGGTAGGACATTTGAACATCGACTTAGACATTTACTTTTGTCTGTTGGTATTCATTTTGCCCTACAGGCTTTTTTAGAGCAAACATTTGGATTGAGCCCATAAAGTCTTATGAGTATACCTGGAATGTCTCTGGATCTGACTTGGAGACTGTGGGTCTATAATTAATTACAGGGTCTTTGGGGACAGAGGATGATTTTCAGGTCTCAGTAAGTTCTCTTGTGACTCTGCCCACTTCACTGCCAATCCAAGTAATCTCTGCCCTTCTCAATCATCACCCATTTTAAGGGTGAACTCCTCCCTCTCTCCTCCCAATTCAATCCAGCCCAATTTAGCCACATCCACTGTAGATGAGAATCGTGTCACTGTTGTAAGGGGCTGCATACACTCTGAGGTGCCAAAAAAACAAAGCAATACATGCATACATACATACATTTGGACACTCTCAACTCCAGACCTTAGTGGCTCTTGGGAGGCTTGGCACAAGACGGTACCCAGGTAGGAATATTCTGGGGAAAAACAATTGCACTATAGAGGCAAATAAAATCTCCTATTCTTCTCATTGACTTAAATAAACATTGTTCACTCCTTGATTGCTAGAGAGAGATTAACGCACAATTTAAATTGGGAATTTGTGAAATGTAGTTAGTATGCTCCTGAAATAATCCACTTTTGATTGTGCATATGGAGCATGTTTTTTTCTGGAGGTTTTTGTCTTTATGACACACAGTTTATACAGTGGATGCACTGTACCTCTAATGAACAATTCTGCATTAAATAATAATAACAGTAATACAAATTACACAGACATTCATAGTGCTCCCAGTGGGACTGAAGGTGAGACAGTCACAAATTACTGTACAACATCTCAAACAAGCTTAGAGTAACAAACCAAGAAAGTATGAAATATGAATGCACGTGTGTCATTATTATTTTATTAACCCTTTAAGGAAAAGATGGGTGCACAAAACATTACAAAGATAGGCATTGCTCACCCCTCTTGTCCTTAAAGGGTTAATTTCAGGTAGCTCATGTTTGTAGTATACAGCAAACCATTATGGGCTTAGGAAAACTAATCTGCAGACAAACAACTTACTGCCTAAACAACAAAAGCCCCCTCGAAATTTACCCAGGATGGCACATTAAAGAGTTAGTAATGTATTTTTTCAATAAAATATAATATTGTAGATATTACAAAAATAAACTAACTGATGCAAGTTCTGTCTCTCAAAACCTTTCTAGTTTGGGAGATATACGATGATAAAGTCCCCTCCCCCCCTTTCACAGACATCAGCTGTAAAGCTGACAGAAGAAGATCCTGGTCCTGGGACCATCTGGCAGTTCTTCTGGCTAGGGAGAACAGCCTACAGAGAGTGTCACCGGTATGGGGGATCATAAGAAGGTCACCTGACGTCAAGTGCACAACCGGATGAAAGCAGTATCCACCTGCCAAAGAACCCTGGATTCCATCAAGAAGCACTGAGGTGAATGCAAGAGGCAGGTGAAGAAAAAAATGGGAGAGGTCGCCATGCACACCCGAGGTACTGGAGGTGGTACCCCTCACAACATCAGGTTCAACTCCTGAGAGCAGATGCTGAGGATGAGCATGTCTGCAACGACTGTTGATGGGATCCCTGGAGGATCAGAAACCACGGATGTCAGCACCCTCCACACTACAGGTAAGTGCATCTTTCCATAACCACACACAACACAAACCCTCATACCTACTGCAGCCCAACACAATCACACCAGAACACATGGACAACATTCATTCACACAATTGCACCAACACAGCTCTGAGGGGATTCAAACAAGGACAAATTACTAAACAATGCAAGCACAAATGGGATTGCTCAACAGGCCAGATTCTGTACAAGTTACGGTTTAACACCCTCATTGCTGTGTTGATCCTCACACCCACTCCACACAAACAACGCTTGCCATTAAGTTGTCACTAAAACACGTGTTATTTCCATCCACTATGTTACCCGTGGACCCACGGGGAAGTCATCAATTATCTCCTTGAGTGCTAGAGGGATGATCAATGCATAGGTGCACAATGAATTGGCTACCCCTCTGGAACTCCAAGGGTTAATCAACAACCAGTACAACACAACACGTTTACTTTGCACTGTGCAGCAGGAATCAGTTCACATATCACAGATCCTGGTCCTGAGTCCATCTGGCAGCTCTTCAGCAGAGCCGAAATAGCTCAATCTAAAAAGAAATACTTCATTGGAACCATTCCAATTAAGTATTTCTTTTCAGAAAATGCTATTTTGGATCTGCTGAAGAGCCACCGGCCAGTCCCGGAACCAGGATCTCCTTCTGTCAGCTTTACAGTTGATGTCTGTGAAAGGGGAGGGAGGGGGGAACTTTATCATCGTTTATCTCTCAAACTATAAAGGTTTTGAGAAACGGGACTTGCAGAAATTAGTTTATTTTTGTAATATCTACAAATATTAGATTTTATTTAAATCAGACATTACTATCCCTTTAAAATATATTCTTTCATTTATTTCATTTAGAAGTAAACTGTCAATCTGAGATTGATAAACCTGGAGCAATTCTGACAGTGGAGGACTGGCAATTTGTGGCCCAGAAGGCAAATACATTCAAGTGGCCCATTTCTATTATTGTTCTAGCCCACTGTTCCAGCCCACCCCCTTTTGTTAATTTTAAAATTGGCATTCATTTTGTGACGTAAGTCAAGTGACACCACATAGCTTACAGCTGAAATGGGGCTACACTAGTGCGCTACTACAAAGCTTACAATTTAAGTAAAGCTTACCTAGTGATACTATAGAGCTTAAAAAGGAAATGGTTTATGCTACTAGTTTAGCTCTATTTGGATTGTACCTCTGTGGTATCATATATGTAGCTCCATTTCAATTATAAGCTCTGTGGTATCACTAGTGTAGCTCCATTTACAGCAGCAATTGGGAGATTAAGTGAGGTGCAGTGGCCCACCAGCCCAGACATATGACCAGCCCAGGGGGCAATTGCCCCCCTGCCCCCCAGGCCAGCCCTCCCCTGAATTCTGAGAACTAGCTGTCTTTCCTAAAATCAGTGGCTTCAATACAGATAGGTTGTTGATCCAGGGAAATATCTCACTGCCATTTTGGAGTCAGACAGGAATTTTTTACCCACTTGGAGCTTAATTGGAAATGTTTGTTTTTGTTTTTCTTTCTCTTCCCTTCCTCTGGATCAACAGGGGTGACTTTGCATGGGCTGGACTTGATGGACACATGTCTTTTTTTCAGCCTCTTCTAAGTATATTACTATATTACTATAGAATTACTTTTTTTACCTCATTAAGGGCTAGATTTAAAGGCAGCTGTTAAACCATCCGCTAAGTAAAAAAGGCACATCAGCCGCAAAGAACACATAGTTTACAGAAGATTCAAAGGTAAGAGTACAAGAATAGCTATCGGGCGTAGGCACTACAAAAACACGTAACACAAAAACCAGCGTTGCACCTGATTTCGCATCACCGTGCGTCCCAAACACCCGTTAAAACACAACTTAAGTCAAAATGTTACATTACAGCTGCCGTTGTCTAGCAACCCTGATAGATGCACAAACAAAATTCAAACCTACAGCCAATCCCAAGGCCCCAAAGTATCAAAAATGTTCAAATACACCTATATATACATCAAAATAATGGTCACACCCTGTCTGTGTTTCGAGTTTCAGCAAGCTAGAGCACAGGACCCAGGAGTGGAGGATAGTGTTTAGAGAGAGAGAGAGAGAGAAGCATACACAGGAGTAAGGTAGAGGGATCTTGGAGAGGAGAGAATTACATTTAAATAGACACATAGCACACTTTTGCACATAGCACATACATCCATACAAACACAAACACATACACATACATACATATAGTCTTTTTTTTTTCATCACACCTTACACATTTTAAACTTTATTTTTACAGTGTGAATCCGTGAGTGAAAGTGTGTGACAGAGAGTGAGTGGGATCGAGTGTGTCTGTGAGGGCGTGTGAGAGTGCCTGGGTGTGAGTGGGTGAATGATGGCCAGGAGAGGAGGACAGGAGAGAGGGATGGGGAGACTAGCGGAGGAGGAGGAGGAAGGTCAGGAGGGGATCCCTCAGCAGAGCAGGGGTGGGAGAGGGAGATCCGCAGGGCGGAGGAGGACCAGGCCCACAAGAGCAGGCACACAAAGAAGAGGGACAGATCCTGCAGTGGGATGAGGGGTAGTTCCTGGGGACCACCACACACAGGCAGGGGCAGAGCAGGCAGGACACTCCAGGTCTGACTCCTCGCATGCCGGAGCTGAGGGGGACAGGGTCAGAGATCCCCGATATACCGAGGAAGAAAACACGGCCCTCGTGGAGGCTGTGCTGGAGAGGGAGAGTGTCCTCTTCCCGGGGGAGAGACTCCCTGGCCTGGCTGCGAGGAGGAGAGCTGCCTGGAGCCAAATCTGCAGCCGAGTTAATGTGGTGGCCACCTGCAGACGGGATGTGGACTCAATCAAAAAGAGATGGGGCAACTGCAAAAGGCAGGTGAAGAAGAAGATGGGGGATGCCGCCCTGCACACCCGAGCCACCGGAGGTGGGCCACCTGTCCCCATCACCTTCAGCGCATGGGAGGAGAGGCTGCGGTAGACACTGTCATCTACCCTCATTGAGGGGGTCCCTGGAGGATAAGACACTGGGGATGAGAGGAGCCTCCACACCACTGGTAAGTGCATCACCCCAAAACCACACACCACCTCAAACCACACACCCATCACAAACAAGCACTCACATCCCAACATCTGCCCTTCATTCATCCACACAACTGCACCAACACAGCACCCTGAGGGTTTAAACAGGACGAAAGACAAGGACAAATGTCAAGGTTCAGCAAGGCCAAAACCTGTCCAACTCCCTGGTTAACCTTCATGTTGCTGTGCTGGTCACACACAATACACACAAACCATGCTCAGAAAAGTGTTGTATGTCAAACATCACAATTGTTGTCACACAGTGTTACCCATGTTCTCACAGGGAATCCAGCACATAACCCCATGAGTGCTAGAGGGATCATCAATGCATCGATCAACAATGCTTTGGCAACCCCTCCGGTACTCAAAGGGTTAACCAGACACCAAACACATGTTGATAGGTTAACAATTACATGACACATAGGGGACATTCACTAAGCGGTGAAAAAGAGCTGATGTAGAGAATTTGACACTTACATACCCTCACTTTACCAATTACAATGTTAGTCTATGGAGAATATCCAATAACATGATTCAAGCTACACAGGCCCCATTGTATGGACTCCATAGAAAACATTGCAGATGGGGAAATGAGGTCAGCGGAGAAGTCAGCATCATAATCAGTTCATGAGGTCCACTTAACCGCTTACTGAATCACCAACAGAATGGATCAGGTCACAAATCACAGTGCCACTGAGAATAACTGCTTGTATGTGCAACACACAGGCCAAAAACAATTACACATAACTAAAGGTGAAAAAGTTGGCCTTGGTGTTGTGTATGCAATAATTTACGCTAACTTGAATTTACATATCTCACATTTGATTCACATATAGATCCTCAGGAGTGCTGATGCCATGGATGGATGGTACACCAGACACTATTTGCAGGATACATATGGGAACCAAATATGAACCATTGAGGTTTGGTCAATAACAGGCCATGAATTATGGATATCTATGATCGGGTCTGGCTGCCTCACACAGAAGGATGGATGGGCTGATCCAGGAAGGCCTCAATCAATGATATCCTTCAATACTGGCTTGATTGTTGCCCCTCAGGATTCAACTTGAACAGACCTCATGGACAGAATCCTGTAATGTACATCAGTCCCTGATTGCCACGGTGGTATCCCATGCATAACAATGCAATGCATAGGATACCATCATGACAACCAGAGAGTGACATGTCAAATCTGACAAAATCCAGCACTGTACGGGATGAACTGATAACATAGGGATGAATACTACTTGAATCACACTGCAGATCAATTACAAAAAGATATGTACAGAAAGATAAATGACCAGATATGTATGTGGATATGTCCCTTTCAAATGGGTACAAATATGTTCCAACAAGATGTGAACCCAGAGTTTGGTTCAGTACGTGTGATTGTCCTACTGCCCATATATGTGCATCCTCAACAAAATAACTCATATTGATATCATCATCAGAGTACATATACCTAGTATATTACACCTTACTTGGATGGGTATCAGTGGTATCAATGAAAGTTAGTTTGTGATGGCTGTACATATATAGGCAGTAAGACAATCACATGTACTGAACAGATCCATGGGCTCATATCTATCAAGGATATGTTTGTAACCATATGAAAGGTACATATACACACATATCAGACCATATTCCTCACTGTGTACCTTGGCATGGCAATGGTTAATTTCACCTTGATGTAACATTGCAGGCATCATAAAGAGATGTTTAGAAAGATGTTACTCTATGTGACAGCTGGAGATGTCAGTCATATGACCACACGGAGGCTCTTCAGTGGACCCAAAATTTAACCAATTGGAGATGGATCCATCATTGACATGGTCCACAGAGCGTGCTTACAATCCACGAACACTTTGTAGACAATGGCAAACATGTAGTTATCTCCAAATGGGTCAATTTTGAGTCTGCTGAAGAGCCTCCGTGTGGTCAAATGACTGACATCTCCAGCTGTCACATACAGCAACATCTTTCTAAACATCTCTTTATGATGCCTGCAATGTTACATCAAGGTGAAATTAACCATTGCTATCCCGTTAAAGAGATAGTAATACCTAAAATGTGAAAGTAAAAATACGTGTCATAGGATTGATCCACCGGGTAATGCAAGGGTATTCCCACTACTGAAAGGTGTTTCATCCCAAGAGTATAACAGCTCAAAGTTGAATATTCCATGGACAATATCACTGTGGCCTGAAAATGTACTATGCCAATGTTGCCAGACCATCCTCTGGCTAGCTTTGGTCCAGGGAGCATAAATCCACAAAGGATGATGTGGCAACAGCGCAAATGTACAATTTCAGGCCACTGGGATGTGGCACCAAAGGAATTCAACTCTGAGCTGCGATACATGTAGAATAAAACACCCTTCACCAGTAGGAGTACCGTTGTTTCACACAGGGGGATAAACCCTACAACATATATGTTCCTTTCCACATTTCAAGTATTAATATCAATTTGACACCATCATGGCTAAGTTTACTGATCACACAATCTCAATCCTCCACACAGGTTATGTGCCTCCAGCACTCCAGGAGCCCATGGAGGAGGCCACCTCACCACCCAGTGAGGAGTATACGGAGGAGGGGACCAGCCAGTGGGCACCATACCCAACTACATCCACACCTCTTGGCCAACTGGATGCCCCACCTCTGGCTACACCACCTCTGGCTGCACCACCTCTGCCTGCACCACCTCTGGCTGCACCACACCACCTCTGGCTACACCACCTCTGGCTGCACCACCATATTACAGTGACTGGATGCACCCCACCACCTCCAGGAGCTATTACCCTCCAGCAGCAGCAGCAGCACCACCACCACCACGGAGGCAATGGCTGCCCGGTGATGTGGCCACCACCCAATACGGGCCATACTCATCCCCGACTGACCTACCCTCCTGGATGGCTCCCCAGCATGGCCCCAGGTATGATCCCAGGTGGGGGCCAAGCACATACCAGTGGCCAAGGTTTGACCCTTGGCCACTCGACTACCAACACCTGGGCCTGCTTGGGGAGCCCCAACACCCTATGCAAAGGGACGTGTTTACCCCACCACCTCCAACAGCACAGACATCGGTGGGCAGCAGTGGGTCCATTGATGTGGTGGGCACATACCCATCTGCAGCACATACAGCACCAGCTGAGGAGGACACAGCACCAGCTGAGGAGGACACAGCACCAGCTGAGGAGGACACAGCACCAGCTGAGGTGGACACAGCACCAGCTGAGGAGGACACAGCACCAGCTGAGGAGGACACAGCAGCAGCAGATTCACCAGGCACAAGCATCACCAGCAGTGAACGGCCCACGGGGATGGAAGCAGAGTGTATGGCTCTGCAAAGGAGACTATTCCGGTCAAGCCTCTGCACCAATGACAACGTCACCAGGAGCCGTAGGGAATCCCGGAGAAACACTAACAGGATAGAAGCAAGGATCCATGCCCTGGAGTCGGACGTCATGAGGATCAACACTCAACTCCATCAGCTCCACACGGGGGTGATGGACATGCTTGCACAGGTACTAGTGGAGTTGAGAGAGCTGAACCGCAGGGAGAACTTACGGTTAGAGAGGGAAAACCTGCGCTCCACAGAGGGATCCACTGCCCCCACCACCCCCTCTAATGTGACCCCCGAAGCCACACCTAGGGGGCAAAGGGTGACCAGGAGATCATCCAGGTTATCCACTTCTGCCACACAGTCTAAGGCCCCCCCCAAGAAAAAAAAATAAAATGCCCAGCATGTTACATTTCCCCTGAATAAAGGAACATTGTGCTTTTGAATCCTGTCTGATCTGCTTTGTATTTGGTCATAGATTGGGTGGCAGAGTTGTCTCCAATGCATTGCCAAACAATTCAGTGAACACAACTTCTGCCTAGGTAAGATGTTTGTGGAATGTTACAACATGGGTTCACACACACACACACCGTTGTACAAATTCAACTGGAAATACATCCCTGGAGCCATATTACACAACTGTGTTATATGGCAATGTTGTGTGTTGATTTTGTACAACAAAACATACCCCTTAGCACAACATTTGGTACAACATTGAACATTCGTCTACATCATATGTTGTGTTTAACCCTTTGATAGCCAGAGTGGTAGGCAACGCATTGCAAAGAAATGCGTTGGGTACCACTCTGACACTCAGAGGGTTAAGGGGATAACCAAACAAACGGCTATGTGACTTAGCGGTGACATAACAGGCAGGACAGATAAATGCGACCTGCATCAATGTTGTCTTGCACTCAAACACTCATTGTGCAACTGACTTACTGGGGAACCCAATGTTTTTTACCTAGGATTTCAATGTGTAGCACACACATTGATATCCTGGGGTGAGCATTGTGGCCTCCAGTAAGTTGAGTTGTTGTTTTTCCTAAGGGTGTAACAGACTTCACCAGTGAAAACACTTGTCCACTTGGTCTGGTTGTTCGTTGATGTAGCCCATGTACTGTGATATGTCAAAGTGGAGCAATATCACAGAACATTGATTATACTGAGCAACACAGAAACTGTGGACAGGAATTCACTGTGGAAGTATGTCCCCTTTACCACCTCTTTATCACTTCCACAACACATTAGTGTATCACTGCCAGCGTGAATACATCACAGAGTCCACTCACTTGCAAACAAGTGGTGGACTCCTGTGATATGGGTGATGCCTTTCCATGTATGGGGGATACTCTATCCTGAGTGTGGTTACGCATTAACAAACATATGTGTAATCCAATATATCCTTATACAGACACAGATGATTGACTAGTGATGGTTCATCTTTATTGTGTCTCAAAGTACATTAGAACGTACATGTGTTTTCTGTGTGTATTGCCTATATGCATTGAACACTTGTATGAGAACACTAAATGTACTTTGAAACTAAATCATACTACTTGAGTAACACTGCTGTCCTGCTCATGTGTTGTCCACAAGGTTTGACAACTCTGTAGATGAGCATCCTAACTGTACAGGTTATTACACTTATGAAATTGTGTTTTCTGTGTCTATATGAGAATGTTCAAGTAGAGGTCTGTGTGAACCTCAGGTCAAATATTGCATCACTAACATCACCAGAAATAGCAAGGGGTGATCTTTATGAAGACATCAATCCAGACACATGGAAGATCTTCAGTTCAAGGATGGATCATGTTATGGATGCCTGTGGGACAAGAGGACAGGATTTGGAGCTATACACCTGAACTGATCATCAAGAAACAACAATTTCGACTTTATAATCCCCTCATTCTTCTTAATTACAGGTGAGTACACAAACCATTGCTTGACAATGTGTTGTGTACTCATCTGTAACCAATTATGTGGAGAACGAAGGACATGTGCCCCAGCCCTATGGATATGTGCCCCTGACATGAATACACACATCAACAAGTGTTCTGAGAGCTCCATGGAAGTAATGAATTTGGGCTGCCACTGTGAAAGTGACAGTGGCAGCCCAATGTAATTTGTTCCATGGAACTGTTAGGACATATTTGTTGATGTGTGTATTCATGTCGGGAGCACATATGTCTGCACACTCACAGGTCAGCATGGAGTCCCTGGTAATCTGATCTACATCTCATGACCTCTACTTTGTGTGACCATATCACTGTACATCCACCCCTGTGCTGCTCTTCTCAGCTGTAGCACAGTACAGGTCCCATATTGAGTCCAATGGCCCTTTAACCCCTGATGTGACTGAGTATTATCCAATGCAAAGCATTTGGATAACACTCTTTCACTACAAGGCTAGCATGGTTGCTCTGGCTATGATCATGGCAAATCAAGTTAGCTGCTGTCAATCAAGCCCTGTAAGGCGATGAACATGGGTTATGTGTTGTACCTTGTTTCTCCTGAGGGTGTGCGTGATATCCTTGGGGTCTGTATGTCAACGTGGAGAGTGGAATGGAGGATGGTTTTTGAGTCCACACACACAATTTGCCACGTCCACTGCCAGTGCAGTGCTGTGTCACTGTTCCTGTGGGGTGAGACAGAACAAAATGTGCAGTGTGGTTAGTGTCACAGGACTGATGGGGGATTTGCATGGATTTTTTGCATGCCTGTGTTATACTCACATGTAAAGTGTTCCGTGATGAGCCTGTCTCTGATCTGTGTCCCTCTCAGGGTCTCCTCAACATGGCTGATGTCCATGGGCACTTCCTGTATGGGGGGGTCCTGGATGTGCTCCAGCAGCCTGGTGTCCACTGCGATGTTGTGCAGTATTGCGCATGCCACAATTATGTCGCACACCTTTCCAGGTGCATACTGCAGTGCTCCCCCCGAGTGGTCCAGACATCGGAATCTTGACTTGAGGAGGCCAAAGGTCCGCTCAGTGGCATTCCTCGTTCAGCCATGAACCTGGTTGTACCTTTCCTGGGAATGTGTTCGAGGATTGGCCACAGGGGTCAGTAGCCAGGACTTGCATCCATAGCCAGCATCACCTGTGTAATGTGAGTGACATGGTGAGACAGGGAGCACATGTTGTGTAAATGATGTTTTGTGTGGTGGAGGTACTAGCTGTGGGTCAGGAGCATGCTAAGCAGCGTTGTGTGTACGCCTGTGTATGTGGTGTGATTTTGTATTGTGAACTCACCCAAAAGCCATCCCCCTGTAAAAGTTCCATTCTCGAAATCTCTGTGGACTGAGGAGTTTTGGAGAATGTATGAATCATGTGAGCAGCCAGGATACTTTGCACAGACATTCATTATCCTCATATGGCTGTCACACACCATCTGCACGTTGATGGAGTGAAAGTTTTTCCTGTTGATGAATAGCTGTGCGTCACGTGCTGGTGCCTTAATCCGTACATGGGTGCAATCTATAGCACCCATGACCCTGGGCATGCCTCCCCTGGCGTAAAAGGCCTGCTTGACGTGTATCCAGTCCATGTCGGTGGTGGGAAAATGTATATAGGTACTGGCCTTGCTTTTGAGGGCTGGCAGGACCTGGGCCAGCACCCTGGAGAATCTGGCCTGTGACATGCCAGATGCGTAACCCTCAGTGGACTGGAAGGCCCCACTTGCCATAAAGTGTATGGAACAGAGTAGTTTCTGCAGGCCAGTTAGGGCATGGCTGTAGATGTAGATGGGATCCACCTGCTCCTTGATGACCTCATACAAGGCAGTGATGCTGTCAGGCCTCAACCTGTAGCAATCAATTACCTCATCATCGGTCATTCCAAAGAGGGTGACCCTTGGGCGGTATACCCTGGGCCTTGGTGGTCGTCTATACATCCTCTGCCCTCCAGGAGGGGATGGACTCCTGTGTGGCTGCTGAGCCAGAGCCTCCTCACTTGCAACAGGTGAAGGCTGTTGATCAGGCGTACTTGGAGGTTGCTGATGTTCCTTAGCTCTCTCCCTTGCACGCCTTCTCCGCAGTCTTGGCAACAATATGTAACCCAACATACTGTTTGCTCTTTCTATCTGTCTCTATCTGTCTCTATCTGTCTCTCTCTATCTCTCTCTATCTCTCTCTCTCCCTCCCTGAGTGGAAAACAAGCCACAAGTGAGTGTGTTGAGTTGTCCCTTTAAGTACTTGCTAGGGCGTTGTGTAGGTGTGGTGATGAGGTGAGTGCTGACCAATGGTGAGTTGTTTTTGTCCAGGTAAGTGTTTGCAGGTGTGTGTGTGTTATAAGATGTGGTGTGTTGTGCTTGTTATGTGTGTGCCATTTGCGGGTGTGCAGTTGTGGGGTGCAGGTCGCGTGTTGATGTTGCCCAGGTGAGCTTCTATTTGCAGGTGTTCGCTTTGTGTGATAACCCCCGTTGTTCCGTGCCATGTTGTGTTGTTGTTTTTTTGTGCATCGTTGTCCCTGTGGTGTTGGTTGTTGTTGTGTGTGGAGTGATTTGTGTTGTGTGTGCATGTTTTTGTGCTGTTTTGGCATTGCACGGGTTAATTTTCCCATTTACATGGTTGTGCGGTAAGCTTTTTGTGTATTTTCCTATGTAACGGGTGTTTTGTTTTGCCCGTTAAGTGTCTAAAGTGGGTCTTAACTTTTAGCCATTAGGTGTGTCTTTTTTCAGCCGTAAGCAGTACCGCAAGCCTTTGAATAGCTCTGGGGTATGTTGTTCCATGCGTCTGAATGCACGTAAGTGTATCGGCCGTTAGGATTGTGAAACTGCCGTTAGCTGTTCTTTAGACGGATCTTTGAATTGCAACATGACACTTAATGCACCCGTTTTTTTTACTAACGGCTGCCTTTAAATCGAGCCCTAAATCTCCTGGGCTCACTTGTTACCGGTATATGGGGGCTGGCACTAACATTCATTGGATCATTTAGACTGTAAGCTCCTCGGGGCAGGGACCTCTCTCCTATTGATCCTATGAATGTGACACTTATTTTATCCCCTCTTATTTATTGTAACGTACGTCTGTTGTAACGTGCTGCATGCACTGTGTGGCTCCATATAAATAAAGATATACATACATTGGGTCAACCAAGTGATAGGGTTATGCTGATTTGGTTGTGTTAATGGAGTACTGATTGGGCAATACATGCCACTTCCACCTGGCTTGTTGTGTCTGCTTTACCCTCTGTCTAGCAACCATGCATAAATAGGTTGCTATTTTTAGCTCTCAAAATCAGAATAACTAAAATCATTATAACACTATAACTAAAATCATTATAACAATTTCCATAAAAATTCAGTTGTAACCGAACAGTCACATTTTTGTCAAAGTCTTCATAGATAAAAATGGGCACATGCCCATAGCACATCAAAGTGCCACAGCACTCTGGTGGGGAAAACTGATCTAGATGATAGATAAGAAAACAAACTGGTGTAAACCCATGATTTCTAAAGAGGGATTTCCAAGAAAATTAAAAAGCATGAAATAACAATAATACAAATTGGTTTTCTGCAGAACCCATTTTAATTGGCTTTGCAGAGGCCAGAAAAAAGCAACCAACAACCCTCCAGCTGTTGTTATATTACAACTCCCATTATGCTAAGCCAACAACCAGCTGGAGCTGCATAACTATAAAACAGGCATCAAGGAAGGAACAGCCTAAAACTCTTATAGGCTGTCTATCCTCCCTTGGTGCCAACAGCATTAAGGGGTTAAGGGAACGAATTCCGCTGTAAGCAGCTTAGTAAGTTGATGTTAGGCAGGAGAAGAGAAGGCCTCAATTTAAAGAAGTCCATTAAAACCTCCATAAAGGCAAAAAAGGCCATTGTTCAGTAATAAATGATTTATGTCGAAATTCAATAAATTGCCTAAAGAATGCTTAACCCTTTGAGTGCCAAAGGGGTACGCAACATCCGTCTGGCACTCAAAGGGTTAACGAGTGTGGGCCCAACAAATCCACGTAATACAAAAACCTGAGTAGCACCTTTTTTCAACTCACAGTGCGTCCCAATCAGCCGATAATTAAAGTATGACATGTCTAAAGACAAGGAAAAAGATAGTGGTCAACGTTACCTAGCGACCCTGATTGTTGTCAGGACAAGTTAAAACTCAAGCCAATTACAACACACCAATCTATCTCATACATTCAGATACACCTTTATATACCCTTAAATAACTAACATACCTTATCTGTGTTTTGAGTTTTGGCAAGTATAGGACCCAGGAGAGGAGGATAGCGAATTAGAGCGAAAGAGAGAGAGCCATGTACATTGGAGGCAGGTAGAAGGGGTTAGGAGAGAGAGTTGCTATTAAATTAATACATAATACACCTTTGCACATTTGCCATACACGCATACAATCTCAAACATACAAACAGTTTTTTTGAAAACACATTACACATTTTCATATTTATTTTGACAGTGTGAATCAGTGAGTGACAGAGAGTGAGTGTGATTGAGTGTGTCTGTAAGGGCTTGTGTCACTACCTGAATGTGAGTGGGTATGTGCTGGTGAGGAGAGGAGTAGAGAGGGATGGGGAGAGTAGCAGGAGAGGAGGAAGGAGAGCAGGGCATCCCTGGTCAGGGAAGGAGTGGTAAAGGGTCAGTTGGGCGGAGGGGGACCTGACCTAGGAGGCACATAAAAAGTCAGGGACAGAACTGCCAGTGGGATGAGAGCTAGTTGTCAGGGACATCGCAGGCATGCCATTCAAGCTACAGTTCTGAAACATTCCAGGCTGGAGCTGATGAGGAGAGGCTTCGGGATCCCAAATACTGCTACGAGGAGAACTGAGTCCTTGTTGAGAGTATCCTGGAGAGGGAGTACAGCCTGTTCCCTAGAGAGAGTGTCAATAGTATGGGGTCTCATAAGAAGGTCACCTGACGTCAAGTGCACAACTGGATGAAAGCAGTATCCACTTGCCAAAGATCCCTGGATTCCATCAAGAACCACTGAGGTGAATGCAAGAGGCAAGTGAAGAAAAAAATGGGAGATGTCGCCATGCACACCCGAGGTACTGGAGGTGGTACCTTTCACAACATCAGGTTCAACTCCTGAGAGCAGATGCTGAGGATGAGCATGTCTGCAACGACTGTTGATGGGATCCCTGGAGGATCAGAAACCACGGATGTCAGCACCCTCCACACTACAGTTAAGTGCATCTTTCCATAACCACACACAACACAAACCCTCATACCTACTGCAGCCCAACACAGTCACACCAGAACACATGTACACCATTCATTCACACAATTGCACCAACACAGCTCTGAGCGGATTCAAACAAGGACGAATTACTAAACAAAGCAAGAATAAATGGGTTTGCTTAACAGGCCAGATTCTGTACAAGTTACGGTTTAACACCTTCATTGTTGTGTTGATCCTCACACCCACTCCACACAAACAATGCTTGCCATTAAGTTGTCACTAAAACATGTGTTATGTCCATCCACTATGTTACCCATGGACCCACGGGGAAGTCATCACCTATCTCCTTGAATGCTAGAGGGATGATCAATGCATAGGTACACAATGCATTGGCTACCCCTCTGGCACTCCAAGGGTTAATCAACAACCAGTACAACACAACAGGTTTACTTTGCACTGTGCCGCAGGAATCAGTTCACATATCACAGTTCCACTGACACAAACTGTTCGTATGTACAACACACAGGCCTCGAAATGAACAACACCAGGGCCCCAAAGCAAAACAATGCACTGTTTAATATAATAACAACTAACTAATATGTAGCCTGAAGAGTGGGAATGGCAAGGAGGGGATTTGGTGTGGTCCGAGGGCATAGTGTGGTTGTTCCCTATGCCTATGTGTTGTGTATGCAATCGTTTGCTCTCACTTGAACTGTGATGGTTAAGATTTGGTTGTCACATGTATCCTGATGAGTGGGGATGGCAAGGAGGCATTTCAGGCCATCCACTTTTGTCAGGACACATATAATAACCAAACATCGGTTGTTTACAACAATTTACAGCAGGACTGTCTAAGTTTAGCCCTCAAGGCCCACACGCAGGGCATGATTGAAGGATATCTCTGACTGAGCACAGGTCAGTCAAAATGAATGAGCCACTCAATAATCAGGGAAATCCTTACATCCTGGCCTGTTGATAGCCCTGAGGACTGAACTTGGACAGGCCTGATGTACAGGAGCATGTCAAGCTCATCAAACATTGATTGACAGGGTGGTATCCCATGCATCGCAACGGAATGCATTAGATACCATCCTGCCAGTCAAGGATTCACATGTCAGTGTCATCATCTTGCATGCATCTTGTCATTGCCTACATTCTAATCAAGCCATGTCATTTCTCCACACAGCATACAGACTTGCAGCACATAAGGAGGACAGTGAAGGGGAGGCATTCAGTTTCCTCCCCAGCGACTTCCTCCATAAGAAGCTAGAAGAGGGCACCACCACCTCCACCAGCACCGGCTCCTCCAGCACGAGCACCACCAGCAACAATGGACTTCAGCCTGCCACCCACTCCCTAAAGTAACTGGACGCCTCCAGTGATGCCTCCGTCTACCTGAGGACATTATTTTATTGTTGCACCACCACCACCAGGAAGGCAGTGGATGCCTGGGACAGTGCCCACCCCAGAAGATGGGTCATATGGGTTTACAAACCATCCACAGGTACCCTCCTGGATAGAGCCCCAGCATGGCAACAGGTATGAACCCACACCCAGGTGGACGGGTAGCAGCTACAAGTGGCCATAGTATGACTGGGGATCCCCAGCACCCTCAACAACAAGAGAACTTTACACCACAACCACATCTCCAAACAGAGGGCCAGTTCAGGATCACTAGATGTGGTGGGGACACAGGTGTCCTCTGGCTCCACACATGGTGGGACATAGTCAAGGGAACATGGAACAACTTCACCACCAGCACCAGCCTAACCACCAGCACTAACCCAGCTGGAAGGGGAGGTTCAAGGAACAATTGCCCAACAGGAGGAGGGAGAAGATGACGTGGAGTCACCACCAGAGGAGATGGCAACAACTCCAGCCACATCCCCCTCCACCAGTGGACACAGAATGGGTATGGAGAGAGAGTGCTTGGTCATCCAAAGGAGGCAGCCCTGAGGAACACATTCACCCTTTGTGCCATGGAATCACAACAGGCAGTGTTGACCATCAAAGTGCGTCAATGCCACATTGGCATGATGGATATGATGGGCCAGCTGCTTGTGGAATTGAGGGAATTGAATCTCAGGGAGAACAAACTTAGGGAGAGGGAGCAGCAGTCAACGGAGGGGTCCACTGCAACCACCTCCCCATCCAGTGACCATTTAATGTTTAGTATGTGCCATAATATGTAGACTATATGATAAACATGTCTTTAAGGAGCAAACAGATTTTAAAGGTGATAGGTTGTTATAAAAGTAGTTGATTAGTTTGATCTATAAAATGCAAAAGAATATCAGGAGACATTTCTCAGGAGTAAAGTAAGTTTTATAGTTCGGAAAATATCATATGTAAAAAAATCTAAGGTTCCTTATTAGCGTAACAGCTCAATACTTAAAATAGTCCATATAAACTCATTTTGCACATGCTTATTATTTAATCTGATGTGCATAAATACGACTCATCATTATTTTCTCATTGTGGTCTTTGAGGGAAAAAAAAGGTCATTCTGTGTATCCTAATATAATGATGAAGTGTTGAGATGCAAATATCTTCGTTACATCTGTTTTTTTTTTTTGCCAGCCATGGAGGGGATGTACGATTCTATGATAAATTGTTGGTGAGTTGCTCAGTTGTTTAATACACCAAGTATATTATTCATCAACCTAAAGAGGTTCAATTCTGGGGCAAGCCAGCTACCCCATCTGAAGGTGGAATGAAAATTCACATTGATTTACAGTTGGTTTTTAACCCTTTTAAGAATTTCAAATGCATTGTAAATCATTGCATTGGAGACATTCAGGGGGCTAAAATCCCCATTTAAATCAATGGAAATATATATGTTTTTGATTTCAACCCTATGGTGTAGTTTGTTTGCTCCAGAATTTAACTTCAAGGCAGAAGGTTGTAGCCCAGGCAGGGCTGACACAGCTTTTTGTCTTTCTGACATCAATAAAATGAGTAACATTGAGTTGAATTATAGTAATAGCTGTCAGTTACTGCCTGTCCATTATTGCCAAGGCAGTGCACTAAGCACTTTGAGTCCCCATGGGGAGAAAAGTGATATATAAAATAGGTTATTTTATTAAAACAGACACTGAGACCAATTTTTATGCATGGTGCCTGATTAAAACCTATGCATTAAGATAACTTTGTCGAAAATTCTCCACCTTATGCATCTTGACAGACACATGATTACGTCAACATGTAAGTGCAAAAATGTAGCTGTGGTCGCAGATTTGTACATTCCCAGTCTGTTCCCAGAACTGGCTATCACACTTCAGCTGACAGAGACAGTTTTAACCCCTGGATGCTAGAGACATCTCCAACACATTGTGGCCTATGTTTTTACTCACAGTTGCCTACAGAGAACAGCTGAACCTCACCGATGAGGAACAGTGTGGCCAGAGTTACAACTGCCCAACCCTTAGTGGCAACTGTCATTTTTTGGGCAGGATCAGAATCAATATGATGTGATGAAGGATATGTATTTTTTGTGTATGGTACCTGGGATCATAAGTCCCAGAACAAATAAGGTGGTTCATAAAAGTATTGTACCTATAGACACACATACATATACACTCACACAATAATAGACAAGCAGACACAAATTATGAACACATATAAACATAAACATAGACATATATAAAAAGATGCACACAAACACACACAGGCACACAAAGATACACATATAGAGTAATGCGCACACTTACATATAAATACACCCAATAACTCACACAGAGATACATATACACCGATGCACATACACATACAAGTAAACACAGGCACCCACAGACATACATAGGCAGAAATATATATATATACACACAGGCATGCATATAGACTAATATACAAAGATATACATGCTTTTTTATGAAAGTATTTTAACAGGAAGGATACATACATACAAGTGTGCCCTGACTACTCAGGAGAGAAGAAGGGACAGGGACAAGTGCAACCAGTCTAAGAGTAGCTTCTGTATGCGAATGATCAATTAATAAATTAATATACTTACAAGGATGTTTCTTGTAAGGAAGACACATAAACAAATGCAACAGTGTCTTGACCAAAGGTATCTGGTTGATAAATCACTGGATCAAAAGGCCGGGCCTGTGGTGTATTCACCTGGGATAGTGAGAGGTCCTACTGGGGTAAACAGAAAGCTCTCTCTAAGAGTAACTCTGTATGATTCCCATTCACAGGCCCCCCAAAGGATGCTGCTCACCAAATGAGCTATATTGCCTTGCTGTGTACCAAAGATAACATGGTATAAGAATGCCAAAGTAGTGATAGGAATGAAGTACAACAATTTGCAAACAGAAGCTACTATGCGCTTGTCCTTTCTCTCCTTACTACTCAGATTGTGTACGGTGCTGCTGAGGACACCACGGACATAGCTGCATCTCTTACAGGTCTCATATGTATGCCATCTATTTGTAATTTTGTACTGGTATATCAGGCTTTTTTTATAATAGAAGAGACTCTTATACATTAATGTGCTATATATAGGAGCACATTCCCTGCTCTGGGAACTCATTTTATCTACCTCAGAAGCATGAGCTGACCTTGCCAGGACCTGGGGCTGGTGAATTAACCAAATGAGCTATCTTGTCAGCAATAGAAACACATATACAGGCACTGACACAGACATTCATAAGCACCAGTGCACCCATATATAAACACACATGCATCTACATATATGCACACTGTTATAAATACAGGAGAATGGATCCTAATGGCAGGACAAAGGGCTAATAAGAAGCCTAAGGCTCACTGTCTCTGCAGAAGAATCTAGGGAGAGAAACTTGAGTATGAGGCTGTGGAGCAGAGCCAGAAACCAGTGTACTCTTGCTGATGTTAATAACATATTAAAGGAGTTAGCTGCAGAGCCAGATATCTCACCCTCAATTGAGCTAGGGACCTGACCAGGATAGGTTCACTGGTGGTCTGGGGTAAGCAGAGACACTGGAGTGGGAGCCTGAGGAGTAGTCGAGGTAAGCGAATAAGTCAAGAGAGACAGAGGACAAGTGAAGTCAGGGTATAGGCCAATGTTAAAACAGTCAGAGTTAGAGCAAGTCAAGGTAAAAGCAGAGGCTGAGCCAGAGGAGTTTAAATAATGTCAAGTTACAAGCCTAGATTAACCAGGAGACTCAAATATAGGAAACTGAGTCTTCACCACCAGGGCCAGAAAATGAACACTGGAAGCTCAGAAAGGCTGCTTTAAATAGTCTCCCAAACCAGGTACACTTGGATGTCATTAACCAATCGGTGCTTGGAGGCAGACCCAGGATTCAGGAAAAGTAAAAGGATAATGCTGCTCCAGAAGAGGGTGATGATGGAAAGATCTTTTGGTGGTAGCAGTGGAAGTCACAGGACCCACACATGATGGTCACTGGTTTAAGCCTGGAAAGGGGCAAGTCCAGAGGTCTGGCTGTGACACATCCAGATATACATATATACCTATGTACACCCGCACAGACATACTGATATAGACACATACACATACAAAGATATGTGCACACATAGGCACTCACACAGGCATCCAAATATACTCACACATAGAGGCTGATGTATTTAGAAGAACTGAAGAAAATTGTAGACAAACCAAATGCACTATAGGGGACAAATACATTTTTCAATTGGTTACAATTAGGCTCCCCTTGAATGCGAGCCCGTAGCTTTCAACTATGTTACAGATCTCGCTAGCATTCAAGAGGTTTAAAGTCCCATTTAGATCAATAGGAATATGTGGCTTTTCTTTCTGTCAAGTATGGTGCAATTGATTTATCCCCAGATTGCTCCATTTGCCTTTATACGAGGCTGCAACAGCACATATACACAGACCTACACGCGTACACACATGTACTCACACAAAGACATACATGCACAAACACGCACGCATACACACACACCCAAACATACATCTATTGGCATAAACAGCCCCACTGTAGCTGTGGTCCATCCACTAAGTGTTACACACGGTTTATGGAAAGAGCTGTTGCGCGCTGTGACATTGATGTATGGCCTGTAGCTCTGCAGCACAAGTTTTTTTCTTTATTTTAGGCCTATTTGTGAGACGCATGCAGTTCTGGATCCCTGACACAGGGAATGCTGATGTCAGATTAATGTTGTGAATAACTAATCAGATAGAGGTTGGAGCATTTAACATTCATTTTGCAGGCGGAAATAGCTCGGAACGCTGTATTATTTTTTCATATCAAGTACAGACTAATTCTGCTCAGATTGGAAATGTAAATGTATGCCCCAATTTCCAGATATTGTATGAATAATGGATTAGTCAGTAAATCTACTCAGGGTAAGCTGTGTAACCTATAGTGAAGAAGGGGTTGGTAAATGCACTAATGCTGAGACAAGGAATGCAAAAATAACACGTGGATAAACATTATTCAGAAAAATAGATCAATTCTGGGAGAAACCACCTGAATCATAGAGGGCAAGTAAGATTCCATGTTGATTAAAATTGTGCTTTTAACCCCTCGAATGCTAGCGAGGTCTACAATGCATTGTAAAGCAATGCATTTCAGAGACACACATTTAAATCCTTGGAACTTATGGGGAATTGTATTTGTCCCATATGGTGCAGTTGGTTTACTCCATAAGTGGTCTACTTTTCTTTTCACCATAAGGTCCAAGGGATACACAAGGGATGGATTCCTGTGAGTTCACTGCTAATGGAGATGCACCCAATCCTTGCTTTTCTCCTCTGGCACTCAAAGGGTTAAATAGAAGCAACACCCATTGAGATCACCCCCACTGCACTCAATACATTAAACAACTAATAATAACCTCCCACTTACTTTACTATGACATTAAAATCCTGGTGGCTCCCATGAATTTGTCTTTTATGCATTTGCTTGTGAGATAACATGTTCATATCCATGGAGGCAGAGATGACAGTTGCTAGCAGGTTTTTCAAACTGAGTTGACCACAAGAGGCTACAACAGCCTTGAAAGGGATAGTAATGCTTCACAATAAAAGCAGCTCCAATTAATCTTCATAGTATTTGGGCCATGGAGAGTGTTATTTCAATACTGTCAGAGTTTTATTTCAAGAGTAATTGACTAATAAAGTATCCCTCTCACACTCCTTTTATTGATGTAACACTGCTCACCTCAGAGTAGCAAGACTGTCCAGATGGATCTCAGAGAGGGACAGTCTTCAATTAGCATAAGGGAAAAACCTGTCAATGGGGGGGCAGGGTATCCCTTCGCATTTTTCGCCCATTGGCCAAAATTGTTTGCCATTTCTGCCCATTTATTTAACTGTTTTTCACCTTTTTGCTTTACAAAAGTGACATATTTTCAGAAGTCAAACATAATAGAAGCAGCAACAGAGCAAGGTAGACGTGCTGTGCTATTCTGCTCTGATCTTGAGGAAAAATTGAGGTAGGAAAGGCTCATAGTGACTGCTATCACTATGAGCAGGTTTAAAACTGATAAAAGGAAGAACTGGAAGGACCCTTATGTGTCCATTGAGTCTGAGGAGGAGGAGGAAGTGAGCACTACTGAAACAATGCTGTCCAGTCCCCCTAAATTACCCCAAGGGAGGGAGAAAGGGGAATGGGAAGGGAGGAAGAAAAGGGAATGCGAAGGGAGGGAGAAAAGGGTAGTACTAGTGAGAGCAGGACAGGTCAGCTGCCTGTGCCTGCTGCTAGACTTGCTGCCTCTGCTGCCACCGTTGCTGCCCCTGCTGCCACTAATGTGTCTGCTGTCAGATGTTCTGCCCTTGTTGCCACCACCACCAATACTGTGCCTGCTGTCACACGTGCTGCCACTTTTACCAGTGACACCAATACTGTGCCTGCTGCCAGTGTTGAAACTGCTGCCACCAGTGCTGAAGCTGCTAGTGTGTCTTAGGAGGGTGGGAAGGAGAAGATGATGCCAAGTGTGACAGCAGGGGACCCTAAGTCAAACATGCCATCCCCAACCAGTCCTGTCAGTACTAGTACTAAGAAGGTCCAGCAGCTTGTTACTTTTAGGAGTGAAGGATGGGGTAATCATATTACTAGTAACTGTGAGGAGAAAGACTCAGGGGCTGAACTTGATGTGTGTGGTGTTAGTAGTAGTAGTAACAGTGATGGTGAAGCAGACGGTGGGACTAGTGTTAGGGGAGTGCTAGGGGAAGTATTTGAGAGCTTCCAGACTAGCAGTCAAGGGAGCCTACACCATTTCTCTGGCTCTGGAAGTCCTTCTCCCCTTCCCTTCACTACATTGTCCAAATGGAACGTGATCCTGAAGAGGCCAGAACTGGTGTTGGGGGAGAGCAGGCTCAGAATGAATACCACCAGCAGGAGCACAGATGAGCTACCTGTACCTGCTGCTACTTCTGCCAGTCTGCCTTCTTCAGGTCAAAAAGAAATGCCAAGTGTGACATTACGGGACCCTCTGTCACAACTGCTCGTCACCTCCTCCAAGCAGCAGTGAGATGTATGTAATAGAGCAGCAGCAGCACGTAGGGACTAGTGGTGGTGGTGGTGGTGATGGTGGAAAAGCTGGGGTGGAAGAGAAATTGATGGCCTTTTTATCAGAAACTGAGAAGGAGTGGGAGACAGGGATGAGGATGGGCATCACTACCACCACCACCACTAGCAATGATATTTTGGAATTTGCAGCTGCTCTAATTCCTTTTGATGCTGAGATGCAAGGGCAGCAGGATGCTGAGGAGCAAGCTAGTGTGCCACAGACCACCGTGGACACAGTGGTAATGGGGTCAAAAAGTGATGCGGTACTAGGACAGGTTCCACTATCCAGCACAAGCAATGCTCCTGGTCCTAGTTGCAGTGCTGATTTTGAGGCAGTAGCAGCAAAAGCAGCAACATCATCCGCTGCCAGCACAGACAGTGAAGGGGAATGTGGAAGACAAGAAGAAAGAGGCCATTCTTCTCCACCTGTTCCCTATCCCCCTGAAGTCATTGGTGTGGGACTATTTTTCTCTTGGGGCAGGCACAGTGCATTAATCACCAATGGCACCGTGCACAATTTGTGACAAGTCAGTGAGAAGGTTAAAGGAGGGCACACACCTTGGCACAACCTTCCTCATATCACACATGAAACACAGACACCATGACATTTATGTCAAACATGTTAAAGTCAAACACCCATCATAGAAATCAAGCAACATTGTTACTGTACCCCCTGACTCTCCAGAAAGGCAAGGCAGAGATCAAAGTGGAGGAAGAATAGAGAAACCAAGACAGAGACTGGAAGTTCCATTACAAGCGAAACAACTAGCTCGCCATCACCATCACCTTCTTCCTCTAGAGTAACAACTACATCTTCTGCCAGTCCACCTCATTCATTGTTATCTCCTCCGCCAAATCATAGCCACTCTGTTGATGTTAGAATGTGGCAGTTCGTCTCTACCCATTGCACACTGTGTGGTGCACTGACTACACATACCAGTGTGGTGGAGGAGAATCGCAAGAGGGGCATCAAGCGGCATCTGAGGAGATTCCGTCCTGCAGAATATGATTGGAATCTGACAGGGAGGGTTCATCATTACTATTAAACTGTCAGGAAGTTGTCATGTGTCCTTAGAGGGGTTGTGGACAAGGGGTATAGTGACAGCTGCAGTACTTGGGTTCTGGTGTCATAGTGTGTCACAGTTTTCAGGCAAAGAAGGACAGACACAGTGATAAAATACAACCACCTGTATTTACAATATACAGCAATAATAGTATAGCCCACACAACCCCAGACACAAAATGATAGGAGCCAGGCTCCTCTCTGGAGCTGCACACTGTGCTATGCACTTCACTACTGCAAGCTACTGAGACTAGGAAAGAGGCTCGAGTGGGACGCCAGTATAAATAGTATAATACACGTAAGCAACACTTCGGTCACTCGACTGGAGGCATCAGGGAGCGGGAGCAGGCCAGAGCCATTGAACACAGAGACTACTGGTCAGACAAGCTAAGAGTGCATGGAGAGATTTGGCAGCCAGAGCCACATGTCAGACAAGCCAGAGACTACACAGAGCCAGAGGTCAGACTACCCGGGGACTACACGGAGAGAGTTAGTCAGCCAAAGCCACAGGTCTGAACTGATGTGGGTAGTCAGAAAAGCTGGGGTCAACACGGAGCGAGATAGACAGCCAGAGTCACAGGTCAGAACCGATGTGGGTAGTCAGACAAGCCAGAGTCATACATGGAGTGAGTTAGTCAGCCAGAGCCACAGGTCAGAACCGATGTGGGTAGTCAGACAAGCTAGGGTCAAACATAGAGCTGATTCTCAGATAGGCACTAGTGATTAGCGAGCATGCTCGGCCGAAGCTCGGTTCGGCTCGAGCATCGCTCTGCTCGGCACATGGCGGTACTCGTACGAGTACCGCATGTGCTCGCCCGCCATGTTCGGGTCTCCTCCCCGCACGTTTCGCGGCTGCTGCGCAGCCAATAAACGTGCGGGTAGGCTCTGACATCAGTGTAATGCCAGCAGCCATGTTGGCTGCTGGCATTACACTGATTGGCTGGCCAGAACCCGTGATCGGGTGCTGTATAGCACCTGACCAGCGAGTTCGGCTCAGTCTTAGCCAGGGAGAGATGAGGACAGGAAGGGAAAGTCAGTGTAGGGAGAAGAAAAGTGTTGGAACACCATATAAAGACCCAAAAGTCCTTTTTAGGACTGTTGTGTGTGGGGGCAGCAGTTATATTTTATTTGGGGGGGCACAAATTTAAAAAAAAAACGTCACATATTCCGTTCACTGTGCCTAGCCGCAGATTAGCAGCACATTCTGTTTAGTGTGCAAAGTTGCAGATTAGCAGCACATTCTGTTTAGTGTGCAAAGTTGCAGATTAGCAGCACATTCTGTGTAGTGTGCAAAGTTGCAGATTAGCAGCACATTCTGTTTAGTGTGCAAAGTTGCAGATTAGCAGCACATTCTGTTTAGTGTGCAAAGTGTAAAAAATAAACGTCACATATTCCGTTCACTGTGCCTAGCCGCAGATTAGCAGCACATTCTGTTTAGTGTGCAAAGTTGCAGATTAGCAGCACATTCTGTTTAGTGTGCAAAGTGTAAAAAATAAACGTCACATATTCCGTTCACTGTGCCTAGCCGCAGATTAGCAGCACATTCTGTTTAGTGTGCAAAGTTGCAGATTAGCAGCACATTCTGTTTAGTGGGCAAAGTTGCAGATTAGCAGCACATTCTGTGTAGTGTGCAAAGTTGCAGATTAGCAGCACATTCTGTTTAGTGTGCAAAGTTGCAGATTAGCAGCATATTCTGTTTAGTGTGCAAAGTGTAAAAAATAAACGTCACATATTCCGTTCACTGTGCCTAGCCGCAGATTAGCAGCACATTCTGTTTAGTGTGCAAAGTTGCAGATTAGCAGCACATTCTGTTTAGTGTGCAAAGTGTAAAAAATAAACGTCACATATTCCGTTCACTGTGCCTAGCCGCAGATTAGCAGCACATTCTGTTTAGTGTGCAAAGTTGCAGATTAGCAGCACATTCTGTTTAGTGTGCAAAGTGTAAAAAATAAACGTCACATATTCCTTTCACTGTGCCTAGCCGCAGATTAGCAGCACATTCTGTTTAGTGTGCAAAGTTGCAGATTAGCAGCACATTCTGTTTAGTGTGGAAAGTGTAAAAAATAAACGTCACATATTCCGTTCACTGTGCCTAGCCGCAGATTAGCAGCACATTCTGTTTAGTGTGCAAAGTTGCAGATTAGCAGCACATTCTGTTTAGTGTGCAAAGTGTAAAAAATAAACGTCACATATTCCTTTCACTGTGCCTAGCCGCAGATTAGCAGCACATTCTGTTTAGTGTGCAAAGTTGCAGATTAGCAGCACATTCTGTTTAGTGTGCAAAGTTGCAGATTAGCAGCACATTCTGTGTAGTGTGCAAAGTTTCAGATTAGCAGCACATTCTGTTTAGTGTGCAAAGTTGCAGATTAGCAGCACATATTCCGTGTAATATGAAGAAGGCGGGTAAAAAGGGACGGGGAAGTGGACGTGATCCTGATAGTTCAGGGCGTGGGTCAGGACGCGTAGAAACTGTGCCTGGTGCCAGAGCACAAGAAAGAAAGACATCCACCATACCTAGCTTCATGTCTCAGTTTACAGGGCGTCGCAGGACATCACTCTCGAGGTCAGACCACTGCGAACAGGTGGTCGGTTGGATTTCAGCTGATACTGCTTCCAGTCGGTTAAGCACCACCCTGTCTTCCACCAAGTCCACTCTCAGTAGCCAAGAGTCTGGTCAACATAATCCTCACCCTGATCATCCTTCCTCCCACCATAGAGGGTCTGGCCAAAGAAGTGATCCCACACTAGGATATAGTGAGGAGCTCGTCTCATCACCAATCCTTCATTTGAACCTCTCTCCAAGCACGCTTGCAGAGGAACATGAGATCTTGTGCCCTGATTCACAACCTCTAGAGGGTACCCAATCACAAGAAGATGACAGAGGGGAACGGCATTTAAGGTCAAAGGAAGTGGATGATGATGATGATGAGACACAGTTGCCATCAAATCAACCACTATTACTGTCTCAAGACCTTGATGAGGAGGATGATACACAGTTGTCAATGACTGAGTATGTGGTGGGATCAAGAAATGAGGAGGATGATCAGAGTGAGGAAGTGGAGGAGGACTTGGTGGACGATGAGGTGACTGACCCCACCTGGGAAGGTGGAGAGCCGAGCGATGACAGCAGTCCTGAGGGTGAGCCATCTGCAGCACCGCAACAGGCTGGAAGAGGCAGTGGTGTGGCTAAAGAAAGAAGGCGGACCGCACCAAACCGGCCCGCAAATGTTCCACGGAGCACCCCCTTGCGTAAATCTCCCTTGCCAAGGGCTAGGTGTTCCGCGGTATGGCGTTTTTTTAAGGAAAGTGCGGACGACAAAAGAATTGTAGTTTGCAACCTGTGCCACACCAGAATGAGCCGAGGAATGAACACTAGCAACCTCACCACCACCAGCATGATCCGACACATGGCATCCAAGCACCGTAATAAGTGGGAGGAACGCCCGGATCGCCAATCTGTGTCTGCAGGCCACACCACTGCTTCCTCTTCCCCTGTTTTCGGTGCCGGCCAATCGCCTGCCGAAGGCGCAGGCCCGCATACCTCCCGCCCTGCACCTGTACCATCTGAGCACCATCAGCGACCACATCCACTTCCCTGTCCCAGCGCAGCGTCCAAATGTCGTTACCCCAGGCATTTGAGCGCAAGCGAAAATACCCAGCCACCCACCCACAGGCCATAGCACTAACCTCACACCTTTCCAAATTACTGGCCATCGAAATGCTGCCATTTAGGCTTGTGGAGACTGAGTCCTTCCGCAGCCTGATGGCAGCAGCTGTCCCTCGGTACGCAGTCCCCAGCCGCCACTACTTTTCCCGGTGTGCCGTCCCCGCATTACACCACCATGTGTCCCGTAACATCACCCGTGCCCTGACCAACGCAGTTACTGGGAAGGTCCACTTAACGACTGACACATGGACAAGTGCTTGTGGCCAGGGACGCTACATTTCCCTGACGGCACACTGGGTGAATGTCGTGGAGGCTGGGAGCGACTCGGACCCTGGGATGGCACAGGTGCTACCCACGCCGAGGATTGTGGGCCCTACCTCCATCAGGGTTTCCGCCAGCACCTACGTTATTGGCTCCTCCTCCTCCTCCTCCGTTTCCACCTCCGAATTCTCTGCGCGCAGCCCCACTCACCCATCAGCCGGTGGCTGGAAGCAGTTTAGCACTGCAGTGGGGAAGCGTCAACAGGCCGTGCTGAAGCTGATCTGACTTGGGGACAAACAGCACACGGCCTCAGAGCTGTTGCAGGGGATTAGTCACCAGACCGAGCAGTGGCTCTCGCCACTCAACCTGCAACCAGGCATGGTTGTGTGTGATAATGGGCGTAACTTGGTGGCGGCTTTGGAGCTCGGCAAGCTCACACACGTACCATGCCTAGCGCATGTATTTAATTTAGTGGTTCAGCGATTTCTAAAAACCTACCCCAATTTGCATGATCTCTTGACCAAGGTGCGCCGTGTGTGTGCACATTTCCGTAAGTCACCAACAGCTTCAGCCGGCCTGTTGAAGCTGCAGCAGCGCTTACAATTGCCAGCTCACCGGCTGCTGTGTGACGTGAGCACGCGCTGGAACTCCACCTTCCACATGTTGGCCCGGCTTTGTGAGCAGCAGAGGGCAGTAGTGGAGTACCAGCTGTTACACGGTCGTCGCCTCTCCGTTCAACTTCCTCTAATCAGAAGTGAGGAGTGGGAATGGATGTCTGACCTCTGTGAGGTTTTACGCAATTTTGAGGAATCGACACAGATGGTGAGCGGCGATAACGCTATTATCAGTGTAACCATCCCACTTCTGTGTCTACTGAAACACTCGCTGCTCACAATTAAAACCGACGCTTTGCATGTGGAAGAGGTGGAAATGGGGGAGGAAGAGCTTACACAAGGTGATAGCCAGAGCACCCTCACTTCGTCTTCTCAGCGACAATTGGAGGAGGCGGAGGGGGAGGAGGAGGAGGAGGAAGACACGGTTGCCTCCGCTACAGAGGGTAGCCATGGAACTTTAGTTCCATCTCTTCAGCGTGGGTGGGCAGAAGAGGAGGAAGAGGATGAGGAGATTGAGAGTCATCCTCCTGGTGAGGACAGCGAAATCTTGCCTGTTGGTACTCTGGCACACATGGCTGACTTTATGTTAGGCTGCCTTTCCCGTGACCCACGCGTTATACGCATTTTAGACAACACGGATTACTGGGTGTTCACCCTTCTGGACCCCCGCTACAAAGAGAATTTCTCATCTCTCATTCCTCCGGTGGAGAGGACAAGCAAAATGGTGCAATACCAGAAGGTTCTTGTCGAAAAATTGCTCCAAAATTTTCCACCTGACAACGCTGGCGGCAGAGTACGTGCTACCTTGGCCAGCCGAGAAGGGGAGAAAAGGGGAGCACACAGCAGTTCCGACAAAGGCAGGGCAACACTCTCCAAGGCGTGGGACACCTTCATGACACCCCGCCAGCACCCTCACCCTGATGCGCAGCCTAGTGTCACAAGGAGGGAAAAGTTTTGGAAGATGGTGAAGGAGTACGTAGCAGACCGTGTCAGCGTCCTCAATGATCCCTCTGTGCCTTACAACTACTGGGTGTCCAAGCTGGACACGTGGTATGAACTGGCACTCTACGCCTTGGAGGTGCTGGCCTGCCCTGCCGCCAGCGTTCTGTCTGAGCGGGTATTTAGTGCTGCTGGTGGCATCATAACAGATAAGCGTATCCGCCTTTCCACCGAAAATGCTGATAGGTTGACACTTATAAAAATGAACAAGGCCTGGATTTCCCCTGACGTCTCCACTCCACTGGAGGAAAGCCCCGGGTGAACATAAAGTCACTTTATATATGTTATTTACAATGATGGGAATACTCTGTATTCCCATTCACCCCTTCCACCCAAAAAACGGGTATATGGTTGACTCTCTTCCATATACCCTGTGATATAATTTTTATATAGGGCCAGCTCACCAGCGGGCCCTGTGATATAATTTTTATATAGGGCCAGCTCACAAGCGGGCCCTGTGATATAATTTTTATATAGGGCCAGCTCACCAGCGGGCCCTGTTTGACAACTTTTTGTATAGGTCAGCTCACCAGCGGGCCTTCTTATATAATGTTTTATTGGGTCAGCTCTCTAGCGGGCCCTCTCATATAATGTTTTATAGCGTCAGCTCACTAGCGGGCCTTCGCATATAATGTTTAGGATGTCAGCTCCGCAGCAGACCCTCACCCATAATGTTTCAGAGGGTCACCAGCAGGCCATTAATCCTAATTTTTCAAGGGTGTGTATGATGCCCTCCTTCATGTGTAATAAAGGGTGTATTGGAGTGACATTGCAGTCTAATTTTTGGCAGCCCTTTCACTTAGTGCATAGGCTTTATGAGTGTTGGACCACTACCTGAACTATTGTACCACAATGTGAATGAGGCCCTCCATTTTGTGATATACAGGTTGTATCGGAGTGCCTCAGGTCCTCCCATTGAATTAAATAGGGCTGGGGTGTTCGACAGAGCAGAAGGTAGTTCTTGGCTTCATCCACTAAGTCACTTCGTCACTTTTACTGAATGGATCAGACCCCACTGTTCCGACTATAAATTTTGGACTTAACAAGGGCAAACGGACATGTTGTAAAACCTGTGGTAGCTGCGGCCTCCGTTCCTGAATGCTGTACCTTACCCGGGCCATAACCACGTTGAACACCTGCTTTACGCTGCGCACGTTTCCCTCTTAATCATGGCCCCAGTTCCGAAAAATCTATGAATTTTTTTGCAGAATTTGCAGATGATATACAAGTAAATATACAGCAAATACTGTTTGGTAACAATTTTTCGCCTAAAGTCGTTTTTATCTTCCTTTTTGTGTGTTTTACGGTCAGTCTGTAAAAATGGCGTACTACGGGCGAAACATCGTTCCCAGCAGCGACGTTGGAGTCCAAGATGCATCCAGACATCCTCCCTATGCTGTCCCTCAACCATTTCTGTGGTGTTTCCATCATTTTCTGCCCTTTTCCTATGGACCAGGCACCCTCCCCTCATCAGAGCAGGGGGTGCCTGGTGTAATGCTCGAGTCCTCCCATTGACTTCAATGGGGCTCGGGTGCTCGGCCGAGCACTCGAGCCTCCGGGGGTGCTCGGCCAGAGCACCCGAACACCCGAGCATTGGGGTGCTCGATCATCACTAATAGGCACGGGTCACAACCGATCGCAAGAGAACTAGCAGAAACAGGATGTAAGGGCAATAGCTTCTAGGCCCAAGGAGGTTAATAAAGGGGCAGAAGAAGGTGGAACCCAATTAGGCAAAACATAATAGGCCCATAAACAAGCCAGTGCCCATTTCATGACATCAGCAATACTGAAGTAACTACAATCATGCCGGCCGACACACCACAGAGGAAGGAAGCACAGGATCACGAAGACCTCCTTAGGGGGGCTGTGATATGGTGTTTGGATACAGTTGTGCCCCCAGATGTTATTTACCACACATACTGTGCACACTGCAGTGAGAGGCACAGTTCCTGCTCTCAAGGGAAAAATGTATATTTTAATAACAACACACACAAGATTTTGGAGGAGGGGCAGGTGGAGAAGAATTGTTGGACAACTTCTTCTTTTATCCACATATACTGGGAGCTACTAATTGTGCTGTTACTGCCTCAGGCGCATCACTTAAGCAAGTTGTGGCAAGTGGAACCTTCATCATCCATCACCCATGTTACTGCTATTGTTGATCCCATTCCCTTTCAGCTGCCTAATCAACCTGCTGCTTAAATAACTCAGCAGCAGCAGCAGCAGCAGCAGCAAGAACAGCAGTTGCAAATTCTGCAGTTATGGATTCAGGAGGACATTTGACAATGGCCAGTGGCCACTGGCCAACATGACCCGCTGGCACTAGGCCAGTAGGGCATTTTTTTTCCTCAGAGCTTGTGCTTTAAAAAAAAAAAATAAATAAAATACATAGTCCTACAAAAAAAAACAATTTTGGGGGGTTTGTTTCTATCAAGCCTAAGTCCTACAAATCAATGTTTCCTCAGGGCTTGGGCGTCTAACAACAAATCTAACAAATCTTCCTCTACAAAATACTCTATCAACTCAAGTATTAGTCCACCTCAGTGGCAGTTTATGTAGGGGTTTTCTCTCTCTATCACTTTAAATACATATTTCTTATTTTATTTATTTATTTATTTATTTTATTAACTGTCCCCTCAATACCAGTCAATAACCCCCCCAAAACAAATTCCTTCTTCAACTGATTAATTCCCCAGACTCCACCCACCAACACAGGCACCCTCCTCAGACCCCTTTTATACATGTCTTATGGAGTTTTTTGAATTGTATTTAGGATTTATTTTTTATTAACTGCCCCCCAATCCCAGTAAACAAACCCCCCAAAAAACATTCCCTGTTCAACTGATTCTTTCCCCACAACCCATGAACACAGGCACATTCATGCCCCTTTTATACTATGCATTTGGGAAATAAAATAATATTTGTTTTGTGTTTTGTGTAAATTCAATGTTCCCATTGATTTCAATGGAATGAGCTAGTAGAAAAAAGCCGAAAATCAGCACTTTTCGCGTGAAATTACTCGCCAAGCGGGAAGTGCTATTATTCGCCGATTTCAGTCTGAGGTAAAATTTTTCGCCCATCCCTATTAAAACCCCATTTACAGTAAATCAATGGAAAATTTTAATATGCCCCATATAAAATAGTTGTTTAATCCAGAATTGCTTGCATTCTTAATACATCAACCACAGTCTCTCTCCTACCATTACCTTCTCCCTTCACAACTCCCTTTGCTTTCCCTGAAACTACTTTAATCTGATGCCATATTAATATCACCTATATAATCCAACCCATAATGTCCAGTTAACAGACAAGCTTATTGGCTCACAGGCATCTTAACTGTGAGATTAAGCAGCTGTTTTAAAGCTAATTATTGTTTTTCTAAGTGTTATCACTGAATAAGGTAGTAGTTGCTTTGTGTAGCCCCAAAACAGTTCCTATGAGGCATTTCAGGGAATCAGAAAATACGCCCCTCAGATGAAATGCAAACCAGGCTGTTTCCATCATACACAAACACCAGGTGTGCATGCTCAGTCCCCTTAGAACAGCTGTGTTAGGTTTTAAAGCCTTTTACAGCAGATATATGGGGAATTTTATTACACAGAACGTCCTTTCCTGTGTGCTGAAAGCATAGATATACTGAGGAAGCATTGGACATTTCCTTTCACACCTTACTTCTGTACCATTTTACCAGCTTAATCAGTGACTCTGACCCTAGAACAGCAGATAGAGCTGTTGGTAGGCAAGTATTTGATGACAGTTTCCTTTGAACTCCTACCTTGCCAATGAATACAGGACACAAGTTAGCATACCACAACATCCATCCATTACATTCGGCTAGCATAGCAGACCAAATCTTATGACATCATGCATCCCCCTTCAAAGTATTCTATTTAAAGGAACAGTGCCATTTTACAATGGGAAGAAAACTGAGAAAAAATTCCTGTTGAGCAAAATAAGTGTATTATGAATGGAGATGATTATTACAGACCTAATTTTCTTGTTTTTGTTTTTAGTAAACTGTTTGAAGTATGCCTACCTATTGCAGTATATGAAAGAGGTGTGCCTCAAGCTATGGGAAAGTAACAGCACCTCTACCTCTTTGGAGTTTGAACTAGAATAGCTTTTGTGTGACTTGACTTCCAGCAGGTGGGAACACCCTTGTTTTAATCAGCAGGAAAAGTACTATGTTTTTTAATAATAAAACTTTATTGCTGTTGTACTGATAGAAAATGCAAACACGCTGAGTGCAGACACACCATGACTATAATGCATAGTTCATGCAGGCATAAAATACATACATATAGCCATGTACAATTCCCAGTACACAAAAGGAGAAGCAAGCTGATATTTTCCAGTCTAATTGTTATAGTGGAAGTGACATTTCCAAGTTTTGAAACAGATTTCTAATGTCAGTATCCCAACTGTATGTTGACTGAACAGTTACACATAGATGGATAGCAAATTATTGTTAATGTGAAAAGATGATGAGGCTGATGTACTAAGAAATCTGGAGTAACTCTGGGGCAAACACAATAACTGTCACTAGCATATTATAAAAGTAAACAGAGGGAATGTAAGCTGTTTAACAAAATAAAGAGGAGGCAGTTGCTAAGTAGCATTTAAATTTTTGTGTCACATAACAGGGAATATTTGGAGTCAGGGACATTATTCTAAATTAGAGTGACAGTTAATTTTTAATATGGGCCACCATTCAAATAGTTAATTAATCAGTACGTATTAGTGCTCAATCATATTGAAATGTATAATAACTTTAAAAAAAAAATAAAGCATCCTTAACCCCTTAAGGACTACGTGACATACTATGACCATCATGGTCCTTAAATACTTAAGGACCAATAACGGTCATAGTACGTCACATACTTTTTACTTACAGGTCTCCACTGGGAGCGCTGTAAGTAAAAATGGGGCCTAAAATTGACCGCTCCAACACTGGAGTGATCTTTTTCAGGCCCCAAAGTGGCGCGCCGATACACACAACAGGTCACATGTACCGGCACATCGGCAAAGATCAAAGTGGTCCTTAAGAGACGGAAACATCACAGGACCGCTGGTCCTTAAGGGGTTAATGATCTCTGTCAGAGACACAGCTATCATCACAGTAGGTGAGACTTGCGGGAATGGTATTACTTACAAAGTAAGTGAATATGTAGTGACATAAAATTGATGTGTTCTTAAATCTTAAAATGTAAAAATGTTTTCTGCTAGTAAAACTTTAGATCTACAGATCTGAACTCTGATGTTGCATACACCATGGACCTACTTGCCTGACATTCCTTCGAGTCATCCTCAGTATTGTGTCTAAAGATGTATCATTTATAAATCTGGGCCCCGTTTCTAGGGCAACAGAAAGATGCAGAGCACTGAACAATGATGCACACATAGTCATTAACTATAAGGACTTCAGTTTATATAATTTCTTTATGAAGTCAGCAGCTAAGTTATTATCTTATATATAAAAATAGGTTATAGTTGTTTTTTTTAACATGGGATGTAGCAAGACTTTAATTTCACCTCTTCTGTATTTGTTCCCTTTGGAATAAAGAAGAGACTGTAGAAAAATACACAATGTAAATAAATTATTCAAAGAGAACTATTCTTATGATCCTTAAGGGTATTTCATGGGCTGTTTTAAGCTCCTCCGAGCTAGTGAAGTGCTCTTCTCTCTTCTACCTTCTCCTGTAGCTAGTGCTTGCATGGACATAAGGGATCTTATAGTATATTTATAAAACAAAGTGAAATCAACTGAATAATAGTGAACAAATAGATAATCCACAAATTTTCACATTCTCTTGAATACTAGTGAGGTCTTCAGCTCATTGCAAAGTAATGTGCTTGAAACTTCTCTACAATTCAAGATGTTAAAATATCAATTTAAATCAAGTTTTTTTTGTTTTTTTTAATCTTTATGATGCAGTTGGGTGTTCCAAAATTGCACTACTTTCAGGGCCGGATTTTCCATAAGGCAGAGTAGGCACCTGCCTACAGGCGCACACCACCGAGGTGCTCCTGCCATTGGGATTCTTTTTCTTTTTTTAAATTAGACACCTCGCTGGCTGCGCAGTGGCAGAACAATAATTCCACCACCCGGCGCCCACTCCATGTCGCCCTCACATGCCCCCCCCCCCCCCCGTTGTCCATTTCCTACCTCCCCGGCAGGACAGGTCTGCGCCTCCTTTGGCACAGTCCTGTAGCTGCCGAGCTCACTCGCTCTGCATTCCTGAATAGGAGACCACGCGGGAGCTCCAGCAGCTACAGGACTGTGCCAGAGGAGGCACAGATAACAGATCTCCTGCCAGGGAGGTAGGAAACAGACAACGGGGGGAGGCAGGAAATGGACAATGGCAGGGGAGGCAATGTGAGGGCAACATGGAGATGGTGGGGGCAAGTTGAAGCCGAAGGGGGCAATGTGAGGGCAACATGGAGATGGTGGGGGCAATGTGCATATGATGGGGGGCAATTTGGAGATGATGGGGGCAATGTGAAGCTGATGGGGGCAATTTAGAGATGGTGGGGGAAATGTGGAGCTGATGGGGGGCAAGTTGCAGCTGATGGGGGCAATTTGAGGGTAACATGGAGCTGCTGGGGGACAAGTTGGAGCTGATTGGGGGCAATGTGAGGGCAATATGGAGATGGTGGGGGCAATGTGGAGCTGATGGGGGGCAATGTGAGGGTAACATGGAGCCAATGGGGGCAAGTTGGAGTTGATGGGGGGCAATGTGAGGACAATATGGAGATGGTGGGGGAAATGTGGAGCTGATGGGGGGCAAGTTGGATATGGTGGAGACAATGTTAGAGCAATATGGAGATGATGGGGGCAATGTGGAGCTGATGGGGGGCAAGTTGGAGCTGATGGGGACAATTTGAGGGTAACATGGAGCTGATGGGGGCAAGTTGAAGTTGATGGGGGGCAATGTGAGGACAATATGGAGATGGTGGGGGCAATGTGAAGCTGATGGGGGGCAAGTTGGTTATGGTGTAGGCAATGTGAGGGCAATATGGAGATGATGGGGGCAATGTGGAGCTGATGGGGGGCAAGTTGGAGCTGATGGGGAAATGTGAGGGCAATATGGAGATGATGGGGGCAATGTGGAGATTAGGAGCATTGTGGAGGTGTCCAGTGGAGATGTCCAATGGGGGTGGGGGGCGCTTCAGATTTCTGTGCCTACAGGCTCCTGAGATGTAAATCCATCCCTGACTACTTTGCTGGCCCAATGAATCATGGGTATAAAAACACAATGGTTCAGTTCTTCAGCAAACCCACTGTATATACTTGGTAAATGATAATGCTCATGGATATAAATGGGATTTTTAATCCTTGGAAAGTTAGCAAGGTCTCCGGTGCATTCAAGGGGTTAAAAGGCCAGCTGAAATTGATTGTCCCTGATGATGCAGTTCATTTACCCCAAAATTATTCCCCTTTAGATTATTGAATGTGGCCCAATGTTCCCTTCAGTGGTGAACATTAGGGATGGGCGAAAATGTTCACCTCAAACTGAAATTGGTGAGTAATGGCACTTCTGCTTGGTGAATAATTTCCCACAAAAAGTGCTTTTTTTTCACTTTTTTCACCTAGCTTGCTCCACTAAAATCAATGGGAACAATTAATTTACACACAACACATAGCAAATATTATTTTATTTCCCAAAGGCATAGTACGAAAGGGGCATGAGGTTGTCTGTGTTGATGGGGTGGAGGGTTGGTGGTAGGGGGTTTGTTTACTGGGATTGGGGGCAGTTACTAAAAAAAAGAATGCTAAATATAATAAAGAAAAACATAAGACATGGTATAAAAGGGGTCTGAGGAGGGTGCCTGTTTTGTGGGTGAAGTTTGGGTAAAAAATCAGCTGAACAGGGAATTTGTTTTTGGGAGGATTCTTAACTGGTATTGGGGGGGGCAGTAAATAAAAATAAATAATATATTTGTATGTGAAATGATAGAAAAAGTAACCCCCTGAAACAAACCCCCAAAAATTGTTTATTTTTTTTGTAGGACTATGTTTTTTTTTTTACTATTTATTTATTTATTTTTTAAAGCACAAGCCCTGAGAAAAAAAAAAAATGCCCTACTAGCCTAATGCCAGCAGGTCATGTTGGCCAGTGTCCTCCTGGGTCCATAATTGCAGAATTTGCAACTGCTGTTCTTGCTGCTGCTGCTGCTGAGTTGTTTAAGCAGCAGAATGATTAGGCAGCTGAAAGGGAATGGGATCAAGAATAGCAGTAACATGGGTGATGGATGATGAAAGTTCCACTTGCCACGACTATCTCCCCTGAGGCAGTAGCAGCACAATAAGTAGCCCCAAATATATGTGGAGAAACAAAGTTGTCCAAGAATTCTTCTCCACCTGCCCCTCCTCCAAAATCATGGGTGTGTCTTCTCTTTTCTCTTTCCTTCTTCACCCACATTAACAATGTTACCAAACCCTGTCACTTCTTTCTATGGAAAATAGCAAAAATCCGCCATTCCTCTCTCACTCTACAACAGAAATCCTCATTCATGCTCTTATCCTTTCTCATCTGGACTACTGCAACTCTTTACTTATTGGTCTTCCTACTAACCACATAGACTTCATGTCTATGATGTGGTCTGTGGCACACTAGCTTGCTATTATCACGGTGCCCGTGATTGCATCCAATGACTTTGCATGCAGGGGACATTGCATTACTTCCTGGTTGTCACGCTGAAACAAAGACGATATTCTTATTGGCCATTGTTAATTGCCAGAGTGAGTCTCCACCTACATGCTTGGCCTTAAAGGCCTCATCCTGCCATTACTCCTTTGCCCTTTCGTGGTGTACCTGTGCGCTATAGCTCTTGTTATTCTGATGCTCAATTCCTGTGTATGACTCCTGGCTCCTTTTGACTCTGTCTCCTTTTGATCCCTCACTGCTGCCTACTCGGTTTCACTCCTGGCTCTGGCTGACTACCCGCTCTTGGTTTCACTCCTGGCTCTGGCTGACTACCCACTCTCAGTTTGACCTCTTGCTTTGGCTGACTACCTGCTCCGTACTGACCCGGCTCTGGCTGACCTCGATCCTCAATACCCGTGGCCTACTGTCTCTGCTTGCGCTCCCTCATCCGAGCAGTGCTCAGTTTGTGTCAGTCCGTGCCACTTGCATTCTTGCTATCTCCGCTCTGCTCCACTGGGTACCGTAGTGTGCTAGGGCCTCACGGTCACTACTGCCTGTTTGACTACCCTAGCGTTCTAGGGAGTCTCGGTGTTATAGTAGTGGCGGCTGCGGAGCTGACCGCTACCTTACCTGGCAGCTCAGCCAGCATCTCGGGCGGCAGGCAGTACTTGGGCGGCAGCTGCCGGGCCGTTCTGCTACCCAGCAGCCTAGCCGCAGCTTCGTCCGGCAGTCCTGTGGTGTGCTTTGGCATTTAAAGGGACATACACCTTTTTGGACTCCTCATCTTCCTGGGTTGTGGTCTTTTCATCCACTGGACACCACTCTCAGTTGCCCTTTCGTGGTGTCTGGTGAGGTTGGTGAGTTGTGTAGTGCTGACTATCTATTCTGGTTATGACCATTTGGCTCTGTTCTGACTACCCGCTCTGTGTATGACCCTGGCGTGTCTGAGAACCATTCTGGTGCATAATCTGCCGCTCTGGTAGACTACCCTCTCTGTGTATAACCCTTGGACTGGCTGACTATCTTTTCTGGTGCTGACTTTTAGCAATTTCTGACTACCCTCTCTGTGTGTGTCTCTGGTTGTCCTAGATACCTTCTGGGTCTGACCTACAGCTCGGTATAGCATTTCACCATCAGACTTCCAGCTATCTTACGATCTACCTTGGTTTACCCAGGGTTGTCCCCTGCGCAACCAGCATACCAACACTCCAGTGGATAACCTATTGGGTATCTTGGTGGCTCTAAGTGGCCTCTTCTGCTCCTGGGTTACTGTCGGTACAGGTGTGGACCTGTGTTGCTTTTTCTACCTTGTTATTTCGTCTGTACAGGTGCGGACCTGTAGTAGGGGCTTGGGTGCGGTCCTGAGCAGAGTCGCTTCTGACTGTCTGTACAGGTGCGAACCTGTGGTGCGAAACCTACCTTAGTCCCATAGTCTGTACAGGTGTGGACCTGTGGCACTACAACTTGCTGGTACCTTGTCAGTACAGTTGTGGACCTGTAGTGGAGCTCAGCTGCAGACCTGTGCAGATTCTCTCCAGATTATACTTGGGGCTCAGTTCATTGTTACGGCAGAAGAACAGTCGTTACGAGCAATCCTTATTGTATGGTTTTCTTACTGTAACATTGCCTGTACGTGTGTATCTATCACAGTGCCTGTGATTCCTGTCAGTCTCATCTGTGGCAGACACTGATTTGCTGTGTTGGTTTGGCCCGCCCCCTGGTGACCTTTGTATACCTGGCTAGCACATCTGTCAGTTGCCCTTTCGTGGTGTTTCTGAGCCAGTTATACTGTTGCTGTTTTCCTGTGTTCCGGATTCCTGTGTACCGACTCGGCTTGTCCTGACTATTCTCCTGTGTTCCTGCTTGTGTATGATCCGGCCCGTCTGACTACCACCCTTGGATCCTGACCCGGTTTGGCTGACGTTCCTGCCTGTGTATGACCCAGCTTGTATGACTACCTCCTGCGTGCTCCGACCCGGCCTGGCTGACTTCCCGCTCCGAAGACCGACTCCTGCTTTCTACAGTGACCTGCGTTCCAGTTGTCGCCGCTGCGACATTTCTATCTGCTGTTCCAGCTTTTGGTGTGACTGCCTTGCCTGGTGTACTCCGATCAGTGCAGTGTATTTACCTGTGCAGAGTTGTGCGTATGTGCGCCTCCCTCACACTGCAGAGCCTTGCTATACTGCTGAAAAGCCTTGAGTAAAAGTGCTATTTAACCCTAGCAGTGCCGCCTGGGTTCCACTCTCTCGCTACTCCCGTAAGAGTCTCGTTCTCGGTGATACTACTGCTGAGTTGGCCGCTCTCCGTCAGCAGCTCCGTACATCCTTGCAGAGTATTCACATCCGTTAGGCCGGTTGGGCGCCTAAGACTCTCTCTTGTTTACTGGGCGATTCCGCTATACCGAGTGGTGGCAGGCACAGGCATCAGCATTTGCAATTCCGGTAACTACGCCCGTGGGGCTGTTGGCTCTAGCGTGTCTTATCCCGGTGTCTGGTTAAGTCTGAGGAGGCTTGGCAGCTCTCGCATTGCAGGCCGGTTCCAATCACGCCCGTGGGGGCTATTTGCACTTGCACTAGTTGAAGCAGTTCCAGTAGGTACGCCCGAGGGGGCTACGTGGACTCCTGTGCTTCTTCTTACTGAACACCATGGCGAGGCAGTCCTGTATCCAGCCTGTGATGAACTTGGTCTCCAGCACAGCCTAATAACACCCTGGGCGTTCCAAACATCCAGGACTTAACCCTCTGTGGGTATATGCAATTCTACTTCTGTGTAATTGTACTTATAATTCATTTGTGCATTTACAATTGTATCTACTAGTCCTTACTACTGGTGTATATCAACCGCCACTAGAGGGCGTACTTCTGCCTTAACTTATTTTAATAAAATTGTGTTTTATTTCACACACTGGTCTGAGATTCTTAAAAAACTGTTACAGTATCTTAATAAAGTTTGGGTTAACAAAAGTACTGACTCCAGTATCGTTATTGTATCCGTGACACTCAGTCACCATTGCCTGTTTGGCTACCCTAGCGTTCTAGGGAGTCTCAGTCACCATCGTCTGTTCGGCTACCCTAGCGTTCTAAGGAGTCTCAGTCACCACTGCTTGTTCCTCACCCTAGCATTCTAGGGAGTCTCAGTCACCACTGCCTGTTCCCTTACCCTAGTGTTCTAGAGAGTTCCAGTCACCACTGTCTGTTCGGTTACCCTAGCATTCTAAGGAATATCAGTCATCACTGTCTGTTCCGTTACCCTAGCATTCTAGGGAGTCTCAGTCACCACTACCTGTTGGTTTACTCTAGCATAATAGGGAGTTCTGTCTCTGAGCTAAACCACTCTAGATTTCTGGTGAATTTCCATCTGTTCCCAGGGACCTTACAGCTGCTCCTGTACTAGTAGCTACTACCATCACTGCTACTAGTAGATGCCTTCAATCAGAGTGGTATTTACCTCCATTCAGTCGGGCAATCCTGTGTTTGTTCCTTACCTGCCCAGTGAGGGTTGGTGAAGTGCCCAGACTCTGTCCTTACACCTGGTCCAATGAGGGTTGGGAAAGTACATTTTATTTGATGCTGTTCTATTTGTACTTGTCAGTGTTGTTATTCCAAAGTCACCCCGTGACAGTACGAACTCTGAAAGTACAGATACTGGTGTCCGACAGTTGCCTAATATCCTTTTCAGAATGGATAAAGTTGTGTATGGCGATGCAGACGCTTCTTAACCGTACAGCGCATCTTAACAAACCTGCGCAACTACCGGTGGCCTCCTCGGTTTCGGCATTGGTAGTAAACACAATGTATAGAGGACTATACAGAGCCGCTCCACTCCCTCTAAGATATGATGGGAAACCCACGTTGTGCAGTGGATTCATAAATCAGCTAGGAATTTTTTTGAAACTGGTGCCTAATGCTTTCCAGAGCGAAAGAAGCAAAGTGGACTTTATGATTTCCTTACTGACCGGTAGAGCTTTGGCATGGGCCAACCCATTAATAGCGTTTCATCAAATTTATCTCAATATTTGGACACATATTTACAAAAATATGTCATAAAGTTACCATCTTATATTAAAGATACAATGCATATATTACAAAAATTGGAAACAATAGAATGGAAGGATACATATATATGGGCTACAGTTGATGTAGTAGCATTATATAGTAATATAGATCATGGAAAGGGTTTGAAGGTCATATTGGATTACCTGGAAGAGGATATGGATATGCCCATTAAACAAAAAAAATTTATTGTTGATAGTGTTGATTACATATTAAATCATAATTATTTTCAGTTTGAAGGAACTTTTTTTTAAACAAATGAAGGGAGCTGCAATGGGGGCCAGGTTTGCCCCAGCTATGCAAACCTATACATGGGTAAATGGGACACGGGGCTGGGGGCAAGCCTGGTCTTCTATGGAAGATTCATAGATGATTTGATTTTTATTTGGGATAATGCTGAGTTAGATGTAAAAAACTTTACTAATAATTTAAATAATAACAACATGGGACTTACATTTACTTACAATGTTGATAAACTAAGAATTATTTAGATTTAAAAATATATCATGAAGGAAATAGAATAATTACAGAAACATATATAAAACTCACAAGTGTTAATGGATATTTACATTATGAAAGTTGCCATCTGAATAGTTGGAAACAAAATATACCAAAAGGTCAGTTCCACCGTCTTAGGCAAAATTGTACTAAAGACTCAGATTATCAAAAACTATCAGGAGAACTTACAAAAAAATTTGTTAAAAGGGGTTATCCAGAAACATTAATTAAAAAAAGCTTACCTTGAGTGTGAAAATAAAAATAGGAAGGAGATCTTGTATCCTGAAAAAAAGAAAAAGAAAAATGTTAAACATATACAACCCAAATTCATAACTAAATATAGTACGGATAATTATAACATCAAAAAAATCCTTAATAAACATTGGGCACTATTATTACAGGATCCAATTCTGAAAAATGATATAGGTAGTACCCCAAATATTGTATTCACTAAAAATAAAAGTTTAAAAAATATTTTAACACAAAACAAACCAGTAAAAAATGAAGAAAATATTTTGGGAATAAGGGGAAGTTTTAAATGTTGTCACACAAGATGCATGACCTGTAAATATTTATTGGAAACTAAAGATTTTAACGATAATAAAAATAATTCCTTTCCAATTAAACAATATATTAATTGCAACACCAAATTTGTAGTATATTGCATTAAATGTCCTTGTGGAAAAATGTATGTCGGTAGAACTAAAAGAAGATTAAAAGATCGGTTTTTGGAGCATCGTAGATCAATAATTGTAGTAGATAATAAATATCCTTTGAGTCGTCATTTTACTAAACATCATGGTAATGATACCAAGGGAATAGTGCTTATACCTTTAGAACAGATACCAGACAATATTCCTAATGGAGACAGATTAAAAATTTTAGAACAAAAAGAAACATATTGGATTTACAAATTAAATACATTACAACCAGTAGGCCTTAATGAAAGAATAGATATCTTTACATTTGTTTAATTTATGTAATTAGTGCAATAGGAAATACTATTCCTTTAAATATCCCTTTAAGAATTTTTAAATTTAGAGAATTTAAATAGATGATTATTTGGATAGGGGTCATAAACAATTGGTAGGGATCACAAATAAGATTATATGTTTTAAATTTACACATATTTCTTTAAGTATATTTAAATATCCCTTTAAGAATCTTTATATTTAGAGAATTTGAATAGATTATTTTTTGTGGATAGGGGTCATAAACAATTGGTAGGGATCACAAATAAGATCACATGTTTTAAATGTACACATATTTTAGTTAGCATATTTAATATTAGTACATTATTTATGGTGGTATATAGAAAATGTTTCTTCTAAAGGTTGAAGGGTTAATTATTAGACTTGAGGAAAGGAGATTTAATCTACAACAGCGGAAGGGTTTCTTTACAGTAAGGACAATAAAGGTATGGAATGCACTTCCGGAGGAGGTGGTGCTATCAAATACATTAGATGCCTTTAAAAGGGGCCTGGATACTTATTTAAAAGAGCATAATATAGAGGGCTATGTACGTTAGTATTGGGATTAATATTTAGTTAGGGCTTGTTGATCCAGGGAGAAGTCTGATTGCCATTTGGAGTCAGATGCCTTCTTTTGGGTCAGCGATGGTAAACAGGAATAGGGAAAGGGTTGAACTGGATGGACGCAAGTCTTTTTTCAACCTAAATTACTATGTAACTATGTAACTATGTAACTATGTAAACCTATATATGTGTTTTCACTTAATGAGTATGGAAGTGGAGAATGATAGGAGCATTCAAATTAGCAGGGAACCTATAAAAACTAACTAAAAACTACAATTAACCATTCTCTGATGAAGTGCTGAGAGAGAAATATGAAACGCGTTAGAACAAAGTCCTATTATTTGTTTATTGGAGCGGAATATAAAAGATTGAAAGAACCAAGTCCATATAGGAACCGATGTACCTCCAGGGGTTTTGAAAGAACCGGTTAATTGAGCTGCAGACAAAGTGCAAGTGTGCTGGCAGAGGAGAGAAATCTGTCCCTTGTTTAAACATAAGGAGTCGGGAGGAGAGAGAATCCTGCCCGCGTGCACAGAACAACTGCAAGTCGGGAGACGATACACTCTGCCCGCTAATGTCAGTGTAAAAGATAAAGGATTGAATAAAGAGTTACATAGGAGGAGAGAAAATCCTGCTCACGTGCACAGAAGAACTACAAGTCGGGAAACAAATACTCTGCCCACTAATATCATTCAAAGGATTGAATAAGGAATTATACTGGACACTACACCAACAGAGGTAGATATACCTGTATATAAGAGACTTGGTGCAATAGACGGGAAGAGACATATCCTGCCCACAGGTCATATAACCAATATCGCTCCATTTTAATAATATATGGGACTATAATGTTATATTTTAATATTGTGTTTTAAAACAGTGATTGTTTTGAATCTGCAGAATTGTTTATAAATAAATCTTCTTACATACATATATATATATATATACTCTAGACTGTAAGCTCTCACGAGCAGGGCCCTCTGATCCTCCTGTTCTACACATCTGATTGTACTATTTAATACCTCTGTATGTCTATTCCCCAATTGTACAGCGCTGCGGAATTAGTTGGCGCTATATAAATAAAGAATAATAATAATAATAATAATAATAATACACATAGTAGTATATTGTTATAATTATCTTTGAGCCATTTATATATGATATAATACTTTTGTTATAGATCTTAGTACTTTAGTCCACTTAATTTTCTATTTACTTGTTTAAATATAGTGACCATTAACCTCTAGGTCACAGTGGATTTGTAGCAGCAAGAATCTATTTTTAGGAAGAATATATTTTAGTGCAATTATACGTAGACTTATAGTATATTGCAAACCCACAACATCGAACTTTACTGAATTTGTGGATGCTTTCCATAAAGTATTTGACGTTCCAGGCCATGCAACCTCTGCCACAAAAAAATTGATGACCATTCACCAGGGCGCCCGTACAATAGAAGAATACGCTATTGAATTTTGTACACTATCGGCAGAGGTAGGCTGGAGCAACAAGGATCTGGTGGCGGCTTTCTCACAAGGGCTTAATGATATTATTAAAAATGAGACGGCAAACTGTGAGCTGCCAGAGGATCTAGATCTGTTTATGTCCTTTGCTATACTGATTGATACCCACATTAGAGAATGATCCTCATTCAAGAACCACAAGCCAAGGCTTGAGTCTCGACTGGTGACTAACTGGGAGTTCCCACCCATGCCTCCCACACCTCCCAAACCACCCAGTGCTGAGGTCAGTAGGGCTGAACTGATGCAAGTCAGTTTCACACTTTGTTCAGGGAGGAGCGGTCCTTCTGTCGTAAAGAAGGTCTATGCCTTTACTGCAGTAAGGCTGGACATATTCTAAGGGCCTGTCCAGTATGTCTGGGAAGCGCACGCACCTAGGATCCCTGAGGGGACAGGTCCTAGGTGGCATAAATCAGTCCCCAGACCCAGAACAAAGCAAGCCCATTTTACAGGTGGCAATATCTTGGGCAACCTCCTCGGTGGTGACACCAGCCCTGATCGACTCAGGAGCTGCAGGCTATTTCATTGATGGCAAATTCGCTAAACAGCATAATATTCCCTTGGTGCCTCGAGTCTCTCCATTAGCTGTGGAAGCGATCGTTGGTAGACCACTAGTACCATCCCATGTCACACATGAGACCTGTCCACTGTCTCTCAGAGTGGAAGCTCTCCATATGAAGACCCTACAATTTCAAGTAATTCAGTCTCTACATTGTGCAGTCATTCTGGGGTTTCCTTGGCTTCAGATACACAACCCCAGAATGAACAGGAAGACCTTTGACATTCTATCTTTGTCCGATTATTGTCAGAAGTCTTGTCTACAGCAGCCCACTAAAATTTTGTGTACCTCTCCCTCTATACCCTCGGAGTATCAGTCGTTCAGTGAGGTGTTCAATTAGGGGGAGGCTAGCACATTGCCGGAGCATAGGTCTTATGACTGTGCTATTAATTTGATGCACTATACCTCCTAAAGACCACACATACCCTTTGTCGGTAGAGGAGAACTGAGCAATGGAGGAGTACATTTCAGATGCCTTGGCCCTAGGCATTATCATGAAATCTTCCTCGCCCACGGGGGCAGGATTTTTCTTTGTAAATAAAAAAGATGGGGAGCTTAGACCCTGTATCGATTATAGGAGGTCTGAACAATTTGATGGTGAAAAATGTGTACCCCATTCCATTGATAACCGAGTTGTTTGACTGCCTGAAAGGCTCCTCAGTATTCGCGAAACTCGACCTACAGGCAGCCTATAACTTAATTCGGATCAAAGAGGGTGATGAGTGAAAATCCTCTTTTAATACTCATAGTGGCCACTATGAGTATCTGGTCATGCTCTTCGGGCTGTGCAATGCACCAGCGGTATTCCAAGAATTTATAAATGATGTTCTAAGAGATCTACTACAGTCCTGCGTAGTAGTTTATTTGGATGATATCCTGATACACTCTCCTAACCTTGAGACACATCGGTGAGATTTTGCTACTGTGTTGCAATGACTGAGAGAAAACAAGCTATATTGTAAACTTGAAAAATGCGAATTCCATAACGATCGAGTGCCATTTCTGTGGTATGTTATCTCTGTTGATGGTATTGCTATGGATACAGAGAAACTCTCGACAGTACTACAGTGGCCACGTCTGGTAGGCTTGAAGGCCATACAGAGATTCTTAGAATTCGCAAACTATTACAGAAAATTTATAGTAAAGTTTTTTACGATAGTCAAACCTTTGACTGATTTGACTCATAAAGGGGCTAATCCCTAGGAGTGGTCCCCTGAGGCCAACAGTGCTTTTGAAACCTTGAAGTCTGCCTTTGCTGTGGCTTCAGTACTGTCTCATCCGAAACCTGCATTGCTCATCACCTACGAGGTGGATGCATCATAAACAGAAGTAGGGTCAGTGCTGTCCCAAAGACCTGAGACTGGTAAGATCCTCATGCCATGTGGGTTCTTTTTGAAAAAGATTAATAAAGCCCAGAGCCTATATGACATAGGCGATCGAGAGTTGCTAGCCATAATCCTCACTCTCCGTGAATGGCGTCACCTCCTGGAGGGGACGAAGGCTCCGATCCTGATCTTAATCATAAAAATTTGACGTATCTATCAGAGGCAAAGAGGCTGTCACCATGGCAGGCCATATGGGCACTATTCCTATCCAGATTTAATTTTGTGGTCTCATTTCTCCCAGGGTCCAAGAATGTTCAAGCTGACTCTCTTTCCAGGCAATTTGGGCCGGACTGTAAGACCAGTGCCTATTATTCCTCCAGATTGCATTATGGCCACCATACACATGAGTATCACATCTCCTCTGGACGAAGAGATATTGGCATCCCAAGGCAATGCTCCAGCAGAGAAACCTAGTGGCAAATGTTTTGTAGCCGAACCTCTCCGTACCAAGTTACTGGAAACATACCACTCCTTGAGTGCAGTTGGACATTGGTCGTGACCAACTGATCTGGTCAATCTCTCAGCTCTTTTGGTGTCCCAGTCTGAGAGCAGATTGTACAGCTTTTGTGGAGGCCTGTTCCGTTTGTGCCCATGCCAAGACCCCAAGACACTTTCCTCTGGGGTTGCTCCAGATGGTTCCAAATGGCGAGCGCCCATTGTCACATGTAGCCATAGATTTTATGGTAGAGTTGCCAGTGTCCAAGGGTTGTACAGTCATACTAATGATAGTGGACTGCATTTCCAAAATGGCTAATTTTGTCCCTCTCCAGGGACTACCTTCCTCCAAGGAATTGGCTGTGGTGTTTGCTAGATAGGTGAAACCAACAGGAGGGGAGTGCTTCCGGAACCACCAACAAAGCTTGACAGTCTATGATTAAGCAGCGTATATCCTTACGAAATGCGTTAGGCTAGTGTCTCGGCAGGATTTCCATGTGTTTCTAAGGATTCAATGTTTGTTGTTTTTACTTTGATATTAATAAACTTCAACGTTTTACTAAAGTCTGGAATGGGCTCAAGCTTTGTTGGTGGTTCCGGAAGCGCTTCCTTCCTGTTGTCTTCATGTTTGTAGAATCAGCTTACTGCAATTGTGGGTGGCAGCACCAGGCCCACCAAGCTCACATTTAAAGGGGAGCGCATGATTGCTACATTATTATGAAGTTATTTTACATGGTGTAGTAGCAACCGATTTATCTGTGCGCTGGTTGTGCAAAGGATTATTCTAATTGTTTGCTAGAGACGTGCTCCAACTCCATGGAGTACCCAAGGTTTTGGTCTCTGACCATAGGAGTCAGTTCGTGTCAAGGTTCTGGAGAGCCTTCTGTGATCAGATGGGCATTAAACTGTTACTTTCCTCGGCCTATCATCCTCGGACCTGACCTGTTGCCGTGGGCTGAGTTTGCCAGGAATTGTGCCATAAACTCCTCGTCCAGGAGCTCTCCCTTACTGATTAACTATGGGTTCCAACCATCCTTGCTCCTTCCTTTCAGGCTCAAGATATTCTGGCTCTGGCTCTGGATGAGCATATTAGGCAGCTCCGCTCCACATGGGCACAGGTTCAGAATGCCTTGCGAAGGTCATTTGAGCACTACCAGAAGCATGCAGACCACAGGAGGCGTCCTGTTCCTTTTTTCCAGTTTAGGGATAGAGTGTGGCTGTCCTCCAGAAGCCTACACTTACAAGTACCCTGTAATAAGCTGGCTCCACATTTTGTAGGCCCTTTCTGGGTACTTCTGAGAGTGAACCCTGTCTCTTATGCCTTGGACCTTCCTGCAAGTATGCGTATTCACAACGTTTTCCATGTATCCCTATAAAAGCCTTTGGTATATAACCGATACAATTCTACTCCAGTGGTGCCAGGTCCCGTGCGCATCCAAGGCCATGAGGAGTATGAAATACAAAGCATTTTGGACTCCCTTAGAGTCCGTGGGCACACTCAATACTTTGTACATTGGAAGGGCTATGGCCCTGAAGAGCGTTCCTGGGTGAATCAGTCCGATATTCATGCGCCTGTACTTCTACTCAGATTCCATGCTAAATTTCTTAATAAAGTTGGATCTCTCCCACGGGGAGAGATCATTGAGGGGGGGTACAATCACGGTGGCTGTGATTGCCTTCAGCGACTGTGCATGCAGGCGACATTGCATTTCTTCCTGGTTGTCGCGCTGAAGCACAGTCACTATTCTTATTCACCGCTGTTAATTGCCAGAGTGAGTCTCCGCCTACATGCTAGGCTTTAAAGGCCTCATCCTGCCATTACTTCTTTGCCCTTTTGTGGAGTACCTGAGCACTATAGCTCTTGTGATTCTGATGCTCGATTCCTGTGTATGACTCCTGGCTTGTTTTGACTCCGTCTCCATTTGATCCCTGACTGTTGCCCACTCGGTTTGACTACTGGCTCTGGCTGACTACCCACTCTCGTTTGACTCCTGGCACTGGCTGACTACCCGCTCTGGTTTGACCTCTGGCTTTGGCTGACTACCCGCTCTGTACTGACCGGCTCCGGCTGACCTTGATCCTCAATACCCTTGGCCTACTGTCTCTGCTTGCGCTCCCTCATTCGAGCGGTGCTCAGTTTGTGTCAGTCCATCCCACTGGCATTCTCGCTACCTCCGTTCTGCACCACTGGGTACCCTAGTGTTCTAGGGCCTCATGGTCACCGCTGCCTGTTCGACTACCCTAGCATTCTAGGGAGTCTCAGTCACCACTGCCTGTTCGGCTACCCTAGCTTTCTAGGGAGTTTCAGTCACCACTGCCTGTTCTGTTACCCAAGCGTTCTAGGGAGTCTCAGTCACCACTGCCTGTTCCATTACCCTAGCGCTCTAGGTAGTCTCAGTCACCACTGTCTTAGGGTTTCCTTAGTGTTCTAGGGAATATCAGTCATAACTGTCTGTTCCGCTACCCTAGCGTTCTAGGGAAGCTCAGTCACCACTATCTGTTGTTTACCCTAGAATACTAGGGAGTCCTGTCTCTGAGCTAAACCACCCTAGATATCTGGTGAATTTATCTCTGTTCCCAGAGGCCTTGCAGCTGCTCCTGTACTAGTAGCTACTACCATCACTGCTACTAGTAGATGCCTTCAGTCAGAGTGGTATTTACCTCCATTCAATCAGGCGATCCTGTGCTTGTTCCCTACCTGCCTAGTGAGGGTTGGGGAAGTGCCCAGACACTGTCCTTACACCTGGTCCACTGAGGGTTGGGAAAGTACATTTTATTTCATGCTGTTGTATTTCTCAAAAAAGATATTAATTTTTACTGTATCTGAACTTGTCAGTGTTGTTATTCCAAAGTCACCCCATGACAGTTACTCAGCATCCTGCTGACCTTGCAACTCAGCAGCAGCAGGAATTAGAGCAGTTGCAAATTCCAAAAGCTCACTGCTAGTGGTGGTGGTAATGCCCATCCTCATCCCTGTCTCCCATTCCTTCTCAATTTCTGTTAAAAAGGCCATCAATGTCTCTTCCACCCCAGATTCTCCAACATCATCATCACAACAACCCTACTTGCTGCTGCCACTCATTATAGACATCTCACTGCTGGTGGATGAGGTGATGAGCTATGTCACACTTGTCATTTCTTGGTGACGTGAAGAAGGCAGACTGGTAGCAGTAACAGCAGGCACAGGTAGCTGATCTGTGCTCTTGGTGATGGTGGTATTATTATTTCTGAGCCTGCTATCCACTAACAGTTCTGGCCTATTCAGGATAATATTCCACTTGGACACTGTAGTGAAGGGAAAGGGACTCCCAGGGCCACAGGAATAGTGTGGGCTCCCTTGACAGCTAATCTGGATGCTCTCAAATGCTTCCTCTATTAGTCACCTAACACTAGTCCCATAGGCTGCTTCATCATTACTGCTACTACTGCTAACACTAACCACATCAAGTTCAGCTCCAGAGTCTTCCTCCTCACAGTAACTATTAATATGAGGATATTGATTACCCCCTCCTTCATTCCTAACACTAACAAGCTGCTGGACCTTCTTAGTAGTAGTAGTAGTAGTAGTAGTACTGGCGGTACTGCTTGGGGATGGCAGGTGTGACTTAGGGTCCCCTGCTGTCACACTTGACATCATCTTCTCTTTCCCACCCTCCTGAGAATTACAAGACACACTATTTGCAGGTTCAGCACTGGTGGAATCAGGTTCAGCACTGGCAGCAGGCAAAGCACTAGTGGCAGCAGGGGTAGCATGTCTGACAGCAGGCAAAGTATTGGTGGCAGCAGGTTCAGCACTGGCAGCAGGCACAGCACTGGTGGCAGTAGGGGCAGCACTGGCAGCAGGCACAGCACCGGTGGCAGCAGGAGTAGCACATCTGACAGCAGGCACAGCACTAGTGGCAACAGGGGCAGCATGTCTGACAGCAGGCAGAGCAATGGTGTTATAAGTAGCAGGGCAGCACATCTGAGAGCAGGCACAGTAATGGTAGTAGCAGGGGCAGCCCGTCTCGCAGCATGTAAGGCAATGGTGTCAGAAGGCACAGGCAGCTGACCTGTCCTGTCTCACTACCACCATTTTCTTTCTCCCTTCCCATTAAAATCTCAGAAATCCCTAGGGGTGATTTAGGGGGACTGGACAGCACTGGTTCTGTAGTGCTCACTTCCTCCTCAGACTCAGTGGACACATAAGAGTCCTTCCAATTTTTCCTTTTACTATTTTTAAACTTTCTCACAGTGATAGCAGTCACTATGAACATCTACCAGCAGAATAGCACAGCAAATCTACCTCGCTCTGTAGCTGCTTCTATTATGTTCTACTTCCTGGAATACGTCACGTTTTTATACAGAAAATGCGAATACATGTAAATCAATGGGCGGAAACACTCTAGCCATTGAAAAAATGGCAAAAAATTTTGGCCAATGTGCAAAAAATGCAAAGATTTTAATCCCTGGTTTTAAAGAAGATTTTCCACTAAAAAAGTGGACAACAACGTGGTTTATGCTGGATTTCTTGCGGGAACAAGGCGAGGGCTTTCGCCCACCCCTAGTGAGCATATTGAAAAGCTGTTTGTGTAGCAGTTTGTAAGACAAGCTACATAGCTGTATATTCACGCAAAGTCTACCATGCTGATTTTCATTAACACTCACTCTCTCTGACTGAGAATGATGACTATATTGCTCTATCTGTTGCTCATCCTTCCCTTCTCTTAATGCAAGCTTGTTCTTTCCCTATTTCTGTTGTGATATTTCTCCATTCTTTTCACCTTCTCAGTGCTCAGCTGGATTTTTAGAGGCGCCTCAGCCGTGGGTCTCACTTGCAGCACCAGCATACCTGCTCCACCCCAGCTGTCTCACACGTACCAGTCCACCCAGCCAATAAAATGTATTTACTATATGGTCTTCATTGGCTGGCTCAGCCAATGAGGACTATATAGCGAATACATTTAATTGGCTAGCGGAACTGGCGCATGTTGCTCAATTTCGGGACTCTTTGTTGTCCTGGTACGGGGGGTGACCCGGGACACAGACCCCCAGTAAGGGAAAGTCCTGGGCATTCTGGGATGTGTGGTCACCCTAGATGCAGCTAACCTAATTAATTATAATAATACATTAACTGGTAGACCAGTACGGGCTAACTACCTCCCTATTGCTAACTTTGTTTAAATGGCACACTATGATTTTCTGGAATAGCTTCTAAATATCAGTATACTCAAAATTGATCATTGACTAGCATTAAGCCTATATAACTGAAATTTTGAACACATTTTTCTGATAAAATTTATATTAGCTAAATTGTGCCCTACGCTACCATGCCAGTTCCTCATACAATTATTGCTTTCCAGGAAGATAAAGAAGTGCAATTCTGGAGCAAACCAACTGAACCATAAGGGATAGTTGACTTTTCAATTCATTTTAATGGGAGTTTTAACCCCTTAATGCTCAATAAATCAGTTCTTATATAATATACCTATGTGTACATTTACTGAAACAGGTTAAAATGACTTGTCCCCAGCAAGGAATTCCTAGTTTTACAGCGTTTCTATTTCACTCCCACAATTCCTTGCAATAACATGCAAATACAAGCTCATGTGCAGCCACTTTTTGATTCGGAATCCATATAAATATGGATACATTAGCATATGTTTGTTGCATTCACAGTTTATTGCACAAAACACAGGTTGGAAATTCATGAACCATTCAGTTCACTCACAGATCACTGTTTCAACTGATCTCCTCAGTGTGGGGTTACATGACTGGCTAGTGATTCTTCTGAAAGGTAGTATTGTAAACCATCTACAAGTTCATGGTGAGTAAAAAATGGCAAACATCCCTCTACCCCATAGAGTAGAGGTTTTTGACAATGCAGTTCAAAGTACAAGAGCTACCATCATGAGGGTGTAGGGCAGTAAACCGGTTTGTTAATGAGAAAATCGGCACGTCAGTCAGAATGGATGAGTGAAATGATCTTAAGGGCTATGACTGGATAAATATTAAATTATATTCTATCAGGCTATGGCTGACAGAACACAGGTTAGGTAATCTCTACAGCTATCCAACGTTGGCCAGGAGTACTATGTTTTGCAAGGAAGGGGGGTGATACATTTTCTTTTAAACATATGCTTCTCAGAGGGCACAATAAGGATTCCATCATATTTAGAAATCACAACCTTGGAGAAAGGATACTAGAAAGGATATTACATCAGTGACCCAGAAGAAATATTTCTGGCATTGTGCTTGCTATGCTACATGATTTTGTGGCAGATGAGAGAACTTACATGCTCTGAAACCTAGTTAAAAAGAATATGATTATGGAAATTCCCAAGGTCTCTGATTAATATTGTATGCATTTATTCAAACTATACCTGTTATGTACATTGTTATTCATATATGTCATTTTTAATTCTCAAATAACTTCCTTTGAAGGTTTTATTTAAAAAAAAAAAATATAGTGGATACTAAATGGAGAGTTTTCCATAGCCCATTCAGTAAAATCTGCCTTTGCTCTCCACATCCTCATAAGTAAGAGAGATAGTTTTCAGTCTGAAGCCCCCTCTTTATTACCCTATTCCAAATGCACATTGACAAGTGTATGTGGACCCTGTATAGGGATTAAGATCCATGATTACTTCTCTGATTATTTTGTGTCAACATATGCTAACATTTCTTGACAATATTGGAAAATATAAACTATGCCAGCTTCTGTTAAAATAAATATTTATGCTATATGCACTCTGTCCAACTTCTGCTCACTCTCATTCCCTTCACTCTCCCATCTACATCTCCATCATTGTTCACAGTCTTTTCTCTCAAACAATACCACCACTTCCCTAGATCACACTCAATAGCACTTCTTTTTCCCGCCCACTGACCGGCAGGATGCACTTATACCCCATAGCACTTACTCCTCCTGTATCCCACCTATCTTCCTCTAGACTGTAAGCTTTCATGAGCAGGGCCCTCTGATCCTTTTGTTTCCCATGGTCCATTTGTACTATTTAATATCTCTGTATGCCTATTCCCTAATGTACAGTGCTGCAGAATAAGTTGCCACTATATAAATAAATAATAATAATAAATAATTTGTTTCCTAAATTCACATTTTGTTGGTATAAGTCACGTTGTTAATCCATTAGTACTCAAAATATGCTCACTCTCAGCAGGGCCAGCGCCACCTACAGGCAAGGTAGGCACCTGCCTAGGGCGCACATCTACTGGGGCGCTGGGAATAGCCGCACGCACCTTGGAGTCTGCTGTGTGGTGAAGACACTGAAGAGTTTCTTCACCACACAGCAGCCAACGAGGTGCGGCAGAGAGCAGCTCTGCTCCCACAGTAGATGTGCACCTGAGAGAGGTGCTGCCAAAATGAGGTAAAAGAAAGAAGAAGCAGCAGCAACGGAGGAAGGATACAATGATATCTACAGGATATATGCAGAGAGAGATAGGGTTGTGAGTCACTGATATGGGGTGAAAATATAAAAGAAATGGAGTTTCTTTTAAAGAAAGAGAAGGTAGTAAGAAAGAGAAGAGAGAGGAAAAAATAGCTTAACCATTTGGGCACCAGAAGGGTGGGCAATGTACTCTGCTGACAAGAAACGATAGAGAGAGTGGGTGTGTAAACAGGAGGGGAGAGAGGAATGAAATGAGGGACCTGGAAGAGAAGTGTGAAAGGAAAACTATAGAAGGCAAGGAGAGAGAAAAATGTAGTAAAAGGCAAGTGGAGCCAAGGGGTGAAGGAGTACAGAGCCAAGGGGTGTAAGAAGCACAGAGCCAAGGGGTGCAAGGAGCACAGAGACAAGGGGAGAAAGCAGCACAGAGCCAAGGGGTGTAAGGAGCACAGAGCCAAGGGGTGCAAGGAGTACAGAGCCAAGGGATGCAAGGAGTACAGAGCCAAGGGGTGCAAGGAGTACAGAGCCAAGGGGTGCAAGGAGCACAGAGACAAGGGGAGAAAGCAGCACAGAGCCAAGGGGTGTAAGGAGCACAGAGCCAAGGGGTGCAAGGAGTACAGAGCCAAGGGATGCAAGGAGTACAGAGCCAAGGGGTGCAAGGAGTACAGAGCCAAGGGATGCAAGGAGGACAGAGACAAGGGGAGAAAGCAGCACAGAGCCAAGGGGTGCAAGGAGCACAAAGCCAAGGGGTGCAAGGAGCACAGAGACAAGGGGAGAAAGCAGCACAGAGCAAAGGGTTGCAAGGAGCACAGAGCCAAGGGATGCAAGGAGCACAGAGCCAAAGGGTTCAAGGAGCACAGAGCCAAGGGGAGAAAGCAGCACAGAGCCAAGGGGTGCAAGGAGCACAGAGCCAAGGGGTGCAAGGAGCATAGAGACAAGGGGAGAAAGCAGCACAGAGCCAAGGGGTGTAAGGAGCACAGAGCCAAGGGGTGCAAGGAGGACAGAGACAAGGGGAGAAAGCAGCACAGAGCCAAGGGGTGCAAGGAGCACAGAGCCAAGGGGTGCAAGGAGCACAGAGACAAGGGGAGAAAGCATCACAGAGCAAAGGGTTGCAAGGAGCACAGAGCCAAGGGATGCAAGGAGCACAGAGCCAAAGGGTTCAAGGAGCACAGAGCCAAGGGGAGAAAGCAGCACAGAGCCAAGGGGTGCAAGGAGCACAGAGCCAAGGGGAGAAAGCAGCACAGAGCCAAGGGGAGAAAGCAGCACAGAGCCAAGGGATGCAAGGAGCACAGAGCCAAGGGGAGAAAGCAGCACAGAGCAAAGGGTTGCAAGGAGCACAGAGCCAAGGGGTGCAAGGAGCACAGAGCCAAGGGATGCAAGGAGCACAGAGCCAAGGGGTGCAAGGAGCACAGAGCCAAGGGGAGAAAGCAGCACAGAGCCAAGGGGAGAAAGCAGCACAGAGCCAAGGGGTGCAAGGAGCACAGAGCCAAGGGGTGCAAGGTGCACAGAGCCAAGGGGTGTAAGGTGTACAGAGCCAATGGTGAATAAAGAGGCTGCTGCTGTGTTTAGAAACTGAGGAGAGAGAGAGAGGCGCAGCCAAGGGGGCGGCAAAATGAGGTTTTGCCTAGGGTGGCAAAAATCCTTGCACCAGATATCACTACTTTACTTAAACAGTAACATTCACACGTAATTATTAAAAATGATAAATGTTTTAAAGGAACCTAAAAGCAAATCATTACAGCTAAATAAGGTAGTTTTACTTTCCAGATGTTCAGAAAGGTTAATATAGATTTAGTCATCTATTCCGGTGAACTAATCTTGGCACTCCATCTGCTGGCAGAGAGAACCCAACCATCCCCAAACATAACCTGGATGGTGTGAGTTACGTCCAGCAACTGCTAGTGTTGATGGTTGGTTAACCTTGCCATTTGTTGTGTATACTGGAGCTATACAATGAAATAGTGCAACAGTGATATCATCATTTTCAAAGTGCACAAGCACCCAGTTATATATGACCATTCAAACAATATGATATATGTATTTGTGATATGTGAATATTGACCTACTTGTTTAACAAAAATTATTTCAAATATAGATGTAATCTTGAATATGAAGTTTGACTGTGTTCACAATACACAATCTTTAATCATAAATAATTTCTTGCAAATGTAGGAGGAACTGATTCATACTGAAAAACAAGATGTTCATCTCACAGAATGGTAAGTGGTGTTTCTAGGAGGAGCCAGTACCTTAGCTGAAAATAATAGAACATAAAAAGGGGAATTCAAAATAAGAGACATATCTTAAGTTATGGTGTGGAACAGGGCTCAAAATTTCCACCCACCACTAGCCAATGGCAAGTGAAAATTTAGTCCTCATGAGTAGAAATTCAGCTCTGGTGGGTATGCTATGGCTTGCAGTGGCGAGTAACTTTTCAGGTCTGGCTAGTAGCAAAGGACTCAAAATTATAAGCCCTGACGTGGAATATACTTCATGAAATGACGTGACTGATTTCAGCATAAATTAAGACAAATTGCATCACAGTTCATTCAGCTTCTTCTTGCAAATGTCAACACTGGCATGACTATTGGGAAAAAGATATTATAGGATGGTCGAGGATGTGTATAATGGGGTTCTTGATAGTGAATGTGACAGTATGGTATAGCTTTTGTTTCAGTGGATTCTCGATAGGGAATGTTCTGAGTGGACTGGTTTGTGCCTATGGTAGTGGCTGATATGGTATGTTAATGGGTGAACTAGTTTGTGACAACTTAGGGAGCTGTTACTGTGGCTTTAAGAAGTATACATAGAATGAGACATAGGGTAGATTGGAATTGGCATGTATGAAGATGTTACTAACATGCTTGATAGGATAAATATGAAGATGAGGCAGGAGAAATAGAGAGTTTTCGTGAAACCAGTGAAGGCATTGATGATATAGCCTCATTATAATTATTGGTAGCATTTATGATGTCTGCAAACATATTACATTTACTATCCTTTCTGAAAAAAAGGTGCTAATGCAGCACTTATTTGATAATGTGAGTCATTTTCACTATTTGATCTACAACCCCTAAAATACATGACTGCTCAGACTTATGTCATATTACTTTTACCATCCTGAGTCTGAGTATGTCAAGCAGCAGAGAGTGAAGACTATATTGCGGATAGAACATCTTCTAACATAACAATGATCCTCAAATACATCCAACTGTTCATTTTCTGCAGGATTCATAGTTCCAGGTGTTCTTTTGAAATAAATATAATTATTAATACCTCACAATAAATAACAAATTAGTCCTTCTCCCAGTCTAAAATCCGTAAAAATAACTGCTTCTTTTATCTAAAAACAATTTGCAACTGTATATACATTCTTAGTATATTTGTTTGTGTGTATGTATATGTATTATGTTTTTCTATTTGTGGAAATACACAGCTCTTTGCTGTATACAATCAAGGACATACTTGAAAACAAGAAAAATCTCCATGTATTCTTCCTGGTAAAACATTTTTCTAAATAAAAAAAAATAATACGTTTTATGAAGTATGTTTTTGTTATAAGTTATTATAGTTACATTAAATATAGTTATTGTTGCTAATACAAAATCAGTCAGCCTTAGTTCAAGCCTGCTTTTCTTCTGTTACAGTAATTCTCAGTCAGGGTGCAGTGGCCACGGACATCAAATTAGGGTGCCCCATGTTTTCTATGAAGACTGAAAAAAAATTGAATATTGTCTTTTAAATGTAGACATATGGCATATATATTGTACTATCAGCTGAGGCACTCCATAACATTACACAGTTTGTTGCATACTCCACAACTCTAAACAGAGAATACAAATATGTTCTAGATTATTGCCCACCCCTGCCATATGTAATCTCCAAACAGTATCAGTATTCAGTGGAAAAGTACCATGACAGAAAAAGTAATCTCACATCTTGAGAATTTCTCCCTCATACTGAGATCCCTCTATTCATTGACTTCAGGAGTCTGGATCTCTTATCCCAGCCCTCTTTACAGGCCCAGTCATCCCACCTCCACAGGCCACTTTTACAGCGTAAACCGTTGAGTGTCAGAGAGGTATCCAATGCATTGCAACGCAATGCATTGTATACCTTTCTGGCAGTCAAAGGGTTACCCCCTTTGTATTCTAGAGACTCCAACATGTATACAAGCAATGTATTGCAGTCTTCTATAGCAACCAAGGGGTTAAATGTGAATTAAAACCCAAAGTATTGTGCAGTCACTGTCTTGAGATTTACAGTAAGTGATGGAAATTCTTTCAGCTCCATTACAAAAGTAACCAACACCTCCCTATTAATGCTGTGCGTTTATGAAAAATTAATTTTGAGGGGCTGCACTTGAACCTGCTCAGCAATGAGATATACATTTTTCATAAACATCCTGCATTAAGCACTTTGCTGCTAGGACGATTTGGAAGCTAGTAAAAAAGAGTTTGGGTTACATTATCCAAACAGAAAGTATAAATGCAATTCTTGCTGAAGTCAGATGGAGTTACTGTCTCATCAGATAAATTAATAGTGAAGACCATTGGCGGCATCACTATGTTTTAGCATGAGTGGGTCTCCAAAGAATATTTTGCAGATGTACCAAGAACAATAAGACAATAAGTAAAAATAGCAGTAGAAAAAAAATAATTCCAGAAAATCGACCACCACACAACTTCTACATAAACAATCCATTAACACTGTCCAGGCAAATACAGGATTTGCTGGGAGAGGGTTCTAAAAAATGAGTATTGTATTGCTGCATCCAAAAGCAATTGCAGCCGCCAGACATTAGAGCAGTTGTGGGCAGCCTGCAGCCCTTAAGCTGATATTGAACTGCAACTTCCATCATCTTCAGCCAGTCAACTGGCCAGTGGAAAAGAGCAGTATACCCTGAAACATACATACAATCCTTCACCACCAGCACCTTGGAAAATCTAGCACAAAGTAGTCAAGCACAACAGTTTTCACATTGGCAATAGGCAAGTGATAAAAACAAAAAAATAACTGTTCATTTTTTTAATCACAAACCTCATATTCCAGCCAGCCAAGACTCACAAAAGTGCACTGGTTTTCACAATTTTAACAACTATTATGCTATTATATCTATCTATCTATCTATCTATCTATCTATCAAGACTTTTGCGTGCCTGGCGCACACACCAGGGGGGTATTAAGGAAGAGTTATTTAGATCTCCTCTATATTGGCTGCCCATTGGTCCAAGCATGAGGCATGACAGTGACCCTGGCAACTCCTGTTAAAATCTCTGCCAGGAGATGCAGGGGCTACAATGAACATGTAACGGGAACCCTAGGATGCCACTCCTGGGCCATCGTGCTTGGCTTCTCTCTCTTGGATGCGGCTACAAGTGGGTAGCCTGGCCAGTGAAGCTGGTAAGCTGGCTGGAACTCTGTATCTGCATAATCCACTGGACAAGGCTGGGCTCCTGCTGTCAGCTACAAGATGGGTAGCTGAATTAAGCAGGCTGGTAGCTGTACCCCAAAAGGCTGGATCAATTGCAGCTGGCTGGTATGCAGGAAGCTGGAACACTGGAAAGCTGTACTGGAATAATCCACTTGGAAAGGCTGGAACTCTGGAACACTGGATCACTGGAAACATTCACTGGAACTCTGTGGTCGTGGATGTTCTGTTCTGATAGCTATATAAGCATACATAAGTCTATTGTAAAAAAACAGTAGTTGTTGATTTAACCCCTTAAGGACCATTGACATGCCAGGACCATCAAGGCGGTCCAGTACTTAAGGACCAGTGATGGTCCTGGCACGGCATGGAGTTCAGGGTTCCCGGCGAGGCTGCTCGCTGCTTTGGAAGACCTGAACCGGAATTTAAAATAAAAAAAAGCCATGTGGTTCTCAAGTGCCAGTCATGCGTGCGATTGCCAGACCTTAAGGGGTTAATTTAGGAGCCATTACTGAAGTGCTCTGTTTCACTTCCTGTCCTAGCAGCCAGTCTACTTGATTCCCTCTTCAGAGAAGGAGCTTGTATTGAACCTCCACACTTTCTTCCACATTAGCCTTGGAAAGAGAAGTCTGTAAGTAGGCTATTTTTAGTTTTAAGTTAATAGTATATGTTTTTATGCAGTTAGCTACTGTTTGATGTTTGTTTGCAGCATCTGCAGGGAGTTATGTACTAGGCCTCATTTTCTGCTAGCTATTGATTTAACAGTAATGTATCATGCCTTTCCCTATTTGTATTTTGTGGTCGTAAGCAGATAATTTGCTAGTACATATTTTTTATAAATTTGTGTTTTGCAGTTTTAAAAATATAAAAAATATTTTCAGTAAAGATTTCAATCGCTATTCCTGCCTACTGGGTCTTTATTGGGAATTTGTTCGCTGTCTGCAAAACCTTGTACTACAGACACATTGTGAGAGCAGAACAATACGCAATAGACAAGATGCTATGCACAATAAGCAAAACACTGTACTCAACAGGCACAATAAGCAAAATGCAATAAGCCATACGCCAAATGCTATAGCCAAACCAAACACTATACACAGTGCGCACCACTCAGTACACACAACACGGTACACACAGTGCAATATGCATAATGCTATATGCAATACGCAAAACACAATATGCAATTAGGGTGACCACATTTCCCTTCTGCCATTCCGGGACGTGGTCACCCTAGAACTTGCCCCTTCATGCCTTACCTTCAGTCCCTGGTGGTCTAGCGGCGTGGAAAGTGCTCTGTGCCTCCTCCGGCACAAAGCTGAAGCTCCCGCGCGCTGTGCTCAGTAATGCAGAGCGCTGGGAGATGATGTCATCTCCCAGCGCTCTGTATTACTAGAGCGCTTGCCTCCAGGAGATCAGGTAAGCTGCATTGCCACCCTGGATGTCAGCCTGCAAGCGGCATCCATGATGTGACACACCGCTTGCAGGCTGACATCCAGGGCGGCTTGGCTTAATCCACTGGACAAGGCTGGGCTCCTGCTGTCATCTACAAGATGGGTAGCTGAATTAAGCAGGCTGGTAGCTGTACCCCAAAAGGCTGGATCAATTGCAGCTGGCTGGTATGCAGGAAGCTGGAACACTGGAAAGCTGTACTGGAATAATCCACTTGGAAAGGCTGGAACTCTGGAACACTGGATCACTGGAAACATTCACTGGAACTCTGTGGTCGTGGATGTTCTGTTCTGATAGCTATATAAGCATACATAAGTCTATTGTAAAAAACAGTAGTTGTTGATTTAACCCCTTAAGGACCATTGACATGCCAGGACCATCAAGGCGGTCCAGTACTTAAGGACCAGTGATGGTCCTGGCACGGCATGGAGTTCAGGGTTCCCGGCGAGGCTGCTCGCTGCTTTGGAAGACCTGAACCGGAATTTAAAATAAAAAAAAGCCATGTGGTTCTCAAGTGCCAGTCATGCGTGTGATTGCCAGACCTTAAGGGGTTAATTTAGGAGCCATTACTGAAGTGCTCTGTTTCACTTCCTGTCCTAGCAGCCAGTCTACTTGATTCCCTCTTCAGAGAAGGAGCTTGTATTGAACCTCCACACTTTCTTCCACATTAGCCTTGGAAAGAGAAGTCTGTAAGTAGGCTATTTTTAGTTTTAAGCTAATAGTATATGTTTTTATGCAGTTAGCTACTGTTTGATGTTTGTTTGCAGCATCTGCAGGGAGTTATGTACTAGGCCTCATTTTCTGCTAGCTATTGATTTAACAGTAATGTATCATGCCTTTCCCTATTTGTATTTTGTGGTCGTAAGCAGATAATTTGCTAGTACATATTTTTTATAAATTTGTGTTTTGCAGTTTTAAAAATATAAAAAATATTTTCAGTAAAGATTTCAATCGCTATTCCTGCCTACTGGGTCTTTATTGGGAATTTGTTCGCTGTCTGCAAAACCTTGTACTACAGACACATTGTGAGGGCAGAACAATACGCAATAGACAAGATGCTATGCACAATAAGCAAAACACTGTACTCAACAGGCACAATAAGCAAAATGCAATAAGCCATACGCCAAATGCTATAGCCAAACCAAACACTATACACAGTGCGCACCACTCAGTACACACAACACGGTACACACAGTGCAATATGCATAATGCTATATGCAATACGCAAAACACAATATGCAATTAGGATGACCACATTTCCCTTCTGCCATTCCGGGATGTGGTCACCCTAGAACTTGCCCCTTCATGCCTTACCTTCAGTCCCTGGTGGTCTAGCGGCGTGGAAAGTGCTCTGTGCCTCCTCCGGCACAGAGCTGAAGCTCCCGCTCGCTGTGCTCAGTAATGCAGAGCGCTGGGAGATGATGTCATCTCCCAGCGCTCTGTATTACTAGAGCGCTTGCCTCCAGGAGATCAGGTAAGCTGCATTGCCACCCTGGATGTCAGCCTGCAAGCGGCGTCCATGATGTGACAAACCGCTTGCAGGCTGACATCCAGGGCGGCTTGGCTTCATTCCGGGACACTTCATTGTCCCGGTTGAAGAGGACCCGGGACGCGGGACATAGCCCTGAAATAAGGGACAGTCCTGGACGTTCCGGGACCCGTGGTCACCCTAATGCAATACATATAAAGCTATACACCATGCACTAAACGGAATACACAAAATACAATATGCCAAACACTATACACAGAATGTACGCACAACAATGTACACAAAATGCCAAACATTATGCATCATACACAAAATGCAATGTTCAAAAAGCTATACGCCAAATTCAATATACTAAACGCCATACGCGCAACTCTATACACAAAACACAAAACAAAAGAGCTATACGCCTTACACAAAACGCTATCTGTAACACCTAGCCTACCTCTGCATTTGCTTCTTATCACAACTTAGCAAGGATGCCAGAGTTTGTTTGACTGGGATGGGTGTAGTAGGCCTCTGCCAAGCACACTTCAAAAATTAGGTGCTAATTGGGCCTAATGACAAATTCAGTCCCTGATACTTTGTACTGTCAGAGTCATAAATTGGATTCTAATTAGGTCAGGATGTGCTGTCTGGCACCATGAAGCTCTCGGATGACAGGAAGTGCTCTGAGCACTGTGTCAGAACCTGAAGTCAACTTACTTGCTCCATTCCTATGTGCTGAGCTCCTGTTCCTGCTAGTGCTAGACTGACTGAAAGTCAGAGGATGATGTTCAGTGGAAGACTGACAGCCACTCAGACAGAGAGTGCACTGAAGAGAAATCTCAGATGGCTGCACATAGGCCCATCTGCACTGTTGACCCCGACCAGTCTGTTCCTATTACTCTGCTCTGTCTCCTCTCCAGACCGGTTAGTTCAGTCACATTTCATTTGGAGAATGGTCCCTGGCAGCCCCCACACACACACACACAAACATACACACAAAAACACACACGCATCCACTCACACACATACACACACATAGAAACGCAGATAGACAGACACACAAACTTATACACATACACACGTAAATGTACACATTTTGACTTACAGAGAAGTGGCTTGCAGACAAAAAACAGGTCACAAGTGTATAGAGTACTTGTGAGTTGTGCTTGGGTAAATAAAGGGTTAAAACCAAACATTCATTTTTCTTTCTTTTCTTTCTTTCTTTCTTTTCTCATTTGGAGCCTGCTCTTTTGGCTTAAAGAGAAGTCACCTGCAGACAAGTCGAGTTTGAAAGAATCAGGAGTTAGAACTGAAGCAGTAGTTTGAAATCTATGGATCCCTGTGTTGCAGGTAATTTCAAGAGAATTGGACTGGTGATAAGATAAAGGTTTAATTTGCTGACATTAATTTAATTTCAGATTGTGTTTAAGCAGTTTAGAAAAGCATATTTTCTGGACTCACAAATGTATACCTGGTAAATTTGACCTAAGAGTATGAGTTAGTGGACATTGTAATACCAGTGGAATTTTAGAACTATAAGAGGAGAAGGCAGAAACCAAGTCCGGTGGTGGTAAAAGGGTACTCTATATTATAAGGATAGCAGGTAGGGTAATCTGTCTCCCAGGTGCTCAGGTTCAACATCTTGCATCAGGGCAGACAGATTATTTGGAGGTGCAGGAAAGAATCCATTTATATTGGCACATATTAGTACCAGGGAAAACGTTGGAGGAAGATGGTGGTTCCTATACAATTATTTTGGGGAAATAGGTTGCAAGGACCTCTAAGATAGTTTATTTTGAAATGCTACCAGTGCCATGCACTATTGCAGGTAGGCAGAGGTAGCTCAGGGAGCTTGATAAATGGCTTAACTACTGGTGTAGGATGGAGGATTTTGTGGTTTTACTGTGTTCTTGGGTACAATCTGTATGGTAGAGATTGATTGCACCTAAATGGAAAGGGAACTGTGTGTTTGGAGATAAAGGACTCAAACAGAAACATTTCAGTAGGGCAAAATGGATACCAACTGACAAAATAAAATGTTTTGTTCGGTATTCAAATGTCCTACTGATATTTAGCACAACAGACGTTAGGACACAAAACTGGTCCATTTTGTGCAATAAGTTCCCAAAATGCCTCTAAATAATGCCAGTTTTGGGAACTTAACAGTAAAAATACTAATGATCGGTGCCTTACATACTGTCAAGCAGCCTTGCTTCTAATTCTCTTACAGCCATTGGCTGGGAGATGCTTACACATCTCCTAGCCAATCAGTTTGAAGCACAGCAGCTCAAAGCTGATTGGCTGGGAAGTGCGTACGCATCTCCCAGTCAATGGTTGTGAGGGAACTAGAAGTAAGGCTGCCCATATATAAGGGCAGCCTCAATTCTAATTCTCTCAGACCGGAGACACGGACATTGGCCCGTGAAGAGGGGAGGGGTGTGCCACCTTATTCTGTCTCTGACACCGCCTCAGCGCCTCACACAGCTGTGGAGACAGCAACGTTGAAAAGCTAAGTTGGCTTTTTATTTTTCTTATAGAAAATAGACATACCATTTCATTATAATGTATAGCAAACATTTCATGACATGTTTATCATTACATATGGGGGATCTTTATTTGAAAACGTGGCACACTACTATGTACTTTAACCCTTTGGGCTCCAGAAAGATTAAAGTATCTATGCTTTCAACTCAAACTTATTTTTTTCTTTCACAGGAAGAAGATAGAAGAAAGAAGATAGAAGAGAAGAAAGAAGATAGAGAAGGATAGAAGATGACCAGGAAGCTGAGGACTCCGCTAGATATTAGGATTAATGGTAAGGGTTACTTGTAATGTGATTTTTTTTTAACTTAGTCGGGGTAACCCTATGAATGCGGGTGGGATAATTATACCCCACTGGCACTCATAGGGTTAATTCTACTAACGTCTGAAACATTTTTCATCCTTTGGATGTATTTATTTGGGTCTTAGAGCCCCATATCAATATATCCACTAAGGACTTAGGTTTTTTTTAACTTCAAGTGTCTGTGTCGGCTGTTTAAACAGGCGACAAGGGACTCAAGTTGAAAAAAAAAATAGGTGTTAACTTTCCTGTGATAACTTGAGTCCCTTATCACCTGTTCTTGGCTAACTCGGACATTTGAATTGCAATTTACGAAGTTTTCATCCTTTTCAATGGATGAAAACATCTCTTAACTTTAACTCACGACACCTCTATTTTTTGCTGGTATTTTTTCACAGCACAGACATTTGAATAACTTACTGTGCTGGAAAAAATGCTGTTGTCAGAAAAAACAGCCGTCTCCAACATTTGGATCGAGGCCAAAATACTTAGATGGCTGGAGGAGTTTTTAACTAGGAAATGGGGGAGGGTATAGTTAGTACAAATGGGATGGATAGCGTAGATGAGAACTGGGTACAAGTAAAGGATCATGTGGATGGAGAAGGGGTAGAGATAAATGTAGCTAATATGGAGTAACTCCTATTATATTCAGCTTTAGGAATGCAAGTATTGGGTAAAACACATAATGACAACAAAATTTATTGTATGTTGATGAATGCAAGAAGTATGGTAGGCAAAATGGGAGCTGGAAATACTGAAGGTTTATGAGCATTTGGGTATAATTGATATAACGAAAGCATGATAAGATGATACCCATGACTGGGTTGTAAATATTGAGTGCTGTTCCCTGTTTGAGACAGGATTAACAAACAATACACCACCATCCTTATCTAGCAACTGGATCAGATGGAGTCAGAAACACCATGCAAAGCATGTTAGTTGGCATTGTTTCCTGTATGTAGTTCTGTTGGTAACAGTTGACTAGGCCAGAGGAAGTAGAAGGAGAAATGCGCCTAAAGCGATAGTAACGTCTGCAATAAAGCAGATCGACGACTCTTCTCTGTTCTAAATGTAACATATTTCACTATGTTTAACAAGTTTTTTTGATGTAGTAAACACTCACAAGGGTGACATCTTTATTCTTCATGACAGTGGACCCGGATTAGTACGATTTATTATTTTTTCAACCCTTGCCAACTTAACTGCATTGGCAAACAGCCACAACTGGTTTGCAGACGGAACCTTCAAAAGCAGTCCCATGTTATTTCAGCAAATGTACACTATACATGCGATGCGGTTTGGGACTGTTATCCCACTTGTGTTCGTACTCATGAGTGAGAAGACCACAAACATGTACACAAGTGTTCTAGCAGAGCTGAACAAACTTTGTGCTTCATTGAACCCTAGCACCATCATGACTGACTTTGAAGCATCAAGCATAGCTGCATTTAAAAAGGTTTTCCCAGAATGCACACAGCAAGGATGCCTTTTCCATTTCAGCCAGTGTATTTGGTGTAAAATACAACAAATACCAGATGTGGCAAAAAAAATACTGTGACGACGAGGAGTATGCACTTGAACTAAGGAAGCTACTAGGACTTGCTTTTGTACCACCACAGGATGTGGTACAGTCTTTTGAAAAGCTAATGGACTGCACTTTTTTTAGCGAGAATTTTGAAGAACTGCAACTGCTCCTCAACTATTTTGAGGACACATGGATTGGTAGACCTGCTAGAAGAAATACTAGAACCAAACCACTTTTTGACATTGAACTTTGGAACTGTTACCATTTAGTACTGCTAGACCTGCCCAAAACTAAAAACTCTGTAGAAGGCTGGCATAGAAGCTTCAACTTTCTTCTGGGGGCATGCCACCCAACTACCTGGAACTTTATTAATGGACTAAAAAAAGAACAGAGTCTGACCGAATTAAAATTGGAACAGTTTGCTGCAGGACATGAGCTGCCGCAATCAAAAAAGGTGTACAGGGACACTGCAAGAAGATTGAAATTAATTGTTATGAACTATGCAACAACCGAGATGTCACAGTACCTGAAAGGTGTGGCCAACAATGTACAATTTAATACATAGACTAGATACCTGAACTGTGTTTGGTAAGTTTTGTTTTATCTTTAACATTAACATGTTTTGGTTTATTTGTTGTTTTCTGTTATGCATGGTTTATAACATATTGTTTGTTTTGTATCCCTAGATTGCACTGTTAGGCTTCATCCTTTGAGTGCCAGAGGGGTACACAACGCTTTGAAAAAAACATTGTATTGTGCACCCCTCTGGCACTCATCAGGGTTAAAGTATCCCGATTACGCCCCTTTGTCAAATATTGTTTGCTTTCAAATAAAGACTGCTACAAAACATGTGTGGTTATTCCTAGATTGAACTGTTAGGTTTAATCCTTTGAGTGCCAGAGGGCTACACTACGCATTGCAGTACATTGCCTTGTGTACCCCTCTGGCACTCAAAAGGGTTACATTTCATGTATATTTTGTGAAACAGTTTTTGCTTCCCAATAAAAATTTAAAATTCACTAACTTTTTATTACGTGTATTTTTTGCCCTTCACTACCCCTTTAAATGCGCATCTTACTACGTGCGTCAATCCAAATGACGCAACATACACATTTTGTGACTCCCTTACGCGCACCATATCAAACTCGCCATTGGGAGTGACGCGCCTACAATGATGCGCCATTCGGCGTGACGCGCCTAAACTGATGCGCTAATTCAAGATGCGCTATTTGGCGGGTGGCATATCGATAGTAAACCATACAAAAGATATTACATGTAAAAAGATCCCCCTCCCACCCCTTCTGGCTGTGTCACTGATCATTTCATGTAGGTCCAGATGGAGAGCTGCGAGGGACAAACCAGTGAGCAAAGAAAAATCCTACCCTTCTTCATCTAGGGTTTTCCTTATACATACTTGTTGAAGTTTGTCCCTCTCTGCATCCGTCCGATCCCAGGACCAGATTGCAGCTCCATGAGGAGGCTCCCAGAAGGGACGGGAGGGGGATCTTCTTACATTTAACATCTTTCGAACTACAGCAAAGTAAGTTGTTAAACATAGTGCAATGTGTTACATTTATAATAGAGAAGACTCTGCAATCTACTTTATTTCAGACATTACTATCCCTTTAAGGACTTTCAGTATGGGTGGATAATTTTGCTGGTGGGAGTCTTGGAGATGAGGAGAGGGACTGGGAAATAGGATTGTAAATGTGAAATGGAATAATGAAGTAGAAAAAGGTGCAGTACAGCAGAATGCTAATAGAATTACAAATCTTTCAAGAGTTTAAAAGACCCATTTAAATCACTGGGAATTTGGCTGATTTATTTGATGATCCCTATGGAGCATTGGTTTGCTTCAAACTTGCTTTGCTTTCTTTATTCATATGGTCTTTAGTGCTTATATTTGCATCTGCTCACCCCATTGGCAATAAAACAAGCATATTGACTTTAAGGTCATTCCATCCTCTAACCAAAACGATAGTATGGGAGTTGTATTTTCTACAACAGTAATAGATTGTCTTGGAGAACCCAACTATTCAGAGAGACACTGGAACATTTGAAATGTTAACCTTGCATATATTTTATTTTTTTAAATGTCCAGAGTACTATAATGCAAGCATTACTTTTAGTCTAATGTAAATGGGATAATAATTTAAGTTGCTGGCATAATATATGTTGTGTCATTTCCTTTGCATATTGGTAAGACTCTTCAGCACTCTGTTAGCAACACATAAATAATCTGATCTCAACTCCCACGTTTACTAAGCAGACTTTTAGACTTATGAAGAAAGCAAGAGTAGTAGTTCTGGAGCAAACCAACTGAACAGTGAGTGGGGGGATAACATTCCTTATTCATTTACAATGGCTTTTAACCCTTGAATTTTAGAAAGCAATACATTGTAGACCTCTGGCATTCAGTGGATCAGAAACTTCATTTAAATAAATCGGAATTTGAGAATATTTATTTACCCCTGTGCTACATTTGGTATGCTCCAGAGTTTCTCAATACAAAAAGAAAGGCACAAGCTCTAAGTGCAGACTGTTGGACATATAAACCACTACAGTGCTGTAATACCTTCTTTTCTGTTCTCACGTTTTGCTGATAAAATAAGCCTCTAGGTTTGAGAGCATCTACTGTACAAACTCTAATGCAGGTCCCTCCAAACTCTCTTGCTGGTCTCCACTCCTCTCCTTGCTTCCGGTCTTCCCAGTTCAACCAAGGACTTACTTGATATACTTATACCCACATTCTTGGGGATATATACGTACTGGATATACATATGTCCACACTCTTGGGGATATACAATATGTAATATATCCCCAAGAGTGTGGGTATATGTATATAAAGTAAGTTATTAGTTGAACTGGGAAGACCGGAAGCAAGGAGAGGACATGTTTACCTCATCATGTGTGTGAAAAGTCCCCAAACAGGACTATATGTGGGTGAGACAAGACAGATCCTGAGAAAAAGGATGAATTCTCATAGGTCCAGTGTGAACAACAAAGGGGACACCCAACTGGGCCAACATTTTTGCAGAACTGATCACAGTATTAAAGAAGATGGGAAATTTGAAGACCCAGAAAGACAAAAAGAGCTGGGAGTATAAAGTGAAAACCAAGTTTAGCACTCTGAACTGAGGCATGAACCATGATAAGGAATTTCTGTCACATTATCCCACAAAATAAAACTATTTTTGCTCCCTGCTTTCAATGCCAGGGGGCTTCATGTCTCATTGTAAATCAAGGGTTGTGCACCACTCTGGTATTTGGAGGGTTAACCCATACATTCTTTAGACCTAGTCATCTCTGCTCAAATTCACTGGCATGTGAAAAGGGTAGTTAATCTTGTTTGCATTTTCTAGTACATTTGAAAGAGTTATTACTCGAGCCCAGAGTATAATTTATGGCCCACTTATAAGAATATTCTGATGGTGGAATTTGACCCTTTGGGTGCCACAGAGGTATCCGATGCATTGTGTTGCTGTGTGGTGGATGCCTCTTTGGAAGTCAAGGGGTCAGATATTAAAATTATGTGCATGGGTTTTAAAGCCATGTATTGTGCATTCAGCTTTCATTCTTATTATGCATGAAGAAGAGACCTGGGGCTTGATACTATTACCCCCACTATTTTTATATACCGGCAGTGGTGGTTTTGACAGAGTAGTTTGCTATTCTATTTACTCTGCTGTCAACAACCACCACAGCCAAAAAATGTCCAACAGGTACAAAATTTGCACCCACGGGACATCACGTAAAAAAAAAAAAAGTAATACTTTGTTTTATCTTTATTTTATTTTGTAGGCATTAAAAAAACACGAAGAACGATATAAGTCTTATCTCTCAAACCTTTATGGTTTAAGAGATATTCACAAGCAAAGTTTCCCCTCCCGCCCCTTTTACCTAGTGTAAGCCATCTCTTCTCAGATGTGAAATGCAGTCCATAGACCAGACAGATAACAGAAGGGGACACTCTTCTTCCTATTAGAACAATGAAAACCCTGGCCCCCTTGACAAGTTTTTCAGGGTTTTCCCTTATCTTAATTGAAGATTGTCCTTCTCTACAGCCTACCTGGGCACCTCCCTTCTGATCTGGCTGAAAAGTGTTACATCAGTAAAAGGGGAGGGAGGGGATACTTTGTCATTCGATTACTCTTGAACTACAACTCTGACAGAATTGAAATAACACTCTCCAAAGTCCAAATACTATGATGATTAATTAGAGCTGCTTTTGTGTGTATGACCTCTCTTCCTCTGATGATCCTTCTGGCTCCTGACTCCTGGCTTGTTCCTGACATCTCTGACTTCTGGGTTTCTGACTCCTGGCTTGTTCCTGACATCGCTGACTTCTGTGTTCCTGATTCCGGCTTGGCTGAGTACCCACATTGGTTCCTGACCCAGGCTTGTCTTTTGGCTTTATGCTCCTGGATCACCATTCTGTTTTGTTTGTTTTTTGTTACTTTAATAAAGGTGTTTTTGCATTTTATATTTTTTGTGTCTGTCTGGTTCCTGGTCCCTAACACCTGTCCTGTATTTTTGTATTGTACTTTTACTATTTCTGTAAAGCACCTTGTACCTGTATGGTGCTATATAAATAGTTACATACCAATGACTTGAGCATAAGCTTCACTTGCTGTAATATTACTCCTATAAGCAGCAATTGCTGAGTGAGTTCTGTGACTGCTGCTCACTTGGCTTCTGAGCATGAGAACTCAGATGCCAGTCTGCATAGTGGGGCTGCACAACACAGCATCAGTAGGTCTGCTCTCACAGGATTCTGATCTACAAGGAGTGGTCCATGTCACTCAAATGGTTAACCCATTGAGTACCAGACAGGTATCCAGCATACTGCAAGTTAGCAAGTTGGGTACCTCTCAGGCACTCAAAGGATAATAAATGACTCTTATGTTTTCTTGTTGAAAAGCACATCTTACAGAAACCATATCCGCTCTGTGGGATGTTTCTTCATTGTACATATTACACATGGTGTGCATGTCTCAAAATGAATGTGTCCCTACTATTCAATATGCAACACAATGCATTGTAGGCCTCTAGCATTCAATGCATTTAAAGCCAAGTTTAAATGAAAGGAATTTTGTATTTCCCCACTATGGTGCAAATGGTTTGTCCTAGAATTCTTCTTCTTTGTGCTTACAGCCCCTTGTCTTTAAACAGACATATTTTAGATAAAATAAATGAATATTGTAGACCCAGAGTAATTCTGGAGCAAATCAACTGCACCATAGGTGGCTAATAAATAAATCTGTATTCATTTAAATAGGCATTTTAAGCCCATGTATTCTAGTGAGGTCTCTAAGCAATGAGAATGTTGTGACTTTTATGTCAACATTTTTCCTCCATGTATCTATGCATTAGAGAGAGAGGCCATGTTTGCACTGCTAAGGATCATTTCCTGTTTTTACAGTTAGGCAAATAAAGTTCTGTAGCCTGCTAAATTAGGTTGTGAGGTTACTCAGTACATTCATTTACAAAACCGAAGTAAAACTACCAAACTGTATAGAACATCTTATCAGTTTCAATTGGGATGTTTTCCCCTTTACATAGCAATACATACAGACCTATATAGGACTCCTGGAATGCAAGGGAATAAATTTGTACAAAAATATTAAAGGGCAACCACACATTTAGGAATAAGTTGTCCTTAATTTATATAACCCCTTAGCTTTTAGAGATACCTCCAACAAACCGCTACTCAGTGCAATGGAGATGTCCCTTGCAGCTACAGGGTTTAACAGAAGGACTCATTCATACAATCATACATATCTATTTATATTTATGAATAGCATCTGCAGTTTCTGGTGTATACTGATCTCGATTTTATGTTTGAATGAAAGGCATGTCATTGGACAGTGAGGGGCAGTAGGATGCAGGAGCGAGATGAGGACAAGCAGTGGTAGAGGGCCGAGGCATGGAAGAGTGAGATGAGCTAAGGATGAAATAGGACTAGGGCAGGGAAAGCAATCTGAGTGTGGGAAAGCTTTTAGCTTTCTGATTCTTTAAAAATGTAACAAAATAAAAAAGCTATTGTGAAACAATTTCTGTTGTTTGAAGACTGAACTTACAGAATTGTTACCATATCTTTACTTACAATGGACAATAGGCATTCACTGAAAAATAAACAATCAAAAAGCTCCTCCCACATCTCTGCCAGTTCTATCAGTTTCTGTATCATCTGAAATCAGTCAATGGATTTTAATGTTAAAACCTTTTCAGAGCCAAAGGTTTATGCAATGCATAGGTATAAAGCATTGAAAGGGATAAAGGTGGGTAGCTGCTGCCTCTGCTCTCCAGTAGAGACAGAAAGCTAAAGGAAGATCCTAACTTCACCATCTCAGGTTGATAAAGTTGGGACTGTGAACTCCAGCAGCATAGGCAGCTATTGGAGCTTAGCACATGTGGTGGAACAAAACATTAACATATAAATACATCCAGAGGAATATAACAATGGTTTATCAAGCTGCGGTTCAATAAGCAAATGAGCTTTTGTTGAAGTAGCCCCTGCAAAAATCATCTTGCATAGGCATTTTGAATGCATGTCAACGTTGGTGTATTTTTAGAGTATTCACAAAGATATGATGGTGAAAACATCTTATTGCATATGTTGAGATGTAATCAGAACAATTACACTACTATCTCACCATCCTGGTCCCTTATTAAGCCTTAGTGCATTTCTCCCTATTCGTGTGTGTATGTGTACAAATGTGTCTATTATTCTGTGTGCATTGTGTGTGTGTGTTAGTGTGTGTGCCTTTTTATACTGGATGAAGAAAACCGCACTCACAGGTCTTTTTGCAGGTGAAAACATGTGCTGATTTATTGAAATCAACGTTTCGGCCTTATCTTAGGCCTTTCTCAAGTATATATATATAGTTAGGTCCAGAAATATTTGGACACTGACACAATTCCAGAACTGGGCTGGCTTTTTTAGATTTTTTTGGCAAAGTCTAATCTGGCCTTTCTGTATTTGCTCTCGTGAAGTCTTCTCTTTTTGGTAGACTTGGATAAAGATATGCCTACCTCCAGGAGAGTGTTCTTCACTTGGCTGGATGTTGTGAAGGGGTTATTCTTTACCATGGAAAGGATCCTAATGTCACAGTGCCTTACCTTGGCCTGTGCTATTTGGCCGGGAGCAGGGTTCTGGACTGACGCTCCGGCGTCACTAGCCGCATCCCTCTCTGCCTTCGGCCTGGTTGCTTCTGGTTCATTGTTACTGGCATCATAAATCAGGCACTTGCCTGGACACCTGTTATAGGCCCAGCCTGGGGGACCTAATTGGTCCTGTCTTCTACTACTCCTTTATAAACCTGTCTGGGCCTGTGTATCATTACCCTTACGTTGTTGTTCTGTGCAGTTCTAGTTCCAGTTATTCCTGTATCCTGTGTATCACCCGGCTTGGCTGACCATCCATTCTGGTGCTGACCTGTGGCTCTGTCTGACCATTCTTCTGTGCGCTCCTTTTGTCTTTAGACATCCAATCTGGTGTAGACCTGTGGCTATGGCTGACTACCCGCTCCGTGTATGGCCCTGGCTTGTCTGACTATCCTAACTGGTTCTGACCTGTGACCTATGTTAAGATATCCAACCTGATTGGTTCTCTTGCTTTAACCCTTTGGATACCTTCAACATAATTGGTTCGACAGTCTGTTCGCTCCACTGTGTTGCCTGTTTCCCACAGACATCCATCTTGGTACGGTCCTGGAGCTCTGACAGACTCCGGCCTAACTGACTGCAGGAGTGAGTCAGTAGTCTCAATTGTTTAGATACATATTGGAGTTGAGCTCTTCCCTACTGACTGCAGACGTGAGTCAGTGTTCTCCCTTGTAGCTACCTAGAGAAAGACTTTGGGTCCTATCCTGTGCTCTACTCGTTACCACTGAGACTACCAGTTGGCACCGGCCTAGTCTCCAGCAGTTGTGGTTGACATTGTGGCAGCTCCTATTCCTGAAGGAGTCTCTAGCCTATCTAGTCACCCTCTGCTCTATATTACTGTTGATATTCATTACTATTATCATTCTAAAATAAAGTGATTTTAACTATACCGTCTGACTCCTTGTCTTGCTTACTAACCATAACACCTACGATCACCACCACTGTTGTCTTATGCGGGCATCCAGGCTTTTTGTGTTGCATAACTCACTAGTGCATTTTTTTTTCTCAGAATGTACCAAACTGTTGATTTGAACTCTCCTAATGTTTCTGCTATCTCTCTGATTGCCTGTTTCAATTCCATTGAGAGCTCCTTTGACCGCATGTTGTGGGTTCACAACAACAGTTTCGAAATGCAAATGCCATACTTGGAATCAACTCCAGACCTTGTACCTGCTTAATTTGTAAAGAAATAATGAAGAAATAGCCCCCACCTATTAATAAAACAGCTTTTGAGTCAATTGTCCAATTACTTTTGGTCCCTTGAAAAAGAAGGGGCTACATATTAAAGAGCTGTAATTCCTAAACCTTTCCTCCAATTTGGATGTGAATACCCTCAAATTAAAGCTGAGAGACTGCACTTTAAGCACATACTCATTATTTAACTGTAACTTGAATTTATTTTGGTAAACAGATGAAATGACAAAACGTGTGTCAGTGTCCAAATACTTCTGGACCTAACTGTATTTGCCAATTGGTAAGCACTCATGTTTAAGTTGTATACCTGCCTTGCTGCTAGTGTGTAGGCATCAATACAACATCCAGAAATACAAAAGCACACTCAGGTCTTAAAGAAAGTAGTAAAAGTGATTATATTTATTAGATCAATGTTTCAGATGCCAGTTCAGTAAACTTCATTATGATTACAATCAAGTGAAAAGTGGACCATTATAAGCCCTCACACAGTGTCTTTGGCTCCAAACTCTGGCGTTTATAATCAGTGATGATCAAATCAATAAATAGGAGCATATGTAAGTGCAACACACAAAAGTAATTAAATAAAATAACAGCATTGCATAATCACATAATAACATAATATTACCATATAATATACCTCACTGGTTGAATAACTGCAGATATGTAGAGCTAAATCTTGTTATATTGATTATTGCATTGTAACAGCAATTGCTGCCCCCATAATCAAGACCACAATATACTTCCCATAGAGTCATGATAAACAGAATAAACCACTTTTATTTCAATGTTTACAAGATACAGTCACTCATCTCCCTGTGATTTACTTACATAGAGGACACATCTCTGGGTAATCTGCCAGTGATCATGATAGGAGACCCTGGATCGTGAAAATATGCTCTGTTTGGGGAAGTGAAGCATCTGAGGACATCTTTGAGTATCTATGGTCTAGAGTACTGCAAGGCAAGGTCAACATTCACTCAGAGTGCAGGCCCAGGATTGATACAAAGCAATGTGTTAGAGACACCAATACCACAGAAACTGTTAAAAGTCCCATTTAAATGGATGAGGATGTTTTATTTATCCACTATGGTGTAGCTGGTTTGCCACAAAACTACCTAAAAATGAACCCTTTGCATGCCAGAGTGGTACAGAACTCATGCATTTCTGTACCCCTCTGGCACTCAGAGGATTAAGGCGGGATGCAGGAAACGTGCGCAATCGTTATTTCCCATGTGAAAACCACTAGGGAATAGGTTTGCGCATGATTTTGTTGAATGAAAATTGTTGAATGAAAATTCAAGATTAGCGAACGGCTCTGTATATTTAGTTTTTGTGGGCGTGGCTAAGATTAACAAATCTGTGTGAGGGGAATAGCGTGTGCGCCTAATGCAAGAACTGCTATTCCAAATTAATTTATACGTCTGTGTACTGTTGTCGTAAAATTGAATTTTTTATGTGCAATTCAAGAAGCGTTCAGTATTTAGTTTCCTGGATTAGAACATGAGCGAAATCTATCTGCACACAAAGATGCGATTATCCAATGTGAATGTTTCTTGTATCGTGTCATAGGTGCCTTAATCATCATGCTAAAGAGGAGCAAACCAACTGCACCATAGGGTTTAAATTAAAATTCTGCAAACTTCAATCAATATACACTTGGCTTTTTAAACCTGAATCTTATAGAGGTCTCATTGCCATTGTAACACAATGAATTGGACACCTTTGTAACATTCAAGGGATTAAAAAACCCATTTAAATGAGTAGGAGTTTTCATTTCCACCCCTACAGTATGAATAGCTTGACCCACAACTTCACCTTTTCAGCCTGAGAAATACAATCTGAAGTTGCTGTGTAATATGCAAGTTGTATTTGTAAATTATACAAATGTGACATGGGGGCACTTTAATTGTTGCTTCTGACATCAAGTGATTACTTTTCTCATTGGTTAACATTATGTAAAAAAAGTCCACAGTTAGTGAAAATTGTTTTAGGACTTACAAAACCACAGCATTTGAATGAAACTTATTTTCATGTTTCCTGTGACTCATGAATGCCATTTAACCTCTCTGGTTCTAAGTTAGTGTTTCACAACATTAGTCCCTGCGACACACCAAATGGCGAAGCTTATTTAATCACAGTTCCGTAATCAGTGGCTCAATCATTATTTTGAATCTACCTGTGCTTAATTAGCAATATTGTTAACCTTTTAACTGCCAGAGGGGTGTGCTGTGCATTGCAATCCATATTTTACCTGTTTGGCATTCAAATGGTTAACCCTTTGAGTGCCAGAGAGGTACCCAAAGCATTGTGTTGCAACACAATGCGTTGAGTACCTCTCTGTCACTCAAAGGGTTTAAAGCTGCACTGCTGATGTGGCCCAAGGACTTGAGTAGAGAATCCCCGTTCTAAGCACTGACTTGGAGATGTCTCTAAAATTCAACAGATTGAGGGCATGGTGTTCAAAAGAAAAGTGGGGCAATTCAGGGACTAACCAATAGCACAACAGGGGACACATAACATTTTCCCAAATTCCCATATATTTAGGCCTCGATTCAATTGGCCCACTCGTAAAAACTCCATTTTTGTTCTATGAAGAAATACCACCAAAAAATAAGCACCTTGAGAGCTAAATTTGTGCCTGTTTGTGCCCATTAAAACACATTACAAAATTTCAAAATTTGCCATTCAGTTCCATGCGTTGGCATTAATATACGTTAAGGGACCCAGTTTGATGGGTGAAAATCTGCACACAGTTTTTTTGGACGCAGAGTCTCTTAAACACATCTCAAAAGTGCAGATACAGGAATTGAACATGGAAAAAAAAGCATAAAATAAAACCTAAGTCCCCAGTGGATGTATTGCTATGGGGCCCTAAGCCCCATAGCAATACATCCAAAGCAATCCCACAATGTGTGAAATGTTACTAGAATTAACCCTATGAGTGCCAGTGGGGTATGCTTACCCCACTGGTACTCCGAGGGTAATCCAATTTAGTTAATCTGATGTTCAGTGGAGTCTTCAGCACCCTGGTCAGCTACTGTCTGTCTTCTTATGCCATCAATGCTTTCCATTGCATTGGCGATCTCTCTAGCATCTCTCTAACAGTCCCATTTGTTTCTACGGAAATATTTATTTGTTCTCTATGGTGTCGTTGGTTTATGCCAGAATTGCCCCATTTGTATTTTGATCATACAGGCCTAAGAAACCTCTTCTTAAAAATAAGACATTAAAAGGGTGCTATCCCCTATCTTGAACCCCAAGAATCACTAAAGTACATCCTGAAGACCCCTTTCATACTATTATCCTCCACATTTATTTGGAGACTGCCCTTTCTCTCACTCATTCTCATTAAGGATCATAGTTCACTTTAACCCTTTGAGTGCCAGAAGCAGTCAGAGGGTTCAAACATAGACAATGACTCAATATACATCTGGGATTCATATATCTCTACCATGGATTTCTATATCCAGTGCCTCCTCTGTAATGTCCCCATCCCCCTCATTGTCTCTCTGCTCTGCTTCCAGACTACTGCTCAGACACTTTTACTGCCCACTCCAGAGTATATTATATATAATTTATGATTCAGCAATGCTTTACCTGTGGAAGAGAGTTGATCTCTCAAAAGTTCATCTTAAAATATAAACTGCAAACTGAAATACAAAGGGATCACCAAATATAGCACATCTCAATTGTCTGCCTCAGATGTTTAAAGGGATAGTAATACCTGTATTAAACTTGAGGTCCGAGTCTTCTTTATGTTTTTTTTAACACATTGCTCTATATTTGAATACTTACAGTTTTGTAGTTCAAGTGCAATTAAATCCATAAGGATCCCACTCCTGTCCCTTTCACTGGGTCACGTTGCCTCTCAGTCTGGTCTGTATGGAGCGCAGGGAGGGACAATCTTCAGTAAGCAAAAGGAAAATCCTGCCTTCCTTCATCAAGGGGGGCAGGGTTTTCCTCATACTTAGTGAAGATTGTCCCTCTCTGCATTCATCCAGTCCCATGACCAGATTACATATCTGATGGGAGGCAGCCAATAGGGGTAGGATCCTTTCTGATTGAATAGCGCTTTAATTACAAAACTGTATTCAAATATAGTGTTACTAGTCTAAAAGCCCGTGTACACAGGCCAAAGTCCAAGTAATGTTAACCCCTTGAGTGTCAGAGGGGTACACAACACATTGCAAAGCAATGCTTTGCGTACCCCTCTGGCACACAAAAGGGTTAAGAGGCCACTACCTCACTGCTTCACGCGATGCAGTCTTGTTTCGCCTCACTCACGTGATGCAATCATGCGTAGTAGAGACTGCCCAAAAGCAGGCAATCTCTACTGCGCATGACTGCATCGTGACAAACATCCTAGCGAATTATTATATAGGATGTGTTTAAAAAAACATAAAGAAGACTTGGACCTCAAGTTTAATACAAGTATTACTATCCCTTTAATTTTGTGAGTCTTTTTGCTATTGTAGAGGAGAGGCAGGCATACTCCCTGCAGAGAAATCACAATATTTGTTATCCAGGGAGCATTGTGGATGGCACAGAGGTGGCCTCTAGACCAGGAGTGCTCAAACCTGTCCTCCATTAAACACAAGCGAATGTTCTTAACTCAGGCAGACCATTCAGAATTATTGCCCCACTGATTGATTCACTTGGGTTCAGGTGAGGAAATATTAAAAGCTGCACCCCCTGAGCTGGTCATATATCTGGAATGGGAGGCCACCTTCTCAATCAACCTCCTGCTTGCTGTTGTAAAGGAAGCTGAACTAGTGACACCGCAGAGCTACATTCCAAATGGAGCTACACTAGTAGCATAACCCATTTCCCCTGTAAGCTCGATGGTGTCACTAGTGTAGATTTACTGAAATTGTAAGCTCTGTGGTATTGCTCATGTATCTTCATATCAGTGGTAAGCTCTGTAGTATAACAAGTGTAGCTCCATTTCAGTTGTAAGCTACTTGGTGTCATTTAATTCACAACATTAATGCCAATCTTAAAATTAACAAAAAGGAGTGGGCTGTGCAGTGAGCTGGAATAATATTAGAAATAGCCCACTTGATTGTAGTGGAACCCCAGGCCACAAGTTGCCAGTACTTCCCTGACTACTGAGGAAATGGAGGGAAAATATAAGGAGACCCTCTATCTTCTCCCCTCCCTCTCTCCCACAATGTTCTCTCCCCTTCTACCTACAATAAGGAAACTGCAATCTTCCTGTAGTGTGGTCAAGCAGAATGCATTTTCAAATTTGCCATCTATCTCCAAGTTCACGTTGTTGCCTGATGCAGGAAAGGTCCTTCCAGGATCATTCTACCAATGTGTATGGAGTCTACAATGGCAGTGTGGGACACTGCCATTTCCACCACTAGGGCTTGAAGTAGAGGGAGGTAGAGAATACTGTGGGAGCAATATCTACTGGACTGCCCACCAGATGGGATTTTATTCCCATGAAGCAGGCAGCCTGAACAGAGACTCTGCCCAAATAAAGGCAAGATTACTTTTTCAGGCTAAAATCGGTTAACAATGTACAAGTAACATTTAACAAACTTTAATATAAAGAAGTATTTAATAGTGGTGTTAGTACCCCATTAACAATGAATAAAATATACCACACTTTAAGAGAATTTTGAAAGTTAAACACTCACTGTGTAATATTCAAAATGTATTTATTTTGTCCAACTGTGACTGTCCTCAAAGCTGAATCATAGTTTTAATTTAAATAAAACTCTGAATATCAGATGTGATTTTTTTTGTCAAAGAATCAAAATAATCAGGATGGGTTTTTATCTATTCATGGGACTGTTTACAATTATATTACACAGCAGGACCCTGGCAAAATCTGAATTTTGTATGTACTTGATTAAATACCTCTATGCATTATATTTTAAGCTGACGTTGAATAATTTTATCTTGGCTTCAGATGTATTCCATTTCTTTACCAATAACTATGCTATCAAATAATTCATGATCTTATTTATCGAGATTGTTAACTCCAATGCATCCAAGGGATTAAATATTCATTGTAAACCATCTCACAGCCACTTCACCCACCCCTGTTCTCTGATGCTTGATACATTTACTACAGGGTGTGGAAATATGTGAGTCTCCATCTTTTGTTGTGCTACACATTTACTACCATAAGTCCCAGTTTTCCCGGAACAATGACTGTTATTGGGGCCTGTTCCAATGACTTGACTGGTGACTATACATGTTCCATATTTCTCTTTTAAGAACATAAACCTGTGACTGGTTACCTGACTTACAGAAGGAGGGAGGCACAGACACAATGCTCCCAGCAGAGATTTGAGAAAGAAAATGCACAATGCAGCCAAAACCATACACATCCATACACTCAGGCCCTAGAGATTGGCTTGGGGAAGGATGAACTCAGACTTACAGGATGCCCATCACCTCATAATTTTTCCAGGGGTGTTAGTAATCAAGTGCACATGCTGCAGTTTATTTGTGCAGACCACCATGTTCGAATTTTTCAATATTGCACATTGCCATTTGAATAAATAAAAAGCTAGTCTTGTTCAAGGTTACATTTAATGGACTCTGCATAGTCATTTTTGATGCCGTAGAGCATAATTAACCCTTTAAGGACCAGAGGAATGTGCAACACATTGTGTAGTAATGCTTTGCATACGTCTCTGGTACACATGCTTCATATGGTTCATATGCTTCAGAAGATTTTCTCTCTGTGTATGGAACTGGTGAGCTAAAAGAGATTGCACCCTGGACGCGAGGACACAGTCCCAGTTAGCTTTTTGCAAGTATTTGCTAGCTCATGAGCCTAGTTGAGCATCTCTCACCTTTCGTTCTACATATGCAAATTTCTCTTGGAATTGGGGACCCTAAGAGTAATGAGGGTAATCCAGACCTGGACCCCTTGCTCACAGTGCCTAGAGGGATCAGATGCACCTCACTGACAAGGCCCAAGAAGGCCGAAACGTACGTGTGGGGTTAGATGTTTCCCTTGTTCAGAGAGGAATTGTCTGGAATTTCGTGGTTGGACTGTCATTTGGCAGGACCAGTATGATATGCTTCAGAAGATTTTCTTTCTGTGTATGGCACTGGTGAGCTAAAACAGATTGCACCCTGGGCACGAGGACACACTCCCAGTGAACTTCTTGAAAGTATTTGATAGCTCATGAGCTTAGTTGATCATCTCTCACCTTTCGTTCTACATATGCAAATTGCTCTTGGGGTTGGTCACCCTAAGAGTAATGAGGGTAATCCAGACGTGGATCCCTTGCTCACAGTGCCTAGAGGGATCAGCTGCACCTCACTGACGAGGCCCAAGAAGGCTGAAACGTACGTCTGGGGTTAGCTGTTTCCCTTGTTCAGAGAGGAATTGTCTGGTGTTTCGTGGCTGGAGTGTCATTTGGCAGGACCAGTATGATATGCTTCAGAAGATTTTCCCTCTGTGTATGGCACTGGTGAGCTAAAAGAGATTGCACCCTGGGCGCGAGGACACAGTCCCAGTGAGCTTCTTGCAAGTATTTGCTAGCTCATAAGCCTAGTTGAGCATCTCTCACCTTTCGTTCTGGTTCATAAAAGATTAAGACTACTGCCCAGTACAGTGATTGCACATACATTTTATTTTTTATTTTTGCTTGAATTCTCTTTGGGATGAAGTAGGATGTGCCCAGGAGACTCAGTTTTTTGCTGTGAATTACCCGGTCTCCGGGGAGAGAGACTGACTCTCTGGTAGTGGGGAGTTTCTTATGAAACTCTGCCCACTTCTATTCCTTCCCAGCCTGTTCCTCCCACTTCCCACCCACATCTCCTCCTACCACACCCTGTTCTGCCCACTTCCTTCCCCATTCTGTTAAGCCCTGCCCACCCCACCCACAATTAAGACCCATTACTTTGTGGTGCAAATCACATAATTTACATCCCCAAGCAGCGCCACCTGAGCCCCCTCTGGGGTCTCTAAATGAAAGTGTTCCCAGGTATGGGGGTGGGTAGTTAATAAAAGTTTCCTCCTCTGCTAAGATACTGGAGGATTAGCGAGAGAACAATGGTAGCCACTTTTCAGACCCTTTAAGAACTATACTCTCCATGTATTACTTCACTTCCCTCCAGCAACCAGCATAACAGAACAACATAACATATACAGGTTCCTGGTGAGCTCACAATAGCATTTATTAATAGTGATTGAATAGTTACACATGTGAGTAGTCAGGAGAGCAGCAAGAACTATATATTGCTACCTATACAAAGTAAACAAAAGGAAAGCCTGCACATCAGATCCTGACCTTTACAATTAAATAACCAGTGACTTATTATAATTAATAAACAGTGGGGTTTAGGAATATATTTTTGGCCATAAGCATAAATAGCTTGCCTTATACCTTCCTAATTTCTTTCACAAAGGTTTTGATCACAGTAGGGGTGAGGTGATATTACTGTTTTAATTACATAATACTAAACACATGTTCACAAATTTGAGGCAGATAGTGAGTTGCCTAAATCTGGGGTGCCTAAATACCACTATTCTTTATAGTAAGTCACAAGTTATTTATATGTAAAGTTAACCCCTGACGGTCATAGTACGTCATGGGTCGATCAGAGTTAATGACCCATGACGTACTATGACCGTCATGGAATTCCGGGCTCCCCCCGCAGCTGCACGCCGCTCGGGGAGTCCGGAATAAAAAAAAAAAAAAAAAAAAAAAAAGCTCTGTGGTCCTTTAGTGACCGCTGCGTGCCTGCGCGGTTGGTCATTAAGGGGTTAAGGATATGATGCACAGACTTTCCTTTTGTTTACATAACACAGCAACCTTCCCCTTCACACTTAAATAAACTTGTGGAAAACAGAAGTATAGTGGCAGATTGTTAGGTCACAGCTTTTATTACTTGGGGTTTTCACCCTTACTATATGGTGCCTCCAGGGCCCCTAATAGCTTAGGCCATGCCTGCACCCAGCTTGTGACCATGCGAAGTAAAGGACAAGTCCTTTCCAGCAATCACTGCTTCCCCATATCTGGTCCCTCAACATGGACGCTTTTACAAATCATACCAGGGGAGGTGAAAATGCCCCTGTCTTGATCTGCTATTATACTACCTCTATGCCTTCCCTCCCACAGTGCTTTATGGAAATTGCCCACCCTCTGTTATTTGCTGACCTGGCTATGATGTACAAATCTGCCTACTCACCTTCAACATTTTGGCTATTGAGCACTATCATGGCCCTGGAAGTGCCACTCCAGCCACCCATAGAAGGAACTCCTAAACCCCTGGACCCTCTATGTTCTTCCCATACTGTGATCCCATTCTAACCCTTAGTGCCTCCCCAAAAGCCTTCATAAATACCTGTAACCCATTTTCCTCTAGGTGTATACCATCCCCTTGTACCAACCCTCCTCCTCTAGTTGACCTTATTGTTCCTAATGGTGTTACCTCTGCGGAAATTGGTGAATCTGGCTATGGCAAGATTCAACTTACGCATAGACTTTTCTATGATGCGGGGCAACTCGGCCCCTTCCAAGAACCTGTCAGAATAATTTTATGACCAAATTATCTTGATACCAGGGCAGACGGACAACTATTCCCTACTTGTGCCTTTAATTTGCTCAGTTAGACCCACATCACCAAAGTCCTCACACTAAATCTAAATAGAGCACTCAAGGGCCCCCACTACCATAGACTTCAGTCTCCCCATACTCCATCAGAATCCTTAGCCTCTCAATCACAGCTATTATCTCTCCCTCACCTCACTGGAACCTTTAGTCCCCATCACCACCACAGCCTCTCCCTCCCCTCAGGGATACTATTAGAAATCATGCTGACCAGGACAAATATAAGTGATGTGGCACCTCGCTGATTTGCCTTTACTATTCCACATATGTGTTCAATATGGTGATAAATACGTAACTGCCAAAAAGGAAAAGAGATTGGGTAAGAAAAAGAATAAGAAGAGAGATAAAGATAAAAGAGGAAGGAAAGGGAAAGATATAAGAGAAGTGACAGAAGGAATTTTAAGACAAGGGGTATGGAAGAAGAGTCTTAGAAGAGGAGGAAGAAAGAGATAGAGATAACTGGGTGATGGAGAAAGTGTTGGACAGTAGAAAAAAGACAAGGAGGAGGAAGTGGGGTCAGAGAGACTCAGTGTATGTGTACTCACTGTGTAATTCTTTTTCTCCCTCTTGTCATTTAAGAAGAAAAGTAGGGAGAAGAGCACATTTGTGCTAAGCAGTGAAGATTGCATGCAGGGAAAGTATGTTGACATTTGTCCTGATTTCTGTTATCAGAGAGCAAACCCTTTAACTTTTTCTCTCAATACACAGTCTTCACTGCTAAGCACAGATATGCTCTGCCATACCATTCACTATTCAAACCTCTGAAGACCAGAGGAGAGTGTGCAATGCACTGTTCTGGGGGGTTAAATTATAAAAGCAAGGAAAAGTGTTATATAGTGGGTTCACTTAGCTCTGCTAGTTAAGAAAGACAGTGCAGGATAGGATACAGTTTAGTCTTGCTGGCAGCTCAGTCAGTCAACCTCCCCCACACCTAGGTGGGCTTCAGGACTCAGTTAGTGAAGACCAAAGGGTATCAAATTAAAGAGACAGATGTATTGATGAGGAGCAATTATACCCCCACTGTGACTTCAGACCTTAATGTTTTTGCAGAACCTCCTATAAGTTTGACATTTGCATAAATTCCTATATCCCTATTGCCTCCGAGAAGGCATAATGTGTCCTGTTAAGTGCATTGTCCTCTGCACCCAGGAAAACAGTTCACTCAGCCCAATGTCACAGGCTGGTGAGAAGCACAAAGTGTTGTGGCCCACAACTGATGAAGTTCAATCACCTGCCTGGACCCAAATCTAAAGAAAGGGTGCTGCTGGCCTATAGTGAAGCAGACAACCAAGGTGTGCTCTAATGCCTGATTCTATGAGATTAAGAGTAACTATGTCAGTGAAAGTGATACAGTTTTGGCAAATTATGTCAGGTCTGAGGGAAAAATGTGTATCACAGTCAAAGACTTGCTGTTGTTTCTTTAGCCTGTCTTTGTAATTTTGGTGTCCATAGTACATGCTGAATGGGAATTTACTGTAAAGAATGAAGGTTTTATAATCAAATTCAACATGTTTTAATGGGACAAACTAAACTCAGAATAACACATAAAGTCGGTAGGCGAAAAATTCAAACATCAGTTAATGCCTTGTGCTAAGCATTTCTGGGCCTAATGCACAATGTAGAAGTGGAGCAATTCTGGAACAAACCAATTGCACCATAGGAGACATAACATTCCCCAACACTCATTGAGCTAAATTGGAATGTTAATGTCTTGAATGCTAGAGAAGTATTCAACAAATTGCAATGCAAATCTATGTAGACTACTTCAGCATTCAAGGTCTTAGAAGCCCAATGTAAATTATTAAAGTTTTAGGAGACTGTATTTGTCCCCTATGGTGGAGTTGGTTTCCTCCAGCATCATTCCTGTTTGTGGAATATGCAGACTATAGCATATAAAAGAAGGTGTAGCCTATAGATGGTGATTGGGAGGTTAGCACAAGAGTCCTGGTTTGGTGTAAGCCTGATAATGAAGGTACATTGACTCCTGTGTGTTTTATGAAAGTTATTGAAACACTTCAAGGAAACCACCAAACTGTTGTCTAAGAAGGAATAACTAATCGATACGGGGAACATACTTGTCTAACCTGACTTGGAGTTGAATGTTTCAGGAGGTGAAGCTATAACGTCACTCAGAGATAAATATTTACTAAGCGTTAGCTACCCTGCTTTACTGAAGAGCCTATCTGCAAGAATGATAGCAGCAATGACCCAAGTGATTTATTAGATTTAACAGGGTTAATTATAAAAGAACATCTGGAGAAGTTGCACACATTACAAATCACCTTAAAAGTTCTGCAAAGCTCCTGAAGGAAAGGAAGATTTTAATTCAGGATGTTGTATTTGTAATTCACAATAAAGATTTGTGGATACATTCTGAGCTAGATGCAGAAAGGTAATTTATATTGTTGAATGACCTGTCAGTTAAAAAGCTCTTTCACATGGTCTAGCCTTAGTGTTGAAGATCTGAGAAGTGGCTGCTACAGATGTACTAGTCAGTGCTGAATCTGAGGAAGGAAAGATGTGGGACAGTATTGATTTGAAGTTATACAATCTGGAAGATAAATTTGACCATTGGGAAGAGTGTTTTGAGAAATATTTTGGGCCTACTGCAGAAAGACAAAGATGAGCAATTATAGTGGCAAATTCTAAAATCTCACTGATTTGTTAAACAATGAATTGAAGAACTCTCTAGCTTTCATGAGGCTAAAATCCCCTTTTAAATTAATGGAAATTGCTACTTCCCTCTTTGAGCGCAGTTGGTTTGCTTAGGAATTTTTCATCTTTGGCTTCCTTCATAAGGCTCTCTGAACCTATGGTGCCATTGTTTTGACCATAATTGCAGCTGGTACGGCAAAAATGGATACTAGCCAACCAAAACAAATGTCGAAGTCGGTATTCAATTGCTCTACCAGGTAAAAGGACAATGGCCTTTAGGCCACAGAAAATGGGTAAATATCCATTTTGTGAGTTGTTTCCAAAACGCTGCTAAATAGCAGCAATAATGAGATCATCAAAGGAAAACGCTAACGATCTCTGTCTGACATACTGTCAAGCACCGATCTTTAGCTTATATGTGTTAGACATACCTGTCATCCACTGTCCATCCACTTCTATCTTCCTTCTTTCTCTTATCTTCTCTTCTTTCTTCTCTTTCTTCTTCTGGTTCTTCTTCTGTCTTCTGTCTTCTTTTTATTTCATTTCGCTGTAAGTGAGTAGCATCACCCTCCTTCCTCTTTGTATCTTATGGGTTGATGCCCGTTCCATTGTGAGGGAATTTGAACAGAGACTGCCTCTATATATTGGCAATCTCTGTTTAAATGTCCTTACAGCATTGGTTGGGATGTGTGCTTCCCAGCCAATCAGCTTCATTTTATAATTCATAGAGATAATTTTATATCAGCTTGGTACGTTTTATGAACTATTGACCCACACATCTAAGCATTCTTTAAACCTTTGAGTTGCAGAGAGGTACGCAATGCATTGCTCTGCAATGCGTTGCATACCCCTCTGGCAGTCAAGGTGTCAGGCCGCCCGTCGGCGACCCGGTCTTACCTCCCGCAGTGCCCGGACTCACAGTGGCACTCGGCTCCGGTCCCCTGCCCAGAAGCCATGGCGGCCGCCACGCCGGGTCCCCTCTGTTTCCTTGCGGACCGGCGTCCGCTCTAGACCGACAGGCAGCCCTGTCAGACGCGCACACACTCGCCCTCCCTTGTGTGCGCGTCTCAAACAAGGGTCTGATATTTCCCGGGCGTTGCCATGGCAACGCGGCGTCCGGCTCCGCCCCTCTTCAGCTGCTACTCATCCACAGCCTATATAAACCCTGAGCTCCCTGTACATGGTGCTCAGTGTTACTGTGGCTTCCCTTGTGCTCAGTTGCTTCCTAGTGCTCCTGCTCCTTGTTGATTCCTGGCTCCTTGACCCTTGGCTATCCATTCTGACTCCGCTGACCTCTGGCTCCTTGACCCTTGGCTTGACTCCTGGACTCCGCTGACCTCTGGCTCCTTGACCCTTGGCTTGACTCCTGGACTCCGCTGACCTCTGGCTCCTTGACCCTTGGCTTGACTCCTGGACTCCGCTGACCTCTGGCTCCTTGACCCTTGGCTTGACTCCTGGACTCCGCTGACCTCTGGCTCCTTGACCCTTGGCTTGACTCCTGGATTCCGCTGACCTCTGGCTCCCCTATCCTTGGCCTGATTCCTGGACTCCGTTGCTCGTGCTCGCAGTTCACACTGGGGAGGAGCCTGTGTTCTCTCTCTCTCCAGACCCTCTCCCAGTGTGCTGTTCCAGTAAGAGCGACTATCCTGCTTCTGGGTTCCTGCATCCAGATAGTGAGTATCCATATCTTACTCACCTAACAGAAACACTGAGCCTATATGGAACCCGCAGGAGTCGCGGACGCTATCACCGCACTCTCCCAGCAAATTGCCGCTCTCACGCAAACCATGCAGGACCTCCAGGCCGGTCAGACTCATCTGCAGCATCAATTACATGACCTGCAGACCAGCTCCGCTTCTTCAGGCGCTTCCGCTCCAGCGATGCCACCTGTAGGGGTACCCCCCTCGGACAGGACGTACACTCCTGAACCCAGAATTCCTCTCCCAGAACGCTACTCTGGGGACCGTGCGAAGTATAAGACCTTCATCACAGCCTGTCAGGTCATGTTTTCTCTTCAACCAAGAACCTATGCCTCTGACTTCATTAAAATACGAACTGTGATCTCATTGCTGTCCGGAGAGCCCCAGACCTGGGCTCATCAGTTGCTACACACCAATGATCCCGCATTGGCTTCCTGGCATTCGTTCCTCCATGCCATGGACCTTCTGTTTGATGATCCCCTCCGGGCCTCCTCTGCCCATATCGCCATGAGGGCCTTACGGCAGGGCCAAAGGCCAGTAGAGGAGTATGTCACTGAATTCCGCTCTTTGGCCATCGAGAGCGAATGGAACGAGCCTGCCCTGGTGGATCAATTTCGTCTCGGCTTGTCCAATGCCCTGAAGGACGAACTGGCCCGTGTGGGTATCCCTCCTTCTCTTGAAGAACTCTGTCATCTAGTCATCAGGATTGATCGCAGATTACGGGAGAGAAGACTGGAGCGGTCAACCCAACTTGCTCCTCCTCCAAGACGCCAACCTCTACCACCCTCCAGTGCTCCTACCTCCACTTCTTCTTCCGAGGAACCGATGCAGATCGGACTTGCTCGAGGACCTCTTTCTGAGGCTGAGAGAGCACACAGACGTGCAAACAGTTTATGTCTCTACTGTGGCCAACCCGGTCATATGATTCGTTCCTGTCCCCGCAGACCACGTGACCCAAGGGGTAAGACTTCTGATTCAGAGGTGTGTCTTAGTTCAGCTCCTGTCGGTGGCTCTCCTCACCTTTCTGTTTCTCTGTTGTTGCAGTGGACCAGCGACGACATCTCTGTCCTCGCCATCATTGACTCTGGCGCCAGCTGCTGTTTTATGGACCAGGAGCTCGCTAGACAACTCCGAGTGCCCACACAAGTCAAGCCCTCTCCAGTCTACATACAGGTTGTTGATGGATCTTCTTTGCCTTCCGGACCCATTACGCAGGAAACCCTGCCTCTCCGGATGACTTTGGGCAGTCGTCACTCGGAGAAGATAAGTTTCAATTTGGTGGCATCTCCATTATTCCCTGTGATCCTTGGACTGCCTTGGCTACGACTACATAATCCTGACATCAACTGGGGCAAGGGCACGCTGTCATTCTCATCCAGTTACTGTCAACATCATTGCCTGGACACTCCTTCAACCTTACTCCTCACGCAAGACCAGACTTCAGAACCTACTACAGTTCCTAAGCCATATCACGAATTTTTAGATATCTTCGATAAAAGAAAAGCAGACCAATTGCCTCCCAGGAGAGAGTACGATTGTCCCATCGATCTTCTACCCGGAGCTCCTATACCCTTCGGGAGGATCTTCCCTCTATCCGAGCCAGAACTGCACCATCTAAAGGCCTACATCAAGGAAAACCTGGAAAAGGGATTCATCCGCCCGTCAACATCGCCAGCCGGGGCTGGTATCTTCTTTGTGGGTAAAAAGGACGGGGGTCTTCGACCATGTGTAGATTATAGAGACTTAAATCGAATCACAATAAAGAACCGTTATCCACTCCCCTTGATACCCGAACTTCTAGACCGTATTAAGGATGCAACTGTCTTCACCAAGTTAGACCTCCGTGGGGCCTACAACCTCGTCCGCATCAGAGAGGGGGACGAATGGAAGACCGCCTTCCGGAGTAGGTACGGCCATTTTGAGTACCTGGTGATGCCATTTGGACTCTGTAACGCCCCAGCCACCTTTCAGCATTTTCTGAATGATGTATTTCGTGATTTCCTGGATTCCTTTTTAGTAGTATACTTGGACGATATCTTAATATTTTCATCATCCATCACTGAACACCGTGAGCATGTAAAGAAGGTTCTGCAGCGTCTTCGTGATCACCAGCTATATGCCAAGTTGGAGAAATGTTTGTTTGAGACCACTACCGTGACTTTCCTTGGCTTCATCCTAACACCTGGGAAAGTTGTTATGGACCCAAAAAAGGTCTCAGCAGTACTCGAGTGGCCTGTACCCACAGACAAGAAGGCAGTCCAGCGATTTATAGGCTTCGCTAACTATTATCGGAAATTCATCCGCAATTTCTCCCGCATCATCTCACCGATCACTGCGCTGACTCGACAAGCACCACAGTTTCTATGGACACCTGAAGCCCAAGCAGCGTTTGACCAACTCAAGAAGAGATTCACTTCTGCCCCAATCCTTGTTCAACCCCACACCTCACTCCCTTTCTTTGTCGAGGTAGACGCATCTGACTTTGCTCTAGGAGCCATCCTCTCCCAACGCCACCCAGAGACAGGGCAATTGCATCCGGTAGCCTTCTACTCCCGCAAATTGTCTCCGGCCGAGGAGAACTACGGCATCGGTGACAAAGAGCTCCTGGCGATTAAACAAGCCCTGGAAGAATGGCGGCACCTCCTCGAAGGCTCTTCTCATCTGGTTACAGTCTACACCGACCATCGTAATCTTGAATACCTCCGTGCAGCTCGTCGTCTGTGCCCCCGACAAGCCAGGTGGGCACTATTCTTTACCCGTTTCAACCTGCACATTACATACAGACCAGGTACCAGAAACACCAAGGCTGATGCCCTTTCCCGACTCCCAGTTACCCGTGACAACGAACCCAAGGTAGTAGACACTATTTTACCTTCAACCGTATTCATAACTACTTCAGCTGATGTTATGGAACACATCCGCTCCAGCTCTATCAGCTCCCTTTACCCAGAGACTACGCCACCAATTCAACGATCCAATCACTTCCTGTTGTACAGAGGAAAGATCTTTGTGCCCGAGCCTGTTCGACTATCCGTATTGCAGAGATGTCATGATTCCCGCTTAGCTGGTCATGGAGGAATCAAAAAGACTCTAGATCTCCTCCAAAGACATTTCTGGTGGCCAACTCTCCAACAAGATGCCACTCAGTTTGTGCGATCTTGCACAATCTGTGCTCAAACTAAAGTACCCCGCATTGCACCGGCCGGTCTGTTGCGGCCCCTACCAGTACCCGCTATGCCTTGGGCCGACATCTCAATGGATTTTATAGTCGATCTTCCTCCTTCCTGCAAACACGATACCATCATGGTGGTCATCGACAGATTTACCAAGATGGCTCATTTTGTACCAGTTATTGGGATTCCTTCTGCCAGTACCACCGCTTCTTTATTCCTGTCCTCGGTATTCCGGCTCCATGGCCTGCCCAAGAGTATTACTACCGATCGAGGAGTCCAGTTCACGGCACGGTTCTGGAGATCCTTCTGTGGAAATTTGCAGATTCAGCCCTCGTTGTCCACCGCTTTCCATCCTCAGACCAATGGACAAACAGAAAGAGTGAATCAAGTGCTTGAGCACTACCTCCGATGTTACACTACCTACCTGCAAGATGATTGGCTCCAATTTCTACCCACCGCTGAGTTTGCATACAACAACCAAACCCAAAGATCCATTCGCATGTCTCCCTTCTTTGCCAATTATGGATTCCACCCATCCTCTTTTCCTGGGCTACCTTCTGACTTATCTGTACCAGAGGCTTCTGAACGCCTCTCCCGTCTCGTAAAACAGTTCCGAACCCTCCAACAAACCCTCTTGAAAGCCCAGGAGAGTTACAGAGATCAGGCCAACCGCCATCGCTCTGCCGCTCCGGTCTATCAGGTGGGCGACAAGGTGTGGCTGTCCACAAGGAACATCCGGCTTTCCTGTCCAACCAAAAAGTTGGGTCCCAAATATGTTGGACCTTTCTCCATCCAAAAGGTCATCAACCCGGTGGCGGTTCAACTTCAGTTGCCAGACGCCTATCACATCCATCCTGTCTTCCATGTGTCCTTGCTAAAGCCCTACATAGCCAACACCTTCCCAGGACGCCTTCCTGTCGCACCAGCTCCAGTCATGGTAAATGGCGAAGAGGAGTTCGTGGTTCATCGAGTGCTTGATTCCAGACGCCGCAGAGGCAGACTCGAGTACCTCATCCACTGGAAGGGGTACGGCCCCGAGGAACGCTCTTGGGAACCAGCTTCACAGGTCCATGCCCCTGCATGCATCCGATCCTTCCATAAACGGTACCCTCATCGGCCCGCACCATTTCCCGCCCGGAGGTCGCACCTCAGGGGGGGGTACTGTCAGGCCGCCCGTCGGCGACCCGGTCTTACCTCCCGCAGTGCCCGGACTCACAGTGGCACTCGGCTCCGGTCCCCTGCCCAGAAGCCATGGCGGCCGCCACGCCGGGTCCCCTCTGTTTCCTTGCGGACCGGCGTCCGCTCTAGACCGACAGGCAGCCCTGTCAGACGCGCACACACTCGCCCTCCCTTGTGTGCGCGTCTCAAACAAGGGTCTGATATTTCCCGGGCGTTGCCATGGCAACGCGGCGTCCGGCTCCGCCCCTCTTCAGCTGCTACTCATCCACAGCCTATATAAACCCTGAGCTCCCTGTACATGGTGCTCAGTGTTACTGTGGCTTCCCTTGTGCTCAGTTGCTTCCTAGTGCTCCTGCTCCTTGTTGATTCCTGGCTCCTTGACCCTTGGCTATCCATTCTGACTCCGCTGACCTCTGGCTCCTTGACCCTTGGCTTGACTCCTGGACTCCGCTGACCTCTGGCTCCTTGACCCTTGGCTTGACTCCTGGACTCCGCTGACCTCTGGCTCCTTGACCCTTGGCTTGACTCCTGGACTCCGCTGACCTCTGGCTCCTTGACCCTTGGCTTGACTCCTGGACTCCGCTGACCTCTGGCTCCTTGACCCTTGGCTTGACTCCTGGATTCCGCTGACCTCTGGCTCCCCTATCCTTGGCCTGATTCCTGGACTCCGTTGCTCGTGCTCGCAGTTCACACTGGGGAGGAGCCTGTGTTCTCTCTCTCTCCAGACCCTCTCCCAGTGTGCTGTTCCAGTAAGAGCGACTATCCTGCTTCTGGGTTCCTGCATCCAGATAGTGAGTATCCATATCTTACTCACCTAACACAAGGAGTTAAACTATGCATAGATGTGTGGGTTATTTTCTTCTGACATTTCTTTATGGCTCGCTCTTTTTTTTTTTTTTTTACAGCTACATGAAAAGAAGATGGACAGTAGCTGACCATGGTGCTGAAGACTCCTCTATACATCAGGATTAATTTTAAGTGTTACTTTGCAGGGGCTTTTGCTTTGTACCTTAGTCAGGTTAACACTATGAGTGCCAGTGGAGTAATTTTACCATGCTGGCACTCATAGGGTTTGGACACATTGTGGGTGTACTTTGGATATATTGGTATGGAGCTTAGGGCCCCATATCAATACATCCACTGAAGAATTTGGTGTAATTTTTTTATTTTTATCTCAATTGATGCGTCGGCTGTTTTGAGATCTGATAAGGCACTCTACGGCCAAACAAACTTGGACTTAAAATTCCAGCAATAAAGTGAGTCCCTTATCAGATCTTAAGGGCTAACACAATCAGTTGAATGGCATCTTGCAGCATTTTTATTTTGAATGGGCAAAAATGCCTGACAGGTATTTTTTTTTGCCTTTGTTTTTTCATAGCGCAGCTTAATTGAATAGCTTAACATGCTTGAAAAAATGCCGTTGGCTGTTTTTTTGGCATCGGAGGTTATTGATTCTAGCCCATAGTCCCTAATGTTTAGGTCCTACCACCCAAATATGCTTTATATTTAAAATAAAAGAGACAAGGAAGTGTGTAAAAAGATAACAAATCAAATGTCTTAGATAACCTTATTTTGCCTATAGAAAGCTAGAATGACAACTAATGAAATGTCTGACAGTATATAGAATTAGGACATATGAAATACTAATATCAGTGTTCTCATCCAATATGGCTGTCTTGTTCAATAGCAAGATCACTTCCTCTGACCAAAAGGAGGTTGGGCAAATTTATAATGAGCTCAAAGAAAAGAAAATACTTATAAGCACCAGAACCATCCCTTATTTTGAACAAGAACAGGTCATACTGACAGAGAATATTGGGGAGCTGGGTTTAATTAAAATGATGAAAGCTCAAAAGAGACATATTTTTATAAATATAGTTTTGCAACAAGTCATCAGTAATTATTTCTCATAGAACAATAACATTTGTGTAACTGCTGATTTGTTAGCATTCATTTGATTGTACCCCATACGCTCAAAAAATGTATTACTTCCTGGAATGTCATTATGTATAGCCCTTAAAATGGACCTTGTATCTACTTCTGTTTCTTAACAGATTGTACACTCAAAATTATTTAATAAACTTGTTTAAAAAACAAAACAAAGGCGCTGTTTGTGTGTTTGGCCACCCATATCATGATTCCTGACATATGTTTCACTAATTTGTTTTGTCAAATGACACTGGCAGTGCTGACAGATGATTTTAAAGGATTAGCTCCAGCTCCTAACGGAGTAGTAGCTCTATTCTCAAATTAAAATTCGTCCAAATAGTTAAGCCTCTATATGATTCTAAGGATGAATGTAACTTATATGAAAGTTGCTGCTGTTCTGTCTTCAGTATTCCCCAGTCACTGGATAAAGGGTATACATGTATACATAAAGTATGTGTCTATATTCATACATCCCAACAAAGTAATACAATGTATACAGTAGTAGCAGACTCCAGTGGATAAACCACCTAATATCACAATGTGTTTCAATATATTAGCAGATCTATGATATTCATAGATGTATCCAGTTTATAGGTTGCAAATGTAATTCACAAATGTTTACAAATACCTAATAGTATTATCAGTATGCAGTGCTTAACAATGGACCATTGACTGCTTTTTAAACTACATTTGTTATAAGTATGAGAAATAATTACTTGTGACTTTTTGGGAAACTATAGGCATGTCTCTTTGAGAGCTCATTGAATGTATCTCTCGAATACCATCTTAAGATTCTATGGACATTTCTAAAATTGTGCATTTTCTTTTAATTACACAATTTTATTTTTTTAAGTTTTGTAATTAAAAAATTACATTTAATTATTCACAGCTCCCCTACAATCTCTGCCAATATGACCTGTTCTTGTTCAAAATAAATTATGGTTTTGGTGCTGTTTAAGTATTTTCTTTTTTTTTTTTATCTTAAAGGGATAGTAATACTTTGTTTTATCTTTATTTTATTTTGTAGGATTTAAAAAAACATGAAGAACGATATAAGTCTTATCTCACAAACCTTTATGGTTTGAGAGATATTCACAAGCAAAGTTTCCCCTTCCGCCCCTTTTACCTAGTGTAAGCAATCTCTTCTCAGATGTGGAATACAGTCCATAGATCAGACAGATAACAGAAGGGGACAATCTTCTTCCTATGAAAACAATGAAAGCCCTGCCCCCCTTGACAAGTTTTTCATTTTTTCCTTTAATTGAAGATTGTCCTTCTCTGCAATCTACCTGGGCACCTCCCTTCTGCTCTGGCTGAACAGTGTTACATCAGTAAAAGGGGTGGGAGGGGGATACTTTGTCAATGAATTACTCTTGAACTACAACTCTGACAGAATGTAAATAACACTCTCCAAAGTCCAAATACTATGATGATTAATTAGAGCTGCTTTTATTATGAAACATTACTATCCCTTTAAATAGACACATGTTAGCATATTACCCTCACTCAGTAGTGAGACCCTATATACCACATACAGGTGGTGCACCATTTGTCCTTCTTACAATTAATAATAAACATCAATACAGAGGTTTCCATCATACAGTAGAAACAGGGATGTGCAATAGTTCCACTGTTAAGCTGAATGGCTTCACATGCAAATTCATATAATTTAACTTCTATCAAGAGAAGCAGATTTTAACAACACACACACACACACACACACACACACACACACACACACAAACCTCCTATCAGTCGGCATGTCCTTGTTTTAGTCAGCCTGATAAACCTTGCTTCATATATATTTTGATATAAAAAGTTTACTACTCCTTCAGCCCCTTAATGACCAAAACCGTCATCGGTGTCTGTACCTTAAAGTGGATCTATCACCTTAATTCAAGTTTGCATATTTGAAAACTACATTAAAAACTGTCTACATGTTATGTTAGCCAAAAGGCCAGCAAATGAACAGTTCAGGAGATATTCACACTTCTTTCATATGCTAATATATGCTAATTGCAGCACATTGCAACATGAATGATGTTTTCATATGCTAATCATATGCAAATCAGTTATGTTGTATATGCTAATGAAGCCTTTTCAGTGATGTGTCATATGCTAATAGAGGTTTCAATGATGTGTCATATGCTAATTAAGCAAATCAATTATGTTGTATATGCTAATGAATCAGTTTCAGTGATGTGTCATATGCTAATTGAGATTTCAATGATGTGTCATATGCTAATGAAGCTCTGTGAAGTACCAGGAAGTGTTTAGTTTCACTTTGTCCAGAAATAAACGTGTGAATTTATTCTAAACTACATCTAGGGTTGCCACCTTTTCTTAAAAAAAATACCGGCCATGGCATTCTCTCCATAGACTTAACACTGGACAGAAGCCAATTTTTTACCGGCCTGCCGGTAAAATACCGACTGGGTGGCAACCCTAACTACATCTGCTGGTTAACATGACATATAAGCAGTCTTCAAATATGCAAACTTGAATTAAGGAAATAGATCCACTTTAAAGCTGTCCCAAAAATGTTTTTTTTACAGTTATGTAGAGTTTAAAATATTAATCAAATCGCTCCAAACCCTATCTCTCAAACTGCTATGGTTTGAGAGATATAGGGATTCAAAGTTCCCCGCTCCCTCCCCTTCTCCTGATGTCAGCTGTAAAGTCGTACGACTCGAGGAGGCTCTGCAGCAGAGCCCAAATCTCATTACTTAAAAAGAATTCATTCATTGGAAAGGTCTAAAAAGTGTTCCTGATTTGCAAGTACACATTGTAGATCTTTCCAATGAATGAATTCTTTTTACGCATCGCGATTTCAGCTCTGCAGCAGAGCCACCTGCTGGTCCCCCGGACCGGCATCTCCTGCTGTCAGCTAGACACTGACATCGGGAGAAGGGGAGGGAGGGGGAATCCCTATATCTGTCAAACCATAGCGATTTGATCAATATTTTAAGCTCTACATAACTGTAAAAACTTTTTTTGGGACATTACTGTCACTTTAAGGGTCAGTAATGGTCCTAGCATGTCATGTATTTCATGATCACAGCACACCTGCACAGCACTCTGTGATCACTGGATAAGTCAGGAGGAAAAAAGTGTGTTGTTCCTCCAGCGAACCCCACCACTGGACTTTGCGGTCCTTCAGGGTTAAGACTCTAATGACATGGAAACTTTTTTTCCTAATTGCTTTGTATTTGGTAGGAAAACATTGGATGGTCTGTGGGGTACTGTGAGGTCAGGCCATTGCTGTTTCCTATGCAGGCTGACTACAAAAGGAGCTGTGAAAGAAATAGTTTTTTCTTAATCTTTGCAGTAAAGGTCCTCTCAGGTCTCCTCATGGCACTAATGAGAGGATTAGCAGTCGTGTTAATTTAAATATAAACTCTTTTATAAAGAAAGCAGTTTTAGGAGAAGTCACTGAAAGCAGGCATCCTTTATTCATTCTTGTGTGAAATCTCTAAGAATGAAGACTGTCTGAAGAGTTTATCCATGCATTGTACTCCCCTCTGGTTCTCAAGTGCTTAACCCAATGATTCCCAAATTGTGTCGCAATTCATGTGTTGAAGTACAACATTTAGGCCTCGATTTAACTGGCCCCATTGACCAAAAAAAATGACCGACTATTTTTTCAAACACGGTAATCAATTCACTTACCTTTGCTATGAAAAAATACTGTATAAAAAAACCCTGCTTGGGTGACACATTTTGTGGCAATTTCACCCTTGTTAAAAAAAAAAATGCTGAAATATGCCATTCAGTTCCATTCTTTAGGCACTAGAATCCGTTAAGCGACCCACTTTAACGTATGGAAATCTGCACCCATTTTTTTTTTTAGCTCAGATTCCCTTAATGGTTCCCCAAAGTGCTGATGCAGGAATTGAAAGTAAGAAAAAAGCAGAAAAAAAACTGTGACTATGTATCAATACCTCCAAAGTACTCCCTAAAAATATAAGTCAAATGTTAGTAGAATTAACCCTATGAGTGCCAGTGGGGTATGCTTACCTCACTGGTAAGCAAAGGGTTAATCTAAGGGAAAAAAACAGCCCCTGAAAAGAAACACTTACCATTAAAGGGATAATAATACTTACAATGTAAAAAAATATAGGTTGTAGGGTTTATCCCCCTGAGTAAAACAAGGGTACTCCCGCTGCGGAAAGGAGTTTTATTCAAAAGTTATTACAGCTCAAAGTTGAATATTTTAGTTGTAATATCACAGTGGCCTGAAATTGTACCATGGTGCTGTTGCTACACCATCCTATGGAAAGCTCTGGTACCGGGACCATAAATCTCCATAAAACACCTTTCTGCAGTGGGAGTACCCTTGTTTGACTTATATATTTTTTTTTTACATTTTAAGTATTACTATCCCTTTAATCCTGATGTCCAGTGGAGTCTTCAGCACCTTGGTCAGCTACTGTCCATCTTCTTCCTTCCTTCCTTCCTTCCTCTGTTTTCTAACATCTTATTTCTGCTTTTTCTTCTGTCCTATAAAAGAAAAGAAAATGTCAATGTAATATTTAAAAACAAAACATGCCCCCAAGATACTCCATAGTTAACCCTTTGAGCGTGGGAGTGTTACCCCCTCCGGCTCTCTAAAGGGTTAAAGTAGTGTGGCATTTTCTTCACAAATAACATTCAGCCATTCCTTAGACAATAATGGAAAATAAAAGTAAAATCCATGTATGATCTATATTTTAAAATATATATATATATATATATATATATATATATATATATATATATATATATATATATCTTGCCTGGGTGCCAGCCTTGAAATGTTGATGGATACTGGATGTAGAAAAAACGCACTCACTGGTCCTTTGAAGGTGAAAACGTGTTGATTTATTAGAATCGACGTTTCACCCTTATCTTAGGCCTTTCTCAAGATTACAGTAAAATGATAGTGAACACCTTTAAATACCCTAGTGGAGGTCACCACCTTGGCACTTAGTGACGTCACAAGGTCAGAGGTGAAGTGGAGGTGAACATAAATAATAATACATAATAAAGAAGAAGAGTTAAAGAAAAATTGAAAATATTATACAGGAATATACATATGTACATATTATTAACCCCATGTCACTTCAGTTATCAAGAATGAAATTGAAAATAAAAATGCTGAAATATCTAAGCTAATATCGCAAAGCACTAGGATTGTTGTATTTATACAATTAAAGTATTTGTAGTTTCTTTGTTTGTAAAGATTGCTTTGTGCCTCAGGGTTAAATTTTGTAGGGGTTGTAGCAAGCATACCGTATATATATACATATATATATATATAATTAGGTTGGATTCTATTATACAGTGCTCCCCCAGCGAACAGTTTTTGCATATATAGTTTTATACGCTTTTACACCAGGATAGTAGCAGGCTGGGATAAGGATCTTCTCTTTTTCTGGTGTTTTTATTCCTAGTCTTATTTTAAGTTATCACCAGCCGAGTGCAGTTTTTTCCACTATTTCTGTATATCTTCTGTTATTTAATACCTAAATGTTCTTGTATGCTTGAATACTGTAAATTTATTGCCCAAAGTAGAGATTGGGGACTTATTACTCTACTCTCCCAAAAATATCATAAAATAGATTATTATGGGCTCTGGAGACCCAATATTAATTTATAAATTTTTGCAAGGAAGGGGCCCAGGACCCCTTCCTCTAAGCTGCATTGTTGCAAAAATCCGTAAAAAAAAATTGTCCTTGCACAGTACATTTTAGGCATGTTTTTATTCTTCAAAAGTCATCACATCTTTCTATACACATTCGATCCACCTTTATGTACATATGTGAGCATTAAACAAGCCCCACCCACTTGCATGAAGGAATGGCCAACCGACGTGGCTCCTAGCCAATAATATTGACTGGTTTTCAGACGAGTCAGCTTTCAGACATGCCCCTCATGTTTTCAAATAGTCGGTGGAATAATACAGGAGAGAGAATTGTATCAGGGGCTGCTATATTTCTTTTGCCCATATGAGATACTTACCTGATACATTATAAGTTATCGAAATTCTACTCTGCAAAATTGGTTTTAAGGAAGATGAGCTTCAATGCTTGGAATTTCATTTGGTATGTCTGTGTTTAATATTCACTTGCTCTTATCTTTATTTGTCATCTGATATGTACTTGGTAGAATAAAAAACAAATATAACCTTAGATAAACACAACTCAAAGCAAAACAATTTGCAATAAATTTACACGCACAAAAAAAAAAAGAAATCAAAGCATCCATCTCTTTGCTGTTACCACCTTTGTTATTTGAGAAGCTATTAGATTGGAGAATTCTAAAGCAAATGATTTATTTTAGCAGTCTTTTTAAAATTGCACTTTGTCTTTTCCTGTGAAACATCAACTAGTGTTTGCTTTTTTATTATTTGACAGCAAAGTATGCATTTGCAATCCTCCTTTGTACTGTGCAATCTCCAAAAATTATCTAGTTGAATTAAGCATGACACAAACTAATAATAGTTTTAAAGAATAAATCTGTTAATGGGTTTTTTTATCCCGATTCTTTTATACTAACCTTGACAACCAGTCTTATCAAGGACGGCAAGAAAAAACATATACAAGAATTCTATTGCTATTGTAGAAGTCTGTCTGGCCAGTGTAATTTATGGGTTCAGAGGTGGAACCGGGAAGAGACAAGCGAGAGAGAATGAAAGGAAAGTAGAGAGAGAGGAAAGAGTGAGATGGAGTGGGAGGGAGAGAATGGAAGGAAAATAAGTAGATAGAAAGGGGGAGAGAAGTAAATGGAGAATGAGAGATGATGGGAAGGAGAGGAAAGGGGTGGAAATGGAGAGCAGAGCAGAGCAGAAGGGAGAAAGGGAAGAGTGAACGAGGGCAGAGAGAAGGGGATAGAGAGAGAGTGAGATGGAGTAAAAGGAGGGGAAGAGGTAGTAAGAAGGTAGGATGATGAGAGAGTGAAAGCTGTTAGGAGGGAGAGGATCAAGGTGAAAGGAGAGAGGGAAAGAGAGATAAATAAGTAAAGAGGTAGCGTAAAAGTAGCATGGGAGGGTGGGAAGGAGAGGGGGAAGAATGAAAGAGAGAATGAGTGGGAGGAAGGAAAGAAGAAAGTGCAGAAGTGTTTGTAGGTAGTTCTGGGGGTGGAGACTGTACAAAGAATGAGCAGGTAGCCAGATGGGTTACAGTTAGCCATAGCAAGGGGGGCAGAGGAATAGGGAGGACACTCCTGTGTTTATTAACCCTAACAGGTTTGCTACATTGAATAATGATGTTGGTGATGTTGAGACAGGAATGCCTTTGCTGGAGAGGACTGTTCTCTCTAACAGTCGGGAGAACAGCCCCTCTAGCACATTTGGGATCCGGGACTCAGGCAGACCTAGACTGATGGTAGTGGTAGGGGATTCTATTATTAGGAAGACAGACAGGGTAATCTGTCACCAGGATCACTACAGTTGTACAGTTTGCTGTCTCCCAGGAGCTCGGGTTCGACATGTGGCTGATCAGGTTGATAGATTGTTGGGAGGGGCTGGGAAAGAACCGGCTGTCATGGTACATCAGTGGAAAATGGAGGTCCGTTAAGAAGGATTTCAGGGATTTAGGATATCAGCTTAAGCAGAGGACCTCTAAGGTAGTATTTCCTGAAATACTACCTGTGCCACACGCTACATTAAAAAGGCAACGGGAGATTATGGAGTTAAATGCGTGGCTAAAGGCTTGTAAACAGGAGGGGTTTGGGCTCCTAGAACACTGGCCAGCCTTTTCCCTTGGGGGCAATCTTTATAGTCGTGATGGATTGCACCTTAGTGGAAGGGGAGCCACGGTGCTGGACGTTAGGATGGTTAGAGGGCTGGAGGAGACTTTACACTAGAAAGGGGGGGTGTATCCAACACAGGATGGGGAAGATAGTATAGTTGACGAAATGGGATTAGAGAAGGGGCATGGGGGTGGAGAGGGGGATTGGGCTAGATCATCTAATAGGGAGTTGCCATTGCTACAGCCTGATAAAAGGTAGATACATTTGACAAAGAAGGAAATCTTTCAGAATGGCAAAATGATAAAATGTATCCATGCAAATGCTCATTGTCTGGCTGGTAAGAACTAGAAATGATTGCAACACATGAGCAGTATGATCTGATTGGTGTGTCTGAAACCTGGTTAGATGATATATATGACCTAGCACTCAATCTATTAGGTTATTCACTTTTTAGGAAGGATAGGGTTAATAAAAGGGGAGGATGGGTATGTCTATATGTAAAGCATGCCTTAAAACCTAGTTTAAGGGAAGATATAAATAAGGGTCCAATGAAAAGGTAGAGGCCTTTTGGGTTGAAATACAAACTGGGGGCACACATAATAAAAAAATGTTAGTGGGGATTTTCTACAAGCCACCTAATATTGGGGAGTTGGAGGAAGCCCAACTTTTACTGCAAATGGAAAAGGCTTCTAGGTCAGCAAAGGTAATCATAATGGGAGATTTCAACTATCCTGAAATTGACTGGAGCAATATGACCTCCAGCACAACAAAGGTAAGTCATTTTTTAAGTATGATAAATGATAATTTTATGTCCCATCTAGTAGAGGAGCCAACTAGAAAAGAGATTTTGTTTGACCTAGTGCTCTCAAACAATTCCGACATGATAAACAATCTACAAGTAAGGGAACATTTGGGTAGCAGTGACCACAATATGGTATCCTTTGAAATTTGTTAGGAGAAACCCAATAGCAAGGGTTTAACTAAAACATTCCATTTTAAAAATGCTAATTTTACAAAGTTAAAAAGTATTAAAGGATATTCAGCGGGGTGTAATTTTCAAAGATAAAAATGCATAAGAATCATGGAATGTATTTAAAATGCTCTTAGACAAATATGCACATCAATATATACCACTGGGGAATAAGCACAAGAGGAGTAAAGGGAAACCAATATGGCTTAATAATGAGGTTTGCAGGGAAATGAGAAATAAAAGACAGGCTTTTAAAGTGTTTAAGTCAAACAGGTCAGATGAATCATTTAAAAAATATAAAGAATGTAATAAAATCTGCAAACAAGAAATTAAGCTAACTAAAACTGAAAATGAGAGAAATATTGCTAATGAGAGCAAGAAAAACCCTAATCAACTCTACAAGTATATTAATAACAAAAATGTTAAAGTTGATCTTGGTCCTCTTAGGACTGAGACAGGTGAATTGATTAGTGACGATAAAGCTATGGCTGACACCCTAAATACATTCTTTGCTTCAGTATATACAAAGGAAACAGCAATGATGGACTATGGGCAAACAGACAAAACAACGGAATTGCCTCTGTTATTTTCATGGCTTACTTAGGACAAGGTCCAAAAGAGACTGGAGAGGGTTATGGAAAATAAAGAACCTGGACCTGACAGTATACACCCAAGGGTACTTAAGGAACTTAGTTCAATAATAGCAAGACCATTATACTTAATATTTATTGATTCACTTTCATTGGAGGAAAGCTGATGTAGATCCATTGTTTAAAAAGGGAGCAAGATCCAAAACAGGAAATTATAGACCTTTGAGCTTGACTTCCATAGTGGGTAAGATACTAGAAGGGTTACTAACTCATACTATTCAGAACTATTTGGAGACAAACAATATTATTAGTAGAAATCAGCATGATTTCATGAAGAATAGATCATGTCAGACTAATTTTCTTGCATTTTATGAAAGAGTAAGTAGTAATTTGGACAGGGGAATTGCTGTAGATGAAGTATACTTGGATTTTGCAAAAGACTTTGATACAGTGCCTCACAACAGGTTACTGCATAAATTAAAAGGCTTCGGTTTGGACGGTGTTATCTTTACATGGATTGAGAACTGGTTAAATGATAGATGGCAGAGAGTTGTTGTAAATGGAACCTTTTCAAATTGGTCTAAAGTTATAAGTGGGGTGCCACAGGGTTCAGTCCTGGGCCCAATGCTTTTGTTTATTAATGATCTAGAAGTGGGAATTTAAAGTAGCATCACAATCTTTGCTGATGACACTAAGCTATGTAAGGAAATACTTCAGAGATGGATGTTTTTTCTCTGCAAAAGGATTTAGATAAACTGAGTGAATGGGCAGTAAAGTAGCAGATGACATTTAATGAAACAAACTTGCTACATATACTCTAAATGGGAAACAACTTGGGGAATCCTCATTAGAGAAAGATTTAGGAGTGCTGATAGATGATAGACTTCACAGCAGTGTGCAGAGTCACTCAGCTGCTGCAAGAGCAAATAGGGTATTAGCCTGCATAAAAAGAGGTGTAGATGCAAGGGATTCTAATACTATCCTACCTCTATAAATCCTGGTTAGGCCTCATCTAGAATATGGAGTACAATTTTGGGCACCAGTTCTTAAAAAAAGACATTGTTAAACTGGAAAAGGTGCAGAGACGTGCAGCAAAACTGATAAAGGGATTGGAGGATCTGAGTTATAAAAAGAGACTAGCCAAACTGGGTTTGTTTACATTAGAGAAGAGACGTCTAAGGGGTGATATGATTACCATTTACAAATACATTCAAGGTCAATACAAAGAACTAGTCAATTAATTATTTACACAAAGAGCTGAGCTAAGAACAAGAGGTTATTCATTAAGACTAGAGGAAAGGCACTTTCGACTAAAACAAAGGCAGGGATTCTTTACAGTAAGGGCGGTTAAGCTATGGAATTCATTGCCTCGGCATGTTGTACTTGTAGATAATGCAACTGCTTTCAAAAAAGCAATTGATGCCTATCTAGCACAGAACAATATTAAAAATTATGACAGATGGCTTCAAAGCAGATAGGATGTTGATCCAGGGAAAAATCTGACTTCCATTTGGAGTCAGAAATGATTTTTTTTACCCACTTAGGGCTAAATTAGAAATTGCTCCAGAGGGTTTTCTTTTTTTGCCTTCCTCTGGATCAACAGGGGTGTTTATGGCATGGGCTGGACTTGATGGACACATGTCTTTTTTTCAGCCTCATCAACTAGATTATTATGTTACTATGAAAGTATGTTAAAAAAACTGAGACAATAGACTAGAAGGAATGTAATTACAGATGAGGTAGTGAATGTAATAGACATTATAAGAAGGAGAAGAGCCAAAGTTGCCACCTTTTCACATTAATATTGTTTTGTCTCTGGAAGGCGTGTGCTTCAGGGCTGCATAAGAACTACAGCAACCCTAAAGTAGGGGGGGTAATGCTGGTTTACCAAATATTGTTGGGTTGCAACTCCCATCATTGGCCAGCTGAAGATGATAGGAACTGTAGTCCAACACCAACTGGAGACCGACTGAGGATGATGTGAGTTGTAGTAGAGCAAAAACTGGAATTCTGTCAGCTGACCATCCCTGTGCTTGAACTGCAATGGTTCCTAAGCAGCCCTGGAGTATGCACCTTTCATAAGCAACTGGTGGTAAAGGTATAATGCTCCTACCCAAGTAAGGATAGATAATAAGAGAGAACGGGAAAGAGAAAGCAAAAAGTTGATTAAGAAATAGGAATTAAGAAGGCGCAGAAATAGGCAAGGGAGGATAATAGAAAATAGGATAAAGAGCAAAAGGTTTATAAAGGCAGACCAATCACTTGAAATCACTTAGCTATAAAATAAAAATGAAAAGTTCACTTTACATTATGTGCTTTATTTTTTTCAAGAGGGCATATTGGGCTTGATTCAATAACCCGTGCTAATTTCAGACTTTTGCAGAATTTGTTAGATCTCAGTAAATCAGCATGCTGTGTGGTGCTATTCAATGGAATGTCTTACCCTCTAGACCAGTGATTGTCATTTCCTATCCTCCAGGCACACCAATAGGCCAGGTCTTAACCCTTTAAGGACCAGTGATTTTGGGGTTGGATACCCCTTAAGGACCACATGGACGACATTCGGCAACCCATCACATGTGACTGATCATATGTGCCTGCTTGCCAAACGGGGGTCTGATAGTGACCACTCTGGTCTTGGAGCGGTCAATTCCAGATCTTGGCAGTGCTTTACAGCGCTCCCACAGGAATGCTGTTAGCACAAAATAAGTGTTGTGCCAGGACCGTCATTGGTCCTTTAGGCATGGACACCAGTGACAATCCTGACATGTCACCAGTCCTTAAGGTGTTAAGGATATCCCTTATTAAACACAGGTGGAGCAATCACAATAACTGAGCCAATAATTACTCACCTATTATCAAACAGGAATATTGTGAAAATCTGCACTATTTGTGTGTCCTGAGGACTAATACTGAGAAACACTGCTCTTGATAGCACTAGTGAAATGCTAGCTCCAGCATGCACCAATAATGCATGTTAAGCTTAGTTGAAGCTTAACACATGTACATTCTGTGGACTCAATATCAGTAGGGCCTTCAAGACAATCATTCCAGCACAACCAAGTTTCACTCGGCAAACATACTAGTGACAAAGTAATCAACCCCCTCCCCCAAGAAAAAAATTACCAAAATCCATGTCCCCCTACCCACCAAAAATGAAAGCAACATGTCCAGTAACAGAGCTCCTGTTCCCCCTTCCCACATGCTTTCTATACGAAGCACTTACCTTGATATAGGAGGTCCTCTCACAAGTCAAAACGTTTTCTCTCATTGCTCCTTAACTGTGGAATGCTCTACCTCCCAACCTGCACCACTGAACCTCTTCTGAGATCTTCAAGTCAAGTCAAGTTGCACCTCTTCAACAAATGTTCTGCAAGCTAGAAGGTACTGGCTCTGAACTGCTATGGGCTGGATTCTACTGCAGGTGCTAATTTTATCACTGCGTTTATCTCCAGGTTTCCCCATAGACATCAATAGGAAAATATTTGCTAAAATGGGAGGTAACATTTATCTCCTGCAATAGAATCTAGCCCCTAGTAGGGATGGCGAAAATATCCGCCTCAAACTGAAATTGGCGAAAAATGGCACTTTCTGCTTGGATAAAAATTTCCAGTGAAAAGTGCAGCTTTTCCACTTTTTCACGCTTTTTTCGCCTAGCTCATTCCATTGAAATCAATGGGAATATAGAAGTTACACACAACACATAGCAAATATTATTTTATTTCCCAAAGGCATGGTATAAAGGGGCATGAGGGTGCCTGTGTTGGTGGGGAGTGGGGAAAGAATTAGTTGTACAGGGTAAGTTTTTTGGGGGGGGTTGTTTACTGGGATTGGGGGGCATTTAATAAAAATTAAATCCTAAATAAAATGTAAAAAGCTCCATAAGACATGGTATAAAAGGGGTCAGAGGTGGTTGCCTCTGTTGGTGAATGAATGAATCATTTGAACAGGGAATTTGCTTTGGGGGGTTTCTTGACTGCTATTGGGGGACAGTTAATAAAAAATAAATCGATAAAATAAGAAATTTGTATTTAAAGTGATGGAGGCAGGAACCCCCTGACGTAAGCTGCCACTGGGGTGGACTGATACTTGACTTGATAGAGTGTTTTGTAGAGGATGATTTGATAGATTTGTTGTTAGAGGCTCAAGCCCTGAGGAAACATTGATTTGTAGGATTTAGGCTTGTTAAAAACAAACCCTCCAAAAATTGTTTATTTTTTTGTAGGAATATGTTTTGTTTTGTTTTCAAAGCACAAGCACTGAGAAAAAAATAAAAATGCCCACTGGCCTAGTGCCAGCAAGTCATGTTGTCAAACGTCCTCCTGAGTTGCAACTGCTGTTCCTACTGCTACTGCTGAGTTGTTTAAGCAGCAGGATGATTAGGCAGCTGAAAGGGAATGGAATCAACAATAGCAGTAACATGGAAGATGGATGATGAACGTTCCACTTGCCACGATCAGCTCCAGTGATGCGTCTGAGGCAGTAGCAGCACAATAAGTAGCCCCCAGTCTATGTGGAGAAAAGAAGAAGTTGGCCAATAATTCTTCTCCACCTGCCCCTCTTCAAAAATCAATGGTGTGTTATTAGAATAGAAGTTTTTCCCTTGAGAGCAGGAACAATGGCTCTCATCAGCAACTGCAATGTGCACAGTGTGTGTGTATGTGCATGTGGTAAACAACATCTGATGGAACAACTGTATCCAAACACCTTGATACCCGAAACTAAGTACTGCTGCTGTCACTATACCCCTTATCCAGACCCTGCTAAGGACACATGACAACTTGCTGGCAGTTTAATAGTAATGATGAACCCTCCCTGCACCATCTTAGCATATTGTGCAGGATAGAATCTCCTCAGATGCAGCTTGATGCATAGCTTGCGATTCTCCTCCACCACACAGTGTGCAATGGGTGGACATGAACTGCCACATCCTCATCAACAGAGTGGCTGTCATATGGCAAAGGGAGGTAACAATGAACAAGGTGAATTGGCAGAAGATGTAGTTACCCTAGAAGGTAATGGCGAGCTAGTAGTTTCACTAATCATGGAACTTCCAGTCTCTGCCTGGGTTGCTCTATTCTTCCTCCTCTTTGAGCTCCATCTCACCTCTTGTTGCCTTTCTGAAGAGTCAGGGACAGCAAAAGTGGTGCTTGATTTCTGCGGTGGGTGTTTGTCTTTAACATGTTTGACATAAATGTCATGGTGTCTGTGTTTCATGTGTGATATCAGGGCACTTGTGCCAATGTGTGTTCCCTCCTTTTCTCTTTTCACTGACTTGCCACAAATTGTGCACAGTGCCATTGCCGATGACTGCACTGTGCCTGCCCCAACAGAAAAATAGTCCCACACCCATGGTGACTTCAGGGGGAAGGGAACAGATGGAGAAGAATGGCCTCTTTCTTCTTGCCCTCCACATTCCCCTTCATTGTCTGTGGCAGCAGATAATGTTGCTGCTACTGCCTCAGATTCAGCACTGCAACTAGGACCAGGAGTATTGCTGGCACTGGCAAGTGGAACCTATCTTAGTCCCGCATCACTTGTTGACCCCATTCCCTCTGTGTCCACAGTGGTCTGTGGCACACTAGCCTGCTCCTCATCATCCTGCTGCCCTTGCATCTCAGCATCAGAAGGAATTAGAGCAGTTGCAAATTCTTCCAATTCCAACATGTTATTGCTAGTGGTGGTGGTGGTGATGCCCATCCTCATCCCTGTCTCCCATTCCTTCTCAGTTTCTGCTAAAAAGGCCATCAGTGTCTCTTCCACCCCAGCTTCTCCAGCATCATCATCACCACCCCCACTTGTCCCTACGTACTGCTGCTCTATTCCAGACATCTCACTGCTGCTTGGAGGAAGTGACAAGCAATGTGACAGAGTGTCCCCTAGTGTCACTTTTGGCATTTCCTTTTGACCTGAAGAAGAAGGCAGACTAGCACTAACAGCAGCAGCAGCAGGTACAGGCAGCTGATGGTGGTGGTATTAATTCTGAGTCTGCTCTCCTCCCCCAATATTAGTTCTGGCCTCTTCAGGATCATGTTCCATGTGGATACTGTAGTGAAGAGAAGGTGAGAAGGACTCCCAGAGCCAGAGGAATGGTGTGGGATCCCTTGACCGCTAGTCTGGATGCTCTCCAATATTTCCCCTACCAATCCAGCTGCTTCACGATTACTGCTACTACTACTAACACCAACCACATCAAGTTCAGCCGCAGAGTCTTCCTCCTCAGTCTCACAGTCACTAATAATATAAGGATATGGTTGATTACTCCCTCCTTCACTCCTAACGCTAACAAGCTGCTGGACCTTAGTAGCAGTATTACTAGCACTGGCGGGGCTGCTTTGGAATGGCAAGTGTGATTTAGGGTTCCTTGCTGTCACAGTTGGCATCATTTTCTCCTTTCCCCCTCCTGAGTACTACAAGACACACTAGCAGCAAGCAAAGTATTGGTGGCAGCAGGTTCAGCACTAACAGCAGGCAAAGTATTGGTGGTAGCAGGTTCAGCACTGGAAGCAGGTACAGCAATGGTGGTTGCAGGTACAGCAATGGTGGCAGAAAGGCTGGCAGCAGGTACAACACTAGTGTCAGCAGGGGCAGCACATCTGGCAGCAGGTACAACACTAGTGGCTGCAGGTACAGCAATGGTGGCACTGGCAGCAGGGGCAGCATGTCTTGCAGCAGGCACAGGCAGCTGACTTCTCCTGCTCTTACTAGTAATACAATTTTCTCCCTCCCTTCCCATTCCCTTTTCTCCCTCCCTTCCCATTAAATTCCCGAAGATCCCTTTGGGTGATTTAGGGGGACTGGACAGCACTGGTTGAGTACTGCTAGTCACTTCCTCCTCCTCAGACTCAGTGGACACATAATAAGGGTCCTTCCAGTTCCTCCTTTTGCTGCTCATAGTGATAGCAGTCACTATGAGCCTCTTCTTCCTCGATTTTGCCAAAATATCACAGCAGAACAGCACAGCATGTCTATCTTGCTGTGTAGCTGCTTCTATTGTGTCTGCCTTCTGCAAATACATCACATTTTTATAGCGGAAATGTGAAAACAACGTAAATCAATGGGCAGAAACTTTCTAGCCATTGAAAAAATGGCAAAAATGTTGACCAGTGGGTGAAAAATGCAAACATTTTAATTTCTAGTTTTAAATCGGATTTTCCCATGAAAAAGCTGACAACAACATGTTTTTTTAGAAATTACTCATGGAAATATGGCGACAGCTTTCACCCATCCCTAGCACTTATGATTTTCTGACTTTATTTTTTGTGTCCCCTATACTGATCAGAACTCTAGCACTGCTCTTGATCCTTATGTATGCTGCATTTCTAACTTTAACACTTTAGACTTTAAGCTTTCAGCAGGGTTCGCACTTCCAGTATTTCTCTTTGTAAATTACCTTTAACCCTGTATTATCTAGACCCTTAAATTGTAAACCAATCTGTACACTTGTGACACTTTATAGATAAATATATTAATTAATTCAAGTCCAATGGTGTATTTGATGTGCCTTGGTCCTTCACTGCAGTCTCCTACACACTTCCATTAAAAGTCTATAAAAACCCCTGATAATGAAACACCACCATTGCATCCTGCCACAGCTAAAAAGTAAAAAAAAAGATACCCCTTTCTTGTTCCACTAGGGCTATTGCCTGAGCCAAATGAGAAAAAATTAACTGGCATTGGTTCCTATATGGTAAAAAACATACAAAAATGATTGTAAAAAATCTTAAGAGGGCCACATTCTGGAGTCGGGAAGACTGCATCTGTCCCCTGGGTCATATTTTGGATACCAGTGCTTTGAAAGGAGTGCATGGGATTAAAAAAAAACAGTCGCAGAAAGGAGGCAGGAGAATGATCAGAAAATTAATTTTCATGATGCTGGCAGCATTTCACATAAGGTACAGGTATTATGGTATTTCTTCTGCCCATCAATTTCATTAGATCCCCAGCTATTTCCTACACTGTGAAATTGCAGTAATGGTAATCTCCCGAAATAAAATTGCATTGTACTGGAAAGAGGCAATGCACTTTCTGGCATAAAATGTTGTCTTTATTAAATTAGCAATGTGTGCATGTCAAATCCAATATTGCATAAGGCTGCCTTGAAACTCCAAGAATTCCAAGGTTGATGTACTAAGAGGAAATGATGTCATTCTGGAGCAAACCAACTTTATCACAGGGGAGAAATGCACATTTTTACACCTCCCATTGATTTAAAATGCTTTGGAGGCCTCTCTAGCATTCAAGGGGTTAAAACTCCAATTTAAATCAACTGTATTGCTGTTGGTTTACTCCAGAATTATTCCAGTTATTAGTGCATCACCCTCAGTATATTATTGAAATTTTCAAATAAAAAAAGTTCTGGATTTGTCTAGAGTTTTTATAAACTCCAAGCTGAAAACTATGAGCAAAATTCTGTCACTTATCTATGAAGACTATTGGAAACTGAATCATTATCTGGAACTTATTTTTAGACTAGTTTGAGCCTCATGGAAGCTAGAGATGTCTCTAATGCTTTACCTCACTTTGTATTGGAGACATCTTTAGCAGGGGAGTTGGAAGGTTCCAAAAGACTTCAGGCTTTGGCCAACCTAACACATTATTAATGTACCTTTCAGTAAATTGCAGCATTACTAGGAGGAAGATAAGCACCATTTCATTCCCCTAGTTGGCAATGAGACCATGTGCTCTAAGCATGACAACTAGGACTAAAGCCAGTTCTTAGCAATGCCCCTGGTCTACAGAATCAAATTGGTTAATTCTTGAAAACACTGATATGCTAATAACTCAAGTAATTCAAATAAAGACAACATTATTATGAGGGAGATTACTTAAACTCTTGTTTTGGAAAGCTCTGGAGTCTTATCTAAAATCTAAGGATCCAATGTTGGAGACATGCTTTATAATGTGTTGGCTATCTCTCAATCATCCAAAGCATTAAAGGAGAAGATGTACCATAACAATAAGTAGCTCTTAATTTGTGTAATAACAGCACTTACCTATGTAGATGCCATTCATTAGTGAGGGAAATCTATATATCTTTTTATTTTTCATTTTTGTCTACTGATAGTTGTTGTAGTCTGCTGCTAGTTTTTCCACTTTACAGTCGAATAACGAAAATTGTAACATTCATGTCTATTGAAGCAAATTGTTGGCTGTGAGAAGGTATAACTTAGAGCCAGACTTCAAAGAGATTGCTATATAAAGGAAACTATAGATATAATGTAAAAAGTGAGATAGAACCTGGTCTTCAGAATTTTCCATTGTGTGTACCTCTAAATAGGCAGAAACCATAATCAACACATTTCCTAGGAAAATCCATACCTCCCACCACCCAAAACTGTCAACCAAGCTAGACTGTGACAAGAAGTAAAAATTCAAGCTAGTACTAGCTTAGCATACAATCTCTATATCTGCATGTGATTAGGCTAAAATGGGTATGAAGACAAAGGAGTCCACATACAGAGAGGAATGGAGAAAGGCAAATAGAGAGGTATAACATGCAACTTCCATAAAAGGTCGACTTATTTTAGAGAAATAATTTATAGAGCGGCCACTAAGAGTCACCTTCTACTATCCCACCACCAAGCAGCAAACCCACAGCCAAGTGTCCACTCTGAGACCAAACTCCAAAAAAATACCCACAACCCAAGGAAAAGAAAGGGGATATAATGAGACACAGTGTTTAAAAAGCTTCCCATGAACAGCTATCCTATTATAACCAACTACCATCATAAAATTAACAACTAAGAGATACATGTACACCAGATTCCATTAATTACACTCATAGACCCAGCCGTTCCTAAAGTTATATAGGTCATAAACCTGCCTCCTCAACTTAAGTGAACTACTCTTGATAAACTGGTAATTATCATGTACATGACAAACAAGAAACACTATTCATTCGTTGATTTAGAACACACTCCTCAAATTACTTGAGTGAAGGTACATCTGGTCATCCAGAAATCAGTCAGAGCCAAGATTCATAACCCACTCTTCCACAGTGCCTGAAGGAATCACTCAAGAATCACTCAACATCAGCCTGAGAGATGGTTTCCTCTACAGATTCCAAGAAAGCCTTGAGAAGCATCAGATGAGGTCACCTGAATTAGCCATTAAGAGTGGAGATTCTCTTGCATTACAGTTTTGCACTCCTTTCCTTCCTTTATACCAAATTAAAACATTTCCTAAAATATTATATTAAAATATTTTAGATTCAGTTTTTCAAAATGCATTATTTACATTATGGTATTTAATTTCTACCAAAAGATTATCTAAAATAAGAGTGGATATTTCAACTAGATTTATGAAAAATATCTTCTCCAAGTTCTTTTTCTGTTTTATATCAGAAATGTATATTAGAAATGTCTTTGTATTGAATAATACATCATCTAATCAAGTTCTGCAATGATTTGCAATGGATAAAAGGCTATTGAATGTTACATACCAATATGTCTTTCAGCATTGTAGGCGATAGCGATGATGGAAAAGAAGAAACAAGAAGAAATTATAGGCATTTTCTACTGGCTGAATATATTACTGTACTAATGCAGAATAGATCTTAAAGGAGAACTATCCTAATAATAACCTCCCACTTACCTTACTATAACCAGGAAATTCTACTGGCTCCTATTATGTTTTTCTTCCTGCTTGTTTCAATCCGTCCTCAATTTAATGTCCATGGAGGTGGACATGACAGTTGCAAGCAGGACTGCAGGGTACAGACTGCACCTGGTAAATTTAACCGTTTATGGACCAGACTGTGTGCAACGCTTTTATTCACAATGCATTTGCACAACTCTCTGGTCCTTAACCCCTTAATGACCAATGGTCCGGGGAAGTTACCTTCCCTTAAAGGGATAGTAATGTTTCACAAAAACAGCACCTCCAATTAATCTTCATAGTATTTGGACTGTGAAGAGTATTATTTCAATACTGTCAGAGTTATAGTTCAAGAGTAATTGAATGATATAGTATCCCTCTCCTGCCCCTTTTACCTAGAGATGTGGAATCTGGTCTCTTGACCAGACAGATCGCAGCATGGGACAATCTTCTTGCTGTGAGCATAAGGGAAAACCCTGCCCCCTTTGGCAGGTTTTTCAAGTTTTTCCCTTATGCTCACTGAAAATTGCCCCTCTCTGTGATCCATCCGTACAGTCTTGCTGCTCTGAGGTGAGCAAAGTTACATCAGTAAAAGGGGTGGGAGGGGTATACTTTATCATTCATTTACTCTTGAACTACAACTCTGACAGTATTGAAATAACACTTTCCATGGCCCAAATACTATGAAGATTAATTGGAGCTGCTTTTATGTGAAACATTACTATCCCTTTAAGGACCGATTTGATCGTTGTCGACATGCCGGCAAAAGTGACTGATTATGTGTGCTGGCGTCGAATGGGGGTGTGAGAGAGACCACTCCAATCTTGGAGCGGTCAATTTCAGACCACATTTTTACATCCTGCGGGAGCTCTGTAGATAAAAAGTATATGAGGTGCCAGGACTGTCACAGGTCCATCTGGGAAAAAAGCGGTGACAGCCCTGGCATGTCACCGGTCATTAAGAGGTTAAAGGGTAAAGTAGGTTCATGCACTCTGTCTGCATTCGTTATGTCCAGCTATGTGAACGTGACAATTGAAGATGTTATCACTTGAACAAAAACACAATGGCAAAATTCATAGGGGCCTTTAGGATTTTCTACCCATAGTAAGAATAATGCAGGGAAGTTTATTATTAGGATATGCTAGTTCTCCTTTAAGCAATGAAATTGCACATGAAAATGCTGTAATGGAAATATTGGAAATTAAAGTTATAAAACACCAGCAGAATACGTTGTGTTCTTTTTAGTACAGAGAAAGAAGACAACATCAATCAAACTCTTGCTGACTTTTGGTGCCAAAGAAGCAACCGTTACAGAAGCTTATGTAAGCAGTTCATTTCCAGGCTCTCATACACTATTTATTGCAAATCGATGTAGATCCAGTAAATGGAAGGGAGGGAAATAGAATGAAAGATGTTCACTGTTTGATTCTGGAGTTTAAAGGCCAACTACATCCTCAAAATAAATACTCTAATCTGAAGATTTCCATGTCAGGTAATTATGTATACATGTTACATATATAAATATAGACTGAAATAGCAATATCAAGCAAATCACTCAAGTGATGGACTCTTACTGTTTACTGTCATATTCAGTGCTTGCTCTGCATCTCATTGCTGTCCCACTGCCATTTTCTGTGATGTCCTTTACAGCTCTCTTTGTGACAGGTCTTATTTGCTAGCAGCAGGGGTGACTATTAGAAAGCATTGGTATACAGTCTAAAGCTTAAAAATTCACAATATAAATGGCACAATTCAGTTGTAAATAAAGAGAAAAATGTGTTTAGTGCAAAAAAAAAAAAAAAAAGTAGAATTTTTTTTGTTTTTAAATGATCCACTGCATAAACATTCACATCAAATTATATAAATAAAGCTATGTAAATATCAATAACACATAAAGTTTTAAACGTTTGAGTGCCAGAGGGGTACGCAACACATTGCTCTGCCCTCTGGCACTCAAAGGGTTAAAAAATAAGATCTGCAGTTGAGAAACTAAATATTAATTATTCACTATATTCTAGTTATTCCTCCAATGCATTACTTTGCAACGAGCAGGAGACATCTCCAGCACCTGAGAAGTTAAATATAAAAAATAATCAGTATATATTTTTATGTTCTGTGTTTTGCTTCCTTAGTAGCTATAAAAAAAAATCCCAGCCAAACTCAGCATGTATCTCCATTGTCCTCTTGAATGTTAGCGTGATCTCCAATTCATTGTGAAGCTATTAGCTATTGTTCCCGCAAAGGCCACACAAAGCAAGACTGATGTACTAAAGAAAGCTTCACCATAGGGAACAAATTCAAATTTCTTTTGATTTAAATGTGGTTTTCCCACTGGCCTTTCTTGAAGGGTGTCTTATCAGCTCTCAGCCTGGGTCCTGTGTGTCTGCAACTTATCCTCTCGCTGTACTCAGCCATGATTAAAGTGAATGGCGCCCTCTTCAGCCCCTTTCCCATATTTAATGAGACTCATCAGTGGTGCCCCCTCTCGCTTTTTGTCTTGGTGTTAGAGCTGCTTCTAAACACAATCCGTTCTCACCCAGACATTTGTGGGGTCCCGGGGAGAGATAGGGATTATAGGGTGACTTCGTTCATGGACGATGCCTTGCTCTTTCTGACACAGCCAGATAGATATCTTCCGGCAGTGGTTAAACTGCTTGTAGACTATTGCAGCCTCTCAGGCTCCAAGGTGAATGTTTCCAAATCAGAAATATTGAACTTGATCATTCCTGAAGGCAGCTGCCTGGCCCTCTGAGCTCTATATCCCTTTGCTTGGGCAAGCAATCACATTACATATTTAGGGGACCGCCTGACGGCCTCCATTAGCTCCCTGTACAGGTGCAATTTCCCTCCATTACTGACTCAGTTTGAGTCAGACCACCAGCAGTGGAGAAACCTGTTCATCTCCTGGTTTGGTAGGTTGAACACTAATAAAATTATTTTATTACCGAAGCTCCTGTATCTTCTACAGGCTCTACCTATCTTGATTCCCAGTTCCTTCTTTGGCATATTACAGAAGCTCATTTTGAAGTTTGTCTGGGATGGTAGGAGACCCAGATGCAGTGGTGCCCTCCCGAAGAGATCCATGGCTGAGGTGGCTTGGGTTTGCCTGACTTTAGGAATTACCACTTTGCAGCATTGTTCACCAAACTTGTAGACTGTGCTGCTGATTTTCTATCAGCAGATTGGCTTTCTATTGAGCTGCATGACCACCCCTTGTTTTCCCCACTCCAGCTGCTTTTAGTTCCCAGAGCCTGCCATCCGAAAGATCTCCTTCAATCTCCTGTTTTAGGGGCTGTGCTCCACTCTTGGCATCAACTCACTGCTAAGTATGGCTGGACTCATTATCTGTCTCCTCTTTTGAACATTTTTGGCAACTTGGAGTTTCTGCCTGGGCTAGAGAGACAGGCCTTTGGGGAGTGGAGCAGTCTGGGTCTGACGTTGTCACAATTGCCAGATGTTTTGGGTAGTAACGACTTTTGTGCCCTATCCCAATGTTTGGGTCTACCACATACTGAATTGTGGAGGTTCTTGCAGATCTGTCATTATCTCTCTAGCCTCTCTAAAAGGGGGTAACTTACTCACCCACTTACGAAATGGAATACCTCTTGCACTCACCTGAGGTCAAGATGGGCACTGTATCTAAAATGTGTTTTTGTTGGCTTGTGATTCTCCGGCAGCCCCATCCTTTACCTCTGCATGACCCAGGAAACTTCAGGACCCTTCAAAGCAGGTCCCTCAGACTTGTTCAGTGATATTTTGATTAGCTTATCTGCCTAAAGATACCCCAACCGAGGAGGGATTCTACAAATTACTCCTGTGATGGTATCTCACACCCCATTGTCTTTTGAGGATAGTGAGGGAGCTTCCCAACGTCTGCTGGAGATGGGGGGAGGGAGGCGGCACCATATCTCTGGTGGACCTGCTTCACAATTCGTAGCTATTGGGAACAGATACTTGAAATTATTGAGGAAGTTTGTGACTTTCCGGTTCCACTCAACCCTCTCCCATGCTTGTTCTCCTTTCACCCATTGCACACATCCAAAAAAGTTCCCGCTTCTTCACTTCATGCTCTCAGTGGCACGGCTGAATATTTCTTTGAACCCGGAAGAAGTGGGAAGCCCAGCCAACTGATGCTTGGTGTGCTAGGGTGAACAGATTTTGTGCTTTTGAGAAGATCCATGCTTGGCGTTTGGGCTGTATGCAACATTTCAGGGAGATATGGTATTTCTGGGCTGCTTCAGACTATGCCTCTTAGATCTACCATTTGATTGATCTTTTCCTAAAACTGCAGTGAGGTACATTAGAGCAGCATTGATTCATTCACTATTTCTTGGACACTGGCTCCCCCTACCAGTTACACTTCCCTGCTCCTTCCTCCCCTTATTCCTTCTTGCTCCTGCTTCCTCATAGTCCCTATTTTTCTCTTCAGTTCATTCTGACTCTCTTTCTTTCCTCTTGTCTATTGTGGACAAGCCTTGCAATCCTTCCCTTCTAGGTTCACTAAGTAAAAATGTACTTCCGGCCTTGCTGAACTGGAAATTGGCCCTTGATCTTATAAGTGGATTCCCTCCAGTTTCCGACCACAGCTTCCCACTGAGTCTCATTTATTTTCTTCTTTCTTTTTTACTGTGTGATTTACATGCTGTATTTTCTTATTACTTCAATAAAATTGTTAAAAAAAATATATATATATATGGTTTTCACCCTCCTTGACTGATAAACAAGTCTACAGCACATTGCATTCAAGGAGTTAAACTCTCATTTAAAACAATGGCAATTGCTCCTCTTTTTTGTTTTTACAAAAAACTAAGTATCATAGGGCTTTTCCTGCTGAGTAAAAGGTCCTCCCACTGCTGGCAGTTGGTTTATTCAAATGATACTACAGTTCAAATTATCAGGAAGTGAGTTAGCATGATTGCTTCCTGAAAACTGAAAGTGACAGGAAGTGACTCTGCAGTTTATATCAAATTCTATGGAGAATTGTTTGTCACTGACTCACCTCTCCCACAGATTGCAGCAAAATAACTAATTGAAGTCTGATAACTAGATGGAATTGTTAATGTAAAATAAAAAGGGGGAGCGTTATAAAAAGTGTTCTTGTTCTTTTTAGTAAATGTATCTTTAAAATGTCCTTAAAAAATAAAAACAGGTCAGATATGGCCTTAATATTTGTAGAAAATGATTTCTCTAAAATGTTGCAAATAACAACATTTCTCTTTAAATTCACTTTTTACAAACTTCCTTACTCCATTTTATTTTAAAACATACTACACTGCAATATGTCCTCTCAAACTGTCGTTAATACTTTTATAACTACCAGAAAGAATCTTACAACCATTTTAACACTTCTTTTGCATTAACTGTACTTTTATAAATCTCCCCCAAACAGTTTAATCTGTAATTACTATAGAAATATGCATCTGTACGAGAGGGAGTACCATTTACTGAGTAGGAAAATACATGCAATATATGCTATTTCCATAAAAGAAATAGTTTGTTGGTCCTTTCTTATATTATTATATTTGTATTTCACCATTCTTATATACTCAGAATTCAGGTTATCCAATTTGATCCTCACATGTAATACAAATTTGATCAAACACCAGATGGTATGGAATAAGGACAATGCCCGTTTCTCTCTGCATTTGGAAGATTATGGGGAGAGAGGCTTGTGCAGGTGTTGCCCTAGTTTGCAATATGCAATCAGTCTCATTTTTGTCTTGTATACAGAGTGAAACTAAATAATTATTATTGCAGCATATTCATAGCTATTTAGGGATTTATGTACTAAGTAAAAGTGGAACAATTCTGAGGCAAATAAAATGCATAATAGGCAACAAATAATTCCTCAAAATTCCCATTTTTTGAAATGGGAAACTTAACCACTTTAATGCTAGAGAAGTCTGCAATGAATCACATGGCAATGTGTTGAAGAAGACTGCTCCAGCATTTAACAAGTTAAAAATACCATCTGATATGAATGGGGATTTTTTTCCCTGTGGTACAGATGGTTTGCACTAGAATGGCTTCACTTTTGTTTTTGTGCATGTTTCCATTAGTATACACAGGGGAAGCCAACCATGGTTGTTGTAAGCACTGTGCATGTTTTAATTATATCCCTGCTTGGGAACAGGTACATCTATCAGTGGCTTAGTCACTTTAATTGAGGCACCTGTGCTGAAACAGAGATATCCTGAAAACAAGCCCTATTCGTCATTCTTAAGGACCAGGGGTGGCTACAAATGGTATACACAGTGGTAATTAAAGTGCCATACACAGAGAAGAAATAGTCTGAAGCATATCATACTGGTCCTACTTAAATGACTGTCCAGCTATAAAATGCCAGACAATTCCTCTCTGAACGAGCTAAGAGCTAACTCCAGATGTACATTTCAGCCTTTTTGGGCTTCATCAGTGAGGTGCAATTTGGTCCACTAAGTCCAGGGTTTGTGGCAGTCACCCTAAGAGTGATGAGGGAATCCAGACGTGGACACCTTGCTCACTAGTGCATAGAGGGATCAGCTGGACCTTACTGATGAGGCCCAATAAGGCCAAAATGTATGTCAATGATTAGCTGATTCCCTTATGTAGAGAGAAATTGTCTGGCATTTCATAGCTGGACTGTCATTTGGGCAGGATCAGTATATGTTTTAGAATATTTCTTCTCTTTGTTAATGGCACTCTCATTCTCAAAAAGAGATTGCACCCTGGGTGTAGTCCTAGTGAGCTCCTTGCACACCATTGCAGGCTCAAGAACGTAGATGAGCATCTCTGATTTTTCATTTTGTATATGAAAATTGCTGTTGTGGTTGGTCACCCTAAGAGGTATGGGGAAATCCAGACGTGGACCTCTTGCTAGAGGGATCAGCTGCACCTCATTGATGAGGCCAAATAAGGCAGAAACATACATTTGGGGTTAGTTGCTTCCCTCGTTCAGACAGGAATTGTCTGGCATTTGAGCAGGACCAGTAGGATATACTTCAGAATATATCTTATTTGTGTATAGAAAATAGCTAAAATAGATTGCACCCTGGGCACGGCACACCAATCCTAGTGAGCTGCTTGTATACTCTTGCAGGCTCATGAGCATAGAAAAGCATCTCTGACCTTTTATTTTCTATATGAAAATTGCTCTTGGTGTTGGTCATACTAAGAGTGATGGGGAATTAAGACGTGGACCCCTTGCTCAAAAGTGCCTAGAGGGATAAGCTGCACCTCATTGATGAGGCCACCCTTTGAGATTAGAGGAAAAGAGGTTTCAACGTCAGCAGAGGAAGTGTATTTTTACAGTAAGGTCTGTTAAATTGTGGAATTCCTTGCCCAAGGATGTGGTAATGGCAGATACAATGGATACATTTAAGATCAGAATAGATATATTTCTTTCAAGAGAGAACATACAGGGTTATACTGTGTATTAGTAGGCAAAAGAGGAGATTCACATCTTAAGTTATTTGGTAGCAGAAAAGCTTATTTTTTCAAAACACAAGCCCTGAGAAAAAAATACAAATGCCCTACTGGCCTAATGCCAGCAGGTCATGTTGGCCAGTGGCCACTGTCAAATGTCCTCCTGAGTTGCAACTGCTGTTCGTACTACTGCTGCTGAGTTGTTTAAGCAGCAGGATGATTAGGTAGCTGAAAGGGAAAGGGATCAACAATATTAGTAACATAGAAGATGGATGATGAAGGTTCCATTTGTCACGACTGGCTCCAGTGATGAGCCTGAGGCAGTAGCAGCAGAATAAATAGCCCCCAGTATTTGTAGAGAAAAGAACAAGTTGGCCATTAAATCTTCTACACCTGCCCCTCCTCCAAAATCATCATGGGTGTGTTGTTATTAGAATATATTTTTTCCCTTGAGAGCAGGAACAGCGGGTCTCCAGAAACTGCAGTCTGCACAGTGTGTGTGTGTGTGTGTGTGTGTGGTAAATAACATCTGGGGGCACAACTATATCCAAACACCATGACACCCGAAACCCGGTACTGCCGCTGTCACTGTACCCCTTTTCCAGACCCGCTAAGGACACATGACAACTTGCTGACAGTTTAATAGTAATGATAAACCCTCCCTGCCATCATCTTAGCATATTCTGCAGGATGGAATCTCCTTGGATGCCGTTTGATGCACTGATTGCGATTCTTCTCCACCACACTGGCATGTGTGCTCAGTGCACCACACAGTGTGCAAAGGGTAGAGACAAACTGCCACATCCTAAAATCAACAGAGTGGCTATCATTTGGTGGGGAAGGTAATGAACGAGGTGGATTGGCAGATGTAGTTACCCTAGAAGGCGATGGCGAGCTAGTTGTTTCACTCGTTATGGAACCTTAAGTCTCTGTCTGGGTTGTTCTATTTCTCCTCCTCATTGATCTCCGCCTCACCTCTTATTGCCTTTCTGGAGAGTCAGGGACAGCAAAAGCGGTGCTTTATTTCTGTGGTGGGTTTTTGTCTTTAACATGTTTGACGTAAATGTCATGGTGTCTGTGTTCCATGTGTGATATCAGGACGCTTGTGCTCTTTTCACTGACTTGTCACAAATTGTGCATAGTGCCGTTGCTGATGACTGCACTGGACCTGCCCCAACAGCAAAATAGTCCCACACCCATGATGACTTCAGGGGGAAGGGAACAGATGGAGAAGAATGGCCTCTTTCTTCTTGTCCTCCACATTCACCTTCATTGTCTGTGGCAGCGGATAATGTTGCTGCTGTTGCTGCTACTGCCTCAGATTCAGCACTGCAACTAGGATCAGGAGTATTACTACTGCTGGAAAGTGGAACCTGCCATAGTCCTGCATCACTTGTTGACCCCATTCCCACTGTGTCTACAGTGATCTGTGGCACACTAACCTGCTCCTCAGCATCCTGCTGCCCTTGTATCTCAGCATCAGAAGGAATTAGAGCAGTTGCAAATTCCTCCAATTCCAAAATGTCATTGCGAGTGATGGTGGTGATGCCCATCCTCATCACTGTATCCCATTCCTTCTCAGTTTCTGTTAAAAAGGCCATCAATGTCTCTTCCACCCCAGCTTTTCCAGCATCATCATCACCACCACTAGTCCCTACATGCTGTTGTTGCTGCTGCTCTATTCCAGACATCTCACTGCTGCTTGGAGAAGGTGACAAGAAATGTGACAGAGGGTCCCCTAATGTCACACTTGCCATTTACTTTTGACCTGAAGAAGACTTACTAGCACTAGCAGCAGTATCAGCAGACACAGCCAGCTGATCTATGCCCCTGCTGGTGGTGATGGTATTCATTCTGAGTCTGATTTCTTAAGGATCATGCTCAGCTTGGATACTGTAGTGAAGGGAAGGGGATTCCCAGAGCCAGAGGAATGGTGTGGGCTTCCTTGACCGCTAGTCTGGACGCTCTCAGATGTTTCCTTTACCACTCTGGCTGCTTTACCATTACTGCTACTACTATTAATACCAACCACATCAAGTTCAGCCGCAGAGTCTTCCTCCTCAGTCTCACAGTCACTAGTAATATAAGGATATTGTTGATTGCCCTCTCCTTCACTCCTAATGCTAAAAAGCTGCTGGACCTTAGTAGCAGTAGTACTAGCACTGGCAGGACTGCTTTGGAATGGCAAGTGTGATTTAGGGTCCCATGCTGTCACACTTGGCATCATTTTCTCCTTCCTCCCCTGAGTACTACAAGAAACACTAGCAGCAGGCAAAGTATTGGTGGCAGCAGGTTCAACACTAGTGGCTGCAGGTACAGCAATGGTGGCACTGGCAGCAGGGGCAGCATGTCTGGCAGCAGGTACAACACTACTGGCTGCAGGTACAACAATGGTGGCACAGGCAGCAGGTGCAACACTAGTGGCTGCAGATACAGCAATGGTGGCACCGGCAGCAGGGGCAGCATGTCTTGCAGCAGACACAGGCAGCTGGCCTGTCCTACTCTCAGTAGTACTACCCTTTTCTCCCTCCCTTCCCATTCCCTTTTCTCCACTCCTTCCCATTTCCTTGTCTCCCTTCCTTCCCTTTTCTCCCTTCCTTCCCATTACATTTTCTCCCTCCCTTCTCATTAAATTCCCCAAGATCCTTTGGGGTGGTTTTGGGGGACTGGACAGCATTGGTTTAGTACTGCTAGTCACTCCCTCCTCCTCCTCCTCTTCCTCAGACTTAGTGGGCACATAATAAGGGTTCTTCCAGTTCCTCTTTTTGCTGCTCATAGTGATAGGAGTCACTATGAGCCTCTCCTGCCTCAGTGAAAACGTTACGTTTTTATAGCGGAAGTGCAAAACAATCTAAATCAATGGGCGAAATATGCGAAAATTTTAACCGCTAGTTTTAAAGTGGATTTTCCTGTGAAAAATCAGATAACAACATGGTTTTCGTGAAATTTCTCATGGGAACAAGTGACAACTTTCACCCATCCCTAGTTAGAAGTGCCTAGAGGGGGCAGTTGCACCTCACGAATGAGGCCCAACAAGGCTGAAACATGCATCTGGGGTAAGCTGCTTACCTTGTTCAGAGAGGAACTGTCTGACATTTTGTAGCTGAACTGTCATTTGGGAAGGACCAGTATGATGTGCTTTAGACTATGCCTTCTATGTGTATGGCACTATCGAGCTAAAATAAATTGCAACCTGTGCTCAGGACACCAGTTCTAGTGAGCTTCTTGCATACTATTGCAGGCTAATGAGCGTAGTTGAGCATCTCTGACCTTTCCTTTTGTTTATGCAAATTGTTCTTGGGTTTGGTCACCCTAAAGGTAATGGGGGAAACAAGATGTGGACCCCTTGCTCACAAGTTCTTAGAGGGATCAGCTACACCTAAACGAGGGCACCATAAGGCTGAAACATACATACGAGAAGCTGAGGTTAGCTGCTTCCTCATTCAGGGAGGAATTGTCTGGCATTTTGTAGCTGGTCTGTCATTTGGACGTGACTAGGGATGAGCGAGCACCCCGATGCTCGGGTGCTCGGGTGCTCTGACCGAGCACCCCCTGAGGCTCGAGTGCTCGGCCGAGCACCCGAGCCCCATTGAAAAGCATGGGAGCACTCGAGCATTAAACCAGGCACCCCCTGCTCTGATGAGCGGAGGGTGCCTGGTCAATGTCCCCCTTCATCTCCGCTATGCCCCTCTTCCACAATGTCCCCCTTCATCTCCTATGCCATAGAGGAGATGAAGGGGGACATTGTGGAAGAGGGGCATAGCGGAGATGAAGGGGGACATTGTGGAAGAGGGGCATAGACTCTATGCCCCTCTTCCACAATGTCCCCCTTCATCTCCGCTATGCCCCTCTTCCACAATGTCCCCCTTCATCTCCTCTATGGCATAGGAGATGAAGGGGGACATTGTGGAAGAGGGGCATAGCGGAGATGAAGGGGGACATTGTGGAAGAGGGGCATAGCGGAGATGAAGGGGGACATTGTGGAAGAGGGGCATAGAGTCTATGCCCCTCTTCCACAATGTCCCCCTTCATCTCCGCAATGCCCCCTTCATCTCCGCAATGCCCCCGTACCTCCAGTCCCTGGTGGTCCAGCGGAGCGTCTTCGGATCTGTGCCTCTTCCGGCACAGATCCCCTTCACCCGAACATGTCGGGCGAGCACATGGCGGTACTCGTACGAGTACCGCCATGTGCCGAGCAGAGCGATGCTCGAGCCGATCCGAGCATCGGCCGAGCACGCTCGCTCAACACTAGACGTGACCAGTATGAGCTTCAGAATATTTCTTCTCTACGGCACTTGTGAGCCAAATTATATTGCACCTTGGGTTCAGGACACCAGTCCTAGTGAGCTCTTACATACACTTGCAGGCTCATGAGCCTAGTTGAGCACCTCTGACCTTTTCTTTTGTATATGCCCCTGTTTATTGTTGCAGCATCATGCACATATTTCAGTTAGGAGATGTAAAAGTAACCCTCCTCTTAGCACAGGAGTGTCTTTTGAGTCATGGGTCACATAATCAGATGCCCATATGTGTGTCAGTCACATACATTTTTTATTCATAACAGTCCCTGTTATCAATTCTAAAATATGGGGTATTAGCAATAATACAACAGCAGAACAAAAACTGTAATCAGTAGGAACATAAAATCTGATGAAAGATAAGAACCAGTTGGCCTGTCTAGTGTCCCCATTTGCCCTCTGCCATTTCTAGTTACCTCAGATGTATTTTATTCTTAACATAGCCTTCTACCTATCCCAATAATGATCAAGTCAATGAGAATATTGGTATTTAACAGACTGAACTAGTCTCAAGAATTGTATTTTGATTTTATATGCAAGAAAGAGTGCCTAAAACAGTGGAAATCTAGCAATGCAAGAGAATATCAAGTTAGGGATAAATAGTAAAAAAAAGAGAGAAAGGCGTATACTGAAACAAAGAGATACACTCTACAGTGACAGAGGTCATTGGGGAGTTGGAGATTACACAATGAAAAGAGATTAATGAGATGGAAAATACGTTTGAGAGAGACGAGTGACAAGTCACTTGAAAGTGAGTTTGATTATCTGAAAGATCAAGAAGGAGGGCGAGTGGAAATATTGTGTCTAAAAATATAGAAATACAATTAAAAAAAGACAAGAAACTTGACATAAGTCAAAGTGAATTACCAGTTCAACAGAGACTGTGATGTCCATTTGTTATTATTGTGCTATTTTTCAGTCTGTTCTTGCCAGCTTTCTCCCATCAATAACACCTCTGATGGTAGAGAAGTCTCCAAAGCATTGAGAAGCATGTGTCGGAGACCTGTCTTCCATCTAAGGGGTTAACCCTTTGAGTGCCAGATGAGTGCAGAATGCATTGCTTTGAAAAACGTTCCATACCCCTCTGGCATTCAAAGGGTTAAACTGCTTCTATGAACACAAGTAGCACACTCATCCACTTCTTAGGCAACAAGCATTATTCATACTGTAAGATAAAGAAACTGATCAAAATAACAAACTAAATATGTGAGTTTAATTCATTAAATGCAAGCTTATCTTCATTAGAATTTCCCAGATTGCCTAGATGACCCAATGAACCAGATTCTTGGCTCCATTTGCAGAGCAAACCTCTATAGCCTCAACTGCAAAGTTTCAAATACAGTCCTCCCTATATATTGACAAATGTGTTTTGCTAGCCACATCTTCTGTAGAGTGAAACGGCCATGTTTAAGCACTCATATCACTAAAAGGAAATTATCTCTACACCTCTAATTATCTGTGTAAAATGTAGTGTTCATGTGTAAAACAAATGTATAAAACTTGTTTCAAAGTAAGGGCAAACCTCGGGGCTGGATTAACTCAAGGATAGCTGTTCATAGCCTTGCCTATGACCACACTTCACTCAAAGACATTAGTGAACACTGAGTTATGGAGATATATGCCACATAGGGACACCCACTGCTGCCCACTGCTGCCCAATAGGGGCACCCACTGCTGCTCAGGGTTCTGTGGGCTCCAGTGATCACAGGCAAGACTGAGTTGAAGTAACAGAAATTAGCACACAGAACCATAGTCTGGGACAGGCCACCTACAAACTCATTGTGACCAGTTGTGTGCTTCGCATGGTCAGACTTCCAAGATAGGCCCGTGATCTATATCGGGAGAAGAAATGCATGTTTCATGTACAAATTAACATATGCATCAAGACACCAGTGGCCAGTAACCAACTGTTTCTTATGCACAAAAAAGTGGAGTAATTCTCTGGCAGTGGGACAAATAAAAAGTCTTGTTAATTTAATTGGGACTTCTAACCCCATGAATGATAGGATTAAAGCAGTTGAAAGCCATATTTAAAGGAATAGTAATATCTCGATTAAAGTTTAGCTCAGAGTCTTCTTTACATTTTTTTTAAAGATGTAGCACTATATTTAGTTGCTTACAGTGTTGTAGCTCAAATGCTGTTCAAGACAAAAGGATCCAGCTCCCACCCCTTTCCCTGCATCACGCTGCCTCTCTGTATCGTCCAGATGGAGATCAGCGTCCGGTCTCACAACTGGATTCCAGATCTGATGGGAGGTGGCCAGAAGGGGCGGATGGGGGATCCTTTCATCTTGAATAGCATTTGTTCTATAACACTGTAAGTAACTATGGCACACAAAACTAAAAAGAGCTCTTTAATACAACTCTTTCATAAACTGTACCATATAGGGTGTATAGATACAATATAAAAAAATACAGATATTTAAATATAATGGGTACTGTGTAAAGGGCTCCATCTTAGTAAGGTTCATATGCTAAACAATCTAAAATAAATGTATTAATACAGCTAGAGTTTCTCTTGAGTGGAGGATGCATAGCATCCCGGGGACCCAACTCCACCATCTATCACACAAGTTACACAACCACAACCAAAATAACTGACATCACAACTGAATTGGAGGTTAATGGCCATGGCTAGTAACATAGTAATATAGTTGATGAGGCTGAAAAAATACATGCGTCCATGAAGTTCAGCCCATGCCAAATCACTAATATTGATCCAAAGGAAAGAAACAAACATTGAAGCTATTTCCAATTAAGCCCCAACTGGGTAAAAGAAACCCTTCTTGACTCCAAATGGCTGTCACATATTTCCCTGGATCAACATTCTATCTGCTTTCAAGCCAACTGCATAATTCTCAATATTGTTCTGTGATAGATATGTATCCATTACTTTTTTCAAGTAGTTAAAGTATCTGCAAGCACAGAGGCAAATAATTCCATAACTTTACGATTTTTCTACCTTATCAATCAAAGCCTTCCCAGAACTAACCAGTGTTCCTCCTTGCCGGGTCTCATTTCCAGTCAAAATGACATTTCATTTTAGAGTTTCAGGCCTTTCCTTAAATGGGTAGAGCCAAAAAAGATGCTACACTGTAAGATTGCTCATTTGCATGTCTCCACCCAGAATCCCTAGCTTCAGCGGAAGCCTAAAATGATGTTCAATTTTTGGGGGAATGTATAAGTATTCAGTGGCAGCAAGAAATCCCCATGTACTACTTCAGAAAGAAGTAATGTATCTGCATCTTCATTAATTTGATTGTCAAAAAGAGCAAAGCATGTTAATACACTCATATACAATTCAGCGTTTCCCCACCAATGTGCAGCTGAAAGCAAATGTGTCATAGAAAACTGCAGTGATGCTTCATTTTAAATGAAGATCTTATTGAAGCAAACAGCTAAATAATGTTCGTCAAGCTGTAATTTGAGTGTTTTCACATTGGAAGCCACTTGTTATTCACAGAGCAGTAGTGGGATAATTGAAGAGAAGCTGTTCATTGTGCATTTACAGTGTGCAATTATAGTGAAGAAGAAAATAATGTATTAATATAGATATGGTTATTTTAAAATGTTCTAAAACATTTTTTATAGTTGACAGACAAGACCAAACTGTCACAAATGGCAATTTAATTACTAACCCCTTGAATGCTAGAAACGTCTCCATCATGTTGTTTGACAATGCATTGGAGACAATTCTAGCAGAGGATTAAACCAATTTTAGGAATCCCCATTCTACATAGTTTCTGAGTCAGAATACATTTCATGAATACATTTCTACAGGTGGGACAGTAAGTATAAGCAGTGTTAAGCACTGAGCTGCACACCCGTCTGGTCAGTATAGTGTTAATAGTACCATATACTGTGGGCAGAATTTGCATCCTGTGGTCTTGTTAGCACCTGGCATGTCCCCCTCCATGGACATGACATCCAGGATTGATTGATGATGTTATTTCTTGAATCAAGGAACATGGAAAAAATTAAAAGAAGCCATTGAAATGTAAGTGGAGGGTTATAATTAAGAGGTGTTACCAAATCGTGCTGGGGTTTTTAGACCCTTCCAGCAAGGCTAACATTAAACTGAACCCATCAACTTCAATTTGCTTTACTTGGAATTGCAGTCAAAACTGCCTAAATATTATGCTAAATGAGAATAAAGATATAATTATTATCATTGTTATTAAAACAAAGTTATGTGCTGTATTGAAAGCTTAATTTGTACACGGCAAGGCACTGAGAGACCATTCCAGCAAGGCTAACATTAAATTGAACCCATCAACTTCAATTTGCTTTACTTGGAGTTGCAGTCAAAACTGCCTACATATTATGCTAAATAAGAATAAAGATATCATTATTATCATTGTTATTAAAACAAAGTTATGTGCTGTATTGAAAACTTAATTGGTACACGGCAAGGCACTGAGAGATTACATCCATATCTCCTAAAATTAGCACCTGTCAGGGTTCATGGCGACTTGACGTCGCCATGAAGGAGAGAAGAGAGAGAGGGGATATGATTGAAACATTCAAATTCATGAAGGGATTCAACAAAGTGCAGGATGGAAGTATATTTCAAAGGAATAAAACTGTTAGGACAAGAGGCCATAGTCTAAAAATAGAGGGACACAGGTTTAGATGAAGCCAAAATACTTCTCCAGCAAAAAACATGGCCAATGTCTTAGCCGAGGGCAAACCGGGAAGCGGCACAAAATGTGCCATCTTTGAGAATCTGTCAACCACCATAAGAATGACTGTGTAACCATTAGAGGCAGGCAGTTCTCCCATAAAATCTATTGACACATGTGACCGTGGACGCTCGCCATTAGGAACAGCTTGCAGGAGCCTCACTGGGAGGTGCCTTGGGGACTTGGAGTGGGCACAAACTGTACAAGCTGCCGTGAATGCTGCACAATCCGCTCTTAGAGTAGGCCACCAGAACATTTGGGACAACGACCATATTAATTGGTTCTTGCCTACATGGCCGGCAGCACAGGATGCGTGATAAGTTTCCATTAACTTAGCCCAAAAGGGTTCATCCACAAAGCATTTCCCCATGAGTTTCTCAGGAGGGGCATTGGCCTGGGCTGCCAAAATCTCTTGACCCAATGGAGATGTGATGCTGGTGCGTAGAGTGGCAAGGATGCGATCCGGAGGTATAATAGGAACTGGCGCACCCAAGTCTCTGCTCCTCCAGGAAAACCTTCTGGGCGCTGTTTTGTACCTGTCCCACTTCTGAAGACATATGACTCCACTAAAGCTGCTGGTCATCCCGGTAAAAATCAACTTCATTGGTCTGTTTCTCGGCTCTTCTGGTGGCCTACTCTTTGGAAAGACATTACCACTTTGGTGGTATATATTCCAGCATTGGAAGATCATCTCCGAGAGCTCTGTTCCACATGGGTACAGGTCCAGAGACACCTACAAGGATCCATGAAACGGCAGAAGTTCCATGCTGACCGTAGACGCCTTCTGGTACCATCTTACAAGGTTGGGAAGACGGTCTGGTTATCGTCATGTAACCTTAATCTATGGTTGTCTATCAAGAAACCGGCTCCTCGTTACATAGGGCCTTGCCATATTCTCCAATGGTTTAACACTGTGGCATACGCTTTAGACCTTCCGTCATCTATGAGGATCTCTAATGTTTTTCATTTGTCTCTCCTTGAGCCTCTTGTTTGCAATCATTTCACCTCCATGCCTACTCGGCCATGTCCGTTAAGGTTTGGCAATAACCTGGAATATGTGGTCCAAAATATTATTGATTCCCGTATGTCCAGGGGTCAGTTGCAGTACCTTATTAATTGTAAGGGCTAGTGTCCTGACGATCTTGGGTCTCCTCCACATATGTGCATGCTCCGGGGTACTGTCAGGGTTCATGGTGACCTGCCCTTACCTGGGGTTCTTCTGTGCTCCAATGCATCCGATGCAGGCATGGAGGTTTGGCTGCCTTCTAGCATTTCATGCTGCTGTGTTTCTGGTTCTCGGAGGTCTGTGCTCCAGTTGATCTCCGATTGGACGCGCACACAGGACCTGTTACAGTGACGCCCAGTGGGCTTCCCAGATTGCTGCCCACTTAGTTGTCCTATTTAGTGCCTGCTTCATCACAGTGCAATCACCCTTGCATGGTGTCTGTCTGCCTTAGGAGTCTGTGATCTGTGTACAACATTGGCTATTCAGTTCTCTTAGCTGGTACTTGATCCTGTCTCTGCCCTGACTCTTCTGATTCTGGCTCTGGACACTAGCTTGACGGACTACCCTTCTGGCTCTGGATACTGGACTGGCTGACTACCCTTCTGGCTCTGGACACTGGACTGGCTGACTACCCTTCTGGATCTGGACACTGGACTTCTGGCAACTGACCCCGTGCTATTGTGCACTTACCGTTATTGTTTGTTTGTATAATAAAATCTAGTGTACTTTTATACTTCTCTCTAGTGCATTCCTTGACAGCACCAGCTGTGCCTGTGTGTGGCCACTACTGTGAAAATCGCTTCCCCTGTACAGAAGCAGCAGCAGCAGTTGTCGATCCACTGTAGGATGAAGGCCTCCTCAGCTAGCCTCCAACAATTTCAGGACTGTGCTATTTGTTGCCATTGTGTATCAATAAATGTAGTAATTGTCTCTGGTCATCTTCTTGGGCATTTAGTATTGTGTGGAATCCATTCCAAAATTTGTTTGATCCATCACCGTCAGGTCTTCTTGCATTTTACAAAAGGGTAAGTAGTAATTTGAATAAGGGAACTGATATTGATGTTGTATACTTGGATTTTGATACAGTGCCTCACAACAGGTTACTGAATAAATTAAAGGGCTTCAGTTTGGGAGGTAATATCTTTACATTGATTGAGAACTGGATAAATGATAGATGGCAGAAAGTTGTTGTAAGAAGAACCTTTTCAAGTTAGTCTAATGTTGTACGTGGGGGTGCCACAGGGTTCAGTACTGGGACCAATGTTTTTTAATTTGTTTATTAATGATCTAGAATTGGGAATTGAAAGTAGTGTCTCAGTCTTTGCTGATGACACTAATTTGTGTAAGGAAATACATACAGAGCAGGATGTTTTTATCTCTGCAGAAGGATTTAGATAAACTGAATGAATGGGCAGAAAAGTGGCAGATGACATGCAACACTAAATGGGAAACAACTTGGGGAATCCTCATTAGAGAAAGATTTAGAAGACCTGATAGACGATAGATGTCACAGCAGTGTGAACAGTCACTCAGCTGCTGCAAGAGCAAATAGGGTACTATCTCTCATAAAAAGAGGTATAGATGTACAGGATGTTAATATTATTCTACCTCTGTATAAATCCTTGATAAGGCCCCATCTAGATTATGGAGTACAGATTTGGGCACCAGTTCTTAAAAAAGACATTGAACACAAAAAAAGTGCAGAGATATGCAACAAAGCGGATAAAGGGATTGGAGGGTCTTAGTTATAAAGAGAGACTGGGTTTATTTCCATTAGAGAAGAGAAGTCTAAGGGGTTATATGATTACCATTTACAAATATATTTGAGGTCAACACAAAGAACTCTCCAATAAATAATTACTCAAAGTAATGCTATCAGCTCCAGCTGTTCTGCAATTATTCATTGATTTTATTGCAGTTTCTTCTACCAAAACTTCTGGCACAGTTTCAGCTTCTGACACTGCGTTCAGTTGTTGTCCTCTATCTTTATAAAGATTTGAATAAAATTATTCCACTCATTTTAATATGTGTTGTTGAGTTTTGCTGTTGTACCATCTTCATGATTTGGTAATGGTATTACCATTAGGACTTTCTCTGGGCCCTTTTCCTGTAGAAATATATATATATATATATATATATATATATATATATATATAGTAGTATGAAAGCCCGTATAGACGGGCTAAAGTGCACCCAGCTATCCCAGCTTCTGCCAGGACATGAGCCGTCCGGAGCGGGGCAGCACGTTCGGCGAGTCTCTACTGAGCATGACTCGCTGAACGAACTGATCCTTAGCGGGGAGCTCCAGATGGCTCACAGCAAAGCTCCCTGTGTGCAAAACCACACATGCACAGTAGAGACTCTCTACTGCGCATGTGCAGTTACGGCTCACAGTGAGCGACGAATTCTACCACTTTATGTAATAGGATATATATACACGTATATAGCAATACAAAGAATAGCAGCACACCTTATCACAAAGAAAAAGAATACTGTTGGTGTACATAAATTCTAACATATACAGATTTCCTTTACTTGGTACCCAACTATGAAGAATAGGATTAACCCCAAAGAAGGTTCCTGTTAGGACTGAAAATGTTTGGCAAATAAACCTTAAATTTTTTTTACTATATTGAATGCTGACGCTATTTTTCTTCCTTAGGTAAAAGGTAGAGGAGATCTGTATGTACTAGAAAGTTTTTGGTAGTGAAGCTGACCATTCTCAGGGCAACCTGATTTCAGTAATTACAGATATATAAATAAAATAACAGACAAACCTTTACCCTAATCAAAAACGTGGAGAAAGAAACCATCAAAACCACTGCTTACCACTCACTTGCGTGTGATGTCATGTCATTAGAAATTATGTACCCAGTGGCATTGCACATAGAAAAATAGGCACACTCACCCCTCCCATAAGCATAAATTCAGCTCCTGGCAGAAGAAAACTGTGTATAAAAGGCATCAGCACATAGAAAATGTGCATGTAATTATAGAGTCCAAGTTCTCAAATAGAATAAAGATACAGGGTGCATACTCACCATCCTTTGCTTTTTAAGACTTGGGCTTCCCAATCATAGATAGATGCAAGAATTTAGTTCAACACATGTTAGCAACCATAGCAAACATGCCAGGTGCACAGTACCAGTATCTGAATCTACACTGCTGGCAAGAGGTAGTACTTCCTGTATGGTATAGAAGGCAGATACTATCTGCTAAACATATCTATATTGTTGATGTCCAGCATATCACAGCACTAAAGTCAAGATGCCATTACTAGTGATGATCGAGCACCCCAATGCTCGGGTGTTCGGGTGCTCTGGCTGAGCACCCCCGGAGGCTCGAGTGCTCGGCCGAGCACCCGAGCCCCATTGAAGTCAATGGGAGGACTCGAGCATTACACCAGGCACCCCCTGCTCTGATGAGGGGAGGGTGCCTGGTCCATAGGAAAAGGGCAGAAAATGATGGAAACACCACAGAAATGGTTCAGGGACAGCATAGGGAGGATGTCTGGATGCACATTGCCCCTTCCTCAATGCCCCCTTCATCTCCACACTGCCCCTTCATCTCCACACTGCCCCTTTATCTCCACAATGCCCCCTTCATCTCCACAATGCCCCTTCCACACTGCTCCTTCATCTCCACACTGCCCCTTCCACAATGCCACCTTCTCCACACTGCCCCTTCCATCTCCACACTGCCGCTTCCACACTGCCCCTTCCATCTCCACACTGCCTCTTCCACACTGCCCCTTCCATCTCCACAATGCCCCCTTCATCTCCATCTCCACGATGCCCCTTCCACAATGCCCCTTCCACAATGCCCCCTTCATCTCCGCAATGCCCCTTCCACAATGCCCCCTTCATCTCCGCAATGCCCCCATCTCCACTTCACCTCCACATTGCACCTTCATCTTCACATTTCCCCTGGTGGTCTAGCGGTGTACTTGACAGATCTGTGCCTCCTTCGGCACAGATTTCTTTGACTGAAGCTCCCGGCGCCGCTGTAGTAATGCAGAGGCTGGGAGATGATGTCATCTCCCAGCGCTCTGTATTACTAGAGCGGCGAGATGAGTGAGAGATCAGGTAAGCTGCGGGCGTGGGGGTTGAATCTCCCGGCCAAATGAGGGGGGCCCGGAAAGCCTCATTCAAGTTGAATGAGGCTTTCCGGGCCCCCCTCATTTGGCCGGGCCCTAGGCAGGCGCCTTGTGCGGGGAGGAGACCCGAACATGGCGGGCGAGACATGCGGTACTCGTACGAGTACCGCCATGTGCCGAGCAGAGCGATGCTCGAGCCGAACCGAGCTTCGGCCGAGCATGCTCGCTCATCACTAGCCATTACTCATTCTAAGTACTGGAAGCATATATAGCTAAGCAAGATAAAGCTTCAAATATACAATGCTTCATTCATTAGTTAACTGGAGGAGTCTTTCAAGCAGATGTGCTAGTGCATCACTGCACAAGAAAATAGTGTAGGACTGTTAATTGCATAGAATAACATCAGTCCTTGGTGATAAATGAAGTAAAGCATAATAACTTGTAAGTGTTCCTCAGTAATATAAAAAGATTTAGACCACCCACTGGTATAGAATTCACCACATAAGATGACTTTAAAGTGTTGGCCAACTCATCATAGCATTGTAATTAAAGTCACAGCATTCAAGCCAATTTAGGAACTCAGTCCATAAGCAGCAGTCACTTGTTGCTAAGCAGGTACATAACATCTCCAGGGCAGCAAACAGTGGAAGGTGATTCATTAACAACTATACCCCTACATCCTAAAACCCATAAATAAAAATGTACCATGCCTTGCAATGAATGTGAAAATGCTGTATTTTTTTTTAACTTACAATGAATAGCATTTAGCAACAATTAACCAAAAGAGTCCTACCTAACCTAATAGGGTTATTGATATTTACATATAATGCTCCTCATAATGTTAACAACTGCACCTCACCAGCCCTGTCTATCCTTTCAGATCAGTGAGTCCTCAACTTCTCCCATCATTTTACTATGGGCGGACGAAAGGTCCTGTCATGTTTCTGCAAAAATATCCATGAAAACCACGTTGTTGTCTGCTTTTTCACTGGAAAATCCAATTTAAAAAAATTATTAAAATCTTCAACATTTTCCCCCATTGCCAAAAAAAGTTTTGCTATTTTTTTCAATGTCTAGAAAGTTTTCGCCCCTTTAATTACATGTTTTTCCCCTTTTCTCTACAAAAAAACGTGATGTTTTCCAGGAACTGAAACACAATACAAGCAGCTACAGAGAGAGAAAGGGTGGTAAGCTATTGTGCTGTGATTTTAGTAGTCAAATAGAGACAGGAGATACTCACACTGACTGCTAGCACTAAGAGCATGTGGAATAAAAAAAAGGAGGGGCTGCAAGGACAGTTATGCATCCAGTGAGTCTGAGGAATGGGAAATGCCCACTACCAAATTTAAAGGGTCTGGATGCCCTGACTCCCCAGACCCAATGATGACCAGTCCCCCTACATCAACCCTAGGGATCTTGGGGAAATATGTGTCAAGGGCAGATGAAGAAGAGGGTAGTAGTGTGAGCAGGACAGGTCAGCTGCCAGTGCCTGCTGCCATTGCTGCACCTGCTGCCAGTGCTTTGCCTGCTAGGGTGTCTTGTGATTCTCAGGAGGGGGAAGAAAGAGATTATATAAAGACAGTACCCGTTTGCTGTGTATCCAACTTAAAATGAAAAAATTATATTTCACCATTTGGTTCGCAGAACACATGACAGAGGAGAAGGGCATATGAAAAATGTAAAGAATGATGAGACAAGGCCACCACATTCCACACCAAATGCCAAAAGACCTCCCAATTTGTTTTATGTGCAAAATAAATGCCAATGAACCCAACACCCAAAATATAACAGAAAAACTACACAGGGTATTAGAACATGGTCAGTGGGCCACACATTGGCGGGTTGACCTGCCGGTGCCCGTGCCTTTGTTCATTTAATGTTGGAGATTTTATCTTGCAAAATAAAGTCAATTATTTTATACTCTGATTGATTATTTTGGCACATAAAGCTGAGTGGATCCGTTTGAGCACTCCCGACCTTTGTCTTCTTGTTTGCTGAAACCCGTGCCAGGGGTTGTTGGGAGTTGCAGCCGGGTCCACGTGGTGAGTGTATATATATTTTAACAATTAAGAAATGACTTTTTAGCAACTGTAGCAACTCGATTTTTGTTTTGGGTTCCACACATTGGCACACACAGGAAAACGGCCCTGTTGGTCAGAGATCAATATCTAGCCAATGTGATCGCTCCAGCTTACTAACAGAATGACCCCGTCATCATAGGATGCTGGATAGAGGGACGGGAGCAGAGGCAGAGCGGCAAACTGCGGCAAGAGCAATTAACCCGTAAGTAGGATGCGGGACACACTTTAAACCTTAATTTTCGCGCAAATAACTATTTTTTTAATAACGTTTTAAACTTATTCGTTAAGTAATCTACCTAATGAGCATAACTTGTAAAGTGGTGATAGATCCACTTTAACAGACTCTGCAGTCAGGGAATTTACCACTGAGCTATCTCACACAGACTGGTTATATCTGATCTAACATAAACAGAAAGTGTGGGGATATATTTCTTCATGTAAACCTTACTCCTTGAGGAAGAAATGAAGTTACTCAGAGACGCCTTATTTTGATGTGGCATATAGAGTATAGATTGGAAGAAAATATACGAATAGAACTCGTAACCATGAGTCTACATACCTCTTAATGTGTGATGTTACATCTTGTATATGCTGAACATTAATTTATCTTGTTTATGGAGTAAACACCAGTAGAGTACAAGGAATGTGGATGCCAACATTTTGGCTACAAAACAATGTCCCATTTAATCCCGTTAATTAAAGAGTACATTTTATATACATGAAGTAAGATTGGTGGATGTCAATATATTGTTTACAAAAGTACATTCTGTGCATTTTTGGTCATTAAAAAGTGCACCTCACGTATACTATCACATATACTACTTGTTAGTCTACAACGGAATAACCTTTCAAATATTTACAAACTGACCATTGTGTGAGGTATCTAGATGCATGGTAATGTAATTCCTTTAAGACTGCAGATCTTTCTTTGATACCGGAATTCCGGAAGACATCTCCTTCTCTTTTTTTATATTTTTAAGTCTACACTTTAGGTTGTATTATCCCTATTAATGTTTATACCTATGATAGATTTTTTACTTTCGGTGGATTAGGACATTTTATTTTATTTTAGTTATTTTTATTTTCTTTGTATTTTAATTGTAAGTTGTGGTATTGGGGCATGGTCCTGGGCAACAAACATTAACCGACAGGGCTGTTTTTCTGTGTGGGCCAGTGTGTAGCCCACTGAGCATGTTCCAATGCCCTGTGTAGTTTTTCTCTTATATTTGGGGTGTTGGGTTTTTTGTCCTTTGTTTTGCATGTAAAACAAATTGAGAGATCTTTTAGCATTTGGGGTAAAACATGGTGACCTTGTCTCACCATTCATTATATATTTTATATACCCTTCTCGTCCGTTGTGTGTTCTGTACACCAACTGGTGCAATATAAATTTTTGGTTTTAAGCTGGATACACAATGCGTGGGTACTGTCTTTATATAACTGGTATATTCCATATTGGTGTCCCTTTTTGGAAACATATGTTTAATTGATTAATATTGTCTGTTAGTCCTTTCAGCTCTTCCATTGTGAGACATTGAGGACTGGTTGGTTGACCATGGACTGCACTTGTGAGTTATCCTTTTTTAACATAATTAGGTGTTTAAGGTCAGGAGTTCTACCTTTTTTTCATGGTGGAACATATTTTATCTACACCTTATGTTGTGGGTTACATATGGGCAGCTCTGCTTTTGGACTGGTCATCTTTGTCTCCCTATGGAGGGGAAGAGGGCTTTACATTGTATTATATTCAGAATATTTTTCTTCATTTAATATATTTCCTGGATACTAGATTTTGAGAGAAACTTTGTAATTTTTACAAGAGACCATGATTATTCTTTCTCCTATAAGGCAAGTTAGAGAGCTTGAATAAAATAATTTATTTGGCTTTTCCTTCCATCCTGGGGACAGCTGTATTTAAGTTACATAAATACCCAAAGTGATATGCTTGTTCTCAATAAATATAGGATATATATATATATGTATATATATATTACAGATCCTTTGAATTGTCTGCCCTTTTAGAAGGTAACCTAATATAATTGTTGCTTGAACAACTGCAATGTTTATGACATATTTTCTTGTAAAAAAAAAAGATACAGTCACGCAATAAGTAGGCTCCACAAATCCCCCATCCCCTTTTTTTGTTTGATGAAGGTTTAATACCAAGCAGAGCTAAGAGGCTCATCTCATCATTGCAGGGAGAGACAGAAATGAAAGAATTATCATAATTCTCATGTATGTGCTGAATAAGGCTTAATATTGTTCAGAATGTAAATTTCTCCTTGCAAGATATATGAGAGTAATGTGACTGTTAAAGCACAAGACTTACTTACTCTCATTTTTGCTTCTAAAATTCTATAGTACATTGACTAGGGTTTTCTATGTAAAAATGGTAACCTCCTCTTTACCGGGTTGGATAATAGCCAGCTGAAATTGTAGTGGACAAAAGTGTATTGCATTTTTACTACTATTTTAATTTTGTTTTGCTTAAAACTTTTAAACAAGGAGTAGTGGAAATTTCAGTATAGAAACAATTTGTCTAGGGTGACATTAAGAGCTAAAATAAAACAATGTGGCTTTTAAAAAAGACAAATATAATTTATTACCAAGACTGTTTTTATGGAAGTAGACTTGGTTAGACAAAAAACAAAAGCCTAGTGTCAGACTTCTTTTGTGGGGGGGGGGTGACAGTTGTATGGAATACTGGACTAGAACAGGAGATCTGTGGCTTAAGCCACCAGCTTTACTGATTTTATGCAGTCCTTATTTACTGCTAAGCCTGGGTTAGAAAACCTTTCACTATCAATCTATTGAAGCTGAGGTTGAGGCACCATGTGACTAAACTCTGATGTTTGAAAGCCTCATACATTATAGCAGATCAAGCAGATCTTTAAATCTTCTTATGTATATTTATGTAGTGAAATATGCCTATTTATTATATATTCAGTTTGTCATAAGATCTCATTTGCATTATTTAGTAGGATTAGGCCCTCGGGTTAATGTTCTCTTTTCAGTTTGGACACACCAGGGTGGATACATTAAGGTTCCAGGTTGGTGATATTGTTTAGCATTTGCACCAATCCCATCATGTCAATGCATTAAATGTCTGGAACATGATATCCTTGTGAATATGCTGCAAGTATACTCACATTTCCATGTTTTGCCATGTATCCTCCAGGTTTAAGACATTGCACTATCTACTTCAATGCACAATGCCATAATAAGTGACTTTCCCAGGCACTGAGTACACTGCACTAGCAACAAAGTCTCAGGGAGGTCCATGTTTTTTTTTACTCTTTCATCAATGATATAGTGTGAGCAAGCACTGAGTATCCTGAAAGCAATGCCTTATTTCCAGCTTTTGTTTTGCCAACTGGCTACCATTATTGCAAACAAAGCCCTGCTGGCTAGTGGAAGGGGTTTGAGGAAAAACAATGCACAATATAAATATTCTTTGCTTAACCTGCATTGGTAATGAAAGGGGAGGAGAAACATGGGTCCTTCCTATTACCTTTCTCCTCGTGATTTGTACCCAGATGGTGCCTTGGCTATGTAGAAAAGGCACTTAGGATCTTATGTTGAAAGCAATAGATGAGCAATTCTGGCACATTCCATCTGTATTATATGGAAGAAATTACATTCCTTAGATTCACATTGATTTAAATGTGACTTTAAACACACTGAATGCTAAAGAGGTCTTCACACTTGGCTTCACAATGCTTTGAAGACCTCTCTAGCAATTAAGGGGTTAATAGGCATCCCTTCTCCCTCCGCAGATACTGCAGTTTACTTGCTCCAGAATTGCACTTTGTTTACTTTGTATGCTACTGCTTTTTTCAGTGAAACACATTGTCACCTTCATACACTTCAGTAGGAACCACAATCATTTACCAGTTTAGATGAGGTGCTGGGGCATGTTGATTAATAAATGGATGAAAGAAGGCTTGTTTTCTCACAAAAAATATATTTGTGAGTGGTTACATCAACAAACAACAATCTGACATACACTGAGATCATCAAGGTGTAGCATTTCAAATCCTATACCAAAGAAATAACTTCTATAACCTCGTCTCCAAACTTTTTTTTAAAGCAGTGTTTCTCAACCATTTTTGCTCAAGGTACCCCTAATACACAATCTGGAACTTTCGGGGGACTTTAAACATGTTTAATGTAATTTATGAATTGCATAATAAAGGGTACAATTAATAAATATATAGATATTATTAGGTCTCATAATCATAGCCATTCAAATAATCATATTGTGCATAACAATTTCCATATTTCTTAATTTAAAAGACTATATTCAAATTTTTGTCAATATCTTCATTGAAAACATTGGACACTTTGATGTCCGCGGCACACCAAAGTGCCACAGCACCCTAGTTGAGAATCACTGGTTTAAAGGGAGCTACTATTAATTGATGAAACATGTACTGAGCTACTCTAAGATATAAATTTAAAATATACGAATTATAACTATATGTATTATACCACAGTCAAAGGTTCTCTTACCTACTCTTTGTTCCTTCCCACTCCTTCCAATAACAAAGTGCTGCACATAAATCAAGTGACCTTCATAACAGCTGAATGTGATACAATTCTGTTATCATCTTGTACAATTTTTAGGGGAAAAATCCATATTGACTATAGAAGATCAAACCCCTGACTCTCCAGTGATCCATTGATTTTCTGGTTTATAGTATCTTCCCATGCTTTTCAAGACTATCCCATATTACAAAGCATGCTTAAAGTGATAGTAATGTTTCACAAAAACAGCAGCTCCACTAAATCTTCATAGTATTTGAGCCATAGTGTAAGCAGCGCTTAACTTGCTGACCGCCACACCCGGTAGGCAGCTGGCTTCCTTCCTCGTGGCTTGTTGTGCTCCCTGGGAGTACCGGTACGCACTGGGTTCCCTCCAGGCAACTGGTCTCCTTGTTGCTCCCTCTAGCGGACTCCAGCCGCATCTGAACTCGGGCGCGCATCTCAGGGATTCCCTGATGGCGTTGCGACCCAGTTCTTAAAGAGACAGTGCAGTTTTGCTCCACCTCTTGGAGTGGAGCAATTTGTTCATAAACTGCCTGGACGCCACTTCAGTTGCCCTTTCATGGTGTTCCAGTGCTGTTGTGTTTGGGCTCTGTGCATGAACTGGTTTGGCTGACTATCCATTCTGGTGTTGACCTTTGGCCCTGTCTGATTACCTGCCCCATGTATGACCCTTGGCGTGTCAGACATCCAGTTTGGTGCAAGCCTGCAGCTCTATCTTACTAACCATTCTGTGTATGACCTAGGCCTGTCTGAGTACCCGATCTGGTGTTTTCCTGTGGCTCTGTCTGACTACCTGCTCAGTGTATGACCCTTGACGTGTCTGACATCCAGTCTGGTGCAAACCTGCAGCTCTGTCTGACTAACCATTCCGTGTATGACCAAGGCTTGTCTGAGTACCCGATCTGGTGTTGACCTGTGGCTCTGTCTGAATACCCTCTCTGTGTATGACCCTTGGTGTGTCTGACATCCAATCTGGTGCAAACCTGTGGGTCTGGTTTAGTTTTCACTCCATCCCATTCCGACCTGTCTGACTAACCACCCTGGTGTTGCCCGGGGTTGTCCACTGCGTACCCAGCATACCAACGCTCCACTGGATAACTTGTGGGTGCCCTTGGTGGCTCTGGTGGACTTCCTCTCATCCTTATACCTCTGTGGCATTCAGGTGTGGACCTGTAGCTCAGTTGGTTTCTCTGGGAGTGTTGTTTGTACAGGTGCGGACCTGTAGCATAGTTGCTTTCCTTGGTACGTTGACCTTCAGGTGCGGACCTTGAGTTATCCTCTGGTGCAAACCTGAGACTGCTTCCCGTATCTGCCTTCTAGAACTAGTCCGTACATATACAACAGCGGGATCTTTCCTGATGTCCTCTACTTGCCTGTATTATTGCTGTGTTACATTGTCCTGTACATTGTGCTCCTTAATAAAGATTGGTTACCTTAGTACTGGTCCAAGTCCTCTTTATTGAGTCCATGACACATAGAGAGTGTTATTTCATTACTGTGAGCGTTATAGTTCAAGAGTAATTGAATGATAAAGTATCCCCCTCCTGCCCCTTTTACCTAGTGTAAGTCCCCACTCCTCAGATGTGGAATCCAGTCCATAGACCAGACAGCTCACATCAAGGGTCAATATTCTTACTGTGAGAACAATGAAAACCCTGACCCCCTTGACAGGTTTTTCAGCTTTTTTCCTCATCTTAATTGAAGATTGTCCCTCACTACAATCTAACTGGATACTCCCTGCTGCTCTAAGCTGAGCAGTGTTACATCAGTAAAAGGGGCAGGAGGGGGATACTTTATCATTCAAATCCTCTTGAACTACAATGCTGACAGAACTGAAATAACTCTCTCCAAGGCCCAAATAATATGATGATTAATTAGTGCTGCTTTTATTATGAAATATTACTACCCCTTTAACGGTTTTAGAGTGGTTTATTAAAATATTTAATGCATATAACAGAAAGATGGCAGCTTACAATGGATAAGTGAATCTGGAGTCACACTGTGGCCCTTACCCACTCTACACTACATATTTCTGACAACACAGGCTATAAAAGTTGTTTCTACAAATCATGCAGAATAATCTGTAAGCAGCTGTTATGGCAATGGGGCAGGAAAGCCATGGAAATGTTGTAAGGCACTCTTTCTGCATTACTATCAGCTCTCTGCTTGACCACTGCGAGGTACCACAGATGAAAACTGTGCCGAGATTAACTGCAGCCAATTGGGGATTAGATTTCAGTCCTGCAAATAAGGATTTTGCCAAAAAAAATACTTGCATATAAATATCATGTGTTGCACCTGCCAGACATTGCATTAACCTTTTGAGTGTCACTCAAAGGGTTAAATGCAATTATAAATAATATCCATAATGGTTGCCTTAAAAAATATGTTGTCCTTGTGCTTTTTCAATATGTGGAAACCAATAAACTTGGCATTTTGATAAATCTATGCAAATTTATCTTTTTCTAGAATCACCAGTCTAGAAAAACATGATCCATTCCATGTCTGGAAGGGTACCAAGGGTGCAGTGCACCTTGCAACTTTAAAGGCCCCACAACTAAGGATGGGGGAAATTTTTCCTCAAAAGAGAGAGGCAAAAAATGGCACTTTCCACCATGCAGGAAATTTTTTGTGAAAAGTGGCAATTTTCATTTTTTTTCACCTAGCTCATTGCATTGAAAACAATAGAAAGAGTGAATTTCCCCACCACATGGCAAGCTTCTCTTCTTTTCATGCAGGCATAGTATAAAAAGGGTATCAAGTTTCCATAGCATGTCATTCTGTGTTTGTGAGAGATAAAGAAAGCAGCACAATTTTGAGCTGGAGAAGGAAACGAATAAAGAAAATTGGAGTGTGGTTTGGGAATCATGTAGTCAGGAAATTTGTTATCTGTGTTTGCGGAGTCTGGAGGCACTCTGGGTGGGGAAGTACGAAGAGAGAAATGAGAGTTAACCAAAACAGGCCAACATCGATTATTCAAGTTCCATCCTGGTCTGGCTGTTATCTCTGGGTTAGGGGAGTCTCTGTGTGTGTGTGTGTGTGTGTGTGTGTGTGTGTGTGTGTGTGTGTGTGTGAAACAAAAGAGATTTAGCCCAAATACCCCAAAATTTTCTGTCTACTGGGAAGACACAGGCAACTATGAACCTTGTTCATTCCAGCTGGCTGTTCTCCCTCTGTGACAGGTCTAGGGGAAGAAGCATTGCGCATGGAGGATTGTTTTGCTTTTTTTTTGTTTTGTTTTTGTCAAAGATGATAAGGAAGTTTGACTGTTAGGTGAAAGAGACTGGGACCCTGACATGATCTTTCACTGAGGCAGATGACACTAGAAGAGATAGAATATTTGTAAACGGCAAAACATCACACACAGTACGTTATGTTGTAATTCACTGTGAAAACATACACACTAGTTTAATAATGTCTACTAAATGTACTAGGGACAGGGGAATGGTGAAATGAGTAGGAACAGAGCAAAGATGTGTTCATAAAGTGGTATTCCAAAAACTGGCTGCAGCCATGATTGCCGCAGGGTGTGCAATAAATAATTATCATGATCCTTCTCCTCCTGAAGAGGCTGTTTGTCAAAGTTCCATAAAATGTTCTAACATCCCCAGAAATGTTTTACAATTTGTAAGAACACTGAAGATGACAGTGAGTCTCATTCTAGTGCTGATGGCATAATGGAAGAAGATTTAGCAGTTCAACCAACTGCTATATCTGAGAGTGACACAAACATGTGCAACACCTCTTGAAAGTAGGAGCGAACATTGTGAAAAACCCTGAAGGAGGAAAAGTAAAAAGAAAGTGTTTGAGATTTCAAAAAGCCTAGAGGAATATAAAAGTAAAAGTCCAGCTTTAACATTATAGAACAGGTGTGTCCAAACTATTTTACTCAAGGGTTAGTTTACCAAAAACAAGATTGGCTCAAGGCCCATACTGCTAAGTAATGTAATAGCATTAAAGGAGAACTAACACCTCCAAATAATACCCTCACTACCTTACTTTCCTATAACCAGAAATTTAAATGGCCCTTTGAGTTGCACCCTTGGGCTTTTGCTCAAGAGAAAAACAGAAGACATGACAGCTGAGAGCAGGACCACATGACCTCAGTCTTACCCCACTGCACATGATAATCGCAACCCTTTCAGAACCAGATGGGTGTGCTGTGCATTATTTTGCAATGCCTTGTGCATCCCTCTGGTCCTTAAACAGTTAAGTTAGCTTATGCACTCTGCCTGCTTCAGACTGAAGCTGAAAGTTTCCCAGCAACTGTCTTCTCTGTCCCCATGGACATGATATCCAGGACTGATTGAAAATTCAAGACCAAAATTTACAGGGTCCATTAGAAATTTCTGGTTATGATAAATCAATTTTGGGTTTGATTAGGAAATATTAGTTCTTCTTTAAAAATAAACATGCCCAACATGAGTGTTTAGACAGATTATTATGCTAATGCATTTATATGTATGTATAAAGTAAAGGTGCAGCCACTGTCAATCCATATATATATATATATATATATATATATACATATATATATATATATATATATATATATATATATATATATATATATATATATACATATACTAGTTTTAAAGCCGTGTACATGGCCCAGCATTCTGTGCATTCAGGCAGTCTCTACTGCGCATGACTGCTTCAGACAAACATGCATCTGCCCTTTTATTATATAGGATATATATATAGAGAGAAAGCTGGAAAACAGGAGAGAAAAGCATGAGCAGTGAAGGGAAGGAGTGGACAATACAAAAGGAAGGGTGGGGGAGAAGAACAGGTGCAATGAAACCGAGAATGGACAAGGAGAGTAGGAAATGGTAAAGGTGAATGATAGACAAAGAGCCAGTGCAGGGAGACGTACAAGAGAATAAACAGAGCAGTGAAAGTGGGGGTGGAAGTGAGAGAAGTGGAGTGTCCATTTTCCTGAAGAGTCCTCGCCATGATTGGGCAGAGAGGTGCTTCACCCCCCACTCTTCCCAATCGTACCCATGTCACAACCCAGTGGGAATGGTCCCGCATTGATCTGGCAAAGATGGGGCAAGGAGCCTCACTTTTAACTCCTTAAGTTCTGGGCTGCTCACTGATACTCTGCTTTGAGGAAACACTGGTATGGAAATCCTTTTTGCAGAGAGATCCAGAGTCATTGCAGCCAAAGAAAAAAACACTGCAAAGAGCTGCTGGTCTGTCTGGAGTTTGTAAGGGTCTCTTCCAAGTATGCATCCTATAGGAAAGATTTATATTTCAGTATTTTCTTTCCTCATGAATTTTTTTCACAGAATTAGCCCCAAAGGTGCTTATAAAAGTTCTAATTAGATTTTGGAATTAGCATTTCTTTATACTGCAGATCAAAGTCAGAAAAGAGCAGCTGTGAAAAGTGAAATATCAGTACAATATATCTTAGACTGAAAATACAGATGAAATTGGTCTGTTCTTTTGGTAATGTATTGCCTTCCTTTTTGCTGTCATCATGCTATGTGCTATATTTTTATAAACTCATATATTATATAATTTAGTATTATGTACATTATTATGTATAGTTCTGTCATTTCTGCATTTTTTTCTCAGTTTGTTGATATTTGGTACTCTCCCTTTCAAGAAATGCATTAGTCATGGATTCCATTTGTTCATTATCCGAGAAAATTCCTTCACTAAATGAAGGGAGTTTTGGATAGTTCCAAAGTTTTCCAGTGTCCAATCTGTGTGCCATAGGAATGTAAACAATAAGATTAGCTCTATTTTTTGGGAGTGTGGCTAGGACTATGTCAGGAATTTTGGGAAAGCCACGTCAATAAAATAATTTGACCATTAATTATGCAATTTGTGGCACACAGTCCTCATGTGCATTAAAGAACCCACATGAGCCTGGCCTCTGCATAAAACAAATTTGAGCAATTAGGATCCATGAAAGCTAGCCTTGGTGGGGTGAGGTACCACCTATAGATGATTTTTCAGTTTGATTAGATGTGTTTGGTACAGCTGTGGCTTTCAAAGCCAGAGCAATATGTTTGTCCACTATGAAGTTTGAATCCACGAAACAGGAATAACTAAAACTGGATAAAAATTAATTTCACAATATCCCTAGGTCTATCCAGAAAACTCAAATAGCAATTTTTGGATTGCTGTTTATTACTTTTCTTAAATATATAGGAGAAATGTAAATAAAAAAGAAGGAAAGTGGGATGATAAAAATTAATTGTAGGTCTTGGAATGTTCTTGGACCATCAACAACAAAGAGATTTTGGAGTATAATCAAACCTTTTTGGTTCCAAGATGTAAAATGTAAATAGTTAAATTAATATTGCAGACAGGACAAAAACACAAGACGAGAAAGGAAAGGTGCTAACGGATGCGATGGGTGCAAGGTATACATTGGTATATTTATTTCTAGTGATGCTATTGGTGCATCTAACAAACAGTTGTGGTAGAGAGCTGTCTTTGAGGTATGGCAGGACTTTAAATGGAATGACATCAGGGATGTCAGTATCAGAATAATGTTTGGTAAAAAAAAAATCATCAGTGAAATCAGTTAAAACTTGTCTGTCAGATAGTCATATTGAGTGTATATTGTTTCATTTCTGAAAACCTTTGATTTTGTTACTCTTGGAGGCTAATTATCTGAACACCTGTAAGGGTAGCTTTATGTGTCTCCTAAAGGGTGAAATGGCTATCAACAGAATCTATGTTTAAGGAAAAGTAGTCTGTGAGTACATCAGAAATTCAGTAATGATGGAGGGATTAGTCAATAAAGCAACATTTGTTCTCCATTGTTTGTGGCATACAGGGGGGTGCAAAACCAGCAAAACTGGAGAGGACAAGGAGTGGTCAGACCAAGGCACAATGGAAAGAGTCAAATGTGATATGGTATGGAGGATAGTCTGGCTTGCAATAATGAAGTCTATTCTTAAATAGCTATTGTGTGGAACTGAGTAAAAAGTGTAATTGTTTTCTGTGGAGTGTTGTTCTATCCATGTGTCACCAAAAGAAGAATGAAAGAGGTGGCATCTGTGAGCTTTGGTGTCAGAGAAAAGGGGAGAAGGGTATGGTCGGTCTAGATTTAGCCAAATCATTATGCAAAATTATATTGAAATCACATCCGACGATAGCGTGGAAGGCAGAGAGAGATTAAAATTTTAAGAAACAGGAACAGTAAAATTGTTTCTTACCAGCATTCAGGGTGTAGACACTGGTGATCATGATATCATGGTTGTTTAATATGTGCCCTGTACAATTATGAACCTGGCTTGAAGGTCAGATAGTGATTGAGTGTGACCAAAGGGTAAGTTGCAATGAATATTCTAGTGCCTCATGACTTGTTAGTACAGATGAAAACACAGAAAAAAGGGAAGTCTTTTGAAAAGAAGTTGGGAGGTGATATGTATGATAAATGTGTATCTTGGAAGAAGAGGATATCTGATATAAGTCTAGAATACCAGGTAAAGGCTGTACATTGTTTCACTGGAGAATTTAAGCCATTACAATTTTGGGATATGCAAGTGAAGTTGGTGTGGGGGAGAGTTACAGAGTTTAATTTTGGCATGGCAAGACCCAGATAAGAAAGCACAGAGAGAGAGATAAGCAATCTGACCTGGTTGTTGAGAAACACAGCATGTGTGGTGGGCTCCTCCCTCTGCAGAACTGGAGTCCCAAGTACTGGATCCCCAGGTGGACTAGATAAAAAAAGGGGGGAGTTGGAAAGGAATGAGGGAAGAGGAGAGTAAGTAACTATGTGTAAATCAGATTGGAATAATTAGATGTATACCAAATTTTGCTAAGTTTTCAACAATAGAAAAGACACATGTAAGTTTCATTACAACAAAAAACAAATCCCATAAGGACAAATAACTAAGCTATCAAGCTATCCTTAGACAGCAATTAGAAAAAGGTGCAGAGACCTTACTTGTGGTATTAAAATGATGACTGGAAATACTGGGAGGACTGAAACATGCCCAGAAGAAAGAAAGAAAAGGGAGAGGGAAAAGGAAACTTAATTAATTACTATAAGAAAGAAAGCTAAAAAAGGGCAGATGACAGGATAATAGATGACAGTCCTGGAGGAGGAGGATTTGTTGTCTGGCGAAATATTTGTCTGGAGTGTTATTGTGTTGCCTGACAAGAGGCTTTTATGATGAAGGAGAACATATGCTTGATATTCCAAGCCTTGATGTCCCGTCACACACATGGGGCATAGCTGTGCAGCTCAATTCCTCCACTGTTTAACCTCTCATTCGTCAGACCCCCAGTCAGATCTTTAGTATACACTCTGCCCATTATGGTGTGGAGTTATGTCACTCTTGTCCGGACGCTCCTTGAATCAAGGCAACAACAATGCAGCCTATATGTTCAGAGGCTGCTCCGCTCAACCACTGGACCTGTCCTCTTAAGAAGCAGTCTGTCCAACTTACCAGGGTGAGGGAAGAGTGAGTAGAGCACTCTAATGTTGCTTGAAAAGCCAAAAGGCTTGGATGAAGGTCGATTATTTACCACTCATGAGGAGATTCATCTAAGCATGTCCATCCAAGATGGTCGCAGGGACATACTCCTAGAGAGTGGTTCTTCAGAGTCTTTCAGTGAACTCCAAATTTTCCTTCACTAGACAAACATGGAGTGGTATGGAGTGGAAATAGAACTGGAGAGTGATGAAGAAGACATACTAGAGATGGTGGAGTGTGTAGTAGGGCAGAAAGACGTTGAGTTGTCTCTTATGTGTGGACAGCAGGCAAGTTTGTTTAACTTTGGCATAGCTGTTCTAGAGAAAAAACTTCAGCTTTAAAACTGCTCTTGGGCTTAATATGATGTACATTTTTTTGAAGCCTTTGTTTTTAACAAATGAAAAGGGCAGCATGTCAAAAGCTGCAAGTTTACCACTCCACTGGCATACTTTTGGATGACTTGTGGCATTTTTGAGTCTTCTGAAAGCCTTTAGCATGTAATGGTAATGGCCAGTGCACAGGTGGTGGGGATGGGAGTGTTTTTTGCTTTTATTAGTCGTGTTGGAGATAGTGATGACTTGATGCTGGTCACCTACATAGATCTCTAACTCATCATCCTCATCAGTCATAATAAAAGGAGGGAAATGTGTGACTGGGCTAATACTACTGATTAAAAAGATACCCCACTCCCTACATCTAAAACATTAGTATTACCAGCACTGTGCCATGCCTGACCACTTTTTTGGAGTCCAACCTGTATCACGGTGCCCGTGATTGCTCTCTTTTTGTGTCTATCACCAGTAGGGGGCTCTCCATTGGCTGGCTGCTTTCAGCCCGCCCTGTATTGCCTATTTAAATTTAGCTTGGGCACCCTTTGGTTGCTCTTTCATGTTGTCTCTATGCTGTTGAGTATATACCTTGTTCCTGAGTATCCTGGGCCTCTGCTGTGTTCCAGCGACCTGTGTTCAACCTGTTCCAGTGTTTCCAGTTGAATAGTTCCTGCCTCCGTCTGATCCGGTTGAGCCACCGCTTCCTGCTGCCAGTCTCCGCCGTTGTTCCTGATTCCGGTTGACTGTCTGCACGCTGGTTCCTGCTTCCATCTGCCGGTTCCTGTCCAGTCGTCTTCAGTCATCTGATGTTCCTGAGTCGCCTTGGTGACATTACTATCTTGCTGGTTATTCAGTACGCGTGTACTGGTTGGTTGACAGCCGCCCGGCTGTCTCAGTATTGATAAGCGTTCCACGTACAGGGTACTGGTTCGCTCCTTAAGCCACCCAGCTGTCTCTGTATTGTTAGCGTTCCACGTACAGGGTACTGGTTCGCTCCTCAAGCCATCCGGCTGTCTCAGTATTGATAAGCGTTCCACGTACAGGGTACTGGTTCGCTCCTTAAGCCACCCGGCTGTTTCAGTATTGTTAGCATTCCACGTACAGGGTACTGGTTCGCTCCTCAAGCCACCCGGTTGTCTTGCAGTATTGTTTGCGTTCCACGTACTGGGTACTGGTTCGCTCCATGCACACCTGGTTGCTACTATAGTGGTATGGTGTTCCATCTGTGAGAGCACTGGTGAGCTCCACACCCTTCACTATCTCTGCTGCTGGCGGCCTACTTACTGACATAGCCTCATTATCATCATAGTGACTGTTGTCCCACCTTTCAGTCACTTAGGCGAGTGGTTGCCATTATCCTGTCTATGGGCTGCCTTGCCCGGTATTGGTAAGGCCGGTAGAACCTGTCCTATTCCTTGGGTCGCCTTACCCGGTATTGGCAAGGCCGGTAGAGCCGGTGTTATCTCCTGTCAATTGGCTGCCTTGCCTGGTATATGATAAAGCCGGTAGAACCTGTCCTGTTTCCTTGGGTTGCCTTACCCAGTATTTGCAAGGCCGGTAGAGCCGGTGTTATCTCCTGTCAATTGGCTGCCTTGCCCGGTATATGGTAAGGCAGGTAGAACCTGTCCTGTTTCCTTGGGTTGCCTTACCCGGTATTGGCAAGGCCGGTAGAGCCAGACTTAGCCTCCTGTCTAGGGGCTGCCTTGCCCGGTATCTTGGCAAGGCTGGTAGAGCCTCACCTCACAAGTCCCAATCCTCTGGCTGCCTTGCCCGGTATATTGGCAGGACCGGTAGAGCCTACATTGCTCTTATTTGTATTGCACTCCTGTCTAATAAAGATATATGTGTGTACATGTATATTACCCTACGGGGCTGCATTAACTTTTCAATAAGGTTGTGTTTTTACCTAACTCTGCGTCTGAGAGTCTTAACAAACCGTGACAACCTGCCAATGCTAACACTATCATTGACATTTTTGAGATCCCACTTCAAACCTATAGATGTGCTTCATGTGTGACCTTAAAGAGGATGCCTTTGTATGATTGATCTGTGATAGAGTTAGATAATTATTTTTATTATAAGAATATGGTGAACATTTGGAATTGTATTTATATGTATATGCACAAAAGAGAGCTTTTAAGGGTGTCAGTAGAGAAAGAATTTGTAAGTTGGATTTAGAGATGTTATGTAAATACTTGGAGAATAAGGATTTTTATGTAGCAATAGGGTTTAGCCGGGCCAAGCAATTCCATCTGTAAGCTCTGAGGAAGTGAATACTGACGTCCGCCATATGCTCTGGCTCATTGTTGCTCTAGTCTCAAACTATCGGATCTCCTCTGGCATATCAGAGTTTGACGTTCGGAGAACTAGGAGTAAACGGCTATCACGGTGCTGTGATTCTGTCTAGTGAAATTGTTACTTCCGCTTTTACGCTAGCTGCATTCTTATTGGTCCTGCGCTATGACTCCTCCCTGGGCCTTGTCTTTATATACGCCCTCCTGTCACTATACCGGTGCCCTTTCATGGTGTACCCGTATCTAGCGACTAGTGTTCTTGTTTCCTGTTTCCGTGTATGACCCAGCTCGCCTGACTACGCTTAGTGCCTGACACTCCTGTGATCCGATCCCGTTGCTGACCTTGGACTGGCTGACTAACTCCTTGTGTACCGAACTGGCTTGGCTGAGTATCTGATTCCGTTGCTGACTATGACTGGCTGACTAACTCCTTGTGTACCGAACTGGCTTGGCTGAGTATCTGATTCCGTTGCTGACTAGGACTGGCAGACTAACTCCTTGTGTACCGAACTGGCGTGGCTGAGTGTCTGATTCCGTTACTGACCAAGGACTTTCTAACTATCCGTTATCACCGATCTGGCTGGGCTAGTGTCTGGTGGTTCTCCTGACTGGCTGTAGTCCGTGTGTGCCGACCTGGTTGTGCGTTTATCTCAGTTGTTCACGGGGCTAGCCTATTACCTCCGTGTACCGACAGGGAGACACCGGTTGCGGACAGGTTACGTTACGTCCTATCTCTCCCACTCACTTACCGCTCCTATAGTCTCCTGGAGCCTGTGTCAGTCCCTGCACTCACCAGTGTCTGTGTTGTCTCCGGTAACCCTTTTTATCTGGGTCCAGTCTGTACCACACTTTGCCCACATTGCCTCAGTTCACCCTATTGGCTTAGGGTCACTTTATTGCCAGTATCTGGTGTCTGTTTCCTCCATTAACCCTAGCGTGCTAGGGCTCTATCACTGCCAGAATCCTGTCTGTGTTGCCTCCATTTACCCTAGCGTTCTAGGGTTCAATCACTAAGTCACAGCCGCGTTGCCTCCGTTAACCCTAGCGTGCTAGGGTCCAGTTGCTGCCAGAGTCCATTCAGTGTTGCCGCCGTTAACCCTAGTGTTCTAGGGCCTAACCATTGCCAGAATACTGTATGTGTTGCCTCGATTAACCCTAGTGTTCTAGGGTTCAGTCACTGCCAGAGTTCTGTCCGTGTTGCCTCCATTTACCCTACTCCCCTAGGGTCAGTCCTCTGACAGTGTCTTGCCAGTGTTGCCTCCGTTAACCCTAGAAGTCTAGGGCTTAGTGTCCACTTGTACACTATTTGTGCTGCCTCCATTCTCCCTAGTCCACTAGGGAAGTGCCCTTCAGTTACCCATCACCTGTGCCATCTATTGAGGTATGGGGCTGTCGAGGATATTCTTGTTCCTGAATTTTGCTGTGAATCATCACACTCATTTTGCTTACTATTACTGTGTGTGTATTTTTGCCCCGACCTGCATCAAATGTGGAAAGTACCTGGTATGGACCTTATCCTGACCTGAGTGGGGCTAGTGTGCATTATTTTTCAATAAAGCTTTTAACCTTACCTAACTGTCTGAGTGTTCTTTAACAAACAGTAACAAACCGTGACAATGGCACTGGCTGGGGAAGGCTAAAGGGTTATTCTGTGAATCATACCCAGTGGACCATCCCTTACAGTATATGATGGTATCATGGCTGGAGGAGCAACACTCAAGTGGCCTGTAAAAGATTTGGTATCAGAGGAGCTAGATAAGCAAAATTGTTTTATTATATCTTGTAAGTGCAAAATTATTCTGCACAAGAGTTTACATGTTAAAATAAACACTGCTTTTAGATATTTTGTTTTGCACATCTATTATTGTAGATTTTATCTGTTGTGCATATGGGAGAAGGCCATAAGAGGCGCTGCATATGGAGAATTGATGACCAGTTGAAATATATTCCTTCCCTTATTTGTACATTTTGGATAGAGCTGGGTGACTAGTATCAAAACTGTCCAATTCATTCATTGTGTCTAACAGCCGTGATTATCACCACCACTTGTATTTCATCCTTCATCTGTTTTTGTTTCATTATCAGTGGGGACATTGGTCTTGTGGGTCATCTAAAGACTGAGAGTGTTGAGACTGTTATATGTCCATACATTACATTATTTATATGTTTATAAATATCTATAAATGTTTTAGTGCTCTATTTGTAGTTGTGGTATACTAGAGCTTAGATTATAGTCTAGAGTGTTTGGTGGTACCTTTGTGTGCATCCAGACATAGGGGATCTGAGAGCCACTTTTTCTTTAGTTTGTTAAAGAGAATGTGCCTAGATGAGATCCAGCCTTACTCCTGATCACACATTTCTGACAAATACAAAAAATGGTGTCAAATACAAAAGTGGAGTCAACAACTTCCAATGCCTGTTGCTTGATATTCTTTCTTCCAAAATAGATTTTATAATGACTCAGGGCTAAAATATTCTTAAGTGTTTTGGCTCTCCAATAATCTACCAAAGGCTGTCTGGGTAAAGTTTTCTTCAAGACTGTATTTACTCAGAAGAATACCAAGCAACAGACATTGGAAGTTGTTGACTCCACTGTCTGTCTTGGGAAGTGCAGGGGACACCCTAAGGATGTTTACTTTCAAGATGTTTAACCGGTCCCCATATAATAAATAAAACTAGATATTTCTCTTCCATTTGCACTTCTGAGACTTTTTCCATCAACAGTATGATGACCTGCAGTTCATCATTTGCTTTTTATTTGTTGATCAGATCTTGTGGGCTTCAGTATGTTGTTTGTACCACCCAGAATTTAAGAGACCATTTTGGCCAACACAGTAGAAATATCCAAAATGGCTTTCTTTTTCATAGTGTGTACAGACTTAGAAAGCCACAATAAAGGCCCCAGGGGATTGTCTCTTTTACCTATTAAGCACATTATGCCAGATAATAGTTATGACAGAGCAATATTTGAGCAACCTTTAATCTTATTGGATTTTCGGGTTGCCACCCTTGCACCTTGATGGCTGCAATGGGATGATAGAGAGCCAATCAATGAGATTGTAGAGAACCCCAATTCTTATTGCTATCTGTATACATTGTAAGTATTCTCTCTTTTTTTCCTTTCCTTTTTATATATTTTCAACATTCTCCTACCTCCCCCTTCACATTAATTTTACCATTAGTTCACAGACCCATTATTTCTTATACACATTTCTTGATTACTATTACATTCACATACATACTTCACATTCCCCTATCACTCTCACACATATATTTTAATATTTTTATCATATTAGAGATCTTGTTAGTACTTTATTGATTTCACCTTAACTTTTTATTACTCTCAGTACATTTATTTTTAATTTATACAATATATTTTCTTCTTTCTTCCATAATAATTTTTTATTTTATTCAGTTTTCATCAGCTTTTATTATTTAATTTTTATTTCATAATAGAGTATTTTTATTTTTTTTATTATCCACATCTTGCTCATTTATTCTAGTCTATTATGTTTTAATTTTTTTCATGTCTTTGTTGCCTTTATTGTTATTTCACTCAGTATTTGGCATCTTTGCAGACTGGCACATGAATATAAATGTACAAGTTTATTCAACATTTCTTATTAAGGTTTTGTTATGTCCTCATTAATTTTTTCCCGCAATTTATATTATCCATTGAAAGCCAAATTTGTTACGTATTCGCTTTTACACTGATTCTATTCATTCACATTGTGGAGCTGTAGCTTTTATTAGGATGTAAGATTTCTGACACAGTATCTTAAACATGTCCTTTGTGATGTATCTCATATGGGTTCATGATGTTGCGGTTCATTGTTGGACTAGCGTAAAAGCCTGTGTACACGGACCACTTCAGTTAGAGAATGGCCACGGCAGCTTGCGGCTCTCCTGGTGTGACAGGCCCCACAGGAGCATCAGGAGACTTCCCCCAGCCGCCCACAATACAACTGGAGGAAACAGGGCAGTGACTCCGGGCACAGACAGAACGCCGTCTTCTTCCTCAATAACGTCTCTGTGTCCGCGCCCCTCGCCCTCCTGGGAGGCCACACAGCCGGGGGATGTGCTGGAAGTACACCTCCCAACATTCTGTGTTCAGGCAGTCTCTACTGCGCATGACTGCATTGGACAAACATACAGGCCTTTTATATTATAGGATGTGCCATTCTGCTTGGATAATGATTTCTGTGCGACCACCTGAGTTAGTCACTGACCCTTGGACTCAGTTTGGAGAGGGTTGATGTTTGACTCAGTTTCAGATGGTCAGATGTACTATTTTCTTTAAGTGGAAGTTAACCATCTGAATGCCAGAGGGGTACGTAATGCTTTGCAAAGCATCTCTGTCACACAAAGTTAATCATGTGGTTTCCTTTTGGAGCTGGTTCACGATCTGTAGTAAGTATTGCTAATTGGATCTCCAATCTAATCTAATCGAACACTATTGATATGTACACTTTTGTGGTGGCTCTTGTTTGATTGAAGTCTTTGATAAAGCAGTGGTTTAACATTGTGAAATGCATAAGACTGTTTATATTATTGTTTTTAATATATATTATTACAATAAATTGTTACATATATATTATATATATATTTTTTTCAAACATAATTTTTTGTATCAATATTAAGTACAAATTGCCTTTTTCAACAAGAGGCACTGTTTTCTGCTGCTATTTGTCACTTCTTCTTGTGATGCTAGACTAAGGAATGCCCAATATTAACTGCCTAGTTGATACTTTGCAGAGTGGAATCTCAACAAAGAGGAAACAAACTGCTATTAATATGAATAACAGATACCAACAGATAAACAAAACAAGTAATACTGCTGAGTAGGCCTCAGTGGGCCAGATGCTAGGGTGCTCTGGCTGGGGTACGTTGCTAGCTGGTGGGGGCTGCTCTAGGAAAGGTCGATGAAGTCGAACTCGACAAGGTGGGCTCTGAAAAACCTCCAGAGTCAATGGGAGAGTGATCGACAAGCCAAGTTGGTAACAAAATGGGTAGAGACGGTACCAGGGATGAGACAGGAGATTAGTAAAAAAAAAAAAAAAAACGGAGGCAAAACCAGTAGGGCAAAGGCAGCACACATGGAGAAGGCAGAAGTGGTGTCGAAGACACAGAGCCAAGGTCAACCAGGACAGGATACAGAGCCAAATCAGGAGATGTAAAATGGAGTCGAAAGAAAGCTGGGTCAAACACTGGAATCACAGGAAATACTGGAACACTACCGAAGTAGGTCACTACAGGAACAATTTGGTCATGCACAACACAAGGTGCCGTTGCTTGATAAAGGCTCAACAAGAGTGTCACACAACAAGGAGAGGAAAATAAATAGAGGAAGAAACAGAATATCTGGCAAGAAATGCCAGGAAAACCCGCAAAGGCAGGAGGACATGACTGTCACGGTTTTTGATGAACACTCAGACAGAACAGTAAGGTTAAAATTACTTTATTGAGTAAAGTGCATACAAGGAATAAGGCCGCAGGCCCACAATATGAAACAACACTATATATATATATATATATATATATAGTCAATAAGGCAATGACTGTGCACAGAATGACTGAGATGGGATACAGGAACAGGAGGTATCAAAGGCAGGCAACCCTCCTTTAGAGAACCTGGAGAGATCAGGCTACTGGACCCCGGCTGACAGCAGGACAGAGGATGGCAGGAAGTCCTGGAGATGGTAATTGGCACGAGACCCAGACGCCTGGGTGGCACAGAACCCAAAGAGACAACGAGGCAACACTGACCACGGGACAGAGGTCCCAGGGTGACCAAGGTCATCACTTACAAATGGTAAACCCTACAGCGCTAGGGGTGGATTGCAGGCAAACACTGGAGGGTCACAGGTGTCCCCTCACAGGATAGTGAAACAAGCGCAAATGCTGGCTCTAGGCCCGATGGCCACTAGTCAGGGATTAGAGCTCAGGGTCTCCACACACCAGGAAGTGTGTGCTAATGCAAGTGCTGGCCCTAACCCAGGCACTGCAACACGAAGGAGCACAAGGATTGCCTAGACAGTCTAGGCACTGAACTAGTTAACAGGAGATGGCCAGAGATGCACAGGAACTCCCATAGGGAGTGAGCTCAGCAATAAGCGCAGAGGGAGACACAGAGAGATCAGAGTAACTCAGTCAGCACTTGCTAGCACTGTACCGGTACTTTGCGTGTACACACCGCCACAGGCGGTAGGAGTAAGTGGCTATGGCACAAATGCTATGCCTACGTCGACAAAATAAGATTAGTGCCATGCGGTGCACTCCAACAAGGCAACCGGAATCCGTCGAATGTAATGCTGGCCAGTTAGGACAACGGAGGAGGCACAGCCATGCACAGATGGCAACGGGACAATGGCTCAGCCAGGACTAGTTTACAAACAAATGGAAGCACAGACTGGTCAGGAGCAAAGGCACGGCTCAAAAGCCAGGCAGACTAGCACAGAGAGAGTTCTTAGCCTAGATCCATTGAACAACGGAGCGGGTTCTCAGCCAGGTCAGTCGGTAACGGAGCTGTTCTCAGCCAGAGCAGTACAGCAATGGAGTGGGTTCTCAACCAGATCAGTCGGTAACGGAGAGGGTTCACAGCCAGATTAGTTCAGAGACGGAGCGGGTTCTCAGCCAGATCAGTCGGTAACGTTGCGGGTTCTCAGCCAGATCAGTCAGTAACGGAGCGGGTTCTCAGCCAGATCAGTCAGTAACGGAGCAGTACTCAGGAAACACAGGAACGTTGTCAGGCAGGTCAGGTCATACATGAACAGCAACACAGTAGCAAACGTCAGGCTCATATACAACACAAAAGGGCACCTTAGAATAGATGTGACAGTATATAAAAAGGCAAGCCCTGGGTGGAGCAAGGCTGTCAGGCCAATGAGAAGGTAGCATAGAAATTAGGCACAGTAACAATGTCGCTGTCAGAGCAGGAACACGGGCACCGTGATACATGGCACTGCTATAACCAGTCCTCTTTACCATTCCACAACTGATACTGGATAATTTTTTTTAACTGTACTCAACTCATCATTTAAAGTCACCTGAGTGGAAACTGGTAGTTCTCTCTGTCTGCACTGTCTGTCCGGTTAACTAGTTCCTGACCATCTTTCTTGTGAGTACAACCCTTGTTTCATACCATATTTCAATATATATTTCAGTACCACTGGGTGCCCTTTGTTCTTTTGTGTTTCATGTTTGTGGACCTTGATTTCCCAGTGCTGTGTACTATATAAATGGGATTTCAGCTATCTCATGTGTGAGTATTTACTTGCAGGGTGATTCTGGGGAGCCTTATTATTACATCTGATCTGCACAAGGGGTGCCACACTCTTGTATATTTCTAATGCTCTACAACTGAAATGACTATACAGATCTGAGTCTTTCGGAATAAATGTGCTATTCTAAACACTTCCTTTTCTTTGTACATTGATGCCCTATTAACAACTTTAATTGATTGTGTCCTACGTACTGAACACCTATTTTCCAGTGTTACCAGCATGTCTTTATCTATACTATAAAGGAGAACATGGTCATGTGACCAAGAATTCTCTGGATATGCCACACACACCCCGGGGTGGGAACAACTGCAAAACATACAGCGGAGCATAATTTTGACAGGAGTGGCCAGGGTGCCACTCTCAGTTCATGCAGTCCACTTTCACTTATTACTTTACCCTTTGACCTCTTTAACTTCATCAAGTAATCCTTCCTGGATGCACACAAACAATTCCTTGCAGTTTCACACGTCTTCAACACCTAACCAGTAAGTACACAAACATTTTCTCAAAAACAGCCAAACAAATCCACAATTGTTGACATCATGCCACCTAACTGCCATCTTTAACCCTTTGAGTGCCAGAGAGGTACACAACTTATTACCCGTCTGGCACTCAAAGTGTTATCACACATGCCTTTTCAAACTCCATCACATAATACAAATTTACCTCCATGTTCACCTAACCGCTGTCCTCAACACACCACCCTTGTTAAAGTCTCACACGAAACACCAATTCATATCCCTGCTCAGCAATTCCCAGACTTCCACAGCCCATCCGAAGACAGTGTTCCAATTCTATGCACTTTGTTGCGTTTTATAAAACATTTTATCTCAGACTAACCATTACATTTTTTAGCGTGTTCGTTTTTAACCCCATTGTTTCCTACACACATCTCCAATACATTGCAAAGAATCTGTTATCAAAAGGGTAAATTATGAGGTGGAAACAAACATGCTATTCAAGATGCACCCAATTAAAAAGCTTTATTATGTTTTTTAACATGAACCTTTACCATAAATAAATCACAATGTTTGCACCATGCTCTGACCATTGGCTGGAATCTCGCTTCCTTGCAGGCCTGCAGTGTAACCTGCAAGTAAGTCAACCTATTGTGATTTAATAACATTGCTGCATCAACTAACAGCTACACTTCACATAATGTCTTCGCTTGGCTCTGCTAAACATTGGCTTTGAGCTCTATACTTTTTTGAAGCTGTGACTCTCCTCTCCACACCAAGACATACACACTGCCACACAACACATCAGGCATGTATGTATGTGGATTCTGCAAGTAAAAGAACTCTCTTTAGCCATTGAGTGGAACAGAGGTATGCAACGCATTGCTTTGCAATGTGTTGCCTACCACCACAGGCAATCAAAAGGTTAATAACAGGCTGCCCCAGACCCTACAGTCCCACACCATCTCCTGCCTCTCTCATGTGTTGCGTTTGACACCTATCTGGCTGTCAAAGGGATAAGTATCAATGTACAATTAATGCTGCATCAAGTGCACCCATAGTCCACTCCATTGATCAGCTTCCAGCCGTTCTATCATAACATTCAGCCTCTTACACTGCTCCAAGTAATCCTCCCCTCTAATAACCACTTGTGTGCAGACAAAAAATGCCCTGCACACCTCATTGCTGCAATACAAAATGAATGTCCACCTGCAGTGCCCTCCATGCTGAATGTCCACCTGCAACTCCCACCCACTTTACCTTTACTATGATGTCCCTGCATTGACCCTTGGTTATTAAATGGTTAACCCTTTCAATGCCAGAGGGATACCCAATGAATTACGAACCCCTCTGCCACTCAAAGGGTTTATTCAATTATACCCTACTTACTGATTGTGGCTGCTGGGAGTTCTGAAGAGCCAATGGTCACCTTCTCCTTGCTAGGAAACATATATATTATGAAGGTTCCCAGTATATCACACACATAAGTACAGATAGTTGCACTGCAGATTTTATTAATTTATTAACAACACACTTAACCCCATATGCATATGCTTCCCTTCCCTTTGTCTCCTCCCACCTTCCCACTTCTTACATACCTCCCAAGTTTCCCTCTTTAGGAGTGACAGTCCCTCTTTCAGACCCAAATCCCAATGTACATCTTTCCAGCTCTGGTGTCCCTATTTTTAGGACATAAGACTGTGTAGGGTGTATATAAGTGTATCACATTGCTCCACAGCAATAAAACTCACATTAATGTTTGTACAGACTTCAGTATATGTGTTTATAAATTAGTGTATAAATAAAATACTTTGGTCTTGCTCTAAATCCTGTATTCAGTTACAGAAAGGGGTGTCAGTAGGTCATGAAATAACCTAAAAATTCATGGAAATGCCCGTTCCACCAGACACACAACCCAGCCACACTCCCTAAAACAACAGTGCCCCTCTTTGGCCATTTGGAATGTTGGGATGTATGTTCTTATCAGCCCTAGAGTGACAGAGGTAGGTAGGTATGTGTGTATATATGTACTCTGTGTGTATGTATATGTGTATGTATAATAATATGTTTGTGTGTGTGTATGAATGTGTGCATCTGTGTGTGTCTATGTATGCATGTATGATTATACATCTATGTGTGTTTGTTCAAAACTTAATACAACGATAACAAAAAAAATCAGATGGGCAACACTGTCCCATAATGCTAGTCATATATAAACTGCATTGGGCACATGTACAAAAAAATAGTGTAATGCAGTGGCATACTAACTTCATCATAATGAACAAATAATTCTGGAGTAAACCAAGTGAACCATAGGAAGCAAATGTACTCTAATTTCCCATTGGTTTAAATGTTGCTTTGAACCCCTAGAATGCTACAGAGGTCTTCAAAGCATTATGAATCGTTGAGTTGGAGACCTTTCTTGGCATTCAAGGGATTGAAAACCCCATTTACATCTACAGTAATTTGAATGTTTTTTTATTTGAACCCAATGGCATAGGCGGTTTGTTCTAGATTTAGTCCACTTATAGTTTTATGCATATGACCTACTTTATATCATTAAGGCAGTGATCTCCCTTCTCAAATATAGATAGTTGAAGAAGGATCACATTTAAATGAAGAGGAACACCCCCTGAAAGTAAGCCTCACTTATTTGTATCTGGGCAGAAAATCCTAATGGCCACTCAATTCTTCCTAGACAGGTTACCCAAAATGTATCTTTAGTTAATATTGGATATAATTGGCCCAGTCTTGCATAATTCCTTTCACATGACTCCACAATATCAAACTTTATCTTCTTATGAAACCATTAGTAGTAGTAATAGTAGTGGGAGGATACCAAGTACTGATTAAAGTTCTAGGGAACCAGTACATGCAAACTGATTCCTAGTTTCTGCACAGATGAAGGTGGCCTAGGAGGAACAGCTCTAGGTTTTAAAAATAAAAAATTCAAATGGTGCCCCCCCTTGCATAATAAATCCCAAATCAAACTCCGAGTCACCAAATGACAGCAGTCAGGTGTATCGATACACTTATTGTGTGTGACAGAAGGATTTACCTGTGTAGGAATCCTTCACACAGCAGTCAGGTAGATCTATATAATTTCGGTGCATAACAGAAGGACTTACCTAGGTAGAAGTCCATCATACAGCAGTCAGTTGTATCTGTATAATTAATGTGTGTAACAGAAACACTTATCTAGGTAGGAGTCCATCATAGAGCAGTCAAGTATATTTATCTAATTACTTTGTGTAACAGGACTTATATAAGTAGGAGTACGGTTTCATACAGCAGTCAGGTATATCTATAAATTAACTGTGTATAACAGAAGGAGCTACCTATGTAGGCTTACCACATCATACAGCAGTTAGGTACATCTATATAATTTCCTTGTGTAACAGAATGACTTACCTGGGTAGGAATCCATCATACAGCAGTCAGGTATATCTATAACTTTACTGTGTATAACAGAAGAACCTACCTATGTAGGAGTACCACTTCATACAGCAGTCAGGTATAGCTATATAATTACTTTGTATAACAGAAGGACTTAACTAGGTAGAAGTACATCATACAGCAGTTAGGTACATCTATATAATTAATGTGTGTAACAGAAGCTCTTACCTAGGTAGGAGTCCCTCATACAGCATTAAGGTATGTTTAGATAATTACTTTGTGTAACAAGTCTTATCTAGGAAAGAGTACGGCTTCATACAGCAGTCAGGTAAATCTATATCATTACTGTGCATAACAGAACAACTTACAAAAGTAGGAGTCCTTCATACAGCAGTCAGAATTTTTTATATAATTACTTTGTGTAACAGAAGGACTTATATAGGTAGCAGTCAATTATGCAACATGTATATCTTTATTCTTGCCAGATTTTTGTACTGTAGAGGTCATATTAGATAATTCTTTTGTAAAAAAAACCTTTGAAATTTGTTATGGAAGCTGGAGGATTTGACAGGTAGTATGTGCTTTTGTGTCTAGTTGTGTCTGGTTTGACAGGATACATTCCTTAATTAGGCATTTTGAGAACTCAAAGAAAGGTCTCTCCTAGGTAAATATGAAAGGAGTGAGGACAGATGTCCAAACTGTCTTTTGTTTGTCAACAAAGAGTTCAGATAAGAACACAAATGCTTCACATCTGATAAATCTCTTCCTGGAGTCTTCCCCCATCACTACTATGAACTTGCAGGTGGTGTGGTGAGAAAAGGTCATTTGAGATGTGTTTTTTTTTGCAAGTTGACTAGTTCTCACCAGACCTGACTGATAGAAAAATGGTGTAAAAGAAGAGTATTTTGGGGTGGTTCTGGAAAGAGCAGCATGTGAGAGGAAGAGCAGCCTGGGATGTGAGCAGTCCTGATTCCTAGAGGGAGGAATCCTGATGTGAGCCCAGCAGAGAAGCAGGCCAGACACCAAGATTAGTGATGGAGGATGTGAGGAGACTGTCACCATATTATTTACTGGTATCACTATCATTCCATTTTTCCCATCTCTGTGACTCATAATATTGTTTAATTCAGTGGTTCTCAACTCCTGCCCTCAAGACCCACTAACAGGCCTGGACTTAGGGATTTCTCTGCTAGAGCACAGGTGTGGTGATCAGAGGCTCATTCACATTGATTAACTCACCTGTGCTCTAACAAGGAAATCATCAAATCCTGGCCTGTTAGTGGGTCCTGAGGACAGGAGTTGAGAACCACTGGTTTAATTCATGTATATACCATCCAAATTGTAACAGTATTTTGATTTTGTATATAATACAATCATTTTTATTTTTATCACTTATTTGTGTCTTTTCTTAATCACATCTACCCAAAAGAATAATTCCACCCTTGGTAAGAGGGGCTATAGAACTTCTTACAAGAGTCCGTAAGTGAACTCTCTCTAATGTATTGATCTTCTCTCTAATGATTTAAATCACTGCCTACCTGTTTCATTACTAACAGCAAGAAGTGAATCCGGTGCTGTCTGTAATAATTAGAAAGATATACTACATGTAGTTATAGATCAACATCCTGCTGCTTTAACCTTAATAATTCATAGTATACACTTATTGGGGACTTACCCACATTTTTATCTAACAATGTATCTGTAAAAAGAATCCTAGGAGCATCATCCACTGAAAACTGAAAATCCTTAGTTGTATCAATCACAGATAAGGTGTTCTGCAATACTCTGTTATCAGGAAACAATGTCAAGAAAAAATGTATATTGAAGAGAATAGTCCCACTACAATCAAATAAAAAATGTTTGTCTGAATCAATAATTGAAACCTGAGCAAAACTTAGAATACACCAAAATAATATTTAACTAATGTGGAAGGCACCATAGCCCATCAACTTAAAGGAATAATAATGTTTCCCCAAAAAAGCAGCTCTGATTACTCTTCATAGTATTTGGGCCGTGGAGAGTGTTATTTCAATACTGTCCAAGTTGTAGTTCAAGAGTAAATGAATGATAAAATATCCCTCTCCTGCCCCTTTTACTGATGTAACACTGATCACCTCAGAGCAGAGGCTAGCTAGAAGCCACAGGGCCCTGGTGCAAGAATTGCCATGGGCCCCCCTCCAACCTCATTGACCCCCCTCAACCACATTGGCCACCTCTACATTGCCCTCCAATCTCCACAATGCCCCTTCCACAATGCCCCTCATTCTCCACAATGCCCCCTCCACATTGCCCCTCATTCTCCACAATGCCCCATCACATTGCCCCTCATTCTCCACAATGCCCCTTCCACATTGCCCCTCAATCTCCACAATGCCCCTTCCACATTGCCCCTCAATCTCCACAATGCCCCTTCCACACTGCCCCTCAATCTCCACATTGCCCCTTCAAAAATGCCCCCATCACAATGCCCCTCATTCTCCACACTGCCCCCACAATCTCCACAATGCCCCCATCAACACATTGCCCCTACTGACCCCCCTCCTACCTCGAGTCCCTGGTTGTCTAGCGGTGTGTGACATGCAGAATGAGGAACAGACCTCTGGAACACAAACTCCCGCGTGGTTGTTAGTAATGCAGAGAGCTGGGAGATTATGTCATCTCCCAGCGATCTGCATTACTAAAGCGCCGGCCGGCGGGAGATCAGCTGTTCTGCGGGTGTGTGGCAAGGAGATCGCAGGGGGCTGCCGGGCCCCTGAGAGTGACAGGCCCGGTCGCAGGTGCGACCCCTGCGACCCCTATTGTTACGCCACTGCCTCAGAGCAGCAAGACTGTCCAGATGGAACGCAGAGAGGGACAATCTTCATTGAGCATAAGGAAAAACCTGAAAAACCTGTCAAGGGGGTGTCATAGTTGGTGTCTGCTCGATCGAGCACCGCAGTGTGTGCCTCATTCATGTTGGCCACATCCTTCGGCAGCAGGCCGGCCGCATCCATCCTCTTCTCAGCTCAGCCGCATTCTGTCTCGTGGCTCCAGCCGCTTCATTGTAGATGGCCTGTCAGATGCCGTGTAACGTCACATATTGGCTTACGTCCAGGGAGACGGACTTGCACTCCATTTAAAGGGGCAGTCACCTATTCCATGCTCCTCCGCTTCCTGGGGCAGGCATTTAAATACTGCCTGGACACAGGACTCAGTCACCCTTTCGTAGGTGTGCAGTGCAGTTCTTTGTGTTGTATCCTGTGTATTACCTGGTTTGTCTGACTACCCTTTCTGGTGTTGACCTGTGGCTCTGACTGACTATCTGCTCTGTGTATGATCCCAGATTAGTCTCATAACCATTCTGGTGCGGACCTGTGGCTCTGGCTGACTATCTGCTCCATGTATGACCCTTGGCCTGTCTGATGATCTGTTCTGGTGCTGACCTGTGGCTCTGTCTGACTATCCGCTCCATGTATGACCCCGGCTTAGTCTGATAACCATTCTGGTGCAGACCTGCGGCTCTGGCTGACAACCTGTTGAGTATTGACCCCTGGCTTGTCTGACTATTCATTCTGATGCTGTCCTGTTGCTATATATGACTATTCTCTGTGTGGCCTCCCGTTGGTCTGACGTCCATTCTGGTGCGGACCTGTGGCTCTGGCAGACTCATTCCTGGTTGCCTTCCAAGCATCTGGTGTTCCCTCAGGTGTGGACCTGAGGCTCAGATATCTTCTCTCTGTGTTTCATTTGTCTAAGTACAGGTGCGGACCTACAGTTGCCTACCATTCCCTATCTTCTCATAAAGTGGTCTACGTACAGTACCACACTGAAGCAGTCTCCTATCCTTGCAGTGTCGCTTGCTCTGTTGTGTGTGCTCATACTGTATATATTGTGTATTACTATTTCATTGTTTGTTTCAATAAAATAGTGTTACCTAACAGTACCTGTCCAGATCTCATTTGTATGAACCGTGACAGGGGGACATGTTTTTCCTTATGTTCACAGTAAGAAGATTGTCCCTTGCTGCAACCTGTCCGGTCAGCTGACCAGATTCTACATCTGAGGGTAGGTGGTTTACACTAGGAAAAAGGGTGGGAGGGGGATACTTTGTCATTCAATTACTCTTGAACTACAACTCTGACAGTATTAAAATAACACTCTCCATGGCCCAAATACTATGAAAATTAATCACAGCTGCTTTGTTTGTGAAACATTACTTTCACTTTAACTGTCATATTGGGTGATATAAACAATATACCATTGCTACACTGCTGTTAACTCTATCAAAAGGTCCTTGATGTGTCTTGTATATATGTAAGTGGGGGTTTGGGGGTTTATTATTAGAAGGAATGTGTTCTTTCTCAAGACACAATTACCTCATCATCTCACCTGTGTTCTCAGTGAGTGATTATATATGTGCCAGAATATTGAGTGTATAGCTTTGTATGGAACAGCCTAATCTCAAGAGCTGTAATTTGCAATAAATCTGTCAGCCACTTGAAAACTTTGTGCAATTATAAGCACAGGATATAACCAAGCATAAACTTAAATAAAACCTATCCAGACATTGTTTATACCCTTCGGCAGACATCAACTGGATTAGGACAATCTTAGACAAGCAGTACTAACACATAAGAAAGGAAGGTGAACAATTTATATTAGCAATTGAGAAATGGCAAATAAATTGAAACAAATGCTTGTAAGGTAAAAAGGAGTAAGCTGGAAAACAAATTCTGAAGTGTGCTACTGGTGATCTTTGTGTAGCTTTCTGGATATAATTACTTTATAATTAAACAAATAAATCTGATGATTCCCCTGATGATATTTGAACTAAGTTTGCAGGTTTATTTTTGCACTTAGCTATACTCTAAGGGGTAGATTTAAAGGCAGCCGTTAGTAAAAAAAAAAATCACTAACAGGTGCGTAAAGTTTCATGTAGCAATTCAAAGATCCGTCTAAAGAACAGCTAACGGCAGTTGCAGAATCCTTACGGCCGATACACTTACGTGCATTGAGACGCATGGAACAAGATTCCCCAGAGCCATTCAAAGGCTTGCGATACTGTTAACGGCTGAAAAAAAGAGACACCTAATGGGAAAAAGTTAAGACCCACTTTTCTTAGCCGTTAGACACTTAACGGTCAAAACCAAACACCCGTTACATAGGAAAATACACAAAATGCTTACCTCACAAGCATGTAAATGGAAAAATTAACCCGTGCAATGCCAAAATAACACAAAAACATGGACAGACACCACAAATCACTCCACACACAAAAACAAGCAACACCACAGGGACAAGGACCCCCAAAAAAACACCAACACAACATGGCACAGAACAATGATGTTTATCACACACACGGACGCCTGCAAATACAAGCTCACCTGTGCAACATCAACACGTGATGCACACGCAACCTGCACCCCACAACTACACACCCGCAAATGGCAGACACATACCAAGCACAACACACCAAATCTTATAACACACACACACACACCTGCAAACACTTACCTGGACAAAAACAACATTCCATTGGTCAGCACTCACCTCATCACCACACCTACACAACGCCCTATCAAGTACTTAAAGGGACAACTCACCACACTCACCTGTGGCTTGTTTTCCACTCAGGGAGGGAGAGATAGAGAGAGATAGAGAGCGCAATCAGTATGTTGGGTTACATATTGTTGCGAAAACTGCAGAGAAAGCGTGCAAGGGAGAGAGCTAGGGAACACCAGAAACCCCCAGGCACACCTGATCAAAAGCCTTCACCTGTTGCAAGTGAGGAGGCTCTGGCTCAGCAGCCACACAGGAGTCCATCCCCACCTGGAGGACAGCACCTGCCTGCAGATGCACAGCTGCAGCAACAGGATGCTCCACAGCAACAGGATGCTCCACAGCAGCAGAGGATGTATAGACGACCACCAAGGCCCAGGTATACCGCCCAAGGGTCACCCTCTTTGGAATGACCAATGATGAGGTCATTGATCGCTACAGGTTGAGGCCTGACAGCATCATTGCCTTGTATGAGGTCATCAAGGATCAGGTGGATCCCATCTACATCCACAACCATGCCTTATCTGGCCTGCAAAAACTACTATGTGCCATACACTTCATGGCAAGTTGGGCCTTCCAGTCCACTGAGGGTTACGCATCTGGCATGTCACAGGCCACAGTTGTGTAATATGGCTCCAGGGATGTATTTCCAGTTGAATTTGTACAACGTTGTGTATGTGTGTGTGTGTGTGTGTGTGTGTGAACCCATGTTGTAACATCCCACAAACATTTTACCTAGGCAGAAGCTGTGTTCACTGCATTGTTTGGCAATGCAATGGAGACAACTCTGCCACCCAATCTATGACCAAATACAAAGCAGATCAGACAGGATTCAAAAGCACAATGTTCCTTTATTCAGGGGAAATGGAACATGTTGGGCATTTTATTTTTTTTCTTAGTGGGAGGGGGCCTTAGACTGTGTGGCAGAAGTGGATAACCTGGATGATCTCCTGGTCACCCTTTGATCCCTAGGTGTGGCTTCGGGGGTCACATTGGAGGGGGTGGGGGCAGTGGATCCCTCTGTGGAACACAGGTTCTCCCTGCGGTTCAGCTCTCTCAACTCCACCAGTACCTGTGCAAGCATGTCCATCACCCCCGTGTGGAGCTGATGGAGTTGAGTGTTGATCCTCATGACCTCTGACTCCAGGGCATGGATCCTTGCCTCAATCCTGTTTGTGTTTCTCCAGGATTCCCTATGGCTCCTGGTGATGTTGTCATTGGTGCAGTTGCTTGACCGGAGTAGTCTCCTTTGCAGAGCCATACACTCTGCTTCCATCCCCATGGGGCTTTCACTGCTGGTGATGGTTGTGCCTGGTGAATCTGTTGCTGCTGTGTCCTCCTCAGCTGGTGCTGTGTCCCCCTCAGTTGCTGCTGTGTCCTCCTCAGCTGCTGCTGTGTCCTCCTCAGCTGCTGCTGTGTCCTCCTCAGCTGGTGCTGAATCCTCCTCACCTGGTGCTGTGTCCTCCTCAGCTGGTGCTGTATGTGCTGCAGATGGGTATGTGCCCACCACATCAATGGACTCACTGCTGCCTACTGATGTCTGTGCTGGTGGAGGTGGTGGGGTAAACACGTCCCTTGACATAGGGTGCTGGGGCTCCCCAAGCAGGCCCAGGTGTTGGTAGTCAAGTGGCCAAAGGTCAAACCGTGACCACTGGTATGTGCTTGGCCCCCAACTGGGATCATACCTGATCATACCATGCTGAGGAGCCATCCAGGAGGGTAGGTCGAACGGGGATGAGTATGGCCCATATTGGGTGGTTGCCACATCACCGGGCAGCCATTGCCTCCCTGGTTGTGGTGGTGCTGCTGCTGCAGGAGAGTAATAGCTCCTGGAGGTGGTGGGGTGCATCCAGTCACTGTAATAGGGTGGAGCTGCCAGAGGTGTTGCAGCCAGAGGTGGTGTAGCCAGAGGTGGGGCAGCCAGAGGTGGGGCATCCAGTTGGGCAAGAGGTGTGGATGTTGTTGGGTACGGTGCCCACTGGCTGGTCCCCTCCTCCGTATACTCCTCACTGGGTGGTGAGGTGGCCCCCTCCACAGGCTCCTGGAGTGCTGGAGGCATATAAGATGTGTGGCGAATTGAGATTGTGTGATCAGTAAACTTAGCCATGATGGTGTCAAATTGATATTAATAATTGAAATGTGGAAAGGGAAATATATGTTGTAGGGTTTATCCCCCTGTGTGAAACAACGGTACTCCTACTTGTGAAGGGTGTTTTATTCTACATATATCGCAGCTCAGAGTTGAATTCCTTTGGTGCCACATCCCAGTGGCCTGAAATTGTACATTTGTGCTGTTGCCACATCATCCTTTGTGGATTTATGCTCCCTGGACCAAAGCTGGCCAGAGGATGGTCTTGTAACATTGGCATAGTACATTTTCAGGCCACTGTGATATTGTCCATGAAATATTCAACTTTGGGCTGTTATACTCTTGGGATGAAACACCTTTCAGCAGTGGGAATACCCTTGCTTTACCCAGTGCATCAATCCTATAGCATATATTTTTCCTTTCACATTTTAGGTATTACTATCTCTTTAACGGGATAGCAATGGTTAATTTCACCTTGATGTAACATTGTAGGCATCATAAAGAGATGTTTAGACAGATGTTGCTATATGTGACAGCTGGAGATGTCAGTCATTTGACCACACGGAGGCTCTTCAGCGGACTCAAAATTGACCCATTTGTAGATAACTACATATTTGGCATTGTCTACAAAGTGTGCCTGGCTTGTAAGCACACTCTGTGGACCATTTCAATGACGGCTCCATCTCCAAATGGTTTAATTTTGGGTCTGCTGAAGAGCCTCTGTGTGGTCAAATGACTGACATCTCCAGCTGTCACGTACAGCAACATCTGTCTAAACATCTCTTTATGATGCCTACAATGTTACATCAAGGTGAAATTTTTTTCTATGGAGTCCATACATTGGGGCCTGTGCAGCTTGATTCATGTTATTGAATATTCTCCACAGACTAACACTGTAATTGGTAAAGTGAGGGTATGTAAGTGTAAAATTCCCTACATCAGCTCTTTTTCACAGCTTAATGAATGTCCCCTATGTGTCACGTAATTGTTAGCCTATCGACATGTGTTTGTTGTCTGGTTAACCCTTTGAGTACCAGAGGGGTTGCCAAAGCATTGTTGATTGATGCATTGATAATTCCTCTAGCACTCATGGTGTTAGGTCCTGGATTCCCTGTGGGAACATGGGTAACATTGTGTGCAAACCATGGTGATGTTTGACATACAACACTTTTCTGAGCAGGGTTTGTGTGTATTGTGTGCGATCAGCACAGCAACATGAGGGTTAACCAGGGAGTTGGACAGGTTCGGGCCTTGTTGAACCTTGACATTTGTCCTTGTCTTGTGTCCTGTTTAAACCCTCAGGGTGCTGTGTTGGTGCAGTTGTGTGGATGAATGAAGGGCAAATGTTGGGATGTGACTGTGTTTGTTTGTGATGGGTGTGTGGTTTGAGGTGGTGTGTGGTTTTGGGGTGATGCACTTACCAGTGGTGTGGAGGCTCCTCTCATCCCCAGTGTCTGATCCTCCAGGGACACCCTCAATGAGGGTGGATGACAGGGTCTGCCGCAGCCTCTCCCCCCATGCGCTGAAGGTGATGGGGACAGGTGATGGGGACAGGCATGCAGGGCGGCATCCTCCATCTTCTTCTTCACCTGCCTATTGCAGTCGCCCCATCTCTTCTTGATTGAGTCCACATCCCGTCTGCAGGTGGCCACCGCATTAACCCGGCTGCAGATCTGGCTCCAGGCAGCTCTCCTCCTCGCAGCCAGGCCAGGGAGTCTCTCCCCTGGGAAGAGGACACTCTCCCTCTCCAGCACAGCCTCCACGAGGGCTGTGTTTTCCTCCTTGGTATATCGGGGATCCCTGACCCTGTCCCCCTCAGCTCCAGCATGCGAGGAGTCAGAACTGGAGTGTCCTGCCTGCTCTGCCCCTGTCTATGTGTGGTTGTCCCCATGAACAACCCCTCGTCCCACTGCAGGTTCTGTCCCTGTCCTGCGTGTGCCTGCTCTTGTGGGCCTGGTCCCCCTCCGCCCAGCGGATCTCCCTCTCCTACCCCTGCTCTGCTCAGGGATACCCTCCTGACCTTCCTCCTCCTCCACTACTCTCCCCATCCCTCTCTCCTGTCCTCCTCTCCTGGCCATCATTCCCACTCATTCTCTGTCACACACTTTCACTCACAGATTCACACTGTAAAAATAAAGTTTAAAATGTGTAACGTGTGATGAAAAAAAAAGACTATGTGTATGTATGTGTATGTGTTTGTGTTTGTATGGATGTATGTGCTATGTGCAAAAGTGTGCTATGTGTCTGTTTAAATGTAATTCTCTCCTCTCCAAAATCCTTCTGCCTTACTCCTCTGTATGCTTCTCTCTGTCCCTCTCTCTAAACCAGTGATTCTCAACCAGGGTGCCGTGGCACTTTGGTGTGCCACGGACATCAACTTAGGGTGCCCTGTGTTTTCTATAAACACTAACAAAAATGGACTTATAAATAAAGATTTATAGAAATTGTTATGCACCATATGTTTAGTTATGGTATTATGATTATAAGACCTAATAAGACTGTATATTTATGTAATGTACTCTTCATTATTCCCTTGATAAAATACATTAAATATGTTAGGGGTGCCCCGAATATTCTAGATTACGTATTGGGGTGCCCCAAGCAAAAAAAAGATTGAGAACCACTGCTCTAAACACTATCCTCCACTCCTGGGTCCTGTGATCTAGCTTACTGAAACTCGAAACACAGACAGGGTGTGACCGTTATTTTGAGGTATATATAGGTGTAATTGAACATTTTTTATACTTTGGGGCCTTGGGATTGGCTGTAGGTTTGAATTTTGTTTGTGCATCTATCAGGGTTGCTAGACAACGGCAGCCATAATGTTACATTTTGACATGTTACAGTTGTGTTTTAACGGGTGTTTGGGACGCACAGTGATGCAAAATCAGGTGCGACACTGGTTTTTGTGTTACGTGTTTTTGTTGTGCCTACGCCCGATAGCCATTCTTGTACTCTTACCTTTAAATCTGCCGTAAATCATGTGTTCTTTGCGGCCGATGTGCCTTTTTTACTTAGCGGATGGTTTAACAGCTGCCTTTAAATCTAGCCCTAAAGGTCAGAGCTGTAGTCTAAACAAAGATTGCTCTAAGCTCCTCAACATAATTTTTTTTGGTATTATCAATAAGCATTGTCATTTTTTGTGTGTGTGTGTGTGTGTGTGTCAGTCAGCCTTTTGGATGTTAGTTGTGGCTCCATTGCATTTGATTATATCCATTAGCTATAATACAAAATACAAACAATTAAAAACATTTGTTCTATGAGGTACTTATCCTGTAGGTAACATCCTTCGTTAGGAGCAAGCATGTGAGGCGTACACATGCTTGCATACAAACAAAGCAAAGAGGAGTAATTCTGCTGAAATCCAACTGCACTATAGAGGAAAAATAAAAATTCCCACAATTCTGTTGATTTAAAAATAATTTTTGAACCCATTGAATGCTAGAGAGGTCTCCATCACATTTAAAAGTAATGTGATAGATGCCTCTCTAACATTCAAGTGATTAAAATCCCATTTAAAGGAGCATCGATGTTTTACTATAAAAAAAAATCAGGACAGACAGATAGATAAATAGATAGATAAATAGATAGATAGATAGATAGATAGATAGATAGATAGATAGATAGATAGATAGATAGTAGACACAAAGACAGACAGCTGAGTCAAACAATGGTAGCTGCTTCCTGAAATAATTATTTCAGTTCAATCTGTTGTTTTTATACATTAAAATGTTAACAACAGTTCCACCTGGTGCCCAGACAGGTATTCTATTTTACTCTATGAAAGAGGAGAGCCAATGATGACTACAGTACTCCATAAAAATAATAGTAATAGCGCCATCACTTCATGACAGTTTTAAATTACGTGACTTGCATATTATAAGTACCAGCAATATGAGCTCCATTGTAGTACTCAGAAGGAAACACACTGCAATATATGTTTTCTATGCTTAACCCTTTGAGTGCCAAGTGGGTACATTGTACGAGTTTGGACAGCTGTACCCGCTGTGCCAAGCTCGTACAATGTACCCACTAAAATGCGGTCACTGCATGAGCCGGTATAACCGGCATGCAGTGGCCGCATTTTAAAAAAAAAAAAAGTGGGCAATCGTGGGGGGACATGAGAATCACTCCTCATGTCCCCCCTGTTATTGATCTCCCAGCCGATCGCGCTGGGAGATCAATAAAAGAAGAGGAGAAGCGCAGCAGAAGCGCAGCTTCTCCTCTTCCGTCTCTCCTACCCGAACTTCCGGGTAGGAGTGGGCGGGACCGGGGGAAACCTCCTAACGTCATCGGTGACACGATCACCGATGACGTTAGGGAAGTTTCCCTTAAGCGATTCACTCCTACCGGTGGTAGGAGTGAAAGGCAGGAGAGCTTCTGCTCTCCTGCAGTCGCCAAATTGGTCTCCCAGCCTATCGGCTGGGAGATCAATTACTTGGGGGACACCAGGAGGGGTCCTGATGTCCCCCACGAGGTCTGAATATATAAAAAAAAAATAAAGTTAAAAAAAAAACACAAAACTAACCCTGTGAGTGCCGCAGTGGTCCCCAGCACATTGCTTTGCAATGTGCTGGAGACCCTTGTAGCACTCACAGGGTCTTTTCTTTGGGTTTTTTTTTTTTTTTTTTAAAGACCTCATTGGGGGGATCAGGGGGGATCCTGATGCCCCTCAATGAGGTCTATTATTAAAAAAAAAAAAAAAAAAAAAAATTTTTTAACCCTGTGTGTGCCACAGGGGGGGTCAAATGCACCCCCCCCCTCCTGTGGCACACACAGGGCTTCTATCATTACTTTGTTACTAGAGATTGTTGGGGGGCCATCAGGATTGGTCCTGATGGCCCCCCAACAAGCTCTGATTACAAAGTAATAATAAAAAAAAAATTAACCCTCTGAGTGCCAGAAGGGTCCAATGCATTGCTTTGCAATGCGCTGGAAACCCCTTTGGCACTCACAGGGACATTTATTTTGATTCCTTTTTTTTTTTTTTTTTTTAAGACCTCATTGTGGGGAATTAGAGGGGTCCTGATACCCACCAATGAGGTCCATAATAAAAAAAAGTAAAGAAAAAAAAATTAACCCTGTGTGTGCCACAAGGGGGGCCAATGCAGCCCCCCTTCTGTGGCGCACACACAGGGCATTTATCATTACTTCGTTATCAGAGATTGTTGGGGGGCCTTCATGATTGGTCCTGATGGCCCCCCAACAAGCTCTGATTACCAAGTAATGATTAAAAAAAAAATTAACCCTCTGAGTGCCAGAAGGGTCCAATGCATTGCTTTGCAATGCGCTGGAGACCCCTTTGGCACTCACAGGGACATTTATTGTGATTCCTTTTTTTTTTTTTTTTTTTTAAGACCTCATTGGGGGGAATCAAAGGGGTCCTGATACCCACCAATGAGGTCCATAATAAAAAAAAGTAAAGAAAAAAAATTAACCCTGTGTGTGCCTCAAGGGGGGCCAATGCAGCCCCCCTTCTGCGGCGCACACACAGGGCACTTATCATTACTTCGTTATCAGAGATTGTTGGGGGGCCATCATGATTGGTCCTGATGGCCCCCCAACAAGCTCTGATTACCAAGTAATGATAAAAAAAAAAATTAACCCTCTGAGTGCCACAAGGATCCAATGCATTGCTTTGCAATGCGCTGGAGACCCCTGTGGCACTCTCCGGGTCCCCTGTTTGTGGACATATATATATATATTTTTTACTAAGACCTCATTGGGGAGGGATCAGGGGGTCCTTATGCCCCTCAATGAGGTATATAATAATAAAAAAAAAAATTAAAACACAAATTAACCCTGTGTGTGCCACTAGGAGGGGAGTTCAATGCCGACCCCCTTCCTGTGGCACACACAGGACTTTTTATCAACACTGGTAGTCACAGATCTCCCATACACACTATCAAACACTGCCCCACCATCCTTGCTCCTCTGCTCATACCCACACACACACTGCCTAATCCCTCACCCTCCCACATACTTTGTTACACTTGTAGTCACAGGTCCGCACGTACACCGGCTGACGCCCTAGCTTCTTTCATCTGTTAGCCATAAAATCACACATACACTGTTTGCTTTACCATTTCTGTTTCACTGGTAGCTATGCTCCTGTAGCGTAAATTGGTATGTCAACCCACAGCAGTGGGGTACCATTTTTCTTAGGCTGGCAAGAAGTCCTCCTAGGAAATCCCACGCTATTGAACCATTTTAGTATCTTTGAAGTGACTGATGTGTAAAACAAAATTTTATTTTTTCCTGTAGCACCACATTCTGGAAATAGTTGTGCCAACTAACTTAGGGGTAAAAAGGCAAGTGACCCCTCATTAGATGCGGCAGGTTGTCTTCTTTCCAAAATGGTATGGTTTATCTACCTTTTCTTCAATTCTGAAGGTGTTATAGTCATTTTCGTACAGGCAAGTCAGGTTTGAGAAAATGTTAGAAACATCAGAGGTTGTAGTAGGTGTAGTTTTCTACTTCTAGCACCCCCTAAGGTAGTTCAACTCATACCAATGGGGTGTCATTTGACTCCTAAGAGCACTAGCAAACAAATGCAGTTGAAAATTCCATGGTTTTCACAGCGCTCCATACATTTGAAGGGGCAGAAATGTAAAAAAATGCAATTTTTTTCCTATATCGCCTCCTTCTGGAAACATTTATGCACACCAGTATTGGGGTAAGAAGGCAAGTGACCCCTCATTAGATGCGGCAGGTTGTTTTCTTTCCAAAATGGTATGGTTTATCTACCTTTTCTTCAATTCTGAATGTGTTATAGCCATTTTTGTACAGGCAAGTCACATTTGAGAAAATGTTAGAAACATCAGAGGTTGTAGTAGGTGTAGTTTTTTACTTCTAGCACCCCCTAAGGTAGGTCAACTCATATCAATGGGGTGTCGTTTGACTCCTAAGAGCACTAGCTAATGAATGCAGTTGAAAATTCCATGGTTTTTACAAAGTTCCATACATTTGAAGGGGCAGAAATGTAAGAAAATGCCTTTTTTTTTCACTAGCGCCACCTCCTGGAAGCATTTGTGCATACCAGCCTTTGGGTAAGAAGGCACGTGACCCCTCATTAGATGCGGAAGGATGTTTTCTTTCCAAAATGGCATTGTTTCTCTACCTTTTCTGCATATATATTATGGTTATAACCATTTTAGTGCAAGCAGATAATTTCAAAAACAAAAGTGTCAGGTTTACGTACGTGTTCCTAGCACCCACATATTGTATGTTAACCCACACAAATAGGCTACCATTTTTCTCATGTTGGTAGCAGGTACTGAATACAGCAGGAAATGTTATGGTTTTCAAAGATTTTAGTATCTTTGAAGTGGTGGAAATGTAAAAAAACATGTATTTATTCCCATAGCGCCACCTTTTGGAAATATTTGTGCACTTCAGGCCAGGGGGTAGAAAGGCAAGTGACCCCTCAATTGATGCGGGAGAATGTCTACTTTCCAAAATGGTATACCTTTTATACCTTTCCTTCATGTCTCTAACAGTTATGGACATTTTAGTACAAGCAGCCATTTTCGAAGAAGCAAACAGGTAGGTGTAGTGATGTGCTTCTGGCACCCCTAAAGTAGGTCGACTCATTCCAGTGGGGTGTCATTTTTCTCCTAAGAGCACTAGCTAATGAATACAGTTGGAAATGCCATGGTTTTCACAAATTTCAGTACATTTGAAGGGGCAGAAATGTAAGAAAATGCCTTTTTTTTTCATTAGCGCCACCTTCTGGAGGCATTTGTGCACTCCAGGCTTGGGGTAACAAGGCAAGTAACCCATCATTAGATGCGACAGGGTGTCTTCTTTTCAAAATGGTATGGTTTGTGTACCCTTTCTTCACTTCTGTAGTTGTTATAACCATTTGGGTACAGACAAGTAATGTTTGAGAAAATGTTAGAAACATTTCAGGTTGTAGTAGGTGTCGTTTTGCACTTCTAGCGCCCCCTGAGGTAGTTGAACTCATACTAATGGGGTGTCATTTTTCTCCTAAGAGCGCTAGCTAATGAATACAGTTGGAAATGCCATTGTTTGCACAAATTTCAGTACATTTGAAGGGGCAGAAATGTAAGAAAATGCCTTTTTTTTTCCATTAGCGCCACCTTCTGGAGGCATTTGTGCACTCCAGGCTTGGGGTAACAAAGCAAGTCACCCATCAATAGATGCATCAGGGTGTCTTCTTTTCAAAATGGTATGGTTTGTGTACCCTTTCTTTACTTCTGTAGTTATTATAACCATTTGTGTACAGACAAGTAATATTTGAGAAAATGTTAGAAAAATTTGAGGTTGTAGTAGGTGTCGTTTTGCACTTCTAGCGCCCCCTGAGGTAGTTAAACTCATACCAATGGGGTGTCATTTTTCTCCTAAGAGCACTAGCTAATGAATACAGTTGGGAATGCCATGGTTTGCACAAATTTCAGTACATTTGAAGGGGCAAAAATGTAAGAAAATGCCTTTTTTTTCATTAGCGCCACCTTCTGGAGGCATTTGTGCTCTCCAGGCTTGGGGTAACAAGGCAAGTCACCCATCATTAGATGCGGTAGGGTGTCTTCTTTTCAAAATGATATGGTTTGTGTACCCTTTCTTCACTTCTGTAGTTGTTATAACCATTTGTGTACAGACAAGTAACGTTTGAGAAAATGTTAGAAAAATTTGAGGTTGTAGTAGGTGTCGTTTTGCACTTCTAGCGCCCCCTGAGGTAGTTGAACTCATACCAATGGGGTGTCATTTTTCTCCTAAGAGCGCTAGCTAATAAATACAGTTGGAAATGCCATGGTTTTCACAAATTTCAGTACATTTGAAGGGGCATAAATGTAAGAAAATGCCTTTTTTTCCATTAGCGCCACCTTCTGGAGGCATTTGTGCACTCCAGGCTTGGGGTAACAAGGCAAGTCACCCATCATTAGATGCGGCAGGGTGTCTTCTTTTCAAAATGGTATGGTTTGTGTACCCTTTCTTCACTTCTGTAGTTGTTATAACCATTTGGGAACAGACAAGTAATGTTTGAGAAAATGTTAGAAACATTTGAGGTTGTAGTAGGTGTCATTTTGCACTTCTAGCGCCCCCTGAGGTAGTTGAACTCATACTAATGGGGTGTCATTTTTCTCCTAAGAGTGCTAGCTAATGAATACAGTTGGAAATTCCATGGTTTTCACAAATTTCAGTACATTTGAAGGGGCATAAATGTAAGAAAATGCCTTTTTTTTCCATTAGCGCCACCTTCTGGAGGCATTTGTGCACTCCAGGCTTGGGGTAACAAGGCAAGTCACCCATCATTAGATGCGGCAGGGTGTCTTCTTTTCAAAATGGTATGGTTTGTGTACCCTTTCTTCACTTCTGTAGTTGTTATAACCATTTGTGTACAGACAAGTAATGTTTGAGAAAATGTTAGAAAAATTTGAGGTTGTAGTAGGTGTCATTTTGCACTTCTAGCGCCCCCTGAGGTAGTTGAACTCATACCAATGGGGTGTCATTTTTCTCCTAAGAGCGCTAGCTAATGAATACAGTTGGAAATTCCATGGTTTTTACAAATTTCAGTACATTTGAAGGGGCATAAATGTAAGAAAATGCCTTTTTTTTCCATTAGCGCCACCTTCTGGAGGCATTTGTGCACTCCAGGCTTGGGGTAACAAGGCAAGTCACCCATCATTAGATGCGGCAGGGTGTCTTCTTTTCAAAATGGTATGGTTTGTGTACCCTTTCTTCACTTCTGTAGTTGTTATAACCATTTGTGTACAGACAAGTAATGTTTGAGAAAATGTTAGAAAAATTTGAGGTTGTAGTAGGTGTCATTTTGCACTTCTAGCGCCCCCTGAGGTAGTTGAACTCATACCAATGGGGTGTCATTTTTCTCCTAAGAGCGCTAGCTAATGAATACAGTTGGAAATTCCATGGTTTTTACAAATTTCAGTACATTTGAAGGGGCATAAATGTAAGAAAATGCCTTTTTTTTCCATTAGCGCCACCTTCTGGAGGCATTTGTGCACTCCAGGCTTGGGGTAACAAGGCAAGTCACCCATCATTAGATGCGGCAGGGTGTCTTCTTTTCAAAATGGTATGGTTTGTGTACCCTTTCTTCACTTCTGTAGTTGTTATAACCATTTGTGTACAGACAAGTAATGTTTGAGAAAATGTTAGAAAAATTTGAGGTTGTAGTAGGTGTCATTTTGCACTTCTAACGCCCCCTGAGGTAGTTAAACTCATACCAATGGGGTGTCATTTTTCTCCTAAGAGCACTAGCTAATGAATACAGTTGGAAATGCCATGGTTTTCACAAATTTCAGTACATTTGAAGGGGCAGAAATGTAAGAAAATGCCTTTTTTTTCATTAGCGCCATCTTCTGGAGGCATTTGTGCACACCAGGCTTGGGGTAAGAAGGCAAGTTACCCCTCATTAGATGCGGCAGGTTGTCTACTTTTCCGAAATATATAGTTTTATATAGTTATTCCACTGTTTTAGGGTAGTTTTACCACAAAAACCCTAGAATGCGCATATTAGTTTATGAAGTTGAAAATGTAATTTTGCGCTGCTGGTGATTAGGGCTCTACGTTAGCCATGGACGTAGGTAAAACTATACAAATTTGGTATTTTTTTACTCAGGGGACTCGAGGCTTTTTCAAATAATTGAAACTTTTTCAATCAAGGTAAATGTTTTTGATACATAGTATGTGATTTTAGCAAAATGAGTAAATTTTCACTTTTTTTTGTCATTATGACATCATAGCTTTTTGCACGATGTAAAATTCTCTTCATGTAAGGTATCACAAGAAAGCTCAATTAGTTCTGAAAAAAACAATATATAGTTTTCCATATGTAACTAAAAATCCCCAGAGGAAATCAAGCCTAAACGGAAGGATAGCAAAAATGTTGAAAAAGTGTCTGGCCTGCAGGGTTCAGGAAATGGCCCGAGCCTCTGGCACTGAAGGGGTTAAACAACAGTCTATCAAGAATAAATGCCTTTAGACATCAAACATAAGTTGACTTTCTTTTTTTTTGTGACTCAAAGTATATTTTGTGGCATTTTGTTTGATATTTTGTGACATATTGCCTATATTTTGAATTCATTTGAACTGAAAGCAGACATGCAGTATATCTATTGTATTATCTAGATGGATACAATTATTGGTGAAGTCAAGACAACTTTCAGCACCTCTGGCTCTTGTTGGAGTACGAAATCCATGGTAGTCTAACAGAGCTGGAGAGTCGAATAACTGGAGGTTTACTCACAATTTATTTAAAGAAAACCCGGCAAGAATTAGTGATTAGATTTAAATGCTAGTTTCATCTAGATCAGAGGTTCCTAATTGAGTACTCAAGAATTATTAACAGTCCATACACACACGCACACACATGCCTCACTAACTGTCAAGCTGAGTGGATGTGAGTGGATGCCAGCTGTGCAGTTTGGTGAAGAGTAGACACATTCACTCTCATTTGCTCACATTGCCAAGTGTGGGAATGTTGGCAGGCATGGAATATAGTGAAACCATGCTGTCTTTGCACCATGCTGTATTCTGCACGTGTGTTTAAGATAATGGTCTGGGACAGATAAAGGGATTGCTTATGTACAGGTTAATGCATGGGAAATGGTCTTCTCATGTCTTATTTCCTTCTTTCAATCTCTTGCTGATCCATTCAATCCATCCTCTTAATACAATCATTTTTTTTTTGAGCTCTCATTGACTCCTTCCCTCCTTTCTCAACCCTCTCCCTCCCACTTCCCTATTAAACCCTTTGAGTATCAGAGTTAAGAAGTGCAATATCAAGGCACTCAGCAGGGGGAAGGGGGGGTTGTTTGCATAATATATTTATAATTGTGTTGTAATCAGGTCTTTTTTTTTTCATCCTGCAATCTTTATGACGATCTTGACCAAGATCTTATCCCTATCACTGTGACAGGGGCACATCCCTATAGCACTGAAAGGGTTAGGGAGCAATGCTATTTGTGGTGCTGTGTCATATTGGCAACGGTTTCATAGTGATGTCAGTGTACTATGGCGGATTAGTGGGGGAGTGATAGTTATAGGATGGTCAAGACATCTTAGTGCATCTTGGCAATGTGTCTACAATACAGTTCTGACACAACATCATCATCCTGATCCCTTATTAACCGTATCTCAAACACTTGTGTACATGTGTGCATTATCAGCTGTATTCAGAAAAGAGGAGCAATTCCGAAACAAACCAACTGCGGCATGGGGACAGGTATATATTCCCCAAATTCCAACTGATTTTATTTAAGCTCTTTGAATGCCAGAGAGCTATCACCAACACAATTTGAAGCGATGCTTTTCTTACCTTTCTAGTGTTCCAGAAATTATCTGTTCAATTAAAATCATTGGGATTTTTCATTTGCCCTGTTGGTTCAGATGATTTGTACCAGTATTCACTGCCTAAATATGTAGAAGAAAAGAAATAAAGAAAGAAAGAAAGAAAGAAAAAAAAAGAAAGAAAGAAGGCGCTCATAGGGTTAAATCTTGTTAAAACTCATCCACTCTTAATAGAATATAAATGTTCAACTCACATTTAGATGTGGCCACCAAAGTAGACTGTGGCAATCAAACAAGTGGGGGATATTACACTGCCCTCCACGCAGATACACTCAGTCGAACCAACCAGCTCCCCAGACAATCACCTTCCAAACAAGAAGGAAAAAACAGGAGAAAGCAGCAAACAGATGGAGGCGCTTTTGTAGATCTAAACAAATAGTATCAAATAATAAAATCACTTCTACTCACAATTGATGGTCTACCGGTTGAGCAGCCGGTATATAGCTGCAGGGGATTTGTACCCGCCCCTGTACAGGCAACTCCAGTAATAGCTCTCTGTATAATCTCGGATCTCCAAATAATATTCCACAAAGAGGCAAATTGATTAAATAGTATCAATGATACATTTATTTAAAATACACAAAACACCAACACGTTTCTGGATCTAAACGATCCTTTCATCAGGGTCTCGGATTCCATAGTGCTGCTGCTTCCTAAATATGTCCATTAATGAAAAAGTATGAGTGTTTTGGTATATACAGTGACACATTTTTTATTTCCCTAGGTCAATAGTACTGTATCACAAAATCTGTTCAAAATATTGCACATTTGCAAAGTAAGACAATCTGGTATTTAACAGGAAAATATATTACAATTACAAAAAGCTTCTTCCATCTATAGTTGATATATTTTTTTATTCCCACCCCCCACACACATAATTTCCAGAGGATATAATTAATCCTTTGATTGCCAATACGTTGCCAATACGTTTGGCTCTAAAAGAGTTAAGATACCAGGGGAGAAGAATCAATGAGGTTAAATGAAGATGACATTAACTCTCCAATTCTTTGGTTATTCTTTGGAACCTATGCACCTATATATCTTAATTTGGAGAGCTCATAGTAAATATGTTGTATAGCATTGGTTCTCAAGGGATTTCTTCTGGTGGCCGCATTGATGTAATTTGACATTAAATTGACATTACATGCACAAATGGAATAAGGATGTTAAGACATACAAATATTGCATATAAATAGGTGCAACAACAATAAATTTACATCATATTACAATTTAAAATTCCAGAAAGAAATCACACAATAAAGAGTACCCTATAAACACTGACCAGCACCTAAAGCTACATTCTCACACTATTGCTTTAAATAAAACATGGCTAACAAACATCTATGAATATGAAAGCTTTTAACCCTTTTAGTGCCAGATGGGTATCCATTGCAATATGTTGGATACCTTTCCAGCATTCAAATAGTTAAAAACACCTATTTATTACAAAGCGACAGTTCCATTGTAAACCAGTGCACTACAAAATGCCTTTTTAACCTTCTGAATGCCAGAGGGCATACACCTGGGTGCACCCCTGGAAACCACATGACTGCTGAGGGAGGGGCACAGACCCCATTATATTATGCCCCTTCCATCCAATAAAAACACATAACACCTGCTTGGGTGAGAAGAGGCCACGGCATTTATTAATTAAACAATAACAGTATGCCAGCCCTGGCAACAGGCCGGAGGCACAATTAAACCACCACAAACAAAAGTCTGTGCCCTTCCCGCGCAGTTAACCAGTGGGTGAGGGTCTAACTCCCCTAAGCCCAGCTGGGAAAGTGCCATTTCTTCCTCCACTGGCGTGGACCCATCCGACCATAACCTGCCGTGACAAAGAAGAAAATAGGGGAGGGAGAGAGGGACACAGCTAGTTGCAATCATTAAAATGGCTGCTTCTCTATGTGCAGCCCCTCAGAGACAACGTACTATTTATTTTACAGTTCCCACCCTCTCTAGCCAATCATTTTAATTTACTCACTGCTGAATGCTTATTATGGTGCCATGCCCCCAGTAGTCAAGCCCTCCCACTCCTTCTGTCCTGGAAGGCTAACTGACTGCTGAGGGAGGGGCACAGACCCCATTATATTATGCCCCTTCCACCCAGTAAAAACACATAACACCTGCTTGGGTGAGAAGAGACAACAGCATTTATTAATTAAACAATAACAGTATACCACCCCAGGCAACAGGCCTCTGGCACTCAAAGGGTTAAACCACCACAAACAAGAGTCTCTGCCCTCCCCACGCCATTAGCCAGCGGGTGAGGGTCTAACTCCTCAAAGCCCAGCTGGGCAAGTGCCATTTCTTCCTCCACTGGCGAGGACCCATCCGCCACCGCTACTACCATTCTAACGGGAGGAGCGCCCCACTGGCGTAAGTCGGACTCCAGACTCATGTACGAATAACAGCCCATCTGACCTTCACCGAACCTGTATATAATTCAACAGCCCTGCTACCAGGCAAGACGTGCACCGTATAGCCATCAGGGACACCCACTTCCCTTTGCGAAGGTGAAAGTGAACTACATCCAAGCCCAACAGAACATCCCAGTAGAAAAAGCCTCCTCTTCGAAACTTGCTACGAGAGACAACTTCACTGACCTTGAACGCACTGAAAAATGTAACCAAAAAAACAACACACGAAAAAGCAACGATTCAAAGCTATTGCTACACACCGACTATATGTTGAGCAAAAGCCTAACAATACCGAGCGTGATCGACCCCGCAATATTCGTCTAACCAGAAAACCTTTTGTAGCCTCTTCCCAACCAAACAGTTGAAACCAAAACGACAACGCTGACATTTTTCCCATCGCAGTACTACTTGAAACGCCCCTCGAATGAAGTTCAGATAAGTAAACTAACACTGCTATACTCCTAGCCTGTTCATCTTCCAAAGGACCTTCATGTTCCGCCAAAACCCAACCATTCATACCACACAGTTCTGTAGGCTGACAAGATAGAGTCGGCCAGGGATTCCTGCACCAATCTCAGCAAGGATGTGAAACGAGCTTCCACAAATACTCTGGACAAGGGTAGCTCTCTGTCTCCGCTTCTGGCACCAGACACCGGAACCTATCCAACTGTAAATGGGTAGGAGAGTCAGCAACTATATTGACCAATCCAGGTACATGTCAAACCCTATATGAGATGTTAAGCTGTAAACAACGCAACACCAGGTGAAGCAACAAGGCGAGAACAGGATACAAACCAGAGATGGACCTATTGATCACATGGACCACAGCCATGTTGTCAGACCAAAACAACACCGTCTTGTCTCTCAGCTTCACACCCCAAATCTCGATCTCAACTACGATTGGAAACAGGTCAAGAAAAGCCAAATGCCAGCCAATGGTGAGCGCACCCTGAAAAATGGCCCCAAAGCCAACAGATCCCGCAGCATCTGTATACAAGGCTAAACCTTGGCTATTGACCTCAGTCCCTTGCCAGCAAGTGTGCCCGTTATAATCCAAAAGAAATTCCTGCCAAACCCTTAAATCCTCTCGAAGGCTTGCAATAATCCGAATAAAATGGTGCGGGGCTCGAACGCCCCGCATGGAAAAGCGACAGGTGCTTACAGAATGCATGGCCCATTGGCATGACCTTCCAATCAAAAACTAGGTGACTCAACAGTTTTTGCATCTGCTTCAACGATAATTTTTTGGCTGCCTTAGCCCTGTCCACCAAAACCTTCAGTAACTGCAACTTTTCAGTTGACCATATCCTCAGAATCAGTTTCAATTCCCAAGAAAGACAATTTTGCCACTGGACCTTCAGTCTTATCCTCTGCAATAGGAACCCCAAAAAACTCAGCTATCTGGTGAAAACCATTCAACAAAACCAAACAATCCTCCTTGTCTGCCGGACCCACAAACAAGAAGTCATCCAAGTAATGCAACACACAATGAATGCCCACCTCACTGCACACAACACATTCCAAGAATGAGCTAAATAGTTCAAAATAATAGCGTGAGATGGCACAGCCCATGGGAAGGCATTTGTCAAAGAAAAAACAACCTCTCATAAAACAACCCAACAAATGATAGCAATCTGGATGGTCCGGATGTAAAAGGAATGCAGATTCAATGTCTGATTTTGCAAGCCAACACCCACGCCCCACATTGCACACCAGAGACAGGGCCTTATCAAAGGATGCATACTGCACCCTGCTTTCTTCCTTATCGATATCATCGTTAACAGACAAACCTTTAGGATACGATAAGTGGTGAATCATTCTGAATTTCCTAGGCTCTCGCTTAAGAACCAAGCCTAGCTGAGAAACCCTGAAATTACAAAATGTTGGGAAAGCAAAGGGGCCTTCCATATGCCCCAGCTTGACTTCAGACAACAACTTGTCCCAAGCCAACTGTTCTTGTTCACGTAGTGACCACATGAACACATCTTCTACCAGATTAAACGGAATCCAAAAACCGTCCCTGAATCCATCTGACAAAATACTAGCCTCCCTACTTTTGGGGCACTGGCCTAACCACCGGTCCAACCTTGGTTCATTCACCGGAGTCGTCTCCTTTATCCTTGGGTCCCCGCATACCGAACCCAGACCCTGAGGTCCCTTTCTTAAAGAACCTCGCCACTGGGTGTGCTCCTACACAGTGATAACACTTATGTCTCAATCGACATGAGGAATACCAAAAACGGTGGCTCTAATTAAAGAGCCAATACAGTCCTTTCCTTCCTGACGCCAATCCCACGGAAGGTGCTGAGGGGCTGGAGGACTCTGGAAAGGGCACCGGGCGATGAGGAGTCATCAACAATAGCCACAAATTTACATCCTGAAAATCAAAGGATAAATGTGGCCGAACCACCATGCGCTGGAGGAACTGCTAGTCATATTTAAACCAACAAAGCCCGCCATACACTTTGTAGGCCCCCCAGATCATATCTAAATACCCAAACAATGCCGGACTCTTACCTGGAAATTTCTCACACATAATGCTCGCAAAGGTGCAGAAACCCTGCAGCCAATTGCCAAATGTTCTAGGGACTTTACCTTTGTCCTCAGTACCTGTCTCTTGACAACGAGAAGGCCGATCCACTGTTTCCCCTACTGGGAGACACCAATGACAGGACATCAACAAATTCACCACACCATATTTTTTCTTTCACTTCTGAAGCTACCTGTACCCATAGCGGAGCAGAACAACAAACTTGTTCTACACCTGCCATACTCACTTGACCACTCATTACATTGGACGTTGTGCTCCCTTGTGCTGATAATCTAAGAGCATGCACACTACCTGCAAGAGCTCATCCCTCTCACTGGTCACCTAATTGCTAAATCTATCCCTCACTTCTCCCCAGCCCACAAGACCCCTCTGCTCACGTGGAACGGCAACTGAAGGCATCCTCGCGTCTCCAGGCAGCTCTTCATCAGACTCTGAAAACCATCCAGACCTGGATGCTGCCGGGGAGATAATCTGTCTCTGCTCAAGGAGCTAGAATCAGTCACCCTGGGAGACCGTGCCAATGCATCTGCCAGGGAACTGGTACCTTGGCTGCTACCCGCCATCACTGTAGCCTCAGGCAGCCTGGAAGTGTCAACCTGGAAAGGGGCACTCCATCCAGACATCCCTGTCACCAGACTTGAGGGTCTGCGATGGGCGCTGTGCCTTCTGATTAGCCTTGGAATCCTAGACTGAGGTTGAACAATGGGGCTTCTGGAGCTGATCACACTCTGGTTTTATCCCCTAGGTACAGGCATCTGATGAATAGGCTCAGACCTGGCCTGATCTAGGCCAACAGGCACAGCCGCTGATATCCCTGAACCCCTGGAATGTGGATAATCATCCGCAGCAGCATGCACGGTGCCCGCACTGCAATGCCTGGAGCGCCCATGTTCCTTATTCTGGACATGTGAAACCTCTCTCCGAATCGGTCCGCAGGCCCTGTGCTTGCCCGGGCTGGATCCTGATGGGCTAGGAGAATAACAGGAGGGCGGCCGCAATCTCCTGACCAGCCCTCCCACATTAGGGGAAACCAGATCAACTTTCGCCATGACAAGGGATCGCAACGCGGCCTCCGATGATATTGAGGGACCTTGTGATGCATGACCAGCAACCTGAGCAGCCGAATCCAATAACTGGGAGAGCCAGGTGCTGCCATTGCATTCGGTCAGCATCCTAACTCTAACAGCTGAGCAAGCTATTCCGGTTCCATTTTCAGGTGACAGAAACACAAACAAGTAACAGACACACAGCTAGCTGCAATCACTAAAATGGCTGCCACTCTATGTGCAGCCCCCCAGAGACAACATACTGTTTATTTTACAGTTCCCACCCTCTCTAGCCCTCTAGCCAATCATTTTAATTTACTCACTAACTGAATGCTTACTATGGTGCCGTGCCCCCAGCAGTCAAGCCCTCTCACTCCTTTGGTCCTGGAAGGCTACCCTTTCAGCTGTTTTACCAGGCAGAATAAACCTAGTCAAATGAAATGACCCTTCTGATCCATTTTTATTCTCTGCCAAGACCTCTGACATTACTGACAGTATTCCCCTGCCACAGGTATTCCTGACAGACTCAGCTGGAAACCCAATGAGCAATTAGACAGTTATCCTCCAGATTTATATACACCAATAACAATGACTGTTTTCACCTATTCACTGGGACAAATGGAACTGTGTTTTTAATTATTTGAATGCCAGAAAGGTATCCAACATATTGCATTGGATACCCATCTGGCACTAAAAGGGTTAAAAGCTTTCATATTCATAGATGTTTGTTAGCCATGTTTTATTTAAAGCAATAGTGTGAGAATGTAGTTTTAGGTGCTGGTCAGTGTTTATGGGGTACTGTTTATTACTATGTGATTTCTTTCTGGAATTTTAAATTGTAATATGATATACATTTATTACTGTTGCACCTATTTACATGCAATTTACAAGCAATTTTTGTATGTCTTAACATCCTTATACCATTTGGCATGTAATGTCATAGTGTGGCCACCAGGACATGGCTGCGGCCACCAGCACATCGTGGTGGCGGCATTGGTGGCCACCAGAAAAAATCCCTTAAGAACCACTAGGTTAGAGTAAATATATCTGCTTAGATTAATTGCCCACAAATACCAATCAAAATATTTCTTAAACAATTAAATTGAAAAACAAACAGCACAAGGTATAAGCAGTTTAAACTGAAATGTTCAATTATGCTAAGGGCCTAATTCAGCAAAATTAAGCTCAACTCTGGAAGAAATCAAATAGTGGAAAAATTACATTTATCGTTGAGTGGAATGGGGCTTTTAACCCCTGGAATGCTAGTGAGGTATCTATTGAGTTGCTTTTCAAGCATTTCATTGGTAATAAAAAACATTTAAAGGGATAGCCATGGATTATTTTTACTAAATGTAATATTGTAGCTCTTAAAAAATAAATCAATTGATGCCAGTCTGATCTCTCAAACTTGTATACGTCAGCCTCTAGCTGACAGAAGCAGACCCTGATCCTGGTCAAAAGGTCTCCGGTGTCACATTGGCAACCTCAAGATGTCACATTTTAAAAAGTCACGGTGCCTTTGAGGTCAAACACCTCAGTGAGGTGAAGCACAATTTTTCACTTGTGCCTGTCAAGCGAGTATCTGTGCATGTCTTGTGCATAATAAGGGTGGTACCTGGCATGATAATGAGTGCTGTACCTACCAGGGTAGGCAAAGCACATGACCAGGATAAGTTGGAGCAGAGGCACAAAGAATGAGTAGGTGCTGATGGTGGCAGAAACTGTCTGTATGTTTTGTGAATGTTTATTTCTCTTTGTTTCTTAATTTAACACTACTGTTCAGTGTTAACCATTTTACTTAATAGACTCTCTAAGTGTCAGATGTGTACCCAGCTCTGGTACTCAAGAGTTGAAGACCAGGGATGATCGAAAAGTCCAATTTTTTTCCTGTGGGAAATTTCGCCAAAAACCACCACTATTTTCTGCTTTTGCTGCCTAATTTCCACCATATTGGTTGTTTCAGGCAGGAATTTTTCACAACATAGAATTTTCTGCCGCCCTATAGTATTGATTTTTGGTGGCAGAAATTCAGAAATGTTATGTTTAAAGAAGCAGTGGGTTCAGCAACTTAGCAAGAATGTATTCCTCATTGCTTTTAAATATGCAAACATCTTGCCAAAGCATGTTAAGATGTTATCAACTAGCTGGTCCATGTCTGTGTTGTCATTATGGTAAGATTCCTCAACAATGCTCCTCAGTTTTTTCTGGAGTACATACATCAATGAAAGAGTCTTACTAATTTCTGCCTGACATAACTAACCAGCAAGGTGGCCTCCTCAAAAAATTTCAGCAGCTCGCATACATCACACATTAGTTGCCATTGCCCAGAATACAAAGATGCTACCTCCAAAGCCTTCCAGTTTTGCATTGAATACTTGCTAATTGCCTTATTCTACTCATACAAATACTCTAGCATGTACAGTGTGGAATTTCACCTAGTAGGGGACCTTCATTTTCGGCTGGTGATGGGAAAGGTTGTTATGACCTTGTATGGAATATAATGAATTGTGAGCACTGTAGGATCAGCTAAAATGGGCACCGATTTTGAGTGCAATATTCAGCATCTCTATGATGGATTCAGATTCTGTGAGTAATCTAGTCACAACTAAATTTAGGATGTGGGCAAAAGAAGGTACATGTACCAGTCAGTTTGTGGACTACCATTTTACTAACACATGCCTGCATTGTTTCTTCTACTTTCACCCTACTCCTGCCCCTTGTTTGTTTGCTGGACATTATTAAACAGTGGAGTACAAAACAGAACTGACTGTGTGATGTCTCAACCTGTACAGAATACTTTATCTCTTCTAGAATCTCTCTATCTCAGTCACATCTTATGTCAGGGTCATCTATCAGTCAAACATCTTTTAATTTTTTTTATTAACTATCCCCAGTTGAAAAAAAACACACTCCCCAGGCAACTGCTTCTTCCTTACATTCTCCGAACACAGAGAACAGCCAGCAGAAAGGAATATGGATCACAGTTGCCTGTGTCTTCTCAGTCACAAAAAATGTGGGGTATTTGGAGTAAATCTCCTTTGCTCCCTTCACACACCACCAGTCTTCTGTAACTCAGAGACAGCAGACAGATTAGGAAGGAACTTGGATCACAGCTGAACTCTCAGTGAACCAAGATTATGGGGTATTTTGGATAAATCTATTTTCTCCCTTTACGCTCTCCCAGGGTCCCCCAGAATCCCTTAACACAGAGAACAAAATGCCTGCCCACAAGATTCTAGCTTAGCTTTATTTGCCTATCCTAACTAGCTCAAAGTGTTGCTGTTTTCTCTATCTCTCACAAATACCGAAAAGGCACGCTACGGTAACCTGACACCCCTTTTATTCTATCCCTGAGGGAAAAAAATTGGAAACTTGCCCTGTGGTGGGGAAATTCAGTCTTACCACTTATTTCAATGTAATGAGCTAGGCTGGAAAAAGCAGAAAACTGTCACTTTTTGCAAAAAATACCCCTTCCAGCAGGAAGTGTGATTTTTTGCCTGTTTCCATTTGAGAACATGTAGGCAAAGTTATTGCTTTAGGACCTCAAACCTTATTTGTTCCTTAGTCTTCTCTTATTTTCAGTACAGCCTTTTGCGTATCTCAAGCATGCTTAAATCAGGGGTGATTATAAAAACACACACTGCAGGGTTCAACTAATTCTTGTGCAGTCTTGCAGGATTTTTTTTTTTTCATAAACGTCTCTCTGATTTAAAGAGATGTAGCCACCTTACAGTCTGCTATTCAAACGGTTAAGCAAGATTTTCCAAGGTATTGCACCTACTTTCTATGTCCTGCACCTTTGAGGACAAGAGCAATGCATTGTGCACACCACCGGGGGTTAAAACAGATGCTTCTCAGAAAATTATCAGAAAGTACAATTTGGAAGCAGGTGTGCACAAAACAGTAATTAGCATCCAACTGCAACTAGCCCCATATAACATCTGAAGGCAGATATTGTTATTGCAGGTGGACAGTGACAGAAAAGAGGTGCATATAAACCAGCAGCTGAGTGACAGTGTGCAAAAGCAACCACCCCCATGAATTCTGTAGCTCACTAAGGACTTGATCTAATTCACATCGGTAAAACCCACAGAACGGCAAAAATTAACACTGAACAGTACACACACTGTGGAATGCAATTGTCCTATCGATATGAACCATGATGAGCATTGGGACACAGAGGCTGAATTGTGGCCCAGCATTCGTTGTGGTTTTTTAGTCCTATAACTCACACTAAATAGAGTGAGAAATTGGAACTTCAAAGGAAACCAGCTAACACTCTGTTTGACACAGTGTCAAACACCGAGCATGAGCTAAAACAGTGACTCTTCAAAATAGTAACCCTCCCATTGGCCCTATACTAACCCTAACATTATCTAGCTCTAACACTATCCATATCTGGAACACTTACCTGTAATCTTGATGTCCAGCGGGGTCTTCTGTACCCTGGTATTTCTCTTTACTTCTTCTTCTGTAAGCTTCTATCGTCTTCACCTGTCATCGTTTTTCTGCTTCTTCATCTGTCAACTTCTTTTCTTCATCTGTTATCTAAAATATAGTTATTAAAATCAATCTAGCGTTAAAGTCATGCTGCTGCCGCCACTGCCACCAACAGATGTGGTGGCTGCAGCAAAAAAAAGAGCAAAACCCCCCTCCTGTACCTTTCAGGCTATTGCCCGATGCCAAGTGAGGGAAATTTGAACAGGGACTGCTTTTTGTATAGCCAGTCCCTGTTCAAAATGTTTCCCACACTCCCATTGGCTGGAATGTGGGGTTAAACAGGGCACAAAACATGCCCTGCAGGAACCACACATCCCAGCCAATCAGTTTCTAGCTGGAAGCATGACTTAACGCGCTAGAAGCTGATTGGCTGGGAGATGTGGTTATTGCAGGGCGCATTCCATGTCCTGCATAACCCCACATCCTAGCCAATGGGATTGTGGCAAGCATTTTGAACAAGGACTGGCCATTTAAAAGGCAGTCTTTATGTCACAATGGCCCTAAAGGTACAGCGGGGGTTCCCTAAGCTGTAGCAGCTTAGCTTTAAGGATAGATTGATTTCATAACCATATTTTTTCCTTACATGTGAAACACTACGTTGAAAGAAGAAGACTAAAGAAGAGCACAGATGAAGAAAAGAAGAAAGAAGGCGATGACAGCTGAAGAAGATAGAAACCTACAGAAGAAGAAGCTAATAAGACCAGGGTGCAGAAGACCCCAATGGACATCAGGACTACAGGTAAGTGTTAATTTTAATTTTATGGTGTTAGTTTTGGGGGCATTAACCCTTTGAGTGCTAGTGGGCAAACCAATGCATTGCATATCCCAATGGCACTCAAAGAGGTAATATTTTTCCTTTACACACATTTTTTGGATACTTTGGATATATTGATATGGGGCTTAGCGCCCCATATCAATACATCCACTGGTCACTAGTCTAGGGATCCCTACTTTAGCATTTTTTCTTTTCTCTTTTGACACTTCACTTACATGTCGGTGGTTAGGCAAATGCGTTACAGGATTAATCTCCAAATTTTCTAGACAATAAAGTTTGGCGATAAAAGTGAATCCCTTAACGCATGTTACTAGCCACCACATGCAATTGAATCACAAACTCAACTACTTTGTTATTGCTTCCTATGGGTGCAAATTTAGTGCCTGTAGTGATTTTTTCCGATGTAGTGTGTCACAGCGCAGGTAATTGCGTACCTGACTGTGACTTGAAAACTACTGACAACAACCTGTTCCTAGAAAACTAAATGTACTGTCATGTTTCTCCTTAGGCATCGCATATGCCAGGATGAATGCTTTTAAAGGGATACTAATACTTAAAATGTAAAAAAATATTTGTTGTAGGGTTTATCCCCCTGAGTAAAACAAGAGTACTCCCACTGCCGAAAGGTGTTTCATTCAAAAGTTATTAATTTTCAAAGTTGAATTTTTTAGGTGCAATATCAAAGTGGCCTGAAATTGTACAGTGGCACTGTTGCTACACCATCCTATGGAGATTTATGGTCCCGGGACCATAAATCTCCATAGGATGGTGTAGCAACAGCACCACTGTACAATTTCAGGCCACTGTGATATTGCACCTAAAAAATTTGACTTTGAAAATTAATAACTTTTGAATTAAACACCTTTCAGCAGTGGAAGTACTCTTGTTTTACTCAGGGGGATAAACCCTACAACATATTTTTTTAAACATTTTAAGTATTACTATCCCTTTAACACCGGTGACATATTTATATCACCCATCACACTATTTAGATGCAGGCAACATGGGCAATGTTTTTAATTCACGGTTTTGACATGGATGACATTTTGATTTGGCTGTTTTGATGCAGGCAACAGCTTGATGTTGCCCTTTGGACGGTCGCCATTTAGGTGACATTATACCAAAAAGATACAAAATAAAGAAGGTACCTGGAATAACACCACACCACCACAAATGAAATGCAACTCACAAGATTAATGGCTGGAAACACATATATATGTGTGGCAGCTAAGAAGGTATCAAGCTGTTCTCTCAATCAGCTTTTCTGGTACTGTATAGGGTTAATAGGCAGCATCTCCTTAGTCCTCCTCCCTGGAAATATAGCATATAGAAAAAACAAACAAGAAAAGAGGGGCACCAATGGTGCCTTATCCAAAGCTACATATACAAAATATATTGATAAAATTAATGCATTCACATTTAAAATATGCTGTGTTGTACCATACGATATACCCAGCTAAAATGCATGCATAGAATTTTTCCTACCATCTCTACTCGATAATCTGTGTTTGAAGTCTCTCTGCCTCTCAACACAATAAGTAACCGCTCCACGAGCACCGAGCAGAGACAGTAGGAAAAATTATCTGCATGCATTCTAGCTATGTATATAACAGCTTGATAATTCCTTATGTCTTCTTAGCTGGTACACACACACACACACACACACACACACACAAATATATATATGTGTGTATGTGTTTGTTTGTATTTCCAGCCATTTATCATGTGAGTAGCACTTCACTGGTGGTGGTGTGGTGTTATTCCAGTTGACCTGAGGGTACTACACAAGAAGCGCCTTCTTTATTTTGTATATTTGAAGTGTTTCTGGGCTCTTTCCCTGCTTTGTGAAGAGCAGCCTTTTGAGTATCGGACTTTATGAACTATTCTAAACGAAGCACCCCTTGAAACTACAATTTGTGAAATTGTGTGTATTCCTGTGCTTTCATTATATCATAGTATTGAATTGTTGTTATCAATTTGTAGTGTGAGGCCAAAGTATAATATCTTCCAAGTATTGTGCTTTACAATTTATATCACTAAGTTTAGATTTAGAGATAGGGCACTCATTAGAGGACAGTTGAGTGAAGAAATGTTTTCAGGGATGTCTTTGGGTCCCCCCATTATAGAGAGAGAAGTTAAGATTGAAAGTGATTTGAGTAAAAAGTTTTTTAAAGTATTAAATCTACTCACAAATGTAGACAGTGGTGGGATATAGCTCTTTTAAAAAAATATCTTTCTTTGGAAATGATCCCAAGAGGTTTACAAATGGGTTTATCACCCACTTTTCCAGAGAAAGATTTCTCTGATAAGTGGTATATAATTTTAGATGCTTGCTCATTTAATTTGATCCAGAGTGTTGATCTATTAAAATTTAACAATCATGGGGATTTAAAAAAGTTGAGGATAGAATGAAGACAAATGTGCAGGCTTTTCAGAAAGATTTTGTGATCAAGAAAAGGGAAAAATTTAAATGGATGAGCTAGATTATAAACAAGATCAAGTGAGAATTAAACAAAGAAGCAGACAGATTAATAATCAGCACCATGTTATATCTCGTTCACAATATAAGATCAGTGATAATACAGACATCAAATAGAAATATGTATGTTGAGAAAAAAACATCAGACTCCACTATTATGGTTTTCTCTCTTCCCTCAGTACAAACCCCAGTCCCAGTTTCTCCTTTTTTGGAGATAACAACTACCCCAGAAGTACCCTGGTGGAAGGAACAGATCTGCTTCCTTCCACTGAGGGAAGAATGATACGGTATAAAAAGAGTAGAACCAGAAGAAGTAGGTGTAAGGTTGTAAGCTGCTAGGTTAACTTGGTAAGGAAGAGAATCCTACCAAGAGGTGACAAGCAGCTATTAATATATCTAATAATGAGCAACAGGAGACAATGTAAGGTGGAAGAGAACAGGCAGTCTCAGTCCTCACTTTACAAAACACAGAAAATGCCTTATAGGCTTCAGGAACAGTAGGCTTAACAGGACTAACCACCTGAGAAGAGGGTTCAACAGCAGGAGGGAACAAAGAGAAGCTGTGACCCAATTAATTAGAGGATTATTTCTTTGAAGCCAAGGGAATCCCAGAACCAATGGATTTGTAGAACAAGATATGGGATCAAATGTTAAGATCTCAGTATGTGAACTCCCAATGTCCCCCCATGTGGGAATAGTGGTGTGAGTAATGAGGCGTAAACCCAAAGGGAACCGTCAATGGCGACGATGGTTATGGGAGCCTCTTTCCTGATGGAATGGATACCATGTTGTGCTGCGAAGGTTGAGTCCATGAATCATAGGAAAGTGATACTGGAATAACAAATTTATTGTAATTCTTGGAGGGAATTGATGAAAGACTTAGGGTGAGTCCGTCACTGGACCCTAAGTCCGGGTGTTTCCTGGCTTATTGGGACAAGAGGGGGCCATGTGTCCGGGTTGTGCACTGTACAAACACAACCCCAAGGTGCGTCTCCTCATCGGACAGATGGAGAACGCGACCCACCACCACAGGTTCTCCTGCAGGTTCAGAAGAGTTAACTGGTGTCTGGAACTTAGGTGTATCTGAACTTTAGGAACAGGACGACGATGACAATCTGTGAAGGTTTGGCTGAGCTGCTCTAACTCTGCTGCTTGATTCTACTGTCTGAACTTATCCAGTGCTCTGCTATCCATTACTGCTGCCTTCCCTTTGCTAAATCAGGCTGAATCAGCTGACCTCTCTGTGTTTGCTCACCTGACTGCTATCTGTCAACCCTCCCAGGGTATTTAAAGCAGCTTGGCTCACTACCTGATTGCCCTTGTGTTTGCTTCTGGCTGCAAGAGTGTTGAGAGCCAGTTGCACCCATGTGGGTATTTCTCGAAGAAACTAAGTCTTGCGGAGTGCAAATATAGAATTGGTGACCGTGAGTTGCTGTCTATAATACTCGCTCTTAAAGAATAGAGGCATTTGCTCAAAGGAACTTCAGTGCCAATCCTAATCCTCACTGATCATAAAAACCTCACATACCTGTCCAAAGCTAAGTGCTTGACTCCAAGACAGGCCCGATGGGCCCGATTTCTGTCCCGTTTTAATTATGTGGTCTCGTACCTGCCGGGCGCCAAAAATGTCCGGGCTGATGCCCTATACAGACAGTTCTTGGGAGCTAAGGAGGAGAGCCCTCCTAGTCCTATTATCCCGCTGGACAGAGTACTGGCCACCATACGTACTAGCATTACATCTCCCCTCGGGGAGAGAATATGTACCGCCCAAGTAGATGCACCTGATGAGACTCCTTCTGGGTGCTGTTTTGTACCTAGTGAATTCTGTACCAAGGTACTTTCCACATACCATAATACGAAGTCAGCAGGGCACCCCGGTAAGAACCAGCTCCTGTCTTTTCTGGTGGCTAGAACTTAACAAAAATATTGCTGCCTTTGTCGCTTCCTGTCCAGTCTGTGCGCAGACCATATCACCCCATCACCTTCCAGTGGGCCTTCTTCAACCCATACCCAATGGGGAGAAGCCATGGTCACACTTTGCCATGGACTTCATAGTCAACCTCCCTATATCTAACGGTAACATAGTCCTCCTCATGGTCGTTGACTGATTTTCTAAAATGATTCACTGCATACCTTTCAAAAAACTCCCATCCATTAAAGAGTTGGCTACAGTCTTTATCAAAGAGGTCTATCGGCTACACGGGGCTCCCAAAGTAATAGTTTCCGACCAGAGTAGCCAGTTTGTCTCGAGATTCTGGAGGGCGTTCTGTGCGCAACTAGGTATCCAACTCTCCTCCTCCTCGGCCTATCACCCGCAATCGAATGGGGCAGCAGAAAGGGCTAATCAGACCATGGGGCAATTCCTACAGTGCTACATCTCAGACAATCAGAATAATTGGTCGGACCTGCTACCTTGGGCGGAGTTTGCTCATAACAGTTTTGTCTCAGCTTCTACCCAACTCTCCCTCTTCATGGTGAATTATGGGTATTAACCCTCCACGATTCCAGATTTGTTCTCTCCCCAGGGGATTCTGGCACTGGAGGATCATCTCCAGCGAATCCATTCCACATGGGTGCAGGTCTAAGAGTTGTTGCGACTCACAACAATCCCAGGAGCTCCAGGCCAATCATAAACACTTACCCGCACCCTCCTACCAGGTCGGGGAGAGGGTCTGGTTGTCCTCCAGAAATCTCCACCTCTGAGTGCCCTCTCAGAAACTGGCTCCCCGCTTTGTGGGGCCTTTCCGTACCCTCAAATATGTGAACCCTTGGCCTATGCACTAGACCTCCCTCCCAATATGCGGATACACAATGTGTTCCATGTCTCGCTGTTGAAACCCCTGGTATGCAATCGTTTCACTATGGTCACTTCTCGACCCCATTGACGGCCATGAGGAGTTCATGGTCTGCTCCATAGTCAACTTGCATAGGTTCTGAGGGATGCTTCAATATTTGGTTCATTGGAAGGGGTATAGTCCAGAAAAGCGCTCATGGGTTCCAGCCGCATTCTTACATGTCCCCACCCTCCTCCATACTTTCCATGCACGCTTTCCCAATAAACCTGGTCCTGGCCCAGGGGGGTCGTTGGGGGGGTACTGTCAAGGTTTAGCTGAGCTGCTCTAACTCTGCTGCTTGATTCTACTGTCTGAGGGTTAATGCTATAAGAATAGCTTAGAGGTTCTAATCTTTAAGATTCTAAACTAGTTAGAGTAGATTAAGATCAGCAATAAGATTCTGTCAGATTTTAACATATATGAAAGATCTTCAAGTATATGATTGATATCTGTCTTAAATTTTATATTACAGAAATTAAAAGTATAACAATTTAGACCTAGATAGACCACTGTACTAAGGGAGCTATTGGAGCTTAGTTTTCAAATCTATCCAATTATGTAGAACCATTGGTTTTAAATGCCAGGGATCGAACACACTTTGTCTATGCCTTTTCTTTTCTTAATAAAGTAGCGTGTAGTGCTACGAAAAGCATTGAAGTGAAGGCTAATATAAATGTTTATATATTCAAATATTTTTTGATTTTATATTTTCTAAAAATATTTTTGGTACATGGTGTTCTCATGGAGCAGCTCTTCAAAACTATAGCAATTTTTAATGGGACATTACTGACCCTTTAATAACTCATAAAGCAGTTTTTTTTTTTTTAAAAATAGGAAATGGCTAATATAACCTAGAGATGATTTTGAAAGCTCTTTCAAACTCACCAAAGTTGTTTTTAGGTGATAGGTTGCCATAGATTGGTAAATTTAAAAAATGATTGACTGCATCAACGTCTTGCTTGCTAGATACATGTACATTTCCAGTGAATGGGGAGTACAGTGTTAGTAATGTCTATATATAACAAACGCTATTATTGCAGCTATTATAACATGAAACTAAATAACGCTAGTCCCATCTCTCAAACCTTTATGGTTTGAGAGATATAGAAGGCTAAAGTTCCCAGCTCCCTCCACTTTCCCTGCTGCCAGCTGTAAAGCTGAAAGCAAGAGATACGAGTCGGCCGACTTGAGGCGGCTCTTCAGCAGAGCCGATACAGCGCAATGTAAGATGAAATACTTCATCGGAAAGGTCCACAAAGTGTGCCTGGTTTGCAGGCACACTTTGTAGACTGTTCCAATTAAGTATTTCTTTACATTTTGCAATTTTAGCTCTGCTGAAGAGCCGGTTGCTTGTCCTGGGACCAGGATATCCTGGCATCAGTTTACAGATGACGTCAGAGAAAACAGAGGGAGTGCGGAACTTTAGCCTTCTATATTCCTCAAACCATAAAGGTTTGAGAGATGGTACTGAGGTTGTTTAATTTCATTTTATAATAGCTGCATTATTAGCGTTTGTTAAATATAGACGTTATTAACACTTTAAAGATATTGATGATAAATAAAGCTATAGTGTTTGCTTTTATGCACTTTACCTACCTAATGACAAACAGTTTACAAGAAAAAGTGGAAGCACTTTTTCACTTTTGCTAAAATATGGGCAATGTGGGATTGTATGTGCACTGTATTTTTGGTGTTCCATTCCTCTGTACCCTAATATCATGTACTTAGGGGGATCAGTGGAAATCCAAGCAAGTTTCTTCCTTTATGTTATGCCTGCTGTATAGGTGATGTTAAGGTTATTTTTTTGCAAGTTGTTGGCTGGTGGAGTTGTTTACATGATATGTGCTATATGGCATGAATTTGGGAGCTTTATATGCAATGGTATAATACATATTACATAAAGCCTCAGTTAAGTTCTCACTTAAATGTGTAAATGCTGACAAAAGTTTTTTGCCACATGATAGAGTGGGTATTACGGGCTCGATTTAATAGAACCCATTAAAAAAAAAAGAAAATATTGTTGGCAGTTACAATCAGGTATGCCAACTATCGAAGTGAAAAAAAAACATGAGAGGATGTTAAATTTGCACCCATTTGAAGCAATGAAAAATATTTTTAATTTGTATTCAATTCCATGTGTTGGGTGGCAACATGCATGAAGGGAGCCCACTTTATCTCCAAAAATCTGGCCTACAAAAAGTAGTTGTTGAGTCCTCTAACAAATGTTTAAAACCACCAACACTAGAATTGAAGATTAAAAAAGGTGTTACTAGTAGATGTACTGATATGGGGTGTAATGGACCCTTGTAAGAGCCAGGAAAGAAATCATGAACGACTGGATGACACTTGGGGTAGTCTCAGTGCCTGGTGGCTGGGCAGTCACAAACTACGGCCGGGGGGTCAAATTCCCCTCTGTTGTTTCATAAAGTAGGCAGCTTTCTGATTGGCTGCCTACCAGATGGTAGTAGGTAGACAGCCTACTGATTGGTCGCCTACCATTCCATTGGCAAAGCATGTCATGCAGGCCTCTGTTGATAATTCTGTGCTCGACCAGCAGGTGTCTCCCTGCACAGGATACAATGTTAATGGTTGCTGAACAGGTAGGTACTCTTCTGATTGGTCACCACCTGTCCATCTAGTCTGTTGCTCTGGTTCTCATTGGTTGGGGGGCTGGAGTGACATGATTGAGTTATATGTCAGACCCGGGTAATTCAATCTCCTATAGAGAACAATGAACAGGGGCCTGATTGGTTGCTTATTTCTTGTTGCTCTAATTCGTATTTGTTGAGAATCGGAGCAGCAAGATTAAATTATGTAAAGATGCTTTCTCTATATACAGTACCTTTGACCAATGGTTATTCTCTATTGTGCCCATTGTATTATGTCACCACCTCACCATTGTCCCTTTGTATAATCTGTATACACTCCCATTGTTTCATTGTATTGAGTTTCTGTATAAAGTGTCCCCTGTTCCACAATAAAGTTGAGTTCATTCTGGAACTAGAAGTGCATCCTGTTGTTTTGTTTCCTGATGGTCTAAAGGATCCACTCTGACCCTCATTTAAGGATCATGCATCCCTGTCTTCCATGCAGCAGTCTGAGATCACCAGCTTGGCTACCCATCTGTAGCCGCCTTTAGGAAGGAGAAACCTAGAACAATGGCCTAAGACAACGTGGCGTCTTGGGCTCCCGTAACATGGGGCCCTGAGCCCCATATCAATACATCCAAAGTACTGAAAAGATGTATGTTAAGGTAAGAACAATTAACCCACTGGTCCAGTAGGGTATTTAACGCATTGAAGAGGGCTGCATACCCCACTGGCACTCACAGGGTTATTCCCCCTAAAGCTAACACCATCCCTTGAAAATAAACACCTGTAAGTCTGATGTCCAGCTGGGTCTCCAGCACCCTGGTCATCCACTGTAAACCTTCATCTGTAATCTTCTATCATCTTTATTTGTAATCTTCTTTCTTCTTATCTTCTTTCTTCTTATCTTCCTTCTTCTTAGTCTTCCACAAATATTGTGTCACACTGTAAAAAGAAATAACATTTTAAATCATATCTGCCCCATAAATTATTCTGCTCAATAAATGTACACTGTCACCTCCATTGTCGCATCTGACGGTGGCGGCACAAAAGCATTTGGCAAATCCCCCCCTTCCCCATATACCTCTTGGATCATTGCCCGAGCCACACTGTGGGAAATTTGAACAGAGACTGGATCTTATATGGCCAGTCTCTGTTCAAAATGGTTCCCATTCTGCCATTGGCTGGGATGTGCGTTTATGCACCTCCCAGCCAATCAGCTTCTACCAGGAAGCATTGGAACCATTTTGAACATCGACTATACATATAAAAGCCAGTTTCTGTTTTCCCTCAGTGTGACTCGGGCAAAAGTTAGAGACGTACATGGGGATTTTTCATCTGCTAGAATGCTAGATGTCTACAAAGCATTTTTTCACTTGATTGATTGCGACAGGTATATAAGGCAGCATCTTCCGCTTTTATCACACTATCTCCTGATGGAACAACACTAAGTTCTGAAATGTGTTGAGCTAAGAGTTTTACTAGTCATTTGTTTTTTTAATAAAACTTTTTTGTTACCTTATAAATGAACCACCATTTTTTCCTTTATCATTGACAAGATAATTCCAGACAGAAGTGTACCTTAGCAGGGTCGTTTATGATCCCTGCAAGCATTATGTCATGGTTTGTTAAGACTCTAAAACACAGAGTTAGGTAAAAACACAACTTTATTGAAAAGTTTAAGATAACCCTATTGGGTAGCATACACATATAACATAGCGATTTACAAAGTAGCATTAGTAGTGGTACAATGAATGAGACACAGGCTCTACCGGCCTTGCCAATACCGGGTAAGGCAACCTTAGGTGGTACAAGATGGAAAAGGTTCTACCGGCCTTGCCAATATACCGAGCAAGGCAGCCTGGAGGCTAGAACAAAGAATGGTGTAGGCTCTACCGACCCTGCCAATATACCGGGCAAGGCAGCCTTGAGACTGAGACAGCAAGGATAGAGGCTTTACCGTCCTTGCCAATACCGGGTAAGGCAACCTTAGGTGGTACAAGATGGAAAAGGTTCTACCGGCCTTGCCAATATACCGGGCAAGGCAGCCTGGAGGCTAGAACAAAGAATGGTGTAGGCTCTACCGACCCTGCCAATATACCGGGCAAGGCAGCCTTGAGACTGAGACAGCAAGGATAGAGGCTTTACCGGCCTTGCCAATACCGGGTAAGGCAACCCAAAGTTGGTAACAAGAGGAATAGGTTCTACCTGCCTTACCAATATACCGGGCAAGGCAGCCTGGACTGCAGGACAGGATGGCAGCAGCTATGGCCTCGGTGACTGCTAGGTGGATACATCAGTCACATAGGATGATAGACTGAGGCCCAGAGGATAGTCAGTAGTGCTGAAGCAAACCAGTATACGTGCAGCAGAGACACAGTCTCAACCGGTGCTGATAGATAGCAACAAGCAACCGGTAAACACAAGGAGCGAACCAATACTTGCATACTGGAGAAAATAACCAATTTAATGGTGCTGTCTAGGACTGAACAGCAATCGGTTACATGGAGCGAACCAGTACCCGCATACTGGAGTGTCAGGAGGATCTCCGGAGCTGTCTAGGACTGAAAAGCAGCCGGTTAGCACGGAGCAAACCAGTACCCACGTACTGGAATAACACAACCAGCACCGGTGCTATAGATGACAATGAGCAACCAGTATAAACGTGAAGCGAACCAGTACCCGCGTACTGGAGTAACCCAGATCTCTACCGGTGAGATAGCACCCGGTAAAGTGGAGCAAACCAGTACCCGCGTACTGAAGAAACCAAGATCACTACCGGTGCAACAGCAGCCGGTTGGCAGTGGAGCGAACCAGTACCCGCATACTGGAATAACCAATAACTTTACCGGTGCAGCAGCATCCGGGTGGATGTGGAGCGAACTAGTACACGCGTACTGGAATAATCAAGATCTCTACCAGTGTGACAGCAGCCGGTTGTATGTTGAGCAAACCAGTACCCACGTACTGGAATAACCAAGATCTCTACCAGTGCGACAGCAGCCGGTTGTATGTGGAGCAAACCAGTAACCGCGTACTGGAGAGAGGAACAAGTGAATGAAAATGTCGCCAGGGTGACTGAAGGAGACAAGCACACTGCAGGCGATCCAGGAGCAGGAAACCAGCCGAGGATGGACAAGAAACAGATCTACGGGCAGTCAACCAGATCAGGAACGGTAGCAGGAAACAGCAGCGGAAACAGCAACCCCAACCGGATCAGGAACGGATGCAGGAACCAGGGAACTGGTGAGCTGGAACACTAGCGATCACAGACGAGCAGGAACAGAGAAATGGCCCAGGAAGCTCAGGAACTCAAAGCAAGTGCAAGCAGCATAGAGACAACACGAAAGGGCAACCAAAGGGTGTCCAAGCTTAGTCTAAATAGACAATGCAGGGCGGGCTGAAGGCAGACAGCCAATGGAGAGCCCCCTTCAGGTAACAGACAAAGAAAGGCAGCAATCACGGGCACCGTGATACATTACTACTGGTTAGGACACTCAAGCCAGTTATGAATTACATGTAAGTCATTCATTTTATTACTATTGTAGATTCATTCCTGATATTTCAATTAGCATCCCCCCATTTGGCTCTGTGATAGTTAACTTTTTGAGGGATTCTATCTTTCCATTATGAGAGTATTTTGAGATTGATGTTTGGTGGAGGTTCAGAATCAAGTTGTATTTTCTAATTTCAAAATACTAGTGCTGAAGCTCTCACTTCTAATTATATTACACTGAATCTGCAACTTCTACATCTACTAATTATTTTGCCCTTATTCTGGACCTTGAAACTCTAAAGCCAATATCCTAAGTCTGTAGGTCACACCTCTGATTCAGGAAATCTGAAGTTTCACCTTTGATACCAATTCACAAATTCTGGACAATCTTCTCCAATTGAAAAACATGGCTTTCAGTAGTCTTACTAATTTAAATGTCTTAATTCTAGAGGTATGGTTTCTGATGACAATACAATTACCCTGGAGGTCTAGAATCTGAATCCATTGCACTAACTGGAGTTCTAGCTTCAGAATCCAGTGCACCAACTGAACTTCTAGCCTCAGAATCCAGAGCATTAACTGGAGTTCTCAGTTCTAATTCCAGTGCATTAACTGCAACTTCCAAATCACATCTCAAAGCCAGACTTTTTAGTCCTCACATGTTATTCAAATACCCTAACCCTTGAACTTTCATCTCAAATACCTAAGTCATACATTTGTATTGTTCCCTTACAATACAAGACAAAGGATTCAACCACTCTGCTTTGATGTTTGAATTTCTTTTTAACTGAATGTTCAGTAAAATTCTCATAATAAGCCCAATGTACAGTAAAAAATAAACAATAATCATATATGGTCTGTGTAAGATGAGAAAAATTAACAAGCGGAGACTATGCAGTTCATTGCTTCATAAAGCACTCTGCACCTCAGACTAATTGCCTTCCTTTGAAACCTGTTCTTAATAAGAAATAAAAGACAAATCACACCTAAAGAAATATAAAAAAGCAGAAATGTAACATGAAACAAGAAATTTGATTTGTACTGTTCACAATGCATCTATGCATCATCTATCTACATGGTGGTGTGACTCACAGCTGAAAACATCACACTGTTTCTGTGGGATTAAAGAGGAACTATACCTATTGAAAATGGCTCTAATTTTTTAACAGAGGAATTTAAAGGAGAACATGCACATTTAATTTGAACCCCATAAACCAGGGCTTATAATTAGAAGTCTTTTGCTACTAGCCAGACCTGAAAAGTTACTCGCCACTGCAAACCATAGCTTACCCACCAGGTCTGAATTTCTACTCACCAGGGCTACATTTTCACTCGCCTTTGACTAGTGGCGAGTGGAAATTTTGAGCCCTTCCATAAACAATTATCTTACTAGGACCAGAAAATGTTTATAGATCCTATGAATTTTGCTCTTGTGCCTTTTTCAAGATATAACATATCCATACAGTTCCAGATGTCATGTCCATGGAGGCGGACATTATATCTGTTGGGAAAACCATAGTACCTCAAGCTATGCTTTCCATACATGTGAATCTTAAAGGGATAGTAATGTTTCATAATAAAAGCAGCTCTAATTAATCATCACAGTATTTGGACTTTGGAGAGTGTTATTTCAATTCTGTCAGAGTTGTAGTTCAAGAGTAATTCATTGACAAAGTATCCCCCTCCCGCCCCTTTTACTGATGTAACACTGTTCAGCCAGATCAGAAGGGAGGTGCCCAGGTAGATTGCAGAGAGGGACAATCTTCAATTAAGATAAGGGAAAAACCTGAAAAACCTGTCATGGGGGGCAGGACTTTCATTGTTCTCATAGGAAGAAGATTGTCCCCTTCTGTTATCTGTCTGGTCTATGGACTGGATTTCACATCTGAGAAGAGATGGCTTACACTAGGTAAAAGGGGCGGGAGGGGAAACTTTGCTTGTGAATATCTCTCAAACCATAAAGGTTTGAGAGATAAGACATATAGTTCTTCATGTTTTTTTAATGCCTACAAAAATAAAATAAAGATAAAACAAAGTATTACTATCCCTTTAAACCTTTAAGGACCAGAGGTTTGTCCAAAACATTGCTCTACCCCCTGATCCATAAATGGTTAAGCAGGCTTATGCACTTTTCCTACTTCAGGCTGAAAAAACTGTGACTGTCATGTCTGCCTCCATGGATATGACACCCACTAATTGAAGACACAAGGGCAGAGTTCATAGGGGTCATTAGGATTTTCTGGCTAAAGTAAAGTAAGTGGGGAGATATTGCAGTGTTCTAATGAATAATGGATTTTTCATGCAGACTTTAATTACCCATGTGGGGCCTCTTTAACCTCTGATGTGAATGAAATAGCCAAAGGTGGTTTTACAGTAAGTTTGCTATTCTGTTATCTTCTCTGTATACCATCATTAAGTGGTACGTTGATACAACACTAACTAGAAGTATACCCATTGAAATCAATGGAACAGCCTAATATATTTGTTATTCTAGGTATGCAGTGCGTGTTAGGTAGATTTATTTTCTACCAGGATTTCTAGACCCTCAATACCCATATGTAGAATCTCTAATGTATGTTAGAAACCATCCTCAGATGAAAGAGAGCATCAGAAAAAAGATGACTCACACATGCTCTCTGAGGCAACACATATATACCAATTAAACTTCTGGTATGAAATAAATGATAAATGGTGTGCTGTGTAATAAAATAAAATATGGTGTTTGTTTGTATGTATATGTGTGCATTTATGGTGGTCAATATAATGTGTGATGTGCAAAAGTATAATATGTGATGGCATAACTCCCATCTTTTCTCCATCCAATACCCTTCTCCAATGACTGCACCTCTCGTTTTTGTTCTCACTAGCCTCCACTCCTAGCCCTTGTGCTGTAGCTCAACAAACATCCAGACCCAAGCACATACATCTGCCTCTTATTTCTGTGGTTAGTTCCCCTTTAAACGAGAACTAACTTCTCCTAATAAGGATCGCGACTTGTTACTATGGTCAGAAAACCCGAACAGGCCCATATATGTTTGCCCATGCCCATGCCATCCCCTAATCAAGTGATAATATCTTCATCGATTCTTGGTATCATGTCCAGGGAGATGGTCATGGCACTTGTGGCTGTTTTTTCAAACTGAAGCAGGTATGGGCCTATTAAACCTTTAACCCTTTCAGTGCCAGAGGGATATCCAAACTATTGCAAAACAATATGTTGGATATCCCTCTGTCACTCAAAGGGTTAGAGAGAGGGGTACATAGCTCATTTTGTTTTGCAATGATCAAAGTTTGAAGTTATGTGGTTCTGCTCACAACTGTCATGTCTTCCTCTATGGACATGACGTCAGGGCAGTGGTGTAACTAGGCATTGGAGGGGCCCAGTGCAAATATTTATTTGGCTTCCTAACATAAAAAATATTATTGCAGGTGCACAAACCTTGGAACCTTTTCTTCTAAAGTCCCTGGAGGGGGCTCATGTGTTACATCTGGGGGATTCACATCACAAAAGGATTGAGGCTTAACTGCAGGTATGGTGGGTCTTAATGGAAGGTGTCATAAAATGGGCATAAAGTGGGTGAGAAAGGAGGAGAGAAGTGGGTGGGAAGCACGCAGTACATGGTGAGAAGGAGCAGAAGTGGGCAGAGGTTCATAAGAAACTCACCACCACCAGAGAATCAGCCTCTGTCCACAGAGACCCGGTAATTCACTGCAAAAACTGGAGTCTCTGGGGCAGATCCAGGAGTTCCCAGGGATGCATATGCATAACTAGAACCCACTAGACCCTGAGGCAATACAAATACAAATGGCAGGAATTCAGTGTGCTACCGATATAGTAACCATCAGAGCTCAAATGTTAACATTAATCTGTGACTTACAACTGATAATAAAGAGTGATGTTTAGAAACATGTTTGAAGCTAAATTCATATATAGCTTCCTCACTGTGTGAAAGCACCACAGAGTGGGCAAGTGGCTATGTGCCTCAAATCTGCAATGAACATGTATTACATATAATGCAATTAAAAGTGTGACTGTGTTACATCTGTGTGAGCAAAATGCTGGTGAGGGAAATAAGGGAGGTATTTAAAATTTCTCATATTTCAAAAGCACATACTTGAAGGGCACAGTCAAAAATCCCCAAATGTGTACAAAAAACGTGCACAAAATCAGGTGAGCTCTACCTGACTTCTAAATACTGATCCAGTATATGTGTGTAGTATTGAAAGAAACAGACTATATTTTGATTGGAAGTAAACCGAAGAAAAAGTCTGTGCATCAGATCCCATTGTTTAACAAATAATCTGTGACTTACTACAGATAAAAAATGAAGTTTAACTTCACTGTTTATCTGTAGTATGTCACAGGTTATTTATTGTTAAAAGTTTAAATATTATTAAAAAAAACTTTTGCGCTTTAGATCTATCACCCCCTAATGTACCGAGTAGCGTATATCAATTTCATTTAAAAGTCCATTGTGGCTGAAACTTTCTTTATAATGTCTTTGCGTTGTGTAGGCAGAGAGGTGCCATCTTGTCCCAAGATTCCTTGCTCTCTGCTCTGCCTGCCCCTTCCACTGACAACGTGCTGGCATATTAACTAGCGCGCCTGGTGTAAATGGAAAGTGGTAAGGAGACAGGGGGTGAACTGTGAAGAGAATGGGCATGGTTTCTGTGTCAATACGGTACAGCAAGAACTGTACCATGGTCACCCGTGACGTCAACAGGTACATTTGGAATAAGCGATTTCTATGAAGCACAGATTGTTTGTTTGTTTTTTTTTTTAAATAAACAACACTGATGTATATTGTTTAACCTGCCCTACTTTTTAAGCTTGAGAAAATGTTTGAAGAAACATCCCCTTTAAGATTACACTATATATATATATATAGTCAAAACACAGTCCTGACCTGAAGGAAATTAATTGTCAGATAAGAAAAAATGTCTGATTTTCTGGGATATATGGTAGCACTCATAATGAAAGATATCTAAGCTAAACTGTGGGAAGGAATTCACAAAACTTCTTGGAAGACTTTCTGACCAAAAGAAACCTCCCCAAAGCTTGAAGTTCCAACCTGTAATGTCATGTGAAAGCGTGAACACTGCAACAAGTAGCGGCTTTACAGTTCTCTTTTGTGGAAGCTTCCTCTTTCTCAACACAGGAAGAAGCCAATGGCCTGAGTAGCATGTACCTTCATTTTGTTTGGGGTTCAGTATCCTGTGTTTTATAAGTTACTTCAATTGCAGAGTTCATGCTTCCTGTCATTATAGCTTTTGGTGTTTTAACAACACCAAAGTAGCTGAAAAATAATGAGGAACATTTTTGAAAACACATTCTCCAATTGTGTTGGATTGGAAGACAGAGCTGAACATCTAACTTGCGCAAAGTCTCTTCTCTACCATTTTGTGACTGAGCAAATAGTAGAAGAAGGCAGATTTCTTGATTTCCCTGAACTTGGAAAAAATCCTTCAGTGTAAATTTCAGTAGCAACCTGAGCATTGCTGAATCTTGTTTAGCCCTTTCAAAACCAGAGGAGTGTGCAAGCAAAGCATTGAGCATCACTCAGATCCTTAAATAGTTAATAAATAGGTAAGGAGACTGGATGGATAGCACCTGTAGTTCTCACACTCATCTGAATGACAAGAGTGTAGCTGACATGACCATGTTGAGAGACAGCAGTTTCAAAGTACAGTCTTGATGACAAGACTGAGATCCCATGGATGACAAATAGAAACATTCCTAGATCACAGACAGGTGACTGATTTAATAAACCACATTGACAGGTGGTAATCGGCAAAGGGTTGACTCAGAAAATGTTTCAAGACCAAAACTTGAACTTTACACATGCTTGCACTGAAACCTTTATCAAAACCATCAACGAAGAAATATAGAAGAGATGGAATAGGTTAAGACAGATGATCTTTACTGTGGCTTATACACTAGAAGAAACACCTCTTCAAGTGTGATTGTAATACAGCCTTTGATTCTTCAACATTTGGGTTTCAAGAACCATGCTGCCAAATTCAGATTGAATACTTATGGTGGCTTGTCAGACCTTGGTGTAACAAACCCTTCCACATGGGCAGCAAGCTACCATTCATCACTGATTGTTAGCACCCCAACAGTACCTAGAAGAGAAACTGGGATCTCCCAGGGCCTACTGTGTAGAGACGTTAGGGTGCGTTGAATAGAGTTCAAAGCTCGGGAGCGGAGGAGCCCTGTTGGAGTGTCCTTGCAGCAGCCGCAGCTGAAGTAAAGGTGCTGTCCCAAAGCCAGATGTCTGACCCCTTTTGAGCCGGGGCTGGGACCAGGCTAAACACCCCTCAGGTCGGAAATGACCGTAGGTACTAGAGAGGAAAAGAAAGGGAGGATCCCAATATGCAGACCCCAAGGGAGGAAGGGTACCAACAGATGAGAATACTCCTATGCCCAGGAAAGATAGTACCGGCTATACCCAAGTCTAGATCCCTCAGGCAAATTTTCAGACCTAATAAAACCAAAAATAAAAAGGACCAGTTGTCTCAACGCTCGGAAGACCCAATGCCTGTAACAGAGTAACAAAACCAAATAGAATATTGATGCAGGCCTGGGTGCAGGCAAGGAATAGCCTCAGCCTCTGTAAACCAGACTCACAGAGGGCAACCCAAGGAAAATTCCAATACCCCAAGAAACGCAAAGGATGTCCAACCACAGCTGCATCTGGGTAGAAGGTAGGAATGAATAACCTCAAACTAGACCAAGAAAGCTTCCCTTGCTTCAACTTACTCTGGCAAAAATAGGAGAAAAGCAGGGTAGGATAAGGGAGCTAAAATATATAGCTGATGCCTAGAAGTAAGGACTCAGGGGGCCAGAAGGCCTCTAACTAGGCCAGAACAGAACCTTATTTGCTTCTACTTACCCTGCAGTATAGCGATAGAGCTGGGTAAGATAAGGGAGTAAATATACAGCCAATGGCTGAGAGTAAGGCCCCAAGGGAAGACTCGAAATCTGTTTAAGGCTCTCAGACTGCCGTGACAACAGCCAGGAAGAAGGATGGAGAGCCTGTCCAAGTACCTAGTGAGAGTCGCACTGAACAGCCCACCACGCTGGAGCAGGTAGAAGGAAAATGTGAGGGCTAGGCCTTCTAAACGCCTTCAGCGGGCAAAGACAGGAGAATAGTCAAAAATGGATAGCCAGAATCAAAACCAGGTATTCATAAACAACGGTACAAAGGAGGATCCAAAAGAGTAGTCAAGCAGGCAGAGGTCACATCAACGATCAGAACAATTTAGTAGCCAAGTATCAAACTGAAAAATGACAAAAAACAGGCATCAGAAAAAGGAAGTGATGCCTTTGGACAGTCCAGTCAGACCAGGGTCAAAGGTTAGAGGGGTTGTAACACCGATAGAGACTTCAAGGAGATAATTCAGGTTCTCCTCGGCCAGTACTGAGTTATCAAGATTACTCTAGTCTTGTCTTGATGAACTCCTATTGGGGCATCAGGATTCTCCTGATTTTCATTCCAGTATTGATCACTTACACAATCATGATCAATAAAGGTGACGAGAAGGCACTCACAACCTTCATTTCCACGATCCTCCTAGACTCAGTGTTTCCCAAACATCCAGGTCAAGTAGGAAAGACCACTTGCTTCTTTTCTTCTGTCTATAGTTCTGAGGTTGTTCTCTCTTCTAGTCTGGTCTGAAACAAAGGCAGTGATACCCTACATTTTGGATTTACTGCCCTTGTCAGATCTGAAGTGTTAAGGTGAAAAGGTTATACAGTGTTCTTGACCCACAGAGCCAAAGTTACAATTACAGGCAAAGGGTCAGCTCCAGGTTCCACATATGTCTTTTTTTTAATTAAAAATGCTGAAAATTTAAATGCGTCTAGCCACCAAGGTAGAAAAAAATTTAACCATAATGTGAGGACCATTGGTGGACTTGAGAGCCACATATGTGGAACTTGAAAAACAATATGCAACAACTACACATTGTTTGGCAAGTTGTCCATCAAGAATAAGATGACTTTGTACCTTTCTTTTTAGAAACTCACCCCTGTATGCTAAAAGAGAGGCATATGTGCCATCACATTATAGAAGTGTGACAAACCTATTAAATTAGGAGAAAACCAATTGCACCATCTTGATCAAAGCAAATCCAGTAGAGTTCAAAGGGGAAATTCTCCTTGATACTTAAGAAGGCAGATGAATCAATGGAACTGGAACAATCCTAGGATAATCAGCTGCAAAATAAGGGGCAAATATAACTTCCTGAGATTCTCACTATTTTGATGGGGATTTTAACCCATAAAGAGGTTTCCAATACAGTGGAAATTGTTTTGGCCCAGAATGTATCTAGTTCATCTTTTTACATCTGTTTCTGAATGTCTTTATTTTGTCATGACATAGTCTGCAAGTCTGCTTATATCCAGAGAGTTTTCTGATCAGTCAAAGCAGCACAGTGATACAGTGTAATTCTATTCCTGCAGCATTGAGTGATCTGTATGTTCTCGGGAAATAGATCCAGGAAGTCCAATGTTATGGGAATAAAACTATAAAAAATAAATAAATAAAAATAAAAAAATGAGAAATAAATAATATAAAATGTCTACTTAATCTGACTATGTGAAGTCAGTAAAGGGTCACTATCCATTTAAGGTTTTAACCCAGATTTACTAAGCATTTGCCTTGATAATATGTCCCAGTTTCGAATTTCTGAGTGAGGATTCCCTCCCACATACATAAAAAGATATGGGAGAGGTTGAGCATGAACAGAATGTTCCGTTATCCACATATATGCCTATAAAGGCATTGTCTCATTTTCTATAAAACTGTGTGGTTGAAGTAATTGTGTGTTTATGACCCCAAGGAAGAGAATGGAAGGAAGGAAGGTAGGAAGGCGTTCACACTTACTAAAAACCTAATGAATGCACAAAATCTGCAATAGCTGGAATAACATTTCCTATCATTTTGTTTTTTGTGACCTTCAGTTCAGCTGGTGAATAGTGATGAGCGAGCACCCCAATGCTCGGGTGTTCGGGTGCTCTAACCGAGCACCCCCGGAGGCTCGAGTGCTCGGCCGAGCACCCGAGCCCCATTGAAGTCAATGGGAGGACTCGAGCATTACACCAGGCACCCCCTGCTCTGATGAGGGGAGGGTGCCTGGTCCATAGGAAAAGGGCAGAAAAGGATGGAAACACCACAGAAATGGTTCAGGGACAGCATAGGGAGGATGTCTGGATGCATCTTGGACTCCAACATCGCTGCTGGGAACGATCTTTCGCCCGTAGTACGCCATTTTTACAGACTGACCGTAAAACACACAAAAAGGAAAATAAAAACGACTTTAGGCGAAAAATTGTTACCAAACAGTATTTGCTGTATATTTACTTGTATATCATCTGCAAATTCTGCAAAAAATTTCATCGATTTTTCTGAAGTGAGGCCATGATTAAGAGGGAAACGTGCGCAGAGGCAAATTCTCCCAAAAATTTCCTAGATTTTTCTGAACTGAGGCCATGATTAAGAGGGAAACGTGCGCAAAGACAAATTCTCCCAAAAATTTCCTCGATTTTTCTGAACTGGGGCCATGATTAAGAGGGAAACGTGCGCTGAGCCGACCATCTAAAACATTATGGGTGAGGGTCTGCTGCGGAGCTGACCATCCTAAACATTATATGCGAAGGCCCGCTAGTGAGCTGACGCTATAAAACATTATATGAGAGGTCCCGCTAGAGAGCTGACCCAATAAAACATTATATGAGAAGGCCCGCTGGTGAGCTGACCTATATAAAAATTGTCAAACAGGGCCCGCTGGTGAGCTGGCCCTATATAAAAATTATATCACAGGGCCCACTGGTGAGCTGGCCCTATATAAAAATTATATCCCAGGGCATATGGAAGAGGAGGAGGAGGATGAGAAGATTAAGAGTCAACCATATACCCGTTTTTTGGGTGGAAGGGGTGAATGGGAATACAGAGTATTCCCATCATTGTAAATAACATATATAAAGTGAGTTTATGTTCCCCCGGGGCTTTCCTCCAGTGGAGTGGAGAAGTCAGGGGAAATCCAGGCCTTGTTCATTTTTATAAGTGTCAACCTATCAGCATTGTCGGTGGAAAGGCGGATACGCTTATCTGTTATGATGCCACCAGCAGCACTAAATACCCGCTCAGACAACGCTGGCGGCAGGGCAGGCCAGCACCTCCAAGGCGTAGAGTGCCAGTTCATACCACGTGTCCAGCTTGGACACCCAGTAGTTGTAAGGCACAGAGGGATCATTGAGGACGCTGACACGGTCTGCTACGTACTCCTTCACCATCTTCCAAAACTTTTCCCTCCTTGTGACACTAGGCTGCGCATCAGGGTGAGGGTGCTGGCGGGGTGTCATGAAGGTGTCCCACGCCTTGGAGAGTGTTGCCCTGCCTTTGTCGGAACTGCTGTGTGCTCCCCTTTTCTCCCCTTCTCGGTTGGCCAAGTTAGCACGTACTCTGCCGCCAGCGTTGTCAGATGGAAAATTTTGGAGCAATTTTTCAACAAGAACCTTCTGGTATTGCACCATTTTGCTTGTCCTCTCCACCGGAGGAATGAGAGATGAGAAATTCTCTTTGTAGCGGGGGTCCAGAAGGGTGAACACCCAGTAATCCGTGTTGTCTAAAATGCGTATAACGCGTGGGTCACGGGAAAGGCAGCCTAACATAAAGTCAGCCATGTGTGCCAGAGTACCAACAGGCAAGATTTCGCTGTCCTCACCAGGAGGATGACTCTCAATCTCCTCATCCTCTTCCTCCTCTTCTGCCCACCCACGCTGAAGAGATGGAACTAAAGTTCCATGGCTACCCTCTGTAGCGGAGGCAACCGTGTCTTCCTCCTCCTCCTCCTCCTCCTCCGCCTCCTCCAATTGTCGCTGAGAAGACGAAGTGAGGGTGCTCTGGCTATCACCTTGTGTAAGCTCTTCCTCCCACATTTCCACCTCTTCCACATGCAAAGCGTCAGTTTTAATTGTGAGCAGCGAGCATTTCAGTAGACACAGAAGTGGGATGGTTACACTGATAATAGCGTTATCGCCGCTCACCATCTGTGTCGATTCCTCAAAATTGCGTAAAACCTCACAGAGGTCTGACATCCATTCCCACTCCTCACTTCTGATTACAGGAAGTTGAACGGAGAGGCGACGACCGTGTAACAGCTGGTACTCCACTACTGCCCTCTGCTGCTCACAAAGCCGGGCCAACATGTGGAAGGTGGAGTTCCAGCACGTGCTCACGTCACACAGCAGCCGGTGAGCTGGCAATTGTAAGCGCTGCTGCAGCTTCAACAGGCCGGCCGAAGCTGTAGATGACTTACGGAAATGTGCACACACGCGGCGCACCTTGGTCAAGAGATCATGCACATTAGGGTAGGTTTTTAGAAATCGCTGAACCACTAAATTAAATACATGCGCTAGGCATGGTACGTGTGTGAGCTTGCCGAGCTCCAAAGCCGCCACCAAGTTACGCCCATTATCACACCCAACCATGCCTGGTTGCAGGTTGAGTGGCGAGAGCCACTGCTCGGTCTGGTGACTAATCCCCTGCAACAGCTCTGAGGCCGTGTGCTGTTTGTCCCCAAGGCAGATCAGCTTCAGCACGGCCTGTTGACGCTTCCCCACTGCAGTGCTACACTGCTTCCAGCTACTGGCTGATGGGGGAGTGGCGCTGCGTGTAGAGAATTCGGAGGTGGAAACGGAGGAGGAGGAGCCAATAACGTAGGTGCTGGCGGAAACCCTGATGGAGGTAGGGCCCGCAATCCTCGGCGTGGGTAGCACCCGTGCCATCCCAGGGTCCGAGTCGCTCCCAGCCTCCACGACATTCACCCAGTGTGCCGTCAGGGAAATGTAGCGTCCCTGGCCACAAGCACTTGTCCATGTGTCAGTCGTTAAGTGGACCTTCCCAGTAACTGCGTTGGTCAGGGCACGGGTGATGTTACGGGACACATGGTGGTGTAATGCGGGGATGGCACACCGGGAAAAGTAGTGGCGGCTGGGGACCGCGTACCGAGGGACAGCTGCTGCCATCAGGCTGCGGAAGGACTCAGTATCCACAAGCCTAAATGGCAGCATTTCGATGGCCAGTAATTTGGAAAGGTGTGAGGTTAGTGCTATGGCCTGTGGGTGGGTGGCTGGGTATTTTCGCTTGCGCTCAAATGCCTGGGGTAACGACATTTGGACGCTGTGCTGGGACAGGGAAGTGGATGTGGTCGCTGATGGTGCTTCAGATGGTACAGGTGCAGGGCGGGAGGTATGCGGGCCTGCGCCTTCGACAGGCGATTGGCCGGCACCGAAAACAGGGGAAGAGGAGGCAGTGGTGTGGCCTGCAGACACAGATGGGCGATCCAGGCGTTCCTCCCACTTATTAAGGTGCTTGGATGCCATGTGTCGGATCATGCTGGTGGTGGTGAGGTTTCTAGTGTTCATGCCTCGGCTCATTCTGGTGTGGCACAGGTTGCAAACTACAATTCTTTTGTCGTCCGCACTTTCCTTAAAAAAACGCCATACCGCGGAACACCTACCCCTTGGCAAGGGAGATTTACGCAAGGGGGTGCTCCGTGGAACATTTGCGGGCCGGTTTGGTGCGGTCCGCCTTCTTTCTGTAGCCACACCACTGCCTCTTCCAGCCTGTTGCGGTGCTGCAGATGGCTCACCCTCAGGACTGCTGTCATCGCTCGGCTCTACACCTTCCCAGGTGGGGTCAGTCACCTCATCGTCCACCAAGTCCTCCTCCACTTCCTCACTCTGATCATCCTCCTCATGTCTTGATCCCACCACATACTCAGTCATTGACAACTGTATAACATCCTCCTCAACAAGGTCTTGAGACAGTAATAGTGGTTGATTTAATGGCAACTGTGTCTCATCATCATCATCATCCACTACTTCCTTTGACCTTAAATGCCGTTCACATCTGTCATCTTCTTGTGATTGGGTACCCTCTAGAGGTTGTGAATCAGGGCATAAGATGTCATGTTCCTCTGCAAGCGTGCTTGGAGAGAGGGTCAAATGAAGGATTGGTGATGAGACGAGCTCCTCACTATATCCCAGTGTGGGATCACTTCTTTGACCAGACCGTCTATGGTGGGAGGAAGGATGATCAGAGTGAGGATTATGTTGACCAGACTCTTGGCTACTGAGAGTGGACTTGGTGGAAGACAGTGTGGTGCTTAACCGACTGGAAGCAGTATCAGCTGACATCCAACCGACCACCTGTTCGCAGTGGTCGGACCTCGAGAGTGATGTCCTGCGACGCCCTGTAAAATGAGACATGAAGCTAGGTATGGTGGATGTCTTTCTTTCTTGTGCTCTGGCACCAGGCACAGTTTCTCCGCGTCCTGACCCGCGCCCTGAACTATCAGGATCACGTCCACTTCCCCGTCCCTTTTTACCCGCCTTCTTCATCTTACACGGAATATGTGACTTTGATATTTGAGTTTGAAGACTTAACAGTATTTCTTCCTATTCTGCAACTGTGCAGAGTACACAGAATATGCTGCTAAACTGCGGTGACGCACACTGAATGGAATATGTGACTTTGATATTTTAGTTTGAAGACTTAACAGTATTTCTTCCTATTCTGCAACTGTGCAGAGTACACAGAATAGGCTGCTAAACTGCGGTGACGCACACTGAATGGAATATGTGACTTTGATATTTTAGTTTGAAGACTTAACAGTATTTCTTCCTATTCTGCAACTGTGCAGAGTACACAGAATATGCTGCTAAACTGCGGTGACGCACACTGAATGGAATATGTGACTTTGATATTTTAGTTTGAAGACTTAACAGTATTTCTTCCTATTCTGCAACTGTGCAGAGTACACAGATTATGCTGCTAAACTGCGCTGACGCACACTGAATGGAATATGTGACTTTGATATTTTAGTTTGAAGACTTAACAGTATTTCTTCCTATTCTGCAACTGTGCAGAGTACACAGAATATGCTGCTAAACTGCGGCGAAGCACACTGAATGGAATATGTGACTTTGATATTTGAGTTTGAAGACTTAACAGTATTTCTTCCTATTCTGCAACTGTGCAGAGTACACAGAATAGGCTGCTAAACTGCGGCGAAGCACACTGAATGGAATATGTGTCTTTGATATTTTAGTTTGAAGACTTAACAGTATTTCTTCCTATTCTGCAACTGTGCAGAGTACACAGAATATGCTGCTAAACTGCGGTGACGCACACTGAATGGAATATGTGACTTTGATATTTGAGTTTGAAGACTTAACAGTATTTCTTCCTATTCTGCAACTGTGCAGAGTACACAGAATAGGCTGCTAAACTGCGGCGAAGCACACTGAATGGAATATGTGACTTTGATATTTTAGTTTGAAGACTTAACAGTATTTCTTCCTATTCTGCAACTGTGCAGAGTACACAGAATAGGCTGCTAAACTGCGGCGAAGCACACTGAATGGAATATGTGACTTTGATATTTGAGTTTGAAGACTTAACAGTATTTCTTCCTATTCTGCAACTGTGCAGAGTACACAGAATAGGCTGCTAAACTGCGGCGAAGCACACTGAATGGAATATGTGACTTTGATATTTTAGTTTGAAGACTTAACAGTATTTCTTCCTATTCTGCAACTGTGCAGAGTACACAGAATAGGCTGCTAAACTGCGGCGAAGCACACTGAATGGAATATGTGACTTTGATATTTGAGTTTGAAGACTTAACAGTATTTCTTCCTATTCTGCAACTGTGCAGAGTACACAGAATAGGCTGCTAAACTGCGGCGAAGCACACTGAATGGAATATGTGACTTTGATATTTTAGTTTGAAGACTTAACAGTATTTCTTCCTATTCTGCAACTGTGCAGAGTACACAGAATAGGCTGCTAAACTGCGGCGAAGCACACTGAATGGAATATGTGACTTTGATATTTGAGTTTGAAGACTTAACAGTATTTCTTCCTATTCTGCAACTGTGCAGAGTACACAGAATAGGCTGCTAAACTGCGGCGAAGCACACTGAATGGAATATGTGACTTTGATATTTGAGTTTGAAGACTTAACAGTATTTCTTCCTATTCTGCAACTGTGCAGAGTACACAGAATAGGCTGCTAAACTGCGGCGAAGCACACTGAATGGAATATGTGACTTTGATATTTGAGTTTGAAGACTTAACAGTATTTCTTCCTATTCTGCAACTGTGCAGAGTACACAGAATAGGCTGCTAAACTGCGGCGAAGCACACTGAATGGAATATGTGACTTTGATATTTTAGTTTGAAGACTTAACAGTATTTCTTCCTATTCTGCAACTGTGCAGAGTACACAGAATATGCTGCTAAACTGCGGTGACGCACACTGAATGGAATATGTGACTTTGATATTTTAGTTTGAAGACTTAACAGTATTTCTTCCTATTCTGCAACTGTGCAGAGTACACAGAATATGCTGCTAAACTGCGGCGAAGCACACTGAATGGAATATGTGACTTTGATATTTGAGTTTGAAGACTTAACAGTATTTCTTCCTATTCTGCAACTGTGCAGAGTACACAGAATATGCTGCTAAACTGCGGCGAAGCACACTGAATGGAATATGTGACTTTGATATTTGAGTTTGAAGACTTAACAGTATTTCTTCCTATTCTGCAACTGTGCAGAGTACACAGAATAGGCTGCTAAACTGCGGCGAAGCACACTGAATGGAATATGTGACTTTGATATTTTAGTTTGAAGACTTAACAGTATTTCTTCCTATTCTGCAACTGTGCAGAGTACACAGAATATGCTGCTAAACTGCGGTGACGCACACTGAATGGAATATGTGACTTTGATATTTTAGTTTGAAGACTTAACAGAATGTGCTCTAATCTGCAACTTTGCACACTAAACAGAATGTGCTCTAATCTGCAACTTTGCACACTAAACAGAATGTGCTCTAATCTGCAACTTTGCACACTAAACAGAATGTGCTCTAATCTGCAACTTTGCACACTAAACAGAATGTGCTCTAATCTGCAACTTTGCACACTAAACAGAATATATGAAATTTTTTTTTGTTTGTTTTTTCCCCCCACACAAAATAAACTGCTGCCCCCACACACAGTAGTCCTAATTTGCTTTTTTTCTCCCTACACTGACTTTCCCTTCCTATCCTCATCTCTCCCTGGCTAAGACTGAGCCGAACTCGCTGGTCAGGTGCTATACAGCACCCGACCACGGGTTCTGGCCAGCCAATCAGTGTAATGCCAGCAGCCAACATGGCTGCTGGCATTACACTGATGTCAGAGCCTCCCTGCACGTTTATTGGCTGCGCAGCAGCCGCAAAACGTGCGGGGAGGAGACCCGAACATGGCGGGCGAGCACATGCGGTACTCGTACGAGTACCGCCATGTGCCGAGCAGAGCGATGCTCGAGCCGATCCGAGCATCGGCCGAGCATGCTCGCTCAACACTACTGGTGAACACTCTGGTCCATATGTACCAACTTAAAGAGGAATAGTTCTGGGAAAACAAATAAGAATTCTCAAAATTCATCTTGATTGAAATTGGGCTTTAAAATAAAAAATACCATCTCCTTACCTTACTATGGCCAGAAAATCTTAATGGCCCATTTGAATTTTACCATTGCAACTTTGATCAAAAATTATCTAATCCTGCACATTATGTCAATGAAGGGGGACATGATACTCACCAGCAGATCCATGGGACACAGACTCTGCTCACTGCCCATAATAATCTTACCCCTTTTAGGACCAGATTGTGCACCCCTCTGGTACCTGAAGGCCCAAGTAGGTTTATGCATTCTGCCTGCTTCAGTTTCAAAACCTTACCAGCAACAATCATGTCTGCTACCTTGACATGACATCCAGGCCTGACTGAAGATGTTAACAAAAGCACAAGGGCAACATTAATAAGGACCATTAGGATTTTCTGGGGTATTATTATTATTATTATCACTAGTGTAAAAGCCCATGTACACGGGCCAAGGGCCAGGTAATGTTAAGAGGCCGCTACCTCACTGCTCCACGCAATGCAGTCTTGCTTCGCCTCACTCACGCGATGCAATCATGTGCAATAGAGACTGCACTCTCTACTGCGCATGACTGCATTGTGACAAACATACTAGTGAAATATTAAATAGGTGAGAATAAGCAATGTTTCAGGTAATGTCATACCCTTTATCAAGCCAATAATAAATAAATTAAATACATATCTATAAAATGAGTAATCAGTCAGTAACGCTGAATGTATAATACTTAAAATAAACTAAAAAATAAAAGTAAATTGCTTTTGCAATGCACACCACATATCTCTGGTCCTTAAAGGAGCAGTAAACTTTTGTTATGAAAAAATACATGTTCGAGGGCTTTCCATGTTGCGTAAAATAAGGGTACTCCCGCTGCTGAGAGATGCATATTTCTTGAGTTATTACTGTTTGAACCTGTGTTTTTTAACCCCTTAACGACCACTGATGTGCCAGGACCGTAGCGGCGGTCCAGCACTTAAGGACCAGTGACTATCCTGGCACGTCATGGGGTTCGGGGCTCCCGGCGCGGCTGCACGATGCTGCGGAAGCCCTGAACTGGAAGTGAAAGAAAATAAAAGCCCCGTGGTCCTCAAGTGCCGGCCGCGTGCCGGTCCTTAAGGAGTTAACATTAACAGTACCCTCTAGTAGTCAAATTTCAAGTAATTATTCGTACATTCTATTTGAGAGAACATGTTCTGAGATCATGAGTAAGCGCATATGTAGCGTGAAACGCGTTGATCGAATGGAGTGAAGATAAGTTCTTTTGCCCATTTCCATATTCACTGTTTTGTATTGTCTCATCTTTATATCTATGTCAGCCTTTTGCATTGAGTTGCTGTGATGAAGATTTTTTCAATAAATTATGTTTTTACTAAGAAGTTTGGATTATAAGATTGTATCCAACTTGATATAATCACAGTGCGACCAGCATTTTTTGTTTTGCATTACATATAATACTCACAGTCCAGTTTAGCTTAATGTTAGAGCTTACACATAGTCCCACTAGAGGCAAGAGTGGGCATCCTGCCCACTACACATGCTGCTGGATTACATGAAGGTTCCTTGTATCTTTTAGTCCTGACAGAGGAGTTGGGGAAGACATCCTAAGATCCTTGTGTTGGGTACATCAGGGTACGCTGTGTCTGAAGCCGCCTTGACTTACAGCCCACAATTGAAAAGTACACCTGGCCCTACAGTGCCCGCTCACTCTAACTCTTCCCGTGAGGGCACTCACCAGTCCCAGTTTCTGCAGTACTCCTTTAGAATGCCCATGGACCCTAGGCCTCCCACCATTATGGAGAGGCCTACCTCCTGTTCCCAAAACATCAGCCGAGACTTGATGAAGGGAAGAACTCCTTTAGAATGCAAATGGACCCTAGGCCTCCCACCCTTATGGAGAGGCCTACCGCATGTTCCCAAAACATCAGCCAAGACTTGATGAAGGGAAGAACTCCTTTAGAATGCCCATGTATCCTAGGCCTTCCACCATTATGGAGAGGCGTACCCTCCTCTTCGTACATTTGCAACTCTCTCTCACTCCTCTCTCACAGATTTTCTCTACCCACCCCCTATAGGATGTGATGTCACAGCTCCCATCTACCAGGTCTGTTCTGCTTAGCCTAATTTGAGGGGGAAAGATACACACATTCCACACACAGATTTGCCCTACCCCCCTCTATCTGACCAACACTGGCTATCTCCTAACACAATCTCTGGGTTTAGTTAGACTGGATGGCACCACCCTTCTGTACATCATACACACTAACCAGCCCATTCACTGCTGTTAACTGGACAACACTCTCTAATGCATGCACACACAGGGGACATTAATGTTTCAAGAATGGGAACACATGTTAAGACAATGGCGATCACTGAAAACAGACCCATTTCATTCTCTGGGTGACAACCATTCCGTCACAGTTAACATTAACAGTATCCTTTAGTAGTCAAATTTCAAGAATTATTCTTACATTCTATTTGAGAGCAAAGTCAATGACAAACAGTTCTCCTTAGAATGTGATAGAAACTGTTGCATCATGTTGTCATTTAGAGCTTTCAGGAAGTAAACACACTGAAATTCACTTCCTGATTATTTGAACTTTTATAACATTTGAATAAAACAACTGACAGTTGTGGGAGTACCCTTTTTTTACTAACCAGGAAACACCCAATAACATAGACTTTCATTAAAAATATGTACACTACTCCTTTAACCCTTAAGGGTTAAAATCAATATATTAAGCAAGAAATTAATTAATAATTTTGCACTGTTCAAGGTCAAACGTATCACTCACTTTGCTGTTGGAAGTGTCTCCAGCTTGTGGGTTCTGTCTAGATTCACTCATAGCACATTATGTAGTAATACTGACCCAGCACATAAACCATCACCATAAAGTGCAACAAACAACAACAAAAATTATATTACAAACAAATGTCTAGCACAACATATAGGCAAACTAAACATCTCTTAGGGTGATAGGTGCACTTTAAAGGGGCACTAACACCTAAAAATGAAAGTGGGTTATATAATTGTAAATTTTGTTTGCTCTTGCATCACTGAGGGATGCAGGGACCAAGGGGTTAAGCAGCATGCCTATAGGAGGCAGGGCACTCTAAACAAAAAACTCCTCCCACCTCCTAGCTTCTAGCCTCTCCCCCGCCTAACTACCTTCAGTTTTTTAGAGTGTCCCTCAAGGAGTCTCAGGGCAGGGTTTCTCCTTAGTGAAGTTATTTAGTTAAATCTTTTATTATTTTACCTTTTCTCCCTTAAAACTTCTGAGGGCCCTCACTATGTGAAGAGAGTCCTAATATTTAACTCTATTATTCCTCAGCTTCCTTCCATTAGACTAGCTTACTATTTGAGTTATAGAGGCCCAAGCTCAGCCTTTTGGCTGAGAGGGAGAGAAACTTTAATAGTTAGTAGGTGAATTCTTCATGGGTTTTGAATTAACAAAAAATAATAAAAACAGAACTACTATATAATGGCACTCTTTAATTCCCCACTCTATACTACATATGATACACTAATAGTCACTTAAAATATGCTGTACTCAAGGTATCAGTAATAATATCATAAGTGCATTCATTAAAGCAGAACTTTCAGTTCATACTTAGTCGCCATGCATTCATTAAAGGCATGGTGACTAGCTTTGAAATAGATGTTTTACCTTTAAAAAAATAGCCCAATGTAAAGGAATCCTTCCGGTTTGGGGACTAACAGGAAGGTCAGTGCGGTCCACACGCCTGCCCCATCAGTCCCTTCCGGTAACCATATGTTGCACCGCAGTGCTACTCAATGGAGACCAGGACTGACAGTGCAGGCATCTTGTCTTTGCTGTAGCCTGGGTTCCAGTCTCCAAATGGGAAAGATTCCATTACACAGGGCTATTTTAAAGGAACTTGCCCATACCCATGTATCTCTATACCATAAATTATTATTTTCTCTGAGTTATAAACATATTATATGCTTTAAACATGAGCCGACTGGTAAAAGGCAACAATATAAGGAGTTCTGTACGATATTACAACCCTATGCATTTATTGCCATCCCTATTAATTGTTGGTCCCCAAAGAAGTGTTATAAATCACGGCAGGTATTTCCTGCTAATTATTAAAGCAATATATGCACAGAGCGATTAGAATACAGATGTAGAAGTATGTTGTTACATAAACCAACTAATAAATGGCAGCAGTGTAATGGATCACAGACATGTAGGATAGTAGGACAGTTTGTTGCTTGATTTAATCTTGCTCAGATATATCCGCTCCTGAATGAACAGCGTTTACATTCTACGAACTCGGCTACAGAGGTTTTTCTCTGGTAGCAAACTTTTGTACCTGTTCTCGAGTTGTTGTGAGCATGAATGAATAGCAGGGAATGCCTGCTGTAATCTTTATAAAGACATCTTTTATATTAATGTAGAGACCAACTTTTTGGGGGACTGCGGATGGGTTAGGATATAGTCTGTGACCCATTACACTGCTGCTTAACCTGGTTTTTTGGCCAAATTGGAGAGGTTTTGGGACAGATGGTTAACAGAAGCACCACATGCACCAGTTAAAAGACCACAGGCCAAAAACCCTGTAAACATTGACTTTATTCATCCTCAGATTCATCTGACGATGAAGGGGACTTGTCTAATGACATTTCTGAATCACCCTTATCTATTGAAGAGGGTTCCACATTAGAGGACTCTAATTCAGAATTAATGGATTCCCTAATAAAAGCTATTTCACATGTCCATGAAGTTTTAGATGATCAAGTCTCTAAGGGGTCGATTTAAAGCTAAGAGTTAAATAGCTGGTAGGGCCAAAGTGAATACCGGCTGTTAAAATAACTTGTTTAACGCAGTATTTGAAGGTCCTACCAGCAAGAACTCCAAAGGATGTTAAGCCACAAAAACTTGGCTGAACGTCCGTTTTGTGAGTTTAGTTCCCAAAATGCCGCTAAAAGCAGCTATACTAAACAGTGAAAAACAATTAACTATCGGTGTCTGACATACTGCCAAGCACCGATCGTTATCTGATCCATGTTACACTTACCTGTTATCCACTGTCCTTCTGTCTTCTCTTCTTTCTTCTATCTTCTACTTTCTCTTCAGTCTTCCGCCTTCTCCCTGTAAAATAAAAGAAATGTATGAACGAACATTAAGCATGAACGAATACTTTCCAGAACCCTTTGAGTGGCAGAGGGGTATGCAACATGTTGCAAAGCAATGCGTTGTGTACCTTCCTATTACTCAAAGGGTTCAGTTTTAGTGTTGCATAAATATACCCATATATGCCTCCATGTAATACCCCGAAGAATACATGCCCATGAATAAAAAGCTCCATATATACATAAATCAATGAGATTCATAAATGCCCAAAAAGTAACTTAGCTTGTAAGTTGTGTCTCCGCCCCTTGGAGCAGCCACGAGAGCAGCAGCGGCGGAGACACAAATGTCCCATGACACTCCTCTTCAGCTGTGTAGGAGCCGATGCCTGTAACTCACTGAGGGCATTTGAAGTGAGTCTGCCTTTATATATCGGCAGGCTCACTACAATTGCCCTCACTGCCATTGGCTGGGATGTTCTTCACATCCCAGCCAACCAGATTCAAGAACAGCCGCTTGAATCATGCCTATCATTCATCCACACAACTGCACCAACACAGCACCCTGAGGGTTCAAACAGGACACAATACAAAGACAAATGGCAAGGTTCAACCAGGCTCAAACCTGTCCAAGTCCCAGTTCAACCATCTTGTTGCTGTGCTGATCACACACAATCCAAACCATGCTTTTTAAAGTGTTGTCTGTTAAACATCATTACTGTTCGTCCACAATGTCACCCATGTACTCACAGGGACATCAGCACGTAACCCCTTGAGTGCTAAAGGGATTATCAATGCATCGCTCAACAATGCTTTGGCAACCCCTCCGGTACTCAAAGGGTTAACCGACGAGAAACACAATTCGACAGGGTTAGGATTACATGCTATACAGGGGGCATTCACTAAGTGATGTAAAAGACATGATCACTTCTCCAATTCCCATGTTTGTCTATGGAGACTATTCAAGAAAATGGATAAAGTTACTGAGGACTCATTGGATACACTCCATAGAAAAACATTGGAAATGGAGAAATGATATCATTGGAGAAGTCATAATTTCCACTTTACCTCCACTCCATAAGGTCTACATCACCGCTCACTGACTCTCAAGAGAGATGGATGAGGATGAACATCACTGTGCCAGTGAGACTAACTGGCTGTATGTGCAACACACAGGCCTTGAAACAACCAACACTGTGGAATTAAAGGAGAACCAAGTAGGCCTTTGTATTGTTTATGCAATCATTTCCTCTCCCTTGAACTGTCATATCATACATTTGGTTTTCATAAGGATCCTCAGGAGTGGTGATGCTATGGATGGATGTTATACTATCCACTATTTACAGGATATACATGGAAACCAAATGTCAAGCACTGTAGGTCGCACACCAACAGGCCATGATTAATGGATATCCCTGATTAAGCAAGGCTGGGTCACTCACAAAGATGGAGCGAATGATCCAAACAGCAACAGACCTTAATCATAGAAATCCCTCAATACTGACCTGATTGGTGACCTGGGGAATTAACTTGGACAGACCTCATGTCACTGTGATTGCCAGGGTGGTATTCCATGCATCGCAACACAATTCATAGGATACCATCATGACAACCAGAGATCCACATGTCAATTAAATAATCTTGCATTCATTCTGTCACTGTGTACATTACTAATCACAAAATTTCATTTCCCCACACAGCGTACGGGCCTGCAGCACAGCAGACTGTGGAGGAGGCACACACATCCCCAGAAGAGATTCCTCTTGGGGAGCAAGAGGATGGGACCGGCACATGGTCACCCTACACAGCTGAACCACCACCTCCTGCATCCTCAGCTGCAACACCACCTCCTGCATCTTATGCTGCACCACCACCTACAGCATCGTATGCTGCACCGCCACTTCCTGCATTTTATGCTGCACCACCACCTCCAGCATCATCACCTGCACCACCACCTCCAGCATCTTCAGCTGCACCCCCACCTCCTACATCTTATGCTGCACCGCCACCTCCTGCATCTTATGCTGCACCACCACCTACAGCATCTTCTGTCCTACCAGCTGCTTCCCCACACTACTAGGACTGGTTTTATTTTGGCAGCCATTCTCCTCAGGACCTTACCACCCTGCTGCAGCAGCACCACCACCAGGAAATTGCTGGCTGCCCGGGCAGAAAAGTGGCAGATGTCATTTAATGTAGATAAATGTAAGTTTATGCATTTGGTCTGTAGAAACAAACTTGCTACATATACTCTAAATGGGAAACAACTTGGGAAATTCTCATTAGAGAAAGATTTAGGAGTACTGATAGATGATAGACTTCACAGCAGTGTGCAGAGTCACTCAGCTGCTGCAAGAGCAAATAGAGTACTAGCCTGCACAAAAAGAGGTATAGAAGCAAGGGATGCTAATATAATCCTACCTCTGTATAAATCCTTGGTTAGGCCTCATCTAGAATATGGAGTACAATTTTGGGTGCCTGTTCTAAAAAAGACATTACTGAACTGGAAAAGGTGAAGAGACGTGCAACAAAAATGATAAAGGGATTGGAGGATCTGAGTTACAAAGAGAGACTAGCTAAACTGGGTTTGTTTACATTAGAGAAGAGACATCTAAGGGGTGATATGATTACCATTTACAAATACATTCAAGGTCAATACAAAGAACTATCCAATGAATTATTTATGCAAAGAGCTGAGCTAAGAACAAGAGGTCATCCATTAAGACTAGGGGAAAGGCGATTTCGACTAAAACAAAGGCAGGAATTCTTTACAGTAAGGGCGGCATGGATATGGAATTCTTTGCCTCGGGATGTTGTGCTTGCAGATAATGCAACTGCATTCAAAAAAGCAATGGATACCTATCTAGCACAGAACAATATTGACAATTATGACAGATGGCTTCAAAGCAAATAGGATATGTATCCGGGGAACTATTTGACTACCAATTGGAGTCAGGAAGGAATAATTCCCCCCCATACATTTGGGACTAGATTGGAAATGTCTCCAGAGGGCGTTTCTGCCTTCCTCCGGATTAACAGGGGTGTTTTTGGCATGGGCTGGACTTGATGGTCACATGTCTTTTTTCAGCCTTAACTACTATGTTACTATGACTGTGGCCACCCCTACATATGGGCCATATGTCCATTCTCCTGACCCATCCTCCTGGATGACTCCCCAGCATCGGCCCAGGTAAGAACCAAGGTGGGGGCCAAGCAGCTACCAGTGGCCAAGGTATGACCCCTGGCCAGTGGAATACGAGCACCTGGGCCTGATTGGGGAGCCCCAGCACCCTCAACCAAGGGAACACTTCACCCCACCACCACCACCACAGGGGGCAGTAGGAAGCTCGGGGTTACTGGATGTGGTGGGCACATGGACGACATCTGCAGCAGCAACCCCACAAGCAGACATGGCACTGGAAGACAGAGCAACCCCACCGGCAGACAGAGCAACTCCATCGGCAGACAGAGCAGACAGAGCAACCCCACTGGCAGACAGAGCAACGCCACTGACAGACAGAGCACCAGCAGACTCTCCACCACCAGCAACCCCCCCCAGCACACTCACCAGGCACATGGATGGAGGGGAGTGCCTGGAGTTATAAAGGAGGCAACTCAGGGAATCCCAGAGGACCAACACGTACATCAGAAGGCTCCAAAGGTATTTCCTGAGCTACAGTCAAAGGATAGTATCCAGCATCCATGCCCTGGAGGTACAGCTAATGATGATGAACACATAACTCTGGAAGTACCATGCAGGAATGATGGACATGATGGTGCAGCTGCTGGAGGAGGTCAGAGACCACAACCACAGGGAGAACCTGCGTGTGGAGAAGGAGCAGCGATCAACAGAGTGTTCTACTGCACCCACCTCTCCCTCCAGTGTGACCCCTGAAGCAACCCCAAGGTCGCAAAGGGTGACCAGGCAGTCAGCCAGGCCATCCACGTCTGGAACCAAGCCCAAGGTCCCCCCCAAAAAGAAAAAATAAAGAGGTCAACATGTTATTTTCCCCCAAAATAAAACACGCACTTCTGCATTTTAATCCTGTCTGAGAAGGTTTTTGGTTACTGATAGATTAAGTGACAAAGATGTCTCCAATGCATCGTAAAGCAATGCAGTGAACACAACTTCTGCTAAGGTTACATGATTGTACAATGTTTGAACATGGCTTTGCACACACATCACACACAACTTTGTCCAAATTCAACTTGCAATCCACCACTGCAGCCAAATAACATGACAGTGTTATGTGGCCATGATGTGGGTTGAATTTGAACAACAGATACCCACCCCTTAGCACAACAAGTGGTGCACCACTGTGAACATTCATCTGCACCAATTGTTGTTGTTTAAGGGGTTAATCAAGCAGCTATTTGACTTAGCTGAGAACTAACAGGCAGGATAGATGATAGAACATTCAGCTAAATAGGCTGTGATTTACACCCTGATTGTGAAACTGACTTACAGGAGAACCTAATGTTCACCCTAGGATTTCAATGTGTGTGCTACACATTGAAAGCATAGGCTGAACATTGGGTTCTCTTGTAAGTCAGTTTCACAATTAGGGTGTAACTCATAGCCTAACTTACTGGATAACCCTATGATAAGGCTAAGATTTCAATGTGTAGCACACACATTGTTTTTACAGGCCAGATAGGGCATGGTTGTGGATGTAAATCGGATCCAGCTGATCCTTGATGACCTCATACAGGGAAATGATGCTGTGTGGCCTCAACCTGTAGCGATCAATCACCTCGTCATTGGTCATTCCAAGGAGAGTGATCCTTGGGGGTATACCCTGGGCCTTGGTGGCCGTCTGTACATCCTACGCTGCTCTAGGGGTCCCTGTGGCAGCTGGGGAGCATTCTGTTGCTGGGGAGCATCCTGTTGTTGCAGCTGTGCATCTGCAGGCACATGTTGTCCTCCAGAGCCACCTCACTTACAGCAGGTGAAGGCTGTTGATCAGGTGTGCCTGGGGGTAGCTGGTGTTCCCTAGCTCTCGCACTTGCATGCCTTTTCCGCAGTCTTCGCATCAATATGTAGGCGAACATACTTTTTGCTCGCTCACTCATCTCTCTCTTTATCTCTCTATCTCTCTCTCTCTATCTCTCGCCCTGAGTGGAAAACAAGTCACAAGTGAGTGTGGTGAGCTGTCCCTTTAAGTACGTGCTTTGGCGTTGTCTCGGGGTTGTGATGAGCTGAGTGATGACCAATGGGAAGGTGTTTGTTGTACAGGTAAGTGTTTTGAAATGTGTTGTGTTCTGATTGCTGTGCCTCTGTCAGTTGCAGGTGTGAAATTGTGGGGTGCAGGTTGTGTCTGTAACGTCTGGTGGTGTTGTACAGGTGAGTTTGTTTTGTATTGGCAGGTGTCTGTGTTGTGTGATAACCCCCATTGTTCCGTGCCCTATTGTGTTGGTGTTTTATTGGACGGCCTTGTCCCTGTTATGTTGCTTGGTTGTTGTTTCGTGTGTGACAGTCATTTGTGGTGTCTTTCCATGTTTTGTGTTATTTTGGCATTGCACTGGTTAATTTTGCCATTTAAATGCTTGTGCGGTATGCCAATTGTCTTTAACGGTGGTTTCTTTTTGACCGTTATGTGTCTAACGGCTAACAAAAGTGGGTCTTAACTTTTAGCCGTTAAAAGTATCTTTTTTTCTGCCATTAGCAGTTCCGTGCTCCTTTGAATGGCTCTGGGAAATCTTGTTCCATGCATCTCAATGCACGTAAGTCTATCGGTCGTAAGGATTATCAAACTGCCGTTAGCTGTTCTTAAAGGGATAGTAATACTTCATTTTAACTTTATTTTATTATATAGGCATTAAAAAAACATGAAGAACAATATAAGTCTTATCTCTCAAACCTTTATGGTTTAAGAGATATTCACAAGCAAAGTTTCCCCTCCCCGCCCCTTTTACCTAGTGTAAGCCATCTCTTCTCAGATGTGAATCTGGTTGTAAGACCAGACAGATAACAGCACGGGACAATCTTCTTTATATGAAAACAATGAAAGCCCTTCCCCCCTTGACAAGCTTTTCAGGTTTTTCCCTTATCTTAATTGAAGATTGTCCCTCTGTGCAATCTACCTGGGCACCTTCCTTCTGCTTTGGCTGAGCAGTGTTACATCAGTAAAAGGGGCGGGAGGGGGACACTTTGTCATTGAATTACTCCTGAACTACAACGCTGACAGAACTGAAAAAACGCTCTCCAAAGTCTAAATACTATGATGATTAATTAGAGCTGTTTTTATTATGAAAAATTACTATCCCTTTAAGACGGACCTTTAACTGGCTTACAACACATTAATACACCCGTTAGTGTTTTTTTGTTTTTTTTTACTAACGCCTGCCTTTAAATCTACCACTTACCCTTTTTCTAAAAACAAGATAGATCTTGGATGTAAACCTCCAGCTATTAACCCTATAGTCTCTACATTGTCTAAACATACCACTATACCTATTCAAACTGCAAAAGCTCTTAAACATCTTGTTAATAAAAAGCTTGATACTTTAAACAAACTAATGTTTTCTGGACAAGGAGCTATCATTCAAGCTTCTTTTTCTTCAGCCTGGGCATGTAGAGTTGCTAAGGCTTGGCAAGCTCAAATTATTCAAGCCATGCAAAGACAATGTGCCTTATTAGGATATTTTTCCTCTCATAGGCTACCTCCAGGAGACCACCTCCTATACTGAGGAGGCAAATTTAGCATCTAGATGTTCAGCTACAGTGGTTACAGCATAACATGCTTTGTGGTTAAATATTTGAAATGAAGATTCTGCCTACAAAAAAAGCTGAATATCTTTGCCATTTATGGGATCCCACCAAAATTGTCAGTCGCCCCACTGGATGTAAAAGTACTTTTTTTAATCTCAGAATAAGCCTAAAAGTTTTGATAACAAGAAGAGGTCTTTTGTCTACAGAGGTAAAACTTCCACCATACAAAATATATTTCACTCATCTGGAGGTTCCAAAGGCATCAGGATCCAAACCCACCACAGCATGAAGTTTAGAGTATGAAGTCTCCCACAAATCCTCCACTAGGGGAAAGACTCCGACACTTAATTCAACAATGGAGGATGTCAATTTCAGACATGTGGGTAATTCAACTAATTCAAGAAGGGTACAGAATATCTTTCACCACTCTACCACCTTGTCATTTTTTCATGTCCAGGGTTAAAAAATAAAAGTTGTTACAAGAAGCCTTTCTTCAGGCGATCCAACACTTTCTAAACAATAGGGTGAAAATCCCAGTGTGAAAAGAACAAATGTTCAAAGGCTTTTATTCCAATCTGTTTATGGTACCCAAAAGAGATACAGGATTCCATCCTATCCTGAATATGAAAAAATGTAACCAGTTTCTCAAAGTTTCCAAATTAAAGATGGAATCTATCAAATCAGTGATAACAGCCATGGAACCAGAGGAATCTCTGACATCCTTAGACATCAAAGATGCATACCTACACATTCATATATGGCCCAAGCACTGGAAATGTCTCATGTTTGCATACCAAACCGAGCACTTTCAATTTGTGGCACTGTCTTTCGGTCTAGCCACATCACAGACAGTTTTTACCAAGGTGATGGCTCCTTTTATGGCTTGCCTCAGATCCATGGGAGTAAACTTGACTCCATAGCTGGATAATCTGTTACTAAAGGCTCCATGTCAGGAGCTAATTCAACAAAATTGTCATCTTACTCTGTCAACAATGAATAATCAAGGTTGGTGCCTTCTCAGCAGATCCTATTCCTAGGACTGATATTCAATACCAACATTCAGAAGGTGATTTTACCTTAAGAGAAAATTTCAGATCTTCAGGACTGAGTCCATTCTTTTCTCTACCTCCCAGAGGTTTCAGTCAGACACTGCATGAAGATTGGGGGAGAATGGTAGCCACATTAGAAGCAGTCCCCTTTGCTACGTTTCACTTAAGGCCCTTAAAATTGGAACTAAGCCACAACTGGTCCAAAAATCCAAACCATCTTTATCACATCATGATGATATCTCAATCCACAAAGTCTCTACAGTGGTGGCTTAGTTCAAATCTTTTCACATGAAAACATTTCTTCATAACAGAGTAGGAAATAGCCACAACAGATGCTAGTCTGTTCAGATGGGGAACAGTGTACAAATATCACTCCATTCAAGATCAAAGGACTCCATCAGAATCCCATCTACCCATAAATATTCTGGAGTTATGAAGTCTACAATACACTATTGGCATGGACTTCAATTCTGGAAAATATTCCTATTCGAATTCAGTCAGACAATGCCACAGCAGTGGCCTACATAAATCTTCAATGAGGAACAAAGAGCAAAGATGCTTGTATGGAGGTAGTGACAATTCTTCTCTGGGCAGAGAATCATGCTCCAGCATTGTCAGCCATTTACATTTCAGGTGAGGAGAATTGGGAGGGGGATCACCTCAGCTGTTAGACCATAGCTGACACAGACCATACATCCAGGGTAATGGGAAGAAAATCAGGAGATATTCCTTCAGATAACACACTAATGGGGAGTTCCAGATATAGACATGATGGAGTCAAGAAGAAACAGAAAACTGTCAATGTTCTGTTCAAGAGCAAGGGATCCACAAGCAATAACAGTAGCTGCCTTAACGATTCCTGGAATTAAAGACTAGTGTATGTATTCCCTTCAATAGCTATGATTTCCAGAATAAAGGAAGAGAAGGTGCACACCATAGCTCCCTTTTGGCCCAAGTGATCTTGATTTCACCACCTCAAAGACATGTCTATCTCAGATTCCAGATCTCATTTCTCAAGGACCAAATCTCCACCACAACATACCCAACCTCGCTTTGATAGCTTGGACCTTGAGACTCAAATCCTGAAGAACACAGGCTCCAGTAATTCAAACCATGCTCAGGTCTTGTAAACCAGTGTCTGGCAAAATATATCACCGTGTTTGGAGAATCAATTTTCTTTTCTGTGCTAGAAAATATCTAGATTCCTCTTCTTTCCATCTGCCATCTCTTTTAGAGTTCCTGCAAATAGGTCTAGATAAAGGTTTAAAGGTTAACTCACTGAAAGTTCAAGTTTCAGCATTGTCAGTTCTCTTCCAGAGAAAAATAGCTTCTATTCCTGAGATACTAACATTTATTCAAGGGGGTCAACAGAATAGTTTTCCCATACAGAGATCCCATTCCACCATGGAATTTAAATTGAGTGCTAGAGGCACTACAATCCTCTCCATTTGAATATTTATCATCAGACTCTATCATAGATTTCACTTTCAAAACAGTCTTCCTCATAGCAATTGTATGTGAAAGAAGAGTTTCAGAACTACTGTACTTCACCTACTCTTATCTTTCATCAAGATGCATTTGTTTTAAGGACTGTTTCAGAGTTCCAAACTAAAGTAGTTTCTGCTTTCCACATAAACCAAGAAGTGGGTCTCCCTTCGTTGTGTCCTAATCCATCTAACGCTAAAGAGAAAGCTCTTCATACCTTATATGTAATGAGATGATTAAGACAATATGTCCGTTACACATTCTTTAGGACATCAGACACCTTGTGTGTGATTCCAGAAGAACATAACAAGGGTAGACCAGCATCCAAAACAAATCTTTCCTAATGGCTGAAACAGTTTATCAGACAAGCATACAGATTAAAGTCTGTTCTAGCACCTTTCAGAATCATATCTCATTCTAATAGGTCCATTAGTACCTCATGGGCCTTGAAGAACCAAACTACTGTTGATCAGTTGTGCAAAGCAGCTACATGGTCATATGTTCACATGTTTACAAAGTTTTAAAAATGTAGCATTTTTGCACCGCAAGGTACTAGTTTTGGCTGAAAAGTTTTGGATGCCATTTTTCATTAGTTTTCTTCCGTTCCTACTAAATTGGGATGGCTTTCGTATGTTCCCTACATGCCTTGATACTAGAGAATATGGGATTTTTTACTCACTGATAAATCTTTTTGTCTTAGTCTATTGAGGGATATGAGGCTTTCCTCCCACAGAAATGTTTTAGGTGAGGATGCACTGCGATTTCTGGCAGATCTGTTTTACTGCTATACCCTTCATGACTCTGCTTAAAGAAAACTGAGGACAGTTAGAGAGGGGGAGGGGTTAGCAGCTAGGAGGTGGGAGGAGTTTTTGTTTAGCATGCCCTGCCTCCTATAGGCACACTGTTCAACCGCACCCTCCTTGGCTCCCTCAATGGACTAAGAGAAAAGGATTTATCGGTAAGTAAAAAAATTCTATAATTTTATGTTAAATTCCTAATATCTAATCCTATAATTTATTTTCAGTGCATGCATAGACTATCCTATACAGACATATGTGGTTTATTATTTTTGCATTTGCAGAGAAAACACAGTGAATATATTGAGAATAGCACTCCCTGTTATTCTGATTCCATTGAGAGATAATACAGATCAATCAACTCTTATACACTCTATCAAGGTTGCTCTTGTGTGGGCCCTGAAGCCCTGGAAAAGCAGAAATGGGAGTCACCAGTGAGCATGTATAAAACTAGATTTTATGCCTCAGATAATAAGAAGAGAATTTTTAACAGATGCTAGCATGAAGAACAAGTTACATAAGTGAGTATAACCCAGATTATTGTAGGTATAAGTGTTTCTTTAATAAGCATGACAAATACGATCATTTAAAGCTATCCCAAGAATCAGTGCTAACCATATAAGGACCAGAGGGGGTGTGCAACCCATTGAGAATCAAACCCTCTGGTTTGTAAAGGACTAAGGGCTCAATATTACTAGCGCCAAAACCGGCATTAAATTAAAAACAAGCAATATGTATTTCCCAAACATGTTTTAAGAGTATTCTATTGCAGAACCACGGTAAAACAAAACCGGAGTAGACAGCACATTTCGACTAACAAAAATGGCGCATTCTGCTTCTATTCAACTATCATCTAAAAAAAGCACACCAAATGTCACAGTCCAAGGAAATAGGCGTAAGTTTCACAACAGAAAGATCAAGTTCAGCATTAGATGTGTTCCCCACATTAACGAAACCCGACATAGAGTGCTAGGGGGATATCAGGAGGGGCCCTGATGTCCCCCTCGAGCTCTGAAACCAATGTATATTTAAAGAAAGCACATAAAACCTATGTTAAACATAAGCTATATGTGCTTTATCAAAAAAGCCATCAATTGCCACCCCATGGATCACCTATCCAAAAGGATAGATGATCCATGCTAGGGGGGATATCATGAGGGGTTCTGATGTCCCCCTCGAGATCTGAATTATATATTTTTACAAAATGTAACAATAATTAGCATAAGGAAGCCCATATAACATATGTTATATGGGCTTTAATGAAAATTCTGGCAATTGTCTCCTGCATTGATCACTTATCCAACTGGATAGTTGATCGATGCCAGGGGGTGTCAGGAGAGGCCCCGATGTCCCCCTTGAGGTCTGAATTTTTTTTTTTTACATACAATAAAGGATACAAAATACAATAGCATTTATTACACATATACAGGCACGGTATGTGTCACGGTTTGATATGAAACTCAGACACAGAGTAAGATAAAAATCAAAGTTTATTGAAAAGTTTAATGGGAACCCACATGGGTCAGTACGTACACATATATCAATATACAATCTGGGTGCATACAGTAGTAGCAAGATACAGCAGTATAGGCTCTACCAGCCTTGCCAATATACCGGGCAAGGCAGCCAGTATGATAGTACAACAGAATGTAAATAGGCTCTACCGGCCCTGCCAGTATACCGGGCAAGGCAGCCAGTGAGATGGTAAACTGAATGAAAAATAGGCTCTACTGGCCCTGCCAATATACTGGGCAGGGCAGCCAGTAAGATGGTACAACAGAATGTAAATAGGCTCTACCAGCCCTGCCAAAATACCGGGCAAGGCAGCCTGCAGGAATATGAGGACAGTGGAATAGCCCAACCGGCTCTATGCAACAAAATCTACAACCGGTAGTTGGAGTAAACCAGTAACACGTACTGGAGCAAATGGAACGCCCAACCGGTTCATGTAATGGGATCAGCAACCGGTAATTGGAGTAAACCAGTAACCTGTACTGGAGCAAATGGAATGCCCAACCGGTTCTTATGTTACGGAATCAGCAACCGGCAAGATGGAGTAAATCAGTACAGCATACGGAAACAAAAGGATCTGCCCAACCGGTTCTATGCAGCAGGTTCAGCAATCGGTATATAGAGTAAACCAGTACCGCATACTGGAGTAATGGAACGCCCAACCGGTTCTATGCACTGGGATCAGCAACCGGATATATGGAGTAAACCAGTACCGCATACTGGTGCAAACAGAATGCCCAACCGGTTCTATGCACTCGGATCAGCAACCGGATATATAGAGTAAACCAGTACCGCGTACTGGAGTAGATGGAACGCCCAACCGGTTCTATGCACTGGGATCAGCAACCGGTTCTATGGAGTAAACCAGTACCGCGTACTGGAGTAATGGAACGCCCAACCGGTTCTATGCACTGGGATCAGCAACCGGATATATGGAGTAAACCAGTACCGCGTACTGGTGCAAATGGAACACCCAACCGGTTCTAAGCACTGGGATCAGCATCCGGATATATGGAGTAAACCAGTACCGCGTACTGGTGCAAACAGAACGCCCAACCGGTTCTATGCACTCGCATCAGCAACCGGATATATAGAGTAAACCAGTACCGCGTACTGGAGTAGATGGAACGCCCAACCGGTTCTATGCACTGGGATCAGCAACCGGTTCTATGGAGTAAACCAGTACCACGTACTGGAGTAATGGAACGCCCAACCGGTTCTATGCACTGGGATCAGCAACCGGATATATGGAGTAAACCAGTACCACGTACTGGTGCAAATGGAACACCCAACCGGTTCTAAGCACTGGGATCAGCAACCGGATATATGGAGTAAACCAGTACCGCATACTGGTGCAAACGGAACGCCCAACCGGTTCTATGCACTCGGATCAGCAACCGGATATATAGAGTAAACCAGTACCGCGTACTGGAGTAGATGGAACGCCCAACCGGTTCTATGCACTGGGATCAGCAACCGGTTCTATGGAGTAAACCAGTACCGCGTACTGGAGTAATGGAATGCCCAACCGGTTCTATGCACTGGGATCAGCAACTGGATATATGGAGTAAACCAGTACCGCATACTGGTGCAAACGGAATGCCCAACCGGTTCTAAGCACTGGGATCAGCAACCGGTTCTATGGAGTAAACCAGTACCTTGTACTGGAGTAATGGAACGCCCAACTGGTTCTATGCACTGGGATCAGCAACCGGATATATGGAGTAAACCATTACCTCGTACTGGAGTAAATGGAACGCCCAGCCGGTTCTATGCACTGGGATCAGCAACCGGTATATGGATTAAACCACAAGATGAAAATGTCGCCCAAGAGACAGGCAGCCAGTAGCAGTGAATCAGGATACAGCACGGGAACAGGTTGCCCTCCAGGACAACCGCAGGAACAGCAGGATGGCCAACCGGATCAGGAACGGAAGCAGGAACAGCGCCAGGACCGGAGCAGAGCAGAATCAGGAACAACAGACAACCGGATCTGGAACGAGGACAGGAACCATGCAGCAGCAGCAGCCCTGACAGTGGAGAAACTCTGACACTGGCAGAAGATCACAGACCCAAGGAAACACCATACAGTTGACTGCAGGTACAGAGACACCACGAAAGGGCCACCAAAGGGTGTCTCAGGCTGGTTTAAATAGGCAGTGTTAGGCGGGCGTTAAACAGGCGGCCAATGGGGAATACACACATCAGACTGACAGCAAGGGCGAGCAATCACGGGCACCGTGATAGTATACAGCTGCATAACTTGTCTATTAACCCTTTAAGTATCAGAGGGGTAATAAACACATTGTAATGCGTTGCTATATCTCTGGTACTCATAGGGCAGGTTGATTTAAATTGAAGAAGAAATAATGTTGAATTAAAATGGAGAAAGAAAGTCATGGGAGCACTATAAGTTCAATTTCAAAGTGGGGGTTAATATTTGTCGAATTAAAATGGAGAAAGAAAGCACTATAAGTCTAATTTCAAAGGGGGGTTAATATGTCGAAGGAGGGCACTCTACATTGGATTTCTAAAATGTATACTGTATTCTGCACTTTTTTTTAGAACAATGATGGTTTTTAGTGATGATCGAGCACCCCAATGCTCGGGTGTTCGGGTGCTCTGGCCGAGTGCCCCCGGAGGCTCGAGTGCTCGGCCGAGCACCCGAGCCCCATTGAAGTCAATGGGAGGACTCGAGCATTACACCAGGCACCCCCTGCTCTGATGAGGGGAGGGTGCCTGGTTCATAGGAAAAGGTCAGAAAATGATGGAAACACCACAGAAATGGTTCAGGGACAGCATAGGGAGGATGTCTGGATGCATCTTGGACTCCAACGTCGCTGCTGGGAACGATGTTTCGCCCGTAGTACGCCATTTTTACAGACTGACCGTAAAACACACAAAAAGGAAGATAAAAACGACTTTAGGCGAAAAATTGTTACCAAACAGTATTTGCTGTATATTTACTTGTATATCATCTGCAAATTCTGCAAAAAATGTCATCGATTTTTCGGAACTGGGGCCATGATTAAGAGGGAAACGTGCGCAGCGTAAAGCAGGTGTTCAACGTGGTTATGGCCCGGGTAAGGTACAGCATTCAGGAACGGAGGCCGCAGCTACCACAGGTTTTACAACATGTCCGTTTGCCCTTGTTAAGTCCAAAATTTATAGTCGGAACAGTGGGGTCTGATCCGTTGAGTAAAAGTGACGAAGTGACTTAGTGGATGAAGCCAAGAACTACCTTCTGCTCTGTCGAACACCCCAGCCCTATTTAATTCAATGGGAGGACCTGAGGCACTCCGATACAACCTGTATATCACAAAATGGAGGGCCTCATTCACATTGTGGTACAATAGTTCAGGTAGTGGTCCAACACTCATAAAGCCTATGCACTAAGTGAAAGGGCTGCCAAAAATTAGACTGAAATGTCACTCCAATACACCCTTTATTACACATAAAGGAGGGCATCATACACAGCCTTGAAAAATTAGGATTAATGGCCTGCTGGTGACCTTCTAAAACATTAGGGGCGAGGGCATGCCGCTAAGCTGACCATCTAAAACATTAGGAATGAGGGTCTGCTGCTGAGCCGACCATCTAAAACATTATGGGTGAGGGTCTGCTGCGGAGCTGACCATCCTAAACATTATATGCGAAGGCCCGCTAGTGAGCTGACGCTATAAAACATTATATGAGAGGGCCCGCTAGAGAGCTGACCCAATAAAACATTATATGAGAAGGCCCGCTGGTGAGCTGACCTATACAAAAATTGTCAAACAGGGCCCGCTGGTGAGCTGGCCCTATATAAAAATTATATCACAGGGCCCGCTGGTGAGCTGGCCCTATATAAAAATTATATCACAGGGCCCGCTGGTGAGCTGGCCCTATATAAAAATTATATCACTGGGCCCGCTGGTGAGCTGGCCCTATATAAAAATTATATCACTGGGCATATGGAAGAGGAGGCGGAGGATGAGAAGATTAAGAGTCAACCATATACCCGTTTTTTGGGTGGAAGGGGTGAATGGGAATACAGAGTATTCCCATCATTGTAAATAACATATCTAAAGTGACTTTATGTTCACCCGGGGCTTTCCTCCAGTGGAGTGGAGAAGTCAGGGGAAATCCAGGCCTTGTTCATTTTTATAAGTGTCAACCTATCAGCATTTTCGGTGGAAAGGCGGATACGCTTATCTGTTATGATGCCACCAGCAGCACTAAATACCCGCTCAGACAGAACGCTGGCGGCAGGGCAGGCCAGCACCTCCAAGGCGTAGAGTGCCAGTTCATACCACGTGTCCAGCTTGGACACCCAGTAGTTGTAAGGCACAGAGGGATCATTGAGGACGCTGACACGGTCTGCTACGTACTCCTTCACCATCTTCCAAAACTTTTCCCTCCTTGTGACACTAGGCTGCGCATCAGGGTGAGGGTGCTGGCGGAGTGTCATGAAGGTGTCCCACGCCTTGGAGAGTGTTGCCCTGCCTTTGTCGGAACTGCTGTGTGCTCCCCTTTTCTCCCCTTCTCGGTTGGCCAAGGTAGCACGTACTCTGCCGCCAGCGTTGTCAGATGGAAAATTTTGGAGCAATTTCTCGACAAGAACCTTCTGGTATTGCACCATTTTGCTTGTCCTCTCCACCGGAGGAATGAGAGATGAGAAATTCTCTTTGTAGCGGGGGTCCAGAAGGGTGAACACCCAGTAATCCGTGTTGTCTAAAATGCGTATAATGCGTGGGTCACGGGAAAGGCAGCCTAACATAAAGTCAGCCATGTGTGCCAGAGTACCAACAGGCAAGATTTCGCTGTCCTCACCAGGAGGATGACTCTCAATCTCCTCATCCTCTTTCTCCTCTTCTGCCCACCCACGCTGAAGAGATGGAAATAAAGTTCCATGGCTACCCTCTGTAGCGGAGGCAACCGTGTCTTCCTCCTCCTCCTCCTCCTCCGCCTCCTCCAATTGTCGCTGAGAAGACGAAGTGAGGGTGCTCTGGCTATCACCTTGTGTAAGCTCTTCCTCCCCCATTTCCACCTCTTCCACATGCAAAGCGTCGGTTTTAATTGTGAGCAGCGAGCGTTTCAGTAGACACAGAAGTGGGATGGTTACACTGATAATAGCGTTATCGCCGCTCACCATCTGTGTCGATTCCTCAAAACTGCGTAAAACCTCACAGAGGTCTGACATCCATTCCCACTCCTCACTTCTGATTAGAGGAAGTTGAACGGAGAGGCGACGACCGTGTAACAGCTGGTACTCCACTACTGCCCTCTGCTGCTCACAAAGCCGGGCCAACAAGTGGAAGGTGGAGTTCCAGCGCGTGCTCACGTCACACAGCAGCAGGTGAGCTGGCAATTGTAAGCGCTGCTGCAGCTTCAACAGGCCGGCTGAAGCTGTAGATGACTTACGGAAATGTGCCCACACGCGGCGCACCTTCGTCAAGAGATCATGCAAATTGGGGTAGGTTTTTAGAAATCGCTGAACCACTAAATTAAATACATGCGCTAGGCATGGTACGTGTGTGAGCTTGCCGAGCTCCAAAGCCGCCACCAAGTTACGCCCATTATCACACACAACCATGCCTGGTTGCAGGTTGAGTGGCGAGAGCCACTGCTCGGTCTGGTGATTAATCCCCCGCAACAGCTCTGAGGCCGTGTACTGTTTGTCCCCAAGGCAGATCAGCTTCAGCACGGCCTGTTGACGCTTCCCCACTGCAGTGCTACACTGCTTCCAGCTACCGGCTGATGGGTGAGTGGCGCTGCACGCAGAGAATTCGGAGGTGGAAACGGAGGAGGAGGAGCCAATAACGTAGGTGCTGGCGGAAACCCTGATGGAGGTAGGGCCCGCAATCCTCGGCGTGGGTAGCACCTGTGCCATCCCAGGGTCCGAGTCGCTCCCAGCCTCCACGACATTCACCCAGTGTGCCGTCAGGGAAATGTAGCGTCCCTGGCCACAAGCACTTGTCCATGTGTCAGTCGTTAAGTGGACCTTCCCAGTAACTGCGTTGGTCAGGGCACGGGTGATGTTAAGGGACACATGGTGGTGTAAGGCGGGGACGGCACACCGGGAAAAGTAGTGGCGGCTGGGGACTGCGTGCCGAGGGACAGCTGCTGCCATCAGGCTGCGGAAGGACTCAGTCTCCACAAGCCTAAATGGCAGCATTTCGATGGCCAGTAATTTGGAAAGGTGTGAGGTTAGTGCTATGGCCTGTGGGTGGGTGGCTGGGTATTTTCGCTTGCGCTCAAATGCCTGGGGTAACGACATTTGGACGCTGCGCTGGGACAGGGAAGTGGATGTGGTCGCTGATGGTGCTTCAGATGGTACAGGTGCAGGGCGGGAGGTATGCGGGCCTGCGCCTTCGACAGGCGATTGGCCGGCACCGAAAACAGGGGAAGAGGAGGCAGTGGTGTGGCCTGCAGACACAGATTGGCGATCCGGGCGTCCCTCCCACTTATTACGGTGCTTGGATGCCATGTGTCGGATCATGCTGGTGGTGGTGAGGTTTCTAGTGTTCATGCCTCAGCTCATTCTGGTGTGGCACAGGTTGCAAACTACAATTTTTTTGTCGTCCGCACTTTCCTTAAAAAAACGCCATACCGCGGAACACCTAGCCCTTGGCAAGGGAGATTTACGCAAGGGGGTGCTCCGTGGAACATTTGCGGGCCGGTTTGGTGCGGTCCGCCTTCTTTCTTTAGCCACACCACTGCCTCTTCCAGCCTGTTGCGGTGCTGCAGATGGCTCACCCTCAGGACTGCTGTCATCGCTCGGCTCTCCACCTTCCCAGGTGGGGTCAGTCACCTCATCGTCCACCAAGTCCTCCTCCACTTCCTCACTCTGATCATCCTCCTCATTTCTTGATCCCACCACATACTCAGTCATTGACAACTGTGTATCATCCTCCTCATCAAGGTCTTGAGACAGTAATTGTGGTTGATTTGATGGCAACTGTGTCTCATCATCATCATCATCCACTTCCTTTGACCTTAAATGCCGTTCCCCTCTGTCATCTTCTTGTGATTGGGTACCCTATAGAGGTTGTGAATCAGGGCACAAGATCTCATGTTCCTCTGCAAGCGTGCTTGGAGAGAGGTTCAAATCAAGGATTGGTGATGAGACGAGCTCCTCACTATATCCCAGTGTGGGATCACTTCTTTGGCCAGACCCTCTATGGTGGGAGGAAGGATGATCAGGGTGAGGATTATGTTGACCAGACTCTTAGCTACTGAGAGTGGACTTGGTGGAAGACAGGGTGGTGCTTAACCGACTGGAAGCAGTATCAGCTGAAATCCAACCGACCACCTGTTCGCAGTGGTCTGACCTCGAGAGTGATGTCCTGCGACGCCCTGTAAACTGAGACATGAAGCTAGGTATGGTGGATGTCTTTCTTTCTTGTGCTCTGGCACCAGGCAGTTTCTACGCGTCCTGACCCGCGCCCTGAACTATCAGGATCACGTCCACTTCCCCGTCCCTTTTTACCCGCCTTCTTCATATTACACGGAATATGTGCAGCTAATCTGCGGCTAGGCACACTAAACAGAATGTGACGCTAATCTGCGGCTAGGCACAGTGAACGGAATATGTGACGTTAATTTGTGAATTTGCACACTAAACAATATGTGCCGCTAATCTGCGGCTAGGCACAGTGAACAGTATGTGATGCTAATTTGTGAATTTGCACACTAAACAATATGTGCCGCTAATCTGCGGCTAGGCATACTAAACAGAATGTGACGCTAATCTGCGGCTAGGCACAGTGAACAGAATGTGACGCTAATTTGTGAATTTGCACACTAAACAGAATGTGCCGCTAATCTGCGGCTAGGCACACTAAACAGAATGTGACGCTAATCTGCGGCTAGGCACACTAAACAGAATGTGACGCTAATCTGCGGCTAGGCACAGTGAACGGAATATGTGACGTTAATTTATGAATTTGCACACTAAACAATATGTGCCGCTAATCTGCGGCTAGGCACAGTGAACAGTATGTGACGTTAATTTATGAATTTGCACACTAAACAATATGTGCCGCTAATCTGCGGCTAGGCACACTAAACAGAATGTGACGCTAATCTGCGGCTAGGCACAGTGAACAGAATGTGACGCTAATTTGTGAATTTGCACACTAAACAGAATGTGCCGCTAATCTGCGGCTAGGCACACTAAACAGAATGTGACGCTAATCTGCGGCTAGGCACACTAAACAGAATGTGACGCTAATCTGCGGCTAGGCACAGTGAACAGAATGTGACGCTAATTTGTGAATTTGCACACTAAACAGAATGTGCCGCTAATCTGCGGCTAGGCACACTAAACAGAATGTGACGCTAATCTGCGGCTAGGAACACTAAACAGAATGTGACGCTAATCTGCGGCTAGGCACAGTGAACGGAATATGTGACGTTAATTTATGAATTTGCACACTAAACAATATGTGCCGCTAATCTGCGGCTAGGCACACTAAACAGAATGTGACGTTAATTTATGAATTTGCACACTAAACAGAATGTAACGCTAATCTGCGGCTAGGCACAGTGAACAGAATGTGACGCTAATTTGTGAATTTGCACACTAAACAGAATGTGCCGCTAATCTGCGGCTAGGCACACTAAACAGAATGTGACGCTAATCTGCGGCTAGGCACACTAAACAGAATGTGACGCTAATCTGCGGCTAGGCACAGTGAACAGAATGTGACGCTAATTTGTGAATTTGCACACTAAACAGAATGTGCCGCTAATCTGCGGCTAGGCACACTAAACAGAATGTGACGCTAATCTGCGGCTAGGCACACTAAACAGAATGTGACGCTAATCTGCGGCTAGGCACAGTGAACGGAATATGTGACGTTAATTTATGAATTTGCACACTAAACAATATGTGCCGCTAATCTGCGGCTAGGCACAGTGAACAGTATGTGACGTTAATTTATGAATTTGCACACTAAACAATATGTGCCGCTAATCTGCGGCTAGGCACACTAAACAGAATGTGACGCAAATCTGCGGCTAGGCACAGTGAACAGAATGTGACGCTAATTTGTGAATTTGCACACTAAACAGAATGTGCCGCTAATCTGCGGCTAGGCACACTAAACAGAATGTGACGCTAATCTGCGGCTAGGCACACTAAACAGAATGTGACGCTAATCTGCGGCTAGGCACAGTGAACGGAATATGTGACGTTAATTTATGAATTTGCACACTAAACAATATGTGCCGCTAATCTGCGGCTAGGCACACTAAACAGAATGTGACGCTAATCTGCGGCTAGGCACAGTGAACAGAATGTGACGCTAATTTGTGAATTTGCACACTAAACAGAATGTGCCGCTAATCTGCGGCTAGGCACACTAAACAGAATGTGACGCTAATCTGCGGCTAGGCACACTAAACAGAATGTGACGCTAATCTGCGGCTAGGCACAGTGAACGGAATATGTGACGTTAATTTATGAATTTGCACACTAAACAATATGTGCCGCTAATCTGCGGCTAGGCACACTAAACAGAATGTGACGCTAATCTGCGGCTAGGCACAGTGAACAGAATGTGACGCTAATTTGTGAATTTGCACACTAAACAGAATGTGCCGCTAATCTGCGGCTAGGCACACTAAACAGAATGTGACGCTAATCTGCGGCTAGGCACACTAAACAGAATGTGATGCTAATCTGCGGCTAGGCACAGTGAACGGAATATGTGACGTTAATTTATGAATTTGCACACTAAACAATATGTGCCGCTAATCTGTGGCTAGGCACACTAAACAGAATGTGACGCTAATCTGCGGCTAGGCACAGTGAACAGAATGTGACGCTAATTTGTGAATTTGCACACTAAACAGAATGTGACAATAATGTATGGCTAGGCACACGTTTAAAATGGCCCTTTTTGTCACTGCGTTGTACAATATTTGTCCCTGTGCACCTAGTACAATGTCACCTTACTAATATCCCACCTTAAAAAAAAAAATGAAATTGTGCCCCCCCAAACAAAATATAAATGCTGCCCCCACACACAACAGTCCTAAAAAGGACTTTTGGGTCTTGAACTACTACCAACACTTTTATTCTCCCTACACTGACTTTCCCTGCCTGATCGCATCTCTCCCTGGCTGAGAATGAGCAGAACTCGCGAGTCGGGTGCTATACAGCACCCGATCACGAGTTCTGGCCAGCCAATCAGTGTAATGCCAGCAGCCAACATGGCTGCTGGCATTACACTGATGTCAGAGCCTCCCCACACGTTTATTGGCTGCGCAGCAGCCGCGAAACGTGCGGGGAGGAGACCCGAACATGGCGGGCGAGCACATGCGGTACTCGTACGAGTACCGCCATGTGCCGAGCAGAGCGATGCTCGAGCCGAACCGAGCTTCGGCCGAGCATGCTCGCTCATCACTAATGGTTTTGAAACCATCGCTATGGCTTCTACACCTCAACTCTGAGTAGCAGGATTACAGACAGAAAATGTAACCACAAAATACGCGGTAATACTGACCGTAGGTAATAGAATGCTACTTGCACTTTGTTTTTAGTTGTTTCCTATGGGCTGTTTTTTACTGGCGATGCATAGAATTACCACTGATTTTGTTTTCACAACTCTGGTAATATGGTATTAAAACCTGACTTAAAAAAAAACGCCTGTTTTTTTTTTTTTTATAGTGGTGGTAATAGTATTGAGGCCTAAAACTGCGGAGCCAGAATTCTAATATAGCTTTACAAAACACAGTGCTTAATATTGCACACAAACAAGTTGTGTAGCTCTCCAGGGAATATTTATATATACAGTAATGTGCAAAAGTTTTAGGCAAGTGTGAAATATGTTAACAGTTTATATCTATCAGTTAAGAAAATGGATAGTGGGTGAACAGAAGAAAAAAATAAATCAAATCAATACTTGGTGTGACCATCCTTTGCCTTCAAAACAGTATCAGTTCTTCTAAGTACACCTGCACACAGTTTTTTATGGAACTCGACAAGTAGGTTGTTCCAAAGATCTTGGAAAACTGCCTATTATCTGTGTACTAACTAAGGGGTAGTTGGTGGTTGAACTTCCAGCTGTTGAAGACTACAACTTCCATTATACCCAGCCAGCCTTTGGCTTATTGAGGATGTTGTTTCCAATAGCTGGAGGTCCAACATTTGACAACTCCTTCACATAGTTCTCTAAGTGGAAACGTTCCCCATTAGCAACACTTACGATAACTTGAGGAAAGTGGGTGACCATTCATTTCCTCTAAATTTATTTAAAATGGCACAGAGGAAATCAACATTTAATTACTCTCTCTTCCTGCACTTATTATAGGGAGAAATTCAGGACCTGCTCACATTAAACTCTTAACAGTAGGTGGGGACAGTTTTCTATAAAGTAATTGTGCTGATTGCTTCCTGCATGGGACAATGTAGTATGCCCGAATACTGTACCCATCACCAGATGACACAGAAGCCCTACACAGAGCTCACACCCACACAATACACAGTATCCAATAATTATGACCCACTCCCTGAGGGTCCCAGATGGCCACTATCATGAGACTCCACACTCAATTGGGTAGATATTCTGGAGACACTTTCCTGACCATACTGAAAATTCAGATAAGCCAATCCCAAGTCAGCCAGCAGGATTTTGAGCTTAAAATTAACTAAACTTCATCCTGCCGACATCCCTAAGACAGCAATGGACTGATTAGATTTTACAGTAAACCCATCAGTCCAAAGACCCTTGTGGAGAGGTTCTGATGAGGTCTGCAGTATCCAAGAATATAGATCCAGGGAAAGGAAACAGTGAAACAGGGAACCCAGGGTAGGTATAGGAAAGGTAATGCCAACTAGAAGACAGTAGAAAGCAATGTATCTGGCTTAACCTGTATTATGAGTGGCCCCCTGACTCTCTACATACGATCATTTTTATCATGGAAGTATGTGGTTAAAACACAAGCTATCCCTGGCAACCTTTTATATGGGAAATTCATTTAGTGTCCTGTCACTGTAATCCTATGCACTCAAACATACCCAGAAGTGAAGTTCAGGTGCATAGTTTTGCAAAACATGAGCCAAACTGGGGGGATTTGTATAACCCCCCTCCCCATATACAATTTGGTACAAGAATAAGCCAATAGGACACTTAAATTACTCATACTATTCATACAGCATCACATCTGTCTCCATGTCCTTCTGACATTTGTTGTATGTCTATTCACAACATAGATTCTATTTTGTCTGTTCATTTGCTTCTTGAAATTTCTTGATACATTTATTTTATTTTTTTGTCTCTCAGGACAAGAAATGTTGGAAAAAAAGCAACAAAATACATTCTTTAACAGATGCATTCAATGTATTTTATATTAGAATTATTTTTTTTTTACTGGCATTGAAAAGAATATGGGTCAAAACTCTAGGCAACAATAATAAAATGGAGACCTTGAAATGTTTTTTGTTTATATGAATTAGGTTCAAATGCTTTTACAAAAGTACAATGAGATGTTATACAAAGTAGATAACTACTGACAATATTCAAGGTGGAAAAAGTATGTCCTCTTACATGGCGAAGCATGAAGGTTACAATCGCATATACCCATTTTTTCAATAAAAGTGCTACCTTTTGTTATAAAATCTTTAGCATTTTGTCTTAAACCAAAACAAAATGTTATTGTGGCAATGTATGAATAAACAGTTGAGAACTATATAACATGCCTCTATAAAATAAAAAATGTATATCTATATGTCTATAGCGTTGTCAGGCAGTTCAGTGACTTTTGTAGGACAGAGAAATAGACATGTTCTCTGGAATTCATCAAGTAGTACACTATTCATTCACAGGTAAATCAGGCACATTAAAGGGATAGTAATGTTTCATAATAAAAGCAGCTCTAATTAATCATCATAGTATTTGGACTTTGGAGAGTGTTATTTCAGTTCTGTCAGAGTTGTAGTTCCAGAGTAGTTCAATGACAAAGTATCCCCCTTCCGCCCCTTTTACTGATGTCACACTGTTCAGCCACAGCAGAAGGGAGGTGCCCAGGTAGACTGCAGTGAGGGACAATCTTCAATTAAGATAAGGGAAAAACCTGAAAAGCTTGTCAAGGGGGGCAGGGATTTAATTGTTTTCATAGGAATAAGAGTGTCCCCTTCTGTTATCTGTCTGGTCTATAGACTGCATTCCACATCTGAGAAGAGATGGCTTACACTAGGTAAAAGGGGCGGGAGGGGGAAACTTTGCTTGTGAATATCTCATAAACCATAAAGGTTTGAGAGATAAGACTTATATCATTCTTCGTGTTTTTTTAATGCCTACAAAATAAAATAAAGTTAAAATGAAGTATTACTATCCCTTTAAATGCAGAAAAAAAACAGAAAACAATAAAGACATTTAATCTGCTGTGTTTTAAAAGCAACATAATACCATATAATAACTTAGCATTTATCAATATTGGAATAGGAATTAGACTTAGCAACTCATACATAAATAATCAAATTTCACAAATGATGCATAATTTGTATATAGATAGGGGTGCCCAATTTCAATCCTAGAAGGCCACCAGCATGCCAGGATTTAAAGAAGCAGTAAACTTTTTTTATGAAACTACATATATAGTTTAGAGTAAAATAATTGTACTCCCACTGCTGAGAGATGCATATTTCCAGAATTATCACAGTTTAAACCCATGTTTTTTTTTTACATTTGCAGTGCCTACTAGTGGTCAAATTCCAATTAGTTTTTCTGTTACATTCTAATGGAGAGTAAAGTCAGTAACATACAGTTCTCCACAGAATGTGATAGAAACTGTTGAGTCACATCGTGTTAGTTAGAACTTTCAGGAAGTAAACACACAGTAATTTCACTTCCTGATTATTTGAATTGTTATAAATTAAATAAAACAACTGACAGCAGTGGGAGTGGCCTTGTTTTAGTCAACAGAAAAAGCTCTACAACATATAGGTTTTCTGCTCCTTTAATGATTTCCCTGATTAAGCACAGGAAATTTAATCAGTGGCTCATTCATTCTGATGCCCCCCCCCCCCCGTGCTCAAACAGGGAAATCCTAAAAATCCTGAACTGCTGGGTGCTCTTAACCCCTTCGCGTCCTGTGACGTACCCGGACCGTCACGCTGGTCCGGCACTTAAGGACCAGTGACAGTCCTGGTACGTCATGTACTATTACTCACCGCGCTCCTGCAGGAGTGTGGTGAGTAATACCGTGGACTGAAGTTGATCGCTCCAAGACCGGAGAGATCTCTTTCAGTCCTTCTGTCGATGTGCCGCCCCACGTAATCAGTCACTTGGGACGGCACGTCGAACTTGTCTATCTGGTCCTTAAAGGACCAGACACTCCGGGATCACTGGACCTTAAGGGGTTAAAGACTAAACTTGGACATCCCTGGTGGAAAATTGGTGGAAATAAAAGTATCTCTCCAAATATTATCTCCTAATATAACATTTGCATAAATAGTATTGTTCCACAATTCACCCTAAACAACATATGTCCACCATGGTATAAAAAGGTTGTAAGTTATTTTGTTTGTTGTTTTTACCAATAAAAAAATAATTGTTACCATGGAGAGATGGCTCTCATACAGGACAAGCTGAAGCCTCCACGGCAGTAAAGAAACCCGTTCAGTGCTTTCCCTCACTTCTATTTAAGTGAATAGTGGCACTCTAAAACATAACCTTTATTGAGTTTATTGTAAAAACCAGAAGTCCAGAATGCTTTAATTGAAATATTGGAATATTAAGCATGTATATTTAAAATTGGCAGTCACAAAAAGTATCCTGGCACTAACCACTAGATATTGTGGCCTCCCACCAGGATAGCACTCTGCATCTGCCAGATTAAAACAATAAAGTCTCAGGTTCATCCATCTCATCACTCAGACTGCACTAGTAGATATAGATCTTATATTGCAGAAATAAATAGTATCCTAATAGTACACAGATGTAAATTGCTGTTTTATGGCTATCACTCCACTATCTATTTCACACCATTAGAATGTGAATCTTATAAACACATAGTTGCAAGTGACCAGTCAATACAAGGACTACACAGAAAAAAGTAAAAAAGAAAAGAACTGGAGCACTGAAAGTGTAAAACACTACAGACAGCTAGTATTATTAACTGTTATATACGCTGCCGTGCACCTGTATCTAAACCTTACATAACTAATATAGAAAAAATACAAATTTCAATAGATACTTTAAGAGGGCACTTTAGTGTTGAAGTCACCAGGAAAGTCTTGAAATTGTGTACATGTTGCTTGAGGTGAATGTAATTAAAATATAACCTTTATTCAAGATAATAATAAAACAAACAAACAATTTAAAAAAAACCAAATGGCTCTGAGCAATATTGTGTTGTCTCGGACAAGAAACATAAAGCCAGGTGCAACAGTGTAACAGCACCGAAAGATCAGACACCAAGAAACACTGGTGACTTAAGTTATGTAACACCTATAATAAGGTAATCAAAGGTGAGAATTCCCACCCAAAATGTCTCACAAAAAACCCCCTTTGAGGAACCGAAACATTATAAATGGGAGAAATTCAATTTCTATCTCCAACTCTCAGTTCCCCAATAAATGTAAAGAGGTTATTAAGTCACAGTTCGATCTCAACACAAAACGGCTCAGGCCATTGAATTTAAAATAATCGGCACTCTGCTCTATACGTGTAGACTGATCATCTAATCAAAGTTTAAATCACAAAGTATCAAATCTTCATAATCTGTATTTGACTACTGTTACTCATAACAGAGTGCCGAGCTAAAACGCCGACGCGCGTTTCACCCTCAGGCTCTTAAATACAAGTAATGGTCCTATAATTCCATTATTTTATAAATTGTCACTAGGACTAGTATATAGATACTTTGTAGTTATGACTGTAAATACTGCTACAACACACTATGGGGTAGATTTAAAGGCTGGCGTTAGAAAAACAAACGACCTTTTTGTGTTTTAACATGCAGTAAGCCATTTAAAGGTCCGTCTTAAGAAAAGCTAACGGCAGTTTGATAGTCCTTATGGCCGATAGACTTAAGTGAATTAAGACGCATGGAACAAGATTCCCCAGAGCCATTTAAAGGAGTGCAGTACTGCTAAAGGCTGAAAAAAAGATACAGTTAAAGAGCACAAGTTAAGACCCAGTTTTCTTAGCCATTAGACAGTAAAAAAAAAAAACTGTTAGATAGTAAAACAGACAAACCGCATACTGCACAAGCATGCAAATGGAAAAATGAACCCATGCAATGCCAAAATAACACAAAAAAACATGACCATGCAACACAAATCACTGTCACACACAACACAACAACCAAGCAACATCACAGGGATAAGGCCTTCCAAAAAAAACACCAACACAACATGGCACGGAACAATGGGGGTTATCACACAACAAGGACATCTGCCAATACAAAACAAGCTCACCTGTGCAACATCACCACAAGATCCAGACACAACCTGCACCCCACAACTTCACACCTGCAGCTGACAGAGACACAGCAATCAGAACATTCATTTGTTTCATGGAGCTATCAGAACATATTTGTTGATGTGTGTATTTATGTCAGGGGCAAATATTCCTAGGGAGGGTTGACATCCCCTTGGTTCTCTCTATAATGGGTTACAGACGAGTAGACAACACATTACAAAGCAATGGTTTGTGTACTACCCTGTAACAGAAAAAGATTAAGGGGAAAATGATGTTGAAGCTGTTGCATGACGATCAGTTCGAGGGTGCTGCTCCAAATCCTGTCCTCTTGTCCCACAGGCATCCATAGCATGATCCATCCTTCAACAGAGGAGTTTCCATGTGACTGGACTAAGTCCTTGAAAACATTTCCATGAAGCTCACTTCTTGATGGTTCAAGTGATTGTGTTGGTGATGCAATGTTTGACCTGATGTTCACAGCAACCTCTACTGGAACATTCACATATCAACACAAGACACAAATTCATGTGTGTACTAACATCCAGGTATCAAACCTGTACAGTAAGAATGCTCATCTATAGAGCTAACAAACTTTGTGGACAACACATGAGCAGTTCAGTAGTGATTCTAAAGTGTTTATATTTAGTTGAAATGTACCTTTTGTGTGCTCATAAAAGTGTTCAATGCATATATAGTTAATGTACCCAGAAAACACATGTATGTTTTACTCTACTTTGAGACACTATAAAGGAGAACCATCACTATTCTATATGTGTCTGTATGAATAAATGTTGGAATAGACATGTCTCAATGTGGAACCACACTCAACGCTAGAGTATACATGGAAGGCATGACCCACATCACAGGAGTCTACTACTTGTTTGGCCGTGAGTGGACTCTGTGATGTATTCATGCAAAGAGATGATGGCGGTGATACACAAATGTTTGTTGTGAGTAATAAAGAGGTGATACAGGGGGCATACGTCCACATTGATTTCATGTCGACAGTTTCTGTGTTGTTCAATGTAATCAATGTTCTGAGATTGCTTTAGTTTGACATATCTCAGTACATAGACTACATCAACAAACAACCAGACTAAATGGACAAGTGTTATCACTGGTGAAGTCTGTTACAACCTTAGTAAAACAACAACACAATTTACTAGATAACCCAATGCACAGCCTAAGGTTTCAATGTATGTGCTACACATTGAAATCCTAGGGTGAACATTGGGTTCTCCAGTAAGTTAGGCTGTGATTCATACTCTTATTGTGAAACTCACTTACTGGAGGACCCAATGCTCACCCTAGGATTTCAATGTGTAGCACACACATTGAAATCCTAGGGTGAACATTGGGTTCCCCAGTAAGTCAGTTTCACAATAAGAGTTTGAATCAAAGACTATTTTGTTGCATGTTCCATCTGTCCTGCTTGCTAGTTGTCTGCTAAGTCAAATAGCTGTTTGTTTGCTTAACCCCTTATACACAACAATTGATGCAGACGAATGTTCACACTGTTGCACCAGTTGTTGTGCTAAGGGGTATGTTTTGTACAAATTCACCCAACATCATGGCCATATAACACTGTCATGTTATTTGCCTCCAGTGATGGATTGCCAGTTGAATTTGTACAACGGTGTGTGAGAACCCATGTTGTAACATCCCACAAATGTTACCTAGGCTGAAGTTGTGTCCACTGCATTGCTTGGCAATGCATTGGATACATCTCTGCCACCCAATCTATCACTAAATGTGAAGCATATCAGACAGAATTCAAAAGTACAATGTTTTTTTTATTAAGGGTGAAAATAACAAGTTGGGCAGTTTATGTTTTTTTTTTTGGGGGGGAGGACCCTCAACTGGGTGCCAGAACTGGATGTCCTGGCTGACTGCCTGGTCACCCTTTGCACCCTTGGTGTACCTTCAAGGGTCACGCTGGAGGGAGTGGTGGGTGCAGTGGACCCCTCTGTTGACCACTGCTCCCTCTCCACATGCAGATTCTCCCTGTGGTTGTGGTCTCCAAACTCCACCATCAGCTGCCCCATCATGTCCATCATACCTGGTGGTGGTGCTGCTGCTGCTGGAGGGTAGTACCTCGTGGAGGTGTTGGGATGCATCCACCTGTCTTCCTGTAGCATCCAGGCACTGTATTGGGGTGGTGCAGCAGGTGTTTGAGCAGGTGGTGCAGCAGGTGTTGGAGCAGGTGAAGCAGGTGTTTGAGCAGGTGATGATGGTGGGTACGGTGACCACCGGCTGGTCACCTCCTCTGTATACTCCTCACTGGGTACTAACTCAGCCTCCTCCATGGGCTCCTGCTGTGCTTGACACCCATAAGCTGTGTGGGTAAATGAGATGGTGTGATTCTTAAACATAGCAATGACAGGTTTAAAGGGATAGTAATGGTTAATTTCACCTTGATGTAAAATTGTAGATATTCTAAAAAGATGTGGATCAATTTAAGTCCTATCTCTCATAAACTTATGGTTTGACAGATATCACTTGATAAAGTTAAGTCTTCTTGTCAGCGATCTATGGGACAGCTGCAGATTCCAGTCATTTGACCAGACAGAGGCTCTTCAGCAGAGCCAAAATGGAGCTATTTAGAAATAAATACTTCATTGGAATGGTCTACAGAGTGTGCACTTTGTGGACCATTCTAATGGGGTATGCATATCTAAATAGCTCCATTTTGGCTCTGCTGAAGAGCTTCCGTCTGGTCAAAAGACTAGAATCTGCAACTTTTTAGAATGCCTACAATATTACATCAAGGTGATATTAACCATTACTATCCCATACAATGTACACAGAAAGAAAAATGGTCTAATATCTATGTGGATATGTACCTCTTACATGTGTACAAATATATCCTACCAAGATATGAACCCAGATACCAGTTCAGTACGTTTGAGTGACTTACCGGCTATATATGTGCTACCATCAAAACTTAAGTTTTATTGCTATCATAAATAAAAACATACCTAGTATATCACCTCACTTAGATGGGATATACTAGGTATGTTTTTATTTATGATATCAATAAAACTTAAGTTTTGATGGTTGAATATATAGTGGGTAAGGCAATCAAACGTATTGAACTGATCTCAGGGTTCATATCTTGGTAGGATATATTTGTACACATATAAGAGGTACATATCCACATAGAAATTATACCATTTTCTTTCTCTGTACACATATATATGTTTAACAGATCTGCAGTATGATTCAGCTGTTATTCATCCCTGTCTTTTTTGTTTTATCCCATACAATGCAACAGTTTGAAGTAGTTGACATGACTCTCTGGTTGTCATGATGGTATCCTATGCATTGCGTTGTGATGTATGGGATACTACCATGGAACTCACAGATTGATGAACTTGACAGGATCCTGTCCATGAGGTCTGTTTCAGTTCAATCCTGAAGGCTAACAATCAGGGCAGCAGCAAAGGATATCTTTGATTAAGGCATGTTGTTTCTCTGGATAAGCCCATCCATTCTTCTGAGTGAGCCAGCCATACTCAATCTGAGATATACATCATTCATGGCCTGTTGGAAAACAAACTACAATGGTTCATATTTGGTTCCCATGTGTATCCTGCAAATAGTGGCTGGTGTAACATCCATCCATGGCATCACCACTCCTGAGGATCCATGTGGGAATCAAATGTGAGATATGTCATTTCAAGTTAGAGTAAGTTATTGCATACACAACACATGTTTCTCCTTTAATTCTGGTGAATTATTTTAGGCCTGTGTGTTGCACATACAACCAGTTATTCTCAGTGGCAATGTGATGTGTGACCTGATCCATCCTTTTTGTGATTCTCCAGTGATCTCATTTCCCCATTTCCAATGTTTTCAATGGGACCTTAGCAACTTGATTCATGTTATTGAATAATCTCCATAGACTCACATTGGGATTGGTGAAGTGAGGGTATGTAAGGGTTAATTTCTCTCCATCATCTCTTTTTCACCACTTAGTGAATGTCCCCTGTGTAGCATGTAATTGTTAGCCTATTGACTTGTGTTTGTTTTTTAGTTAACCCTTTGAGTACCAGAGGGGTTGCCAAAGCATTGTTGAGCGATGCATTGATAATGCCTCTAGCACTCAAAGGGTTACGTGCTTCTTTCCCTGTGGGTACATGGGTGACATTGTGTAGAAGCAGTTATGATGTTTAACATACAACACTTTTATGAGCATGGTTTGTGTGGATTGTGTGTGAGCAGCACAGCAACATGAGGGTTAACCTGGGACTTGGACAGGTTTGGGCCTGGTTGAACCTTGACATCTGTCCTTGTATTGTTTCCTGTTTTAACCCTCAGGGTGCTGTGTTGGTGCAGTTGTGTTGATGAATGATGGGCATATGTTGGGATGTGACTGTGTTTGTGTGTAATGGTTGTGTGGGTTGATGTGGTGTGTGGTTATGTGATGATGCACTTACCGATAGTGTGGAGGCTCCTCTCTTCTCCAGTGTCTAATCCTCCAGGGACCCCCTCAATTAGTGTGGAGGACATGGCCTGCCGCAGTATCTCCTCCCAGCAGTTGTAGGTGATGTCTACCGGTGGACCCCCTCCGGTGCCTCGGAGGCATTCCCCCATCTTCTTCTTCATCTGCCTCTTGCAGTCATTCCAACTCTTTTTAACGGACTCCACGTCCCATCTGCAAGCGGCCACTGCATTCACCCGGCTGCATATCTGGTTCCAGGCGGCCTTCCTTCTCACAGCCAGGCATTGGACCCTCTCCCTCGGGAAGAGGACACTCTCTCTCTCTCCAAAACAGCCTCCACTAGGACCCTATTCTCTTCCTCTATATAGCGAGGATCCCTGATCCTGTCCTCCTCAGCTCTAGCCTGTGAGGAGTCAGAACCATAGTGTCCTGCCTGCGCTGCCCCTTCCTGTGTGTGGTGGTCCCCAGCAGGTACCCCTCGTCCCACTGCAGCTTTTGTCCATGGCCTCCATGTGCCTGCTCTTCTGGGCCTGGTCCCCCTCCGCCCTGCGGATCTCCCTCTACCACCCCTACTCTGCTCAGGGATGCCCTCCTGACCTTCCTCTTCCTCCTCCATGACTCTCTCCTGTCCTCCTCTCCTGGCCATCATTCACCCATTCACACCCAGGCACTCCCACAGGCCCTCACAGACACACTCGATTCCACTCACTCTTTGTCACACTCTTTCACTCACAGATTCACACTGTAAAAATAAAGTTTAAAGTGTTATAAAAAAAAAAGAATGTGTATATGTTTGTGTTCGTGTGGGTGTATGTTATATGTGCAAAAGTGTGATATGTGTGTTGAAATTAGTGTACCTCTCTCCAAACTCCAAAAACTCATTCTACCTCAAGTCTACGAGACTCTCTGTCTCTCTCTCTCTCTTGATCATTAGCCTCTGCTCACAGACAAGGTGTGTCCATTATTTTTGGGTATATATAGGTGTATTTGAACATTTTTGATACATTGGGGCCTTCGGATTGGCTGTAGGTTTGAATTTTGTTTGACCATCTATCACGATTGCTAGACAACACCAGCTGTTATGTTACCTTTTGACTTAAGTTGTGTTTTAATGGGTCTTTGGGAAGCACAGTGATGAGAAAAAAGGTGCAACGCAGGTTTTTGTGTTACATGTTTTTGTTGTGCCTACACTCGTTAGCTATTCTTGTAGACTACCTGTCGAATCCGTGGTAAATCATGTATTATTTGCGGCCGATAAGGCTTTTTTAAAGTGAACCTTTAAATCTAGCCCTATGTCATGTTAGGAAGTAAAGCAGAAGGGTTGATCCCTTATGCTCCAAGTAAAGCTTGGAGGCCTCTAGAGAGTTTCCATGAGTCACATAAATTAGTATTTGAAGGGATATAAATACACAACCTTTCTACTGGATAAGTAAGTGGAGAGGTAACAGTGTTGATTCCACAATGCTCCAAGGACAGCTCAGAGACCTAAATAGTATATCCCTAAGTCACATCACAAAGCGGTTAAACATTTTTGTTGGTGGATAGACAGAGAGAATCTGTTTCAAATGTTTAGTTTTTCTTTGATTCATAGTACTTAGCAGTACTAATCTCATCAGGGGCTATTATGCTGCCGAGTGCACAAGTGGGGGAAATCCCTTGCCTTTTTAATGACATTTGAAACAGCATATTGTTACCATTCATTGCAATGTCCCTCTTTGGGTATGATTCTCCAGCTTATTCAGCTTTACAGTAAATTGCATATGTACATTAATAAGACAAGCTGCTATCAATGATTTACATGATTATAAAACAGATGTTATTGTATAATATACAATTGACCCTCAAATATTTGGAAATGACAATCTATTGTTTATATCAAAGGGGTATACTCTCAACCCCTCTGGTTTAAAATCATATATTCGAGACTCACATACCAATATTTTTAACTTTTTGCTTGAATATCACATTTTCTCTGCCATGTATAGAGGATGTTGACTAATAACAAGTTTGTTATATTAATTCACATATTCTTGACAGAACATCTGCATATGGTCCCTTTTATGATGAGGATCAATAACATATGTTACTGTCTCCAGCATATCTGGGCCTATGGCACTAAAGGCCAAAGAGGGCTACAAACATCGATGTTCTGTTGGAGCAGTGTCGTAAGCACATCCACAGTATTCACCAAACTGCCTACGACGTTACATCACCAGCACTCCGATAAAAAGATGCACACATCTATATCAATCCGACAGGTTTACAAATTTTCATTCATCACATCGACAATGGCCTATTTCCATATGGTGATGAAGCATAGTGACTAATTTCCATATGGAAATGCTGAATAATGAGACACATTTGTATGCAAGGGGGTGTGTTGATATGATAATGTGACACTTAGATTCATTCAGTAAACTCCGATAGCAGCCTCTGCTGTCAGAGTTCACAGTCTCCACTTCACCTGCCTCAGGCTGTCGTGGTTGGGATCTCCCTTGTACTTTCCTATGGAGTAACAGCAGGGAGAGCTACAACAATTCTGAACAGCATTCTCTGTGCTTCCCTACCCAGTCAGTAGGGGAATAAAGAGAATTCTTTCTGGACCAAGGACAGCATCAAATGCCATAGGGATGTGCATAGCTCACCCCTGTGGCACTCAAAGGGTTAAAATAAACAGAACAAATACACCAAGCACTACACAATGTTCCCCCTTCGACAATCCCCCCCTTAGTATGTCAATATATATTGCATATATTCGACATACTAACGCCATTCAACTTCACCTCTTCATTGGATAGGAACTGCCATTTATTCAACAGAACCTGTCCTTTATTTGACACTAAACTGTTTCAGTACCAGAGATGTAGGAAGGCATTGCTTAGCAATGTGTTTCCTATCCTTCTGGTACTCAAAGGGTTAATAGGCAAGGTATGCTGCTACATGCCTTGCCTGTATATGTGTAAAACATGTAATTTTTAAAACATTTAATTATATTTGTAATATAACATGTTTACTGTGATTAAACAAAACATCAGACCTCAAGGGGGGTATCATGACCCCTCATGACACCCCCCTAGCATGGGGGAGACAATTGCTGCTGTTTTAAATAAAGCGCATATAAGCTATCTTTCACATAGGTTATATGCGTGTTTTATGGTTCAATAATACTTTCAGATCTCAAAGGGGGTACCAGGACCCCTCCTGATAGACCCCTACCATGGATCATCTATCCAAAAGGATAGATGATCCATGGGGCGACCCCAAAGGCATGTTCTGCCTTTGGGATGCTGCTGGCAGCTGTATAAGTCATGGCAGCTTCAAGCGCTTGTGTAGAATGAATGAACCCCGTCACCAGGTTCATTCTTGGAAAGCACAGCACTGCGATCTCATCATTGAATCAGTCACCGGGGTCAGACGAATGGAGTTAGTATGTCGAATATATGCAATATTATCACGGTGCCCGTGCTTTCCTGTCACTCTCTGTGCTGGTGCTCGTCCATTGGAGGAAGCTGATTGGCCCACCCAGGGTGTCCCTTTATTGTTGGGTCTATGGCACCTGTCAGGTGCCCTTTCGTGGTGTTCCTGTTCCTGCGCTATTGTTGCTGTGATCCTGTATTCCTGTGTACCGACTCGGCTCATCTGAGTACTCTGCTGTTCCTGCTCCGTGATTGACCCGGTTCTGGATGATGTTCCTGCTCCATGATTGACCCGGTTCTGGCTGACTTCCCGCTCCGTGATTGACCCAGTTCTGGCTGACGTTCCTGCTCCGTGATTGACCTGGTTCTGGCTGACTTCCTGCTCCATGATTGACACGGTTCTGGCTGACGTTCCTGCTCTGTGATCGACCCGGTTCTGGCTGACTTCCTGCTCCGTGATTGACCGGGTTCCGGCTTCTCATATCAGCCTGGCAACATTCTGAGCCTGCTCGCAACTAGCACTGACTGATCACACATCCGTTACTCTGTGGCCTCCGTTACTGAGCCTGTTGGTTGCCTCCGTTTTCTGAGCCTGTGAGAGATTACTACAGAGCTGTGGCAGTTGTTTCAGTACCTGCCTAGAACACTTGCTGTGCTGGTTGCCTCCGTTACCGAGCCCGTTGCATACGCCTGCCAAGCTTGTTGCCTCCCATACTGAGCCACATTAACACTTGTTGAGCTATTGCCTACTATACCGAGCCTAGCTCTACCACTGCAGAGCTGTACACCTAGTTTGGTGCCCGTTTACCAGGAGTTGTTGCACCACGCGGTGCAAAGGGCATTCCGCTTCTCTGGCAGTGTAAGCTCCGTGTCGGCACCGGAAGAGTGCTTTGGCTCTGGTCCATTTTCGCTCACTGTGTTGTTCCATCCACCCGCACTTGGTAGTGCGTTGGCTCTAGTATTCAGCTTGGGCAGGGTTTCCTCCGATACAGCACCTAAGGGGTGCTAGGCTCAGGTCCCATTTACACATGCAGTGTTCCTCTCCTACCGCAACAGGGGTGCTTCCTATTCTGGCTCCAGTGGCTCTGGTAGTTTCTCTCCTTTGCTGCTACACCCCTGTAGGGGTATTGGCTCCTGCTACAGTTGGTTATTCTAAACTCTTGGGCATTTCCAGACCGTGATCTGGTTGTGATTCAGTTCAGTTGCTCTGCTTGAGCTAGATAGCTGCACTACTACTACTGGGACTGTTCATGTACCGGGTGTAGGCTAATCACCACCACAGAGACTAACTACCAGCTTGAGTGTTAACCCTTACCTGTGTTTATGCTATATTCTACCTACTCCTGCTATATTGAGCCTGTATATTACTCATTACTGTAATACCGATTCTGGCCCTCAGGGGCGCTATTCCTTATTTCATTTTAATAAAACTGTGTTTTATTTCTAACCCTGGTCTGAGTGTCTGAAAACCGTAACAAATATATGTCGACATACCGGGGGGGGGGGTGATATATCGACGGGGGAGAACATTGTGTAGTGCATGGTGTACTGTTTTAGTTTATTTTAACCCTTTGAATGCCACAGGGGTGAACAAAGCACATCCCTGTGGCATTCAATGCTGTCCATGGTGCTGAAAGCCTTCTCTTTATTCCCCTACTGGCTCGGTAGGGAAGCACAGAGAACGCTGTTCAGAATTGTCATAGTGTTGGTGATATGCGAGGGGAGGAGATCCCTTCCACACCGACAACACTTTGAAAATCCTGTGTGCCAATAAGGACCTTCTCCAACCCTGCCCTTGAATTTTGGTGAAAATGTCGATGTGTGTGCAGATCGAATTTTCAAATTGATTCGAACACATCGACAATATCATACCGATGCCACATCAACTTTTAGTGCATCTAGGCCCTGGTGGCATAAGTTTCATCATCAGATCATCACAGACAAACTGTAAGTGGTTGCTTACCTTGGAGCCGGCCGCCAGACCCTGTGGGCGCAGGTTACCACGTCTGTTGGGAGTACCGGTGCGCCCTGGTGTTGATCCAAGTGACCAGCCTCCTTGCTGCTCCCCCTGGCGACGTCTTGACCTGATTCTTAAAGGGACATCACATAATTTGCTCCACCTCTTGGGGTGGAGTAATTAGTATTTAAACTGCCTGGACACCACTTCAGTTGCCCTTTTGTGGTGTTCCAGTGCAGTTGTGCTTCTGTTTGCCCTGTGTATTACCTGGTTTTGTCTGACTACCCGATCTGGTGTTGACCTGTGGCTAAGCTTGTCTGTCGACCTTCTGCCTGTTTATATTGTCTCATTCGTTGCCTTGTTCTGTGCCTTAATAAAGGTGATTTATATATACGTTCTGACTCCTGAGTGCTCTCGGTATAAGTGACACAAATGAATAACCATCCATGAATTCAAAGTGAGTATGCTAATACTGGAATATTAGGAAACACGAGAAACATATATATATATATATATATATATATATATATATATCTCACAAATTCAAAGTCTGTCTGCTATACATCAAGTCGCATCATAAATAAACAAATACATTCCATAGGATCCAACAACATATTTACAATTTCAGAGGTGATAGATAATGGAGCTGTTGCAGTCGAGTAGATAATGATTGTTTGGATTTTTTGATGCAGTAGGAGGTAAATCTATTATTAATGCCTTTGGGAATACGAGCCTTCAAGTAATCAATTTTGCCTCCATTTGGAGGAGCTTTTTGTCCAGATCTCCTTTACCTTGATCAAGGTTTACTATATCAATGCCCTCAAAATAGAATATCTCCGTTATGATTTTCATTCACATGTTTTGCCACTGGTTTGTCCCACAGTTCCTGGCACGTCATGGGTCCTTAAGGGGTTTTCTTTTCAACATAGGGCTCAAAAAAATCTAAATATAAAATATGTCCACTCTACAGTTGTGTTATATGTTTTCAAGGAAATAATGGGGGAGATACTCTAAAGTATGATAGACAGGTGATAAAGTAGAGATAACTTTTCCAGTGATATCATTTCTCCAGTCCCTATGTTATTCTAAAGTTGTTCTTATCCAGCTTTAGACATTTTAGCGAATTGGCTCCATATAATAACATAGGAACTGGAAAAGCAATATCACCGGAGAAGTCATCTCCACTTTATGAACTCTTAATAACTCCTTAGTGCATAACCCACGGTGTGTCTTAAATGTCTATGGTCTCTTGGATGTGTACTTACATATATGTTAGTTATTGTGCAGCCCAATACATGCTTCACTGAAATAAATCAATGTTAACTAGGGACGGGGCCCATAGTGAAACAATGAGTTCAAAGGGGAATTGTCACCTCCTAGAAAGTAATACTTATTTCATTATTTTTCCTTAACCCTTTGAGTGCCAGAGGGGAACGCAAAGCATTGTAAAGCAATGCGTTGTGTACCCCTCTGGCACTCAAAAGGTTAATGCAGGTTGAATAGTTTTTTTTGTTTTTTTTTATAGATCACTATTTTATGGAGAAATAAGCTTCTAAAGTGTTACCAGATTATGTCACTGCAGGTCTTGCTGAGGTACAGCTATGTACTGCAGGCTGTCAATCTTCTCCTCATCTCCTCCCCTATTGTGCCTCGTTCCCATCTCCTTGTCTGACTGGAATCGTCCATATGACCTGGCATGCTCTATTACCAATGGAGGAGGGAACGAGGTACAACAGGGGAAGAGAAAATTAACAGCCTGCAGTACAGAGCTGTACCGCAGGAAGACCTGCAGTGATGTGGTCCAGTAACACTTTAGAAGCTTATAGCTCCATAAAATTAGTGTTAAAAAAACAAAAAGATTCAGCCTGTATTGGGAATACATAAAGAAATAAGTATTACTTTATAGGTGACAGTTCCTCTTTAAATGCTTCTGCTGTGAATAAGACATAACATCATCAGAAATCAATCCAAAAGGATCAGATATCAATCTCGTTTTAGATGGATTTTCTGGAATAAACCAACTGCTCCATAGGAGACAAAAAAAGTTCCCTAAATCTAATTTTTTTAATTGGGTTTGTTAAACCTGGCAGGCTAGAAGAATTCTAGTGCACTGTGAAGCACATTAACCCTTTCAGTACCAGAGAGGTATCTAAAACTTGAAAACGAGAGACCATCTCAATGTATCCTTCCTGGTAAAATAATTTGATATTATTATTATTATTATTATTATTATTATTGCATTGCAACACAATGTGTTGGATACCTCTCTGCCGCCCAAAGGATTATAGAACTCTATAATACTGAAGGAGCTCAACGCACCATTTCTGTCAATAATAATTTGGATTTGTCCTGTTATGTGCAAATGGTTTTCACCAAAATTGTTCCAGTTCTTTTCAGCATATAAGCATATGCAATGTTCTCGTCAGAGATGCTCATCTAGGAATGTATCTGCAATAGAATCGAGCAGGCTCTAAAATAATGGTGTCCTACCCAGGAGTCATCTCTTTTAGCTTACTAGTATCTTACACAGAGAGGAAATATCCTAAAGCACATCATACTGATTCTGCAATATGGCACTCCAGCCAAGAAGTGCCAGGCAATTTCACTCTGAACAAGGCCAACACCAGATGGACATATCAACATTGTTCAGCTTTATCAGCGAGTTGTAGATTGGAAGGAAGAACAAAATGTACAGGGTATATCTAGTAGAAAGCCCATCACTGAGGTAGCTCAGCTTGCTGGGGTTTTGTGGGTTGTACAATTCCCATGCCAGGACACCATGACTCAGAAATGCCACATTACATAAGTGAAATAAACTGATAAATAGGCTAATAATCTGTAGCTTCCATTTTACCACCCAAAATTTCAGTTGTGTATATATTTCAAGGTTTCAGATTCAAATAATAAGTTCTCCTACTATGGCAGGGGGTGTGGGAAAATGTCTGCAGTGCAGATTGGTTATAGGTAGTGATGAGCGAGCACCCCAATGCTCGGGTGTTCGGGTGCTCTGACCGAGCACCCCCTGAGGCTCGAGTGCTCGGCCGAACACCCGAGCCCCATTGAAGTCAATGGGAGGACTCGAGCATTACACCAGGCACCCCCTGCTCTGATGAGGGGAGGGTGCCTGGTCCATAGGAAAATGGCAGAAAAAGATGGAAACACTACAGAAATGGTTCAGGGACAGCATAGGGAGGATGTCTGGATGCACCTTGGACTCCAACATCGCTGCTGGGAACGATCTTTCGCCCGTAGTACGCCATTTTTACAGACTGACCATAAAACACACAAAAAGGAAAATAAAAACGACTTTAGGCGAAAAATTGTTACCAAACAATATTTGCTGTATATTTACTTGTATATCATCTGCAAATTCTCCCAAAAATTTCCTTGATTTTCAGAACTGAGGCCATGATTAAGAGGGAAACGTGCGCAGAGGCAAATTCTCCCAAAAATTTCCTTGATTTTCAGAACTGAGGCCATGATTAAGAGGGAAACGTGCGCAGAGGCAAATTCTCCCAAAAATTTCCTTGATTTTCAGAACTGAGGCCATGATTAAGATGGAAACGTGCGCTGAGCTGACCATCTAAAACATTATGGGTGAGGGTCTGCTGCAGAGCTGACCATCCTAAACATTATATGCGAAGGCCCGCTAGTGAGCTGACGCTATAAAACATTATATGAGAGGGCCCGCTAGAGAGCTGACCCAATAAAACATTATATGAGAAGGCCCGCTGGTGAGCTGACCTATATAAAAATTGTCAAACAGGGCCCGCTGGTGAGCTGACCCTATATAAAAATTATATCACAGGGCCCGCTGGTGAGCTGGCCCTATATAAAAATTATATCACAGGGCCCGCTGGTGAGCTGGCCCTATATAAAAATTATATCCCAGGGCATATGGAAGAGGAGGAGGAGGATGAGAAGATTAAGAGTCAACCATATACCCGTTTTTTGGGTGGAAGGGGTGAATGGGAATACAGAGTATTCCCATCATTGTAAATAACATATATAAAGTGACTTTATGTTCCCCCGGGGCTTTCCTCCAGTGGAGTGGAGAAGTCAGGGGAAATCCAGGCCTTGTTCATTTTTATAAGTGTCAACCTATCAGCATTTTCGGTGGAAAGGCGGATACGCTTATCTGTTATGATGCCACCAGCAGCACTAAATACCCGCTCAGACAGAACGCTGGCGGCAGGGCAGGCCAGCACCTCCAAGGCGTAGAGTGCCAGTTCATACCACGTGTCCAGCTTGGACACCCAGTAGTTGTAAGGCACAGAGGGATCATTGAGGACGCTGACACGGTCTGCTACGTACTCCTTCACCATCTTCCAAAACTTTTCCCTCCTTGTGACACTAGGCTGCGCATCAGGGTGAGGGTGCTGGCGGGGTGTCATGAAGGTGTCCCACGCCTTGGAGAGTGTTGCCCTGCCTTTGTCGGAACTGCTGTGTGCTCCCCTTTTCTCCCCTTCTCGGTTGGCCAAGGTAGCACGTACTCTGCCGCCAGCGTTGTCAAATGGAAAATTTTGGAGCAATTTTTCAACAAGAACCTTCTGGTATTGCACCATTTTGCTTGTCCTCTCCACCGGAGGAATGAGAGATGAGAAATTCTCTTTGTAGCGGGGGTCCAGAAGGGTGAACACCCAGTAATCCGTGTTGTCTAAAATGCGTACAACGCGTGGGTCACGGGAAAGGCAGCCTAACATAAAGTCAGCCATGTGTGCCAGAGTACCAACAGTCAAGATTTCGCTGTCCTCACCAGGAGGATGACTCTCAATATCCTCATCCTCTTCCTCCTCTTCTGCCCACCCACGCTGAAGAGATGGAACTAAAGTTCCATGGCTACCCTCTGTAGCGGAGGCAACCGTGTCTTCCTCCTCCTCCTCCTCCTCCTCCTCCTCCGCCTCCTCCAATTGTTGCTGAGAAGACGAAGTGAGGGTGCTCTGGCTATCACCTTGTGTAAGCTCTTCCTCCCCCATTTCCACCTCTTCCACATGCAAAGCGTCGGTTTTAATTGTGAGCAGCGAGCGTTTCAGTAGACACAGAAGTGGGATGGTTACACTGATAATAGCGTTATCGCCGCTCACCATCTGTGTCGATTCCTCAAAATTGCGTAAAACCTCGCAGAGGTCTGACATCCATTCCCACTCCTCACTTCTGATTACAGGAAGTTGAACGGAGAGGCGACGACCGTGTAACAGCTGGTACTCCACTACTGCCCTCTGCTGCTCACAAAGCCGGGCCAACATGTGAAAGGTGGAGTTCCAGCGCGTGCTCACGTCACACAGCAGCCGGTGAGCTGGCAATTGTAAGCGCTGCTGCAGCTTCAACAGGCCGGCTGAAGCTGTTGATGACTTACGGAAATGTGCACACACGCGGCGCACCTTGGTCAAGAGATCATGCACATTGGGGTAGGTTTTTAGAAATCGCTGCACCACTAAATTAAATACATGCGCTAGGCATGGTACGTGTGTGAGCTTGCCGAGCTCCAAAGCCGCCACCAAGTTACGCCCATTATCACACACAACCATGCCTGGTTGCAGGTTGAGTGGCGAGAGCCACTGCTCGGTCTGGTGACTAATCCCCTGCAACAGCTCTGAGGCCGTGTGCTGTTTGTCCCCAAGGCAGATCAGCTTCAGCACGGCCTGTTGACGCTTCCCCACTGCAGTGCTACACTGCTTCCAGCTACTGGCTGATGGGGGAGTGGCGGTGTGTGTAGAGAATTCGGAGGTGGAAACGGAGGAGGAGGAGCCAATAACGTAGGTGCTGGTGGAAACCCTGATGGAGGTAGGGCCCGCAATCCTCGGCGTGGGTAGCACCCGTGCCATCCCAGGGTCCGAGTCGCTCCCAGCCTCCACGACATTCACCCAGTGTGCCGTCAGGGAAATGTAGCGTCCCTGGCCACAAGCACTTGTCCATGTGTCAGTCGTTAAGTGGACCTTCCCAGTAACTGCGTTGGTCAGGGCACGGGTGATGTTACGGGACACATGGTGGTGTAATGCGGGGATGGCACACCGGGAAAAGTAGTGGCGGCTGGGGACCGCGTACCGAGGGACAGCTGCTGCCATCAGGCTGCGGAAGGACTCAGTGTCCACAAGCCTAAATGGCAGCATTTCGATGGCCAGTAATTTTGAAAGGTGTGAGGTTAGTGCTATGGCCTGTGGGTGGGTGGCTGGGTACTTTCTCTTGCGCTCAAATGCCTGGGGTAACGACATTTGGACGCTGTGCTGGGACAGGGAAGTGGATGTGGTCGCTGATGGTGCTTCAGATGCTACAGGTGCAGGGCGGGAGGTATGCGGGCCTGCGCCTTCGACAGGCGATTGGCCGGCACCGAAAACAGGGGAAGAGGAGGCAGTGGTGTGGCCTGCAGACACAGATTGGCGATCCGGGCGTTCCTCCCACTTATTACGGTGCTTGGATGCCATGTGTCGGATCATGCTGGTGGTGGTGAGGTTTCTAGTGTTCATGCCTCGGCTCATTCTGGTGTGGCACAGGTTGCAAACTACAATTCTTTTGTCGTCCGCACTTTCCTTAAAAAAACGCCATACCGCGGAACACCTACCCCTTGGCAAGGTAGATTTACGCAAGGGGGTGCTCCGTGGAACATTTGCGGGCCGGTTTGGTGCGGTCCGCCTTCTTTCTGTAGCCACACCACTGCTTCTTCCAGCCTGTTGCGGTGCTGCAGATGGCTCACCCTCAGGACTGCTGTCATCGCTCGGCTCTACACCTTCCCAGGTGGGGTCAGTCACCTCATCGTCCACCAAGTCCTCCTCCACTTCCTCACTCTGATCATCCTCCTCAAGTCTTGATCCCACCACATACTCAGTCACTGACAACTGTATAACATTCTCCTCAACAAGGTCTTGAGACGGAAATAGTGGTTGATTTAATGGCAACTGTGTCTCATCATCATCATCATCATCCACTACTTCCTTTGACCTTAAATGCCGTTCACATCTGTCATCTTCTTGTGATTGGGTAGCCTCTAGAGGTTGTGAATCAGGGCACAAGATGTCATGTTCCTCTGCAAGCGTGCTTGGAGAGAGGGTCAAATGAAGGATTGGTGATGAGACGAGCTCCTCACTATATCCCAGTGTGGGATCACTTCTTTGACCAGACCGTGTATGGTGGGAGGAAGGATGATCAGAGTGAGGATTATGTTGACCAGACTCTTGGCTACTGAGAGTGGACTTGGTGGAAGACAGGGTGGTGCTTAACCGACTGGAAGCAGTATCAGCTGTCATCCAACCGACCACCTGTTCGCAGTGGTCGGACCTCGAGAGTGATGTCCTGCGACGCCCTGTAAAATTACACATGAAGCTAGGTATGGTGGATGTCTTTCTTTCTTGTGCTCTGGCACCAGGCACAGTTTCTCCGCGTCCTGACCCGCGCCCTGAACTTTCAGGATCACGTCCACTTCCCCGTCCCTTTTTACCCGCCTTCTTCATCTTACACAGAATATGTGACTTTAATATTTGAGTTTGAAAACTTAACAGTATTTCTTATTATTCTGCAACTGTACAGAGTACACAGAATAGGCTGCTAAACTGCGGTGAAACACACTGAATGTAATATGTGACTTTAATATTTGAGTTTGAAAACTTAACAGTATTTCTTATTATTCTGCAACTGTACAGAGTACACAGAATAGGCTGCTAAACTGCGGTGAAACACACTGAATGGAATATGTGACTTTAATATTTGAGTTTGAAAACTTAACAGTATTTCTTATTATTCTGCAACTGTACAGAGTACACAGAATAGGCTGCTAAACTGCGGTGAAACACACTGAATGGAATATGTGACTTTAATATTTGAGTTTGAAAACTTAACAGTATTTCTTATTATTCTGCAACTGTACAGAGTACACAGAATAGGCTGCTAAACTGCGGTGAAACACACTGAATGGAATATGTGACTTTGATATTTGAGTTTGAAAACTTAACAGTATTTCTTATTATTCTGCAACTGTACAGAGTACACAGAATAGGCTGCTAAACTGCGGTGAAACACACTGAATGGAATATGTGACTTTGATATTTGAGTTTGAAGACTTAACAGTATTTCTTATTATTCTGCAACTGTACAGAGTACACAGAATAGGCTGCTAAACTGCGGTGAAACACACTGAATGTAATATGTGACTTTAATATTTGAGTTTGAAAACTTAACAGTATTTCTTATTATTCTGCAACTGTACAGAGTACACAGAATAGGCTGCTAAACTGCGGTGAAACACACTGAATGTAATATGTGACTTTAATATTTGAGTTTGAAAACTTAACAGTATTTCTTATTATTCTGCAACTGTACAGAGTACACAGAATAGGCTGCTAAACTGCGGTGAAACACACTGAATGGAATATGTGACTTTAATATTTGAGTTTGAAAACTTAACAGTATTTCTTATTATTCTGCAACTGTACAGAGTACACAGAATAGCCTGCTAAACTGCGGTGAAACACACTGAATGGAATATGTGACTTTAATATTTGAGTTTGAAAACTTAACAGTATTTCTTATTATTCTGCAACTGTACAGAGTACACAGAATAGGCTGCTAAACTGCGGTGAAACACACTGAATGGAATATGTGACTTTAATATTTGAGTTTGAAAACTTAACAGTATTTCTTATTATTCTGCAACTGTACAGAGTACACAGAATAGGCTGCTAAACTGCGGTGAAACACACTGAATGGAATATGTGACTTTAATATTTGAGTTTGAAAACTTAACAGTATTTCTTATTATTCTGCAACTGTACAGAGTACACAGAATAGGCTGCTAAACTGCGGTGAAACACACTGAATGGAATATGTGACTTTAATATTTGAGTTTGAAAACTTAACAGTATTTCTTATTATTCTGCAACTGTACAGAGTACACAGAATAGGCTGCTAAACTGCGGTGAAACACACTGAATGGAATATGTGACTTTAATATTTGAGTTTGAAAACTTAACAGTATTTCTTATTATTCTGCAACTGTACAGAGTACACAGAATAGGCTGCTAAACTGCGGTGAAACACACTGAATGGAATATGTGACTTTAATATTTGAGTTTGAAAACTTAACAGTATTTCTTATTATTCTGCAACTGTACAGAGTACACAGAATAGGCTGCTAAACTGCGGTGAAACACACTGAATGGAATATGTGACTTTAATATTTGAGTTTGAAAACTTAACAGTATTTCTTATTATTCTGCAACTGTACAGAGTACACAGAATAGGCTGCTAAACTGCGGTGAAACACACTGAATGGAATATGTGACTTTAATATTTGAGTTTGAAAACTTAACAGTATTTCTTATTATTCTGCAACTGTACAGAGTACACAGAATAGGCTGCTAAACTGCGGTGAAACACACTGAATGGAATATGTGACTTTAATATTTGAGTTTGAAAACTTAACAGTATTTCTTATTATTCTGCAACTGTACAGAGTACACAGAATAGGCTGCTAAACTGCGGTGAAACACACTGAATGGAATATGTGACTTTAATATTTGAGTTTGAAAACTTAACAGTATTTCTTATTATTCTGCAACTGTACAGAGTACACAGAATAGGCTGCTAAACTGCGGTGAAACACACTGAATGGAATATGTGACTTTGATATTTTAGTTTGAAGACTTAACAGTATTTCTTATTATTCTGCAACTGTACAGAGTACACAGAATAGGCTGCTAAACTGCGGTGAAACACACTGAATGTAATATGTGACTTTAATATTTGAGTTTGAAAACTTAACAGTATTTCTTATTATTCTGCAACTCTGCACAGTACACAGAATAGGCTGCTAAACGGCGGTGAAACACACTGAATGGAATATGTGACTTTGATATTTTAGTTTGAAGACTTAACAGTATTTCTTCCTATTCTGCAACTCTGCACAGTACACAGAATAGGCTGCTAAACTGCGGCGAAGCACACTGAATGGAATATGTGACTTTGATATTTTAGTTTGAAGACTTAACAGTATTTCTTCCTATTCTGCAACTCTGCACAGTACACAGAATGTGCTGCTAAACTGCGGCGAAGCACACTGAATGGAATATGTGACTTTGATATTTTAGTTTAAAGACTTAACAGTATTTCTTCCTATTCTGCAACTCTGCACAGTACTCAGAATGTGCTGCTAAACTGCGGCGACGCACACTGAATGGAATACGTGACTTTGATATTTTAGTTTGAAGACTTAACAGAATGTGCTCTAATCTGCAACTTTGCACACTAAACAGAATGTGCTCTAATCTGCAACTTTGCACACTAAACAGAATGTGCTCTAATCTGCAACTTTGCACACTAAACAGAATGTGCTCTAATCTGCAACTGTGCACACTAAACAGAATGTGCTCTAATCTGCAACTTTTCACACTAAACAGAATATTTTTTTTTTTTTTTTTTTTTTTCCCCCCACACAAAATAACCTGCTGCCCCCACACACAGTAGTCCTAAAAAGGACTTTTGGTTCTTTTTTGTCACAATTTTTTTTTTCCTCCCTACACTGCCTTTCCCTTCCTATCCTCAGCTCTCCCTGGCTCAGACTGAGCCGAACTCGATGGTCAGGTGCTATACAGCACCCGACCACGGGTTCTGGCCAGCCAATCAGTGTAATGCCAGCAGCCAACATGGCTGCTGGCATTACACCGATGTCAGAGCCTCCCTGCACGTTTATTGGCTGCGCAGCAGCCGCAAAACGTGCGGGGAGGAGACCCGAACATGGCGGGCGAGCACATGCGGTACTCGTACGAGTACCGCCATGTGCCGAGCAGAGCGATGCTCGAGCCGATCCGAGCATCGGCCGAGCATGCTCGCTCAACACTAGTTATAGGGTAAAGATGGGGAAAGAAGGGAAGGTTTGGCATGTATTTGAGGTTACTGAGACTAACATCTACATATAAATAAAGGGAAAGTCAGATGTAAAATACTACCATTGTAATTAAATAGATATTTTGTTCTTTTGTCAGGATCAAACATTCTCATTGTTGATTAGATAAAATATCTATATTGTAACTGCTTCTGCACAGAACAATATTGAGAATTATAACAATTGGCTTCAAAGCAGATAGGATGTTCATCCAGGAAAATATCTGACTGCCATTTGGAGTCAGGAAGGAATGTTTTACCCAATTGGGACTTAATTGGTAATGGCTTTAATTTTTTTTTTGCCTTCCTCTGCATCTACGGGGGGGATTTTGCATGGGTTTGACTTGATGGACGCATGCCTTTTTTCAGCCTCACCAACTATGTTACTATGTATGTTACTATGTATATCTCTTCACTTGTCTAGCAGATACACATAGTCCATTGAATGATGTTTACAAATCACCAAATAGAGAGTCATTAAATATTCCCAAGGGCAATCATATTTACAGTATTTTATGTTTAACGTAATACTATAAAATATTTAATCGAACAGAACACAATGCCATTGAATTTGTCATGGATTTGCATCTGCAGTTTCTTTACACATAATTTCACAGACAAGAATTCAAAAAGCCAGGAACCCATTTCCAATAATGCTAGTGATTAATGCTATTTGTGAGTGTTGAAGGCTTAAAGAGTATGTTCCCTACAGGTCTTTACAAAAGAAGCTCTTGTAGGCACGCATTCAGTTCTAGGCAAGTGGGGAGTTATGGAAACCAATCATGAGCTAAAGTATGTAAATCACTGATAAGGGGAGATATATCATGTATGTGTCACCACTATGCTTGACTCATTCAGATCCACTTCAAACAAGACAGATCTTATGGGGAAACATGAGACAATTTCCTATGAGCATAAAATAGATTAGTGTGTGATCACTTAACACTTTCTTGTGATGATAAAGAATTATTATTGCTTGATGAGGTTTAGTGTAAACTGAGTAAGCTGTGGCAAGGTTTATTGGGTTTAATCTTTGGATAGTCTCAGGATTATATGCAGGATTTTCTATTTAACTGATTTAAGATTAAAACCACCCCAATTAACTATTTAAGGACCAGTGGGGCATGCAATGCATTTTGAAGCAATAAACTGCATACACCCCTGGTCATTAAAGGGTTAAAGGTTTTGTAGAGCAGTATATGTATTTTTGTATGTTAATAGTTTGGATGATAGAGGTTTCCAAACCCTTATTTTACAAATGCAATAAAAAGTCTAATTTGATGAATTATTTAACAATATATTTATTTATTTTAAATCCTCCATTTTCCTTCCATCCGTTATAATTGTACAGTTTGCATGTTTTGCTGACTATTTATCTGGAAATTAGTAAACTGGATGATGATGATGATTGTTTTATTTATAAAGAGCCAAAGTATTTCTTGGTGTTGTACTATAGGGGAAATATACAAACAAGGTAACAAACATGCACAGATGGAAACATGTGGGGAGAGAGTTCTGATCATGAGAGCTTACTATTTAGAGGGAGCTGGAGCAAGAGAAACATGTGCTCAAGGTAGATAGTAGCCTCATACATTTGTATTAATAGATAGGTCAACTGGAAGGTTTCCTACAGAGTAGATCTAGAACAGAGAATTTGTTGGGGTACAGTTGAGAGAGATACCAAGACAGAGTAAAGAAGATGTCATGTGGTGAGGGGTAGGCGTCTCTAAACAGATGAATTTTTAGAGAGTGCTAGAAGGTTGGTAAGCTGAGTGAGTCTGAGAGAGCGGGGTAATGAGTTTTAGAGGAATGGGGAACTCCTGAACAGTGAGAGGAGGTTATAAGTGAGGAGAAGAATGTTGGCAAAATGGTGATATTGTCAGATATGTAGTGGGGAACAAATTGGTGAATGATTCTGTAATTCATTGTTAGTATTTTATGTTTGATACTGGAGGCCAGTTGAAGTCAATTGAAGTATGGTTCGGCAGTGTGGGGCAGCAGGAACAGAATGGTTAATAAAGGGATTTATGACCCTAGCTTCAGCATTCAGGATAGATTGAAGTGGTGACTGTCTCTAGAAGTGAAGAAAAATGAGTAGGGAGATGCAATAGTCAGGATAATATGGTGAGGGAATAAGCTAGTGCCTTAGGTTAGAGTTGACTTTTCTGAAGCAACGTCATATTTTGGAAGTGTTCCATACATGAAAGCAACATGATTTTCTGAGTGGCTATATGTGGGAATGAATGTGAGGACAGTGTCAAAAGTAGCACCCAAGCACTCGGCCTGGGATGTCAGTGTTATGATGGAGCTGTTGACATTAAGAGAGAAATATGGTAAAACAGCAGTGGCAGAATGAGGGAATATTATAAGCCATGGTCTAAAAAATGTTCAGCTTTAAGTAGTGTGACATCAATGAGGAATTGCAGATACACATATGGAGACATGTATTAATAAGAAAGGGGACAGGTGAGGGGAAGAAAGGTAGGTGTGCATATTGCCAGAATAGAAGTGATGCTGGAGTCCATAGGAGTTAAATAAATTAAACAGAGATGTAGTGTGGATGGAGGACAACAGAGGGCTGATGACTGAACTTTGTACACCAACAGAAAAAGGTAGAGCAGAGGAGGTGGTTTATTAAACAAGACAGTGAAAGAGCAGTCTGAAAGGTAACTTGAGAAACAGGGCTCTGTCATGGAGGCCAGTGGAGTGAAGATATTGTAAGTGAAGTGGGTGGTTAACTGCATCAAATGCTGTTTAGAGGTCAAGGAGCATTGGTATGGGGAAGTGTCTCTTGGGTTTAGATGTCAATACACCAATGGTTACTTTTGCCATTGCAGTCTCTGTATTGAGAGAAGAAGCCAGAGTGTAACGGGTTGAGATGATTGATAGAGGAGAGAAACTGGGTTAGACAGTTATATACAAGATTTTCAAAGAACTTCAAGGGAAAAGGGAACTAAGAAGATAGGGTGAGAGTTTGATATACAGGTAGTGTTGAGATAATGTTTGTATAAGTTTGTATGCTGAGAGGAATATGCCAGTAATAAGGAGCAATTTTAATAGATGGGTAAAAACTAGTGAGGGGGAGGAATATCTAAGTTGAGACTGAATTGGGTTAAGCAAGCAAGTAGTGAAGTGAGAGGCTGAAAGGGCCTTGGAAACCTCCTTATCGTACGCAGGTGTAGATGAATGGAGGAAATAATTGTGTATAGTTACGAAGAAGGTCATTCTAGAGTGAATGCATTTTGTATTTAAAGTAGCTGGGAAGTAAAAGTAACATAGTAATATAGTAAATTAGGATGAATAAGTTCATCAAGTTCAACCTTCTCCTCATACCCCAGTAATTTTATAGCTTTCCTGCTACCAAATAATTTAGTCTTTATCAGACCTGATCTGTCTACTAATAAACAGTATAACTCTGTATGTTCCCTTTGGAAAGAAATGTATCTAATCTTCTCTTGAATGTATCCATTGTATCTGCCATAACCACTTCCTTGGGCAAAGAATTCCACAATTTAGCAGACCCTACTGTAAAAAAAACCTTCCTCTGCTGAAGTCTAAACCTCCTTTCCTCTAATCTCAAGGGGTGTCCCCTGGTCACCTGATCAGGCCTTGGAATGTATAGCTCACCAAAGAGATCCTTGTATTGACCTCTCATATATTTGTACAATGTGATAAGGTCTCCTCTTAGTCATCTTTTCTCTAGAGTAAATAAACCAAGTTTTTCTAGACGTTCCTCATACGTCAAGTCCTCCATTCCCTTAATTAATTTTGTTGCTCTTCGCTGTACCCACTCTAGTTCTAGTATATCCTTTTTCAGAACTGGTGCCCAAAATTTCACTGCATACTCAAGGTGATGTCTTATCAATGATTTGTACAATGGCAAAATAATGTTATCCAGTCTTGCTTCAACACCTCTTTTTATGCAAGACAGGATTTTGTTTGCCTTTGCTACTGCTGTTTGATACTGGTCACTGTTTCCAAGTTTGTAGTTGACAAGGATACCGAGGTCTTTCTTTAGCAAAGAATCCCCTAAAATGATTACATTAAGTTTATAAGTAGCCTTGGGATTATTTCCTATTAAATGCATGAATTTACACTTCCCCTACATTAAACTTCATATTCCATTTGTTTGCCCAATCTGCCATTTTATATAAATCCCTCTGTAGAGAGCAATTATCCTGTTCTAAATTAATTACTCTGCATAATTTAGTGTCATCTGCAATTATTGATAATTTGCTTTCTATATCTATTTCTAGGTCATTTATAAACATGTTAAAAAGCAGCGGATCTAATAATGAGCCCTGAGGTACTCCACTCTCCACTTTAACTGTATTGCAGAATTGTCCATTTACAACCACACACTGTTCCCTATCCTTCAACCAGTTTTGTATCCAATTGCAAAGGTCATCTCTTAGCCCAGATTTCCTTATTTTATACCCCAGCCTTATGTGCGGCACTGTATCAAATGTCTTTGCAAAGTCTAGATATACTACATCAACTGCCTTGCCATTATCACGGTTGCTGCTTACTTCCTCATATAAGCTGAAAAGGTTAGTTTGGCATGATCTATTTTTCATAAAACCATGTTGATTCCTGTTAATGATCTTATTTTTTGTGTTGTAATCTTGGATATAGTCCCTTATTATCCCTTCTAGCAGTTTTCCCACTACAGAGGTCAAACTCACAGATCTATAGTTTCCAGGTTCTGTTTTAGTTCCCTTCTTAAATAGAGGCACTACATTGGCTCTTCGCCAGTCTTGTGGTACTGAGTCTGTGGTGAGAGAATCTTTAAAGAGTAAATATAGGGGTTTTGCCAACACTGCACTGAGTTCATTAAGAACCCTTGGATGTATACTATCAGGACCCAGTGATTTGTCAGTGTTAATTTTGTTCAGTCTACCCATGATATCTTCTTGAGTTAACCCAATATCTGATAATTGTATTGTTTTATTAGTTACTTGTTGAGGCTCTTCTACCATTCCTTGCTCCCTTGTATATACTGATGCAAAGAAAGTGTTTACAATAACGGCCTTTTCCTTATCTTTACTAATCAACTCACCCATCTCATTTTTGAATGGTCCAGTGCACTCCCTTTTAAGTTTTTTGCTATTTATATATTTGAAAAACTTTTTGGGATTAGTCTTACTTTCCCTTGCAATTCGGGTTTCGTTATCTATTTTTGCTACCCTAATTGCCTTTTTGCAATCTTTGTTGCGCTCCCTGTATTTTAAGAAAGAATGTTCAGTTCCTGCAGACTTAAATAGTTTGAATGCTTTTTTTTTTCTTTGCCATTTCCTCCTTTACATGTGCACTTAACCACATTGGCTGTGACTTAATTCTTTTGCATTTGTCCCCCATTGGTATATACTGTTGAGTACATTTCCGCAACCTAAATATGAATTCTGACCATTTATCCTCAGTATTAGTGATGAGCGAGCATGCTCGGCCGAAGCTCGGTTCGGCTCGAGCATCGCTCTGCTCGGCACATGGCGGTACTCGTACGAGTACCGCATGTGCTCGCCCGCCATGTTCGGGTCTCCTCCCCGCACGTTTCGCGGCTGCTGCGCAGCCAATAAACGTGCGGGGAGGCTCTGACATCAGTGTAATGCCAGCAGCCATGTTGGCTGCTGGCATTACACTGATTGGCTGGCCAGAACCCGTGATCGGGTGCTGTATAGCACCCGACCAGCGAGTTCGGCTCAGTCTTAGCCAGGGAGAGATGAGGATAGGAAGGGAAAGTCAGTGTAGGGAGAATAAAAGTGTTGGAACACCATATCAAGACCCAAAAGTCCTTTTTAGGACTGTTGTGTGTGGAGGCAGCATTTATATTTTGTTTGGGTGGGGCACAATTTCATATTTTTTTTTGTGGGGGGGGGGTATTTAGGTGACATTGTACTAGGTGCACAGGGACAAATAGTGTACAACGCAGCGACAAAAAGGGCCATTTTAATAGTGTGCCTAGCCGCAGATTATTTTCACATTCTGTTTAGTGTGCAAATTTTAAAATTAACGTCACATATTCCGTTCACTGTGCCTAGCCGCAGATTAGCGTCACATTCTGTTTAGTGTGCCTAGCCGCAGATTATTTTCACATTCTGTTTAGTGTGCAAATTTTAAAATTAACGTCACATATTCCGTTCACTGTGCCTAGCCGCAGATTAGCGTCACATTCTGTTTAGTGTGCCTAGCCGCAGATTATTTGCACATTCTGTTTAGTGTGCAAATATTAAAATTAACGTCACATATTCCGTTCACTGTGCCTAGCCGCAGATTAGCGTCACATTCTGTTTAGTGTGCCTAGCCGCAGATTATTTTCACATTCTGTTTAGTGTGCAAATATTAAAATTAACGTCACATATTCCGTTCACTGTGCCTAGCCGCAGATTAGCGTCACATTCTGTTTAGTGTGCCTAGCCGCAGATTATTTTCACATTCTGTTTAGTGTGCAAATATTAAAATTAACGTCACATATTCCATTCACTGTGCCTAGCCGCAGATTAGCGTCACATTCTGTTTAGTGTGCCTAGCCGCAGATTATTTTCACATTCTGTTTAGTGTGCAAATATTAAAATTAACGTCACATATTCCGTTCACTGTGCCTAGCCGCAGATTAGCGTCACATTCTGTTTAGTGTGCCTAGCCGCAGATTATTTTCACATTGTTTAGTGTGCAAATATTAAAATTAACGTCACATATTCCGTTCACTGTGCCTAGCCGCAGATTAGCGTCACATTCTGTTTAGTGTGCCTAGCCGCAGATTATTTTCACATTCTGTTTAGTGTGCAAATTTTAAAATTAACGTCACATATTCCATTCACTGTGCCTAGCCGCAGATTAGCATCACATTCTGTTTAGTGTGCCTAGCCGCAGATTATTTTCACATTCTGTTTAGTGTGCCTAGCCGCAGATTAGCGGCATATATTCCGTGTAATATGAAGAAGGCGGGTAAAAAGGGACGGGGAAGTGGACGTGATCCTGATAGTTCAGGGCGCGGGTCAGGACGCGTAGAAACTGTGCCTGGTGCCAGAGCACAAGACAGAAAGACATCCACCATACCTAGCTTCATGTCTCAGTTTACAGGGCGTCGCAGGACATCACTCTCGAGGTCAGACCACTGCGAACAGGTGGTCGGTTGGATTTCAGCTGTTACTGCTTCCAGTCGGTTAAGCACCACCCTGTCTTCCACCAAGTCCACTCTCAGTAGCCAAGAGTCTGGTCAACATAATCCTCACCCTGATCATCCTTCCTCCCACCATAGAGGGTCTGGCCAAAGAAGTGATCCCACACTGGGATATAGTGAGGAGCTCGTCTCATCACCAATCCTTCATTTGAACCTCTCTCCAAGCACGCTTGCAGAGGAACATGACATCTTGTGCCCTGATTCACAACCTCTAGAGGGTACCCAATCACAAGAAGATGACAGAGGGGAACGGCATTTAAGGTCAAAGGAAGTGGATGATGATGATGATGAGACACAGTTGCCATCAAATCAACCACAATTACTGTCTCAAGACCTTGATGAGGAGGATGATACACAGTTGTCAATGACTGAGTATGTGGTGGGATCAAGAAATGAGGAGGATGATCAGAGTGAGGAAGTGGAGGAGGACTTGGTGGACGATGAGGTGACTGACCCCACCTGGGAAGGTGGAGAGCCGAGCGATGACAGCAGTCCTGAGGGTGAGCCATCTGCAGCACCGCAACAGGCTTGAAGAGGCAGTGGTGTGGCTAAAGAAAGAAGGCGGACCGCACCAAACCGGCCCGCAAATGTTCCACGGAGCACCCCCTTGCGTAAATCTCCCTTGCCAAGGGCTAGGTGTTCCGCAGTATGGCGTTTTTTTAATGAAAGTGCGGACGACAAAAAAATTGTAGTTTGCAACCTGTGCCACACCAGAATGAGCTGAGGCATGAACACTAGAAACCTCACCACCACCACCATGATCCGACACATGGCATCCAAGCACCGTAATAAGTGGGAGGAACGCCCGGATCGCCAATCTGTGTCTGCAGGCCACACCACTGCCTCCTCTTCCCCTGTTTTCGGTGCCGGCCAATCGCCTGTCGAAGGCGCAGGCCCGCATACCTCTCGCCCTGCACCTGTACCATCTGAAGCACCATCAGCGACCACATCCACTTCCCTGTCCCAGCGCAGCGTCCAAATGTCGTTACCCCAGGCATTTGAGCGCAAGCGAAAATACCCAGCCACCCACCCACAGGCCATAGCACTAACCTCACACCTTTCCAAATTACTGGCCATCGAAATGCTGCCATTTAGGCTTGTGGAGACTGAGTCCTTCCGCAGCCTGATGGCAGCAGCTGTCCCTCGGTACGCAGTCCCCAGCCGCCACTACTTTTCCCGGTGTGCCGTCCCCGCCTTACACCACCATGTGTCCCTTAACATCACCCGTGCCCTGACCAACGCAGTTACTGGGAAGGTCCACTTAACGACTGACACATGGACAAGTGCTTGTGGCCAGGGACGCTACATTTCCCTGACGGCACACTGGGTGAATGTCGTGGAGGCTGGGAGCGACTCGGACCCTGGGATGGCACGGGTGCTACCCACGCCGAGGATTGCGGGCCCTACCTCCATCAGGGTTTCCACCAGCACCTACGTTATTGGCTCCTCCTCCTCCGTTTCCACCTCCGAATTCTCTACACGCAGCGCCACTCCCCCATCAGCCAGTAGCTGGAAGCAGTGTAGCACTGCAGTGGGGAAGCGTCAACAGGCCGTGCTGAAGCTGATCTGCCTTGGGGACAAACAGCACACGGCCTCAGAGCTGTTGCAGGGGATTAGTCACCAGACCGAGCAGTGGCTCTCGCCACTCAACCTGCAACCAGGCATGGTTGTGTGTGATAATGGGCGTAACTTGGTGGCGGCTTTGGAGCTCGGCAAGCTCACACACGTACCATGCCTAGCGCATGTATTTAATTTAGTGGTTCAGCGATTTCTAAAAACCTACCCCAATTTGCATGATCTCTTGACGAAGGTGCGCCGCGTGTGTGCACATTTCCGTAAGTCCTCTACAGCTTCAGCCGGCCTGTTGAAGCTGCAGCAGCGCTTACAATTGCCAGCTCACCGGCTGCTGTGTGACGTGAGCACGCGCTGGAACTCCACCTTCCACATGTTGGCCCGGCTTTGTGAGCAGCAGAGGGCAGTAGTGGAGTACCAGCTGTTACACGGTCGTCGCCTCTCCGTTCAACTTCCTGTAATCAGAAGTGAGGAGTGGGAATGGATGTCAGACCTCTGTGAGGTTTTACGCAATTTTGAGGAATCGACACAGATGGTGAGCGGCGATAACGCTATTATCAGTGTAACCATCCCACTTCTGTGTCTACTGAAACGCTCGCTGCTCACAATTAAAACCGACACTTTGCATGTGGAAGAGGTGGAAATGCGGGAGGAAGAGCTTACACAAGGTGATAGCCAGCGCACCCTCACTTCGTCTTCTCAGCGACAATTGGAGGAGGCGGAGGAGGAGGAGGAGGAGGAGGAAGACACGGTTGCCTCCGCTACAGAGGGTAGCCATGGAACTTTAGTTCCATCTCTTCAGCGTGGGTGGGCAGAAGAGGAGGAAGAGGATGAGGAGATTGAGAGTCATCCTCCTGGTGAGGACAGCGAAATCTTGCCTGTTGGTACTCTGGCACACATGGCTGACTTTATGTTAGGCTGCCTTTCCCGTGACCCACGCGTTATACGCATTTTAGACAACACGGATTACTGGGTGTTCACCCTTCTGGACCCCCGCTACAAAGAGAATTTTTCATCTCTCATTCCTCCGGTGGAGAGGACAAGCAAAATGGTGCAATACCAGAAGGTTCTTGTCGAAAAATTGCTCCAAAATTTTCCATCTGACAACGCTGGCGGCAGAGTACGTGCTACCTTGGCCAACCGAGAAGGGGAGAAAAGGGGAGCACACAGCAGTTCCGACAAAGGCAGGGCAACACTCTCTAAGGCGTGGGACACCTTCATGACACCCCGCCAGCACCCTCACCCTGATGCGCAGCCTAGTGTCACAAGGAGGGAAAAGTTTTGGAAGATGGTGAAGGAGTACGTAGCAGACCGTGTCAGCGTCCTCAATGATCCCTCTGTGCCTTACAACTACTGGGTGTCCAAGCTGGACACGTGGTATGAACTGGCACTCTACGCCTTGGAGGTGCTGGCCTGCCCTGCCGCCAGCGTTCTGTCTGAGCGGGTATTTAGTGCTGCTGGTGGCATCATAACAGATAAGCGTATCCGCCTTTCCACCGAAAATGCTGATAGGTTGACACTTATAAAAATGAACAAGGCCTGGATTTCCCCTGACTTCTCCACTCCACTGGAGGAAAGCCCCGGGTGAACATAAAGTCACTTTAGATATGTTATTTACAATGATGGAAATACTCTGTATTCCCATTCACCCCTTCCACCCAAAAAACGGGTATATGGTTGACTCTTAATCTTCTCATCCTCCTCCTCCTCTTCCATATACCCGGTGATATAATTTTTATATAGGGCCAGCTCACCAGCGAGCCCTGTTTGACAATTTTTGTATAGGTCAGCTCACCAGCGGGCCTTCTTATATAATGTTTTATTGGGTCAGCTCTCTAGCGGGCCCTCTCATATAATGTTTTATAGCGTCAGCTCACTAGCGGGCCTTCGCATATAATGTTTAGGATGGTCAGCTCCGCAGCAGACCCTCACCCATAATGTTTTAGAGGGTCACCAGCAGGCCATTAATCCTAATTTTTCAAGGGTGTGTATGATGCCCTCCTTTATGTGTAATAAAGGGTGTATTGGAGTGACATTTCAGTCTAATTTTTGGCAGCCCTTTCACTTAGTGCATAGGCTTTATGAGTGTTGGACCACTACCTGAACTATTGTACCACAATGTGAATGAGGCCCTCCATTTTGTGATATACAGGTTGTATCGGAGTGCCTCAGGTCCTCCCATTGAATTAAATAGGGCTGGGGTGTTCGACAGAGCAGAAGGTAGTTCTTGGCTTCATCCACTAAGTCACTTCGTCACTTTTACTCAATGGATCAGACCCCACTGTTCCGACTATAAATTTTGGACTTAACAAGGGCAAACGGACATGTTGTAAAACCTGTGGTAGCTGCGGCCTCCGTTCCTGAATGCTGTACCTTACCCGGGCCATAACCACGTTGAACACCTGCTTTACGCTGCGCACGTTTCCCTCTTAATCATGGCCCCAGTTCCGAAAAATCGATGAAATTTTTTGCAGAATTTGCAGATGATATACAAGTAAATATACAGCAAATACTGTTTGGTAACAATTTTTCGCCTAAAATCGTTTTTATCTTCCTTTTTGTGTGTTTTACGGTCAGTCTGTAAAAATGGCGTACTACGGGCGAAACATCGTTCCCAGCAGCGACGTTGGAGTCCAAGATGCATCCAGACATCCTCCCTATGCTGTCCCTGAACCATTTCTGTGGTGTTTCCATCATTTTCTGACCTTTTCCTATCAACCAGGCACCCTCCCCTCATCAGAGCAGGGGGTGTCTGGTGTAATGCTCGAGTCCTCCCATTGACTTCAATGGGGCTCGGGTGCTCGGCCGAGCACTCGAGCCTCCGGGGGCGCTCGGCCAGAGCACCCGAACACCCGAGCATTGGGGTGCTCGATCATCACTACTCAGTATTTAAATAATGTATCCCAGTCTACGTGTTGCATTGAAGCCCTTAATAATTTTGAAGTCAGCTTTTTAAAAATTAACAGTTTTGGTTGAACCTATACAGTTTTGCTTTGCCAAACTGATCTCAAATGTAACCATGTTGTGATCACTGTTTCCCAAATGTTCCCTTACCCTCTCCAGTGTTGCCAATTCTGAGCTATCCTCATCCACATCTTCACACAATCTTGCAAATCTGTTGGACTGAGTCAACTCAGAACTGGCCTTCCTCTTCCTCTGCCCGCTACCTCCCCTCTTTACTGTTACCCAGCTGCCTACCTGTTGCTCCTCTTCTACAACTCCACCCTCTTTACCACTAACTCCACATACTACCTGCTATGTGAGTTCTAAACTCCTTTCCAGGTTTCCAATGTCTCACAATGTTGCAATATTTCTTTCCAAATCCAGTATCTTAGACTCTAAAAAGAAAATATGCTCACACTTGTGTCACGGAGTGACTAGGAAATTAACATACTGACAAGTACACATGAACTTAATATAAAACTTTATTAAATACAATGAATGACAGGAGATAAGGCAACAGGCTGGTGGCAATAAATGACACAACAGTAGTATGGTAATGACACAAAGTGGCAGTATATAGTGGCACACCTTCACGAGACCAGGAAGGAACAGTGGAGTCACTTTCCTTACCCTTCACCAGGCAGGTAGTCAGAAACGGATTGGCCCTGGGACTACACTGTAGATGTGAGGACAGTGCAGAGCACTCCCATACACAGATAGAATGGCACACCTTCACGAGACCAGGAAGGAACAGTGGAGTCACTTTCCTTGCCCTTCACCAGGCAGGTGGTCAGAACCGGATTGGCCCTGGGACTACACGGTAGATGTGAGGGCAGTGCATAGCACTCCCATACACAGATAGAATGGCACACCTTCACAAGACCAGAGAGGAACAGTGTAGGCACTTTCCTCACCCTTCACAGGACAGGTGGTCAGAAACAGAATGGCCCTTACACTACACTGTAGATGTGAGGACAGTGCAGAGCACTCCCATACACACAGTCAGCAGAGATAAGGAGCAGACCAATACCCCGACAGGGGATACACTAGGCGGGTAGCCAGATGGAGGACAGGCTAGGCAGCACAAACCGGTATGGCCACGGGAGGTCAGACACACAGAGTGACCGACAAGCGATGCTAACGGAAGCAAGCACAGAGTGGAAGACACAGGCAGCACGGGAACCAAACCGAGGCACGTTATGGTCACGGAGAGTAAACCAGGAGGCAGCCAAGGGTCAAAACCGGATCGGGTAGTCAGACGTCGCCAGTGGTCATAGCCAGAACGGGTAGTCAGTCGTAGCCAGAAGTCAGAACCGGAACAGGTAGTCAAACATAGCCAGGAGTCAGAACCGGAACGGGTAGTCAGACGAGCCAGGAGACAGAAGCGGAACGGGTAGTCAGACGTAGCCAGGTAATACACAGGAACGGTAATGGACCAACACAGCAATAAGCTCAGGTACACCACGAAAGGGCACTGGAAATGACACAGGCTGAGGTTTAAAAACCCTGACAGATAGGTGGAGCAATGACCTCATCAGCATGGTGCCCTATAAGAATAGCGACTAAGCGAGAGTGACAGCTAGGAAGTAAACAATGTCGCTCCAGGGCAATATCCAGCCACAGGCAATCACGGGGCACCGTGATAACTTGACACAGCAGTATGACCCCTGGAACGATTGCTCCAAGTGTTCAAACATGTGACAAGAAGTGCATTGAGTGAGACTGTCTAACCTGCTATCACTCATGTTTGGTTTTACAATTCAATAAGATTTATACTGTCCTCTAAAGCTCACTCTAAAGTAAATAACCAACTTTCAATGTGAATGCAGTAACTCCCTTGAAATTATTGTCACCTCAGAGATCTGCTGATTTCCAACTCCTGATTCTATTCCAACTCCAGATTTTTTTTTCTAACTCCTCTTCCCTTGTCTGCAGTCACAAGAAATGCAGTCTCAAAGAGCCTTGGGACTGTATTTATAGTAACACTGCAGCCAGGTGACTTCCCTTAGCCAATCACCCTTAATCACACAGGCCAGAGAAAATCCCAATTAACAGTTGGTTTATTTAACCCTCACAATACCCACACAAAATGAAAAAAACTTTTTTTTTTAAACCTTAATAAAACACTAAACACACTCTCATATACTTAACCAGATTTTTTCTATCTCCTCTTCCTTTGTCTGCAGTCCACGAAATGCAGTCTCAAAGGTGATGGTTGGGGGTGGAGGCTGAAGGGGTATGGCACAGTAAGGAATTAAAAATGGAAAGAGGTGTTGTGGACTGGATGATAATATAATGATACAATATACATGAGAGAAGATTTATAGGAAAGAAAGATTAATTTATAGTGTAGAAAGTCAGATTTTGAGTGTAGCTTCCTTAGATGATGCTCAAAAGAGTGTAGTTTTTAATTTCTGTATGCCACAACTGTGGTTTGTCACATTGGGGTACTGTGGTAAGACAGGGGATACATTATCAAGGGCAGATGTTAAAGTGTCATTATACAGTGAGGTTTGAGACTTAGAGCTGGTAGAGGTGGTGATGAGAGAAGAGAGATTTTCAAAATAGGTCGATAGTTGTTGTCAATTAGTGTCAGGTATGTTTCTACATTTGTGAGAAGGCTGGCAAGACAGGTATTTTGAATGGGGAGCAGTGATGTTACATAAAGCTGAAGTGACAAGGTTGTGGTCTGAGAGGGAGAAGTGGGAGTTTGAGAAGTCAGGCATTGAACACATGAGGGCTAAGTAAAGATCAAGAGAACGGGCTTCACATACTGTAAGGGAAGTAGTTCACTATGACAAACCAAAGGAAGAGCATGAAAGGAGCTGGAAGGTAGCAGGGGCAGGAAGCTGATGAGTGTGGGGATGTCACCTGAGAGGAATTAATGGAGTCAGGCAGAAATGTTGTCTTGGCATTGGGATGTAAGTCTTACTGCTATGTTGGGTGAAAATGGGAGTAAGTGGTAAAGTGTATAATTCAATAGAAGAAAAAGAGAGGAAAGGAACAGTTTGGAAAACATCATAAGTGCATTTGAGAAGTGTATTATAACTCCTGCTTTTACAGGTCACAGAAAGGTAGCATGGCATGAGAAGTGGGATATGTACAGGCCACAGGAAGATAGTATGACACAGGAAGTGGTTGCTGAAGCAGAGAGAAGTCTCAGAAATTGTGAGAAGATTGAGAGAATTGGAATAAAGGGTTCATGGACCCCTGTGGAACATATATTCCACAGGGCATATGAGAAAGGAATAGTGAATTGTGGGAGACAAAGAACAGATAAAAGGTTAATGACATTATGGGTATATGTAGACTTTGGGAGGAAGAGAGCAAATAAGAATAAATTGAGGACCTGGGTTAGAAGATGTGTCCAGCCCCATGACGGAGGGAGAATAATACGGGAATTTTAATTTATGGTAATGTTGTGGCTGATGGCAAGTAAATGATGAAAATGTAATCCAATGTGAGAAATTTATTCCGGTAGTAGAAGGATTTAGGAGGACAGGAAGGGAAATATGAATGAAGTTGTCAGGAGATGGCAGTTAGATGGAGTGTGATGATTTTAGAAGGAGAGATGAAAAAGTGAAAAGGAATAGACCCAGAAAGAGCATATTGGTGGAAAGCTTGAGCTGTGACAAATACAAAATCTTGCAGGGATTGCAGTGTGGTATTCAGCTTGTTATGTGGTGTGTTCTGAGCAGTGTCCAACTGCCCTTCTGAACTTTGTTAGACTTTGGTTTCTTCTTGTAAATGGTACACTTACAGATGTTACACTAAGCCATACAATATCCTACCATGCAAAACCCTTTAGGTTGATGCTGGCATCATAGGGCCAAGCAGCCCCCAAAATCTATAAAGATAATTAAACAATAACTAGCTAAATACTAGTGGTCACAGAGTCACACCTTTACAGTTGAGATCAACTACAAAGTTAACTTTACCGCAAAGACAATTCAAGGTCATCTTTATTATTTTAGGTGATTTGTCTAAAGGGGGGCCTCATATGAATTTTTCACTTATAGCCCTGAAAAACATAGAGTTGGCTGTGGATGTTCATATGGTCTCATAACAGATAAAAAGTTTATAAGCTCAGCAGCTTAGCATGATCCAGTTGAAAATGTGCCATGCTTAAAGTTAACAAAGTGATGCTACAGCTGGGGAGCTCTATTTTATGCAAGGATGTTAAAGGAGAAGTGCCACATTCATAGAAAAAAAAATAGTTGTTACTAAATAGAGCATGATGGAATTTTTCCCTGATACGCCTAACTGGCCTGACATATAAAATGTACCAGTAGTTAAATATTTTAACAAATATCTGAATTCATCAGGGGCCTCTAAATTTAGCTGGTTTTCTTTTCCTTCTGCCCTATTTCATTTCAACCTCCCACTAATAATTGAAAGCCACTTTTGGAAATTTGAAGGAAGAGCATGAGCTGAGAAGTCTATACAAGATATAAGCAGCTGACATCAGTACGGGATTTGAAAACAAAGTGTCCATCCATTGCCTTAACAACAATAGAAGCTTGTTAAAAGATACTTATCATGCTTTACTAAATCTTCTCCTTTGCAGTTTTTGCAGGTTATGTTTAACTAAGTCTACAACTTTGCGAGTTGCATGTACACAGAGGTGTATCGGAGGCCCCCACACCCCCCCCTGCTGAGCTCGGAGGTCCCCCATAGATATTTACCCCTCATATTGTATGAGAGGCCCTTCCAGACATGGGGCCCTCAACAGAACATTAAGAGGCCCCCAAAAGTGAGAAGCTCTGGTCAATCTGTCAGGAGCTTCTCTTCTCACTACAGCAGAAGGACTTTGACTGACTCCTCCTAAGCTTATGTTTCTCTTCTTAAAAAGGGAAAAAACATATGGCAAGGCTTGGGCAACCATAAAAATGAGTGTACATATCTGGTGGTGTATGTTAGTGTATGTTAGTAGATGTAGTAGATATAGTAGATATAGTCAGTAAGAAAGTTATCTTCCAGTGGTGGGCAATTTTAAAAATCACATTTCTGTAAAGTATGCACAGCTATATACTGTATATTGGTGTAGTATAAGTTATTGTGGACATGGGATGCTTATGGCTGTTTGCCCCTAGCAAAATATTTTTTCTATACATAATTGTTAACCTATACTACACAATACACTGTTTATTATTATATTAATACAGAACTGTGTTTTTAATGAATGCTCTCCCCTGCTGGCGAATATTTTTTTTAAATTAAACATATTGGTCAGCAGGGTTGGCAATCATAAAAAAAATAATTATATATCAATATATTCAGCAATAGACGATGCATTTTGCCAGGGGAGAGCAGCCATAAGAATCCCATGTCCATACTTACTTCTAATACACCAGTTTACAGCATATACGTATGCAATGTGCATACATCAATGCAGAAATGTGGTTTTTATGATTGTCTACCCCTGGCAAATAATAAGAAAAAGTTAATTATATCTAACATACACAAGATATGTAAGATGCATCTATATTTTAGTAGATAGATATGTTTAAAATAACATATTGGCATGCCCATGGGCGGGCAATCATATAAACGTATATTTATATACTTGTAAAAGTGTATATGACTCATGTTTTGAGAGTGAGTTAAATGTGCCTGACCCCATGTTCATGTTCTGATGCTGTAGTTCTTTTATCCCCTTGAAAGCTGCGAATGCCTTGAACTAGTCTGATATGCTGGTCCACAGTCAGGGAGGTGTTAATGTGTAAAATTAAACTTTTCTGTAGTGACTACTTGGAGCTTTGAGAACTCTTCTTTTGGTTATTTTTGGGCAGGGAATTTGATTGGGTGGGGTTTAATCAAAGTTGGCCTACTTGGGGTGGTGTCAAGGTTTGTCTGAGCTGCTCTAACACCCTGCTGTTGTTTACTGCTACCTTTCCTTCCCTGGGTCAGGTTGACTCAGCTGATGATTAAAGAAGTGCCTTGACCTCTCTGTTTCCATGGTTACTCACCTGTTATCAGCCAACCCATTCCAGGCTATTTTAAGCACCTAGGTTCACTTCTTGCCCTTGTGTTTGTTTAGGGCTGCAAGTGCATTCTCCTGTGCTCCTGATTATCCGTGTATAACCTGGCTTCCACTGATGTCCCTTCTGGCTCCGGAATCCTGTCTTGTTCCTGACATTGCTGACCTCGAATTCCTGACTCTGGCTTGTCTGATTACCCACCTTGGTTCGTGACTCCGGCTTGTGTTTTGGTTTGATCACTATTCTGCTTTGTTTGTTTTGGTTACTTTAATAAAGGTGTTTTGCACTTAAAATTTTTGTGTCTGTCTAGTTCCTGGTCCCTAAAAAGTGGGGCTTTATAGAGATGGGCCAAGGGGGCCCCTTCTTCAAGTTTGCAAGGGGGCCTCTGCATTTTGTGTTAGGCTACTGCATGTACATCATCCATAGTCTCAGAGGGACTACGGGGACTACTTTATTCAGGTTAACAAGACTTTCAGTCTCACAGTCCTGTCTCTTCTCAAAGGACCAACAATGGAGCCCAATGGTACTTTTTCCTTCCCTTAAAGGGATAGTAATGTTTCATAATAAAATCAGCTCTAATTAATCATCATAGTATTTGGACTTTGGAGAGTGTTATTTCAATTCTGTCAGAGTTGTAGTTCAAGAGTAACTCAATGACAAAGTATCCACCTCCCGCCCCTTTTACTGATGTAACACTGTTCAGCCAGATCAGAAGGGAGGTGCCCAGGTAGATTGCAGAGAGGGACAATCTTCAATTAAGATAAGGGAAAAACCTGAAAAACCTGTCAAGGGGGGCAGGACTTTCATTGTTCTCATAGGAAGAAGATTGTCCCCTTCTGTTATCTGTCTGGTCTATGGACTGGATTCCACATCTCAGAAGAGATGGCTTACACTAGGTAAAAGGGGCGGGAGGGAAACCTTTCTTGTGAATATCTCTCAAACCATAAAGAGAGATAAGACTTTTATCGTTCTTCATGTTTTTTAATGCCTACAAAATAAAATAAAGATAAAACAAAGTATTACTATCCCTTTAATATGCTATTCTTCTAATCTCAGCTTTGTCCTAGGGGACATTACCCCTTTAAAACTTCTACTGATAACACAGATATTGAGGTCTATGGCAGGGCTATCCCAGTTCATTCCTGAAGGACCACCAAGGACCACCAACAGGCCAGGATGTAAGGATTTCACTGATTAAGCACAGGTGAGTGAGTCAAAATATATGAGCAACTAATTAAGCATAGGTGAGTTAATCAGTGAAATCCTTAAATCCTGGCCTGTTGGTAGCCCTTAAAGGACTGCACTTGGACAGCCCTGTTCTATGGTAAGAGAGGTAAACTACTCTTGATTATACCTACCCTTTGCGGTAGCTAACACCTGCCTTTTATTGAAGATCAGAGCTTTTGTTGAACGAGCATTTTGTTCTCCAGGCAATTAACCATTTGAGTGTCAGAGGGGTGCACAATGCATTGTGCTACAAACTCAAAGGGTTAAACCATAATCACTGTACAGTGGAAGAGAGGAAATATATTGGACCTTATACCAAGACTCACCATGACACCTGCCTGTTGCTTATGATTCAGTCACATTCCTTTTTAGAGCATTCTATTTATTATATTATTAGAGGAACAGTAAACTTTTTTTTATGAAAAACTATAAACAACGGCACTCCCACTGCTGTTTTATTCAAATTATATAACAGTTCAAAGAATCAGGAAGTGAATTAACTGTGCGTTCACTTCCTGATAGTTCTGACAGGAAGTGACCTGGTAGTTTCTATCACATTCTATGGAGAACTTTATGTCACTGACTTTCCTCTCCATTAGAATATACGTAATACATAGGTAAATAACTTTTTTAATACAAATTTAAAAATATAGCTTTCATGTGCTGGTCTAAGACATAAATAGCTGCCACCAGAAAGAGAATAATGACGAAATTGTATTCTCCCTCCAGATAAATACAAGGGCATTCTATTGCCTCTGGTAGGCATGTAATTTTAACTATATTCTCTGATTCTTTAATCATTCCACTTGCCAGCAGCAGCACTCCTGGTCCTAGTTGTAGTGCTGATTCTGAGGCAGTAGCAGTAACAGCAGCAACATCATCCTCTGCCCCAGCCAGTGAAGAGGAATGTGGAGGATAAAAAGAAAGAGGCCATTCTTCTCCACCTTTCCCCTCCCCCAAAGTCACTGACTTTCCTCTCCATTAGAATGTACAGAATACTAACTGGAATTTGACCACTAGAGGTCACTGCTAATGTAGGAAAATACAGGTTTAAAGGTAATAACTCATAGCAATGGAAGTACCCTTATTTTACTTAACAGGAAACATCCTACAATATTTTTTTTTCTTTAAAAAGTTTACTGTTCCTTTAAAGTAAAATTCAAGATCTATGTTACAACACTTTGGGTCAAATTCAATAACCTAAACAGATGCCATTTTTGGAGCAAAACCAATAGTACTATAGGGTAAACATTTCTCAAATACTCAATGATTTAAATTAAGTATTAAACTCCTGAAATGCTAAAGCAATGAGTTAAAGACCACTCTGGCATTCATGCTTCAGAAACCCTGTTAACCCTTTGAGTGCCAGAGGCGTGCACTCATTTTCACCTTTTTTACGCTTTCTCTTTGGATTTCTATGTCCTGGACATGAAAGTAATTGATGGAGGAGCCTGATAACTTTAGAGATCCAGATCAATTTCACTGGAGTATTTTAATGAGAGATGTAAGGCATGTGGTGAACATAACCAACTTCAGCCTACAGGTATGTCTTTTGAGAATCTGGGATTATACTCCAGTGTATTTGCTAATAAATATTACATTTTAACTATGTATGTTAAATGTAGATATACTAATGGATGTATTCATGATGCTAAAGAGGAGAAAACCAAATTCACCAGAGGGGGACACATAAACATTCCCCATTATTTAAATGCAGGTTTTAAGCCTTTGAATGCTATATCAATGAGACTTTGGATAATTTGTATTTATCCCCTATGGAGCAGTTACAACTTTACTGCCCTTGGAAACGAATGTGGAAAGTAAAAAAAAAACAAACAAAAAGCAAATATGGAGCAAACCAAATGCGATACTGAAAGAGGGGATGCCCATTCATTTAAAGAGAGCTTTAAACCTCTTGAATGATAGACAGCTTAAAAGTCCATTGTAAATCAATGGGAATTTGGGGAAACTGTATTTGTTCTCTATGGAGCAAGCATTAAACTCCAGAATTGGTCATCTTTCTGCATAAGGGCCTAAAGACAATATGCAACAATCTACAGATGCACTGTTCTGAAGCAAACACCATGGAGGACAAAGAAATAGTCCACAAATTTGGGTGAAATGAAAATTCACAATGATTGAAATTGGGCTTTTATCCCCTTGAATGCTAAAGAGTTTTGAAACATTTCTAGTATTCACTGGGTAGAAGGCTCCATTTTACCCCTAAGGTGAAGTTGCTTTGCTTCCTGAATATGGTCCTTAGGTCTACATACCCTCTTTCTAGTTACTTCTCATTTTCTCTAATAAAAATGACACATTGTGTTTGTAAACTCTCTTTAGAATAAAACGATACCTTTATTGGCTGAGAGGCTTTAGGATGCAAGCATTCAAGACAACTAGGTCTCTTCTTCACTAATAATAAGAATGAAGGTTGAATGTGCAATACATGATTTTAAAAATCATGCACATTGTTTTAAGATTTAAATTCCACTGGAAGTAATATTCTTATCAGTATTAGCAATACATGGTGACTGGTCTACAGGAAAAGAAATATCAGGATAGACTAAAGGATCTGAATATGTATAGCTTGGAGGAGAGGAGAGAGAGAGGGGATATGATAGAAACATTCAAATACATGAAGGGATTCAACAAAGTACAGGATGGAAGTATATTTCAAAAGAGTAAAAACTTTAGGACAAGAGGCCATAGTCTAAAACTAGAGGGACACAGGTTTAGATGTAATGTAAGAAAGTTTTACTTCACTGAGAGGGTAATAGACAAGTGGAATAGCCTACCAGCAGAAGTGGTAGATGTCAATACAGTGACAGAATTTAAGCATGCATGGGATAGGCATAAGGCGGTCCTTAACATAAGAAAAGACCAAGGACCAAAAAAGGTTTGAGGTTTTTTTTTTTTTTTTAACACAGTAGGAAATTGGGCAGACTAGATGGGCCGATTGGTTCTTATCTGCCGTCAAATTCTATGTTTCTATGTTTCTATGTTTACATCTTTGTCTAGGATCTAGTAAATTCTCTTTGAAGTGCCCTGGAAAATGCAAACAAGATTAATTACCTTTTCCATGCTCCAGTGAATTCCAGTATTTAGCCAAAGATGGCTAAATCTACAAAATGTATGGGTTAACCTTCCAAGTGCCAGAGTGGTGCACAATCCCACTTACAGTGAGCCATGTAGCCCACTGGCACCCAAAGGGGTCAAAATATGTGTATCTTGTGGGATAATGTAACGTAAATTCCTTATCATGGTTCAGGCCACAGTTCGGATTGGTAAACTTGGTTATTAGTTTATACACCCATATTTTTCTGTCTCTCTATGTCTTCAAATTTCCTGTCAGTACAAAACCCTGACTGTACTAATGGGAACTTTTAAGATATAGAGAGACAAAAAGCTCTAGGAGTATAAACGGATAACCAAGTTTAAAAATCTGAACTGTGGCTTGACCCGTGACAAGGAATTTGTCATATTATCTCATGACATAAACATATTTTGGTCTCTTTGGGTACCAGGGAGCTGCAAGGCTCATCATAAGAGATTGGTTGTGCAACCCTCTGGCTCTTGGAGAGTTAACCTATACATTCTGTAGAACAGCTATCTCTGGCTAAATACTGGAATTCACTGGAGCATGAAAAAGGTAATTAATCATGTTTGCATTTTTCATTTGACTTCAAAGAGTCTTTAATAGAGCCTAGAGAACAATTTATGATCAATACTGCCAGTAGAATTTAAATGTTACAATTATGTGGGGTAAATAAGAAAAAGAAGAGGATGGCATCACTGTATACTGCTATATATATTGTACCATACTTTTGTATTACACAATTTATGTGGATGACGAAGATCATTACCAATGTTCCTTTTTCTTTATGGATCTGTAACTTCTGTAATGTTATCACAATATAAATACATTCTTTAAAAAAAAAGTTAAAATGATGTGCATGAGTTTTAAAGTCATGGATTGTTCATTCAGTCTTCATTCTTATTATGCCTAGAGAAGATACCTAGTTGTCTTGAAAGCTTGTACCCTAGAGCCACTCAGTTAGTCAATAAAGGTATAATTTTTACTCCAATAGTCTCTTGCATTTCCTATGGCTAACACGGTACCACACTTTACCCATAAATGCTGTGTAGATCTTCCTGACTGCATTCATTTGTATCACACTCTTACAGGCTCTTATGATTTCTTTAAGGGTTAGCTATATCAAGCAGTGAAAAAATGCCCTTGGGCAACACTCCCATCTAATTCTTATATCATTCTATGGTACTTGTTGTGCGGTCTAGAACAGTGGTTCTCAACTCATGCCCTAAGTGGCTACTAACAGGCCAGAATTTGAGAATTTCCTTTTAAGAGCACAGGTGAGTTAATCAATATGACTGAGCCTCTGATCAACACACTTGAGTTCTAGCAGGGAAATTCCTAAGTCCTGGCCTGTTAGTGGCCACTGAGGGCATGGGTTGATAACCTCTGGTCTAGAACCCTCTCCACTTAAAGGGATAGTAAGGGTTAATTTTAAGTTGATTTAATATTGTAGAATTAAAAGAAGATTAACATCAATGTGAGCCTTATTTATCAAACCTTTATGGTTTGAGAGATATAACTTGCTAAAGTTACCTTTTCCTGGCTGTTTTACTCAAGTCTGCCATCTAACTGACAGCTGCAAATTCCAGTCATCTGACCAGACAAAGGCTCTTCAGCAGAGCTGAAATCACACTATTTAGAAATAAATACTTCATTGGAAAGGTCTACAAAGTGTGCTTGCAATCCAGGCACACTTTGTAGACCGTTCCAAATTAAGTATTGATCTTTAGATATCCTTATATCGGCGCTGCTGAAGAACCACATCTGGTCAAGAGACAAGAATCGGCTTCTGACAGCTTTACAGCTCGTCAAGCAGAAAGGGGAGGGACCAGAGAACTTTATTTTCCTATATCTCTCAAACCATAATGGTTTGAGAGATACAAATAAGTGCAAGTACTCTCTTTTAATTGTATATACCATATAGTTAATACTTTTTTTCTGACATTACTATCTCTTTAAGTGTTCTTCCTTCCACTCTCCCTCTTTCCTCTTTCTCCCTTTTTCCATCTTCCCCTCTTCTTTCCTCTTTAGCTTACTCTCTTCCTGCCTGACTTTTCCCTCTCTCTTTCATAATAACATAGTAAATTAGGTTGAAAAGAGACACAAGTCTTTTGCCTCATAACCCAGAGAAATGAGTATTATATAGCTTTTCTGTAGCCAAATAAGTTTGTCTTTATCCTATCATCCAGTTTTGCCTAGTAATACACAGTATAACCCTGTATGTTCAATTTTCACTTAAAAGTATACATTGTATCTGCCATTACCACATCCTTGGGAAAGGAATTCCACACTTTAACATACCTTACTGATAAAACCCTTCCTCTGCTGAAGTTGAAACTTCCTTTCCTCTAATCTCAAGGGGTGCCCCCTGCTATTTGACACTGATCACTGTTTCCAAGATTGTAGTTTACAAGGATACTGGGGCTTTCTCTTGCAATAAGTCCCCTAAAATGATTCCATTAAGATGATAAGTAGCATTGGGATTTTTTCTTCCCAAATGCATGAACTTACACTTTCACACACTGAACTTCATATTCCATTTGTTTGCCCAATCTGCCATTTTCTCTTTTAATCTTTACTGTTCCCTTTTCTTTCCCTTTCCCTTGCCCTATTTAATTATCTTTCTGTCACTTTTCTGATCCCATCTCTTTCTCTTACTATGTCACTTCCCCTGTTTTATATATGTCATTCTTCCCATTTCCACATCTTCTTCTCTCTTTGCAATGCCTCTCCTTCCCTCCTGTTCCTCTATGTTACTCTTCCCCTCTTATACTATCTCTCTGTCATTCTTTTGTTCCTTCCTTATATCTATCACCATTCACCTTCCCACTTCTTCCTCTCTTTACATCAATATTCTCCTCAGTCCCTATGTCTCTCTCTCTCTGTCACTTTTCCCCTCTCTCTTTATATCTGTCACTTCCCCCCTTCCCATCTTTTCTTCCCTCTGTGTCACTCTTAACTGTTCTCATGATCTCTCTGTCACTCTTGGGTGCTCTTCTTACCAGTGACTTTAGCTCATCATTATTACTTACTTTGTTGTTGTTCACAATGTGTGTTACTGGAAGAGCAAAAGGGATACCTTTAGTGGTTAATTCAACTGCTCTAGCATGAAAGCTTTCAAGACAACTTAGGTCTCTTCTTCAGGCATAATAAGAATGAAGCTTCAATAAAGGTATTCATTTTACTCTACCAGTCTCCTGATTTTTCTATGGCTAACAGTACCCCGCTTTACCCATACTACAATACATGTTGCCTCACATATTTCACAGCAGACTCAATTTGGATGTGCTTATGCATTGGGCACTTCAATGTTTCAGCTTGCCTGTGAGCTACCTCACAGATCATTCACACAGGTGACACTAGAGGTTTTGATGCCATTCATAATGTTCACTGACTGGCCAGTGCACAAAAGTGCTAATCAGTAATATATGGGTGCCTCCAACATGGTTCAGCCTTCTGACACAACTCCATCTGTGCTAAAACAGAGTCCAACAAGCCACCTATGTGAATAAGGAGGTAACTCTCACAGCTTTGCTCAACCCACTTTTTTTTCATACAGATAACAGAAATTTAAGAAATTTCAGACAAACACCTGCAGAAAGAATGCTGAGTTCACTGATAGTCTCTAACAGAAAATCCAGATCTGTATACTTTACATAGGTAAATACAAGGGCATTCTATTGCCTCTGGTAGGCATGCCATTTAAACTTTATTCTCTGATTCTTTAATCATTCCACTTGCCAGCAGCAATACTCCTGGTCCTAGTTGTAGTGCTGATTCTGAGGCAGTAGCAGTAACATCAGCAGCATCATTCTCTGCCCCAGCCAGTGAAGGGGTATGTGGAGGAGAAGAAGAAAGAGGCCATTCTTCTCCACCTTTGCCCTCTCCCAAAGTCCTAGGGATGGGACTATTATTCTCTTGGGGCAGACACAGTTCAGTCATCAGTGACAGCACTGTGCACAATTTGTGATAAATCAGTGAAAATGGAAAGGAAACTAGGGAACGCACCTTGACACAACCACCCTGATAACACACATGAAACACAGACACTGTGACATTTATGTGAAACATGTTGAAGCCAAACACCCACCAAATGAATCTGGCACCACTGTTGCTGTACCCCCTGACTATACCCAAAGGCAGCATGAGGTGAGGCAGAAAGCAAAGATGAGGAAAAATATAGAAGCCCAGCCAGAGCCTGAAAGTTCGATGGTGAGTCGAAACATCTGGCTTGCCATCACCTTCTTGCTCAAGGGTCCGGGCATGGGAAGATCCCGTAACTACATCTTCTGGTGATCCACCTCATTTATCTTTATTTCCCCCACCAGTTGATAGCCAGTCAGTAGGTGTCAGGATGTGGCAGTTTGTGTCCCCCCATTGCACACTGTGTGGTGCTCTGTCCACACATGGCAGTGTGGTGGAGAGTAATCACAAGCAGGGCATCAAGCAGCATTTGAGGAGATTCCATCCTGCAGAATATGCAAAGCTAGTGGCAGGGAGGGTTCATCATTATTATTAAACTTCAAGTTGTCACATGTCCTTAGCGGGGAGTGGATAAGTGGATAGTGACAGTAACCGTACTTGGTTTCTGGTGGGATGATTTCACAATGGGAACCCTAAGCATCATGATGCTTGGTTACAGTTATGCCAGGTGTTTGATGTGAGTGCAGATGTGCTCATTGTTCCCAGTCTTTACAACACACACACTGTGCACATTGCAGTTGCTGATGAGAGGCACAGTTCCTGCTCTCAAGGGAAAAATGTATATTCTAACAACACACCCATGATTTTGGAGGAGGGGTGGGAGGAGAAGAATTATTGCCCAACTTCTTTTCTCCACATATAACTGAAGTGGTAGAGGCTAGTTGTGGTGCTACTATTGCCTAAGGTGCATCACTGCAGCTTGTAGTGGAGAGTGGAACAATGATCATGTATTACCCATATCACTGCTGTTCTTGTTTCCTTTCCCTTTGACCTGCACCTTAAACAACTCAACAGCAACAGCAAGAACAACAGCCGCAAAATCCTCAATAACACCAGGGCATTTGACAATGGCCAGTGGCCCCTGGCCACCATAACATGGCCTTCTGGCACTGGGCAAGTAGGGAATATTTTTTTCTCAGGGCTTGTTCTTTCAAAAAAAAAAAAAACTAAAAACACTTATTGGGGGCTTGTTTCTAACAAGCCTAAGTCCTAAAATTAATTGATTCCTTGGGGCTTGCAATGCTAACAAGCCGAATTGAAAAAAATGATCGGTGATTCCTTAGGACCTGTGACCATAACAAGCCAAAGTCCTACAAGAAATCATTGTTTCCTCAGGGCTTGGGCCTCTAATAAGTCTAAGTCCTACAAATCAATGTTTCTTTGGGGCTTGGGCCTCTAACAACAAGTCCTACAAATCATCCTCGACAAAATACTCTGTCCCATCAAGTATCAGTTTTCCCCAGTCACAGCTTACGTCAGGGGGTTCCTGTCTCTATCATGTTACGTACCAATTCTTATTTTATTTTTTTTTATTAACCGTCCCCCAATATCACTCAGCAACCCACCCCTAAAAAAAATTCCTTGTTCTACTGATTTTTTCCCCAGACTCCATCCACCAACACAGGCATCCTCCTCAGGCCCCTTTTATTTCATGTCTTTTTTTTTTTTTTTTTTTTTTTTTACTAACTGTCACCACAATCCTAGTCAACAAACCTCTTAAAAAATGTCCTGTTGAATAAATTGTTTCCACAGACTCCACCAACACAGGCACCCTAATACCCCCTTTTTACTATGCCTTTGAGGACTCTGTGCACCTGTTTGCTATCATCATTTGCATGTGTGTTGATGTCATTGAGGCAGAGATTTCCACTAGACCATCAGGTTAACCAAGAAGTATTTCTCTTGGTGTATATTGAGCTGAGCTCATAAGATTAAATAATGTTTGTGCAGCTAGTTTTACATGACAGAACAGTTTATATTCTAAATGTTAATATAAAGGGTATAATTATTTTGATTTAGACATGTATACGCATATTGGTTTGCATGCGTTTAATGTAGAGTAACTGAGTTACTAATCGAAAAAAGGGAAATTGACTATGAATAGAACAAGTTAAATATATGTTTTACCTGAATCATACCACCTCAATGTAATGGAGAGTAATATGGTAATGCTTATGTCCATTGTAATGTAAAAAGGGGTATAGATTAATGCCAAGATATTATATTTGCTTCTTTTTTATAAATGCTTGTTATAACATAACCTTGAGTATTAAACTAGAGGAAAATTATAACTAATATTAAACTAGATTAAATTGTGTTTACATGGAAAAAGGAATATACACATGCAAGGTTATCCTTTGAGTTCAGACAAAAAGAAGTTTCAACTTCAAAAAGCAGAAAGGACAGTAAAGATAAAGAATACATTGTTAGTAGAGATGTTGTTCGTAGATACTGTACAACTGATACTTTGGAAGTCAGGAAATTCAACTTGATATTCTGATATTTCTCAACTGAAGTCACACACACAGTATATAGAGGGATACACTTTGGATTTTTATAAATTACCTACTTTCTCAGTTATGAAATATTACAGCCACTTGGCAAATCAGCAGTCAAATCTCACATCTATTGACTGCTGATTGGCCAAGAAGAAGCAATCATATATTCAACATGCCCAGCATTTTTTATATCCACAGACAGTAAGCCAAGTGTTTTTAGACATTACAGACAATGGGTAAAATCCTCCTCATATTCCATAAGTACTGTTGAAACATTTTATAAATTACAAATCCAATATATTTTTCACCTTTAATCTATTAATAATGGTATGGCCATAGTGCAAAAATCATGTCATAGTTTAAGCAATTATGATAAATAAATGGTTGTTTATGTTGGAAATTTGCTTTAAATGAAGTATATCTGATCAAAGATATGTTTGATCAAACATTTTTCAGCATTTGATTTGTTAATTAGCCAGTTTCAACCTCATGGGACTAGGATTTATTATATAAGGGCCAGAGTCTAAGGTTGGCATGTATTGAGGGGTTCCATCTTCTAAGTGAAGCATTCAAAGTGTAGTAAGACTTAAAAAGGACTTGAACATGATTTGGGCAGGAGAGGGGAAACAGGATCTGCTGAAGAAAGCACACCTCACAAATCAGTTCTGCATGGAAGGATCAAAAGCACAGACTTGAACTGAGAACTCTGCAATCTTCTTTAAGTGCCATCTTTTGGAGGGTGAACAAGTCTAAACCAAATTTGAAAACACAGGTTACCATTGTGAGAAGGGGCCACTGGCCCATTTCTATTTGTTTTAACCCCTCCAACTACCTAACAATGCTGAAATACTTCATATTCTCTATTTCCAGATCTGCATTCCTCACTTACATGTCTGACTCCTACATTCCACTCTCTCCACCCTTCCTAGCTTCACATTTCTTCTTCACTTCTGTCATCCACACTCACCTCTACACACCAACTCTTTACTATTATCCAATCCTGTACTCCCCCACCCTACACAAACAGAAAGCCACATGCACACAAAACATTAACTCATCTCCTGTCTCTCTCCCTTCTTCTGCTACTTGCATCTGTATATATCTCGCCAAACCCTGGTCCCCTTTCCTTTTGCAAACCCTCTATCTCCAGTCAGTTTAGGAGCAATTCATTCCTGATCATCATTCCTTGTCTTCAACCACAATTTCTAGAAAGCTTACTCCCTTATTAACAAATATAACACTATTCAGTCTCTTTTTCTCCCCTCTATACTGGCTCTAACTGAAACTTTGCTATCTCTATTCTAAATGCAGCAATCTATTATGGTGATCTCTCCTTCTCTCACACTCCACATCAAAGCAGATGTGTGGTGGTGTGGGATTGGTTCCCTCTAAATTATGCCAAACAAACCAATTTCTGCGCCCACCTTACTCTGCTTCTCCTCTTTTGAGTCTCACACTGTCCACATTTTCGCTTCTATCTCTACAGGTTTCAGTTATCTATCTCGCTCCTAACAATACATTGTTAAATTTCCTTCATCAATTTGAATCCTGGCTTTCTTTTTTCCTGTCATCAGACATACCTACCCTTCTTTAGGGTGACTTCAATTGCCATGTGGATGATCTCTCAGCATACTGGGCATCCAGTTTTCATTCACTAACATCTGAGTTTGCACTGTACCACTGGACAGTTCTTGTACTCACAAGGATGTTTACTTCTTAGACCTTGTGTTCACTAGAGGTGGTACATGTTCTGATTTTGATAGCTCCTATTTTCCACTATACAATTATCATCTTGTAACATTCAGTAATGATCATACTTCTTCAGCAATCTGCATTTCCTCTCACCACTCCTTACACAACCTCAAGTCACTTAATATCACTGCTCTCCAGTCCTCCCAGGCTACTGGACTTTCTTCCATTCCCACTAATGCAGACACTAAAAGCCTTGCCAAAACCTGCATGCTCCTCAATCTTTCCACCTCTATGGCAAATCTAATCCAAGGCCATGGCCTAATAAAAATACCATCTTCCTCTGCTCCTGTATCCGTTCAGCTGAATGACTTAGAAAAAAGTACTGTCACTTTCTCCACCACAAATTCCTATTTTCCTGCTTTAACGCTGCTCTCTCAAAGGCTAGAAAAACAATACTTCTCACAATTCTTTAATGCTCATAAATCCAACCCCCATAATCTCTTCTCTGCCTTTGCCTTCCTCCTCCGTCTTCCAACTGCCTCCCTCCCAAACTCTATACAACCCCAAAACTTTGCTAACTTCTTTAAAGTTAAGATGGATTCCATCCAGGAAAATAGTTCCCATTGTGAATATCCTCACCCATTCCCCTCCTGTCATGCTGGACACTTTTTCCCCAGTCACAGAAGAAGAATTTACCAACCTGCTTTCTCTCTCTCCCCCCACTACATGCACACTCAGTCTGATTCCTTCTCATCTTATGTTCCCCACAATAATCCCTATCCTATTACAGATGTTTAAATCCACCATTTCCTCTGCTACTTTTCCTGATGACTTCAAGCATGCCATTGTAACACATATCCTAAGGAATAATACCCCTGACAGCAACACACCCCCTAGCTATTGATCAGATTCTCTCCTGGCTTCTGCTTCTAAGTTCTTTGAACTCCCAGGCTACTCCCACCTGCTTGACTTCCGCAACGCACACAACCTGCTAGATGCATTACAATCTGACTTTCACACTGCTCACAACGCAGAAACTGCTTTCATAACAGTGGCCAATGATCTGCACATTTCCATACCACAAAGTCACTATTGAATATTTATTTTGCTTGGCCTCTCAGCTGCTTTTGACACTATGGATCAAATTTTTCACTCCTTAGGTATACATAACTTAGCCCTGAACCAGCTGCCCTCCTATCTTTCTGATCCTTCAGCGTCCCCACTGTCATTTCTTCATTCTATCCCAGCCTCCTCTGTTGGTGTTCCACAAGGTTCTTTTCTAGGACCACATTTGTTCTTGCTATATACAATAACACACTTATTAACTCATTCTGACTCATATATCACTTCTGTGCAGATGACACCCAGATGTATTTATCTGTACTTCAAATGACTCCTGATAATAAATCAGATTGCCTCTCAGCAATCTCAGACCAGATAGCTCTTAGCCACCACAAACTCAGCATGTCCAAAACTGAGGTAATCCTCAACCCACTAAGACATGGCCTAGTAGTGCCCTTCCAGATGACAGTAAATGGTACTATCATAAATCTAGTATCAGAAGCATGGTCCCTAGGGGTGATAACTGACACTGCTCTCTATTTCTTTTCTCATATTAATGTTATCACCAAATCCTGCCACTTTCTCTTGTATAATGTAGCAAAAATGAGTTCCTTCCTCTGTTTCTCTGTAACTATAATTCTTACACAAGCACTCATCCTAACCTGCATGATCTATTGTATCCTTCTTCTCTCTGGTCTTCCTGCTTCTGAGTTCCATACACTTAAATCCATATAGAATGCTACAGGACAAGTTACCTTACTATCACCTAGGTTTGTCTCTGTGCCCTTCTTCCTCAAATGTCTCCGATGGCTGCCTATCAGACTGGATATCATATCATCATATCTCATTTGAGACCCTTCTCTCCTGTACCCATTCTTATATTTCCACTCTGATCTCCCACTATACCTCATCCCACCACTTACTATCAGTCAACAACATTCTTCTCTCAGCTCCTTTTGTGTCTACAGCTCTTTCTCGTATCAAACACTTTTCTCTCTTTGCGCCTTATCTATGGAATGCTCTGTTTCCAAGACTGAGCCACTTCTCTTGCAGTCTTCAAGTCTCCCTTAAAATCACATCTCCTCAACAAGGCTTCAACAAGCTAGAAGGCACTTTCTTCATGCATAGAGGCCATCGTTCTTACACCCAAAACTCTTATAGTTTACTTACTTTAATTATGAGTTCCCTAACCAGAAAAGAACTCTAGCACTGTATTCCTGTTTAAACCTTCTATACTCCGCATGGTTCCCTTTATGATTGCAAGCTGTTGAGCAGGGACCCCAATAACAGTGTTTCACTTTATTAAGCAATTGTATAGTCTGAACAGTTGTATTATAAAGCACTGCCTACACTTGTGGTGCTATATAAATAAACATATTAACTACTTCATTTATTCATTCACATGATGAACTTGGACCAAATCTCAACATTTATGAAGGCTGTTGTAATGAACAATAACCAATAAGGCTGATGCAATTGGAGCAATGCTGGAGCAAACCAACTGCATTTTGTGGACAAATAAAACTTTGTAAAATTCCTTTTCCTTAGGACTTTTAACCCAGTGAATGTTATAAAGGTCTCCAATGCATTACAAAGCAAGGCATTCAAGAGGTTAAAAGCCCCAATTTAGAGTCATAAACTTTTTAATGAAAAACATATAAATTACTGGGATTTTCTTGCAGAGTAAAACAAGGGAGGTAATTCATTCAAAAGTCATACAGTTCAAACCTTTGTTTTGATTTTTAAATGGAACTGCAGTTCTCTATTGTGGACATTAAGTGGTGCTGTTCTTGTGATTTGTTATGGACAGTGGTTGCCAATGATATAAGCTACCTCATACAGTGAACTATGAAACAAAATGCACTTTAGATACCAGTTGGCACTACTTTATATTAATTTTCCAGTCAAACATTTCTCACCAGTGGGAGTACCATTGTTTTATAATGACAGGAAAAGCATTACAACATATATTTTCCAAAAAAAAAAATAAGGTTATGCTCCCTTAAACCCATTGGAATTGGTCCTGTATAATGTAGTTGGTTTGTTTCAGTTCTTACTACATCAGTCTCACGGACACTTTGTTACAACCCAGCCAGTATCCAGTACTTAGGCTTGTAGAATAAGCATACTTTTTTTTATATATACGATCAAACTTTTAACCCTTTGAGTGCCAGAGGGGTGCGCAACGCAAAGGGTTGTGTACCTCTTAGCACTCAAAGGGTTATATGTGACAGAGAGGTATCAAACACATCACAACACAATGTATTGAATAATTCTCCAGCACTCAAAAGGTTAAATCACAAGATATCTGTTTAGACATTCAGGTGAATAGGTATTCTGAGCAAAGGAGGATTTGTGGCATTTGGATTGAGTAATTCTAAGATAAACACATCTGAGAAAACACTTTTTATTACAATCTACAGCCTAAAAATATACAAGCAATCTCGGGTAAATTTTATTGTGCAGTAGTAAAACATTAAATCTCTGAAAACGAGTTAGGAATGATGTTGTTTCAAGCTAAGTGAATATTATTGTGCCTTTACTCTCTCTCTTTTTCAGTGTTCAATTTCTGTTGGTAAGTGATGGAGAACAAAAATGCTTGTGTAGATGCAGCACGTCTGAGAGAAATGCTTGGCTGTGAATTATCAAGACTAAAAGGCTGCCAGCAAAACAACATCTGGATGCACGGTAAGAAAAGTAGAGTGGGTATCTAAATGTCCAGAAACCCACCCCTTTTACTGTTTTACCCCTGTCAGATCACAGAGAGACAACATTGTACATACAGCTTGTCTGTTATAGGGCTGGTCAACTAATAACCATTCACCTGTTGTTGGACTACATTTCAAATGAGGCTCAGCCATCCTGAATTCATCAAGTCTAAGACACCAAGGTGCCGATTCAATAAGCAAACTGCAATTCTGGGGCAAACCAACTACAGCATAGGGGGCACATAAAAATTACCAATATTTCCATTGATTTAAATGGATGTTATAACCTCTTGAATGCTAGTGAGAAATAATGCATTCAAGGGGTTAAATGCCTATTTATATTAATATGAATTTTAATTTCTCCCCTATGGTTGGTTTCCTTGGGGAAAGGTATGTGTGTTTCGGATGTTCATTTACGCTGCACTGTAAATATGTGTAGTAGGTGGCTCAGAGGAAATTGGCATAACTTTAAACCCAAGGGTGGACTGACAACACCCAGATCCCAGGAACATTGAGGTTATGGACATCCTTTTCCCCTGCCCCCATTTATTCCCCACCCACATATCCTACCTCTGAGTTAGCAGTCCAGCCCACCTCATTTTGCTAATATTATAACTGGTATTAATGTTGTGAAATAAAGCAAGTGATACCACACAGCTTACAATTGAAATAGAACTACAATTCCAGTGTAGCTCTGGTTCATCTATAAGCTCAGTAGTATGACATGTGTGGCTCAATTTCAGTTGTACTACCACACAGTGAAAAATTGAAATGTAGGTAAGTTAGTGGTACCACAGAGCTTACAACTGATATGGAGCAACACAAGTGATACTACAGAAAGTACAATTGAAATGGAGCAACCCTAGTGATAACTGAGCTTACAATTGAAATGGAGCAGCACTAGTGATACAATAGAGCTTACATTTGAAATTGGGCAACAAAAGGGATTCCAAAGAGCTTGTAATTGAGATGGAACTACACTAATGATACCACAGAGCTTACAATTGAAATGCAGCTGCACTAGTGATGCCATAGCGCTTGCACTTGAAATCGAGCTGCACTAGTGATACCATAGATCTCACATTTGAAATGGAGTAACACAGGTGATACCAAAGACTTTGTAATTGAAATGGTACTACACTAGTAATACCACAGAGCTTGTAATTGGAATAGAGCTGCACCAGTGACACCAGAGAGCTTACAATCGAAATTGAGCTACATAGGTGATACCATGGAGCTTACAATTGAAATGGAGGTACACTAGTAATACTACAGAACTTACAATTGAAATGGAGCAACCAAAGTGATACCACATAACTTACATCTGAAATAGAGCAACATAAATGATACCACAGGGAGTATATTTGAAATGGAGCAGCAACCCAAGTTATACCACAGAGCAAACAACTGAAATGGAACTACACTAGTGATGGCACAAAGCTTAGTGACAGCATAAAACTTACAACTGAAATGGAGCAACCCAAGTAAAACAATGGTGCTTGCAATTGAGATGGAGCAGCACAAGTGATAGCACAGAGGTTACATTTGAAATGGAACAACACAAGTGATACAACCAGTGATAACACAGAGTTTACAATTGAAATGGAGCAACCCAAATGAAACCACAGAACTTACAATTGAAATGGAGCAACCTAAGTGATACCACAAAGCTTACACCTGGAATGGAGCTGCAATAATAGTGTAGCTCCATTTCAATTGTATGCAATCTTGTACCACTTACATAGTCCCATTTAAATAGAAAGTTGTGGTAGCATTAGTTGCAATTCAAATGTAAGGTATATGGTGGCATCACACAACCCTCCTCCCATTTATTCCCCTTTCTTTAATGCATATAGCCATTCTCACAGTGGCAAAACATGCCTTCCTCCAACCTGAGATGGCTCCGTTCATGCACCAGCTGTAGAATCTGTTCAAAGCTCAGGGTTGTAGGGTCTAGTCCTGGTAATGTCAACTCAGCCTTTCATCGTTATGAGGTGGATAAAATGAGTACACAGGACATACTTGAAAACAATCTCAATGTATCCTTCCTGGTAAAATACATTCATAAAAAAAAACTTTCAATCACGGTTCTCCTACTCTCATCTTGCATGCCACAGTCAATGCAAACAAAGTTGATACTATATAGTATAAATTTCCACACATATCATGCAAGCTGCACTACTTACAAGACCTCAGTTTCTTGTGTGAGTTACTGGTACTTAGCAAAACACCATACAATGTTCCACTCAAAGTGGTTCTATATTTCTCTCTGCTTGTACACTTTGCATAAGTGTAAAAGCAGAGAAAAATATATAGTACAGTACATTTGTAAATCAACACAGAGCATACCAAAAGTGATAAAAATTATATAATGTCAGTTCTCCCTACCTCAAGAGCAGGCGGCATGCTTCGATTTATATCCCGCTTCATAGCTTCTCTTTCAGAACCTGCCAGGTGTGCTCATAGATGCCGTTGTACAGATTCAAACATTGCCACACGCTAGATTAACAGGCTTTGATTGATTTATTTTATAGCATTATTGTTTTATTATTAGGTAATAGACATTTATTATGAGATAATTTGTTTAATCAATAAGACGCAATTTTGACTATTGAATGGTTAATTGTGAGCAGAGGCCATTGGTCAAGGATTTGATTGGCATGGACTCCGTTCACCAATTGTGGTTGATACAAAGTTTTTAAATTTGTGCAGGCAAACTTGTATCTGTTTGTTCATTTATAAAGTGTAACCACTGCCTTTGATAAAGCAGCGTTATTGCTGTGAAACGCGTAAGAGAATACTCAGTGGTGTTATACTTTTTATTTTGTTTTATAAATCATCTTAAAGGTACTTTTAAGCGTGCCTGGTTTAGTCGAATTGTCTGGAGTCCATAACAGCGATGAAGGAGTAGGAGAAGACCCGACAGCTACCGAACAGAAACGGTAACATTATTTCTGTATGCTTATGTGGCTGTCTGTAACATATGTCTACTACACAGCATATGATAAATGTGTGTAGAATAATTTTATGTTTATCATATACTGATTTTCTCAGTGATCAGGCACTATTGGTGCCCCCTTTTTTTCTCTGTTTTTTGCATGTCTTTTGGCCTCGTGGGTGAGGTTACTGCTGGGGAGAGCAGCCTACATCTGGTCCTTTGAATTAAAGATGCTATATAAGGGAGCAGCTAAGAGTCCCTGAGCCTGTCATGCTGGTTTGTATGTATGTATAATTCCAGCTACTATTTAAGTGAGTATCAATCCATTGGTGGTGGCGTGATGTTCTGCTGAATAAAGGATATTGCATAAGAAGCACCTTCTTTTCTTTGTGTTTTCACAGATTCACAGACTTTGTCAGGACAGATGTGTGGCTCAATTAAACTCTACTAGTCTGCCCAGTTGTGCCACACCCCCCAGCCACGGTGGTGGGACCTAGGTCTATGACCAAATCCTTGACAATTTCATCTGTCCCTGTTTACACCATTGTCCTAGACATGCTATTAGTGAGGCATTTGGACCTTGCTTGCATTAAATATGAACAACGGTGAACAGTATGTGACTGTATGCCCTAAAGCAAACATACATTGTAGTGCATACCCAAAAGTAGAAGCAGATAAACTGGAAACACATATGCCACTGCAAAAAATAAGCTGCACCTGTGAATTTGCTTATCTCCCCAAAGGGTATGGCTTAGCAAATACTAAAACAAATAGTTACTCCGTGCAACTATATTAATTGCTGTCAGGACCACTGTGGAATTATACAGACCAAAATTAATTTGCTAAGTTGTTAATTACTAATATAATTTTTATTACAAAATGCCCATCATGCTGACTTGCCTAATGAAATAATCTTATACTCATCTGTAATAGAATCCATCTGAAACTCGGTGCACAGACCCGGCTACTCCTGTTCCAGATGTTTCTGCACAGCTCAGCGCTCATTATTGTAAATGAACATGCTGTTCCTCCACAGGGCTCCTTTAATAAGACAACGCCAGAGCCATGGGCGCCTTATGGCACATGAATTACTAAGGGCCTTTCTTCTCCAGAAAGAATGCTCTAGTATGGTCTTTTGTCTAAATGCACAATATTAATTAGCACTATAACAGTGTTGGTACACTTTAGATTAAAGCCAATCACGGTTAAAATGCTTGGGTCCATGTGTATAAAAGTGGAAGAAATCTAGAGAAAACCATTTTAAACATAGAGGACAAATAAAACCTCTCTAGCATTCATGAAGTTAAAAAAAACATTACATGCAACAGGAAATTGGTAAATATTTATTTATTACTTATGATGCAGTTGGTTTGCCCCAGAACTCCACCATTTAGCTTTTGTACATGATACAGAATAATGGGTTTGTGTGTTTCAAAGACTAATTCAAGAAATCAAAATTATCTAAAATGTAAGCCCATTCCATAATATTCACAGATATAAAACATCTTTATATCCAGGTTCTCACTCATATGAAAAAAGCAGGGAAATTCACAGTTTAAGGGCCATGAACATTAAAGCGGAACTTTCACCTATATCTAAGTAAGCGTCAATGTCTTCATTATGCCTAACTACCATAGAATAATGTTTTGTTTCCAAAGAAAAATAAATGTGCACATCTCTATTTACCCCATTGTAAGTCCATTGTGACATCAGCTTTGCAGGTGCAGCGGGGCAAAATGTACCATTGAGCTGTTCAGTACCTCCCCGAAGGCAGTTAATCCTGGCCAGTGAAGTTTACAGGCTGTGACTGAGATGCGCTTCCGTGCGCTCTGTTTCTTTGGCCAGCGTGATCAGAAACAAAAAAAAGGGGGGTTGCTTTCAAGGCCCTCTAAGCACAAGTTCCTGGAGTGAGCTGTCATTCATGAAGTACATCACTAACATGGTGCCGCTCTAGCTCTACATTAAGGAGAGACTAAAAGGTAATTAATAACTTTTATGTATTGTTCTTAAGATTATGCTTAAAGGGATAGTAATACTTCATTTTTTCTTTATTTTATTTTGTGGGCATTAAAAAAACATGAAGAATGATATAAGTCTTATCTCTCAAACCTTTATGGTTTCACAAGCAAAGTATCCCCCTCCCGCCCCTTTTACCTAGTGTAAGCCATCTCTTCTCAGATGTGGAATGCAGTCCATAGACCAGACAGATAACAGAATGGGACACTTATTCCTATGAAAAAAATGAAAACCCTGCCCCCCTTGACAAGTTTTCCAGGTTTTTCCCTTATCTTAATTGAAGATTGTCCCTCTCTGCAATCTACCTGGGCACCTCCCTTCTGATATGGCTGAGCAGTGTTATGTCAGTAAAAGGGGCGGGAGGGGGACACTTTGACATTGAATAACTCTTGAACTACAACTCTGACAGAATTGAAATAACACTCTCCAAAGTCCAAATACTATAATGATTAATTAGAGCTGATTTTATTATGAAATGTTACTGTCCCTTTAACAACACTGGAAATATAACATAATAACAAAGCGGAACAGGCTTAGTTTATCTCGGTGAATGTTCCACTTTAACTCTTTGGAACCACAATACCCACATCATGCTTTGTTGATAACAGGTTATATATTTAACATGATCATTTATATATATAATAGAAAAGCATGGGATAGGGGCATTAGGGCTCAGATTTAAAGTTTTAGAACTATAACAGTAAATGTTCATGCATTTGTTCACATTAATGAGAATTTCAGCTTTTATTTTTTTTTTTTTTTGTCTTTTATTTTCCTTCTTATGCTGTTTTCTCAGTTCAGGTATGCATGCTTCACACATTTATTTTTTCTTTATTGAAGGGAATATGATTCTACATCTATATAAATCCTTGGCAAGGCCTCATGTAGAATATGGAGTATAATTCTGGGAAATGGTTCTTAAAATGTATTATTGAACTGTAAAAAGTGATGTGTAACAAAACTGATAAAAGAAAGACTAGCCAAACGGGGATTTTATATTAGACAATAGACATCTAAGGGGTGATATGATTACTACTTACAAATATATTTGAGATCAATACAAAGAGCTCTCAGAGGAACTAGTCTAAAACGCTGAGCAAAAAAATGAGATCATTGATTAAGACAAGAGGAAAGCTTCTTCTGATTAAAACAAAGGCAGGGATTTTTACAGTAACGGGAATAGAAGCTGTGGAATTCTTTATCTATGGATGCTGTGTTTGTAGATAATATAGTTGTTTTCAAAAAAGCAGTAGATAACTTTCTATATCAACTCAGGAAGGACATTTTTTGGAAACTGCTTCAATATTTGTTTTTGTTATTATTACGAATTACTCACATGTACAGAAAACCCACTCTTTCCATATTTGTAGGTTGCTAGAGCCTATCTGTTACCACCAGAGTGGTGAAATAAACTATCTGAGAAGAATAATCAAGAAAATCTTTCAAAATGGACAAAAACAAAATGCAAGGAGAGCTATCCTGTTTATCTTTAACAGTACATGGATCAGAGATGAATGAGGGTTAATACTTACATGCAATGTTTGACCAGTTATATATCACATCCAAACGAACAGCAGACCAGATAAACAAAGAATAAAATTTATTTTAAAAAATACTAAAAAATATTCCTCAACAGGTTTTGTGGCAAACATGCCACTTCATCAGGAGGAGTGGACCGCGGTAGAGGAGCTTTTGATCCTCTACCCGGTCTGACAGGAAGCTGCTCATTGCGTTCGGCAAGCAGCTTCCTGTCAGACTGGGGTACAGGATACAGAAGCTCCTCTACCTGTGGTCCACTCTGCTCGGCCACACTACAAGGAGGTGACCGGCAGGAGGGAGCGCTGTGCAGTGCGCTCCCCTCCTACTGATCACCCAGAGCCTGCGCCTCCAGGGCTGCCTGGTGGGGGTTTCTTCATTATCTGTCCTCCCCCATGATTTCCTGGGGGGGATGCATCCCCCCCATCCCCTCCCAGTTCCCCTGTCTGTGTATAAGACTTTACATTTGGGTTCTATTTACAAAGCTCAGAAGAGGTCAGCATATTTGATTTCTACTCAAATATGATGATTGTGAATGATAGAGTATAGTTCCCTGCAACTTTATAAGAGAAAGGCTAATACAGTGTGAATGAAAGAGAATAGGAAGTTCCACACACAAAATACCTACAGGGAATATGTACTTTCGCATCACATGGCAAACAAAAGATGTGATAGCCAAAACCAGATATACAGAAATTGTGTATTTCTGTGGATTACCCTTATATTCGCTCATTAGTAGTGATGATTACAGAGAAATACTAGCACAGTGATTCTCAACTACGGAGCCGGGCACTTTTGTGTGTCGCACATATACACTTAGGGCCATATGTTCATAGAAGTAGCGAAATAGCTTTTGTCATTTGTAATGAATTTCAAAGTACAGTGTGTTTGGGATCATTAATATTTTCAAAGAGTGTTGGTTGCGGTCAGAAAAATGTTGTTTGTCCTGACTGAAATTGTCGTATGTAATAACTATTGTTCCCTTCATAACATATACAAATAACATATAAAAATGTTAGTAGTGCCCCAAAAAGAGTATTTGATCACAATATTTTTAGAATATTTTTTTTTATCAATATTGTTTGGTTTATTGTTATTTTATTTACTTCTTAGGAGGAAGAATAAGATGAGTCTAAGATCCTGAAGTTCAGAATAAAAAAATAATCATGTCCACTTTTGTTGACACTATCAAGTAATAATTAAAGGTTAATTTGAGAGAAGCAATGCACACAGAATTAACCCTTAAGGACCAGGGGGATGTGCATGATGGTATCAAGAACACTGCAGATTGCAGCCACTTTTGTCTGCAATTAACTGAATCACAATGAGAGAAACAAAATATATCATCCTAAAGGGGAATTCTACCAGCACAGCTCATAAGTCTGAGCTTGTATGTTGCTATAAAAGTCATGCAGCTGCAATGGGGATATCTATGCATATGTATTTATGAAGAGGTATGTACAAGTGCTTATAATCACCTCAGTGTGCACACTCCACAATTATTAAAACTATACTGAGTGCAGGCCTTGAGCACCACCTCTATAGAGTGCTCAGGGAAAATGAGTCATTTTATACCAGTTTTCCCTTAACCTTGTTAGTAATTGGTGAGATACAAGAAGCAGTGGAATGCCATGCTCCAAAATAATACCCATATTTTCTCACACTGATCTCCCCATGGCACAAACAATCCAAAGGAGAGCATTTTCTTGTAGACATAATATACTTCTATTTTAGAATAAATTCATATTATTTCAATCATATTAATGCAATTCATTGTAGCCCCCTCAAGAACTCAAAGGGTTAAGCTCCCTGAAACTTTATTTCCAATGAGCTTTCTGTCAGGGATCACTAAATCATTTATAGTGCAACAATGTAATACTATCCCTGCAGCGCCAAATGCTTTGTTCGCTATACAGGCAGGCTTTTCTACATTGTATCATTCATTTCCTTTTTACAATGTATTTATTTTCATTGTTACACTGTCCCTGTTTTCATAGATCTTGAGAGGAAGCTAACTGAAAACCATCAGAGAGTTCTCTGTCAAGAACAGAGAATTGTAATTAAAAAAGGTGAAAAAATAAAAATTAGAGTCAGTTTGAGTTTACATATTATGCACTTGTAGAATGCATAAAGTCAAAAAGGAGGTTGACTGTCACTTAATGTACCTCCTTCAGTCCAATCCTCTAATGCGTTGTCCAAAAAATCTAAGAATTTACTGCTGATGTGACATATGTCTTAATTATATGTCGTAAAACAAAGATCAGAGGATAGCAATCTTTCAAAATGCCCATACATCCCAAAATGCCTGCCTCTTGGTGTAAGCCAGAGGTAGCTAACCCGGGTCTTCACAGAGCTACCAACAGTGCATATTTTCAAGCTATTCCTGAACGAGCACAAGTGGACCAGTTAAAGTGACTGAGCCACTAAGTAGCCCACTTGTGTTCCAGCTGGGAAATCCAGAATACATGCAGTGTTGGTAGCTCTTGAGGACATTCATTTGACCAAAACAAACCTACCACAATTCAGCTGTTGAAGTTCAATTCCTATTTCCAGGACAATGTGACCTGTAGTCCAACAACAGCTGGAGGGCCTTTTGTTTCCCACTCCTCTGGATTCTAAGATTTTATATCAACAGCTGGAGGGCCATATGTTTCCCACTCCTCTGAATTCTAACATTCCATATAGCAGAAGATCTGTTCTCCAGTGCTATTGAACATGAAATACAAAGGGAGGGGTAGCTTTTTTGTAAATGGGTATCCTGGGCATTCAGTGACATCTTCTATTCTGTTGAGTATTGAATACCAGCTGTTCTCTCTGTGCACATTGATTCCTTGCTACTTTAAAAGCTGGATAATTGATGGAAAACAAACACGGGCAGGGTTGGCAGACTTCACAAACACAGGACTGATCTCTGCATTAACTCTGGTTTTCTCAAGGGTTATACACTATCAAAAGAGCTTCTGTGCTGTCATTTCAGGAGACACTGAATGTGAAATCTTTATACACACAATGGGAGGTGAGCCAAGAGAGAGTATGGGTCAAGCAGGGTCACATCCCAGACAACTTCATTTCAGAATTGGCAAACTAACAAAAGTAAACTGAAAAAATACAGTGAAAAAGAGCAACCCATCGTAAGAGTATAGCACAGTATTGCTAAGCAATATACAAAGTGCACAGAACATCAGAATTGGATGGCGCTATGACAGATAAAGACCATACTCACTAAACTGTAAACTGAAAGCGGAACTATCACGTAGATATAACTGACCCCCAATTAATTGTGAGTATACTGGTAATCATGTAAATAGCGTTATAACGTTTTATAACCCCTTATGGACCAGAGTCCTGAGAAGTAAACTTCCTTTAAGGACCACTTTCGTGTTACCAACATACCTGTACACGTGATCTGTTGAGTGTATCAGCACACCGTGCTGGGGACTGAGTGAAACCGCAATAGTCTTGTAGCGGTTGGTTTCAGTCCCCATTTTTACTTACAGCTTTCCCATAGAAGCACTGTAAGTAAAACGTACGCGGCACACTATGGCCATCACCAGTCCTTAAGGCAAAAACCAAGTGACGTGCTATGACGGTTCTTAAGGGTTTAAGTGCATTGTGTACCCCTCTGGTATTCCAAGGGTTAAAGATGATTTTTGTACCAGGCCACAGTGTTGAGTTGAGGCGAGGCCATGAGTGTGGCTATTGGTGACTAGGTTGCCTTTACTAGGGGTGCCTGAGTATATATCCATGCTAAAGGTTTGTAGTAGCCATTCAGGAATAATCATGTAGAAAATGGGAATTTCTTAAATTTGAACCTTAGACACAATTTCTTTTGTAATGAATTGCTCACACCTCCAGCATCCAAAGGCGTAAAGGGAAAGAAACATTTAATTTTGACTTTACAAGTTAAATTGCCTGTACTTTTTAATGACTCTTTTTTTTGTTAATTCTTCACCATTTTTTAAAAAACTTTTATGTCACTGACATTGCGCTCAGTGTGTTTCCAGAGACCTTTCTGCTGGAGTTTGAAAAGAAGGGAGAGTGATACAACATAGAAAAGACAGAGTACTGCACACTGAGCACTCAGTGCTGCCGAAGTGTCCTTTGTTTTGAAAACTGAAATATGACATCCCTATCCTAGATTCATTTGCAAGTAGATATAAATCCACCAATTACATATTTTCTGTGGAAGGAATAGAAAACTTGGGAGTGACTTAGTAGATAGAATAAATACCTGAATAATATCTAAATTAGAGATACTCATTCATACATATAATAATGGCACATGCAGGTAATAGAAAAACAGCCTGGCAAGATTCCCAATTCAACACCCAATGCAAATCGCCAATCCTGTGTTTATGAAGATCCACACATACAATAGCTGCTTCTTCAGCCTTGCTTCATTACTCACTGGTAGTCACAGAACCAAATATACACAATCTGACACCCTCAACAATGTCCATTAGTAGTCACAGAACTACTGGTAGCCACAGAAACACAAGTATACAATCTGACACCCCAGCTTTGCTCCATTGTCCTCTAGTTAGTCACAGAATCACATATACACTATCTGTCATCCCTGCCTTTTTCCACTGCCCTCTTGTAGTCAAGAACCATACATACTCTGTCTTACACACCAGCCTTTTTCCATCCTCCACTGATAGTCACAGGACCACGCATACACATGGCCAATACTTAACCAGTGAGTACCTGGTTACATTAATACATTGACACCTATTTAATACAGGCTGATTAATTAATATTGTATGTAGAATATTGTAATGAGAAACCAGATGTAAAGCATTCTATACATGGAGAATAGCACTCACATCTTCTATATAGAAAGTCTGATTTCTTGTCCCTGACAGAAAACTTTTCACTATCATATGTGAGTCATCAAGCAAGCTGACGTAAACAAATGAGACCTCTGGAACCCTGTACAAGGCATATTTGAAAGGGGCCTGTTCCCTAGGAATAAGTGTCTGAAAATAAGGACTACCTAGGTAAGTGTCTTCCAAACAGCAGTCACAGATATCTATATGCCATTTATTTATTTGCTTGCATATAAGGCTACCCATAATGTAAGGCAACCCCCCAACTTTTGCTGAATATAAGATGAACCTGTGCGTGTCTGTCCCTCACTCATTTTCTCTCACTCTTGCTTCAAGTCTCGCTCCTTACTTTCTCTTCATCATCTCCATCCTCATCTACCTCTCTTTATCTCCATCCTCATCTTACTCCATCTCTATCTTCATCTCCATCCTCATCTTACACCACACCATCTCCATCCTCATCTCCCTCCCGCCCTACCTTCATTCATCTTTCTCATCCTTATCTCAATCTTAGCCTCCCTCTACCTGATATTGTAATATTACCTATTAGTTGAACAGCCCGTTACACGGGCCACAGTGTCACTGCCACCTGGTCACGGGGCAGTCACGCGCAGAGGAGACTGCCCGCGCCGCGGCTGATACAGAGCTGGACGCTCCTTCGGAGCGCCCAGATCTGTATCAGCCGCTCCGTGGGCAGTCTCTACTGCGCATGACCGCAGCACGCGCAGCAGTGTGTGTACTGTGCATGTCGCGCATTACACACGATTTAGCAAATTATTATATAGGATGTAGCCTTGTAGAATTGCGGTGCAACATCTCTACAAGATTTAAGAAGTTTACCAGTAAAATGTCAGTTAGAGAGAATGAGGGAGACCGAGGAAGTGGGTTGCTTGCTAGATTGGATCTGCCACTGATCCAGCAGGCAGCAACCTCGAATCCTTGCCTTATATTAGTGCAAATATGGTAGTTGTTTTGATAGCTCTTGTAGTCAATTTCTAAATGTTTCTGTTTACCATATGCTAAGAAATGCTGAAGGCCATTGTTTGCTGTGAGAAAGTTTGATGTAGAGGCAGGTTTGTACAGAGATCCTTATACATAGGAAAATAATGTTGGAAGAATGCCTTCCTTAGAATGTCAGTGTGTTAGTCAGATTAAGAGCAAATTATTCCTAGGTTACAATCACATTTTAAGGCTATATTTTTTTACCAGAGACTGATGTGAAAATGACAGGGTTACCAGCTGTTTTGCTGTTTAGCTTTCTGCACTGGAAGAGTGATACTTTGGGACATATGTATAAAGTCAAAAGTAGAGAGATTCTGGGACAAGCCAACTTCACCATAGGGAACAAATGCATCTTTAGACTGATGTCAGAAGCCAAAATGCAGCTCACAGAACTAATTTTAATCTATGCCCATTTTATACTGTAACTTTAACAGTGTGCACCAATTCAAAGTCATAGGATCACTTAATTACTTAACCCCTTGGATACTAGGGATGACTTCAATGCATTGCATTGATGACAACTCTTGCATTTAAAGGGATTAAAACCAGAAGGGTGTACATTGCTTTGCAAAAGCAATTTGTTTCACCCCTATGGTCAGTAAGGGGTTAAAGGTCATTCATAAATGAGGCAACTAAAGGGGGTGAAACTTTGGGGTAAACTAACTGCACAAAATTAGAATGTCTCAAATTCCCATCTCTTTAAATTGGGCTTGTAACCCCTTGAATGCAAGAGAGGCCTCTAAGGAACTGTGATTCAATACATTGGAGATCTCTCTAAACTTAAAAAGGTTTACACAAATTAACCCCTGGAGTGCCAGAGTGGTAGGCAGCACCTTGCAGACCACTCAAAGGGTTAAATCAATCAGAATTTTCTTTTCTTTTTTTTTTTTTTTTGGGCCTGAGGTGCAACCGCTTTCCACCAAAATCGTATCTGCTTAGGTTACTAAATATGGCCCAAAGGGTTAATAAGGTCACCCCACTACAATAAGCAACTGCTTACTTGGCCTGTGTTGCAGTATGTAATTGATCATTTTACAGAAAGCCTAAAGAGAGCGCTTCTATAAGCAAAGTCATATAATGCGGTTATTTCTCTGCCAAGAATATTTATGCATGTAATATACTTGTGTCACTGCGTTCTCACTGATGCATTATTGAGAAATGATTCCACAGGCTTGAGCTACATTTTTTTCATAAACTGACAATTTAGATTTTATTTTCTCCCAGTGCAGCCCTTGATGATCCTGTTCTTCTGTACAAGTTTAGTAAGAAATGAATGCTTTATGCAACTACTGAACCAAGCAGGTTGAATCCAGATGACTTAGGGCCTTGTGTTCAAAAGAAAAGTGGAGACATTTGGGGAAAAATTATCTGCACTATAGGAGAAAATAGAAATGTCCAAAATTTCCATTGCTTTAAATTGAGCTTTTAACCACACTGAATGCTTGAGAAGTCCCCAATGCCTTGCTTTACAACACATTGGAGACCTGTCAAGCATTCGTGGATTTGACATTGCCAGTGAGCTTCCTATTTAAGAGGTTCTCACCTTGTGTTCCCAACAGTCCCAGGTTTACAGGAAGGAAGCCATTTAATCCTTGCTTTGGTGTCAAATGGTCAGGAACAGGACATGATTTACATCAAAGGTGTCCCTAAGCAAATAATGCTAGGCACCCTTAGCTTTGCCCAAGGCCATACCCCCCAACTTACGTGGCCCACCCCAGTCCCATACACTGTTTCCTAACACAGAAGTACCCTTGGCCTAAATATTTGGAGCTGTAGACAGTTGCCTACTGTGCCTTTTGGGAAATCAGTCCCTGGTCATGAAGGAGTGAGGCTGTTCTGGGTGCACAACACACAGATTTTGCCCCTTTTTCATTCAATAAGAGAAGAAGAAAAGAAGGGTCACAGCCAAACATAAAGGGTTAGTTATCTTTCAAATCAAGTGAAGCTATGATCCCTCTTAATACTGTGTACTAACGCTCTATTCCATTCTGTCGCAATCTGGGCCCTGTACCTGATGTGCGTCGGCTGGTTTGTGCATGCGTGGTACCATATTCACGTCTCTTCCAGGTTACTGGTTCGCACATGCTCTGTGCTTAGCACATCATAGCCGGGTTCCTGACATCTAAGCATATTTAAACCAGCTCCGCCTGTATTCCGGCGCTCTCTTGTCGGGCTCTTTGTGCAGCATTTTGCTTCAGCTTGCTCTTTGTTTCTACTTGATCCTCCGGTTTGTGACCCTTGCTTTATCTACTGATTTTGCTCTAGTGTTTCTCCCAGCCCCTGACCTTGGCCTGCTTTTCGTTTTGGAACCTAGTCTGTCTGCCCCTGACCTCTTGGCCTCCCATACCTCTTAAAGGTATAGTAATACTTCGTTTTATCTTTATTTTATTTTGTAGGCATTACAAAAACATGAAGAATGATATAAGTCTGATCTCTCAAACCTTTATGGTTTGAGAGATATTCACAAGCAAAGTTTCCCCTCCCGCCCCTTTTACCTAGTGTAAGCCATCTCTTCTCAGATGTGGAATGCAGTCCATAGACCAGACAGATAGCAGAAGGGGACAATCTTCTTTCTATGAGAACAATGAAAGCCCTGCCCCCCTCGACAAGTTTTTCAGGTTTTTCCCTTATGTTAATTGAAGATTGTCCCTCTCTGCAGTCTACCTGGGCACCTCCCTTCTGATCTGGCTGAACAGTGTTACATCATTAAAAGGGGCGGGAGGGGGATACTTTGTCTTTGAATTACTCTTGAACTACAACTCTGACAGAATTGAAATAACACTCTTTTATTATGAAACATTACTATCCCTTTAAGATCCATATCTGCCAGCCCCTGACCTCGGCCTGTCCATGACCATTCGTTTTTTGGTATCTGCTCTGGATTTGTTGCTCTGGTTTTGCTAAGTGGGTTCTTTCCTTCTTATCCAAATTAAGCTAGCTTTTTGCTAACCTCTGTGCTTTTCAATCTGCTTAGAGATAGTTTTCAAGAAGCTGACACATTCCTAACGATGTCATCGCTTTATTTTCTTCATATTAATAAATTGTCTTCCTCACGCCCCTTCTTTTACATCTGTCTTCTTTGCCTCAGACTTAAAGGAGAATCACAACTTGGGACAATCTTCATGCAGTATAAGTAATAACCTGCCCTTCTTCATCAAGGAGGGCACGAAGTTCCTTATACTGAGTGAAGGAAGATTGTCCCACATTGTGATGTTTGCAGTCTGATGAACGGATTTCAGATCTGAGGGGAGGTAGCTTACTCACATGACAAGGGGCATGCGGGGGACAATTAATTATATAATTTAAAAGAAATTATAGCGATGTCAGCATTAGGAAGGTAAGAGAGCATTAGAACACAGTATAAGGAGGGATTGTAGCTTCATTTGATTTGAAACATTACTATCCCTTTAAGAGAAGCCTAAATGTTTATAAATTTGGTGGCATCCAGTCACAATCTTACCAGGGGCCTCTGGGCTTATTAAACTAAGCTGAGTCAACCTTTGGGTGCCAGAGGGATATGCATTGCTCTGCAGTGCGCTGCATACCCTTCTGGCACTCAAAGGGTTAAAAGAAATGGAATTGATATGATAGAGAAAATGTGTTTGATACCCCTCTGACACTCAAAGGGTTAAAGGAAGAAAAGAGAAGGAATTTAAAGGCTCCAGAGAAATTCAAATTATGGAGAAAACATAGAAATGAACTATAAATTTTAACTTTTGGGATGCATTTAAGATTGTCAGAGACAATCTCCTCTTCTATTCTATTCTAGACATCTATTTATTTAAAACATGTTTGTTCTTGATTTAGGGGGCGCTTCTCCTTTAAATCAATGAGAATTTTTGCTTTGACTCCTGTACTCCTGTTTGCTTGACCCAGAATTACTCCAGTTTTCTTTTGATTGTAAGACCCTAGCCATAGAGAGTGGTGTATTTATTTATTTGTTTAGTCATTTGTTTGTTTGTTGACTTATTGGTTGGTTGGTTGGTTGGTTGGTTGGTTGATTTATGGTGGGGTGGTTAGAATTGTATTAGCCATTTACAGAAATATTGTCTCTATGACAATAAACAAAGGTACTTTTCTTACAGGGTACTTTTCTTCCAGGTGATGACATGGAGGTTATGCATGATAACGGCATGATAAAGAGGAAATAACTTCTCCAGTGATATCACTTCTCCAGTTCCTTTGTTATTCTGTAGAGCTATGCACTAAGATCATACCTGGGAACTTTGAAATGTTGTCTACCCTGAGTGGAGTCCTCTGGTGAGGTAGGTGGTGAGAAAAATGGTTTGAATTGCATCAAAAAGGGGTGGGGCTTGACAGGAGTTGGGGGGCAGAGCTTAACAGATGTGACACAGATAGTAAAAGAAGTCTGGGGAAGAAGGAACACAGGGGGAAAGAGCAGAATTGGGCAGAGTTTCAATAGAAATTCCCCACATACAGTGCCTCTGCCCCGGAGACCCAGTAAAGTCTCCGGGGCAAATCCGGAAAATTCTCAGGTATCATTAAGATCTCCACAGCTGGAGAAATCATAGTGCATTGGCTTCATATAATAACATAGGAACTGGAGAAGTGATATCACTAGAGAAGTTATCTCCATGTTATCACCTCTGTATCACACTTTAGTGCATAACATCCCCCAATTATCTTTTTTTACCTGGTGAGACCAGCAAACTATGTTCCCTCTGAGGTGAACTACCAGTAATCAAAGAGTTAAATAGTAATTTAAACTGGGCTGAGCTCTTATTCCAATACAGCCCTTGCAGAAACTGTTCTCTTTAACTATTTCAGTGCTGGAATGCTCAACTTTGCTCACCTTAGAGAGAACACTGGCAGAAGACTGTGGGACCTGGTACTTTACTTTATAAACACGCTTGCACAATGCATCTCTAACATCCCATGTAGTTAAATTTTAAAATGTTTACCTGAATACATTAGGACTGATATACACTAACAAGCTTGCAAATAAGTTCTGCATAATACATAGGCACTAAAAGCCTTATGTACAAACCAGAAGTGAAGCATTTCTGGACAAGCTGTCTACACCATCAGGGACAAATGAACATTCCATCTGATTTAAATGGGGCTTTTAAATCCTTGGATGCAACTCAGATCTCCAGCTCATTTCAATGTATATGATACCTCTCTGAAGAACTATTGACTTAAAAGATCTATTTCTATTTGGAATTTGTATAGATTTGTATGTGTTCCCTTTAAGGCAGTTATCTTCCTCCACTTTGTCCACTTTTAATCCACTACTCACTTTTACTTTGTGCATATGGCCCTAAAAGGCTTATTAAGCGGAATCTATAACTTCAGAATAGGCAGTTCTTAAAGAAAAAATGTATCCTAAGACTAAATGGCACTTAAATTGTTTACAGAAGGACTTAATAAGGTAGTTGTCCTCTGAATTCCAGACAGAGCTCCAACACATTGAGAAGCAATGCTTCCTATACCCCATTGGCAATCAAAGGGTTTAACAGCAGCCAGTTACTTCTATGTATTTTTTTGTTTCGGTTTGATCCCTGTTACTACTAGTTGTTTCAGGTTCAATCTTTTTCACAATGATAATGACTTGTGTCCCTTAAGCCTATTGTTTGTTGTGAAGAGATATGATCTAGAGGGAACCATCAATAGAGATCATTATATACAGTAAACCGAAACTATAATGCAAAACATAGATAGATAGATAGATAGATAGATAGATAGATAGATCCAATTGCAGTTTAAAGGACACCTACTTAGGTAAGTCAATGTGTTGTACAAATTTAAAGTGTTTTTGTAATGTGCGTGTACCATACAGTGCAATAGTACATTTCCACTCAGTCATCTTTGTCTGAACAGCTGGGGGTACAGAAAGGGAGAGGCAGACCAGTGGGGAAGCATCTATGCAGACTGGAGGTGGCAGGTATGTGTACCTTATCAACACTGCAAAGCCCTCCCTTCTACAAGTGTTTCATTAGCCACCACCTGTATAGGGAATCTGGAGTCTCCTCTGCTTCTCCACGGCATTACCTCTCCTTAAAGGGATAGTAATACTTCGTTTTAACTTTATTTTATTTTGTAGGCATTAAAAAAGCATGAAGAATGATATGTCTTATCTCTCAAACCTTTATGGTTTAAGAGATATTCACAAACAAAGTATCCCCCCCCTGTTCAACCAGATCAGAAGGGAGGTGCCGAGGTAGACTGCAGAGAGGGACAATCTTCAATTAAGATAAGGGAAAAAGATGAAAAACTTGTCAAGGGGGGGAAGGGCTTTCATTGTTTTCATACAAAGAAAATTGTCGCCTTTTGTTATCTGTCTGGTCATACAACCAGATTCACATCTGAGAAGAGATGGCTTACACTAGGAAAAAGGAGCGGGAGGGGGAACTTTGCTTGTGAATATCTCATAAACCATAAAGGTTTGAGAGATAAGACTTATATCATTCTTCATGTTTTTTTTAATGCCTACAAAATAAAATAAAGTTAAAACGAAGTGTTACTATCCCTTTAAATAAAGTGCTAGTCTCTCTCCTATCCAGCTTCAAGATTCAGGCATGAGAGAGACTAGCAGTACACTGGAGGACACAAGGGCCAGGCTAGAAACCAGGATAAATGGTGGTGGTGGTGTTTGGGAGAATGGTGAGGTAGTGTTTTTACCTATTATTAGCAGCAATCTGTACCCTGCATGCCATTACCCATCACAAACAACAACGTCTCACAGTCTCACTGCCACCCTACTACCCTAAGCATCACCAGCCTCTTACTACCACTCTATCCCCTGGCTGCCTCCAGCTATCACATCGTCTACCTCTGTATAATCACTCTGTACCACCAAGTACCCCACCAACATTTCCCTCCCACTAGCAGACCATCAACACCTACCTCCCACTATTACAACATACCCTGCCTACCTTTGCACCACAACCCTCTACCTCCCACTACCATTCCATTCCTGCCTCCCATTACCCCTTCAAATCAAACCCCAGTTCCACACCATCCTGTGCCTGCCTCCCACTATCCAACCATTCCTTGATTTCCCTCCCTACACCACCAACACCTACACCATATATGCCTTCCACTATTCCAACAACACTTACTTCTCACTACAACACCATCCCCTGGCTGATGCCCAGTACCACACCATCACCGCCTATCACTACCTCACTACCTACACCACCAACACCTACACCATATATGCTTTCCACTATTCCAACAACACTTACTTCTCACTACAACACCTTCCCCTGGCTGATGCCCAGTACCACACCATCACCGCCTATCACTACCCCACTATGCATTGTTCTCTTTCTGCATCTCCGGACTTCCACTGAACCACCATCACCTTCATCCCATTACCCCACAATTCTCTGCCTAAGTTGCTTCCCACTTCCCTACCAACTCTGCAAGCCAGATGACAGCAATGCATTACAGAGCACAACTAACACCACTGTGGTAAACAGGTTCAATGACCGAGCACATTAGAATCAGTTTCACTGGCTCCACAGAGAAATGTAAAGCTTCAGAAACTATTTTAAATTGTGGAAACACATATGTTTTGTAAAGTGGTGCTCTGTTCCATCAAACATAGACACAGTGTGTGTGTGTCTGTGTTTGCTTGGGTTTATGTCATACCAACAGGACTGGTGATCAGCCTCACATTTTATAGTGGGGTCCAGCAGGGTTTAGTTACACCCTTGCAGCTGTCAATTGTTTCAGTGACCTTTATGAGTCACCATAGGCTTTAGTGGGAGTTCTAAGATTAGCACCAGAACGAGGCAAAGAGCACACAGCTTGGAGATCCTTTCAGTTTGACATCATCAAGGGGAGACCACCTGGAGCATAGGGTGAGAGATGCTGGAGTGAATGCAGTTAATTAAGAACTCCATTACTGCTGTCCTGGAGATTTGTTTGTTTACTTTTGGATTTCTTATGTAAAATAAAAACGTCTACACTTAGAGCTGACCCCGTTTTTGCTCTGCTGTTCTTTCTTTTGCTTTCTATCTGTAGTTGTTTTACAACATACAAATGGGCACAGCTTGCCTACAGGATTTGAGCATCGGGTGTCTGGAAGGACTATATTGCTAACTTTTGGGACTATATTATGGACAAAGATTGCTCTTGAGCACTATATTGATTATTTTGTTTGACATTGTTGTAGGTTTCCCTAAGTGGAAGGGTATCCCAGGCATGGGCCCTTGCTCTCCATGATGATAGAGTGAGTCAGCTGCATCTCTCTGACAAGGCTCCCCTAGGCTTATATGTATGTCTGTCTTCTGACATTTTGGAGCTGGACTGTCTGTGGATAAGACTAGATAGAAAGGAAAATGTCCTTTCTGCAATGATACATGTGACTGACAAATGTGACTTGCAGCACCATTGAGAGGCCACCATGCATTAGCACAAGACAGTTCATCCTGTTTGGTCTTGATGGGTTCTTGTCACATTATTTGTTGTAGCTCTTCCTAGGTGGAAGGGTATCCCAGGCATGGGCTCTTGATCTCCATTGCCTAGCTGCACCACACTAGCGAGGCACACAGGGCCGGAAATGTACACCTGTGGTTTTGTTGGCTCACTCATGCGGAGAGGACTTGTCTGACATTTCGGAGCTGAGCTGTCTCTGGGCAGGACCAACCTTATATGGATAAAGACATTTTTTCTCTGTAATGGAACATGGGAGTGAAAAATGTGACTTGTAGCACCATTGAGAGGACATGATGCCTTAGAACAAGACAACTCATCTTGTTTGTTCCTGATGGTTCCTCATCACATTCTTTGTTGTAGGCCTCCATAAGTGGAAGAGCATCCCTGGCATTGGCTCTTTCTCTCCATGTGCCTAGAGAGAGTCAGCTGCGTCATGTTTTCAAGACCCAAATAGGTCAAAATGTATGTCTGTGGTTTCGCTGACTCTCTCACCCATAGAGGATTTACCTGACATTTCAGAGCTGCACTGTCTGTGGGAAAGACTAGTCTGATATGGATGTGGAAATTACATTTCTGCAATGGCACATGGGAGTGCACAATGTGACTTGTAGCACCATTGAGAAGCTACTATGCCTTAGAACAAGACACTTCATCTTGTTTGTTCTTGATGGGTGCTTGTCACATTCTTTGTAACAGTGGAATCCATCCATGGACCCCTCACAGTGCCTGAAGAGATCAGCTACACCTCACTGACAGCCCTGAAGTGTATGTCTAGGGTTGTTTGGGGTTGTTTAGAGAGGAATTGTCTGTGTTTTTGTGGTTAGATTGTCATTCTGGCAAGATCACTATGACGTGCTTTAAGATATTTTCTATTTGTGTAATGCACTAGTGAGATAAAACGGACTGCACCCAGGATAGGACCCCATTCCTAAATTTTATAGCAGAATCATTCATAGATGGGTGTATCTAACCAGTTCTTTTGTATATGCAAATTATCCTTGGGGTTGCTCAAGTTGGGGATCCCTTGCTCATAGATCAGTTACGCCTCATTGACAATACCATAAAAGGCCAAAAGGAACAATTTTGGTTGGCTGTAATTTTTTGGAGAGGAATTGCCTCACATTTCATGACTGGTCTACTATTCTGGGAGGATTAGTATGATGTGCTTTAGGATATTTCCTTTCTGTGTAAGGCCTTAGTAAGCTAAAGGAGATTACATCCCAATTCTAGCAGGTTTGTTCCTAGGTGTGTAAGAGAAAGAATTACCACCATTGTAAAGCTGGGAATCTGGGTGAGTGCCTCTCAGTATTAAATATATACTAGGCGTGTTTACAGCTACCACCCTTTGTACTCCATTATATACAGGGAGATGTTTTTTATAGGGATTAATATAAGATGCAGAACAGTAACGTAATAGAACTCTAATATACGTATATTCCTACACATTCCCACAGGATTTATGTTGTGTATTCAGTCAACTTTGGTGTCTTCACTACACATCTTAATGTAGGTTGAACTCCCCACACTTTGAAGTCCGCAGTACATAAAAGAAAAACAAAATAGTACAGATGATCCCTTTAACCTTTTGAGTGCCAGAGGGGTACGGAACGTATTGCAAAGCAATGCGTTCTGTACCCCAATGGCACTTAAAGGGTTAAGTAGTATTTGGAAACTTATCCTGACCATCACCTTCATCCTGGTGCTCTCTTGCAAATGATTGAATGTTTGATATGCCTCTAAGAGGTATGTACTTCCCCAGAATATAACCCACAGAGGAAATTACACTTCTGCCATGTTAGTTGAATCTGCCCCTGAAAGACTGAATATTGCTGTCCCCTTATAGGTATGTGAGAAGAAGTTATAAGAGATCAAGATAATATCTTGATAAAGACCCTTGTGTGGGTCGAAAAGTCGCTCAATAAATCAGCACTTTGATTCAACCACTACAAGACCTGTGAGTGAAGCACTAAAGCTATGTTTAATTGTCAACATTTCAGCCCCATCATAGAGGCCTTCCTCAAGACAACATGATAAATGGCTAAGTGACCTTAAATACACTAAGATGGTGAAAGATGCCAATACTGCACATGGGGGAAGACCCCTGACGTCACTGGTCATGCTGCATCATAGAATCTAGTATGTCCCTTAAAGTACAGTATAAGAAAAAATAAAAAACAAAATTTCAACTTATACAAGTGTTATAGAAATGGCATACAAACACCAAATTTGTACATCTATCGCATGAAAGAGTAATTAAACCCACTGGTGCCATGCCGACATACACCACGATAGTTACATCGCGAAATAGTCATACCAGCAGCATCTGGGGTCAGTCGTGACTCGGTATGGCACAACACAATGCCAGCTTGGTATGGCACCATCCCCTCAAGGTACCCGGTCTCACAGCCTCTCTAATTCACGCATACCCCCGGTGTAGTCCTACTACCCTGGGGGGACCGTGAGAATTATAGCAGCTGTGAGATGGGTACCTTGAGGGGATGGTGCTATACCGAGTTGGCATTACAATGCCAACTGTTACTCACAATGCTAGGTATGGCAAAGGCAATAATACCAACAAGATGGAAGACCCAAACACCTCCTCTGTACTCAGAGAGGGTGGGCAGAGTTAGAGGGACCAGCACCATGATTCGGCTCACTGCTCAGTTAAGGGGAGATGACCCCAGTGCAGTAGATCATTTTTTTTCTTACAATTCTAGCCTTAAATTATATTGCAAACAGTGGGCGGTGCCCTCTCCCGAGGAGGGGGGGGGGGGCAGGGAATGTAGAGACCTCTTTACTGTCCCTTTCTTCCTTTCTCTTTCCCTATCTCTTTTCTATACTTCCCCCTCTATCTCCCGACCTTTCTATTCTCTGAATCTTTTCAGCCCTCCTCCTGCCTCCCTGCTAATTATTGAGACATTTTGTGTACCTGCAACTCAATTTAACACCTGAAATGCATGGGGCAGCTACAATAACACCCTTGAGCAGGGGAACAATACTTTACCTAAGGTATATTATTGCTAGGAGGTATTCATAGGTACCCTTTGTATATACTGTTGGATTGTCTGTACTTCAGTTCTTATGACTTTGTATGACTTATTTTTTCATCAATAAACAGCTTTAAAAAAAAATACAGACAAAAAAATACAGACAAAAAAATACAGACAAACATGTTAGAGGCAGCTCAAAAGCCTTACGTAAATGTGAGTACATTTACAAGAGATCAGCAGGGTGAAGGTTCTAAAAACTAAACTTTGAGGGATCTTCTGGTCCGTTTTGATTTTCTTTTGTTCCTACTTGAGTATAGGGATGGGCGAAACTTTCCTCCTCAAACTAAAATCGGCGAAAAATGGCACTTTACACTTGGCGAAAAATTTCCCGTGAAATGTGCTGATTTTCTGCTTTTTTCGCCCATTGAAATCAATGGGAACATAGAAGTTACACACAACACATTACAAATAATATTTTATTTCCCAAAGGCACAGTATAAAAGGTGCATGAGGGTGCCTGTGCTGGTGGGGTGTGGGGAAAGAATAATTTGAACAGGGAATGTTTTTGGGGGATTGTTTACTGGGATTGGGGGGCACTTAATAAAAATGAAATCCTAAATAAAATAAAAGAAAAGAAAAACCATAAGACATTGTATAAGGGGGTCTGAGGAGGGTGCCTGTGTTGGTGAATGAATGAATCATTTGAACAGGGAATTTGTTTTGGGGGGGCTTTCTTGACTGCTATTGGGGGGACAGTTAATAAAAAAATAAATCAATAAAATAAAATAAGACATTTGTATTTAAAGTGATAAAGACAGGAACCACCTGACATAAGCTGCCACTGGGGTGGACTGATACTTGACTTGATAGAGTATTGTGTAGAGGATGGTTTGTTTAATTTGTTGTTAGAGGCCTTTGTAGGACTTAGACTTATTAGAGGTTCAAGCCCTGAAGAAACATTGATTTGTAGGACTTAAGCTTGTTTGGCCCAAGCCCCAAGGAAACATTGATTTGTAGGACTTAGGCTTGTTAGAAACAAACCCCCCAAAAATTGTTTATTTTTTTGTAGGACTAGTTTTTATTTATTTATTGATTTATTTTTAAACACAAGCCCTGAGAAAAAAATACAGATGCCCTACTGGCCAGTGGCAACTGTCAAATGTCCTCCTGAGTTGCAACTGCTGTTCATACTGCTGCTATGTTGTTTAAGCAGCAGGATGATTAGGCAGCTGAAAGGGAATGGGATCAACAATAGCAGTAACATGGAAGATGGATGATGAAGGTTCCATTTGCCATGACTGGCTCCAGTGATGCGTCTGAGGCAGTAGCAGCAGAATAAGTAGCTCCCAGTATTTGTGGAGAAAAGTTGGCCATTAAATCTTCTCCACCTGCCCCTCCTCCAAAATCATCATTGGTGTGTTGTTATTAGAATATATTTTTTCCCTTGAGAGCAGGATCAGTGGGTCTCCTCAGCAACTGCAATGTGCACAGTATGTGTGTGGTAAATAACATCTGGGGGCACAACTGTATCCAAACACCATGACACCCGAAACTAAGGACTGCCGCTGTCACTGTACCTCTTTTCCACAACCGCTAAGGACACATGACAACTCGCTGACAGTTTAATAGTAGTGATGAACCCTCCCTGCCACCATCTTAGCATATCCTGCAGGATGGAATCTCCTCAGATGCCGCTTGATGCATTTATTGTGATTCTCCTCCACCACACTGGCATGTATGGTCAGTGCATCACACAGTGTGCAATGGGTAGAGACGAACTACCACATCCTAACATCAACAGAGTGGTTATCATTTGGCGGGGGGGGGGGGGTAATGAACAAGGAGAATTGGCAGAAGATATAGTTACCCTAGAAGGTGATGGCGACCTAGATGTTTCACTCGTCCTGGAACTTACAGTCTCTGCCTGGGTTGTTCTATTCCTCCTCCTTTTTGGTCTCTGCTTTGCCTCTTGTTGCCTTTCTGGTGAGTCAGGGGCAGCAAAAGCGGTGCTTGATTTCTGTGGTGGGTGTTTGGCTTTAACATGTTTGGAGTAAATGTTATGGTGTCTGTGTTTCATATGTGATATGAGGGCGCTTGTGCCAAGGTGTGTTCCCTCCTTTCCTCTTTTCACTGACTTCTCACAAATTGTGCACAGTGCCGTTGTTGATGACTGTACTGTGCCTACCCCAACAGACTTCAGAGGGAAGGGCCTCTTTCTTCTTGTCCTCCACATTCCCCTTCATCGTCTGTGGCAACGAATAATGTTGCTGCTGTTGCTGCTACTGCCTCAGACTCAGCACTGCAACTAGGATCAGGATGTCATGGTTTGTTTTGACTCTAAGACACAGAGTTAAGATAAAAACACAACTTTATTGAAAAGTTAATAAGAACCTTCACAGGTCCTGAACACATACATATGTACAGATACACGACAGGTTCAAGTAGTACAGCAAATAACAATACAGTATATGTAGGCTCTACCGGCCTTGCCAAATACCGGGTAAGGCAGCCTGGAGACTGGCACAACGAGATGAAGTAGGCCTACCGGCCTTACCAATATACCGGGCAAGGCAGCCTGGAGACTGGCACAACAATATGAAGGAGGCTCTACCGGCCTTACCAATATACCGGGCAAGGCAGCCTATGACCAAGTGACTCAAAGTGTTGGAGGCCCTACCGGGGCAATAACGGATGTAGCATCAGCAACCGGTGATATAGAGGAGCGAACCAGTAACACATACTGGACAACTAGGGAGGCCCTACCGGCGCTTTAAAGATGGTAACACAAGCAACCGGCTATAAGTGTGGAGCAAACCAGTACCCCATACTGGACAACACGGAGGACCTACCGGTGCTATAACGGAGGCAACAAGCAACCGGTATAAATGTGGAGCAAACCAGTACCGCGTACTGGACAACACGGAGGCCCTACCGGTGCTATAACGGAGGCAACAAGCAACCGGTATAAGTGTGGAGCAAACCAGTACCGCGTACTGGAAGAACTAGGAAACCCTACCGGTGCTTTAACGGAGGCAGCAAGCAACCGCTGTAAGTGGAGCAAACCAGTACCGCGTACTGGACAACACGGAGGCCCTACTGGTGCTATAACGGAGGCAGCTTTAGCAACCTGTGCAATTGGAATTACAATAACGTAGACATACAATGCCAACACGGAGGCCAGAAGCCTAGTACCAGCGGTACCCCCAAGGAGGGAACCAGTAGTCAGAATGTCGCCGAGGCGACCAAGTGAAGAGGAATGTATCCAAATCAGGATCCAGGAGTAGGAGCCACAGCCAGGCCGGAACAGGATACCGGAGCAGCAACCACAGCCAAACCGGGTCAGGAACGGAAGCAGGAACGTCAGCCAAACCGGATCAGGAACGGAAGCAGGAACGTCAGCCAAACCGGATCAGGAACAGAGGCAGGAACCACTCTGGAGTGTATACTGGCTCTCTGGGTAGGTACTCTGACGCTGGAACAGAAGAGGATTCACGCAGGCCCCAGTAGACACAGGAAACCATAGGCAGGTATCACTGACATAGAGACACCACGAAAGGGCAGTGAAAGGGTGCAGGAACCCAGTCTATATAGGCAATACTGGGTGGTCTAATCACAGGCAACCAATGGAGCGCTCCCACAGCTAACTGACAGAAAAAGCCAGCAATCACAGGCACCGTGATACAGGAGTATTGTTACTGCTGGAAAGTGGAACCTGTCCTAGTCCCGCATCGCATGTTGATCCCAATCCCACTGTGTCCACGGTGGTCTGTGGCACACTAATCTGCTCCTCAGAATCCTGCTGCCCTTGCATCTCAGCATCAGAAGGAATTGGAGCAGTTGCAAATTCCACTAATTCCAAGATGTCCTTGATACTGGTGGTGGTGATGCCCATCCTCATTCCTGTCTCCCATTCCTTCCCAGTTTCTGCTAAAAAGGCCATCAATGTCTCTTCCACCCCAGCTTTTCCAGCATCATCATCACCACCCCCACTAGTCCCTACGTTCTGCTGCTCTATTCCAGACATCTCACTGCTGCTTGGAGGAAGTGACGAGCAGTGTGACAGAGGGTCCCCTAATGTCACACTTGGCATTTCCTTTTAACCTGAAGAAGGCAGACTAGCACTAGCAGAAATAGCAGCAGGCACAGGCAGCTGATCTGTGCTCCTGCTGGTGGTGGCGGTATTAATTGTTAGCCTGCTCTCCTCCCCAACACCAGTTCTGGCCTCTTCATGTTCTACCTGGACACTGTAGTGTCCCAGTCCCAGGGTCAGGAGAACGGTGTGGGCTTCCTTGACCACTAGTCTGGATGCTGTAAAATGTTTCCCTTACCACTCCGGTTGCTTCACCATTACTGCTACTACTAACACCATGCACCAAGTTCAGCCACAGAGTCTTCCTCCTCAGCTTCACAGTCACTAGTAAGATCATGATATTGTTGAATACCCTCTCTTTCACTCCTAATGCTAACAAGCTGCTGGACCTTAGTAGCAGTAGTACTAGCACTGGCAGGACTGTTTGGGAATGGCAAGTGTGATTTAGGGTCCCTTGCTGTCACACTTGGCATCATTTTCTCCTTCCCTCCTGAGTACTACAAGAAACACTAGCAGGAGACAATGTATTGGTGGCAGCAGGTTCAGTACTAGCAGCAGGTTCAGCACTGGCAGCAGGTACAACACTACTGGCTGCAGGATCAGAAATGGTGGCACTGGCAGCAGGGGCAGCACGTCTGGCAGCAGGCACAATACTAGTGGCTACACTTACAGAAATGGTGGCACTGGCAGCAGGGGCAGCACGTCTTGCAGCAGGCACAGGCAGCTGACCTGTCCTGCTCTCACTATCCTTTTCTCCCTTCCTTCCCATTCCCTTTTCTCCCTTCCTTCCATTTCCTCCCTTCCTTCCCATTCCCTTTTCTCCCACCCTTCTTACTAAATTCCCCAAGATCCCTTGGGGTGCTTTAGGGGGACAGGACAGCATTGGTTCAGTACTGCTAGTCACTTCCTCCTCCTCCTCCTCCTCAGACTCAGTGGACACATAATAAGGGTCCTTCCAGTTCCTCTTTTTTCTGCTCATAGTGATAGGAGTCACTATGAGCCTCTCCTATCTCAATGTTTGCTAAATATCACAAAAGAACAGCACAGCACGTCTATCTCGCTCTGTAGCTGCTTCTATTGTGTCTGCTTTCAGTGAAAACATCACGATTTTATAGTGAAAGTGCGAAAACAATGTAAATCAATGGATGAAAACTTTTTAGCCATTGAAAAAATGGCGAAAGATTTTGGCCAGTGGGCGAAAGATGTGAAAATTTTAACCGCTAGTTTTAAAGCGGATTTTCCCGCAAAAAAGCAGATAACATGGTTTTTGTGAAATTTCTCGCAGGAACACGGCGACAACTATCGCCCATCCCTAGTTGAGTATCTCTTATCAGATCTTTTGCATATGTAAATTATCCTTAGGGTTGGTCATCCTAAGGGTAACAGGGGAATCTAGACATGGTTTCCTGGAACAAAGTACTAAAAGAGATTAGATAAATCTCACTAACAAGTTATAAAAATACGAATGAGTTTGACTGTGTTGTGTCATCAATGATGAGATGATGGGTATTTTGTGGCTCAGCTAATATGATGATAGCATAAGGTGAGTTAGGATATTGATTTTCTGTGTTAGACCCTAGTGAGCTACAAGAGACTGCTCACTAGGTAGAACACCATACCTATGGAGCCTGCGTTATTCTATGGAAGGCTCATTCCTAGCTGAGAGTCCCTGACCAGCTATTTTTCATTAATTCTAGCCTTCTTTCCTATGAATAATGAAGCTATAAATATAGTAATTACACCACCAACATACACATCTGCCACATTCATATTTTATCTATTTAAAAATAATAGTTATCAATAGACATTGACAGAATAACAGAAAGAAAAGTCAGAAGAATATTTTTGCAGACTTACTGAAATTGAACCTTTCAAAACATTACACTGCAAGACTGGGCTTGAAAATAGTTGATTACGGGCTAGCCCTGAAAACGAGGTTTGCAGGCCTCAGGCCTGCAAATAAACACATTTGAGAATATTACTATATTGTGGCATCATCTGCATTTTCATGTCACTTTAGGAAAATGAACTTTCCGACAGTATGAACAACTAGCAGTTTAGATTTACCATCAATTAGATATATATGTAATGTACTTTAGGTAACTGTGGTTATATGTAATCAAAAATCACAAATGAGTCATCCATTTTAATTTTAGTTTCTTTTTTTGTTTTTTATGTTTACTTTTTTCTGTAAATGGTTATGGTTTATCATACTAATTTACACTATATATTTTTGTACTTAATTGAGGCCTTAGTGTTTTAAGTAATGGATTGTCACGCACACGGTGGGTAGGAAACTGTGTGTGTGAGTGCCGGCACTGGTACTGATGCTAGCGTGCGGAGCTGGGGTACGTAGCTGGTGAGCGGTGACGGCGTGCCAGGTACTCCCTTGCTGCAGCCGAAGCTGGTTAGAGGTGCTGGTCACGAAACCAGATTGTTCCACCCCGGTTGAGCCGGGGTGCAACCAGGATGGGAGTACCTAGGAACCGTTAGAAACCAGGCCGGCGGGACAGACTAGATACAAACTGAGAGGAAGGGTCAAACGGAGCCAAAGGTCAGGACCAGGAGCACGGATCAGACGTAATCAGGCGAAGCCAAGGGTCAATACCAGGAGCACAGATCAAGCGTAGTAAGGAAAGCCAAGGGTCAATACCAGGAGCACAGATCAAGCGTAGTCAGGAGAGCCAAGGGTCAATATCAGGAGCACGGATCAAGAGTAGTCAGGAGAGCCAAGGGTCAATATCAGGAGCACGGATCAAGAGTAGTCAGGAGAGCCAAGGGTCAATATATCAGGAGCACGGATCAAGAGTAGTCAGGAGAGCCAAGGGTCAATATCAGGAGCACGGATCAAGAGTAGTCAGGAGAGCCAAGGGTCAATATCAGGAGCACGGATCAAGAACAGCACAAAAGCCCAGAACTAAAGCCTAAGCAAGTTCAATGGAACGGGCACCCTAAGCCTGGGGTAGCCCGTTTAAATACAGGAGGCAGTCAATGGGGAGGAAATCTGAGAAAGGCAGGCCAAGGAGTGAGCAACCGATTGGAGGGGTTTGGAGGAATGGAAGCCTGGACCGGACGCATGCGCATTCGCCAGCCTGAAGGCAGGCGTGCACTGCGCATGCGCGGACTGACAGAGCCGTGGACCGGAAGGATCGCCGCCGCCGCCGCCGAGAGACAGATGCGGCCGGGGGAGCGGCGAATACAGGTGAGCCGTGACATGGATGTCTTTGTAGCTCAGAACAATATTGAGAATAAAAATTACAGTTGGTTTAAAAGTAGATAGGATGTTGATCCCACACTAATATCTGACTGTTTTTTTTGGTGTCAAGCAGCTTCAAAAGTTTTTTTTTCTTTCTCTGGATCAACAGGGGTGATTTGGCATGGGATGAACTTGATGGACGCATATCTTTTTTCAGCCCCATCAGCTTTGTTACTATACTTTATGTCTATTAATATAATACACTAGCGCTTTTTTCTGATTAGATATTCACTTATCGCTATCATCTATATATGTATTCTTTTGTCGAAGGTAATATCCAAGAAAGAGTTAAATACGAGAATCTATTAGGTTGGATATCTTCACATAAGTAGATAAATAATAATATAATTTTGAGAACTTTACACAATACTAGGTATTGACACGTTACTTCACAGTAAAAAATTGATTAAATAATCAATTACACATATTTGTTCAAAAATATATATAATTTAAGTAAATACTATATGTATAAAAAGTGCAAGCAACAATGACATAAATGAGTGAACACCAATTTCAATAGATACAAAATAACTTAAACCACAATTATCACCATTAGGATTACCAGCAATTAAAGGGTTACCACTCACATGTATGTTCAGAGGTATTCAATTACAATAATTGAACCCAGCAGTATAGAAAAGGATAATTGATCCTTACAATTAATTAAAATACAGTTGGCAGCAGCATATAAATACTTATGCCCCAGAAACTTTATAAACTATGCTAATTGAGGCTTAAGGTAGGTTGCCAGGTGAGTAGGCTTTAATATTAAGCCCGGTCCTCTAACAAGTCTCCTTGTACCATATGCAAGAGCAAAATTTAGAGAAACTAACTGGAATATAATCCAGGACTTAAATCACTATAATTTAATTATCTACCGAATTCAAATATTGCATACCTTCTGAATAAAACATATAAATTGCATTTAATATAGTCAATAATAGATTATACCAAGAATATACTCAGAATCAATCTAATAATATATGTCTAAAAAGTATACCAAACTTCATGCAACATATATCATAAACATACAGGGTACTCCAAGGGTTAATCCACTTATTAAGATAGGATGCCACAACCAAGATGGTGACTTGTTTTGTCTAGTGAGAGGTTTAAATAAAATAGACAAATAGCAGTTGAAGGGTTAATAAACAAATTCAAAGAATTCTCCTAGATCACATATTAGCTATAATAACCTTTCTAGAAACAGTATATTCTAGAGAGATATCAATGATTATATTAACTAATTTATAAATAAGGATAAATAGATCTGATTGCTATCAACTATTTACATTTATCTGGCAAAATTTAACAATTTACCAATTAATTAATGAATTCTGCTTAATTCAGAATTACTACAGCCAATTACTACAGCTTATTATAATTGGTCACAATTGGGTGGCCAGTCCGATTAAGACAAATTATAAGAAAAATTATGTTTCTTCAAATATAGAAGAAATATATATTTGATTCTGAATTTTGCAGAATTAAAATAAAGAAATATATAGTTACCAGTCCATTGAGTGTTTCTTTATATCTCTTTAACAGCCAGCCAGGTACACTTCAGGAAAACAGAACAGGAATTTAAGAGCCAGGAAACCAAAGGGAAAAAAGTCCCTTCTCGCTCAAAACTTACATATTTATAATGTAAAATTACCCTTATCAGAATCTCCTCTGATTGGATAAAGATCCATTTCATTATGCAGTGACATCATCAGTATTATCTGATGGGATACTCTTAATTCCTAATTTCCCTATGACATTGCGAATACATTATGATAAAAATTCCAAGCACTAATATTAACGATATGTGCTCTCAAGATGGCGCTCTTACTCCACATTAAAATTTGCACCTAAAATGTCACCTGGTCTGTGTTTTCTCAAAAACCAGGAATTTGGGGCGTTATCATACGTCACATAAACATGTCATCCTACCAGACTTCCTCACATGGGAGTATATCTTCTTCCCAGACTTTGAGATTTTCTCATAAGATAATAAACCTTCTTTTATACCTTATTGTCTGAGACAATGTCATTAATAACCCTAAAACTCACTCAACTATTTTGCCCTCATATTGAAGCATAGAGCCATTGTTTTAACATGAGATCATTTACTCACATCTTAAAACTGACTTTCAGAGAATTTTGCTTTTTAAAATTAACTCTCTACTCTCCACCAGGACAAAGTCTCTGACACTTTGCAGATTAGAGATGTACATGACATCTTTGAATACCGTACAATCTCAGGTATAATACACACCTGTGTATTATAAACATTTGCAAATTATACCCAAGATTTTAGGGAAAAACAAGAGTGCCTATGTATAATGCACACCCTTGTTTTCCCCATTTACTAAATTATGTTTTGGCCCAAAGATTATCGCTCATTCATTCCCTCCGCCCTCCCGGAGCGGAGCCGGATTCTATCACTGCACAGCGGATGGCTCTCTTGCCTCTGCCACCCGCTTCCTGCAAATCACTGCAGGGACCTTTTAGTTTTAGCCAAAGGAAATACCTCAAGGTCCTTATGGAGCAATACAGTACATCCAATGAGCAGAGATATGTGCTGCACAGATATAGAAGCCGGCTCTGCTCTGAAGGGGGTGAGTTAAGCAGAGAGTAGATCTGAAGGAATGAATTAGAGCTATTTTTTTTATTTTTTTTTTTTAACTTGTGTATACGCAGCCCCCACTTCACATAAGGTGAAGTGGGGCAAAATTGTGAATATTATACACAAGATTTTACAGTAATTTTTTCATATATGTCTTCCTAAACTATTTTTATTTTCATTACTGGCGCCTTTTACATTCAGCAAACTAATTATTATATTGCTTATATTATGTTGTGATATCTGTAATTGCTAGGTGTTGGTGTTTTTTATATCTGCCTTATCTAGCTGTTGTATTGTATTTTTTGTTGCACTGAAAATACTTAATTGAAAGGACTAGGAAGGAGCAAGAGAGAGGAGTGTTTTGTTGTTTTTATAGATATAATAGTTGTGAGACACTGTGATTTATACATTTTATTAGAAAAATATTTTGTTTAAATAATAGCCTACACAATAGTAAGCCCAAAAAATTATTTAGAGGTGAGAAACTTAAAGCAAAATTAATGTAAAAAGTGAGCATAAGTAATATGACTCAGCTCTGCATCAACTCATTCAAAAATTAATAAAAGGAAAAAAAAAATTTATTAAAATAATTCACCCTCACAACTAACAAGGACTTATATTAGGCAGGACACATGGTTCTTAATGTTCTGTTTTACCCTGTATCCTGTTTGTTGCTACCACATTACCGTGTGTAGTCGCTAAGCTACATACGGCACACTGCGTGGACATGTAGTGCCATATTCTTGCTTGCACAAAATTGCTGTTGGGGGGAGGGTTACTGTTGGAGGGATTTATGATTGAAAGGTAAATGTTTGGACTGGTGTGCAAGTTGGGAGGAAATGCTGGTAGTGGCGGTACTGGTAGTGGTAGTTGCCAAGGCTGATAGGGGATTGCTGTTGGCTGATGGGGGCTTTCTGCAGCCAGTTTGGTCCTTTAGTCGAGGTCTTCTTGGTAGTTGCCAAGGCTGATAGGGGATTGCTGTTGGCTGATGGGGGCTTTCTGCAGCCAGTTTAGTCCTTTAGTCAAGGTCTTCTTGCGTTCATGTTCTTGACTGGGGTAGTAGTAGCAGGGACAGCAGCAGCAGTGGCATGGGAGTGGGACTTTTTATTTTTTCATACAGGCCAGCATGCCTATGCTGCAAATGTTTAAGTAATAAGGATGTGGCTACCCCTCTTTTATGTACAGTCACACAGGGTGCATAAAGCATTTGTGGCTTCCTGCATTTTTCCAGACCCCAGTGAGAAATATTCCCACACCCAGGAGTAGGAGATGTTTCTGAAAAACCTGCTGCAGACCCTGAGTATGGCCCTGTCCCTGATAAACACTGGACTCTGCCTCTCTCACTCTCTTCCTCATCCTCTGCGGCTGCTTTCATCAGTCCCACCACCACATGTCTACTAACAGGAACCTGCCCTTTTTCCTGCTCACTCACAGCCAGAACCTGCCCTTCTTCCTCCTTACCACTCACAGGAACTTGTCCCTCTTTCTACCCACTCATTGGAACCTGCCCACTTCCTTGCCACTCACAGTCAGAATCTGTCACTCGTCCTCCTGATCACTCAGGATTCTGCATCACTTCTTCCTGCTCACAAATATGATCTCTCTGGCCAACTACACTGTCCTCCAATTCTAGCCTGTCTTCCTCATCATTATCCCCCCTTTTTATTCCCTCTGTGTCAGTCCATGCTGACCTGATGAATGAAGCTTTGGAGTGCACTTAAAAACTCAGAGGTACCAGCATCACTATCTAAAATGATTGATGACAAGGGTGGCGCACCTATCAGTCAGAAATGTTTCCCCTCTACCAAGTGTCTCCCTGTCACAAGCACCCATCAAGCACAACTAAAATAAAGTGTTTTGTTCTAAAGCATAATGGCCTCTCAGTGGTGATTAATTTCACTTTTTTGCTCCCATATGCAATTGTAGAGAGAAAATATCCATATCCATTTCAGACTGGTCCAACCCACATGAAGTCCAGCTCAGAAATGTTAGACGAATCTTCTGTGTACAAGAGAAGCATAATAAATGCATATTTCAGTTTATGTGGGCCTTGACTGCATGTTGCATGTGATTTTCTCTAAGGGCATGGAGAGCAAGGGTCCATGCCTGGGATATACTTCCAACTTAGGGAGAGATACAAAGAAAGATTGTTATGATCATCCAAAAAAAACAAACAAAATAAAACGTTTTGTTCTAAGGCATGGTGGTCTCTAAGCGCTGCTTCAAGTCACATTTTTTCACTCCCATGTGCCATTGCAGAGAAGAAATTTTCATATCAGACTGGCCCCACACACAAGCAGTCTAGCTTGGAAATGTTAGCCAAATGCTCTCTGGCAAAAGAGAAACAGCACAACCAGAACTGTACATTTTGTGCATCCAGTCTTGTACAGTGTTTCCTGTGCTCTTCCGATCCCATTTGTACCAGTGACTTCTGGTGAGACAGTGCAATTCAAGTGGCCTGGTCAGCCTTCAGCCCCCTTCGCCCATGCTCTGGGGCCCTTTAGCTTCTCCTCCTCTCCCCGGAGTGGAGAGGATATTCACCCTAGAGTCTTTGGAGTCAGCATCTCTACCCCAGGGCTTCAGTCTTCAGCTCATTCAGGAGAGAGGAGTCTCAGCAACTTTAAGGGGAGGCAGCCATCCACCTCCCACACCAAAGCGCGAACCCTATGACCAGGCCACATTGTGGCAAATTTACAGTGTTGAAGTGCTCGTGTCTGTGAAGCGCCATAGATAAGTGCTCAAAAATCAAAATTCAGCTGTGCAAAAATGTGCCCAGTGAATAGAGATATGTGCCTGTTAAGGCCCCAGCCACCTGGCTGGAATTATAAAAATTCTTTGCTGCCTCCAGCCAGAAGACTGGGACAGAAGAAGTGCAAAAAATAAATAAAAGTCCAAAGAGTGTTGTGCGGTGCTCCACCAAAGCTCATGTGTAGGTCATGTGCTCATGTTGCAGAGCAGTCATTGCACCTCGGGCCTTCCACCCCAGGCCTCTGGCGTCCGATCAAGTGCAGCATGCCTTCTCTGCCCAGGCATCTGCCACCTTCCTAAGCAGATACTACACTTGATCTTAGCCAAAAGGCCAAGAACCAACAACAAGAACTGTACATTTTGGCCTATGTGAGCCTTGTCAGTGTGGTGCAGCTGATTCCCTCTATGAACATGGAGAGCAAGAGCTCATACCTGGGATACATACAAAGAAAGATCGTGATGAGTACCCACCAAGAACAAACAAAATAAAGTGTTATAAGGTATGGTTGCATCTCAGTGGTGCCACAAGTCATGTTTTAATTCCTCTGGGCCATTGCAGAGAGAAAATGTCCATATCCATTTCATACTGGTCCAACACACATGCAACCCAGCTCAGAAATATAAGGCAAGTTCTCTATGGACAAGAGAAGCAGTACAACCACAGATGCACATTTCAGCCTATGTGGTGTCTTTACAGTGTGGTGTAGCTCATTCCTTCTAGGTGCAGGGAGAACAAGGGTCCATGTCTGGAATACCCTTCCAACTTACGGAGACATACAAATAAAGATTGTGATGATCATCCACCAAGAACAAACAAAACAGTGTTTTGTTCTAAGGCATGGTGACTTCTCAGGAGTGCTTCAAGCCAGATTTTTCAAAATATTAGCCTCTCCGCACATGATAAACAGCACAACCACAGTTGTACATTATGCCCTTTGTGGTCTTCATCACGGTGGTGCAGCTGATTCCCTCTAGTCACATGGAAAGCAAGAGCTTTCAGAGATAAAACTTTAACATTTTTGTATCCATATCTGACTAATCCCATCCATAAGCAGTGTAGTTATGAAATGTCAGATAAGTCTTCTCTGCTTGAGAAAAACAGCACAACCACCAATGTACATTTTGGTCTCTGTATGCCTTGTCAGCATGGTGCAGTTTATTCCATCTAAGCACATGGAGAGCAACGGCCCACGCCTGGGATACCCTTCTAACATAGGGAGACACACAAAGAAAGATTTGACGAGCACCCATCAAGAACAAACAAATTAAAGTGGTTTAAGGCATGGTGGCCTCTTACTGGTGACTCAAGTCATGTTTTACACTCCCACGGGCCATTGGTCACATGCACAAGCAGGTCAGCTATGCAAATCCTATCTGATAGAGAGCGAGATAGAGAAAGAGAAAAAAATATTATTAGAAAAAATAAAAAGTATTGTGAAGAAAAATAAGTGTAACAAAAGTAAATTATATAGGTACTAGTATGAAAGCCCGTATACACGGGCTAAAGTGCACCCAGCGGCCCCAGCTCCTGCCCCAGAGCTGGGAGCAGAGACAGAACGTGAGCCGTCCAGAGTGGGGCAGCACGTTCAGCGAGTCTCTACTGCGCAAGACTGCAGTCATGCGCAGTAGAGACTCGCCGAACATGCTGATCCTTAGCGTGGAGCTCCAGACGGCTCACAGTGAATCTCCCTGTGTGCGAAACCACACATGCACAGTAGAGACTCTCTACTGCACATGTGTAGTTACGTTCACACGGAGCAACGCATTCTACCACTTTATGTTATAGAATAATGTGTTGGAGACCCCTCTAACATTCAAGAGGTTAAATGTTTCACTTAAATTAATGGGGATTTGCAGATTGTGTATTTCACCCCTATGTTGTAGTTGGTTTGCCCCAGAATTAATCCAGTATCGCTTGGTAAATCATCTGTTATATACAACCTGCATCATGGCACTGGGCAGTATTTTGCAAGTTGCCACACTAATTATGTATATTTATAGAGGGGAACTGTGCAACCGTAATTCACATTTCCATAATTGACTTTTAATAAATGTATGTGTTAGACTATTATGTGTGACTGTGTCTTCATCTGGAATAATTACATTTGTTATCATTTCTCTCCTTCATAATAAAGATCCATTACCTTTTTTTTTTTTTTTTTTTCCAACCTGAGATGTTCGTTCTGTGTGTCCAGCATTTCGTCCATAAAAATGCTGGAGATATATTAGGGAAATTGGAAAAATGTAGTATCAAAGTAACAATTTATAATGCACGCAGATTTCTAAACTCTTATTATCAATCATTTTAAACTCTTTACCATAATGTCTGGCTATATTATTTATATTTATTATTATACTTCGGGGTTTTTTTGTTTGTTTTTTTCAAGTATTCAAGCAAAAATTAATAACAATTCACTTTAAGCATTATAATCATTAGATGTTGAACATATTAGCAATTCACTGTGAAGCAATGCATCCAAGGGGAATATTAATGTTTTATTTAAACCTCTTTTTTACACATACTACCAATTCATTGTAAAGCAATGCATCCAAGGGGAATATTAACACCTTAAGGACATACATGTACATGATGGGTAGAGCATGCTTAAAGCACCTTTGATGTACATGTACGTACTGAAATTCAGGGGTCCCCGCGTGGCTGCATGCCACATGAGGATCCCTGAATTGGTTGGAGAAAAAAAAAAGATCTGTGGTTCTTAAGTTTGTTTAAGGGGCTAATGTTTTATGTAAACCTCTTTTTTACACCAAATTTTACAAATATATATATATATGTATATATATATAGATCTAGATACACAGTAATGTGTTAAAGTTTTAATCTAAGCTAATGCAGGTGTTAATTTTATCTCTGCTTTTATCTCCAGGTTTTCACATAGACTTCAATAGGAAAATGTTTGAAATGTTTGAAATAGAATCCAGCCCTATATGCCTACAAGGTCCCTGACTTTGTGCAAGTGTACCTAGAATAACTGATGCTGTTCTGAAGGGAAAGGGTGGTCACATCAAATATTGATTTGATGTAGATTTTTCTTCTGTTCGCTCACTAAGAATTTTGTTAATTGATGAATATAAACTATTACTATGCCTATTTGTGAAAGCATTCTTACTTTCCAAAATTTTTTCACACCTGCCTAATACTTTTGCACAGTACTGTGTGTGTATATATATATATATATATATATATATATATATATATATATATATAATTCCTGTGAGTGCCGTCTCTCTTCATGAACTGTATGTATCATCTTTCTCCTTTGATGAGCACCCAGGTTTATTTAGTTTACCTACAGTCTGTGTATTCCAACTACAACTTCTATTGTGTATATATATATATATATATATATATATATATATAGAGAGAGAGAGAGGGAGAGAGAGAGAGAGAGAGAGAGAGAGAGAGAGAGATATCACGTGAGTCTGTGTTTCTGGATCTGGGCTAGCTGGATCCTTGGGCTGCCAGTGGATATGAGTCGTATAAATTCCTCCTTATTGCTGTCTGCAGTAACATGACACCAATCCCAGTCAAGTCTCAGTAGAGAGATGACTAGGGTGATATTTGGGAATGGAGGCAAAGCTCTCTTCTCAAATCATTGCAGGAACAGCCCCAGCCCAAGCACTTTGCTCTCCTCTAAGTCCACCCACACGGTGTCCTGCATCACTTATCCTGCTTCTTTGTATAACATTTACTATGACTGTTGATTTGCCTATTGCATTCATGTAATAATTGTACTAAGTACTCCTCTCTCTTTTATTGATGTCCTCTTATCCTCTTTTGCAGAGCATGCCCACCCTTCATACCTTCTATGTCAGATATTACACAGATGAGAGTTGGTACCGTGGTAGCCGTATAAATACAGGAGGCAAATATAGTTTTTGATACCTTTTATTGGCTAATTTAAATGCAAGCTTTCAAGGCCTTAGGTCTCTTCCTCAGGCATGTTATACAGATAAATATGAAAACATCTCTCTTAAATACAAGTACACATCACATTGTTTAGCATGGAAATCAGATAACAGAATGCAGTCCAGATCCAGATATCTTTGATCAGTCAATGGTAAATTGCACTCTTCCTCTGAAGCTTTAGAGGTATTTTAGGATGCTCTTGGGTCTGTGGAAAGGTCAGTCAACTAAATTATATTTTGCAGGGTCAGGCCTGGTTAGTACTTGGATGGGAGACCGCCTGGGACTACCAGGTGCTGTAGGCTTTTGCTTAGAAATTATATTTTGTCATAAATTCCTTATCCCTGTTCAACCCACTACAAATTGCATTAAATTTTAACATTAATTTTACCTCCCATACCTTTCTGTCCCTCTGAGTGCGAAACAGTCCCATCAATACAGTTAATTTAATATCCTTGACACTGTGCCCATTTTGGCAAAAATGTTCTCCCACTGGTGTCTCTGTCTTTTTGTTATTAACACTGGATCTGTGGGAATTAAATCTCCTATGTAGTGCTTGTCCAGTTTCTCCCACATACAGAGCTGTTGGGCATTTTGCACACATGATAAGGTATATTACATTGGATGATTTACAGGTGAAGTTACCATTGATCTTATGGTGTAACTGGGTGTTTGGAATTGGTATGTTGTCCGTGGTGTAAATGTGTGCACAAGTTTCACATCTCTTTTGTAGGCAGGGAGATGTGCCATTTTTTGTATTTTTACTCAGGGCACTCCTCACCATCAGTTGTTTCAAATTTGGAGGCTGTCTGAATGAGAGTAAGGGAGGCTGTGGGAATATGTTCTTGAGTCTTTCATCTGTATGTAATTTCTTTTGAAGTTCTCTTGAAATTTTGCGTAGCACTTCAACCTGGGGGTGGTAAGTGACCATCAGTGGCACCCGGTTTCCCTTATGTTGTTCTTTGTAGTGTAACAGATTTTTTCTTGGTATTTGGGTAGCCTTCTGTATCTGACTGTCAATAATAGTTGCGCTGTAACCGTGTTTTATAAAGTCTCCTCTGAGTTCCTGGAGGTGCTTGTCACGGTCCATCCTGTCAGAACAGATGCGGTGGTATCTGATGGCCTGGCTGTATATGATGGAGTTCTTTGTGTGTTTTGGATGGAAGCTATTGCTTTTCAGGTATGTTGCTCTGTCTGTTGGTTTGCGGTATAGGGATGTGTGGATGGAGTTTTTCTGAATACTGATAGTTGTGTCAAGGAAGTTAATGCTTGTGCGTGAGTGACTGAGTGTTAGGTTGATATTGGGGTGGAATGTATTGTAATTCTCATGGAATTTGAGAAGTTCCTCCTCACTGGCGGTCCAGATGATAAGAATATCATCTATGTAGCGGAGGTAGACCAGGGGTTTAATCTGGCAGGTGGACAGGAAGTCCTCTTCCAATTTTGCCATAAACAGGTTGGCATATTGTGGTGCCATTCGGGTACCAATTGCAGTCCCCATTTTCTGAAGGTAGAGGTCCTGTCCAAACTTGAAGTATCCATGACAGAATGGATAATAATTATAACACCACAGAGCTACATCACAACGTCAATGCACCCACAAAAAGATCCACCTGGACTCCAAAACCAGGAAGTACTGTAGTAAAAAAAAAATAGCACTGCAGTCACAATGGGAGAGTGAGAGAAAGCTGTTGATGACATTTTAATACTAATTATTTAGAGAGTTAAGCAAGCAGAAAGTGATAAGTGACAGAAACAGGGAGGTTCTTGACCTCAGTGCCTGAGAGTGACAATGACAAATATTAGAGACAGAGACATACATCACACATTATTTTCAGATCAACAAAAAATTGTTCCATACACTAAGAGCTTGGTCATGTACTATACACTAAAAAACAACACTATCAACATTAGGTCCACCAAACATGCTAGGTGCAGGGGTAAGGGGAAAGGAGAAAGAGGGTAGCATGAATATTGTGGTGGTAGAAAAGTCAAACTACATAAACAAACATAGGTCATGGTTGCTGCAGTTTGTGTAATAAATGGTAATGATGCTCCTCCTCCTCCTGAGTTGGATGTTTATTAAAAATATATAAAATATTCCACTATCAGTATTAGTACTAAACATTTTAACAGTGCTAAAGATGACAAGTGACATTCTATTGTTGTTACTACAGTGGAGGAGGACTGAGCAATGAAATAAACTGGCAGTGACAGTAACACCCTGCTATAAACTAGTTGTCCAAAAAAAAACTTTCAGGGGAAAAGGGTCAATCTTCCATCACTGAAAAGAAGCAATATGCCTGTTTATATACTTTGAGCAGTCATCTGTAAAGTCTGAATTTGATCAGTTAAACATGCCTAACATCATCTCATTATCATCAAAAGCTTTGCCACTTCCAAGTCCAGCGCCAACCCTGTCAGACTCACTACTGTTGATTAAGCAGTAAAACAGGTCATTAACATCTACAACCCTAACATGATTTCTTCTGTTGCTGTTCAAAGTGCAGCACCACTGACACCTAGTTCTGGTATTATTAGAGCGATGAAACCCTTTAATGGTAGTAGTAATCCTTCAGTAACCTCTCAGTCCCTGAAATCTAATAATTCAAAAGCTAAACCTTTCACATGTGAGTGGGGGAGATCAGGATCACATCTAGAGTCCACCACAAGCACAACCACAGGTCTGTTTGGGAGGCACACCAAAAGCACTTCAGAGATGTAATGGCTAGCAGCAGTAGAATCACTCCTAAAAGTTCTAAGGGCCAAGTGGCTCATGGATGAAGATGTCCCACAGAGTGAGACAGAGAGAGTGGGACAACAGTTTCCTCATTAACATTAACAGCTATTTCTTTTACTGCTGTTGTTCAGATGCAAAGCATAGAGGAGAACGATTCGAGGTTAGCTGGCGATGACAAGAATCCACATGCCCGCCTGCACCAGACACTGTTATTTTTCTATGTGCTGCACTCACTGAGTCCTTGGAAAAGAGTCAAAAACTAAACAAAAATAATTCAAACTTAGCCCTGTGTAATGGCAGATAACACATGATGTCATGGGTTGCACCCACTGGCATATCCCAAGCCACATTTAATTTTCAAGGATGGATGGCCAGAGTTACATAGTGGTGTAAACAAAGGACTTGAAACTTAAAGGGATAGTAATACTTAAATGTAACTTTAATTCATCTTGTAGCCCTTAAAAAACAAACTAAATGAGCCCAGTGGCATCTCTCAAAACATTATGGTTTGAGAGATATCCACTTCCAAAGTTCACCCTCCCCTGATGTCAGCACTCTAGCTGACTGCAGCGGAATCCGGTCCCGGGACCGGCGGAGGATCTTCAGCAGAGCTAAGATCGCGTTATGGAAAAATTAATCCTTCACTGGTACAGTCTTCTACGTGTGCTTGGTTTTCAAGCACACGTAGAAGACTGTTTCAGTGAAGGATTTCTTTTTCATTATTGCGATCTCAGCTCTGCTGCAGAGCCGCCGCTTGTTCAGGGACAGGATTCCCCTGCAGTCAGCTAGAACGCTGACGTCAGGGGAGGGGGATCTTTAAAAGCAGGTATCTCAAAAACCATAAAGGTTTGAGAGATGCCGTTGGGCTCATTTAATTTGTTTTTTTTAAGGGCTACAAGATTAATTAAAGTTAAATTTAAGTATTACTATCCCTTTAATACAGTAATCTTTGTTGACAATGTGAAATTATCCTCCATGAAAAATATCAGGTGCTTTTGCTGTCACTGTGCCCTTTCTCTTCCCAAGCCTCAGCCTGATAATAATTTTTCAGGGCATATGTTGCCATAGGCCTCAGCCTGTTCAAACGTTTTCAGAGCTTATATTGCTTAGGCCTCAGCCTTCTAACAATTTTCAAGTCTTATGTTCCTGTAGGACTCAGTCTGCTAACAAATTTTGCTTTCGGCTGTTGATTTCTGTACTTCAGCACTTATCAGCATTAGCATTGCCAAAACTGGGCTAATAACTCTTCATTGTGCAATACCTTCCACATCTCTATGGTGCTTAACCCTTTGAGTGCCAGAGAGGTATCTAATGCATTGGATACATCTTTGGTTAAAGTTAAGCTACTTTACATTTTGCTAATAAATAATTATGCAATTAAATGTCTGTATCATTACTTAAGATCAGGTAAGTTTTGTTATGTTGTGCAGAAAGTTACTTTTCCATTACTTAAGAGAATTTCCACAAAAGACCAGATTAGCTGAGATCTGTAAGTGGCCCCTTGTCCTTGGTTAGATCTTTCCTGCTATAATGAGATGCAAATGTTACTCAAAGCATTGTAAATCCTTTTCCCTAAAATGTTCCTTTGTTCTCAAAGAAAGAAATCAATAGTTTCCATCTTGTAAACTTTGTAGGAGTAATGGATTGTATAAATAGCTTTGAGCAGTACTACTTAGTCAACTAAACTTATATTTTGGGAAAAATACATTTCTTATTATTGGAAGTTGTCATCTGTCTACATACCTAGAAATGTTCATGTTTTAGGTAATGTCACTTTGCAATATCTATATTTATATGTAGGACAGAGTTATCTATATGCATATATATAGAGAAAGTTGTTCTTTATTAAATTATTTATTAAAATTTCAGTTTTAAGAGAAAAACGTAGTCTTTGAATCAAGCTGTTGTGACCTGGTAGTGAAGAGTGCTGCTTGCTCATCAAGAAACCCAGTTTACAAGATAAATTTAAGTTGAAAATTGAGTTAGGGTAGACACTGAATTTTTGCATGGCGTTTGCTTTGAAAATCCCCAGTAGTGTCAGAAAAGTATGGTCAAGGAAAATATTAAGACCACTATGCAAACTCCTCTTGCTGTCAGTAGCTTTGATGATCTCTCAGATTGAATTATATATATATGGATTAATTTGCAGCTGAATTTTATATTGGGAGTCCAGTTACCCCACATATGCTCTGCAGGAGCATTTTTCAGTTTGAGTCATCATATTACTCAGTTCAGCATCATGAGAAGTCACTTTGGGGCAAATTGCAAGCCAATAAAATAGCCCACACCATCTATAACAGATAATTCAGTAACCAGACTGAAAAAGACAGTTATATATAATTTCCCTTCTGCTCCTGGTTGGAAAATTAGTGCTTCGACAGTTTGAAATTGTTGAAGTGGATACTTTTCACAAATCAGGAGCTGCCAGCCATTGCCAGCTCAAATGTGCATGCAACAAATCAATTAGCCTATAGAATGTTTCAATTACAATAATAAGTAATGCCCCAACATATAATATTTGTCAACTGTTCCATACAATATATATTACACAATAGTGTAGCAATCTTGAGGCTCTAAATGCTGATTAATTGTACATAACTGACAACTGCTATGTACATTTGTTGAGTTGTCACTAATAAACATTTAGCAATTACCTTATTAAATGTTGACAGCCATTTGACTTCTTTGGATATTTTATCCATAAAAGGCATACAAAAGGATATATTACACAGCCCGTTACTGACTCATCCGCTATTTAACCATTTCCATAGCAACTAACAAATTTGCAGGTTCTGGCCATTCGTGGACTCAATCACAGAGCCGATTATGATAATTTTTCTGCTCATTCATTGCTCATCCAGATGTTCTGACAGCAGAGTCCTACACAGGAAATGAGGCTTGTTCTGGAGTACAGTTTCCGATCTTGGCGGCAAGTTAATTGGTTTAGGTTGCAAATGTCAAAATCTACAAACTGAAAACAAAAGGTGAACTTTATGGGGCATATGTTCAACGAAGTAGCGAAACAGCTTTTGTCATTTGTAACAACTTTTCAAAGTACAGTGTCATTGGGCTCATTAATATTTTCTGAGAGGATCAGCTGCGATTGGAAATATGTTGTTTGTCCTGACTGAAATTGTCATATGTAAGTACAAAAATGTTGTATGTAAAGACAAAAAAAAGCCTTACCTAACGACAAAAATGTCTTAACTAAAGACAAAAATTCTCACATTCAGAACTTCACATTCCCTCCACTTTTTTCTTAATGTACAAATTTTGTCTTTTGCAAGACATTTTTTTTGTCGTTAGTTACGACAAATTTTCTTTTCCTCTATATGACACTGGAGAATAGTTTAGCCATGCCCTTTCCCCGCCCCTTTGCCCAGCAATTCTGGAGGTGTCGTACACAGCGGACATTGCTAATTTTTTGTTGTATACCCTATAGAAAATATGTTGTTCATGCATACAATTGCTTATTTTTGTTGTTCATACAACACTTTTTTCTCGTTATCCCTTTGAACATACGGCCCTTAAATGAATGTAATCCAAACCCCTGTGTCTGCCTTTACTCTAGAAGACATGGGGCCCTATTGGCTAAAGAAGTGGTACTCAAACTATGCTCTCTGGTACCACAGGGTTATCTAAATAGTACAAGGGGTAATGCAGAAAAATGTAAGTAATGGAGGACACTGGAGAGAGGCCATTAATGGTCATGTTGTCCTGTTTACCAGTAGACATTGTGCAGTGCCGGCACCACCTCTAGGCGAGGTAGGCGCCGGCCTAGGGTGCACATCTACTTGGGGAGCAGTGAGGCTGAAAGCTGCTGGACTCTGTTCGGGGCATCTGCAAGCAGCCATCCAGGTTAGGTGAGGAAGCACCGTAGCGTGATCTTAGGTCAAAGCTAAATCAGGAGGAAGAGATGCTTAACCATGTGAACATGGTGCCCTAATGAGCCGCAGAGTGGAAGCCAGTGAAGACAGACAGCAGCAAGCAATGCTTTTTGCACAGGGGCGATGCAAGATGCTGTCTAAGAGACTGGCAGGAGGCAGCTGAGTAAGACTCTGGTCATCACCCAACCAGGTACAGGTTAGGATCCCGACCATCAGAAAAGAAAAAGGATTGCTCTCTTATTAGAAAAATATTTAATAAATATGTGAAATAATAAAACATAGATAAACATACAAATTACACAAGTTCACATGCCTCCAGAAGTAAGTGGCTGCAACGCGGGCAAAGAGTTAATGGAAACTTGTCAGTGAGGTTCTATATTTGGAGGCATACATGAATGGGAGAGGACGTGGGATCTTAAAGGAGCAGTTAACTTTTTTATGAAAAAATATATATTGTAGAGATTTTCCTATTGAGTAAAATAAGGGTACTCCCACTGCCGAGAGATTTATATTTCCAGAGTTATTACAGTTTAAACCGATTTTTTTTTACATTAGCAGTGCCCTCTAGTGGTCAAATTCTAATTAGATTTCCTGTTAGATTCTAATGGAGAGGAAAGTCAGAAAAGTCAGAGATACAGTTCTCCATAGAATGTGATAGAAACTGCCTTTCACTTCCTGTCAGTAGAACTATCAGGAAGTAAACACAATAAATTCACTTTCTGATTATTTAACCCCTTAGGGACCCTTGACGTACCAGGACCGTCAAGGGTAAACTTTCTTGAAAGACCCTTGACGGTCCTGGTACGTCACGTACATTTTACTTACAGCGCTCTTCCGGGAGCGCTGTAAGTAAAAATGGGGCATGAAATAGACCGCTCCAAGATCGGAGCGATCTATTTCAAGCCCCATAATGACGCGCCGATACACGTGACAGGTCACGTGTACCGGCCCGTCAACGTGCCCCTATGCGGACGTTATGGGACGGAAATGTCCCATAATGTCCGGTCCTTAAGGGGTTAAACTGCTATAAATTTTGAATAAAACATCTGACAGCGATGGAAGTACCCTTGTTTTACTCAGCAGGAAATGTTCTATAAAATATGAGTTTTCATAAAAAAAGTTTACTGCTCCTTTAAGGATTAACCCTTTGCCCGCTTTGCATCTACTTACTTCTGGAGTCATGTGAACATCTTTACTAACTGGAGAGGTATTCCAGTATAAATTTTGTTTGTGGTTCACATATCTCCCAACATTTCAAATGGCCAAAGAGGGACAATTGTGTTTTAGGTGGTGTTTCTAGGGGCGTGGCTGGTGGGCGGGGAATTTTTAGATTACTTTGTCACCTGTTGACACCTCTTTGTGTAACTGAATAAATGATTTAGAGCAACACCAAAGTATTTTATTTACATAGATTCAATTACAAACACAGATACTGAAGATCAAAGGGATAGTAATACTTCGTTTTAACTTTATTTTATTTTGTAGGCATTAAAAAAACATGAAGAATGACATAAGTCTTATCTCTCAAACCTTTATGGTTTATGAGATATTCACAAGCAAAGTTTCCCCTCCCCGCCCCTTTTTCCTAGTGTAAGCCATCTCTTCTCAGATGTGAATCTGGTTGTATGACCAGACAGATAACAGAAGGGGACAATTTTCTTTGTATGAAAACAATGAAAGCCGTTCCCCCCTTGACAAGTTTTTCAGCTTTTTCCCTTATCTTAATTGAAGATTGTCTCTCTCTGCAGTCTACCTGGGCACCTCCCTTCTGATCTGGTTGAACGGGGGGGATGCTTTGTTTGTGAATATCTCTTAAACCATAAAGGTTTGAGAGATAAGACTTATATCATTCTTCATGTTTTTTTAATGCCTACAAAATAAAAAAAGTTAAAACGAAGTATTACTATCCCTTTAACTAAACATTTATGTGAATTTCATTGCTGTGGAGCAATGTGATAGACTAATATATGCACCACTCACTCTGATGTCCTAAAAAGAGGGACAACAGGGTATAAAAGAAAGGCAGGGGGATTTGGGTCTCAAAGAGGGACTGTCCCTCCTAAAGAGGGACAATTGGGAGGTATGGGTTCATCTGTTTAGCATTATCATGAGCTTTGCATACTTTAGTTGGGTGCACTTCAGTAATTTTTATAGAGACATTTTATCTAATAGGTATATGGTAGTTACCATACATTTAGATCAGAGGTAGTTTATCTTTATGCATGTAATTTATATGTTTATGTATGTTATCTATGTTTTATGATTTCACTTATTTATTAAATATTTTTCTAATCAAAGCTCTCTCCTTTCTTTCTTATGGATCTTTTTTATTTAGAGGTTTACATACACCTGACTTCTTTAGTATTGCAGCTTTGCTCCTTTTTCATTTCTTATTTGCTTTATGGTTTATTAGGGAACTGAGCACCATTCTACTTCGGTTCTCTACTTTTGTTTCACTTAACTTGTTAGGTTGAACTAATTGCTGTTGCCTCTACCATACCATAATGTTAAGAAAAAAGGGCATTGTATGACATTTGGCACCTCTCTGGCAGTCCTAGAGATAATAACTTGGCATATGTCAGATTATTAACTCTAGAACTGCCAGAGACACGTGCCAAAATTATGCATTGGTTTAAATCTTATAGTTATAGTTATATTGCATCATTTATGTAGCCCAATTTGAACTGTAAGCTCTGTGGTATTACTTGTCTAGCACCATTTTGATTGAAAGCTTTGTGGCATCATTAGTGTAGCTTTATTTTGATTGTAATTTAACCCCAGAGGCATGGGGAATCATTTGTACCCAGGAGGCACATTTTCAGCATTTTTGGTATCCATCTGTTCAGGAATGATTCTAGTTGTCTATGGAAAACCATATCTGTTTCTTTAGAACAAAGGTCAGCTTTTTCATGGCGCCTCATGTGAAGTTAATTCTGCATCGTGAGACAAGCTATGATTTCATAAACACAAAAGAATGTGAAAAAAACTACTGAATTTGCTAATTTCATACACTATCTAAACATTTTTGCAGATTGTGAAAGCTTCAATTATTTTTAAAAATCTCTGAATCCCCTGAATAAGCTAATACCAAATATGTATAATTCTACCAGACTGCACATATATCCCCTCAAGCGGGGTCAGGAGATATTAGGGTTCTGCTCCTCCCAAGTGCTCCTCTTTAGGAGATATTAAGGGTTCACACATCTCCCACATGTCCCTCTTTAGGAGATATCATATATATTATGGATTTGTACCTCCCAACTGTCCCTTTTTAGGAGATATCAGGGGTCCACACCTTCCTAGTGTCCCTCTTAATGGGGGAAAACTGTAAAGTATCCAAAATTAGCTAGTCGAGTGTTGCATGCAAAAACAAATGGGTTACTGTGACAATGACAAGCTATTCTCTAAAGTTGCGACAAAAACATGTTAATTAGCACATAAAAGGTCCTAAGTTAACAATCATTAAAAGAGGTGGGGTATAAGTGGGCAGGGCATAAAGGGGCAGGACACAAGGGGTGGAGCCAATGGGGCAGCAAAATTAGGTTTTGCCTAGGGTGGCAAAAATTCTTGCACCAGCCCTGACATTGTGACACTGACACAGTGGAATTCTGTTTCTAAAATACTTATCTTATGATAAGAACTATTACTTAGCCTTGTAAGGAATATATATTTTAGATGAATATTTTTTTCCTGACTAGTACCAACTATAATTCAAATGCATCTGATATTGAAACTGTTAAAGGAACAGTTAACCTTTATTGTAACTCTACAGATTCTGTTTGCATGATATGTAAATACGACTGCCTGTACTATTTAACGTTTGCTTTTTGCATTGTCATCTTTTTTTTACAGTTTTATGTCCTTAACAGTAAGATCCCTGGATCTCTGTTTCTAAAATGTTTTCTTGTCAGTCAACTATAAAAGCAGGCCAGTGATACAATGTAACTTTATTCCGGCAGTGCTTAGTGCTCTGTATTCTATCTTTTTTATACTTTGTCTGTTTTACATTGTATCACTAGACCTGTTTTCATAATGTATGACAAAAAGATGTCTGGAAACAGATCCAGCGAGCACAATGTCTATTACAGAAAAATATATAAAAAAATTGTAAGTGACTTGACTCTACTTGCAGAATATATATAACGTCAAAATAAAGGGTTACTATCCCTTTAACCTCTTGATGCTAGAGAAATTTCCAACACATTGCAAAGCAATACATTAGAGACTTGTCTAGAATCCAAGGGCTCAATCCGTCTTTCATATGGGCAGCAGAACTGTTGCCTCCCCTGTAACAAGCTCTGTCACCTTTGTTCTAACACTTGCATCTTCCCTGCATTATACCTCCAATCAGGACAAAAGGGGTGTATGTTCCAGTCAACCCACATGAGTGCCAGGAAATACTACTGGCTGGAGCCCAAGTGGGTCGTGAATTCATTGGTGGTTTTGAGAATGTAATGAAGCACTTGTATGTTATTATAGATAACAGGATAACAGTCCTTCAGACTAAAAAAAAAACTTGATATTTCAGGATAAACTAGAAAGTCTTTGTATCTAAGACTTCATGGAACTGGAGGGACTTTATATAGGAAAACGGAGGACTGCAGTCCTAGTAGAGAGCCAGCAGAAGTAAGAAGAGCCCCTTCACACTAATAGCTGGACTAGAAATCACAGAAAGATTCAATGCAGGAATCACCTTAATGATAAATTACTTAATAAACAGCTGACGGAAAAGAGCCGACCAATGAACTAAAGCACAATGAGCAGCTGATGGTTTGCTTGACAGATATTAGAACACAGCCAACTGATGAACTAGCATGCAAAGAACAGCTTATGACTTGCTTGAGATATGCTGGAACATATCTGATCGATGAACTTAGCAGGGACAAAGCACAGCCGATGGCTAACTTGGCAGATGCTGGAACACAGCTGGCCAATGAACTTAGCAGGAAAGTTGAACAGCTGATGGTATATATATCAGAGCGCAAGACAGAGCCAAGAGTCAGAACCAGCGAGTCACAGACAGCAGATGTACCAAAGGACAGGAAATGGAGAGGAATCTGGGATGAGCCGAGGTATAACCAGGAAGTCTAATCAAATCAGGAGAGGTACAAAGTTGGAATCCAGAGGGTGAAGTCAGGGGGCAGAGAAGTCAGGCCAGACAGACAAACAGACAAGAATGCTGGAACAACAAAGTCGAGGAATGAGTAAAACAGCTGATTGCGAAACAGGAGGCTCAAAAATGTAAAAGGATGGTGACCAACGGGAATCCAAAGCAGTAACTTATCAATAGATCACAGCTGAAATGCTCAGCAGGCAAAAGAGGCTAGCAATGGATCACAGCAAGAAGCTATCAGAGAAGAATCACAACCTAAAACTCAGCTCTTCTGAAAAGTCTGCCAAGAGCTCCATAGGCCACATGCAGACCTCGCTCACTGCAATTTTACTGAGGGAATACAGTAAACTTGTAGCATTATGGACTTTGGTGCAATCACACAAGGCAATAGCTGTCCATGTGAAGGTTATTATAGTACATCATATTCCTTTTCAGCATGGGAGCCAGATCCAACTTAGCACTGTTGTCTTGGTGTCACTCATGTGCAGGGCTGCCATCAGAAATCTTGGGGACCAGTACAAATATAAAGCCTCACCCATCCCAAGCATGTGAACTGCAACCTGGGAGTATAAATAAAGACGGAGGCCATGGAACTCCAATACTGTGAGGCATGAAGTGAAACAGGGGACAGAGAAGCAGAGGTGCACTCCAGTTCTCTGCTATGCTACCTACATACTATACGTAAAAAGGGGACCCACCAGGAGATCCCACAGAATCGCCATAGGCCATTCAGGTCATCTGAGGACCAATAAAAATGCAGCTCCCCATCCCCCCAACATCACAGGGGCTGTAAGGTCTGATCTGGAAGGCAGTCTCCCATGTCTGGCTTTGCCCCATACACAGGTACTGCCTGTAACCTCCTGCCCATGTGGAAGACGCCTGAAGGATTTCTATATATGTGTTACACTCAGATCTAGGACTGGATTCCATTGCAGGTAATAGCCTTTTCAAGGGTTTTAGCTAAAAATGTCACCATAGACTTCAATGGGAAACTGTTAGATAAAACTAGTTGATAACACTTATCAACTGCAGTGGACTCTAAGCCAAAGGGGTTCCATCACAAGATAAAGTTTGAGATCCACTGGCCTAAACTGTACTGAAAATAAATAAAACTACAACTGAGTTACAGTGGTTTTCAATCTTCTCAGTATTATCTGTGCACCTACTTAGCATGCATCCAGAGATCCCAAAAAGTAAGCGTGCAGTTTAAACGACAGATATAAAAAGTAAAATGTTTTGCATATTAAGCCTTCAAAATCCATGAATGATAGTCTTGTGTACAATGAAGTTTCAGGGTAGGCTGCCTGCTGTTTCATATCACTGTGAGTAATGAATGTGCGAATGGTAAAACATCAAACATTTAGACTTAGCTGCTGGTAAATGGATAAAGATTCCCTCAAAAAGACATTGTGAGATTTCTGCTGTGAATGAAATAGAAGCACCTTCGCATACTGAAATATGAAACATTTAGGGCCATCTGTACACAAGAAATGTAACTCAATTCTGGTGAACGCCAATTGCATCACCAAGGGAAGAATACATTTTACTTTTATTTAAAAAGATCTGTTAACCCCTTCATTGATAGAAAGGAATACATTGCATTGTTGTGCAATAAGCTGGAGCCCACACTAGCATTAAAGAGGTTAAAAGTCTCATTAAAAATCAGCTATCAGGTGAAAAGAGCTCTTTGGCAGATCTGCACCTGTAGCTGCAGAATGAAGAGTCTGAATAAAAAACACTGGTGAACCCATGTTGCTCCAGGAAGAGACTAAAGGCTCGATCCAAATGTTGGAATTAAAACCAACGTGAAGGAAAAAAATGCCGTCACGAGTTAACCAGGACCGGGTAATGAGAGATTCAGATCTTCCTTACCAAGAAAGGTTAAAGAGCGACAGCCTACAAAACACATGAAAACTACAAAACTGGAGTCGCCAAAAATCTGACCTCATCTCCGTCGCAAAACACAAGATAAATAATGTGAGAAACATCCCAATAAAATAAACAAAGGAACATTCAACGTTACCTAGTGCCCCAGCCAATCACAGTACCCCAAAGTATCAAGTTCAGTCAAATAAACTATATAGACCCAAAATAACCGACACAACTTTGTGAATCGCGTTCTTTCGAGCTAGAGCACAGGACCCAGGAGTGGAGGCTAGTGAAAAGAGACAGGTAATTGAGGTGCATTCATAAAGTTAGAAGGAGTTGGAGAGAGTTGTTACACCATAATATACGTAATATACTTTTGCACATACCCATAACACACATCCAAACACACATATACACATAGCTATTTTTTTTTTACATCAACATACACTTTTATATTTTTATTTGACATTGTGAGTCTGTGAGTGTAAGTGAGTGACAGAGAGTGAGTGAGTGTGTGAGGGCCTGAGTGAGTGCCTGGGTGTGAGTGGGTGAGAGGAATGGAGAGGAGAGGAGAGAGGGGTGGGAAGAGTAGCAAAAGAGTAGGAAGAGGAGCAGGTGGGCATCCCCGGTCAGGGTAGGGGAGGGAAAGGGAGAGTCCTGGGGAGGAGGTGACTACCAGTAGAAGAGGCACACCTAGTGCAGGCCAGAGACGGCAGTGGGACGAGGGGTACATCAGGGGGAGCACCCAAGACAGCCAGGGCCATCTCAGGCAGGGCTGGAGAGTCAGAGTCAGAGCTCTCATAGAACCTCTGGGGGTGAGGAGGAGGACAAGGTGAAGGACCCCAAGTTCACTGAGGAGGAGAATCTCTTCCTGGTGGAGGCAGTCATCTCCGGGGATAGGATCCTGATCCCCAGGGGGAAGGTTGTCAGCATGGGGGCCAAGCGAAAAGTCGCATGGAGGGAGGTCCTGGCTGCTGTCAGTGATGCGGTGAAGAAGAGATGGGCCGACTGCAAGGCAAAGGTCAAGAAGAAGATGGGCCAGGAGGCTTTGCATGCTGCCAGCACAAGTGGTGGTCCGCCCCTGCGCATTCACTACGCGGAGTGGGAAGAGGCAGTGAGGAGGACCCTGTCTGCAACAGCAGTGCAGGGAATACCAGGATGGAGTGACACCAGAGATGAAAGAAGCCTCCAGTCCACCGGTAAGTGCATCAAGGCCTACACACACACACATCATACAAATCTTGACACCTACTAGACAGAGGCCAACACAGTGACACCTGAACACATGGACAGCATTCCACACTACAATTCAGCAACACAGCTTGGAGGGACGTCAAAAAAGGACAGAATACTTGACAAACCCAGCCTGAATGGTAATGGTCAAGTCCCTGTTGAACTCCCTTCATGCTGTCTACAACAATATCATGCCCAGCACAAAAACAATGCACACCGTCATGTTTCAGTCAAAGATATAACTGTTATGTGTATCACAATGTCATACATAGAGTGACAAGAGGCCAGCACACAACCCCTTGAGTGCCACAGGGATAAGCAATGCTTTGTTTCACAATACAATGGCTAATCCCCTGGCAATCAAAGGGTTATGGAAGATAGCAAGGAGGGGAAATGACATGTTGTTTGGAGTATTGTTACAGCATGTCAGGGCTAGGCATTGTACATGTAGGTAGCTAGTCCAAGTGGAATAGTCAAGGATCAGCTTTCTGCATCATATGTAGCCTGCAGAATGTAGATGGCCAGGGGGCGTTCACCACCATCACCACTCTGCAGGACACATGTGATTCACAAGGCTCAACCATGACAGGGGTGGATATTCACTAGGGTGTCAGATAGAGGTGACAATGTGTACATGACAACTGCAGTGTCGTCACACCTGCAATCCCTGTGTTATTCTGTGGAGCCAATGCAATAAACAACATGTGACATATCAGTACTTAGGCTCCATAGCATAACATTGGATAGGGTAGAAGTAACCTCCAGTATTACAGTATAACCATGCACATGTTTGCTGTGTGTTAGGATTTTAGCTGTCCTAGGGTGTGTTTGTGTGTCCTCCAGCTGACTGGGTTTTTGGGTTCCACAGATCACGTTGGTTGGTGTGCTTGGTGTGTCTGTTACTGCTGCTGACATCATTGGATGGACTCTGTAGTACTGGTTATCACTGGTGCATTGTTGTGTTTAGATGTCATAGTGTTTTTGCTGTTGAGGCCTAAGTGTATGAAATGCAATGGGTTTGTGTCACTCAAGGTGTGATGGTCACCACATGGATCCTGATGAATGTGGATAGCAAGGAGGTATGCCTTGCCATCCACACTGCTCAGGATACACATGATGACCAAAGCTACGACACTGTAGGTTGGTAAGATCAATGTATGGTATCATGTGAAGATTAGCAATGTATGTCAGGATGGTAACCAATGCATTGCGAGGCAATGCAATGGATTCCATCCTGTGACACAACAGTTCACATGTCAATGTAATAGTCTTGCAGCATGCCTGCCATAGCTTACATCACTAATTACATCATGTCATTTGCCCACACTGCACACATGCCATCCCGTGCGGCGGACTCTGGGGAAACCTCCTCTGAAGAGCCCACCACCTCCAGGGTGCTGCCACCACTTCAATCACCACAGCAACATCAGCCTCAGCAGCAGCAGCAGCAGTGGGCACACTATGGTCCCCAGGGTCCACTACCGCAGCAACAACAGCAGCAGCAGTGGGCACACTATGGCCCCCAGGGTCCACCACCGCAACAACAACAGCAGCAGCAGCAGTGGGCACACTATGGCCCCCAGGGTCCACCTCCCACAGTCTTTCAGCAGGAGCAGTACACCATACTCCAGCCCACACCACCAGCCATGGGGAGACACAGGATGCTCGACATTGTGGAGATGCCACACCATGGGTCAGTGCAGACAGCCACCTGACCAGAGCGCAGGACAGTAGCCAGTGGCCGATGGACTATGAACATCTAGGCCTACTTGGCCAGCCACAACACCCACAGGCCCTGGAGGTGTTCAACCCACCATCACCAACCCAACCCACAACAACTCCCCCACCATTCATGCCAGCCACCCAGTCAGAGGGTGTGACATCCCCAGGGGGTGGTTCATCTTTGGATGAACCACTGATGTCCCTATGTTTCCTCCACAGTGGAGCACATGGCTCCACACCATCTCCCCCACCGCCTGTGGTGGAGCCACAGAACAGCCAGAGGGCATCCCCCCCACTGTCCCGTTCTCCCTCCACACCACACACTCCTGTCAATACAGTGATCCTGAATCAGGAGTGTGTGGCACTACAGAGGAGGCAACTCCAGGTGGTCCGGTGGTGTATGGAGTCCCTCAACAGGCTGGAGCAGCGTATAGCCCACATCCTGACCAGCATGAGGACAATGGAGGCCCAGCAGCTGACCCTGACTAACCACCTGGTCACCTACACCAACTGCATGTCAGATGTGATGGGCCAGGTGCTAGTCGAGATGCAGGAGAGGAACAGGCTGGAGACCCTGTGCCAGGACCAGGCTCCAAAGCAAGTTCCAGTGCCACTACCCCTCCCAGCACTTCACCACCCCCACCACCAGCCACAGCCTCCAGACCCACTAGGGCCTCACGCCATAGAGTGCAGGGGGCCACCCCTGCATCCTTGCCAAAAGCACCCCACAAAAAGAAAAAATAGGATCCCATTGTTCCTTGAATAAATGGGCACGTGTTGCTTCTACTCATGTCCATGTCCGTTTATCATCAGAACTGGTCAGTGGCACAGTTGTCTCCAATGCATTGCAAAGCTATGCAGTGAACACAACTCATGCACAGCTCACCTGGGTATGATATACTGAACAATGGGAGGAGGCACACACAACATACACTGTGGCAGAGTTGTCTCCAATGCATTGCAAAGCTATGCAGTGAACACAACTCATGCACAGCTAACCTGGGTATGATATACTGAACAATGGGAGGGGGCACACACAACATACACTGTGGCAGAGTTGTCTCCAATGCATTGCAAAGCTATGCAATGAACACAACTCATGCACAACTAACCTAGGTATGAGATACTGAACAATGGGAGGGGGCACACACAACATACACTGTGGCAGAGTTGTCTTCAATGCATTGCAAAGCTATGCAGTGAACACAACGCATTCACAATAAATGGCGTCACAAGCTTTTACAGCAGGGGTGAACACACAGATCACATACAGAAATGTTTGTACAAGTTCAACTCACAGACATGTCAAAGCTAAACTACATCAGGGTGTTGTTCCATGATGTGACTTGAACTTGAACAACATGAACACATTAGATAGATCAATGGATCAACAACATGAACACAATTAAGGGGATGGTAATAATATGTTTAAACAAATATGTAGTAAGGTTCATCCCCCTGAGTAAAACAAGGGAACTCCTACTGCTGAAAGGTATTTTATTCAAAAGTAATTTCAGCTCAAAGTAGAATTTTATACATGACATATCACAGTGGCGTGATATTGTCAAGTGGCACTGTTGCTACACCATCCTATGGAGATTTATGTTGCTGGGACCAGAGATGTCCATAGGATGGTGTAGCAACAGCACCACGTGACAATTCCAGATCACTGTGATATTGCATCTGAAAAATAAACTTGGAAAAAATATATGAAACACCTTTCAGCAGTGAGAGTTCTCTCGTTTTACTAAGGGGGATAAACCCTACTACATATATTTTTAAAACTTTTTAAGTATTACTATCTCTTTAATACCCTGATGAGGGAGAGGTAATCAATGACACAAGACAGTCATATATGCTCATATGTTTCATTGACATCGACAATAACAGTGTCACGGTTCGGCAAGAAAACTCAGGACAAGTACTAAAAGGTAACAAATAAAAGGCGGGATGGTGCTTCACGTTACATTAAGCTTGATAAGTAAATCGGCATAAAGGACTCACCAGCATTCAAAGGGTGCTCACCAGCAGCAGCGTTCCCAAAACTGCATGCAAAACTGTAACATACAAACAATGGCTGTGGAAGCACTCCCAATTTTGCAAGGTGATCTTGTAACACTTGTGTCGGAATTGAAAAACCACATATGTGGAAATGTTAAAAACACATATTTATTAATGTATTAAAAGTCACGATCAAACATGGCTCAAAAAACGGGGGAGCAAGAAAATCAATACACAACAAAAGGATGTAAACTCTGTATGTAGTCTGACATGTTTCGCGCTACAGAGCGCTTAATCTTAGACAGGGTAAACAATGAAAAAACTTAATTTACAAAGGAAGTATATAGCCATGATTGGACACAAAATTAAACCCCAACAGGGAAAACATCCTATCAGGAAGAACTACAAGCGCCCACATGACATTGTCTCAACTACAACATTCCAACCATCTACACATATAATAATGGTATAAGACTATAATTAAACCCATCCATAACACGTGAGCCAAGAAAGTAAGTGAGACTAAACGTCAAGAAAGGATACATGTAAAAAACAGAATGAAACAGCATAAACCACACATCCCACTTATAACACAAAACATATTTATTAATGTATTAAAAGTCACGATCAAACATGGCTCAAAAAATGGGGGAGCAAGAAAATCAATACACAACAAAAGGATGTAAACTCTGTATGTAGTCTGACATGTTTCGCGCTACAGAGCGCTTAATCTTAGACAGAGTAAACAATCAAAAAACTTAATTTACAAAGGAAGTATATAGCCATGATTGGACACAAAATTAAACCCCAACAGGGAAAACATCCTATCAGGAAGAACTACAAGCGCCCACATGACATTGTCTCAACTACACCATTCCAACTGTCTACACATATAATAATGGTATAAGACTATAATTAAACCCATCCATAACACGTGAGCCAGGAAAGTAAGTGAGACTAAACGTCAAGAAAGGATACATGTAACAAACAGAATGAAACAGCATAAACCACACATCCCACTTATAACACAAAACAGCATCAAAGGAGATTTGTGGCATACGAGATTCCAAAAATATTCAAAAAATGTTCAAAACCTATTAAAAAATTTTTATATATATATATATATATATATATATATATATATATATATATATTCAAAAAATATGGAAAATATCCCATTCAGAACTTAAACCATGCGGGACCCTGGTCCTAAGGGTCAAAATCCAGAAGGCTTCACGTTCCTCCAGAAGCCTGGAAATATCTCCTCTCCTCCATGGTAAACATACTCTCTCTATGCCCACAAATCTCAGACAAGACAAATCTCCCCCATGTGCATCATGAATATGTCTTGCAACAGCAGAATCAAGGAGACGCCTCTCCGTTTGGTAAACATGCTCCCTGATTCTCTGTCGCACCAATCTCGAGGTGCGTCCAACATACTGTACAAAACAACGTGTACAGGTAAACAGATATATTAATTGTGCAACCACTAATGTAGTTTAAGTCATTATCTCTTATTCCCTGTTTTCCACAGAGCTCTTTAAACCAGTGGTCTGTCTCATATATCAACAACTCTTACATCTCATTACACCACAATTATAAAAACCCCTTTGTGCCAACTAAGTGGGCTTGATCTGAGTCATCATGAACAGACTAGGGGAGATCATATTGCCGATAGTGGTGCCCTGACGGGCCACAAAACTGCAGCCATTACTCATAATCTTTGCCAGTTTCTCATCTGCATCCAATATCGGCAAGTACTTATGAATTATATTACAAATGGGCTTGTACTGTGCACTGTAAGACGTAATAAACCTGATATCCTTAGCATTTATTCCATCCAATTTTGGAGACTCTTGCAACAACTTGGTCCTAGATTCATGTAGGGCAAAATCATATGCCCTAGTTAACAGGCTCTTAGGATAACCTCTTGACTGAAATCTCCGCTCCAGGTCCCGAGATGACTCCATAAATTCCTCCTCCATTGAGCAGTTCCTGTGTAATCACAGGAACTGTCTATCACAGTGCCTGTGATCTAGCTGTCACACTCTTCTATGGTTAAGGGTGATTTGCTCACTTGGTTTGGCCCTCCCCTTGGTTTCCTTTTTATACCTGGCTATTCCATCTGTCAGGTGCCCTTTCGTGGTGTTTCTGAGCCAGTTGTTCTGTTGCTACGTTTCTGATTCCTGTGTACCGATTTGGCTTGCCCTGACCATTCTCCAGTGTTCCTGCTTGTGTATGACCCGGCTCGTCTGACTACCTTCTCCGGATCTCGACTCTGCTTGGCTGACGTTCCTGCTTGTGTATGACCCGGCTGGTACGACTACCTCCTACGTGCTCCGATCCGGCCTTGCTGACTTCCTCCCGCAAGTTCAACCTACAGCGTGTTCCAGAAGACCTACGTTCCGGTTGTCGCCGCCGCGACATTATCATCCACTGTTCCAGTACTTGTGTGGCTGTCTTGCCTGGTGTTACTTCGTGCAGTGCAGTGTTACTATCGTGCAGAGCTGTGTACGCCTCACTCAGACAGCAGTGCTGTGCTACTGCAGAAAAGCCTTGTGTAAACGTGCCTTTTAACCCTACCAGTGCTGTCTCGGTCCCACTCTCCTTACTCCAGTGTGAGCCTCGTTCATAGTGAAACTCCTGCTGAGTTGGCCACTCTCCGTCGGCAACTCGATACCATCCCAGTAGAGTGTTCACTTCTGATTAGGCCGGTTGGGCGCTTTGGCTCTCTCTCTCTCTCGTTGCATACACTGGGCGATTCCGTTATACCGAGTGGTGACGGGCACAGGCTTCAGCACTAGCATTCCATACTACTTCAGTTGGGCTTTGGGCCCTGTCTCGTTATACTCAGTCCGGTAGAGTCTGAGGAGGTTTGGGAGCTCTTGCACTGCAGGCCGGTTCGATACACGCCCGTGGGGCTAAGATCACTTGCACTAGCAGTAGCCATTCCAGTAGGTACGCCCGTGGGGGGCTATTGGGCACTGCTTTACTACACACCGTGGCGAGACAGTCCTTATCCACTTAATGGTGAATATTTCTTCAGCACCGCTTATCTACACCTCGGGCGTGCCAAGTATCCACTTAAGAGACTGTTCATAATCAAGGACTTAACCCTCTGTGGTTACCTTAAGCTCAGCTTACTTATACCAAGGGCGTGCCAAACAGTTCCCTGTGAAACTGATATTTATCAAGGACTTAACCCTCAGGGGTTATACCCTTCCTCTGTGGTACAGTTGTACTTGTATTCCGTTTGTGCATCTAACTTTGTATTTTCCAGTCACTATCATTTATGTACACCCAACCGCCACTAGAGGGCGACCTTATGTGTTATTATTGCTAAATAAAACTGTGTTTTATTTTACATACTGGTCTGAGTGTCTTTAAAAAACCGTGACAGTGTCCCTTGGGAATATTCGTGACCTGGGAGCGGAGATAAGCAGAACATGCATGCAGGAGAGCATTGCCCGCAACAGGCTTTCTATAGTTGGCCGTAACAGTCTCCCCAGTATCACTTCTACCCCTCAACTCCAAATACAAAAAGGAAACACTGTCCTTATTAAACAGGTGGGTAAAGTGTAAACCATACTGGTTATCATTAAGGTCCTCCATGAATGCCGTGGCCTCCAATTCGAGGTCAGAAATATACCTCCCGTACCACAAAACCCGCTCCCGATGGATGTTCCCAGCCCCAAAGACATGGATCCACTCCCACCATCCCATAAAAATGTTCGCCAGGGAGGGGGCAAAACTAGCACCCATTGCGACTTCACGCTTCTGGAGGTAAAAACACCAATCGAAAGCAATGTAGTTGTGGCACAGGAGGTATTCAACAACCTGTGTCAAAAAACCCTGAGACTCTCAGAGTATGAAGAAAATAGTTTCAATTGTTATTTTAATGAAGTCAAAGCCCAAACATGTGGTATGGAGGAATACAGCACCACAACGTCTGCCGATAAACAAGAACACCCTACCTCCCAGGTAACCCGGGGCATCTCCACCAAAACCTGCTTTGTACCCCTGATGGCACTGGGGAACGCCTCCACCACTGGCTTAAGATAAAAATCCACCAAGTCTGACAAAGGCTCATTAAGCGAACCAATGCTGGACACAATTGGCCTCCCAGGAGGGGAGACCAAAGATTTGTGGACCTTAGGCAGGTGGTGGAAGATCGGTACCACCGGACCTCAGGGAGCAAAGCTTTGTTTTCTTGTGGATTCAGAACCCCTAAAGAGTCACCCAAAGATATTATCTTCAACAACTCATGTTTAAATGATTTGTAGGGTTATATCTCAAGGTGACATACGTGTCCCTATCATCCAATGGACGCTTGGCTTCTGCCCAGTAAGACTCCACATCCAGGACCACCACCGAACCCCCCTTGTCTGACATTTTTATAACAATATCGTGTTGTGCTGGAGCTGAATAAGTGCCTCCTTGTCGAACGGTTCCTGGCGGTGGCCCTGGATGGAAGAATGCGATGTAAAGCCATCAGGTCTCATTCTACCAGCCTTTGAAAAGCATCCAAATGAGGCCCCTTCACTTGGAGAGGAAAAAAGACCAATTTGGGATGAAGCCCCGAATCAATATTCGGCATCTGGGCACCCTCCAAATGGACTGGCATCTCCTCACTTAACTGTTGTAAATCTATAAGTGTACACACATCTCTGAATCCACAATGCATTAGTGAGTAATCAACCAGAACTCAAGGGTGTACAGCATCGATAGTCTGATCATCCACACTTTCATTATAAAAATATTTATTGATGGTCAAAGACCTAACAAATCTATTCAGATCCACTATGGTGTGGAACATATTAAAATTTCGATGAGGCACAAAATTCAGTCCCAACTTCAGAATGCTCTCCTGTGCTGGAGTTAAAATCACTTTTGAAAGACTGATAATATCTAATGTTTGTGAAGACTGAAAGTCCCCTTGTCTGGTATCTTCTTTCTCTTTCCACGTTGTCCTCCCTGTCTTGTTGGGGGGCCTTGATGTTTTTCCTCTTCTTCCTCCTGTCTCTTGTCCCAGATACTCTATTTTTTTGACTGTTGATTAATATTGCTTGCATCTGCCACTGTCTGATCATTCTTAGATGTAACAGAAACAAGTTCCAACTGACAAGAAATATCAGCAGTAGTATCATCCATAGTATCATGACCACTTGAACTATCAAAAAGAGAATCTGAGTCCATAAAGCTGACTCTTCTTTCAGCTGTTCTTAAAGGGGTTCTGTTTCTCAGTGTATGACTCATAGATCTTCTCCATGTGTATACAGAATTCTGCACATAATTGAGCTTGTCTCATACGTACTTCCAGTGTTTGAATAAGGATAATTCCTTATCCAATTTATTCAGTGAAACCTTGATGATTAATCTAATTCAATGAATTGCGATTAGTTCATCTGTACTTTCAATAATGATTGTAATTTGGTAATTTCATCTTTAAGAGCAATGGATTCCTTCTGTTTGTATTCAATTAGCAGTTTCATTAGTATAAATGAGCAATCAGTTAATGCTGCATTCCACTTGGAGATAAAACTGCTGTCCTTAGTTTCAAATGTTGGAAATTTTTTAATCTTAAACCCTCTGGGGATACGCTGAACTTCCATATATTTCTTTAAGATGTGTATATCACACCATAATGTCAAATCTTTATTAAGGGCTTTCTACAACTTGTGGAACAAAGATTTCAGATCCAACCCTTCCATCTGCATACACAGATGTTTCATCAGTGTCAAACATTGTATCCATACATTTTCTTTCTTCCATGTTAATGAAATCACTTAGTGCAAAGCTTTCAGCTTCCACCCCAGATGCCATGTTTTTTAAAAAAAAAACACAAACAAATCAGAAAAAATATGTGGTTCATATACTAAATCCCAGACACACATAACTCAGTCCAGAGCCAAAACATATGTTAGAAACTTGTTGTACAGCTATTTAACAATGATATCCAATAAATGCAATAACGTATACAGTGTTGCTGTAACAACATGAACGGAGCACTCCAAGGGAAACAAGGTGCAAAAAAAAAAAAAAAAAGGTGAGATGGTGCTCCATGTTACTGTCACATTAAGCCTGATAAGTAAATTGGCATAAAGGACTCACCAGCATTCAAAGGGTGCTCACCAGCAGCAGCGTTCCCAAAACTGCATGCGAAACTGGAACATACAAACAATGGTTGTGGAAGCACTCCCAATTTTGCAAGGTGACCTTGTAACACTTGTGTCGGGATTGAAAAATCACATATGTGGAAATGTTAAAAACACATATTTATTAATGTATTAAAAGTCACAATCAAAAATGGGTCAAAAAATGGGGGAGCAAGAAAATCAATACACAACAAAAAATGATGTAAACTCTGTATGTAGTCTGACATGTTTTGCGCTACAGAAAGCTTAATCTTAGACTGGGTAAACAATCAAAAAACTTAATTTAAAAAGGAAGTATTTAGCCATGATTGGATACAAAATTAAAACCCAACAGGGAAAACATCCTATCAGGAAGAAATACAAGTGCCCACATGACATCGTCTCAACTACAACATTCCAACCCTCTACAAGTATAACAATGGTATAAGGCTATAAGTAAACCCACCCATAACACTTGAGCCAGGAATGTAAGTGTGGTTTTTCAATCCTGACACAAGTGTTACAAGATCACCTTGCAAAATTGGGAGTACTTCCACTAAAAGGTAACACCAACTTTATTAGGCAGCAACAATGAAACAAAAATATCACACTAGGTGGAAAAGAAAGAGAAGCGCACAACGGAGCAAGCGACAACTAGCAGAAATAGAAGACTGCTTCCATGTGATTCTCTTGAGATAGGTCCCAGCGATGGGACAAGGAGTAGTCTGCAATGTCACAGGTCCGACTTGACTTTTAAAACCACCGTCACCATTTTTTTCTGCCGACGCCAACATTTGGATCAAGCCCTAAACAGTTAAAGAGCTTTTCCTGCTGAGTAAAACAAGGGTACCCTCTTTGCTGTCAGTAGTTTTATTCAAAATGTATATCGGTTCAAATAATCAGGAAATGAATTTACTGTGCATTTTACTTCCTGATAGTTCTAACTGACAGAAAGTGACTCAGCAGTTTCAATCACATTCTATGGAGAACTGTATGTCCCTTACTTTCTTCTCCATTAGAATGTAACAGAAAAACTAATTGGAATTTGACTAGAGAGTGCTGCTTTTGTATAAAAAAAAATGGGTTTAAACTGTAATAACTCTGGATAAAAAAAGGTTTACTGCTTCTTTAAGTCTCTTTGATCAGTCTTGTTGGGCTGTGCGCACAGCCTCTACAAACCTTAGTAAAGGAGCCCAACACTAAGGGCCCTATATGTGGCAAAAAAACTGCACCATAGGTGACACATAAATTGATTTAAAGGAATAGTAATGTTTCCCAAAAACTGGAGCTCCAATTAATCTTCATAGTATTTGGGCTGTGGAGGGTGTTAATTCAATATAGTCCAAATTGTAGTTCAAGAGTAATTGAATGATAAATTATCCCCCTCCTGCCCCGTTTACCTAGTGTAAGACACCTCACCTCAGATGTGGAATCTGGTCCACAGACCAGACAGCTCACAGCAAGGACAATCTTCTTATTATGAGAACAATGAAAGCCCTGCCCACACTGACAGTTTTTTCAGGTTTTTCCCTTATGTTAATTGAAGATTGTCCCTCTCTGCAATCCACTTGGACACCACCCTGCTGCTCTGAGCTGAGCAGGGTTACATCAGTACAAGGGGCGGGAAGGGAATATTTTATCACTCAATTACTCTTGAACTACAACGCTGACAGTATTGAAATAACACTTGCCATGGCCCAAATAATATGAAGATTAATTGGAGCCATTTTTATTTTGAAACATTACTATCCCTTTAAATAGATGTTTTAATTCCTTGAATGTTGGAGAGGTCTCCGGGGCACTGAGAAGCAATTCAGTAGGTTAAAAAACATTTAAATCAATAGGGTTCTGGGAAATAAGTATTTCTCCTCTATGGTGTAGTTTACAGAAGGTATGCCACAAAATTAGTCTGCTTCACTTTAGGAGGTCATTTTTGGAGTTAAAACTGGAATTAATAATGACTTTTCTGAACATATGATTTGCTTTAATGCTATGTTTCACCTTGTCAGTTTTTAAGACCATTTCCCTCTAATGGTGTTAACTAGTTTTTTTTCTCTCCCTCTTTTTTTTTTTAATCAAGCTTTATTAAATTCAGAGCAGCTACAATGAGCCATCAAATGAATGAAAAATCAGAGGTAACAACATTTCCTGAACAATTGTCTAAATGCAAGATGACACTGTTCCTTAACACATCATAGCAGCTACAGTGCAGCCTTCAAAATGTGTGACTCAAAGCCACAATACTGACAGGATACATTTTGGGGCTGTAAAACATGATAATTGGCCTTAATAGGGGTTCAGTTACATTTGTATTTGTCCTCGAAGGTACAGTTTGCTTACCTCACATTTCTTTTGAACATTAAGACCTTGGAGATTTAGGGCCTGAAGTTCAATAAATCATGGTAATAGAAGTTGTTGTAATGAGTCAGAAAAAGACAATTTTTTTTTCTCAAGGCACCCCTAACACGCAATCTGGGATTTTCAGGGAACCCCTAAAATATAATGTGTCTTTTGTCTAGAGAGTAAAGAAGGTTACAAATATATACATTTAGTTATTCTAAGTTCTCATAATCAGAATAATATAGACATATATATTGTGCATATCAATTTCCATAAACTTTTTAAAGTAAACATTTACATTTCTGTCAAAGCCATTATAGAAAAAAAAAGGTGGCACCCTAAGTGGATGCCTGTGGGCATAGCATCCTGCTTGAGAAACAGAGGTTTAACTCTTTGAGTGCCAGTGCAAGGTTTGAAAATAGCGACCTGTGTGACAGATTGAGGATGTTTTTTCAATTAGATTAGCAACTCTTTGAAAATGATTTATTATTTGTGAAAATGTTGTGACTTTTAAAAAATGTTTAAGGATAAATATGGAGTGAAGCACTGGGCTGTTGCAAACGTTGTCCTTGAGAACACTGATACATATGGAAGTGTCACATTCACTAATAAGAAGGAACAAACTAGCAAAATGTCAACTCTTTGAGTGTCTGAGAGGTATCCAAAACAATGAGCTGTAATGTTTTGGATTCTGCAGAGCTGTACAATAGTGTGACAAGACATAAGAACACTGTACAATTGGTGGACAATGGATACACAGTTGTTTACAATCATGTACCAATTCATCAGAAGTGGAGTTAGTCTTTAATACCAGTCACTGTGCTAGGGGATATGTACTACAGTGTCTGAGTGCTGTAGTATATACCAGTGGACAATATCCTCCCATCTATAGGACTTTAATGCTAGCAAGTCCTCTACATCTGCCCCATAACCTGTACAGGAGAATGGAGTTAAAGTATACCATTCCCTCTATGCCCAGTACATAGGATTATATAAGTTGTAGAAGAGGAATGTGTAAATAAGGGCAGGCAGTGTGAAGCTCACCATATAGAGAAACTTATGCACAGCCCAACATCAAGGGATTAAAAGCCCCATTTAGATCAATGGGATTTTTTCTGTCGCTGTAATTGATCCAACTGTGTGCCACAGTAAGAGAGAGAGCAGAGGGAAGTGCATGGGCGGTTGCATGGAAATCAGTGCACCAAGGATAGGTATCAGACAGTGTATCATCACTCTAATTGATTCAATTGGGGCTTTTAACCCCTGGGGTTGTAAAAAGGTTTCCAATTAATAGATTTGCACTGGAGACTTTTCTAGCATTCAAGAGGTTTAAAGTCCTATTTAAACCACTAGATTTAAAAAAAATCTTTAATTGTTCCATATGATGCAATATTCCCAGTTCATTTTAGTAAATCAGTCTTATTGAGCCAGAACAATAAGAAGGTTCAGTATCAGGGCCTGATGTGCACCATAAAAACCCCCCCACCCAATCACACCACCAGCATGCAGAGTTGGCATAACATGTTGGGTTCATTAACCCTTTGCATGCCAAAGGGGTATCTAACACATTACATCAGCCTGGTACAACTAACACGTGATTCATGGCATGAGGTGACCGTATTCAGTTCCTCAAGCACCCTTGTTGGCATTCCTGTGCCCACTGTAGCTGTAGCTACCTATTTTTAGCTGGCAGCAGTGAGACCTGGTGTGGTTTTTGCTGCTCCACCCCATCAGTGATGAGGTGAGGAACACTGTGCATTCCTATATGTTCCAGTTGACTTATTGTGGCCTGTCTGAGCCTCTCACAACAACATGCTGTCTATGGCCACAGTGCCATCTGATTCAATGGCTCTCAACCAGGGTGCAGTAGCACTTTGGTATGCCGCAGACATCAATGTGGGGAACCCCCCCTTTCAATTTTATATTTTTGTAAAATGTTAATTACAACATGTTATTCTGACTGCGAGAGCTAAGAATAATTTTTTTCCCATCATTACACTTTTGACAAGTGACCTTTAATATGTTAGGTCTGCCCCGAAATTCCCAGTTTGCATGTAAGGGGTGCCATGAGAAAAAACTAATTAAGAAACACTATTTGCTGGGCTGAATATTTACTGGACTGGTATATTTATTGGATATTTACTGGGCTGGATATTTATTGGATATTTACCGGACTGGGTATTTATTGGATATTTACTGGACTGTATATTTATTGGATATTTATTGCACTGGATATGTACTGGACTGGATATTTACTGGATATTTATTGGATATTTATTGCACTGGATATTTACTGGACTGGATATTTATTGGATATTTCCTGGACTGGATATTTACTGGTTATTTATTGGATATTTACTGGACTGAATATTTACTGGATATTTATTGTATATTTACTGGACTGGATATTTACAGGAAATTTACTGGACTGGATATTTACTGGACTGGATATTTATTGGGTATTTACTGGATATTTATTGGATATTTACTGGACTGGATATTTAATGGACTGGATATTTACTGGATATTTACTGGCCTGGATATTTACTGCACTGGATATTTACTGGATATTTACTGGATATTTACTGCACTGGATATTTACTGGACTGGATATTTACTGGACTGGATATTTATTGGATATTTACTGGATATTTATTGGATATTTACTGGACTGAATATTTACTGGATATTTACTGGACTGGATATTTATTGTATATTTACTGGACTGGATATTTACTGGATATTTATTGTATATTTACTGGACTGGATATTTACAGGAAATTTACTGGACTGGATATTTACTGGATATTTACTGGATATTTACTGGACTGGATATTTATTGGGTATTTACTGGATATTTATTGGATATTTACTGGACTGGATATTGACTGGATATTTACTGGATATTTACTGGACTGGATATTTATTGGGTATTTACTGGATATTTATTGGATATTTACTGGACTGGATATTTACTGGACTGGATATTTATTGGGTATTTACTGGATATTTATTGGATATTTACTGGACTGGATATTTACTGGATATTTAGTGGCCTGGATATTTACTGCACTGGATATTTACTGGACTGGATATTTACTGGATATTTACTGGCCTGGATATTTACTGTACTGGATATTTACTGGATATTTACTGGCCTGGATATTTACTGGATATTTATTGGACTGGATATTTACTGCCCTGGATATATACTGGCCTGTATATTTACTGGATATTTACTGGCCTGGATATTTACTGCACTGGATATTTACTAGACTGGATATTTACTGGCCTGGATATTTACTAGACTGGATATTTACTGGCCTGGATATTTACTGCACTGGATATTTACTGGACTGGATATTTACTGACTGGATATTTACTGGTGGTTGAACCATTTTTAGTAAACTGTAGATATTGCAGTGCAGCAGTATCCAGTGCTAATTAGAGATTCATTTTGGAGAACTGATTCAGAGTGGCTATTATGGATTTCAGCACTAATTAAAGGAACACTAACATCAAAAATGATATTGAGTTATATATGTTTAATTATCATGTACTTCCAGGTAGAGTCTGCAAAATGTTCATAATTTATTTTGATTACAAAAGGAATGTTGTAGTGGTGCGTACAGTATGGGATAACTGGATGTTGGTTATGATAGGAATGTTTTAATGGTACATACAGTATGTTGTAACTGGATGTTGGTTACAAATAGGAAAGTTGCAGTGATACATACATTATAGTGTAACTGGAGGTTGATAGCAGATGATATTGTGAGCTGTATTGAGAATGTGGTGGGTTAGGGAGGAGAAATGTAAAAGTGGTGATTATTTAGAGATTCAACTGAACTGTAGGAGTGAAACACCCTGATGTTGATATAAATATGCATGACTTACGTCTAAGAAGTGGTTGATTGCTGATAAGATAGGACCAGAAATTGGGTCCTGGGGCTCCTGGAATAAACAGCCTAGACATAGTATAAAGTGGCATAGCAAATACATAAGTAACATGCAGGTACTACTATATTACGAATATACTTACACCCAGATAAGTAATTACACATATGATATGGCAATAGAGATCGAGAATTGAACATTCTACAATTAAGTTGAATATGATGATTGGATACATCACTGGATAGACATAGCAGATACACTAGACCATTTAATGTGGCATGTGTGTGGACAAGATATCTTGGGAAGTTAATCATCGTACATAGTAAAGGCATTATCACGGTGACCGTGATTCATGCTGTCCAGTGTCTGTCACTTGCTGAGTAGTTATGATTGGCTGTCTGTGATTAGCCCTCCTCACACAGCATTTTTAAACCCAGGCTGAGCACTTCCAGGTTGCCCTTTCGTGGTGTTTCTGACTTCACTCTGCCTGACCTGCTGGTCAGGCTTCTGGGCCTGTTCCTGCTGTTCCTGCTGTACTTGCTGATCCAGTGTTCCAGTGTTCCTGTATGCTAGTGTTCCAGTGTTCCTGTGTGCCTGTATTCCAGTGTTCCTGTGTTCCAGCACCTCGCGGGTTAATCTTACTGAGTTCCTGAATCTCCTGCTCCAGCCGTCGCTCCGGCGACATTGTTCTTCTCGCTGCTGATCATACATTGTTGGCTCCAGCGTGCGGACGCTGGTTTACTCCACTAAAACCTGGTTGCGATATACTTTGTTGGTTCCAGCGTGTGGACACTGGTTTACTCCACTAAAACCTGGTTGCGATATACTTTGTTGGTTCCAGCGTGTGGACGCTGGTTTACTACACTAAAACCTGGTTGCGATATACATTGTTGGTTCCAGCGTGTGGACGCTCGTTTACTCCACTAAACCTGGTTGCGATATACATTGTTGGTTCCAGCGTGTGGACGCTGGTTTACTCCACTAAACCTGGTTGCGATTACATTGTTGGTTCCAGCGTGCGGACGCTGGTTTACTCCCCTAAACCTGGTTGCGATATACATTGTTGGTACCAGCGTGCGGACGCTGGTTTGCTCCATTAAACCTGGTTGCGAGATACACTGTTGGTTCCAGCGTGCGGACGCTGGTTTACTCCATTAAACTTGGTGGCGACATTTACTGTTGGTCCCAGCGTGCGGACACTGGTTTACTCCATTAAACCTGGTGGCGACATCTATTATTGGTCCCAGCGTGCGGACGCTGGTATACTCCATTAACCTGGTGGCGTTATTTACTGTTGGTCCCAACGTGCGGACGTTGGTTTGCTCCTGAATGATCCAGTACTTTGGCCAGGTCGCTGTCCACTCCTATGCAGTCGTCTGATTATCCCTGGCAATAGACTTCTGCTGAGTAAGACCATAATTCCTATTTCTCTCTGCTGTCTTAGTCATCTGACAGCTGGTCTATTTGCTCAGGCTGCCCTGCCCGGTATTGGTAAGGCCGGTAGAATCTTGTACGTTACCATCCTTAAGGTTGCCTTACCCGGTATTGGCAGGGCCGGTAGAGCCTACTACAGTACTCCTTTGGGCTGCCTTGCCCGGTATTGGTAAGGCCGGTAGAACCTTGTACATCACCATCTTGAAGGTTGCCTTGCCCGGTATTGGTAAGGCCGGTAGAACCGGTATATGTCACTTGGGTTGCCTTGCCCGGTATTTAGGCAAGGTCGGTAGAACCTTTTGTATTTGCTATTACTGTTGTATTGTTATGTATGTTTACCCTACGGGGACTGCCTTTAACTTTTAATAAAGTTAAGTTTTTACCAAACCATAAGTCTGAGAGTCTTCAAATCCGTGACAGGCATAGAATATTGTGGCATTATGCTACTGAGGAGAGGAGTGATGATGAAGTAAGTGGGGTATAGTAGAACGGGTGGGACTACCATTCCCATGATGCACAGCTGCTCCATGCCTTCTTGTAAAGGCAGCTATGATCTATATGCTGCAGAAAGACATGTGAATTGTATTGACTCAAGACGTGCTGTAGGTTAGAGCTAATGATGTATGTATGATGTCCTCCTAACGTGGGATGGTAGTGCTGTGAACATATATGTGGGCGTATAGAGACTGGCGATGCTTGTGGTTCCATCAATAGAGCTTGGTATCAAGGGGGGGGGAGGTGCCCGGATTATAATGGATAAGGTGTGTGGCCTGGAATAGTAGCGTGGAAGGTGGCTGGAAGGAAGAGCTGGAGCTTTGTGTGTTAACCGCTAGTTTACTGAGTGATTAACGTGGTGAATATGGGGCCTAGGAAGTGCCGTGATAGTTAGCTCCGGTAGCCTCTGTATGCGGCCAGACAGTTCATTGGGCGCTAGACTGCAATTCCCATAGTCACCTGCCATTCACCAGCCTCAGTACTCAGTAATAGCAGGTACCTGCTTTCCTGAGGACTGTGTAGCCGCAGTCTAACGACAGCTGGAGTGCACCACGTTGACTCCCCATGGACCACCCGGTGGGGACGATGAATTGCAATCCAATCCTAAAGAGGCACAGGTTGGTGAGCACGGATGGAAAGCTTCCCTGGAGGTAACACATAGTGGGACTATGGGACTTGGCCCTGGGGCCGGGCAGCACTGATGAGAGACAGGTAAGAGGCTCCTACGTATCCGATGTGTGTGACGTGACCGGATGTGATGATCGCAGAACTGGAAGTGAGATTTTGACCAGCGTAAGACACAACAGATGAATGCATCCCGTGGGAGAGGCTGCGGCCCACTATTGAAGAGCTTGCAGCCCACAAATGCAGGCCCAGCTTTCAACATATCTTCAACCATTGTCAGTCCACTGAAGGATGAAGGCCTCCATAGCAATTTTACAACAATTTCAGACTTGTGCTTTCTGTTGCCACTGGGCACCAACAAAGTTGATAATTTCATCAACCCATCTTGTCTTTGGCCTTCGTCTTGGGAGTTTAGTATAAAGTGGAATCCATTACAAAATGTGTTTGGTCCATCTAATGTCTGTCCTTCTTACTATGTGACCTTCCCATTTCCATTTTAGTCACTCTGCTCTTTCAGTGATGTTATAAACCTTTGTTTGCTGACAAATTCATGCACATATTTTTTGGTCTGTTTTTGTTACTTTAAAAATGTGAAATTCTATACTCTGTAACCTTAAGTTTTTATATGGCTTTAGCATTCAATATACATGTTTCACATGGATATTGAATGCCAATATCCATGTGAATATGGGTATGTGAATATGGATATGTAATATGGATATGTAAAATACACAGACATATACATAGATACACATATTCACACATACATACATACACACACACACTCCCAAATACATACACGCATATATTTCTCTAGAGAAAAGAACACATACATTGTATGCTTGAAGTTGGTATAGGCATGTGTATATTTAAATTCTAACTACAAGGAAGTGTCTGTTGTAAGTTTAGTGATTTAAAAAGGGGAATGAATTTCTAATGTGCAGACTTCAAAGGAAATGAGAGACCTGACAATGTGACGGAAATAGCCTAATTTTAATCCACTAAAGTGGCATTTAATGGTCTGTTTAATTTTTGTCTTGATAGGTATTTAATACACGGTTAAGCATGAAGTCTGAGAATCACCTGCAGGCAGAAGATACCGTTTCTGCCAGTAAAGTTATTATCCTACACTTTGTTTGTGATTTGAAATGCCTTCGTCTTTTGCATGGAATAATTTACAATCATTATGCAGGCAGATTAAGTTAGTAATTTCTCTCTGAAACCTACTGCACATTAGAAATAGCACTCCTATATGGAGTTCTGCTATGATATAATTAGAAGAAGAGGTTCAATAGAATATCTTTTAAAAGTGCCAACCTTGGGGACAAAACAAAATAATATCTGACGTTTAACCCATTGGAGAGTTGTCTATTTTCACAGGCGTTAAATAATAGAAAGGTATGTATAAATGGCGCCACCATTCATAAGAAGTGGGTGCCTGTTGCAGAGGTATTGCTACTGTTCTGGTAACATCTGAAACTGTGAATGTGTGTCCAGGCCAGCACAACTCAGGTGCCCCTCCCCCCCACAAACACACACATACACACACACAATATGTGGAAGTCTAGATGGTTTCCTTCTCAGCCTAATGAGAAATCCAGTCCTGCCTGTTTATAGAAATACCATATTTGTACAGTTTTTCAAAGTATTTCTGGCCATTTCAGTGATCATATTAGAAAGCACCTATCATGCTTCTGTTTTGGAGATTGGTGAGAGATCGGTAAGCTGAGTCTGGATCTGAAATGACAGCCTGAGAACAAAAATTGTAACAATAAACATATATTTTATGCATTTTACAAGGTCTATTAACCCTTAGAGTGCCAGAGAGGCATCCAATGCATTTCAAAGCAAATCTACCCCAAAGTTAATATTGTTTTCTGAACATTTTATGGCAAATAGTGCAACTGTGCTGAAGGCTGCTTTTGCATGTAATAGTCTGTATTTAGCAGAAGCTAAAGCTATCATTGGTTTTATCCCCAAATTTCCCCTTAGACGTCAATAGCAGTTTTTTAGGTAAAATTAAATTGTAAATGTATCAACTGCAATTGAATCCCACCTAATATATACAACTACAGAAAAGTATTCTCCTTCACATTATGGAAATGTAGGTAGTTGGGTTGTGTGGAAAACAAAGTCCTAGCACTGTATAACATGTTTTATTCTTGGGAGAAAAGTAAAGTTGTTTATGTTAATATATAAAAATATATCTTAGCACTACAAAAGTGATTGATGTTAAACTATCTATATGGTAAATCACAAATCTTCCAATCAGACAAATGGAAATTTTATTGTATATAATAAAATACAATATTGTTTTATAAAATTGGATATTATTCTCTCCCCTCCCCCACAATCCAATGCATCAACCAATTAATTTCAAATTGTCCACCAACAATGTTAGAGGTCAGAGTACACATCCCACATACACCGACTGGACTGCCAGTGGGATGTGTTCTCTGATCTCTACCATTGTTGGTGGACTGAATCAATTAGCAATTAATTGGATGGTGCATCGAATTGTGAGGAGGGGAGAAAATAATATCCAATTTTATATACAACAATATCGTATTTTATTATATATAATAAAATTCCATTTTATTCCATATATATATATATATATATATATATATATATATATATATATATATATATATAAATATATATATATATATAAGAGATGGAAGGATCAAGCACTCACAGGTCTTAGAAAAGTTAAAAAAGGTTTTTATTAGCTCAACGTTTCGACCAGACAATGCTGGTCTTCATCAGGATAAATTTTATCCTGATGAAGACCAGCATCGTCTGGTCGAAACGTTGAGCTAATAAAAACCTTTTTTTAACTTTTCTAAGACCTGTGAGTGCTTGATCCTTCTATCTTGTCTGTATTTTTCAGTCCTGATTGAGCACCAAGGCAATTATTGAACTTTGTGAACTGAGAGTGCTTCCGAGCTTCTGGATTATATATATATATTTTATAAATTTTTGTCTTGAAACATTTCTTATGTGAGAGAAGTATTTATATCTTGCAGCAGCTTTTTTATATTGTTTAGTATAATAAGTATCTTGATAATTTAGAGCGCACTTTAGTTATGTTTTTTCTTTTATAGTTTATGTTAATTTATTTTTTCGTTTTGAAAAACATGTACTGTTACAGAAAATGACTAATCCGGAGCTGACATTAAATATCACACCTACAATAAATCAAGATAACATATCTATATGTACTTGGGCATTCATACAACAGTCTAAATGGGGTCCCATAAAATAACCTTGTTTGCATAATAATAACAATACATCTTAAAATCCCAACAGTCCCCAGTGATTTGAAAATTAAAAATTTATTGATGAATGATGAAAAATGGTGATAAGAAATGAAAAAATATAGATTCAAGTTTTTATGAATGAATGATGAAATTGAATTATGACCTGACATGAATTAGTGCGTTAAACAGTTTTGTTAGAGGACTCAGTTAATTTATTCTCAATTGGCCAAACTGGTATTCTTAATTTCAAGTATGCCCACTCCAGTGTATGTAAGAAAAAGCAGCTTGATACATTCACCATAGATCTTACATTGGATTCAGAGCTTCTTTAGCATCTCTTTAGCCTTACCCTTTCACACTTTTCAGATTGGCCTTGGTTCTGGATGGCATCTCTCACTCGCTATTCCTTTTCTATACACAGCCACTCTCCAGTTAGCGTCTCTTATCCACTTCTTTGGTTTTCATACACATTCGGTGGGTTGCTTCCTCCAGCTTCTCTCACCTGCTCACCTGTAAGCTCTCACGAACAGGACCCTCTAGCCCTTCTGCTCTCCACATTTGACAGTATTTTTAATACCTCTGTATGTCTATTCCCCATTATACAGCACTGCGGAATTAGTTGGTGCTATATTAATAAAGAATAATAATAATAAAATAACAATAACCTGCTGGTATTGGCTTAGCACAATGTCCTATAGCTTATCTCCTCCTTCACCATTCACTCTTTACTGCCTCTCCACACTGTCTTCTGGTGTCTCCGCATGCTAATAGGAGTTATATGTACTGTTACAACATAATTTTGCACACATCTACAAAAAGTACTATAAGCATACCTGGGAACATTTGAAATGAGCTCACTCAGAGATCTTTGAAATATTAACCCTTAACACTCCTAAGAAAGTAGGTGCTATATGAATGTTTGCTCTAACCCAGAGTTGATCCAATCAGTCCTCAAGGAACATATAACATGCTACAATTCTGAGATATCTTAAACACTCAAAAGACAAGCATGACTTCTCCCTCTGCCTATTGGTACAAATGTCACTAATTTAGAATGAGAAGTAAATTAGTGTAAATTATATAATAGGAAATACTGATCTCTTTCACCCCAAGAATTTGGCCCTTCAGATAGAGATACTGAGACTTGTTGCAGAGCCCTGAATCTCAGGGGGAAACCCTGAGAGTTCCCAGGTTTGGCTATAAGTAGGGCTGATTATTTATTAAAAAAGAGAGACCAGTTAACCCCATTTTTCCCAGACAAAGTGTGTTACCCCCAGTGTATTCACCATATTGCATTACTTGTAAAAATGTGTGTGTGTGTGTATGTGCATGCATGTGTTTGTATGTGCGTGTGTATGTATGTGCGTGCGTGTCTTTGTGTGTATGTGCGTGGGTGTGTGTCTTTTTAAAAGGAAGTAAAAAAAAAGATCAAGAAGAGAGAGATAAACACAAGTAAGAAGTACAGAAAGTTGAATCAATATTCTATAACTCCACTTCTTGAGACTAGCAATACATAAAACAAGATAAAGGGAGAGATGTGCTAAGCTGAGATAAAGCTGAAACAAATTCTCCAGTGACAAACTCTCCAGTTCTTAGTTATTCTATGGTGTCTATGAATTAAGATCAAGCTTGAAACAGAATGACAAAACTCAAGGGTATCTAATATTTAAAGGGACAGTAATGTCCCATAAACAATTATTCTTGTTTTGTAGAGGTTAAAAAAATAAATTATGTGGCACAAATCATATCTCTCAAACCTTTATGGTTTGAGAGATATTTGCATGTAAAGTTTCCCTTTTCCTGCTGTCAGCTGTAAAGCTGGCAGCAGGAGATTTGAGTCAGCCGACTTGAGGGAGCTTTTCAGCTGAGCCGAAATCACATTATTTAAAAATAACTACTTAATTGGAGTGGTCTACAAAATGTGCTTGCAAACCAGGCACACTTTGTAGACCTTTCCAATTATGTAATTATTTTTAAATAACACAATTTCGGCTTTGCTGCAGAGCCGCTGGCTGGTCCCCGTACCAGGATCTCCTGCTGTCAGCACAGCGTTGATGTCAGGAGAAGGGGAGGGAGGAACTTTAGCAGAGGATATCTCTCAAACCATAAAGGTTTGAGAGATATGATTTGTGCCACATTATTTATTTTTTAACTTCTATAAAACAAGAATATTTTTATGGGACATTAGTGTTCCTTTAAGCTTTGATAAAAATCAGTTGTCAGACACATCATAAGAATTCAACTTACAGGGATGTTGTTCACATTGATATCTCAATAACATGTGACAACCAGGCCAGTGAACAATATAACTGCCTTAACACAGAAAGCACCACTCGGCATCACACTGCCACTACCTTATCAACATCCCCTCTCCTTCAGTTTCCACCTCAGCACAGAGTGCCAGAATCCAAAATTATAAATCATACAAGGGCACATGTGAATCTTCAGCTGAAATATATCTTGAGTGAGGTTTCCACAACAATGAAAAGGTCACTTCCCAGATATATAACAGTTTCTCAGTGTTTTTCTGGGGGTCTTTCACAAAGCACAAGTCTAATCTTATTTATAAAAGCAAAGTGGATTAATTCTGGGGCAAACCATGTGGACCATATGAGACAAATACAAATTTCCAGCAATGCAAAGCAAGGGATTAAAATGTAAATTTAAATCAATGGTAATTCTTGACATTTGTATTTGTCCCTTAGACCTAGTTCACTCTAGTGACTTTGTCAAAGCAACACAAGATATGAAAATAGCTGAAGCTCAAAAAGTCACCCATGTGACTTTTCCCATGAAAATCAACAATATCTATTCTCTGAAACTTGTCACAAACAAAGGCAAAAGTGGGAACTAGTCCTTACAGAGCAATATGTTTGCAACAGAATTACTCCATTTTGCCTTTATACATTAGGATTATCATATCATTCCACCATTGCAGAGAGAAATATACAGAACTGATACTTTGGCCTAAAGTTTCCAAAGTATTCTGTTGTCTGTTAGAACCACTGATGGATATACCTATGAGTATTCCTTAAAGGGATAGTAATACTTCGTTTTATCTTTATTTTATTTTGTAGGCATTAAAAAACATGAAGAACGATATAAGTCTTATCTCTCAAACCTTTATGGTTTAAGAGATATTCACAAGCAAAGTATCCCCCCCCCGTTCAGCCAGATCAGAAGGGAGGTGCCCAGGTAGACTGCAGAGAGGGACAATCTTCAATTAAGATAAGGGAAAAACCTGAAAAACGTGTCAATGGGGGCAGGGCTTTCATTGTTTTCATATAAAGAAGATTGTCCCCTTCTGTTATCTGTCTGGTCTTACAACCAGATTCCACATGTGAGAAGAGATGGCTTACACTAGGTAAAAGGGGCAGGAGGGGGAAACTTTGCTTGTGAATATCTCTTAAACCATAAAGGTTTGAGAGATAAGACTTATATCGTTCTTCATGTTTTTTTAATGCCTACAAGATAAAGATAAAACGAAGTATTACTATCCCTTTAATGATCAATCATATTTCCCTGCTATATGTATGCGAAGCTGGGAAATGTGACAAATAAATAGTGTAAATGGTGCCATTCCAGCAATATACACACATTCATATAACGTAGGTGTATGCAAATATTCACCCCGTTGATTATAATGGGATCTGCCAGCTTGATAAATATGCAATGGCCAGATATGATCTGGGCATTGCTGAAGAGGCAAATGGCTAATGCTCAAAGAAATCCTCTGAGCATTGAGTCAATCACAGCTTATGAGTTTTGGCTATTGTGCATCTCTGTGTGTGACAGCAGTACAAGGTCAGACACACACACACTGGGCAGCGGAGTCATGCTGGAGCCAACCAACTGCACCATAGGAGACAAATAAACATTTCCTTTCATTTATATGGGGCTTTATTATAAACCTTTGAATTGTAAAGCAGCTTTCATTCCATTGAAAATCAATGTGTTGGAAATCTCTCTCATTCAAGGGGCTAGAAATCCTATTTATTCAATAGGAATTTCATTTTTTTGTTCGTTTTTGCCTTTTTTAAATCTTACCATTACAGAGCAGTCCAGAATTGTTCCTCTGTGAGAGTGACGTACTATAAATAACAAGAAGAATTATGGAGTAAACCAAATGCATGTTAGTGGCAAATACAAATTCACATCTCCCATACATATAAATGGGAATTTTAACCCTTTGAGTGCCAGAGAGGTATGCAATGCATGGCTTTGCAATGCGTTGCACACACGTCTGGCACTCAAAGGGTTAACTCCTTGCATTGCAATGCACTGGAGACCTCCCTAGCAAAGAAGGGTTTAAACATCCCATTTAAATAATTGAGCACTTTTGTTTGTCTTCTATCGTGCAGTTGGTTTGCCCCAATATATTTGCAGTCTTCAGCATCTTTGCCTTTATACATAAGGCCCAATGTGCTTTATTCTGTTTGGAGATATCATACAATAACGGCCATTTTGAACAGCGGAGTGGGCCTTTGGTCAAAATATTTGCTCTCCCCTGCTTTAGAGACACATCTTGGTCAGCACCACACAAAGTACTTGGAGTCAGGACACATCCATCAGCCAGGGCCTGATTTATATCCCAGGATGCCTTGGGCAAGGCACGCTAGGCTCCCTTAGATCCACCCACAGCCACACGACCTCTCCTCATATGACCCCACCTACAGTCCTAGCCACTGTTTCCTGGCACAGAATGTGGGTGTGGCCAGAAAAGCTGAGGGACCACCCCTCAAAATAGGGAGCTCTGTTAAGTTGACCACATATCCCTTTAAATCGAGGACACAGTAAAAAAAAAAAAAATGCTCCAGGTTTGCACTGTGTAGTCCTGGAGAACGAAACGTTGCTTAGGGTCTCGGAATTAAAGGGATATATGGTCACATTAAGTTCTAGGCACCTATTCTGCCTATTGGGAATCCAGCCCTGAACAGAGCATATCCTTAAGTTAAATGGAAAGACATAATTACTAAGGTTATATATGAGTGGGCCTTGTGCAGTTCAGGAGCAAACCAATTGCACCATGAGAAAAAAAATTCCATTTATATGAGTGGGGCTTTTAACTGTTTGCATGCTAGAGAGGTCTCCAAAGCATTATAAAGTAATGTTTTGACAACATCTCTAGAATTTAAGGAGCTAAAAGACACATTGGAATTGTGGAATTTTTATTTACCCCCTACAGTTCAGTTGGTTCACACCTGAATTGTTCCTCTATGGTTTTGTACATAAGCCCTTGGTTTAATTTGAGCATATCAATACAACACCTTAATGCGCACATAAATATAAGCTATTGTAACCAACTCTATAATAGTGATTCTGTTGCTAAATTTTAAAATTTGAAAATCTTAAAGGTTATCTATACCTATAGGAATTAGTTGTTCTTCTAAATATGTATAAAACTAGCATTTGTGCCCTTTTTTTTTTCTTCCAATTACTGTTGTACCAGGGAAAGCCACCCGCATTGACGTGAAAGGCTTTTCTAATCCGGCCCATTCCTACCCTATTGATCTCCTAGCCAAATCAGTCTTTTTTTTCTAATTGCAGCCTCCACAGCATGCCAGTTGCACAGTGCCAGCAAGGGTAGCAGAAGCGGCAAAAGGGAGGTCAGGCAAAGGGAAGGACCAAATGCCAGTTCCACAGGCAAAGAGTAGTGGCGAAAAGGAGAGAGACGGAGAAGTAGGGACAAAAGGGAGGGGGGATAAAAGGAGAGGGCTAAAGGGGAGGAACCACCCTGTTCTCCATGTCAAATTGTAGGGGCTACCATGTCCTCATTGGTCCATGTGTTTATAAGCATTAGAGTAGCACACAGCCCCTTCCCTTTGCCATGGGGTGACACTCCCCTTCACCATGGAAAAAGTGAACATTGAGGCGAAAGGCAGGCGATGAGGGGAAGGGTTTGATGGGGAGAACCATGGTGAAGGGGAGGGGGGCACTTTGTTCACCATGGCAAAGGGGAGGGGCTATCATGTCCCCGTTGGACCCTGTGTTTATAAACATCAGGGTAATACATGGTGGCCCATCACCTTCACCACGGCAAACAGAGTGCACCTGCTACTAATGTCCATGGACATGGACAGCATTTCCTGCTGGACAAGACTTTAAAACTGGTGTTCACGATTATCACAGCATACAGTTATGGATGTTACACCATGTTTTATTGTGCATGCTGTACTGATTCTACACCCGTGTATTTGTTCCTTTGTTGTAAATCTAACACCTTGCGCTATGTTTTCAACTTACTTTTATGTAGTTCTCAAGATGTTTAATGTAGAAGGATCCCCTCCCACCCTTTCTGGCCGCCTCTCACTGAATCTGCAATACAGTACTGGGACCGGACGGATGCAGCGAGGGACAAACTTCAGTCAGTAAGTATAAGGAAAACCCGGCCCACTTGATGAAGGAGGGCAGTATTTTCCTTTGCATACTGAAGTTTGTCCCTCGCTGCATCTGTCCAGACCAGACCAGGGGCAGACTGACAGGACACAGGGCCACTGGTCCAAAAAGAGGTCTGGGCCCCCTGCAGAAATCTCAACATTGCCCCTTCATCTCCACAATGCCCCTTCCACAATGCCCCCTTCATCTCCACAATGCCCGTATCTCCACATTGCCCCTTCATCTCCACAATGCCCCTTCCACAATGCCCCCTTCATCTCCACAATGCCCCTTCCACAATGCCCCCTTCATCTCCACAATGTCCCTTCCACATTGCCCCCTTCATCTCCACAATGCCCCCATCTCCAAATTGCCCGTTCATCTCCACAATGCCCCCATCTCCGCATTGCCCCTTCCACCATGCCCCTTCATCTCCACACTGCCCCTACCTGCAGTCCCTGGTGGTCTAGCGGCATGGCTTAACTCTGTGTGAAGTTCCGCGCGCCTCTAGTAATGCAGAGGCTGGGAGATGATGTCATCTCCCAGCGCTCTGTATTACTAGAACGGTGCGCCGACTGCCATTGTTGGAGAGCTGCTGAGCAGTGCTGGAAGAGGCGGAGGGCCCCTTTCGGTAACGGGCCCTCGGTCCGTGACCGAATGCCCGTATGGTCAGTCCGCCCCTGGACCAGACAAAGAGGTAGAATGACATGGCCAGAAGGGATTGGAGGGGGATCGTCCTACTTTTAATATCTTGAGAACTACATAAAGTAAGTTGCTAAATATAGCTCAGAGTGTTAGATTTACAATAAACAAGACTCGGCGATCTACATAATAGCAAACATTACTATCCCTTTAAAACTATGTTCACTGCATATGCATTCATATATGTTCAGCAGCCTTCTGGCCTTTAAGGTTAAAAGCACTTATGCACTTTGCCTGTTTCTGTTTGGAACAAAAATTGCAACAATTGAAGCCCTGAGAAGCGGACAGTTGCGTCCGGTATACACATTGGCAATAGTGTTTTTAAAAATACCTTAGTGTTCTTAACAAGCGAAGTCTATCTCAGTGGAGCCTGGATCTTACACAGATAGAGTCTGAACATCATTTTCAGAAGGATAGCGTGGATATCCAAGAATTTATGTGGATGGTGGAAGGTATCCTGTCATATCAGGTCTGTGAGCCACACAGTGTATAGCTTGAATATATCAACACAGCCCATACAGTGGTACAGGGGTCAACTAGCACCTAATACTTTTTTATTGTTTCCTTCCACGTGAATGAGTACTTCTATGGGGGAGAAGGAGTAGCTCTGTGGCGTAACTACAGAGAAAGATAAGCTTATGTTTTATTATTATCATCTTGTACGTGCATTTGTGTTATTGCGCATATGTATGTTTAAATAAACACCCTACTTTTAGATTGTCCTCTTTGGGCTTCTGTTTATTATATAAAAATTGCAAGTACCTGTCATGTCCGCTTCCATAGATTTGATATCCAGAACTGATTGAAGATGTTTTCTCTAGAACTAAAGCACAAGGGGGCATTAGGATTTTTTGAGCACAATAATGTATGTGTGTTGTATAACTTTCAAATCCTCAAGGGGTTAAATGGGACTTTTAACCTACTTGAATGCAAAATAGGTTACGTTGGTATCTCTGGCATTCAAAGAGTTAAAAAGACCCATTTAAATCAATGGGAATTTCATTTGTTCTCTGTGGTGCTGGTAATGTTCACCAGAATTGCTCCACTTCTGACTTTGTTCATATAACCCTAAGTGTTAATCCTGTGAGTGCCAGAGGGGTATGCAACGCATTGCTCTGCAATGGGATGCGTACCCCTTTGCCACTCAAAAGGGTTAAAGAATGATTTCAGCCAAGTGATGCTAATAATGTTTTGAAGCATACATGTAATTTCTCCTATAAAATATAATATTCTGGGACATACTTGAACATGGAAGAAGCCTCAATCTATCCTTCCTGGCAAAAACATTTCTAAATACATAAAATACATAAATAAAATCCAAGACTGGCATCCAATACATACTTAATAACACTAATGCATATTTAAACTAAATAACTTGCTATTGCATAATTAGACAAAGGCTTCAGTCCCTCAAGCAGCTACTTTCTTGTTCAGTGCCAATACTCAAAGCCAGGCACTCAAAATGCAATTGAGTCTTTAACCCTTTGGGTGCCAGAGAGGTGCCTGATACCTAGAGATGTCTCCAGCACATTGCTTTGCAATATGTTGGAGAGCTCCCCATAATACAAGGGGTTAAAAGCCCCATTTAAAAGGATAATAATGTTTAATTTTAACATTGTTTAACCCTTTAACGTCCAGTGCCATGGAATTCAGGGAATTTATAATTGAATTATAAAAAAAAAAAAAAAAAAAAAAAAAAAGCTCCATGGTCCTTAAGTTCCGGCCGCATGTGTATGCGCTGGTCCTTAAGGGGTTAAGGACCAAGAAAATCTGGGGTGGATTGCACTTAAGGACCGGAGCAATTCTGACCTTTTTGACTATGTCTTTGTTCAGCAGTGTTTTCCCTCTAAATACTTTATTTTACCCATGCAAATTATATACCGTTTTTGCACACAATTATGGCTTTCTTTTGATACCACACTTATATGGATAACCCACCGTTTATTTTTTTAAATTAAAAAAAAGTTAAAAAAAAAAAAATGTAAAAAAAAAAAATTTTCTCTTAGGATCATTTGGGTACAATGGGTTAAATTTTTATGGAGACTGCATGAAAGGTATGACCAGTCAGTCATACCTACAAAATATACATAGTAACATAGTAACATAGTAGTTAAGGCTGAAAAAAGACGTGTCCATCAAGTCCAGCCCATGCCAAAAACATCCCTGTTGATCCAGAGGAAGGCAAAAAAGCCCTCTGAAGCCATTTCCAATCGAGTCCCAAATGTGTGGGGGGGAATTATTCCTTCCTGTTGGTAGTCAAATAGTTCCCCGGATCAATATCCTATTTGCTTTGAAGCCATCTGCCATAATTGTCAATATTGTTCTGTGCTAGATAGGCATCCATTGCTTTTTAGAATGCAGTTGCATTATCTGCAAGCACAACATCCCGAGGCAAAGAATTCCATAGCCTTACCACCCTTACTGTAAAGAATCCCTGCCTTTGTTTTAGTCGAAAGCGCCTTTCCTCTAGTCTTAATGGATGACCTCTTGTTCTTAGCTCAGTTCTTTGCATAAATAATTCATTGGATAGTTCTTTGTATTGACCTTGAATGTATTTGTAGATGGTAATCATATCACCCCTTAGACGTCTCTTCTCTAATGTAAACAAACACAGTTTGGCTATTCTCTCTTTGTAACTCAGATCCTCCAATCCCTTTATAATTTTTGTTGCACGTCTCCTTTTCAGTTCAGTAATATCTGTTTTTAGAACAGGTGCCCAAAATGGTACTCCATATTCTAGATGAGGCCTAACCAATGATTTATACAGAGGTAGGATAATATTAGCATCCCTTGCTTCTATACCTCTTTTTATGCAGGCTAGTACTCTATTTGCTCTTGCAGCAGCTGAGTGACTGCACACTGCTGTGAAGTCTATCGTCTATCAGTACTCCTAAATCTTTCTCTAATGAGGATTTCCCAAGTTGTTTCCCATTTAGAGTATTTGTAGCAAGCTTGTTTCTACAGCCCAAATGCATAACCTTACATTTATCTACATTAAATGACATCTGCCACTTTTCTGCCCATTCACTTCCTTCTGTAGGGAAAAAACATCCAGCTCTGTATGTATTTCCTTACATAGTTTAGTGTCATCAGCAAAGATTGAGATGCTACATTCAATTCCCACTTCTAGATCATTAATAAACAAATTAAAGAGCATTGGTCCCAGGACTGAACCCTGCGGCACCCCACTTATAACCTTAGACCAATTTGAAAAAGTTCCATTTACAACAACTCTCTGCCATCTATCATTTAACCAGTTCTCAATCCATGTACAGATAACACCGCCTTTTAATTTATGCAGTAACCTGTTGTGAGGCACTGTATCAAAGGCTTTTGCAAAATCCAAGTATACTACATCAACAGCAATTCTCCTGTCCAAATTACTACTTACTCTTTCATAAAATGCAAGTAAATTAGTCTGACATGATCTGTTCTTCATAAAACCATGATGATTCCTAATAATGATATTGTTTGTCTTCACATAGTTCTGAATACTGTCAGATAATAACCCTTCTAGTATCTTACCCACTATGGAAGTCAAGCTCACAGGTCTATAATTTCCTGGTTTGGATCTTGCTCCCTTTTTAAACAATGGAACTACATCAGCTTACCTCCAATCACAGGGCACTATGCCTGATGAAAGTAAATCAATAAATATTAAGTATAATGGTTTTGCTATTACTGAACTAAGTTCCTTAAGTACCCTTGGATGTATACCATCCGGTCCAGGTGCTTTATTCACTATAACCCTTTCCAGTCTCTTTTGGACCTTGTCCTCAGTAAGCCATGTAGATGTTGGAGGAAATTCCGTGGTTTTGTCTGTTTGCTCATAGCTTGTCATTGCTGCTTCCTTTGTATATACTGAAGCAAAGAACTTATTTAGGGTGTCAGCCATAGCTTTATCCTCACTAATCAATTCACCTGTTTCAGTCCTAAAAGGACCAATATCAATCTTAACTTTTTTGTTATTAATATACTTGTAGAATTGTTCAGGGTTTTTCTTGCTTTCATTTGCAATGTTTCACTCATTTTCTATTTTAGCTAGCTTAATTGCTTGTTTGCAGATTTTATTACATTCTTTTTGTAAATGATGCATCTGACCCGTTTGACTTAAACACCTTAAAAGCCTGCTTTTTATTTCTCATTTCCCTGCTAAACACATTATTAAGCCACATTGGTTTCGCTTTACTTCTCTTGTGCTTATTCCCCAATGGTATATATTGACGTGTACATTTGCCCAAGAGCATTTTAAATATATTCCATGATTATTGTGCATTTTTATCTTTGAAAATTACATCCCACTGGAGATCCTTTAACACTTCTTTTAACTTTGTAAAATTAGCCTTTTTGAAATTGAATGTTTTGGTTAAACCCTTGCTATTGGGTTTCTCATAACAAACTTCAAAGGATACCATATTGTGGTCACTGCTGCCAAATGTTCTCTTACTTGCACATTGTTTATCATGTCAGAATCGTTTGAGAGCACTAGGACAAGCAAGGCCTCTTTTCTAGTTGGCACCTCTACTAGTTGGGACATAAAATTATCATTTATCATACTTAGAAAAATGTTTCCCTTTGTTGTGCCGGAAGTCATATTTGTCACGGTTTGTTAAGACTCTCAGATGCAAAGTTAGGTAAAAACAAAACTTTATTGAAAAGTTTAAGACAATCACGTAGGATCTCATACAAATACATACATAGAAATGACAGAAAAGTGGTAATAAGCGAGTAAGGCTCTACCGGCCCTGCCAATATACCGGGCAAGGCAGCCTGGGCAAACAATGGGAACAGGTGGCTCTACCAACCCTGCCAATATACCGGGCAAGGTAGCCTATCAGAATACAAGGAGAAACTGGCTCTACCGGCCAATATACCGGGCAAGGCAGCCTAACGGACTACCAGGAGTATACAGGCTCTACAGGCCCTGCCAATATACCGGGCAAGGCAGCCTAATGGAACACCATATGATACAGGCTCTACCGGCCCTGCCAATATACCGGGCAAGGCAGCCTAACGGAACACCAAATGATACAGGAGCTACTGGCCTTGCCAATACCAGGTAAAGCAACCCAAAATGGAAATGACTGGAAGGTTCTACCGGCCTTACCAATATACCGGGCAAGGCAACCTTAAAGGAGGTGATGTCAACCACTATGGCCTCAATGACTTGTCAGATGACAATCAATGACAGTTATGGAGATGACATATGGAGGCTAAATGACATAGTGGTAATACCGGGTATACTGCACACACCAGTACCCGCGTACTGGACAAATAACTAGCTGTCTAGGACTGGGCAGCGTGAAGTGAACCAGTGCCCGTGTACCAGGGACCGTCAGTGTCACTATAATGTCAGACGTGAGGCAATGGAGCGAACCAGCGCCCGCGCGCTGGGAACCAACAGTCAAGATGTATAGTAAGCTGTAAGGTAATGGAGCGAACCAGCGCCCGTGCGCTGGGAACCAAAAGACTCAATGTATAGTAAGCCGTAAGGCAGTGGAGCGAACCAGCGCCCGCGCTCTGGGAACCAACAGACTCAATGTATAGGAAGCCGTAACGCAGTGGAGAGAACCAGCACCCGCGTGCTGGGAACCAACAGACTCAATGTATAGTAAGCCATAAGGTAGTGAAGCGAACCAGCGCCCGTGCGCTGGGAACAAACAGACTCAATGTATAGTAAGCTGTAAGGCAGTGGAACGAACCAGCGCCCGTGCGCTGGGAACAAACAGACTCAATGTATAGTAAGCCGTAAGGCAGTGGAGCGAACCAGCCTCTGCGTGCTGGGAACCAACAGACTCAATGTGTAGTAAGCAGTAAGGCAGTGGAGCGAACCAGCGCCCGCGCTCTGGGAACCAACAGACTCAATGTATAGTAAGCCGTAAGGCAGTGGAGCGAACCAGCGCCCGTGCGCTGGGAACCAACAGACCCAATGTATACTAAGCTGTAAGGCAGTGGAGCGAACCAGCGGCCGCACGCTGAGAACCAACAGTGTAGAAATGTCGCCTGAGCGACCGGAGGCCTCAGCCGCCACAGATGAAAGGAAACTGGACGCTGAAGATGAAACAGGAACCAGCACTACGATGGTCAACCGGATCAGGAACAGCAACGAGGACTGGCAGCAGGAAGCAGCAACAACGGCGACTCCAACCGGATCAGACACTGAACCAGGAACAGCTGATCAAGAGACTCAGGAACTGGACGAACTCAGGATAGCAGGAACACAGCTTATGGCCCATAGAACTTCAGGAACATGATGCAAGTAGAAGCTGCCTAGAGACACCACGAAAGGGCACCCAAAGGGTGCCCAGACTGAGTCTAAATAGGCAAAGTGGGGCGGGCTGAAGACAGGCAGCCAATGGGAGCCCCCTACAGGTGATAGACACACAAAGGCAGTAATCACGGGCACCGTGATAGTATTGCTCCAGTCAATTTCAGGATAGTTTAAATCTCCCATTATAATTACCTTTGCTGACCTAGCAGCCTTTTCCATTTGCAGTAAAAGTTGGGCTTCCTCCAACTCCCCAACATTAGGTAGCTTGTAGCAAATCCCCACCAATATCTTTTTATTATGTGTGCCCCCAGTGTGTATTTCAACCCACAAGGCCTCTACCTTTTCATTGGACCCTTCATTTATATCTTCCCTTAAACTAGGTTTTAAGGCCCGCTTTACATATAGGCATACCACTCCTCCCCTTTTATTAACCCTGTCCCTCCTAAAAAGTGAATAACCCTCTAGATTGACTGCCAAGTCATACGTATCATCTAACCAGGTTTCAGACACTCCAATCAGATCATACTGCTCATGTACTGCAGTCATTTCTAGTTCCCCCATCTTACCAGCCAGACTGCAAGCATTTGCATGCATACATTTTATCTTTTTCCCATTCTTAAAGATTTTGTTGTCAAATGTATTTGTCTTTTATCAGGCTGTAACAATGGCAACTCCCTATTAGATGAAATAGCCCATTCCCCCTCTCCACCCCCATACCCCTTCTCTAATCCCATTTCCTCAATTATACTACCTTCCCCAGCCTGTGTTGCAGCTCCCTCCCCCCCTTTTCTAGTTTAAAGTCTCCTCCAGCCCTCTAACCATTCTATCGCCCAGCACCACTTAGGTGCAATCCATCACTACTATAAAGATTGCCCCCATGGGAAAATACTGCCCAGTACTCTAGGAACCCAAACCCCTCCTTGCTTACACCAAGTCTTTATCCACGCATTTAACTCCCTAATCTCCCGTTGCCTTTCTAATGTAGCGCATGGCACAGGTAGTATTTCAGAAAATACTACCTTAGAGGTCCTCTGCTTAAGCTTATATCCTAGGTCCCTGAAATCCTTCTTAACGGACCTCCATTTTACACTGACTTTGTCATTAGTACCAACATGTACCACGACAGCTGGGTCATGCCCAGCCCCTCCCAACAATCCATCCGTCCGATCAGCCAAATGTCGAACCCGAGCTCCCGGGAGACAGCAAACTGTACGATTGTGGCGATCTTGGCAACAGATTACCCTGTATGTCTTCCTAATAATAGAATCCCCTACCACCACCATTTGTTTAGGTCTGCCTGAGTCTCGGATCCCATCCGTGCTAGAGGGGCTGTTCACCCGGCTGTTAGAGAGAACAGTCCTCTCCAGCAAAGACATTCCTGTGTCAGCATCTCCAACATCATTACTCAATGTAGCAAATCTGCTAGGATTAGTAAACACAGGAGTGACCTCCCTATTCCTCTGTCCACCCCCCTTGCCATGTCTAACTGTAACCCATCTTGCTACCTGCTCTTTCTTTGTGCAGTCTCCACCCCCAGAACTACCTACCACCGCTTCCTGCTGCTCAGTCAGTAGACCCCTCTCAAAATTGGCCGTCTCTCTCAATGTTGCAACCTGCCTCTCCAAATCTTTAATACGAGCTTCCAGAGAGACCACTTGCTCACATCTGTCACAGAGGTATGCACCCTGGAACGGTTGTTCCAGGTGTGCAAACATATGGCAGTTTGTGCACTGAGTTAAATGGACAATCATGCTACCACTTTTTTATTGATGAGGATTGGTGGTGTGTATAATTATACTACATGGCTCCACAACAATCAAACTCCCAATATTGTTTATTGATATATATATATATATATTTTTTTTTTAAATAAAAGCTATTTTTTGTAAAAAAAAAAAAAAAAAACAGACAACTTAGCAGGTCAGAAATGGACCTGCATCCAGCCAGCCTCCAGCACTAGCAGTGAAGGGGTTAATACCCCCAACTCCTGCAGCATTTTTATTTCGTATGTGTCTGCTCTGTGCTTCTCTCTCCCTTACTTCAATAGTAGGGAAGAGAGAGGCACAGTGCAGACACAAAGGCTGTGTGCTTAACACACTGCCTTATTCAATCAAAATGCCGATACATTTGATCCCTCCTGAAGTGATCACATGAACCGGCAGAAATGACTATCGCTGAGACTGAATGCTCTGGTCCCGGAGCGCTCAGTCTCAGCCTGCAATGAATGATAGTAGCATGCATGGAGGCATGCTGCTATCATTTAATCTATGATGTGCCAGGACCGTCATGGGTCCTTATGGGAAGTTTACTCATGATGCTCCTGGCAAGGTCATGGGTCGTTAAGAGGTTAATATTGTAGGTATTGAAAAAAGAATTAAATTGAATAAATTAAGTCCGGTTTTTCAAACCTTTATAGTTTAAGAGATATAACTGGCTAAAGTTCCCCCCTCCAGGCCTTTTCACAGAAGTCAGCGCTCTAGCTGACAGCAGGAGATTCCTGTCATTTGCATGGCTGGCGGCTCTTCAGCAGAGCCAAAACAGCGCTATCTAGAAATAAATTCTTAATTGGAACAGTCTACGAAGTGTGCTTGCAAGCCAACTTCCAATGAAGTATTTATTTCTAGATAGCGCTATTTCGGCTCTGCTGATGAGCCGCTGGCAGTTCAAATGACAGGAATCTCCTGCTGTCAGCTAGAGCGCTGACTTTTGTGAAACGGCCTGGAGAAGGGAACTTTAGTCTGTTATATTTCTCAAACTATAAAGGTTTGAGAGACCGGACTTACATCAATTTAATTCTTTAATACCTACAATATTAAAGGGGCTCTATCACCCCAATACATGTTGGTGTCAATAGTTAGTATATGTAACAACTAGCTGGTAAAATGGTTTCTTTTTGTTTATAACATCGATGTCCTACTTCCAGACAGACTGCAGTTACCAGCTCTGTCACTCTTCTGCTCCCCTCCCTGTATCCAGCCTACTCCGATGAAGGAGGGTTTCTGCATGTAAGCTGGAGTGCTCTCTGGCCATTGAGAGCGCTCCAGCTTACATGCAGAAAGCCTCCGTCATCGTAGGAGCCTGGAGAGAGCGAGGGGAGCAGAGGAAGAGGGACAGACTGCGGAACAGAGCTGGTAACCGCAGTCTGTCTGGTAGTAGGGCACAGGGCAGTATTTCCTTGATTAATTTCAGCAAAATACTGATTTTATTTAAAAAACGAAACCATTTTACCAGCTAGTCGTTACATAAAAATTAAATTTAAACATTATTATGCCTTTAAATCAATAAGTGTTTAGGGTATCTTTTGTGTATGTCATATGGTTCAGTTAGTTTTCTCCAGAATTGCTCCTTAGAGGAGCAGTAAACTTTTTTTAATGAAAAAATAAATAATTAGGGCTTTTCCTGATGAGTAAAATAAGTGCACTCCCACTGCCGAGAGATGCTTATTTCTAGAGTTATTACAGTTTAAAACCATGTTTCTTTACATTAGCAGGGCCCTCTAGTGGTCAAATTCCAATTAGTTTTTCTGTTACATTCTAATGGAGAGGAAAGTCAGTGACTTACAGTTCTCCACAGAATGTGATAGAAACTGCTCAGTCACTTCCTGGCAGTTAAAACCATCAAGAAGTAAACACAGTAAATTAACTTCCTGATTATCTGAACTGTTATACATTTTGAATAAAAAACTGACAGTAGTGGGAGTGACCTTGTTTTGCTCATCGGGAAAAGCTCTGTAACATATAGGTTTTCATAAACAAAGTTTACTTCTCATTTAGTACATCAGACTCAATATACCCTGCAGTCCAGGACTACAGAGACCTGATAGTATTTGCTTCATTGCCTTTTTTCCATTGGCTTCCAGTATTACCAGTGAAAGAAATTGAAACACATACAGAGGAACTAAATTATGCAAAGTCCATGTTCACAAGATGGAAGAGAAATTTGTACATTTGGAAATCATTTATCTTTGTATTATTACGGCAAGGTAAAGGCCAAGGAGAGCTTCATTTCACACTTTAGAATAGAATGCTGAGTGCTCTTGAAAGTCTATTTGTTTTGTTTTTTCTGTCACTACTGTTCTCATTTCATTCACTTTGCTAAAATGCTGTACTATACAATGCCCTTTAAAAGAGCACAACAAAATAATGCATACAACATGGTGGGTTCTTCATCTGGTCAATGCTATTCTGTTCAATAGGTACAAATTGTATTTGCTTACTTTCTTGGTTACTTATCACAGACACACAGTAGCAGAGATTTTAACAGCACATGTGAACCAAATAACCCAACTAGTTAGTGCAATCTATTTTAACTAGAATTTTGTTGTGTTTCGGAATGTGAGGAGGAAAGAGGTGCAGAAAAAGAATGGAGAATTAGGATAGGACACTGCAAAATGAATTTTATATAAAAAAAATGTAATTGGTTATGAAAATAAAATGGCTATATAATTTTTGGTTACTTCTTTCATGTATTTTTTAAGGAAATGTAAAAAGTGTCATGAGTAAATAATGAAGATCTGTCATTTGTTGATAAATATAGGAAGATTAAAACTTAAACCTTAAGGACCATGTGGTCCAGCGGTGGGGTGCTCTGGCCTACCCAGTAATCATAGCTTGTCATGCCGGTGCCATGTGATCACAAAATTCAATGACATGCCAGGCTTGTCACTGGTCCTTAAGGCACAGACACCAGTGTTGGTCCTGGCACGGGTTAACTTTGTTTAACATTACACAAACACATACATCTGTATGAAAAAACAGAGAGGGCGCCTCAAAGGGTAATTACATTATATCAAAGAAATTAGTCACTTATATAATGCTACTCACATTTCAAATTTGCTACCAAATTGTTACGGTTTAGTACACTCAGAAACGGAAGGTTTTGGACAGGACAGGTTACAATGATATGATTAACCCACACGGGTCCAGTATGTAGATACAATATACAATACTGATACAGGTCAGGTAAATCGCATATGATACAGTGTAAATATAACAGAGTGATACTTATTAGGCCAAGGACAGGAGATGGCCCAAATAGTGGAAGGCCCAATGTAGCTCTCTACGCAGAGAGTAACAACAGCGACTGGAATCACAAGGAACAGGTGAAGCCAGAGTAGAACTGGCTAAAGCACCATAGGAGGAAGGCTGCCAAAGTGAACGCCCACTGGAGACTGCAAGGATAATGTGAGACAGTGCTCAGTGCAGTAAGGAATAACGTACGCCAAACTGAGACTACCAATACTGACACGAATGCCCAGCACCTCCCCGCAAAGGGTTAACAAATGCTTCGGTCTGCAGATGGGAAAAAGCCTGAGGTGCTCAACTGAACCCAACCTCAAGGACAGCAGTAACAGACCAAGCGAACGTGGTGCAACCAGAATCTACCGGGAAGTAGCACAGGCACTATGAGAGAGCGGATCATGGACTGGACTACTGTACAGAACCGAGGCAACAGGAGGTCTGGCAAGACCACAGAAGCGTGAGCAACTCAGGCCACACAGCAGGAGCAGGAAGACTAGCAAGCAGGAACAGTACAGGAACAGGAACTTCAGCCCAGCCGGGTCGATACATGGAGCAGGAACGTCAGACAGGCCGGGTCAATACATGAAGCAGGAATGTCAGACAATCCGGGTCAGTACACAGAGCAGGAACGGTAAACAGGCAGAGTAGTCAGACAGTCCAGGTCATACACTGGTATCATATGAGTGTAACGGAACAAGCGCTAGGCAACGGATACACCACAAAAGGGCAGCGCATAAGTGACAACCCAAGCTATTTAAAGGCTGTCACTGGGAGGAGCAAAGACAGCGTAGCCAATAAAAAGATATCAGGAAGTAAACATGTCAAAATGTCGCCGTATATCACGGGCACCATGATACAAATCTTCAACCGGTAGCCCATAAACTTATGGAGGATATTACACTGCCTCCATACAGATCATCTAGCTGCTTCCCATATGGAAATCCCTCCAATCTTTCTTAAAAAAAAGAAATAAAACCACCAACAAATTATACATATGCAGGCTCACTCTTAATATATATATAAAAAACTGTGATATGAAAGTAATATGAACTAGGTCACTCACGTATCACACTCTCTGGTTTGTATATAAAACAAACCGGACAAACACTTCAGGAGAATCAACTCAGCCCCCTCAGGAACATCAATCTGTCACCACCATAAAAAAACTGCAAACTTGGATCTGGCTTTAAAATCTTTATAGTAACACGTTTCTAAACTGCATACGTTCTTTCATCAGGATACACACAAATATAAAATCTTTCCAAATTTAAGCCCGCCGTATTTGACCAAAGGCCAATTGAATGAATCGCTTTCATGGATGTACATGAAAATGAGACTAAAAAGCCAGACCTCATATAAGGCCAATAAGTAGAAATGTTTTCACAGTTATACACGAAAACGAGGCTTGGCCATACCAGACCTCATTTCCACATTTTCCGTCTTAAACAAATAAAAACATATTATAAAATAATACTCATACTAATAATAACACATCTGTGAAAGCTCACCACAATCCCAAAAATAATTGGATAAAATACCAACCTTGTGCCCGGCGTGACAACTTATACAACCATATTTTCCTTGACAACTGGAAGATGTCCAGCAGTGCCATCAGCTCAGAATTGGCACAAAACAGTGGGATCCTGGTACACCCATCTACTGTCCAGAGAAGACTGATCATAAATGGTCTTCAAGGAAGACTTGCGGCCCAAAAGCCATACCTCCAACATCGAAACAAGGCCAAGCAACTCAACTAAGAACGAAAACACAGGAATTGGGGTGCAGAAAAATGGCAGCAGGTGCTCTGGACTGATGAGTCAAAATATGAAATTTGGCTGTAGCAGAAGCCAGTTTGTTCACCTGCTGAGTGGTACAAGAATGAGTGTCTGCAGGCAACAGTGAAGCATGGTGGAGGTTCCTTGCAAGTTTGGGGCTGCATTTCTGCAAATAGAGTTGGGGATTTGGTCAGAATTAATTGTCTCCTCAATGCTGAGAAGTACAGGCAGATACTTATCCATCATGCAATACCATCAGGGAGGCATCTTATTGGCCCCAAAAGTATTCTACAGCATGACATACAGCCAAAGTAATTAAGAGCTATCTTCAGTGTAGAGACGAACTCCTGGAAGTGATGGTATGGCCCGCACAGAGCCATGGCCTGAACAGCATCAAGTCTGTCGGGATTGCATGAAGAGAGAAGTAACTGAGGCTGGCGAAATCCACAGAGGAACTCTGCTTAGTTCTACAAGATGTTTGGAACAACCTACCTGCCAAGTCCCTTAAAGTGTAAGTGTACCTAGAAGAACTGATGCTGTTTTAAAAGCAAAGGGTGGTCACACCAATATTGATTTGATTTATATTTTTCTTGTTTACTCACTATGCATTTTGTTAACTGATAAAAATAAACTATTAGCATGTCTATTTTTGAAAGCATTCTTATCTATCTTATCTATAGATAGAAATATAGATAGATAGATAGATAGATAGATAGATAGATAGATAGATAGATAGATAGATATGGAGTGGATCATTTGTAGAAAACGATGGGCCAGTACTCTAATCCACAGTTCCATAGTGGCTGACCTTTGGCAGGTGAGGAATCTAGACCAGGAGTTCTATTGCTCCCTACTTTCACTCTCCTGCATTTGATAATTAATGCAGGAGGTAGTTAAATACTTCCCTGCGGCACTGTAGCAGACTGTCTCATTCTGTTCCCCCACAGAGAACCTCTGAAAGCCGGTAACTTACTTGAGTTGTTGAATTGCATATTCTGCTTTAATTTTCTAAACTGGTAAACTGACAAGTGTCTAAAAACAGCCAAGAGCTGAATTGTTTAGTTAGTGCTCAGTACAGCAAGCATTTTTGTTTGGTTTGGTTTATTTTGTATGTTGTCGTCTCATCACTTGGAGGCAAATACAACAGGCAAACCTCTATAACCAACAAGAGTGTGTGTTCAGGCTGATCCCTTAACAAAAGGTAAAATGCCAAAGAGTATTTTTGTCACATATGGTGGATAATGTTTGTTAACAAACTGAGAAGTCTGTGAAGTCTATATATAAACTGTTGGAGAAATGGAAGAGGTTATTAAATCCCAGATCCATTCATCAGCTATGCAGCAGGAAACCAACAGAAGGGCTACTGAGTCTAATACCATGCAGAAGGAGAACACTATATCAATGCAGCAACTGGTTATAGCCCAGAAAGAAAATGAAACTGATTTGATACAGTGGGCTGCATTGGCCTAGGCTGAAGCTCATCAACTGGAAGAGAGTAGCAGCAACATGTCACACATGCCATTCAACAGTTGGGTGTTATCTACCTTGAAAATATAATGTACAGTTATAATTTGTTATACATTTTATATCTCTTTATTTTGGGTCCCTGGTGTGGAACATTTGGAAAGAAGGGCCAGCCAGTGCTCCACTCCACATTTTCATAGTGGCTGACTTTTGGCAGGTGAGGAATCCAGCCCAGAAGTTCTATGACTTCCTACATTGGCTCACCTACATCTGCTGCAGGCTTGAAAGCCAGTTTCTTCCATGACATACTATGGAGTATGGTCCTAGTTTTATAAGTGGTGTGCAGACCTGGGATCTTTGCCTTGCCTTTTTGGCTTCCAGTTATTTTGACCTTTCTTCAGAATGGTTTTCAAGGAAGGACTTAGTCTTAAGTACAGATTTCAGCTCTTTTTGTCCTTTTGTGAAGGTATTTCGTGTTATTGTCTGATGTGCAGACTTTTTCTCAAGGGGTGACACATGACTACAGAGTCTTCCAGGATCCCACTCCTACATGGGACTTGATCCTGGTTTTGGGATTGCATAGTAAGGCTCTCTTTGTCTTTAGTTTCTCTGCATTTTTTGAGACTTAAGACAGCCTTTCTGATCGCTACTATATCTGTTTGGAAAGTGACTGAACTTCAGGCTTTATCTTATAAGCCTCCCTTTCTGACTCTGCATGCTGATATGGTGGTTTTGAAGACTTCTATAAGGTTGTCTCTGAGTTTCTTCTTTCTGTACAGCTATATCTAATAGGCAGGAACAGAACCTTCATCTTTTAGATGTGGTTAGGTGCATGGGGTACTGTGTCCTTGTTGATTAAATTATTGGACAGTATACTGTTAGTTCATGTTCTTTGGTCTGCAGTGTTGTGTCCTTTGACATCTGAGGTTCATGTTGTACCATTTCATCTCAACTGAATCTGGTATGTGTTTTGAGGGATTTTTCTCTTTCTCCCTCTTGAATCTTGGTGAATGCTTTGGTATATCCCCATGGTTGATTTGTTCCAATTAGGACATAATAGAAAAGGGGATTTCTGTGTACTTACAGATAAATCAGTTTTCTTAGTCTATATGGTATAGAGGACTTCCCTCCTGAAGAAAAACCAACTGTTTGAGTCTCCGGCCCGGGGGTCCTCTTGGGTTCCACCTCCATTTCTTTCATCTTTGCTACATGTTAAAACTAAGCATGTACAAAGAGGGTTAAAGTGAAGCAGGGTGGGAGTGTCCACCTCTGATATCCTTTCTAGTCAAGTGCCCTGGAGGAGGAGACTTGACACCATGGTTTATGTGTTCCACATGGACTCAGAGAAGAGGATTTATCAGTAAGTACACAAAAATCCTCTTATACACACCTATACATATACACACACATGCATATGTATAACCAAACACTCATACATATATACACATATACAAATATACACACACACATATGTGTAACCACACACACACACATACATATTAGACTTGTGCAAATTCATTCGGAGACATTCGGATTTCGTCGAAAATGGGGTCATTCAGAGACATTCGGCCAATCCGAAACTCAAGGGTCATTCGGAAAAAATGATCCGACTCCGAACAGCCCAGGACCAAAATTCGTCGAAACTTTCGGAGGTTTCGGCAGTCGACAAATTTCCAAAAGTTTTGACTACTTTTGACCAGGACTTTTTTGTACTTCCTGTGCGCGCTCAATTACTTTCCCTCCATAATTTTCCCTCCATGTCTCTAGTCCAATTCCATTCTCCGTTTCATGCACTACTTCCCTCTTTTGTCTGTATTCGAATAGCCTTCTTCGTTTCATGATGGGGGTTGGACTAATGACACAGTCACACAGACAGACAGCCTGCATTTCCTCAATGCGTTGTTGGAGCTCAGAGAGAGAAGAAGAGATTAGAGAGTGTCCAGTTGTTGTGTAGGCAGGCAGGTAGCATTAGGCTAGGCATAGGTAGGCAGCCAGCATTAGTTCCAGTTATTGCCACTGCAAGAGCGAGTAATATTTGTTCCTGTGTAAAATATAAAAAAATATTAGGTATTTGTTCGAATACAGGGCTGGCCCTTACATGGGTCCCAGTGGGTCCATGGAACCAGGCGGCACTTTGACAGGGGAGGCAATTTGCCGTCCCATAGCATGTTTATTTTGTGCGCTTCCACCAGTTCTGTGTTGCAGGGTGTCCCATCAGTGTGACTGTCAGCAGCCGGGCAGCCCTATGCTCACTCAGTGGCGATACCTGCTGGCTGCTTCAGTGACGTGAATTATGTGATAGTGAAACATTAAGCCTATTTTGTATTGTTTATCGCCCACCTAAAGTCAAGACTTGAGTAAATAGGTCTACCATCCCAGATTTGCTAGAGAGGTTTTACAAATACAGGAGGGTGCCCCCTGTACGAAATGAGTCTAAACATTTGGGATCCCTAGTATGAGTGCACAACAGTGCATGATGTGTCCTGAACAGGACTGCTGTGAGGTGTCTCCACCCGGAAGGTGCTGGCCGGGCTGAGCTTCAACATTGTGACGAGTGACCAACTAAGAGCACCGTGCCAGACTTAATCTGCAGCCATAGCATCACCCCCTCCTACTCTCCGGGTCCCGCTGACTAGCAATAACAGGTGAAGCCTTTCTGGAAGTCCTTTCACTTGAAAAGGGGCTAGGTATTACTTGGGGGAGTTGCCTCGTGTGTAAATAATTTCTAGGTGGGAGATGAATGTGCATCACTTATGTGTTTCCTAACAGTAGTTAGAATACAACTCCCATCATCCCCTGATTATGACGTTGGGAAATGCCCAGCAATTACAGTAGAGCCCTGTATTGCACACTCACGGAAAACGGTGATATTGTTATACTAAGACAATGCTGTGGACCCCTCTTCAGTATAGATGTCAAGGATTTTTTTTTATTTCTCTCCTGTGTTGCAGTTCGTTCACAACAGAATGTCTCAATTTGTCTTTTTAACACATTACATCTATCACATTACAATCATTGATGTTTATTATTGATGTAGTATGAAACACTACAATGTATATACACATAGACTTATCTGATATGAGGGGAAATCAGGATAGGAAAACGAGAGAGAGGAATTTGGGTACTAAAGAGGGACAGTAGGGTAGGAGGCTGGTACCAGAAAATGAAACCGTAATCTTTATCCATGTACTAACATAGAATGTGACATGCAGTTTGTCCATGTTTGAGTCGACCACTTATGTTGAGTAGGATGTGACAGGCATGGGTTTTCGATGTTTGAACATATGCTAAATTGAATGACAGGCATGGGTTCTGTCTGCAAAGAATGATAGCAGCGTGCACGGAGGCGCACTGCTATAATTTAACCCATGTTAAATTCGGCCGAATAATTCAGAATGGATCAGAATTTCGTTCGAATCGAATAGGCCCGGTCCGAAATTAGGATCATCCGAATTAGAAAAAAAAAATTTGTCCGAATTCGAATTTTACTGAAAATTTTGCACGTGCACAAGTCTAATACATATGTACTTTCACAAAAGCATCCATACATACACTCACATATATTCTAAAAATAGAAAACAAAAAGAAAGTGCCTCTATCTATGTGATACATAATTTGTTCACAATATAAAAAAACATAAATCACCATTATATATATGGTAACAGGGTAATCCAGACGTGGACCCCTCGCTCACAGCGCATAGAGAGATCAGCTGCACCCCACTGACAAGGCCCAACAAGGTAGAAACGTACGTCTGGAGGATGGCTGTTTCTCTTGTTCAGAGGGGAATTGCCTGGCACTTTGTGGCTGGACTGCCTATTGGTAGGCTCACTATGATGTGCTTTAGGATATTTTGTCTCTGTGAAAGGCACTAGTGAGCTAAAAGAGATTGCCCTCTGGGTAGGATACTTATTCTACAAAGCCTCATCAATTCGAGGGCAAGCTCGTTCCTGGTTGAGCATCTCTACCCAGCTCTTTGCATATGCAAATTATCATTGGGATTGGTCACCCTAAGGGTAACAGGGTAATCCAGACATAGACCCCTTGCTCACAGTGCTTAGAGAGATCAGCTGTATCTCACTGATGAGGCCCAACAACACCGAAACGTACTTCTGGGGTTGGCTGCTTCTCTTGTTCAGAGGGGAATTGCCTGGCACTTCATTACCGGACTGCCTTTTGGTAGGATCAATATGATGTGCTTTAGGATATGTCCTCTCTCTGAAAGGCACTAGTGAGCTAAAAGCGATTGCACCTTGGGTGGGATACTTATCCTATAGAGTCTCATCAATTTGAGGGCAGGCTCGTTCCTAGCTGAGCATCTCTGACCAGCTCTTTCCATATGCAAATTACCCATGGGATTGGTCACCCTAAGGGTAACAGGGTAATCCAGATGTGGTCCCTTTGCTCACAGTGCCTAGAGAGATCAGCTGCACCTCACTGACTAAACCCACCAATGCCATAACATACTTCTGGGGTTGGCTGCTTCTCTTGTTCAGTGGGGAATTGCCTGGGACTTTATGGCTGGACTGGTACTATCAGTATGATGTGCTTTAGGATATGTCCTCTCTCTGTAAAGCGATTACACCTTGGGTAGGATACTTATCCTATAGAGCCTCATCAATTCGAGGACAGGCTCGTTCCTAGTTGAGCATCTCTGACCAGTTCTTTGTATGTTTGTGTGTGTGTGTGTGTGTGTGTATATATATATATATATATATATATATATATATATATATATATATATATATATATATATATATATGCAATCTGATGTCCCAAAATTAATAATAAATACAGTATGTTGTACAGCGGCAAGTCTATATCTTTACACTCTCCCGTCCTTGTCACATATATGAAGTATAAAGTTGAGAAATTAATGCTCACTGTTCAGAGTGGATACTGGTACAAATAGCCATACTATCTTACTCTCCCATAGAATCCTCGCCCATCTTGGGATTTGATTTTGTGCCAATACCTTGAGATTTGTATGCAGGGCAGAGGGAGTTGTTGAATGAGCGGTTGTGAGTCAGCAACGCGATCCTCTCCTGTCTATTAATGGTGTACCAGAAGCAGCATCAGCAATTAGATGCTTGTAAGCGGCAGGGGAATTAGTGGTTTCACCGTTCCTCAATAAATATGTGACATGCACGGTCAGAGAGGTGAATGTCTGATATGGAGATAACAGACAGACTGGTAGACTTATTCCAGTGTGTTTCATATCCCAATGTGGACAATACTTCAAGGAATGAAAATTATGACTTGATGTGGTGCATATGTACACCCATTCTGACTGGTAGAGACTGCAACTGTTGGCTGTTTGGGGATGATGGGGTTCTAGTCTGGGGGTATAAAGATTGATAACTTCTGTCTAAATGTGTGCGACTTTAATAGCTAATAACTAAGATACAGTAAATTGTTTCTTTTACAAATGTTTACTTAAATATATAAATGAAGCATGGTCTCTGTTATTACAGCTTGATTTGTTGATGTTAATGGAGTGATTTTACCTAATCAGGAAATAAGATTGAGTGCATTAATAAATGACTTAGGGATTAGGTAATTAGATTCTAGTTAACTGCTGAAATGAATTTTAGATACCAGTGTGGCTCCTCTCCCAGGAAAAAGACAAGAAAACGATTCATCAGCAGATCTATGATGCCTTTCAGTTCAGTACAGAGCAGGTGAAGGCGGCATGTCATTTAAAAATCCTTTAGGGAACAGAGGGATGCTGAACGCATTGGTCCTTTTAAAAATGTGACCAGATAGCTTAACCCTTTGAGTAACAATGGATTGTCAAAATCATTGCAAAGCAAAGATAAAGAAAATGGCAGTGCTAACACACCATAACATGAATTATATATATATATAATATCTTGTAAAGGACGCACTCTCAAAATCTATACACATGCCCGGGTGCCAATAAAGGAATAATGTAGCTATTGTTGTATATGTATATATAAAACAGATGAAGAGCTACTTTATATTTAGAAGTGTAACCAACTTTGCAAGTCACAATTTTAAATATTTTAGAAAAGAAAAAGAATGATAAGGGAAACTAGACCCGACTCTGATGGTATAGTCTCTCTTCACTCTATAGAGTGACCAGTTTAAAGTCATTAACAGTAAAGATAACAAATATAGCGATCGTTAATACTTAACTTTTAATTCAAAATCTAAAAACCTTAATGGTAAAATGTATTCCTAATATTAGTAAGGACTATTACTTAAAAACATCCACACCAGTTTGTTTCTTAAAGGGATAGTAATACTTTGTTTTATCTTTATTTTATTTTGTAGGCATTAAAAATACATGAAGAACGATATAAGTTTTATCTCTCAATCCTTTATGGTTTAAGAGATATTCACAAGCAGAGTTTCCCCTCCCGCCCCTTTTACCTAGTGTAAGCCATCTCTTCTCAGTTGTGGAATGCAGTTCATAGACCAGACAGATAACAGCAGAATACAATCTTCTTGCAATGAAAACAATGAAAGCCCTGCCCCCCTTGACAAGTTTTTCAGGTGTTTCCCTTATCTTAATTGAAGATTGTCCCTCTCTGCAATCTACCTGGGCACCTCCCTTCTGCTCTGGCTGAAAAATGTGACATCAGAAAAAGGAGCAGGAGGGGGACACTTTGTCATTGAATTACTCTTGAACTACAACTCTGACAGAATTGAAATAACACTCTCCAAAGTCCAAATACTATGACGATTAATTAGAGCTGCTTTTATTATGAAAAATTACTATCCCTTTAACAAAGGTTCAGAGGAACTCCGATTAGCATCCTGTATAGCTAAATATAATTTCTAGCTTGGGGATAGTAAGTATCTAATGGTGGACTAACATTGTAACTTATGTCTCAATTCAGTTTTTGCTAGTAGGAAATGGTCGGGCTTCAAATGGTTAATGAAGCACGTACTTGTCACACTTTTATATTTAGTGTACAGCTAACTGATTGCAAATATGAATATCTAACCATTACTGGCACACCAATCCTACAAAATTTACGTATATTATTTAAATACTAATAAATGGTGTATAGTGTTACAATATCCTTCACTAAAGTGGCGTGTGAATGGATACGATTCACTAAGTCTCAGCCTCCTTCCTGCTAGCTAATAAACTAAGATTTTACTGTACTCCCTTATTCCTGTATTCTTAGTTCTGTTCAATTGGCGGCTACAATTCTTTGAAATACTGTCACTGCGTATCTTAATTCTTAGAGGTCTAACTATCTGGATATCTCTTATTTCATCACGATTGTTCTTGTAATTAAACCAAGCTAGGAGCAACAGAGTGGTTGTTCCCTGAACGCTAGACCTCGTGGCCGCTTGTTGAACTACGCCACGTGCTATCCCTCAATCACTATTGCCAACCACTCTGTCAAACCTTAATAGCTTAAATCAATCATAGAGAATATGTTCATCCTCTAAACCTTCATGCCCACTGGTGGGAAGGCCAATTGAACAGGACTAAGAATACAGGAATAGCAGAAACTGAAATGAGAAGTAAGTTACAATGTTAGTCCACCATTAAGTATTAACGATCTCTATATTTGTTATCTTTACTGTTAATGACTTTGAACTGGACACTCTATAGAGTGAAGAGAGACTATACCATCAGAGAGGAGTCTAGTTTCCCTTATCATTTTTTTTTTCTTTTCTAAAATAGCTATTGTTGTATAATCAGCACTCACAGGTCTGCTCAATGAGGAAAATAACAACTTTATTCCACGATGTGGGATCGAAATTTTGATATGGAATAAAGTTGTTATTTTCCTCATTGAGCTGACTCTTGAGTGTTGATTATACAACAATAGCTACATATATATATATATATATATATATATATATATATATATATATATATACAGTATATATACACACTACCATTCAAAAGTTTGGGGTCACTCAGAAATGTCCTTGTTTTTGTTATGGGAGCAGCTTGACCGTATGGTATGTAAGCAAGTGTCCATCAAACCAATCCAAATTGTGGGAGGTGCTTCAGGAAGCATGGGGTGAACTTGCTTCACATTAAATTAACAAATTGATAACTAGAATTGCAAAGGTCTGCAAGGCTGTAATTGTTGCAAATGGAGGATTTTCAACAGAAGCAAAGTTTGAAGTTTAAATTAAAAATTATTATTTCTAACCTTGTCAATGTCTTCACTGTATTTCCTATTTATTTTGCAAGTCATGTGATGGAAAACAAGGACATTTTAATTGACTCCAAACTCTTGAATGTAGTGTATATATGTCTGTAGTAGGGAAGCATTCACACCTGCAGAGTCTAGAATGCCTGGGTGCTATGGTCTGGAGGAAGGCCAGCTGTGCCTATTCGAAACATTGAACATGCAATAAACTTTTTTTGTTTTCCTTTAAAAAGGCCTGTGAGTGCACAGAATTTTCTTTATTACTATATATAATATGGGATTATATCCAGGATTTTACCACCATAAATAAGATTATTAGCAGGAATCAAATGGTTTTATGAGGAATAGATTATGCCAAACTAATCTTTTCAGCTTCTATGAAGTAGTAAGAAGTAATTTAGATAATGGTAAAGAAGTTGATGTAGTTTATCTAGATTTTGCATAGACATTTGATACAATGCCACACAGGAGGCTGGGGTATAAAACAAGGAAATCTGGGCTAGGGGATAACCTTTGCAATTGGATACAAAACTGGTTGAAGGATAGGGAACAGTGTGTAGTTGTAAATGGACAATTCTCCAATACAGTTAAAGTGGAGAGTGGAGTACCAATGGGTTAAGTATTAGGTCCTCTGCTTTTTAACATGTTTATAAATGACCTGGAAATAGATATAGAAAGCAACATATCAATATTTGCAGATGACACTAAATTATGCATAGTAATTAATTCAGAACAAGATATTTGCTCTTTACAGAGGGATTTATATAATGGCAGATTAGTCAACCAAATGGAATATGAAGTTTAATTTGGTAAAGTGTAAAGTCATCCATTTGGGAAGAAAAAAATCCTAATTCTACATATGAACTTAATGGAATCATTTTAGGGGACTCATTGCTGGGAATACTTGTAAACCTCAAACTTGGAAACAGTGACCAGTGTCAAATAGCAGTAGCAAAAGCAAAGTTCTGTCTTGCATAAAAAGGGGTATTGAAGAAAGCATAATTTTGCCATTGTACAAAAATCATTGGTAAGACCTCACCTCTAATATGCAGTGCAGTTTTGGGCACCAGTTCTGAAAAAAAGATATTCTTGAACTGGAGAGGGTACAGCGAAGAGCAACAAAATTAATTAAGGGATTGGACGACTTGACATATGAGGAACAAGTAGACAAACTTGCTTTATTTACTCTAGGGAAAGACATAGAAACATAGAATTTGACTGCAGATACAAACCATTCAGCCCATCTAGTCCACTTATCTACTACCCTCTCAGTGAAGAAAAGCTTTCTTACATTACATCTAAACCTGTGTCCCTCTAGTTTTAGACTATGGCCTCTTGTCCTAACATTTTTACTCCTTTGAAATGTACTTCCCTCCTGAACTTTGTTGAATCCCTTCATGTATTTGAATGTTTCTTACATATCCCCCCTCTCCCTCTTCTCTCCTCCAAGCTATACATGTTCAGATCCTTTAGTCTATCCTGATATTTATTTTCCTGTAAATCAATCACCATTTTAGTAGCCCTTCTCTGAATTTTCTCTAGAGTAGCTATATCCTTCTGGAGAGGGGGTCTCCAGTACTGTACACAATACTCTAGGTGAGGTCTAACTAGAGATGTGTAGAGTGGCATGATGACTAAGAGAGGATCTTATAACATTATACAAGTATATGAGAGGTCAATACAAGGATCTCTGTGGTAAGCTATTCATTCCAAGGCCTGATCAAATGACCAGGGGACACCCCTTGGAATTAGAGGAAAGGTGGTTTACACTTCAGCAGAGGAAGAGTTTTTTTACAGTAAGGTCTGTTAAATTATGGAATTCCTTGCCCAAGGATGTGGTTATGGCAGATACAATGATAAGTTTAAGAGAAGATTAGATGTGTTTATTTCAAAATGGAACATACAGGGTTATACTGTATTAGTAGGCAAATAAGGAAGGTCTGATAAATACTAACTTATTTGGTAGCAGGAAAGCTATATAATTCTCATGTCACTGTGTTATGAGGCAAAGGTTGTACTTGATGGACTTGTTTCTTTTTTCAACCTAATTTACTATGTTATTATGTAGAAGGGAGTCCAATGCATTAGTCCCAGAGCTGCATTCAAAGGGTTAATAATCAAATGAATAGTCAGTTTATTATCAACACATACATTACATTTAATCCGTTGAGTGCCAGAGGGGTGTGTGATACATTGTTTTGCAATACACTGCACACCCCTCTAGCACTTAAATGGTTAAATGGATTGGAAGCAATAAGAATAAATTGTTCTTTATAATTTATTTAACAAATGAACTTACTTGGGCAGGCTTCCATTCAGTAGTCTAGTATATCTATTTATATTTTTGCATTGTACCTTTAGTTTTTACATAAAGAACAGAAATAGGTTATGCTTTCTACCTAGAGTGCCCATAAAGGTATAACAAATCCTATTTATGATAATGATTTAAAGCATAGGCAAGAGCTTCCATAATTCTTCCTGAGGACAGTTAAATGATCCTCACTTTGTACCCTAAACGCTTTATTGCCACACACTGAAAGATCTTTAGTTAAATGGCTTTTATGTCTGACAGATAAAACTGCACTTCATTGTAAAATACATTATAAATGACCTCTTTGAATGTGAAATGCCTTTTATATAAAGTTTATTTGAATGCACTGTGGTTCCATACAGCTTTATTCATAGATCCTTTACATACAATTCAGGTTACATATCTCAAATGATTACAAAGCTTTAGATACAGACGTTTATGTATGTGTTTGATTTAATAGAAATACTGCCACATGCATGCTGTAAATGTAAAAAAGAGAAGTGTGTCGTCTCTACAATATCTTACCTGTTGATTTCATAACTCAGAATCTTTAAATAAAGTATCTGCCCTGATTCTTTGAACAGGACAGTGATACAAATATATATTTGCTGCACATGCTAAAATTCTTTTAAAGGGATAGTAATATTTTGTTTTATCTTTATTTTATTTTGTAGGCATTAAAAAAACATGAAGAACGATATAAGTCTTATCTCACAAACCTTTATGGTTTAAGAGATATTCACAAGCAAAGTTTCTGCTTTCCACCCCTTTTACCTACTGTAAACAATCTCTTCTCAGATGTGGAATGCAGTCCATAGACCAGACAGATAACAGCAGGGGACATTCTTTTTCCTATGAAAACAATGAAAGCCCTGCCCCCCTTGACAAGTTTTTCAGGTTTTCCCAGGAACAGCTGTATGTCAAAGAGCTTGAAGAATTGTTGGGGTATTTTTTATGAAAGAAGAGAGGTGCTCTTTCAAATGGCCACTTCATCACCCAGGAAAGTGGTAGCTGCAGTATTCCAGAAGAGGGCTCCATCTGACCCATGGAGCTCCCAGAAAACGTTAAAGAGACATTAATGTTTCATAATAAAACCAGCTCTAATTAATCATCATAGTATTTGGACTTTGGAGAGTGTCATTTCAATTCTGTCAGAGTTGTAGTTCAAGAGTAATTCAATGACAAAGTATCCCCCTCCTGCCCCTTTTACTGATGTCACACTGTTCAGCCAGATCAGAAGGTAGGTGCCCAGGTAGACTGCAGAGAGGGACAATCTTCAATTAAGATAAGGGAAAAACCTAAAAAACTTGTCAAGGGGGGCAGGGCCTTCATTGTTCTCATAGGAAGAAGATTGTCCCCTTCTGTTATCTGTCTGGTCTATGGACTGCATTCCACATCTGAGAAGAGATGGCTTATAGTAGGTAAAAGGGGCGGGAGGGGGAAACTTTGCTTGTGAATATCTCTCAAACCATAAAGGTTTGAGAGATAAGACTTATATCGTTCTTCATTTTTTTTTTTTAATTCCTACAAAATAAAATAAAGATAAAACGAAGTATTACTATCCCTTTAACAGGCTGCAAAATGTGCCTCTTAATGTATTCAATTAATAAATATATAGGTGTTAGCATCTCTTTAAGGCATACAAGGCAACACAATGAACTTGATCTGAGGTGGGTTTGAAAAAGCCTGGGGGGGGTCAATGTCCTTGTTCAAAATTCTTACAATATCATTGTTAATCCTTAAAAATGAGCTAGATTCAACCCATAAATGTCATAGACTAAAACACACAATAAAAGAACTGAATCGAACTTATAAAAGCATTTTGCCCATTCATCTTTTATAATCTCATCAAGGTGAAAATAAGAACACCTTTGAAGTTACTTAATTACCAAATAAACATGCAGAAACGTTAGTGTAATTAGCAACTGTCTTCATTCTAATATGTTCCCAATCAGTGAAGAATAACTGTGATTTTGAAAAGGAACTTTTATTGTAGGGCAAATGTATTCTTTAGAAAAAGGCTTGAATGATGTTTACTTATTTTTTAAATAATTAGCAAATACATAGAGGCTAATGTACTAAGAAATGGGACAAATCATCTGCACCATAAGGAACAAATAAACATTTCAACTGATTCAAAAGAGCTGTTAAGCCCCTGCCTGTTAGAAAAGTCTCTAAAACATTGCTGCACAAAGCCCAGGTTAACCCTTTGGGTTCCAGAGGGGTATGCAACACATAGCAAAGCAAAGTGTTGCACACTCCCTCTGGCACACAAAGGATTAAGTCAATGGTAATTGTTATATGTTGCCTTAGATGCAATTGGTTTGCAACAGTTCTTAGTGTGCCTACACATTTCATCCTACTTAACTCGGCATCTGCATACATTTGTGGGGCTTGATTCTGTTTATAGGTATCCTATTGGAATGGCCCCGCCTAGATGCCAACCGTTAAAAGGGTGGCATCAAAAAGTCTCCCGCATCACAAGGGCAACTTCAAAATGTTACCTGTGTCAAAAGGGTGACTTAACAATGTCACCCATGTCCCCCTTGTAAAAAAAAAAAAAAAGCAATGAATGTGAGAAAAATGTCGCTCTTGTCAAAAAGCTGTGATGATATGACCAATTCCCTCCTTCACTACTGGACTTAGCTGAAAGGTATGGCAAAGGTGCCTAGATTGTTAATGGGAATCTCTAGCAAAGCCATACTGTGATCTCCACAGCTTCCTGACACCACCCATTAGAACAGATCAGATGATAGTGCCAGGATGACCCAAGTATGTAAGACATGGTAAAAGGTGCAGCAGATAAACCACTTTCTTAGTGAATCAACCCCACTGACAAGGTTTTCTATTTCATGTCCCACTCAGTGGAATTGGGTACAAGACATGTGTAAGAAGGTATGCCCTTGGCTATCTACCTGTAATTAACTATTTGTAAGATTAGACCAGTTACCCCGGTTGTCCATATGGAGATTATTAGTTTTAGATTCACTGAGGGTTATTTAGGTGATTTTAAAATGTGCAAGTTAGGATCCACATGAGGCAAGGTGCCTTACTCAAGCAATACTCCCCAGGTGCCAGGCTGGTTAACAGAAACCAGAGCTCCTGATAACACTGGTGATTTATAGTACTTTGCACTTTCTCTGTTGTGAAGTGAGAGAAGTTGAAAAATAATTCTTTATCAACTTCTTTTGGAGAAAATTAGGATGGATTATAACAATTTATTTGCAATGCGTTGCACACCCCTCTTACTATACCCCTCTGGCACTCAAAAGGCTAAGGATGATGGGGGAAGGGGTGCAACACATGAGTGATGGCTATGTTTAATATATTTCTGTGCCCATGTTAGCTGCTGTGTACATGATGCGAAACGCCACCCAGTGTTCCCAGGTGCCAGGCTGGTAACCAGAAGACACAGCTCCTGGTAACACTGATGATTTACAGTACTTTGCACTTTCTCTGTTATGAAGTGAGAGAAGTTGTCTGTAGAGCTGTTTATTCTTTAATAAACCTCTTTTATAGAGGAATAACTTGTTCGTCAAACAATACTGTAAAGACAATAATACTAATAGCAATTACTGTGACAGAGAAATGGTAGAACAACTTACATCTCCCTATAAATAATGATCATCTGTGGAATTGTCTATGAAATAGATTTTTTGTGCTTTGGTGCACTAATAGATTTCCTACAGTTAATCTGTCCACTGTGGTACTTCTGCCTGTGTGAACGGCCAACATTGTCCAAACTGTGAGTGGTGTTTACTGAACAGAAGCTAAGATAAGGGATAAGCTATTCTGATATTTTGCAAGTCCTGAGATGCTTTTACCGATTACTGTCTGCATCTCAGGCCCTAATAAAATCAGTGTTGGTCACTGTTAACTAGGTAACCATCAGCCCAGCATCCTTGTTGGTGTAAAATGAGGAAAGTTATTCCACACATATCAGACCCATAAATATTTAATTTCTTTATTATTTATTTTTAAAGCAATCACAAATAATGTTTATTAACCCTTTAAGGACCGGGAAAATCTGAGGTGGATTGCACTTAAGGACCGGAGCAATTCTGACCTTTTTGACTATGTCTTTATTCAGCAGTGTTTTCCCTCTAAGTCTTTTACTCCATCCACATAAGGGCTTTCTTTTGATACCAAATTAATATGGTTAACCCACCAATTACTTTATTAAAATTAAAGAAAACTGTTAAAAAAATGTAAAAAAAACACCATTTTTATTTTTTCACTTGTGATCATTTGGGCGCAGTTGGTTACATTTTTATGGCGACTGCATGAAAGGTATGACCAGTCATTCATACCTACAAAATGGGCAGTTTAAAGTGGGCAATTTCCCTCTGTCCCTCATTTCCCCCATAGTTTCCACTTTGTTCTTCAATAACATTGTGCAGTGTATATAGTTATATTACTTTTCTCCACAATAATAACATTACAATTTATGTTTATTTAAATTTCAGTAGACATGTTTATTAAATTGTGTTTGTAAATACAATATGTGCTGTTTTGGATTTATTAGAAAAAAAAACAACAAGCTGCTATTAGCAGGTCAAAAAAGACCTGCATTTATCATGCCCAGTGATCCAGCATTGAAGGGCAGAGAACAGTCACAAAGGCAATGCGTAAAACACATTGCCATTGTGAATGAAAAGGCTGGTACATATGATCACCCTTGTATTTCGGGGATACACACAAATCACTGGGGATTCCTCAGCTGAAGAAGGGAAGACTGATGGAAAAACTGCTGTTATCTCTGCAGGGGCGCTCTCAATATTATTCCACAATGTATCTATAACATCAATACAAAAGTGTGATTCCAACAAACCAGCTTAGAGCAACACGGTAATTAAAATCCTGCCCCACAGGAAGTCTGCATACAGATGACGGTGGAATAGTTGCATAATCGGCATCAAATTTAATTAGAAACAATTTTAAAAAATATTTTATATTGGCTACAAAGCTGACACATTACTGAGCACTTTTTTTTCAAGGAATAACCCAATAATGACAAATGCTCCACTCTTCATTCTGGTACTGTTTATACACCCACTTCTTCATATGGCTCATACCGGCCCAAATTGCAATCCAATATGTTAAATGCATCAATTATAAACCATCTCATTAGTTGTTACTTAATGAAGTCTCTATATCTTCTCTGAGTTGAAGCCAAGCTTCACATCCAATCAGCTACCAATGGGAGATTGTGATGTAATACACAAGTTGAAACACAAGGTTGTATCTCACTATGGAATCCATAGCAACAAATAGACGCTACTTGGATCCCCCTATAAAAAATATTTAAAAACTATGAATATATATTGCTCATAATCAAAGAAAAATACCTATAACGGATTGTGAAACATCCAATAATAACCTGAGAAACTTGTATCAATACAAATCAGACTTTATTATAGATGTGCATACACTTATGTCTCTTAACCCCCTCCCCCCCAAGAGTGCCACCACAGTGTCAGAGACTCTGCAATGACTGACCATTTATTTCCAATTTTTTTTTAGAAAAATCAGGATTGCTTGTGGAATTCTGTTTTAAATGTGTTTAGATGATCTCATTTTACAAACAGTGGGCCTTTTGCGTAAATCTAGGGGGTGGAAACATTTTAGTGAAGTCTTATGGGGATATATAGCTAGTTTCCAAATAGTCTAGAAGAGGCTTACTATCTGATGGGAAGATCTAGGGGAATGACAGGTATATGTGACGTATGGTTACTTCCCAAATACCTTCGTTTTGACGAGAAACAGATATTTTCATAATATATGTAAAAAATTGTAATAGGGTACTGGTGCTCCATCTTAAGGAATAATAGAAGTATTGCTAGGTGAACTCTAAAATTTAAATACCTTAATTTTTGGGTTTGACCAATCAGATAATCCAGAAAATTTAGTCTAACATCATAATCTAGTGATCTAGCAACTCATCCAATCAGAGAGGATGGGTTGGGACTTTCTGATAAGGAAAGTTTAGCTACAAAAGGTCAGGATTTTGTAGAGCTCTCTCTGTTTTGCTGAAGTATTCTTGTAATCATCTGCCAGAGCCAAAGAAATTCTAAGAAATCTACCTTGATTGTCTGGTAACTATATCTTTCTTTACTATTAATTCTGAATAGTCCTAAGAAGTATATATATTTTCTCTATACTTGAGGAAAAATATTTTATAATATTTGTGCTAGATATAGACCTGGCCAGCTACATAAAGTAAATTATTATAATAAGTTATATTGGTTGTAGTTTATTCTGGGAACTAAACATAATTAATTAGCAAATGTATCCAGATAATTGTATGATAGTTGATAGCAGTTCCTTATATATATATTAGTTAAATCTAATTATTGATACCTATAGAATTATATATTTGTATGTCTAAAAAGGTCAATAAGCTTATATTTGATTTGGTAAATTCTTTGATTAACCCCTTAAGGACCGGGGAATCCGCTCCGCGACCCGACTGAATGACCACGGAGCAATTTTTTTTTTATTGCTCCGTTGCGTTCCAGACTCCTCGAATGGTGTGCAGCCGTGGGGGGAGCCCAGAATTCGATGACGGTCATAGTACGTCATCGGTCGTTAAGTCAAATTGACCCTTGACGTACTATGACCGTCAAGGGTCGTTAAGGGGTTAACCCTTAATCTACTGCCAGGAAAGTTTTTCCATGTGTCTCTATCTTTGTGTGTTTCAAAGAATTTCTTTGTTGCATGTGTGTTTGAGCCTAATTTTTGTTCTGTTGAGAAAGTTCTCTCACAGAACAAGGAAGCCATTATATTGGGTGGGGCAACCATATAATGTATAATCTATGGATTAACCCTTGGAGTGCTGTAGGTGTAACAAATAGGATTGCTATTGTCATTTTTATAGTACATGTTGCATGAAATGTATTCATTTTTAGCTTTCCTTTCTAGACATATATTATAAGATTTTTTTCTGAGTGTATTCCTGGTATAATCTATTATTTGCAATAAGATATATGCAATGTATTCATTTTATCCAGAAGGCATGCAGTATTGAAAACAGTAGATAAATGGTCATGTTCTATTTTTCTAAATCTGGATTTTTTTTTATTCCAGATAAGTATCTAAATTTTGATATATTTTTATATGGTACAAGGAAATTATGAGAGTTGTTTTTGATAGTTAAAGCAATTCACATAATTAGACCTTAATCAGCATAGTTTATACAGGTTCTGGGGCAGGTATTCCTATACACTGCAACCCACTGTATTATAATTAATTGTAAGGATCAATTAACCCATTCTATGCTTCTGTGTTCAAATATTGTTATCAAATACCTCTGAATACACCTATGTACAGTGGCGACTCTAGGATTTCTACTTAGGGGGGGCACACATGGGGCCAGAAGAAAAAATGGGGGGACAATTTAATGAGCAGTAACAAAGCCTTTACACCTAAAATAATGATATTCAGGCCACTGGTTATGTGTGTACGCACACCATAGCAATGGAAAACATTGGTAGACTGGTACAAAGCTATGTCACCACCATAGCAAAACACCACAACCAGAGCACTACAGTTAGATGCCACCACCAGAGCAATACAGATTTTTATGCCACCACCAGAGCAATACAGAGCTATATTTCAGCTGGGTGAATAGAGAGAGCAAAGGTGGTGAGAGAAAGGGCAAAGGGGAGAAGAAAGGAAAGGGGTAGGGTGAAACAGAGATAGCACCTTTTAACCAGTGCTGCTTACTGGTTTAAATATGTGCAAGAAAATAGCTGGTATAAAATGATCCCCATCCCACTAGGCATTTTATTTGATGAGGCGTTTAAAGTTGTAAGGATTTCTATTGCTACTACTTGGGTGGTTTCATGTGGTGGGTGCTCTTTATTTGCAGGAAGATGTGTTATGTTGATGGGGGCTTTTGATGTTGCAGGAGGGACGATTGATGATTAGGGAGTTTTGTTATGGCATGTGTTATATTTGATGTTGAGGGGTATATTTTGATGTGGTATTGTCCATACTTGTCACAAAGACTAAAGAAACTGAACTCTTTAAGTGCCAGAGGTGTGTCCTGCATGTGCTTGAATATAAGGCAATCCCCCACCACACAAACATGAGATTTTCATGAAGGAAAAAAGAAAAGGCCTGAATATAAGGTGACCCTAAAGACTAATTCAGCAAGCTGAAGTGGTGCAATTCTGGAGCAAACCAACTACACAAAAGAGGCCAATAAACAGTCCCTTGGATCAAATGGAGATTTTAACCCCTTGAATGTAATTCATTAGAAACAGCTCTAGCATTCAAGAGGTTAAAAAGCTCCATTTAAATCAGTGGGGATTTGGGGGGTTTTCATTTACCCCTATGGTGCAGATGGTTTGCCCCAGAATTGCACCACTTTAACCTGCTTTAGGTTCTTTGCAATCCTCACCCCATCCATGTCCTCAGACCACATCCCATATGGGGCCTTAACACCAAAAATCCCATAGCACAGCCCTCAGCCATCATATAACCATCAGTCACCACATTGTCTCTCTTCCGGTTATAGACCATGTTGTGGCAGTCAGCCCCATCCCTTATCAAACCTCCCCACTGACTATGCAATAACCATAATCATCACCCTCATTTCAGAGGAGCCCTCAGTCACTTTCCCTCCACAATAGCCCTCAACTACCTCTGAAGTCATATACACTTAACCCCTTGAGTGTCAGAGGGGTATGCAATGCACTGAGAAGCATTGTGTTGCTCAATACTCTGTCACTCAAACCTGAACCCTTTTGAGTGCCAGAGTACTTGCCCAACACACTGCTGGACACTCCTGTGGAACTCAGTAGGTTAAATAGCTCCATGCTAAACTCAGTTTCCTTTCTGAGGCCTAAAATTCAGTCATACACATGGGAGCAGGGCCGGACTTGGAATAACAACCAGCCCTGGATACCGGTCCCACATTTCTTCAAGTGGCCCATTTCTACAATTACTCTGGCCCACTGTCCCAGCCCAACCCATTTTGTTGAAATGAGAAGCGGAGGAAGAGAGGAAAGAAGGGGGAGAAAGAAGCAAAAGGAATAAAGAGGGAGATAAAGAGAAAAAGGAAAGGGGGAGAAAGAGGCAAAATGGGGAGAAAGATAAAGGGGTAAGAGGGAGAAAGAGTTAAATATGGAATAAAGAGAAACAGGCAAGGGGGAGAAAGTCTTTCTCCACTCTTGATCCCCAGTCTTCCATCTTTCTTCCAGTCTTGCCTCATTCTCCCACTTTTGACTCCATGTCCCACTTTTGTCTCTTAATTCCTCCTTTTGCTTCTATCTCCCTTCTTGCGCCCCCATTTTGTATTGTACGCCGGCCTACACATCCCATAATATTCAGCCAGCCAATCGGAAAGAATTTTCCCTCTCTGAAAGTGCGTAGTTTTACCATCCATCACACCAAGAGAACAACATGTTTTCCCCTTTCTCCTGACTGTAGGTGGGGTCTGGTCCATAAACATCACTTTACACATCATCCTAAATGCCTCTAAGGTTAAAATCAAAAGACTTACTGTTTTCACTGCCCCATTCTGCCAGATCTGTCAGAGACCCCAGCTCTCTAGCCGGGGCCGGCCAAAGGAATTATGCTGCCTGGGTCCATGGATAAAATGCTGCCCTCACCCCAAAAAACACCCATTAAAAACGTAAAAAGGGGAAAAAAACATCTTGGTTAGGGCTGAGCAATCATAATCTCATTTCTGAACTAACATAATGTTAGTGCAGAGATGATATTTTTATGATGCCCAAGCCTAACCACAGTTTTTTTCCCTTTTAACCAATAAAAAATAAGCTTAACAGGATACACACATTGCCCCCCATATCTCCACAATGCCCCTCCATCTCCACAATGCCCCATCCACAATGCCCCCTTCATCTCCACAATGCCCCCTTCATCTCTACATTGCTCCCTTCCACAATGCCCCCTTCATCTCCACAATGTCCCTTCCATAATGCCCCTTCATCTCCACATTGCCCGTTCCACAATGCCACTTTATCTCCACATTGCCTCCTCCACAATACCCCCTTCATCTCCACAATGCTCCCTTCATCTCCGCATTGCCCCTTCAACAATGCTCCCTTCATCTCCACAATGCCCCCTTCATCTCCACATTGCCCCTTCCACAATGCTCCCTTCATCTCCACATTGCTCCCTTCATCTCCACATTGCTCCCTTCCACAATGCCCCCTTCATCTCCACAACGCCCCTTCATCTCCACATTGCCCATTCCACAATGCCACTTCATCTCCATATTGCCTCCTCCACAATACCCCCTTCATCTCCACAATGCTCCCTTCATCTCCACATTGCTCCCTTCCACAATGTCCCCTTCATCTCCACAATGCCCCTTCCATAATGCCCCTTCATCTCCACATTGCCCATTCCACAATGCCACTTCATCTCCACATTGCCTCCTCCACAATACCCCCTTCATCTCCACAATGCTCCCTTCATCTCCACATTGCCCCTTCCACAATGCTCCCTTCATCTCCACATTGCTCCCTTCATCTCCACATTGTTCCCTCCCACAATGCCCCCTTCATCTCCACAATGCCCCTTCCACAATGCCCCTTCATCTCCACAATGCCCCCTTCATCTTTACATTGCTCCCTTCCACAATGCCCCCTTCATCTCCACAATGCTCCTTCCACAATGCCCCTTCATCTCCACAATGCCCTCTTCATCTCCATAATGCTCCCTTCATCTCCACATTGCTCCCTTCCACAATGCCCCCTTCATCTCCACATTGCTCCCTTCCACAATGCCCCCTTCATCTCCACAATGCCCCTTCCACAATGCCCCCTTCATCTCCACAATGCCCCTTCCACAATGCCCCCTTCATCTCCACATTGCCCCTTCCACAATGCTCCCTTCATCTCCACATTGCTCCCTTCCACAATGCCCCCTTCATCTCCACATTGCTCCCTTCCACAATGCCCCCTTCTTCTCCACAATGCCCCTTCCACAATGCCCCCTTCATCTCCACACTGCTCCCTTCCACAATGCCCCCTTCATCTCTACAATGCCCCTTCCACAATGCGCCCTTCCACAATGCCCCTTCATCTCCACATTGCCTCCACCACAATACCCCCTTCATCTCCGTAATGCTCCCTTCATCTCCATAATGCCCCTTAAAGCCCCTTCATCTCTACGATGCCCTTCCTTGAGTCCCTGTTGGTCTAGCGGTGTGGCAAGTGATCTGTGCCTCCTCCGCCACAGACATAGATGAAGCTCCCACGCGCGGTGCTCAGTAATGCAGAGCGCTGGGAGATGATGTCATCTCCCAGCGCTCTGTATTACTAGAGAGCCTGCCGCCGGGAGATCAGCTGGATTGCCGCCCTGACTGTCAATCTGTGCACGGTGTGTCACATCATGGACGCTGCGAGGGAGCGCTGATTTACGCTACCAAGTGCTCCCTCGCGGCGTCCATGATGTGACACACCGTCCACAGACTCTGACAGTCAGGGCAGCAATCCAGCAGATATATTAAAAAAAAAAACACTGGGAGGTGAACAAAATTGGGGGGGCACACGGGGGGGCACTCTGCCCCCCCCCCGGCGACGCCACTGCCTATGTAATGTTTAATCCTGTTTATGCTGGGTAATATTATTTTGTGATATTGATATTGATTTCCCTGAGATCTATCTTAACATATGACTAAGTCATATAATAAGATACATCTTTGAGTCAGTTGATGTTCACTTATCCATATAATTTCTTATTACATTTAAGATACATATATATATATATATATATATATATATATATATCCTACTGGGTTAGCACTCTCATCGTCCTGTATATCTTGCCTGGGTGCTTTGCATGTAATGTATAGAGACAAGAAGGCTAGCACTCACAGGTCTTAAAAACAATAAATTCAATTAGCTGTCCAACGTTTTGGTCACTGGACCGAAACGTTGGACAGCTAGTTAAATTTATTGTTTTTAAGACCTGTGAGTGCTAGCCTTCTTGTCTCTAGATATATATAGATAGATAGATATAAAATAACAAACAAAATAAGTATCTTGTAATACCTTTTTTATTGGACTAACAGAATTTTGGATTGACAAGCTTTCGGGAGAACCTCCCTTTCTCAAGTCTAAAGCATTTCTGACTAAAAGGACACAGAATTCACAGTGATACATAAAATTCAAAGTTTGGCTGTGTGTAGGTTTAAGAAAACATAGCAGCAGATAAGGTCAGAGCATCTACACTCTACTTGTAGAAGGTCGTAAATACCTTTTGTAAGGATTGGAGTGGGGGGAGAGGGAAAAAATGCAGGAGATGATAATAGATAGATAGATAGATAGATAGATAGATAGATAGATAGATAGATATATGGAATATTTTTACTTAAATAAATTACATATATTTTTGCACATATATGTATATTTTATTATTTTAATCAATTGTTGGTGTAAAGTTCTTAAATTAATTTAATTACATTATTATTTTATCTATTTATGCAAAGATATACAACATAATTGGATCTTCTGTTAACCCGTTCCTCTATATCCTCAACAACAGGCATGCAATACATCCACATTGATGACTCACTGGATGCCTGCCCGGCACTCAAAAGGGGACAAGGAAGCATACAGACAAAATAAACTTGATAACACTAAATAACTACATAGCCACTTAAAATGCATATATAGAAAAAATATGCCTACAGATTTAGAACTGAAAGCTAATTATCTCAGACTTTGTTTGAGGTTGAGAAGCAATTTCCAAAAATATGCCAAAATGAATGCCCAATTAATACATTAATTTAATACAATAACCAAATAAAACTTTATCAACTGGAAAAACAATACATACCCTATCTTATACATTTTAAATACATAAAAAAATAAACTGAATGAACCATATTAATTAATTTAGAATTATATATACATACTAACTAAACAATTTATTTAGGCTTTGTACTTATTTATATATTTTATTAACAATTAAAATTAATATAATATTGTGAATTACAATATTGTGTACAACTACTAATAAATAAAATGTAGACCAATAATGCTATAATATAGTGTGTTTTTTTCACAATGGAAGTTATTTATGGTGAAATTATTATAGGAAATATATTTATATACTTTAACTATCAATTTCCTGAAAATTAATATCCCATTTGAGAAAGAAAAAAAGGGGGAGGTATAATAATTATATTTACATTACTGTTTCCATCTGTTCATTCAGACCTTCTGGTATAAGAGTATAAAAGAATAACATCCAAAATACTTACCTATTAGTTAGATGACTTAATTTACTTCCTTGTACTGAAGATGCTATATATTCCAAAGGTATGTAAAAGTAAGAACTCCTGGATCTTCGAATGGTATATCAAATAGTAGAAGAGCACAATATGCTGTAGGAAACCCTGCCCTACATTTCTCAAATGCTGTCCAAACTTACACCTCAAAACTTAGGTATCCCTCCCATCACACTGGATCACGCATATACAGGTTATCAGGTACACTACAAATGAAGATCCACAATCAAACTAACTCAGTTTCTGAATCATTTCCCCAGCAACAGTATCTGTGGTAATAAACTTTTGGATGCTTTCCAAGGGGATGCTACCAAAGATGGGCTGGTGACATAGCTCTCCAAGATCCTTGAAGTGAATGTATATTTTGCTGAACTGGCCTTTGATGCCGCCAGGTTCTCATGGAAAGTCTTGTTTTTTTCTGTGGCTGCTCAACTGATATAAATGTAAGCTATTTGGATACTTTCTCTGGGCAAGAAGAAGCTCAGAGGATAGCAAATAGCTAAAATAATGTTAAATAGAAGAAGATGAGGTGAACCCGTGCCAAAAAGGACTCGAAAGAGGCCAGACAAACGAAGTACCAACAAGAATGAGGCAGGCAGAGAAATGAGGACAGGCCAAAAGTCAAAAACCGGGAAGGCAGCGAGAAAAGATCAAACGCGGTACCGACGAGGATGAGGCAGGAGGCAAAAACGGAGAGCAAGCCAAAGGTCTTAACCAGACTGAGGAAACTAAATAAACAGCGCGAATGCTAAGAAGCAGACTGACGGAAGAATCCCGACGAGTGAGCGCTGAGAGAAGAGCGACAGAGATAGTTATAGGGCTCAGACGTCTAACGACACGACGACCGACGTCACAAGACCCCGGAAGACAACCGCACCGACTACCGCGCATGCGTGAGGCAAAGCAAGGAAAGGAGACGGAGTGCCGAACGGAGCAGCAGGGGAAGGAGACGGAGTGCCGATCGGAGCAGCGGTTGAATGTGACGGAGCGCAGAACGTAACAGCTACCCCCCGGAACGGACACCCTCTGGCCGCAACACAAGAGGGAGCATGAACGTTGGAGCATGGCTCCCAGGAGCGGTCCTCTGGGCCATAGCCCTTCCACTGGACCAGATACTCCAGCCGTCCCCTTCAGAACCTAGAATCCAGGATTTGATCAACCTCATACTCTGCAGATCCATTCACAAGGAGAGGGGGAGGACAAGCCGGTTGGCGATCTGGAAAGGGACTGGCCCTCCAAGGCTTCAGTTGGGAAGCGTGGAACGTAGGGTGGATCTTGTAGGTATCCGGTAAGGCAAGACGGAAGGTAACTGGATTGATCACTTTGGTGATGGGAAAGGGACCAAGAAAACGTGGACCTAACTTCCTTGAAGGACAGGACAGGTGTATATGAGTGGAGGAAAGCCACACCTTGTCACCAACCTGGTAAGGCGGACAAGCGTGGCGGTGTTTATCTACCTGGAGTTTGGACGCAGCCTGGGCTTGGTGAAGGAAATCACGCAGTTCACGGTGTAATTGCTGTAGAGCCACAACATGCTGGTTGGCATCAGGAACAGACGACGTACAAGGAATATCAGGAACAGCTACTGGGTGAAAACCGTAGGAAGCATAAAAAGGAGAAGTTCGTATGGCTTGATGATGATGATTATTATAGGCAAACTCCGCCTGTGGAAGTAACTGAAGCCAGTCGTCCTGTAAATGGGTGGAGAAACATCTAAGATACTGTTCCAACGTCTGGTTAGTCCTCTCCATTTGTCCATTAGTGTGTGGATGGTATCCAGATGAGAAGTTAGTTTTAATGTGAAGATTGGAGCAAAGAGCCTTCCAGAACTTGGATGTGAACTGTGATCCACGATCAGAAGTGATGGAGTGTGGAAGTCCGTGCAAACGAAAGACCCCATTGAGGTACAAGTCGGCAGTGTGAGCTGCAGTAGACAGGCCTTTGGCAGGCAGGATGTGTGCAATCTTAGTAAAATGATCCACCACCACCAGGATGGTGTCATGGGAACCAGACTTAGGTAGGTCAACGATAAAGTCCAGAGATACCTCCCTCCATGGGCCAGAAGGGACTGGTAAGGGACGCAAAAGGCCAGATGGTTTGGTGCAACAACACTTGGAGCGACAGCACACGTCACAAGTTGACACGTAGCGGGTCACATCGGAGTTCATGGAGGGCCACCAGAAGTACCTTTGCAGGCCCTTGAGTGTCTGAGTTATACCCCCATGTCCAGCTGTGGGAAGGTCGTGGAAGTGGTAGAGCACATCCTGACAAACAGAGTCAGGGACGAATATAAGGTCTTGCTTGTACAGGAGTCCATTACTGAATGTCAAGGCGTACCTTTGTGTGAGTCTCAGTAGGGGCTGAGATGCCAGGCGTGGCTTAGTTAGTAAGTCACTAGAGAGGGCTAGAAAGTGGTAGGCTTGTAAGATGGTATCAGGTGAGCCGGAAGTGGGTAAGCTAGAACAGTACATCCTGGATAATGCGCCAGCCTTTCCGTTTTTGCATCCTGGTCGATAAGTGATGTGGAGGGAGAATCTGGAAAAGAACAAGGCCCATCTAGCCTGTCTGGGACAAAGTTTCTTAGCGGATAGTAGATACTCCAAGTTTCGATGATCCGTGAAAACCGTGACAGGAGCAGAAGCGCCTTCTAATAGATGTCGCCACTCCTCTAGTGCTAGCTTGATAGCCAACAGTTCTTTATCCCCAATATCGTAATTCATCTCAGCTGGGGTAAGGCGTATGGAGAAATAGGCGATAGGGTGGTATTGCCCTTTGGGACTTCCCCGTTGTGAAAGAATAGCACCTGTGGCGATGTTAAAGGAGTCAACCTCAAGGAAGAATGGTGCCGTGGTATCGGGTTGATGCAAGACAGGGGCTTGTGTGAAGGCCTTCTTAAGTGAATCAAATGCCTCTTGCGCCTTCAATGACCAAGCAAAATGGGTGTCCATCTTCGTTAAGGCAGTCAGAGGTGACACAAGCCGGGAGAAGTTCTGGATAAATCTCCTATAAAAGTTGGCATAACCAAGAAAGCATTGTACTGCTTTTTTGTCCTTCAGGGTAGGCCAGTCCAGAACTGCTGATATCTTGCGGGGATTCATCCGCACTTGACCAGGAGAAATCAGGAACTCCAAGAAGTCAATCTCTCTGGACTCGAATACGCATTTTTCCAGCTTGGCAAAGAGACTATGGTCACGGAGACGCTGCAAAACTGTTCTCACATGTTCTCGATGGCGGCGTAGAGTAGGTGAATATATTAGGATTTCATCCAGATAGGTGATAAGGAATTGGTCAAGAAGATCATGGAAGATGTCATTAATAAAATATTGAAAGGTGGCCGGGGCGTTGCACAGCCTGAAAGGCATGACTGTATACTCGTAGTGTCCATAATGAGTACGGAAAGCAGTCTTCCATTTGTCCCCCTCTCTGACACGCACCAGATTGTAAGCGCCTCTGAGATCTATCTTGGTGAAAACTTGAGCTGAAGAGACCTGCTCTAGTAGATCCGGTATGAGCGGTAGCGGGTAACGGTTCTTAACAGTTATCTTATTCAGGTCCCGATAATCGATGCATGGACGAAGACCCCCATCTTTTTTGGGGACAAAGAAGATTCCTGCTCCGGCAGGGGATGTAGAAGGGCGTATAAAACCCTGTTTCAAGCTCTCCGAAATGTACTCCTTCAAATGTTGTGCCTCGGGGCCGGTCAGGGGGTATATGCGACCATAGGGTATAGCTGCTCCAGGAAGTAGGTCAATCAGGCAGTCATTGGGTCTATGGGGAGGTAGAGCAGTTGCTCTCTCTTTGTCAAACACATCTGCATAATCTTTATACGGATCAGGTAAGAGAGGAGAACAAGGAAACGATAACAAGGGGGATTCCTTAGGTGGGAAACAATGCTCCTTGCAGTGATCAGACCGAAAAGTGATGGTGGCAGACCGAAAAGAGATGGATGGGTCATGTTTGCGGAGCCAAGGGAGTCCAAGGATTACTGGGTAAAGCAAAGATGGCATCACATTGAGACATATCTCAATGTCTCTGTGTTGATAGGTCCCGACTGAAGAGGGGTTTGGTTGGCCATAAGGACTACAAGAGGGTGGTTCTTCAGCCGTGTGGGAATTCCCAGTGTCCGGGCATACTCCTAGCTAATAAAACAGCCACTAGCTCCTGAATCAATCATAGCGGCCACGTAGCTCCGCTGCTCTTTCCACTGTAGGGAGACAGAGATAGACAAGTAAGAAGGTGCAATGGTGGAGCAGGTGTGAGAAAGAAGAGAGGAGTGTTTGTTACCTGATGGAAGCAGAGGCCTCACAGGACAAGATCTCAACAAATGCCCAGCCCCACCGCAATACAAACACAGGTTGAGGTTCCTACGGCGTTCTCTCTCAGTTCTGGTGAGAGGCCCGCAGACAGCTCCCAGCTGCATGGGTTCCTCAGACTGTTGGGTTGTCGTAGGAGGGGTATGGCCCTGGGCTTGAGCAGGGACAGCGGTAGGTCTTCTGACAGCAACCGGATAGGTAACCTGACGCTCCCGACGTCTCTCCCTCAGACGGAGGTCTATCTGGATGGACAGGCGGATGAGATCTTCTAAACCAGAGGGGAGACTCACTCTGGCCAATTCATCCTTGAGAGCATCTGACAGTCCGTAACGGAATTGGTCAAACAGGGCTGCTTCATTCCAGCGGGAATCACTGGATAACCGACGAAAGTCGGTTACATAATCCTCCACTTGTCTTCTACCCTGGGTCAGAGAACACAGGGCACTTTGGGCAGTAGCGGCTCGGAAAGGGTCATCGTACAATGCCTCCATGGCGGGCTGAAACGAGGACCAGGATTCCAGCAAAGGGCTATCAGTCTGCAATAAATGATGAGCCCAAGCTTGCGGTTCGCGAGAGAGCAAGGTAATGGCTGTATGTACCTTCACAAATTCCGTGGCGTAAGTGTAAGAATTCAGAGAAAACAATAAGTCACAAGCGGTCACAAAGGACCTGTATTTGGAGCGGTCTCCATCAAAACGATCAGGCAAGGGAATCCGTGGTTCAACAGGATGGTGACCATCACCGGCAGAAGCCACGGATCCACTAGGCGCAGGTGCGGCAGGAGGGGGAGAGAAGCTAGGTTGTAGGTCTTGCAGCTGCTACTGGAGTAGTGCTTGATTAGTTTGGAGGTCCTGAATTGAGTGAGTGAGGGCTGACAGGCGAGACCCAAAAGAGTTTAAAGCATCAATCAGGTTGGCAGGTTCCATCTTCTAGTGGGCTCACTCGTTCTGATATAAATGTAAGCTATTTGGATACTTTCTCTGGGCAAGAAGAAGCTCAGAGGATAGCAAATAGCTAAAATAATGTTAAATAGAAGAAGATGAGGTGAACCCGTGCCAAAAAGGACTCGAAAGAGGCCAGACAAACGAAGTACCAACAAGAATGAGGCAGGCAGAGAAACGAGGACAAGCCAAAAGTCAAAAACCAGGAAGGCAGCGAGAAAAGATCAAACTCGGTACCGACAAGGATGAGGCAGGAGGCAAAAACGGAGAGCAAGCCAAAGGTCTTAACCAGACTGAGAAAACTAAATAAACAGCATGAATGCTAAGAAGCAGACTGACAGGGAAGAATCCCGACGAGTGAGCACTGAGAGAAGCGCGACAGAGATATTTATAGGGCTCAGATGTCTGATGTCACAACGACCAACGTCACAAGACCCCGGAAGACAACCGCACCGACTACCGCGCATGCGCAAGGCAAAGCAAGGAAAAGAGACAGCGTGCCGAACGGAGCAACAGGGGAAGGAGACGGAGTGCCGAACGGAGCAGCGGTTGAAAGCGATGGAGCGCAGAACGTAACATCATCACACACTGTGGCATATGATTAGGTCGGCTGACAAATCTTCCAAGAAATCTCTGGTTTATCTTCTCTTTTGCGGGCATACAATTGTTTGGCTCTGAGCTGTTGGATGTTATCAGCCATGATACAGGGGGCAAGAGTACTTTGCTGCTTCAAGTTATTCCTAAGTGTTCCTTTTGTCCTAAGAAGATGCATGGTTTCATTTCCCCCTCCAGTTCAGGTATTGTCCTAGGGCACCGTTTCCTCAGGCCCTGCAGGCACATCTACCCCCAAAACCCATAAAGACTTGGGCAGGAAAGGAGACTGCTCATAAGCCTAAAACTGACAAGCACACCTCCATATGACTCTCTGGGTCATTGTCCATCTCTGTTGCTGGGGGTCTCCTCCATTTTTTTCTAAAACACATGGGCGATTCTGGCGATGGATCAGTGGGTTTCGCAGGCAATTTTGGAAGGGTACTGCACAGACTTCAATTCTCTTCCCTCCTATTAAACCTTTATTATAAAAAAAAAAAAACATAATTTGTAGGGATTTTCCTTGCTTTATAAATCAAGGGGTTTAGATGCTTAGTTTCAAAGGTATTACAGTTCAGTCTATTGTCTTTTACATTCACAGTGCCACTTGGTGTCCACACAGATCACCTATAGTTTGCCTGATGTCCAGAAAAGTATTATATTGCATTCTGTTTGAGGTGAGACACTAGATACAGTTCTCTGTAGAATGTGATATTAACAGCTTCATCACTTTGTGTCAGTTTGAACGATTCTATCATTTGAATAAATCACCTACCAGCAGTAGAAGAACCCTTGTACTCAGCATTAAGAGCTATACAATACAGGTTTGTTTTCATAATTAAACCTTACTGATTATTTAGGTATTGATTATTAATATGTTGTTGAACTATAATTTAGCCCTTTAAGGGCCACAAGGGAGTGCAACACATTGTGAGGCAATGCCTTGCACAACCCTCTTAAGGAGTCTATTTTATATTAAAAGTATACATTATATAATTATGCAAGCAATTAATAGTATCTTAATATAAACACAGAAATATCTCCAGCAGATCTGAAATGAATTAGGCAGTATAAAAACTGCACAATCCTAAATACCCAAACTAAATCTAAACTAACAGAGAAGGTGCTGGTACCTAACCAGCTTGTCTCTTCTTTGTGTTGAAGATAATATCACAGTAATTGAAGTGGAAATGTGCTACACTGTAGGGAAGACACAGTTGCTGTATGCTGATTGAAAACTACTGAGCTGTGTTGATACAGCCATAAGAGTTAGCTGTTTCTTTATCATATGGTTTATTTGTGAGCTACTGGTAAGTTAGGCATACAGGGCCACCATCAGAGGGGTACACATAGTACCTGCCTGTGGGGCCCGGCTATGCAGAGCATCTACCACCCCGGTCAGACACTCTATGTGTGTGGACTGTGTTAGAAGGGGCCCCCAGCTGGCTTACAAGGATTCTGGAGAATCTCCTGGGGGCTCCCTTTAAAAATATATTCTGAAGGTGACGTAGCATCCTAGTACCTCACCCAATCAATAAAACACAGGGTGATCATGTGTTTGAAACTGGCCTACTGAGACACATCAGAAATTGTGGAAACCTTAGGTGCCTTTTTAATCAGGATTTATGGTAATGTTGAATCCTTTAAAGCGAATTCACATAATTTGAGATTTGATTCTCATTAAACTGTTTATAATTTTACTTTTCTGGGTTTTTTTTCAATCAATGGAATGGTTTTAGATATTTTTGGTTTACTAGTTAGGGACACTTCAACCTCAGCAGAGATAAATTATCTGACCTTTATGAAAAAGCCTGCATTATTAATTGCTCTCCATTGCTGAAATCATCTCACTCCTCCTAAGACTGCCAGAAAATTGTAACTTCCAGCAAAGGGGTGGAATAAATGTATAGGGAGGAATAATTATGCAAATCGTATCAATATTTATGTTCCCACTGAGTACAGACTTTTATTTGGTACGGCTTTCTTTTTTTCTTTTTCTTTTTTTAACCTACATAACTATTCAGAAAAATTGCCTGATAATTGTGGCTACTGCAGTGATTACCCAACCTTTTGCTAATTGCCTTACTTCTTTGTGTGAAAGATCTAGGTACAATGATCTGACAAACTAATCACCCAATGTAAGCTACCTGGTAGACTCTGTGAAGTAGATTCCCCACAAAAATTAGACAGACTGCTATTTGATGTAAATACTATGATAAAAGCACATATACAGACACTGTTGGTATACTGCAAGGCAAGCCCCAGTAAGCCAGATGCTAGGGAGCGAAGACTAGAGTACAAAGCTGGCTGGCGGTGGCTGCTCTCTGGTTTGCCTTGCTGGGGCCTAGGCCGAGTTAGAGATGCTGGCCGAAGGCCAGATTAGCGCTGACCAGAGAAGCCAGCCTGCACCCCAGATGAAAACCCAGATAACAGCAGCTACCCAATGGGATCGAAGGGAATACTGAACAAATAACCCATCTGCAGTATAGTTGTAGTTGTTGTACAGGACACTGAGACCTGGAGCTCAACTGAGCAGAAAGAGAAAAGGATAGTCAAAGTCCGATAGGATGGTTGAGAGGAAGAAGCCAATCAGGATGCAAACTGGAAGTCAGACAAGCCAGATCAGGAATGGACGGGCAATGCATTACAAGGCAGCAGACAGAGAAATTGTTGAATCAACAGAACCAAGGTTGGTAACAGGATATCAGATGAGCACGGTACCAAATCACAAAACAGGAGGGATGTCACAGGAAAATCCAGGTGGATACACAATATAACACTCAGGAAGAGAACAGGAAACTCAGGGTCACAAGCTTTAATAGTGCCCCACAAGCTTTAATAGTGCCCCACCCATAAGCACAGAGGCTCTATAAAGGCTCAGAGCAACAACAAGACAAGGGAGGAAACAAGGGTCTGTATAACAAGGGAAAACAAATGGAAAACCAAACAAGGTATCACAAAAGACAAAGAAAATGAAAAATGAACACTGACCGTTAGAAACACAGTAGTACTGTTGTCATTCAATTGCCCTACAAACATGAACCACAGTAAGTGTTAGCCCACAGAACCTGACTTGGTGCCCAATGTGTTTTTTTTATTCCCATAACTCACGCTATGTTTGACACAGTGTCAAACACCGAGCGTGAGCTACAAAACACAGTTACCCTCCCAAACACTAACCCTACCTTTGGCCCTACACTACCCCTAACATTAACAATAAAGTGTACCAATACTAGCTCTAACACAATCCTATCACCCTTATCTGTAACACTTACCTGTAGTCCTGACAGCCAGCGGAGTCTTCTGCACACTGGTTTTCTTTAATTCTTCTTCTGTAATCTTCTATCTTCTTTTTTTCTTCATCTGTACTTTTCCTTATTCTACTTCTTTAAACTCAGTGTTGGTGAAAAAAATACAAGTATTAAAATCAATATTGCCATAAAAGTGGCACACAGCCACTCCTTCTACAAATCAGGCCATTGCCTGATATACACACTGAGGGAAATTTGAACAGAGACTGGTATTTATATGGCCAGTCTCTGTTTAAAATATTTTCCATGCTCCCATTGGCTGGGATGTGGAATTTAATAGGGCACGTGTCCTGCAGTAACCACACCTCCCAGCCAAACAGTTTCCAGCTGGATTGATGACTTAATGAGCTACAAGCTGATTGCTGGGAGGTGTGGTTACTGCAGGGCACGTTTCGTGCCCCATATAACCCCATATCCCAGTGAGTGGGAGTGTGGGAACCATTTTGAATGGGGACTGGCCATATAAAAGGTAGTCCATATTCATAAAGTTTATGACAATATTGATTTTAATGCTTAGATTTATTTTTCAGGAGAAACACTAAGTTTAAAGAAGAAGACTAAAGAAGAGCACAGATGAAGAAAGAAAAAGATGACAGATAGAGATGAGGATAATAGATGAAGAAGAAAGAAGCTTCAAGAAGAAGAATTGAAAAGGAAGACCAGGGTGCAGAAGACATTGGCTGTACAGGTAAATGAGTAATTTTAGTTGGATGGTGTTAGTTTTGGGGATTAACCCTTTGAGTATCATTGTCAGTTGATACCCTGGATCAGGGGTGGACCCAGGGCCCCTGGTCCACAAAGAGGTCTGACCCCCTCCCCATGACATCATAAGCCCCACCCCATGACATCATAACCCCACATCCTACTACATCCAGGCCATCCATTACCTCCCCCAGGCCATCCATTACCCCACCAGGCCACCCAATAACCCACCAGGCCATCCGTTACTGCACCAGGCCACCCAATAACCCACCAGGCCGTCGTCTATTACCCCACCAGGTCACCCAATAATCCACCAGGCCATCCTGTATCCCCAGGCCATCCAGTACCCCCCAGGCCATCCAATAACCCCCCAAGTTATCCAGTAACCCCCCAAACCATCCAATAATCCCCCAAGTCATCCAATAACCCAGCAGGCCATCCATTACCTCCCCCAGGCCACCCATTAACTCGCCAGGACATCCAATAACCCCCCCAGTCATCCAATAACTCCCCAAATCATCCATTTATCCCCCCAAATCATCCAATAATCCCCCAAATCATCCAGTAATCCCCCAAGACATCCAATAACCCCCCAAGCCATCTAATACCCCCCTCAAGCCATCCAATAATTCCCAAACCATCCAGTACCTTCCCCAGGCCATGCTTCCATACACACCCAGGCCATCCAGTACCTCTCCCAGGCCATCCAGTACCCCCCAGCACCAGGTCATCCAATACTACTGGTTTACCTGTGCTGCGTGGTGGTGGGTCTTCTGTGTGCTGCTCCTGCTGTGCTGTCAGTGTCACTGCTGCTCTGGTCCTTCTGGTGAGTCTGAGTCCCCAGTAGTCCTCCTGTGACCTTTTCTGATCCTGCTGTGTCCTCCTTGGTGCCAGCGGGCTCTACTGATGACTGGGTCCCACACAGTGCCCCCACCAACACCATCACTGGCCCCTGTGGCTGTGATGACATCATTGCGCATGCTGCACAGACCAAATGGTTGATTAGCAGGTGCAAAGAAGAGAAAGAGGCACAGAAGCCAAAGCACTTGCTGCCAGACTAACAACTCCAGCAGTAAGTCTGGACTCTTGGCAGTGAGCAGTGAATGAAATCTAAGAAGATGAGAGTTTCAGATCTGGGGCAATGTTGTGACGTGCCAGGCCCGTGCAGCACCGCACTAATACTTATGCTACAGGCTGCCTTAATTTAAACATGGGAGGCCAGGCAGCATGATGGCATCACCACAGTACTGAGGCCTTAGTGCCTCACAGAGCACAGTGCAGCCAGCGGCTGCTTTAAATAGATGCGGGCTGGCCCCCACAGGGATAGGAGTCACAATCACATATTAACATTATATTAGTGGTGGCAATGGCGGATGGGCCCCCCTCGGTGGCGGGCCCTCGGTCCGTGACCGAATGCCCGAATGGTCAGTCCACCCCTGCCCTGGATGTATTCATATGAGGCTTAGACTTGTTCTTAAGGGGTTAAGATTAAGAGCTACCAACAGTGAATGTTTTCATGATATGTATTTTGTAAGCTGCTGTCTGGGGAGGCAGGGGGTTTCTTCCTCTGCCTACTCCTAAGCTAATAAGTAACATTTTATTATTATAATTATTATTATTATTTTTATTTAAAAGTGACATTAGTGGTTGCTGACGCCCCCTGACAGCGAATGAGATTGATATATATATATATATATATATATATATATATATATATATATATATATATATATATATATATATTTATTTATTTATTTATTTATATATATTTATATATATATATATATATATATATATATATATATATATATATATAAAATAACCCCACTTAAATAAATTTTCACTCATGTGAAAATCTTCATAGGAGATAGGCCTTATATATAAAGCCAGCCTGGAGCATTTCTGGAGCACGCCAACTTTATTATAGACAGAAAATAGAAATTGTCATTGATATTAATGGGGCTTTTAACCACTGACTGCTAGAGAGGTTTCCAAAGTATGGGTTTACAATGCTTTGGAGACCTCTTTAGCAGTCAAAGAGTTAATAACCCCATTTAAATCAATCAATTATTTGCCACTATGTAGTGAAACTGGTTTGTTCCAGAAATGATCTTACCATGATACATAAGGCCCTACTAAATCCATTTTTTTTTCACGTGTTTGAAAAGCTGAGATAAAATCTCTCATCTGATCTTACCGTGTAAATGATCTGCTCTGTAATATTCCATACATGCTGTGGTTTGCTTTGGCAAACAGTGTATATATATATATATATATATATATATATATAGAGAGAGAGAGAGAGAGAGAGAGAGAGAGCGCAATTCTGGAACAAATCAACTTCATCACAATGGAAATATAAAATTTCCACTGCCATTGATTTAGGTGGGGTGTAAAACGTATTGATGCTCAAGAGACCTCCAGTCAGGGCTGTTTTAAAGGGGAACTATCACCCCTACACATGTTGGTCTACATAGTTTGTGTATGTAGCAACTAGCTGGGGTAAAGTTTTAATTTTTTTTTTAAAACTTCGCCCTGACCCTACTTGCAGAAAGACTGCGGGTACAGCTCTATACCACAGTCTGTCATTTTTCCTCTGCTCTCCTCCCTCTGATGATGGAGACTTTCTGCATGTAAGCTGGAGCAATCTCTAGCCAATGAGAGTGCTCCAGCTTACAGGCAGAAAGCCTCCGTCATAGGAGGAAGCTGAATCCAGGGAGGGGAGCAGAGGAGGGGTGACATACTGCTGTACAGAGCTTACCCACAGTCTTTCCGGAAGTAGGGCCAGGGAGATATTTAATGGATTAAATCTGGACAAATAGCAAAGTTTTAAAAAAATTAAAACTTTACCCCAGCTAGTCGCTACATACATAAGCTATGTAGCCCAACATGTGTAGGGGTGATAGATCCCCTTTAAGCTATTGTTTGACCCTGGGAAAAGGATTTAATAGTGTCTCTAACTCTTTTAATGCTGAAGAAGTCACATCCAATGATAAATAAGACCACCTGTGACTAATCAAGCTTATAACAGCTTCATGAGTTTTCACTCCCATATTTACATAATAATGAGTTTTCATTCCTAGTATTACATATTTAGCAGACTAGTGTAATGTCTCTCCCCTATATCACTTGGTAGATTGAGAATGAGTCCAAATTGTGGGCCTTAATCATCAAGATTAACCCCCTGAGTGCCAGAGACGTATGCCACTTCTCTCTGGCACTCAGAGAGTTAAAATGCACAGTTCTGCAGCACACCATCTGCACCTTTGGGTTGAAATGAACATTCCTATTTATTCGAATGTGGCCTTTAACCTCTTGGATGCTAGAGAGATCTCCAGCGCATTGCTCTAGAGACCTTGCCAGAATTCAAGGGGTTAAAAGCCCCATTTAAATCGATTAGAATGTTCATTTTGCCCTATATCGTGCAGTTTTCTCTAGTAGTTTACCTCTTTAGCCTGATAAATAAGGCCCTTGAGAGAGTGTCTCCTTAACTATATTGGGGGGGCCCCATTCTGCCATGTTGTTAAAACGGCCCAGTCTCAAATGCTCTGTGAATCAACGCATTAGGTGTTTAAAGCTCCATTTAAATCAATAGGATTGTTTATTTAATTTGGCCCATAATTTAGTATATCAGCCTCAATATTTCTACAGTGAAAATAAACATTTATCTGTATGAGCCCATATAATAAGCTAAGCGTTCTGTAAATGTTCTAAATTTAAGAAAGAAAATAACAATAATAGAAATTTTGGAAAAGGTATATTCTTTACTGTCTCTAGTACTAAGAAGTGCAGTGAAATCAAGATCTGTGTATATCTTTTGTTGGTTTTGGTTGTTTTTCATCCTCCCTCTACCATGATTTGAAAGGAACCGAGAGCAAGTCATTCAAAGCAGGATGTTTCTTCCATCTACATTTAAAGCAGAAGCAAAGTATTATTATATAAAAAATCTATACATAGGAGGTCTTTCTCTGTTTGGTAAAAAAAAAAGTGTTTTCTCACTGCAGTAAGATGCTATGTTCAAAAGTTATCACAGTTCAGAGTTGGGCAAATGCACAAATTTGCCACTGCAGCCATGCTGGTATTAATGTCTAACTGCATTGGCTGCAGATGCATTTGGGGATATGCACTGTACAGTAAGATCACTGCAGTGCATATCAGCAGATACACTCCACCAGTGTTGAACTGCCCCACACCGCCAGCCCAATATCATGTTCAGAGAAATGGGGTATGCCATTTCCTCTATTCCTTCTTAATACAATGGACTAAGCAAGGTATAGAGGAAGGACCTCAACATTCTCACAGATTTTCTCTTGTTCTCTCCTTGGAGAAGAGGCATTAAAGGGAGAATGTTACTGTAAGTGTTTCGCTTACCTTAGCTGCTGCTCCGGAGGCGGCGTCTGTTCCATGCGGCTCCTGCCGCTTTGAGTTCTCTTCCACCCAGCAGAGTACGGGCATGCGTCACAGGGATTCACTAGTGATGTCGCAACCCAGCTAATTTAAGGAGACAATACCCTTTTTTGCTCCACCTCTTAGAGGTGGAGCAATAAGTAAACTGCCTGGACACCACATCAGTTGCCCTTTGTGGTATTCCCATGTAGTTGTGTTGTTTATTCCCAGTTTGTCTGACTACTCGATCTGGTGCTGACCTGTGGCTCTGTCTGACTACCCTCTCCATGTATGACCCTTGGTTTGTCCGACAACCATTCTGGTGCAGACCTGCGGCTCTGGCTGACTAACCACTCCGTGTATGACCTGGCTTGTCTGACTAACCGATCTGGTGCTGACCTGTGGCTTTGTCTGACTATCCGCTCCATGTATGACCCTAGACTTGTCTGACAACCAATCTGGTGCAGACCTGTGGATCTGGCTGACTATCACTCCGTGTATGACCAGGCTTGTCTGACCATCCTATCTGGTGCTGTCCTGTGGCTCTGTCCGGCTTGCCTCCTGTGTTGCTCTCTTCTGCGGACATCCATCTGGTGCAGACCTGGGGCTCTGGTAGACTACGATCTATAATGACTGCAGGCGTGAGTCCGGTATCTAGATTACCATCTATACTGACTGCTGGCTTGAGTCCGGTATCTAGACTACCATCTCTACCGACTGCAGACATGAGTCCAGTATCTACTCGTTGTTCCTGGTCGGAGTTACCTGTTCCAGTTTATGTTCAAGTTCCTGCAGAAGACTATTTGTGGATGATCCTGTTCCTGTTCCAGTCCAAGTTCCAGCAGAGACTACCAGTGGCTTCGGCCTAGTATCAGCAGTGAGGTCTATCATAGGCGGCCTACTATTTCTGATGACCTACTGCCTGTTCCTATTGTCAGCTGTTTATCCCTTGTTCTGTGCCTTGAATAAGGTTATTTTATTAAATACGTTCTGACTCCTGAGTGCTCTGAGTAACATTGACAGTTACACAATTGTAGAGCAGAAAAGAGCTTACTCTCCCACTATCATCTCAATACAAGGTTTATTAAAATAGCATATGCTGACAAAATGTTTAAAAATTTAGCTACGCGTTTCACAGCACTACATGTTGCTGTATCAAGCTATAAAAAGAAAGGGAGGTAGAGCACCAAACAGAAATTTAAATGGAATCATACAATCAAGCCATTGGTCATTCGATAAAGAGGAGGTTTTCCTCCTTTTGGTGAGGTTAGTTTACGTCATCAGGACTGTTTCAGTTGTACAACTAATCATATAAATAGGATGTAAACAAAAATAAACATAAATAAAATCTCAAATTGAAAAAATTAGACCAAAAGAAACAAAGTGCAAAACTGTGTGTATGTTGAATAATAAATATACTACATATATATGATTAATTGTAGGTGTTACAATTTTGTTATGGAATATGAAACATAGTTCTAAGTTCTGATTTTCTGGGCTGTTTTTGGTCCACGACTGTCTAGATACCTTTTTTCATTCACTTTAACCCCTTAAGGACCGGGAAAATCTGATGTCGTTTTCCCTTAAGGACCGGAGCAATTTTTACTTTTTTCTTTTGTCTTTGTTCAACCCTATTTTCTTGTACCATGCCCTACACTTTCGCATGGTGAGGTACGGCTGCATGAGTTGATCACACAGATCAACTCCCCCCATGTTCTTGTTGTAGTCTTTGATGCAGACTGGCTTTCTTAGTACCCCCCTCCTGCCACGAACAGACACTGCAACAGTTTTGTCTTCATGCATGGTGGACAGCATGTACACATCTTTTCTGTCCTTGAATTTAACTGCCAGCAGCTCTTGTTGGCATAAAGCTGAGGACATCCCGGTTTTAAGTTTTTTTTCTATTAGTTCTTTGGGCATCTCCCTGCAATTGCGCCTGACAGTGCCACAGGCCACGGTGTCAAAATAAAAAAGGACTTAAATAAAAGGGGGCCGGTGTAATAATTGTCAACATATAAATGATATCCTTTATTTAACAAGGGGTAAATCAGATCCCAAACTATCTTCCCATTTATTCCCAGAGATTCGAGGCACCCAGGAGGATCAAGTTGGCTGTCCTTGCCCTCATAAATTCTAAAAGCCTGGGTGTAGCCTGTGGCACTTTCAGACAATTTATAAAATTTTACTCCAAATTTGGAACGCTTTGAGGGGATGTACTGCTTGAACCCTAACCTGCCTTTGTATTTCATTAGGGATTCATCTACACTAATTTCTTTTTGGGGAATATACACTTGGGCAAATGTTTTCTGTAAATGGGTTATTAGGGGCCGAATTTTGAACAGTCTGTCATACTGGGGGTGTTCTTTTGGGAGGCACAGGGTATTATCACTAAAGTGCATAAATCGCAAAATCATTTCGTATCTAGTCCTGGTCATTGATTGGCGAATATAGGGGTATCATATATGGGGTTTTTACTCCAGTATGATCTAATACTTGGTTTTTTAACTATTCCCATTGTCATTGTAAGGGCCCAGAATTTCTTAAATTCTAAAATGTCTGTGGGATGCCATATTTCTTGCTTGGAAATGAATGCTGATGGGTTGGCGGCAATATATTGGTCTGCGTATAAATTTGTTTGCGATACAATTTCCCCCAAAATTTCTTCCCCCAAAAATAAATCAAAAAACTGAACATGAGTAAATCCTGCCACATCCACTTGAATTCCTGGGTTGCCTGTGAATTCAGGAATTTGTGGGCATAAATTGGCTGGTGATACCCATTCATCAGCAGGAGTGGCAGTACTTGTGGCAGGTCTTCGGGCAGTACTTGTGGCAGGTCTTGGGGCAGCTCTTGGGGCATTACTTAGGGCAGCTCATGGGGCTTTTCTTAGGGTAGCTCTTGGTGCAGTTGCTGGGGCAGCTCTTGGGGCAGTTGTTGGGGCAGCTCTTGGGGCAGTTGTTGGGGCAGCTCTTGCGGCAGTTGTTGGGGCAGTGCGTCTTTTTTTCACAGAAGGCCCTGCGTCATCACTACTAGAGCTCTCACTCTCAGAAAACTGAGTGACGTCAAAGTCTGACGCTGTGTCTGTGGCTTCGGAGTCAGACGCCAAATAGGAATACGCCTCTTCTAACGAATACCTCCTCTGCATCTTATACACCTACTCTAAACTAACTTCTATAACTAACCATACCTAAACTTAAATATATCCCTAAGCCTTACCCTAACACGCGTAGTCCCTGAACCTACCCAACCCAACTACCTATCTAAACTAGCTTATAATATAGAATAAAGTTTTTAATAAAAGTTTTTTTTTTTATTTTTTTTTCCCTACACTACTCCTAAACTTAAATCTATCCCTAAGCCTTACCCTAACACACGTAGTCCCTGAACCTACCCAACCCAACTACCTATCTAAACTAACTTATAATATAAAACAATTTTTTAAATAAAATAAAAAATTTTTTATTTTTTTCCCTACGCTACCCCTAAATCTAAATATAAACCTTACCCTAACCCACGTATACCCTGAACCTACCTAACCCAAGTGCACTACCTATCTAAACTATATATATTTTTTTTTTTGTTTGTTTGTTTTTTTTTTGTTTGTTTTTTTTCCCTAAACCTAAATGTAACCCTAAACCTTTCCCTAACACACGCCTACACTAAACCTACCCACCTACCCACCTACCTACCTAAACTATAGCTCTAAATCTATTTTTATTAAAAAAAAATAAAAAAAAATTCAAAAAAAATTAAAAAAATACAAGGGGGATGGGGGGTGTCCCACAGATCAGCAAACTCTGATCTGCAGCAAATTGATCACTCCAAGAGTGATCAGATGGGGGGGAACGTATTGATCACTGCAAACCAGTGATCAAATGGTTAATTTTATCTTTTTTTTTTTAACTTTTCACACAGGAACGATCTTTCTCACTGGAACACGATCTGGCACTATGTCTCTCTGTCTCTCTCCACCTCAGCAGTGTGCAAGATGGAGGGAGGCAGAGATATATGACAGGGACAGTATTTACAAATACTGTCCCTGTCATTCAGCATTTGCAACATGGGATTCGCTCATCAAGCGAATCGCATGTTGCAACAAAGTTTCCATTGGTTGTTACTAAGTGTCCCGGTACCGGGACACTTAGTAACAAGCAGCCCGTGCTCTCCCATCGCTCTGTGCGGCAGCGATGGGAGAGTTTAACCCATGACGGTGCAGGACCGTCATGGGTCCTTAACGGGTTTGCAACCCAAGACGGTCCTGCACCGTCATGGGTCCTTAAGGTGTTAAGTTAAATGGATTTAACACCCCTATGTATTACAGTGAGCTCCTTTATTTGTTGCGATTTGTGTTATCATTAATGGCTTTGTTAATTGAACACCTACTGATGTATAGAAGCAAATGATTTATGATTCTTTTAGCAATGTGTACTATATAGTAGGGGTAGTGTTTCCCTCAATGATTAATTATTTTATTGCTGCGGATCATATCACTGTGATTATTTGCATTGATTGGGTTTCATTCACACATCTTTCAGATATAACTAGTTATATATTCCTCTAGTAATATAGCTTCACAGTACTGGGGGTGGAACCTCTTTATCAAATGACCATTGGCTTGATTGTATGATTCCATGTAAATTTCTGTTTGGCACTCTACCTCCCTTTCTTTGTATAGCTTGATAAAGCAGCTTGTAGTGCTGTGAAACACGTAGCTACGTTTTTAAACATTTTGTCAGCATATGCTATTTTAATAAAGCTTGTATTGAGATAATATTGGGAGATTCTGCGCTTTTACTCTTCGTGGGAATCAACTTGGAGTATCTGAGCAGAAATGGATTTTTTCTGCATATGATCATAATATATTGTTGGTGAGTCATATCTACCTTCAACCACTGCAATACGTGACTGCAATTTATATGTTATTGTATATTTCAGTTTTGATAAGACACTATGGGCATCCTCTATGCTTTCTGTTTTTTCTTGCATATCTGTGATTCAGTATATATCTGTACTGTAATACTGCGGGTAAGTTCTATAGAATTCAAGCTCTAGGATTCAGCCTGTATCTGCACTGTAATACTGGGTCAGTTCTATAATATTCAAGTTCTTGATGCAGTCTGTATCTGTATTGTAACACTGTGGGCCAGTGCTATAGAATGTAAGCTCTCTGAGTCAGCATGCACCTGTATAGTAAAACTGTGGGTGGGTTCTATAGAATGAAAGCTCTGTGAATATGTCTGCATATGTACTGTAACACTGTGGGTGAGTTCTTTAGATTGATAAGATCTTTGAATCATTCTGAATTTACACTCTAATATTGGGTCAGTTCTACCGAATGCAAGCTCTGTGATTCAGGGTGTATCTATATTATAACACTGTGAGTGAATTCTATTACAGAAGCCTGATAGGGCTACTATAGTTGAGCTTGAATGAAGATTCTGGTATTACACATTTTAATTTTGACCGTAACTTTTGATTGCATCAGTGAATTTGGCTGAAATGTCAGATTAACAGCCTTTTCAAACCCTAAAAGTTTCATAAAATTGGTTGTGCAGTTTCACAGTAGTAAATTACTTAAAAATGTATTCCCCATTCGGCATTATGAAAAACTTTAGTAAGACAGCCCAAACTAACATAAGTATTCTCACCAAAACTGTCATGGAGGAGGGCCCTGATGAGTATTGAATGTTTCTTTTTTCACTAGTAAATCAGATCAGTAGAACCAGATATATTACCATTTAAATAAAAAATAAAAAAATTAAAAAAAAAGACATTTTAGCCATAATGTAATTGGTGCACATGTGCAGTAGAGAGCATGTTACTATCGCTATGCTTATTTAGGTTATGATAGGCTGCCATCTACTGATGAGTAATGACATTGGCCACTGAGGTGTTTAAGATTTCATCCCTCACTCATAAAATTTGTAACACTTAGGCAGAGATGCAGTAAGGTTCAAAAAGGGCTCAGGATGGTGATTTTGTTTTGGATCTGTGTCGAGGGCACATCACCAGTAGGCCCTAATGTGTTCACCATCATATTCCCATCAATCCACCACCATTGACCATCATCTCCATCAATCCGCCATAGGAAAAAAAACACACACAAGAGGGCGCCCAGTAGTGCCTATTAATCAGCCAACTAGTAGATAAAAGTATAATCAAGAATACTCACAAATGTGGTAGTTGAGTGGAGGCATATACCACCTTTCAACAAGATTACTCCTTTGTGTAACAAAGGGTATTTAATAAAATTACTAATTTACAATAAAAATATAACAATAACCAATATGTCATAATTGATTCAATTTTCACAGTATAGCACTGCTTTATCAAATGGCAATCCCTAAACACAAAGAGGACTGAAAAATGACATGCCTTTGATAGGTTTACAATTTTGCACTGAACATATCAGCAATGGCTCTTTTCCATATGGAAACACAGAATAATGAGCCATTGTCATATTCATGTGTTCTCTCCTCAGTTTGGTGCAGTACCTCACAGTGCCAGTGGTGGTGTTGTAGGCTGCTGCACTCAAACTAAAGATATCTGAATCTGCTCCCAGCTGGCCCTACCTTGCAATCACCTCCTCCCTATTTAGTTTAGTCTCTCCCCTTCCTCTGGGCCAGTTAATTCAGTTACAGTTCCATTCCAGTTCAGTTCAGTTCAATTTCCTTTTGTTGCTTTTGGTCCTGGGTCATGTGTTCCTTCAGCCAGCTGCATCCCTGAGTTCCTTGAGCTGGCTGCACCCCTGTGTTCCTTGAGCTGGCTGCACTCCTGAGTTCCTTGAGCTTGCTGCACTCCTGAGTTCCTTGAGCTGGCTGCATCCCTGAGTTCTCTGAGCTGGCTGCATCCCTGAGTTCCTTGAGCTGGCTGCATCCCTGAGTTCCTTGAGCTGGCTGCATCTCTGTGTTCCTTGAGCTGGCTTTACCCCCAAGTCCCTTGAGCTGGCTGCATCCCTGAGTTCCTTGAGCTGGCTGCATCCCTGAGTTCCTTGAGCTGGCTGCATCCCTGAGTTCCTTGAGCTGGCTGCATCCCTGTGTTCCTTGAGCTGGCTGCACCCCTGAATTCCTTGAGCTGGCTTTACCCCCAAGTCCCTTGAGCTGGCTGCATCCCTGAATTCCTTGAGCTGGCTGCACCCCCGAGTTGCTTGAGCTGGCTGCCCTCCTGTGTTCCTTGAGCTGGCTGCCCCACTGTGTTCCTTGAGCTGGCTGCATCCCTGAATTCCTCGAGCTCACTGCTCTCCTGTGATCCTTGGGCTGGCTGCCCTCCTGTGTTCCTTGAGCTGGCTGTTTTCCTGTGTTCCTGAGCTGGCTGTTTTCCTGTGTTCCTTGAGCTGGCTTCATCCCCAGATACACTGCTTCCTGTACCCAGAAGCCCTGTTCCTTTTTTGTCTACTGAGTGTTGTGCATTATTCCTTCATGTTCCTTATATATATATATATATATATATATATATATATATATATATATATATATATAATACATTTGTTTCCCCTTTAATTTGTGTGTACTGTTTTGTTTTTCTTTGCTTCTGGGTTCCAATTTATTTATGTTGTTTACTATGGCCAGCACCTCTTCCTGACCAGCCCCCCATGACAGAATAAACTGGCCATACCATATGGAACCCACAAAGAAAACTCCTATACACACAATGCCCTGTTCTTTTGATAATAATGAATCCGAATTACAACATGAGCATGTTAAACTTAATGCCTGCAATAGTCAAGTATGTAAATTACAAGAAGTTGTTTGTAGTTTGTTGAAAAAATGCTCCTCTACGTTGGAGTTGCTTTGCAAAATCCCTAAGCCTTCAATCTTCAAGATTGTTTCTGAAATGAATGAGAACTGTAAGGTTATGTGTAGTACTTGGCCTGTGCTTTTTTCTACCATTGAATGTTTTTAGGTAGACCTCCTGCTTTGCTTCAGGTGAATGATAGTGTTTCTTTTCCTTTAAGAGACATTCTAGCTAGTGATGATCGAGCACCCCGATGCTCGGGTGTTCGGGTGCTCTGGCCGAGCGCCCCCGGAGGCTCGAGTGCTCGGCCGAGCACCCGAGCCCCATTGAAGTCAATGGGAGGACTCGAGCATTACACCAGGCACCCCCTGCTCTGATGAGGGAAGGGTGCCTGGTTCATAGGAAAAGGTCAGAAAATGATGGAAACACCACAGAAATGGTTCAGGGACAGCATAGGGAGGATGTCTGGATGCATCTTGGACTCCAACGTCGCTGCTGGGAACGATGTTTCGCCCGTAGTACGCCATTTTTACAGACTGACCGTAAAACACACAAAAAGGAAGATAAAAACGATTGTAGGCGAAAAATTGTTACCAAACAGTATTTGCTGTATATTTACTTGTATATCATCTGCAAATTCTGCCAAAAATTTCATCAATTTTTCGGAACTGGGGCCATGATTAAGAGGGAAACGTGCGCAGCGTAAAGCAGGTGTTCAACGTGGTTATGGCCCGGGTAAGGTACAGCATTCAGGAACGGAGGCCGCAGCTACCACAGGTTTTACAACATGTCCGTTTGCCCTTGTTAAGTCCAAAATTTATAGTCGGAACAGTGGGGTCTGATCCATTGAGTAAAAGTGACGAAGTGACTTAGTGGATGAAGCCAAGAACTACCTTCTGCTCTGTCGAACACCCCAGCCCTATTTAATTCAATGGGAGGACCTGAGGCACTCCGATACAACCTGTATATCACAAAATGGAGGGCCTCATTCACATTGTGGTACAATAGTTCAGGTAGTGGTCCAACACTCATAAATCCTATGCACTAAGTGAAAGGGCTGCCAAAAATTAGACTGAAATGTCACTCCAATACACCCTTTATTACACATAAAGGAGGGCATCATACACAGCCTTGAAAAATTAGGATTAATGGCCTGCTGGTGACCCTCTAAAACATTAGGGGCGAGGGCATGCCGCTAAGCTGACCATCTAAAACATTAGGAATGAGGGTCTGCTGCTGAGCCGACCATCTAAAACATTATGGGTGAGGGTCTGCTGCGGAGCTGACCATCCTAAACATTATATGCGAAGTCCCGCTAGTGAGCTGACGCTATAAAACATTATATGACAGGGCCCGCTAGAGAGTTGACCCAATAAAACATTATATGAGAAGGCCCGCGGGTGAGCTGACCTATACAAAAATTGTCAAACAGGGCCCGCTGGTGAGCTGGCCCTATATAAAAATTATATCACAGGGCCCGCTGGTGAGCTGGCCCTATATAAAAATTATATCACAGGGTATATGGAAGAGGAGGAGGAGGATGAGAAGATTAAGAGTCAACCATATACCCGTTTTTTGGGTGGAAGGGGTGAATGGGAATACAGAGTATTCCCATCATTGTAAATAACATATCTAAAGTGACTTTATGTTCACCCGGGGCTTTCCTCCAGTGGAGTGGAGAAGTCAGGGGAAATCCAGGCCTTGTTCATTTTTATAAGTGTCAACCTATCAGCATTTTCGGTGGAAAGGCGGATACGCTTATCTGTTATGATGCCACCAGCAGCACTAAATACCCGCTCAGACAGAACGCTGGCGGCAGGGCAGGCCAGCACCTCCAAGGCGTAGAGTGCCAGTTCATACCACGTGTCCAGCTTGGACACCCAGTAGTTGTAAGGCACAGAGGGATCATTGAGGACGCTGACACGGTCTGCTACGTACTCCTTCACCATCTTCCAAAACTTTTCCCTCCTTGTGACACTAGGCTGCGCATCAGCGTGAGGGTGCTGGCGGGGTGTCATGAAGGTGTCCCACGCCTTGGAGAGTGTTGCCCTGCCTTTGTCGGAACTGCTGTGTGCTCCCCTTTTCTCCCCTTCTCGGTTGGCCAAGGTAGCACGTACTCTGCCGCCAGCGTTGTCAGATGGAAAATTTTGGAGCAATTTTTCAACAAGAACCTTCTGGTATTGCACCATTTTGCTTGTCCTCTCCACCAGAGGAATGAGAGATGAGAAATTCTCTTTGTAGCGGGGGTCCAGAAGGGTGAACACCCAGTAATCCGTGTTGTCTAAAATGCGTATAACGCGTGGGTCACGGGAAAGGCAGCCTAACATAAAGTCAGCCATGTGTGCCAGAGTACCAACAGGCAAGATTTCGCTGTCCTCACCAGGAGGATGACTCTCAATCTCCTCATCCTCTTCCTCCTCTTCTGCCCACCCACGCTGAAGAGATGGAAATAAAGTTCCATGGCTACCCTCTGTAGCGGAGGCAACCGTGTCTTCCTCCTCCTCCTCCTCCTCCTCCGCCTCCTCCAATTGTCGCTGAGAAGACGAAGTGAGGGTGCTCTGGCTATCACCTTGTGTAAGCTCTTCCTCCCCCATTTCCACCTCTTCCACATGCAAAGTGTCGGTTTTAATTGTGAGCAGCGAGCGTTTCAGTAGACACAGAAGTGGGATGGTTACACTGATAATAGCGTTATCGCCGCTCACCATCTGTGTCGATTCCTCAAAATTGCGTAAAACCTCACAGAGGTCTGACATCCATTCCCACTCCTCACTTCTGATTAGAGGAAGTTGAACGGAGAGGCGACGACCGTGTAACAGCTGGTACTCCACTACTGCCCTCTGCTGCTCACAAAGCCGGGCCAACATGTGGAAGGTGGAGTTCCAGCGCGTGCTCACGTCACACAGCAGCCGGTGAGCTGGCAATTGTAAGCGCTGCTGCAGCTTCAACAGGCCGGCTGAAGCTGTAGATGACTTACGGAAATGTGCACACACGCGGCGCACCTTGGTCAAGAGATCATGCAAATTGGGGTAGGTTTTTAGAAATCGCTGAACCACTAAATTAAATACATGCGCTAGGCATGGTACGTGTGTGAGCTTGCCGAGCTCCAAAGCCGCCACCAAGTTACGCCCATTATCACACACAACCATGCCTGGTTGCAGGTTGAGTGGCGAGAGCCACTGCTCGGTCTGGTGACTAATCCCCTGCAACAGCTCTGAGGCTGTGTGCTGTTTGTCCCCAAGGCAGATCAGCTTCAGCACGGCCTGTTGACGCTTCCCCACTGCAGTGCTACACTGCTTCTAGCTACCGGCTGATGGGTGAGTGGCGCTGCGCGCAGAGAATTCGGAGGTGGAAACGGAGGAGGAGGAGCCAATAACGTAGGTGCTGGCGGAAACCCTGATGGAGGTAGGGCCCGCAATCCTCGGCGTGGGTAGCACCTGTGCCATCCCAGGGTCCGAGTCGCTCCCAGCCTCCACGACATTCACCCAGTGTGCCGTCAGGGAAATGTAGCGTCCCTGGCCACAAGCACTTGTCCATGTGTCAGTCGTTAAGTGGACCTTCCCAGTAACTGCGTTGGTCAGGGCACGGGTGATGTTAAGGGACACATGGTGGTGTAAGGCGGGGACGGCACACCGGGAAAAGTAGTGGCGGCTGGGGACTGCGTACCGAGGGACAGCTGCTGCCATCAGGCTGCGGAAGGACTCAGTCTCCACAAGCCTAAATGGCAGCATTTCGATGGCCAGTAATTTGGAAAGGTGTGAGGTTAGTGCTATGACCTGTGGGTGGGTGGCTGGGTATTTTCGCTTGCGCTCAAATGCCTGGGGTAACGACATTTGGACGCTGCGCTGGGACAGGGAAGTGGATGTGGTCGCTGATGGTGCTTCAGATGGTACAGGTGCAGGGCGGGAGGTATGCGGGCCTGCGCCTTCGACATGCGATTGGCCGGCACCGAAAACAGGGGAAGAGGAGGCAGTGGTGTGGCCTGCAGACACAGATTGGCGATCCAGGCGTTCCTCCCACTTATTACGGTGCTTGGATGCCATGTGTCGGATCATGCTGGTGGTGGTGAGGTTTCTAGTGTTCATGCCTCGGCTCATTCTGGTGTGGCACAGGTTGCAAACTACAATTTTTTTGTCGTCCGCACTTTCCTTAAAAAAACGCCATACCGCGGAACACCTAGCCCTTGGCAAGGGAGATTTATGCAAGGGGGTGCTCCGTGGAACATTTGCGGGCCGGTTTGGTGCGGTCCGCCTTCTTTCTTTAGCCACACCACTGCCTCTTCCAGCCTGTTGCGGTGCTGCAGATGGCTCACCCTCAGGACTGCTGTCATCGCTCGGCTCTCCACCTTCTCAGGTGGGGTCAGTGACCTCATCGTCCACCAAGTCCTCCTCCACTTCCTCACTCTGATCATCCTCCTCATTTCTTGATCCCACCACATCCTCAGTCATTGACAACTGTGTATCATCCTCCTCATCAAGGTCTTGAGACAGTAATTGTGGTTGATTTGATGGCAACTGTGTCTCATCATCATCATCCACTTCCTTTGACCTTAAATGCCGTTCCCCTCTGTCATCTTCTTGTGATTGGGTACCCTCTAGAGGTTGTGAATCAGGGCACAAGATCTCATGTTCCTCTGCAAGCGTGCTTGGAGAGAGGTTCAAATCAAGGATTGGTGATGAGACGAGCTCCTCACTATATCCCAGTGTGGGATCACTTCTTTGGCCAGACCCTCTATGGTGGGAGGAAGGATGATCAGGGTGAGGATTATGTTGACCAGACTCTTGGCTAGTGAGAGTGGACTTGGTGGAAGACAGGGTGGTGCTTAACCGATTGGAAGCAGTATCAGCTGAAATCCAACCGACCACCTGTTCGCAGTGGTCTGACCTCGAGAGTGATGTCCTGCGACGCCCTGTAAACTGAGACATGAAGCTAGGTATGGTGGATGTCTTTCTGTCTTGTGCTCTGGCACCAGGCACAGTTTCTACGCGTCCTGACCCGCGCCCTGAACTATCAGGATCACGTCCACTTCCCCCTCACTTTTTACCCGCCTTCTTCATATTAAATGGAATATATGCCGGTAATCTGCGGCTAGGCACACGAAACAGAATGTGACGCTAATCTGCGGCTAGGCACAGTGAACGGAATATGTGACGTTAATTTGTGAATTTGCACACTAAACAATATGTGACGCTAATCTGCGGCTAGGCACACTAAACAATATGTGACGTTAATCTGCGGCTAGGCACACTAAACAATATGTGACGCTAATCTGCGGCTAGGCACACGAAACAGAATGTGACGCTAATCTGCGGCTAGGCACAGTGAACGAAATATGTGACGTTAATTTGTGAATTTGCACACTAAACAATATGTGACGTTAATTTGTGAATTTGCACACTAAACAATATGTGACGCTAATCTGCGGCTAGGCACACTAAACAATATGTGACGTTAATCTGCGGCTAGGCACACTAAACAATATGTGACGCTAATCTGCGGCTAGGCACACGAAACAGAATGTGACGCTAATCTGCGGCTAGGCACAGTGAACGGAATATGTGACGTTAATTTGTGAATTTGCACACTAAACAATATGTGACGTTAATTTGTGAATTTGCACACTAAACAATATGTGACGCTAATCTGCGGCTAGGCACACTAAACAATATGTGACGTTAATCTGCGGCTAGGCACACTAAACAATATGTGACGCTAATCTGCGGCTAGGCACACGAAACAGAATGTGACGCTAATCTGCGGCTAGGCACAGTGAACGGAATATGTGACGTTAATTTGTGAATTTGCACACTAAACAATATGTGACGTTAATTTGTGAATTTGCACACGAAACAGAATGTGACGCTAATCTGCGGCTAGGCACACGAAACAGAATGTGACGCTAATCTGCGGCTAGGCACAGTGAACGGAATATGTGACGTTAATTTGTGAATTTGCACACTAAACAATATGTGACGCTAATCTGCGGCTAGGCACACTAAACAATATGTGACGTTAATCTGCGGCTAGGCACACTAAACAATATGTGACGCTAATCTGCGGCTAGGCACACGAAACAGAATGTGACGCTAATCTGCGGCTAGGCACAGTGAACGGAATATGTGACGTTAATTTGTGAATTTGCACACTAAACAATATGTGACGTTAATTTGTGAATTTGCACACGAAACAGAATGTGACGCTAATCTGCGGCTAGGCACACGAAACAGAATGTGACGCTAATCTGCAGCTAGGCACAGTGAACGGAATATGTGACGTTAATTTGTGAATTTGCACACTAAACAATATGTGACGTTAATTTGTGAATTTGCACACTAAACAATATGTGACGCTAATCTGCGGCTAGGCACACGAAACAGAATGTGACGCTAATCTGCGGCTAGGCACAGTGAACGGAATATGTGACGTTAATTTGTGAATTTGCACACCAAACAGAATGTGACAATAATCTATGGCTAGGCACACGTTTAAAATGGCCCTTTTTGTTGCTGCGTTGTAAAATATTTGTCCCTGTGCACCTAGTACAATGTCACCTTACTAATATCCCCCCCACAAAAAAAAATGAAATTGTGCCCCCCAAACAAAATATAAATGCTGCCCCCACACACAACAGTCCTAAAAAGGACTTTTGGGTCTTGAAAGAGTACCAACACTTTTATTCTCCCTACACTGACTTTCCCTGCCTGATCGCATCTCTCCCTGGCTGAGAATGAGCCGAACTCGCGAGTCGGGTGCTATACAGCACCCGATCACGGGTTCTGGCCAGCCAATCAGTGTAATGCCAGCAGCCAACATGGCTGCTGGCATTACACTGATGTCAGAGCCTCCCCGCACGTTTATTGGCTGCGCAGCAGCCGCGAAACATGCGGGGAGGAGACCCGAACATGGCGGGCGAGCACATGCGGTACTCGTACGAGTACCGCCATGTGCCGAGCAGAGCGATGCTCGAGCCGAACCGAGCTTCGGCCGAGCATGCTCGCTCATCACTAATTCTAGCTAAACATTCTGTGTCTCACATGAAAACTCAGCTGAAAACTATTCAAGCCAACTGCAATTGTATATTCTTGGCCTTACCTGGTTTGGTTGATATGTTGCAGGATAGAATTAAACTCACTGATTCCATTGTAGCCCTTTGTCAAAAACCTCCATCTCTTGCTTCAGTAGATTCCCAGGCTGCAGATTCTGCAGTAAACCCTCACCTACAGAACCACACCTATGTACCTGTTAACCCCTCTGTGGCTCATTCTGATATCTGTTCTCTTTCAGTCCTGAATACTGTTGGGAATAAAGCAACCCCCACACTCTGACTCTGACACTGATTTCTCTGCTTTAGATGACTGGCTTGTTGATCCTCCTGATTGGGAAACTAAACCTGCTATTCATGCCCTGTACACTTTATTGATTGGAAATCAAAGGATGAATTTGCATACAGCACTGGGGACAGCAAAATGGATCACATCTATGATCTTTATGGTACACTGGATGATTACCCTCAGACTCAGAGGAATATATAGAACTCCAGACTGCAGTATGGTCTAAAGGGCCCTAGAACTGTGTTTCTAATGAGACTCTTGGCAAAAAAAGACCTGCAAGAACTCTGTTACTGCAAAATGTTCTTTTCAGGCTGACTCTCAAGTTAAAGGGGAAGTGCTCCCTGCTTCCAGCTGAACTCCAGTCCACTTTCTGTTCATACTGCATTCCAGAACAGCAGTCCCTCATTTGCAATACTTTTTTTTCCAGTGCCTAGAGTTAAAACACCAGTTTCTGTGAAACCCTAATTTGCTCCGGTATCAGGGTTTAAACACCAGAAAAGAAGACCTCTTAAAACTCTGTTCATTCCAAGGCTGCAGTGAACTTGCACTCCCCAAAGAGCCCAACTCCGGAACTGGTCTCACACTCTTTGCTTCTGCTGCCTGCGGTGAAGGAGACTCTACAGGCAGCACCCACGATGCCAGAGTCAAATGTGATGCCTCTTCTGTGTATGCCAAGGGTGTCTCCTATTCCAGAGGCATTGCCCATGGTGCCATGTCTGGAGATAATTCCTGCCTCTACAGAATTTTCCACACCGGCAGCATTGGAGGAGGATTGTGCTGTAGGAGAATTCACTGTCACTCCTACACAAGCTAAGGACAGGATGAAGCCCCTGCTGTGCGAATCAGAGGATGTTCCTGTCCCTTCAAATGATGAGACCTCTCCTTTTCCTGAAGGTACTGTCCTATCTGTCCTTGTGTTCCTGATACAGCTGTGGTATGCTAAATTCAAACCAGTCATTTCAAATGTATCACTGGAGTCTGAAACCATAATGGCCGTATGCACCGCATCTGTGCTACCTACTGCTGAGAGTATACCTGTCCCTTCAGATGATGAAACTTCTCCTTTGCCTGAAGGTACTGTACTATCTATCCTTGCGTTCCTGATACCGTTGTGGTATGCTGAATTGAGCTGGCTGCATCCCTGTGTTCCTTGAGCTGGCTGCATCCCTGTGTTCCTTGAGCTGGCTGCACCCCCTGAGTTCCTTTAGCTGGCTACACCCCCTGAGTTCTTTGAGCTGGCTGCACCCCTGAGTTCTTTGAGCTGGCTGCACTCCTGAGTTCTTTGAGCTGGCTGCACCCCTGAGTTCTTTGAGCTGGCTGCATCCCTGAGTTCCTTGAGCTGGCTGCACCCCTGAGTTCATTGAGCTGGCTGCCCTCCTGTGTTCCTTGAGCTGGCTGTTTTCCTGAATTACTTGAACTGGCTGCCCTCCTTTGTTCCTGCGCTAGCTGCATTCCTGTGCTTCCCTCCTATGTTCCTGAGCTAGCTTCATTCCCAGAGGCCCTGCTCCCTGTACCCAGAGGCTCTGCTCCTTTCTTGTCAATTGAGTGTCTATTAGTTTGTGTGTCTACTTTTTTTTTTGCTTCTGGGTTCCAATTTATTTATGTTGTTTATTATGGTCAACGTCTCTTCCTGACCAGCCCTCCATGACAAGTGGGTATATTCATATGTTAATGTTGGCTGTTCCCCACATGCACTAAGCTCTGATAGCTGCTTCTGATGTTGGAGTAAACAGTTCTAACATCTAAAACATGAAACTGGCAATGTTGGGATTTCCCTGCAGCTCTCTATTTCAGCCATAGGACAATTTGCTGTCTCTAAGGAACAGAGAACGAAGCTGCCCTGCTTTAAAGGGATAGCAATGTTTCACAATAAAAGCAGCTCCAATTAATCTTCATAGTATTTGGGACATGGAGAATGCTATTTCAGTACTGTCAAATTTGTACTTCAAGAGTAATTGAATGATAAACTATCCCCCTCCCGCCCCTTTTACTGATGTAACACTGCTCAACTCAGAGCAGCAAGATGGTGTCCAGATGTCTTGCGGAGTGGGACAATCTGAGACCATCCGGATGGATCGCAGAAAGGGACAATCTTCAGCGAGCATAAGGAAAAACCTGTCAAGGGGGTTAGGTTATTCCTTATTCTCACAGTAAGAAGATTGTCCCTTGCTGCGACCTGTCTGGTCAAGACCAGATTCCACATCTGAGGGGAGGCAGCTTACACTAAGTAAAAAGGGCGGGAGGGGATACTTATCATTCAATTACTCTTGAACTGCAACTCTGACAGTATTGAAATAACACTCTCCATGGCCCATATACTATGAAGATTAATTGGAGCTGCTGATTTTGTGAAACATTACTATCACTTTAAAAACTGCCTATGTGTCACATTAGCCAAAACACCAGGAAATGTACAGTTAAGGAGATATTCATTTATACTTTATACTGTAAGCTAACATATCCTAATTATGCTACCTTTGTGGTACCAGTGATGTTTCATATGCGAATTAAGCTTTCAATAATATTGCATATCCAAATGAAGCCTCTTCAGTAATATGTCATATGCTAATGAAAGTTTCAGTGATGTTTCATATGCGAATTAAGTTTTGGGCAGATCCAGGACATTTTCACTTTTCCCAGAAATAAAAGTGTAAATATCTGTACATCTGCTGGAATTTTGATTAGCTTGACACATAGGCAATTTTGAATGAAGTTTTCAAATATGTTAAGAAAATACTAGGTGATAGGTCCACTTTAAGAGAAAGATATCTGTATTGGTCTTATTTCAGGGGTGGTTAATATGTAGTTTGGGCTACAACTCTCATCATGTTCAGTTCGACATTGATTGGCTGAGGATGATGCAAACTGTAGTCCGAAAACAGCTGGGCAGCCACAGGCTTTGCCTAACCCAGGGATTCAACATTTTCTTTACCTAAGTTGAAATAACTACCACAAAAAAGAATAGGTGACTATATTTCTTTAACCCCCTCAAATGCTAGACATGTCTTCAATGCATTACAATGAGTTGGAGAAATATCTTGCATCCAAGGGTAAATCTTAGTTTAAAGAGAAAGCAGGAAAACACATAGAAAGTGGGACTGGAGCACCTTTGTGCCTCTGGGGCTCCTACATACACAGTAGCACCAACTATAAAATTGTAACAGAGGTTTACAATAAGGTGATAGTCTCAAGATAATCTGAAATGGGGTTAATGTAGTTTATATTCTCCAGCATTAACAATACCAACTTCTCTTACTGATTCGCGTCAATGCATATTGAACATTATGAATAAGACATTTTGTTTTTTACCTTGACCCTTTCTAAACTTAATGTCTATGTCTTCAATATGTTATTCACTCATACCGCTCCACAGTCAGGATTTCAATTTCACCATCTTCCTTTACAAACACTCATTCTTCCTGACCTTGTTCATTTGTTTCCATTCTACACTTATGACTCTCACAATATAGGATATCTCAAGAGATTTATGTGTTTCAGAGACTAAAGTCATGGCTCTTTGTGAATGCTTTTACTCTGAACATCTGCTTATATTCTATGCAATTTCAAGGTTTAAAGGAATATGTATAGCTCATAATCCTTTAGCTCCATCCAATATCTAACACTCTAATTGTATTTTTAACTGTGACTTCATACTTTCCATATTTATTACTATGATGAACAATATTTTAGCCTACACAGAGCAGCCTTCCATTTCCTATTTTTCTATTACTGACTTCTACATCCTTAGTACTGTCCGTGGTTTTAGCTGTTAATCATGTGTTTGCTCTACAAACTTAAGCATCACCTAATATAACGGCTCAGAAATTGCCCATCAAATTATCACCTCCTACTCACTTTTCAGAATGAATTACATATCATATAACAGCCCTTTCTTCACCAGACCTAAGAAAAATAGAAGACACACCACTCCAAAGCCAGGACTGAATGAAGATATTATCTCATGTACAGCGGTTTAAGGGAAAAGGTCACAGTACCAGAAGGAATTTCTGGGCATAATAAAGTAAATGGTAGGTTATTATTATGAGGTGTTTATGTTCCATTATGAGCTTCTCTGTATAGTATAGTCTAGTGGTATTTTTTCAGACAACAGTTGGAGCTCTAGATGGGTCATGTGAGGGGTTTACTTTTAAAATGTCGCACTCCGCACCGTGCACCTTAAAATGTCGCATTTGTTTGGTCACGTCAATGCGAATGTCCCATTCAGCATGTCGCAATTTAAAGGGATAGTAATACTTGCAAATGACTAATCCCCATATTGTAGCTTTGTTAAAAAGAAACTTATTGCCCTCAGTGTCATCTCTCAAACCCTTATGGTTTGAGAGATGATAGCGCTCAAAGTTCCCCCCTTCCTCCCCCTTCCCTGACTGAACGCTGACTGCAGGGGAAGCTGTCGTCCGACAGTCTTATGTGCATCAGGCGGCTCTGCAGCTGAGCCAGGATCGCGTTTATAAAAAATAATTATTTCACTGAAATGGTCTTCTACGTGTGATTGGTTTGCAAGTTTTAGTGAAAGATTTATTTTTTATAAATGCAATCTCTACCAGTCAGCGTTCAGCGTTCACTCAGGGAAGGGGGAGGGAGGGGGGAACTTTGAGCGCTATCATCTCTCAAACCATAAGGGTTTGAGAGATGACACTGAGGGCAATAAGTTTCTTTTTAACAAAGCTACAATATGGGGATTAGTAATTTGCAAGTATTACTATGCCTTTAAACAGTCACAAATTCAACATGTCACCAGCACAGCATGTTACATTCTATGTGTCGCCTTAAGGACTCACTTAAGGTCACTTTAGGATGCAATAAGGGCGCAATAAGGATGCATTAGGATGCAGTAAGGGTGCATTAAGGATGCAATAAGGGAGCAATATGGACACATTATGATGCAGTAAGGGTGCATTAAAGGGATAGTAATACTTCGTTTTATCTTTATTTTATTTTGTAGGCATTAAAAAAACATGAAGAACGATATAAGTCTTATCTCTTAAACCTTTATGGTTTGAGAGATATTCACAAGCAAAGTTTCCCCCTCCCGCCCCTTTTACCTAGTGTAAGCAATCTCTTCTCAGATGTGGACTGTAGTCCATAGACCAGACAGATAACAGCAAGGGACAATATTCTTCCTATCAGAACAATGAAATCCCTGCCCCCTTTGACAAGCTTTTCAGCTTTTTCCCTTATCTTAATTGAAGATTGCCCCTCTCTGCAGTTTACCTGGACACCTCCCTTCTGATCTGGCTGAGCAGTGTTACATCAGTAAAAGTGGCGGGAGTGGGACACTTTGTCATTGAATTACTCTTGAACTATAACTCTGACAGTATTGAAATAACACTCTCCAAAGTCCAAATATTATGATGGTTAATTAGAGCTGCTTTTATTATGAAACATTACTATCCCTTTAAGGATACAATAAAGACGCAATATGGATGCATTAGTATACAGTAATGGTGTATGAAGGACGCAATAAAGGTGCAATAAGGACGCATTAGGATACAGTAAGGGCGCATTAAGGACACATTAGGATGCAGTAAGGGCGCATTAAGGATGCAATAATGACGCAATATGGATGCATTAGTATACAGTAGTGGTGCATTAAGGACGCAATAAGAACACATTAATACACAGTGAAGGTGCATTAAGGACACAATAAGGATGCAAAAACCTATCCAAAACAAACCCAAAACCCTCAAAAACCAACCCTATACCAACCCAAAACACACTAAAAACCAACCCAAAACACAGTAAAACCAACCCAAAACCCACAAAAAACAACCCAAAACACACTAAATCCAACCCAAAACCAACAAAAAACACCCCAAAACATACTAAAGTCAACCCAAAATCCACAAAAAACAACTCAAAACACAGTAAAACCAACCCAAAACACTAAACCCAACCCAAAACCAACCCAAAACCCACAAAACCCAACCCAAAACCAACCCAAAACACAGTAAAACCAAGCCTAAACCAACCCAAAACACACTAAAAACCAACCCAAAAACACACTAAAACCAACCAAAAACCCACAAAAATCAACCCAAAACCCACAAAAGGGCACAATAAAGGTGCAATATGGACGCATTAGGATACAGTAAGGGTGCATTAAGGACACAGTAAAGGAGCATTAAGGACCCATTAGGATACATTAAGGGCGCATTAAGGATGCAATAAGGGCAAAAACCAACCCAAAACAAACACAAAACCCACAAAACCCAACTCAAAACCAACCCAAAACACACTAAAAACCAACCCGTAAAACCAACCCAAAACCCCCAAAAACCAACCCAAAACCAACCCAAAACACAGTAAAGCCAACCAAAAAACAAACCAAAACACAATAAAACCAACCCAAAACACACTAAGTTTTGACACAGTGTGTCATTATTGAGCCCTCTATGAGTCACTATAGCATCCTCAATGAGTCGTTATCGAGCCCTCTATGTGTCACTAGAGCGTCCTCCTTTTTTGTAATGTGCACTGTTAATGCACCTTCTTGCACCCTTACGCCCTGCGACATCTCAAATGCGACATTTTAAGACATGTGACATGTTAAATTTGCAACTATTTAACATGCGACATTGTGAATGCGTCATTAGTATTGACGCAACCAAGCAAATGCGACATTTTAAGACGCGCGCTGTGGAGTGCAACATTTCAAAAGGATATCATGTGAGATGTGGAATGTGGTCATGGACATGGCAGGAAGTGGTTAAAGAGCCTTGCTAGGGGTGCCAGTTATTTAAATCTGGCCCTACACAAACTCCTGTAAAACTTTGTAAAATGATTCTTAAAATATAATTGTTTTATTAGTTTTCAAGGCTTTAAAACAAACTAATCAACGGATGGGCCATTATCCACCCAATACCCACTAACACTAAGCAGTTCAAAACTACTGGATCTCTTTTGTTCCTTGAAGAAACTATTGCTTCTAATGAGTTTTTTCACATGACAGTTTTAGAGGTCATTTATGATTTATAAAGTGCTCAGTCTGTTACCCAACGCTAATTACTCTCCTTCTGCCACATAATACATATCACTTTGAGAACAATTCATAATTTGTGTTATTTCAGATTAACAAAATACAGCATTGTTAATGAACGAGATGGATTATGACCCAGATGGGAAACCAGGGCTTTGTTTGGTCTTATAAGGTCACAATAGGTGGCTGCTTCTAAGCATGTAATGAGGCAGATAAAGGCATTGATTGGTGCAAACTAGAAGGAACACAGCTGCTTCAAAAGTCATATCTGGACACAACAATGCCAACCTGAAGAGACAGTCAAAGCAGATAACGGAACTCTCCTTGAATACAAATGAGGAAATGTTTAACTCTTTGTGTGGCAGAGGGGTGAGTAACCTATTACAATGCAAGTCTTAATTGCCTAATGCCACCCAAAGGGTTAAAAGCCTTTAAATATATAAAAGGACCAGGATGAAACAGCTAATACATTTGCCTTATTATTAAACGTATTTGAATTAATCTCCAAGCATTGGATTTGACCTATAATTCAATGTCATCTACAAGAGTAGCAAAAGAAGCATGGCAATGCCCGTGCAAGAAGTGGCAGAGGGAGAGAGATTCCAGTGTCTACTAATAATCACAGAAGCACATATAGACTGCTGGACACACCAGCAACCCTTCATCCCCTCATAATACATCCCCATCATAGTATTTCTCCTTGCAAACACTCATAGTATGTCACCTCCACCACCCCCCCCCCCAATGTACCCCCGTAATCTCCTCATAATAGGTCCTCTCTTCATTAGAGCAGCCAGTTGTCTTATCTTTGATCCATTCATCTCTACACCATGTGTTCTTCCACAACATGATCTTAGGGTGGTATAGAGGAACAAAAGAGAAATGGTGAAGTCTACATAGAGATGAATGGATTGCAAATCAGACAATTGGATACTCTTATGGAGATGGTACATTATGAGGGGAGGGGAGTTGCAGGGGGACATAGTATGAGGAAGGGGTGATGTTTGCAAGTGGACATTGGTGAGGTCCATGAACAGATTTTGACAGGAATGGCCACTGAGTTATCATTGATTGGCATATATTGTTAACTAGTTCCTTGTCTATGCAATGTACAGACCTTTCAGTCGCTGCTATTGCACCTTGCTTTTAATAGAAGGGGTTATTCTTACGGCTCTTTTCCTTTTCTTTTTTCCTTCCTCCTGTTCTTGTCTTCCTTTTTCCTCTTATTTTTACTGTTTCAAACTATTAAAATATTTGATGACTAATTGTCTCTCTTTTAAGAAAAAAAAGGACATATGACATGTAAATTGGGGAGCTTCTACTGATCCCCTCCTTCTTCCCATCCCCAGGCCTTTATGGAGGGATGGGCCCCAAAAGTTCTAACCACTTTCAAAGGTGATGGGAGCTTAAAAGCATAAGTAGGCGTTATCCAATACCACCTTCTAACCCTCACTCAGTAAGCAATGGTGTGAGGAGGTATAAAAATGTCATGGTATCTGATGGACAACATTTTAAATGTGATGGTCAATAGGAACTGCTATATCACCCCACCATTACCTCTTTACTACTTCCACCTATAAAAAAGTAGTGTGATTCAAGCAAATGTATTATGGAGTCAAAATAACCTATTAAACTATAAGGGGGGGGGGTAAAATGTTCCTATGGGGAGATGCATGGGTTTTGCCTCTTGTACATTAGAAATAAGGTCTAAAATATCACAAACATCTATATTACCTCCATGTTATGGGGAAGGGCATAGGTGAAAACTAGGAATCTCCCTAACTAGGCCTATCACTCCCTTGAGTTGATGATAAACCGCATGAACAGGTACCAATTAATGTGCCAGAATCCTCTAGCCGTGAGATAGTGGAAAAAAGAAAAAAATAAGTACCATGGTTATCAGTGATGCCCGTCTCCTCATTTCACCCCAAAAACACAGAGAGCATAATAAGTAAGCAGATGAGTAAGGACTCCATAGTAAAATGTCTGGTAATATATTGTCACAATCAGACAGGACCCCGAGAGTCAAGATAGAAGAGAGACTCCTTCAACAAGGATGATTGGGGCGAGAAGCTGGGGAGCGACGTTAGTGAGCGTAGCTGGATATTGCTGGCCAACCACAGAGGGGTGTGCTGCGGCCAAGGCCGTCTAAAGATGCTAGCCGCAAGGCTATATAGCCCCCTTCGGTTGAGCCTCCGGGGACCCTGGATACCACACCGCGGTTGGACTATACCCCAAAAACCCCAGGGAGAAACAACTCCAAGAACAGGAACACTAGAGCAGGTAGTGAATGGACAGACGAGCCAGTCAGTAACTGGAGCAAGAACACTGGAGCAGGCTGGGAATGGTCAGACAAGCCGGTCAGCAACTGGATCAGGGACACTGGAGCAGGCAGAGAATGGTCAGACAAGCTGGTCAGCAACTGGGTCAGGAACACTGGAGCAGGCAGAGAATGGTCAGACAAGCCGGTCAGCAACTGGATCAGGTACACTGGAGCAGGCAGAGAATGGTCAGACAAGCCGGTCAGCAACTGGGTCAGGAACACTGGAGCAGACAGAGAATGGTCAGACAAGCCGGTCAGCAACTGGATCAGGAACACTGGAGTAGGCAGAGAATGGTCAGACAAGCCAGTCAGCAACTGGATCAGGAACACTGGAGCAGGCAGAGAATGGTCAGACAAGCCAGTCAGCAACTGGATCAGGAACACTGGAGCAAGGTACACCCAGAATAGCTGGTAACGGAACGATTTGATAGCGCACCCGTTACGGGAAAAGGGCATCCACTTATAGTCAGGACAGCCTCTAAATGTTGGACTGCGCATGCGCGAGCCAACCCGGAAGCGAGCCAAATCGGAAGCGAGCGGAGGAAGAGATGATGTCGGCAACGGAGCGGAGACAAGCCGCTAGAGAGGGGTGACATATATGTTTTGAAGTAGTTGGAGCAGTGTTTCTCAAAAAGTTAATCCTCAGGGCACACCAACAGTGCAGGTTTTCAGGTTGTTCCTGCTTAAACACAGGTGAGTAATTAGTGGCTCAGTCACTGTTACTGATTCACCTGTGATTAATTAGGGATATACGGAAAACATGACCTGTTGGTGTCTCCCAAGGACTGGAGCTGAGAATCACTAAATTGGAGTATACTTTCCCCTAAAATATGTTTGGGAAACTAATATGGTCAATACAAATGTACAGGCATACTATAGACAGAACATAAGGAAGACTAAAACAGCATCTCTTTGAAGAATACAACTTACTGACAGCCACATATGAAATACTGAGTGTGTTAGGATGTAAATAAATGGTATGAAGAAATATAACATTATAGACAGAACATCACTAGTGAAAGCCTCATATCTATTATGTAATTTGTCAGACATTATTATAGGTTCAGATGACCTGGAATACTCCCATGTTCTTGTATGAGATTTTCTGTATGTATCTTGTGTATGTATCTTTATTTATATAGCGCCATACATGTACACAGCGCTTTACAGAAGTTGAAATAATACAATACAAAAACGACAGAACTGGGGTTAAGAGCATTAAGGTTAAGTACAATCATTACATTATTTGTGAGGGAAAGTGCAGCAAGGGAATCATACACTAGGAATGGGACCCTGCCCCAAGGAGCTTACAATCTAGGCTGAATTCATATTGACAAACAGAGACACTAGGAGGAGTATTATAAGTGCAGGTACAAGGTGTGGTGAAAGAAGTGCAGAAGGATTCTGATGTGACTGTCAGTGTGCAGAAGGAGGACATCGCTATTGAGATGCCTCCCTGAGCAAGTGGGTTTTGAGGAGTTGCTTGAAAGTGGTGATTGTGGATGATTGGCGAACAGTGATGGGGAGGGCATTCCAGAGTCGAGGAGCAGCCAGTGAGAAAGATTGTAGTCGAGAGATGGCTCGTGTTGTGTAGGGAGAGGACAGGAAGAACCCTTGAGAAGACCGTAGGGGACGGGAAGGGGTGTAGCGGGAGATAAGGGCAGAAATGTAAGAGGGTGCTGAAGAACAGAGTGACTTACAGGAGAGGAGGAGAATCTTGTAAGAAATACGATACTTTATAGGTAGCCAATTGAGGGATTTCAGGAGGAGATGAGATGGAAGGTATCTGGGAGCAAATGTGGTGATCCTTGCGGCTGAATTGATAACAGATTGAAGTGGAGAGAGATGAGAAGCAGGAAGACCAGAGAGTAGAATGTTGCAGTAGTCAAGTCTAGAGAGAATGAGTGCCTGAGATAGAGTTTTAGCTGTTGATAGGCAGAGGAATGGACGTATTTTTGCAATATTTTTTAGGAAGAAGTGACAAGTTCTAGTGACAGCTTGGATATGGGGGGAGAAGGTTAATTTAGAATCAAGTATGACCCCAAGACAGCGTGCTTTGGATGCTGAGTGTATAACACAGTTTCCTATTGTGATGGAGAAGGGGGTTGGTGGATGGGTTTTAGGAGGAAACACCACCAGCCCTGTCTTAGCCATATTAAGTTTAAGGTGGCGGTGGGCCATCCATGATGAAATGGCTGAGAGACATTGAATGACTCGAGACTGCACAGCTGGAGTGAGGTCAGGGACAGAGAGATAGATTAGTGTGTCATCTGCATACAGATGGTAATTAAATCCAAGAGATGAGATGAAGTCACCAAGTGAGAGTGTGTAGAGTGAAAAAAGAAGTGGTCCCAGGACTGATCCCTGAGGTACACCTACCGAGAGGTCGAGGGGAGACGAGAAAGTGTTAGAAAAAGAAACACTGAAAGTACGTTTAGAGAGATAGGAGGAAATCCATTTTAGAGGTGTGTCACGGATGCCAAGTGTATGAAGTGTGTCCAGTAGGAGTGCATGGTCAACAGTGTCGAAAGCAGCAGATAGATCTAGTAGGATTAGTATACTAAAGTGTCCTTTGTCCCTTGCTGTGTGTAGATCATTTGTGATTTTTGTTAGAGCTGTCTCGGTAGAATAGTTGGAACGGAAACCTGACTGTAAAGGGTCGAGAAGAGAGTTCCTATTGAGAAAGGAGATCAAGCGGGAGAATACCAGGCGTTCCAAGATCTTAGATGTAAAGGGGAGGAGAGAAACCGGACGGTAATTTGAAAGGCAGGTGGGGTCGAGTGAGGGCTTTTTGAGTATAGGTCTGACTATTGCATGTTTGAATGAGGATGGAAAAGTTCCGGTAGAGAGAGAGGAGTTAAAGATATTAGTAAGGCTGGGAGCAAGAGTACTTGCAAGAGCCTTAAGAAGTTGAGAGGGCATGGGATCTGAGGGGCAGGTAGTGGGTGGAGAGGAGGATAGTAAAAGAGATACCTCCTCCTCTGTTATAGGGGAGAATGAGCTGAGGGTTGCTCGGGGTGGACTAGGAATCAGAGGCATAGGAGGAGAAGATGTAGAGCCCATCGTTTGTTGGATGGACTGTACCTTGTTTTTAAAAAAGTCAGCAAAGTCCTGTGGAGTGTTGGAGAAGGAGGAGCAGTTCAAGGTTGGGGGTTTGAGAAGAGAATCGAAGATTTTAAAGAGGTCACGGGGGTTAGATTTGTGGGTAGTGATAATCTGAGAGAAGTATTTCTGTTTAGTCTGGGTGAGAGCTGTGTTAAAACAGGATAGCATGAATTTGTAATGGTGGAAGTCGGCAAAAGAATGAGACTTTCGCCAAAGACGTTCCGCAGCTCGACAGCAGGTGCGTAGCATGCGGATTGTTGAATTCAGCCAGGGTCTGGGATTCCTGGGGCGGGAGTGTCTACGTTGAAGGGGAGCATGCAGGTCCAAGGAGGACATTAATATGGTGTTATATTCGTGGACCAGAGTGTCTATGTTAGTAGTAGTAGCAGTAGAGCAGAGAGAAGAGAGGGAAGACTGCACAGTCGATATCAGGTCTGGTAGTTTGACCGAGTGTAGGTTCCTGGTTAGGAAGGGTGATTTAGGGAGGGCAGGGGAAGGTGTGTGAGATAGTGTGAAGGAGATAAGATGATGGTCAGAGAGTGGAAATGGGGAAATTGTGAAGTCAGAGACTGAGCAGTTTCTGGTTAGAACTAGATCTAGCCAGTGACCATCCCTGTGAGTGCTGGCAGCAGTCCACTGTTGAAGGCCAAAGGACAAGGTCAGTGAGAGAAAGCGGGAGGCACTAGATGAGGATGTATCATCAGTGTGTAGGTTGAAGTCTCCAAGGAGTAATGTGGGAGTGTCTGAGGACAGAAAGACAGAGAGCCAAGTTTCAAATTCAGAGAGAAAGGAGGAAGGGTTGCTTGGGGGCCTGTAAATCACAGCTACCAGAAGAGGGACAGGGGAGAAGAGCTGGACTGCGTGCACTTCAAAAGAGGTGAAGGAGACTGAGGGAGGAAGGGGCAGAGGCCTGGAGCGGCAGAGCTGAGAGAGAAGAAGTCCCACACCCCCACCCTTGCCATTAGGGCGAGGAGTGTGGGAGAAAGATAAGCCACCATAGGAGAGAGCAGCTTCGGCAGCTGAGTCCGAATGTGAGAGCCAGGTTTCAGTGATAGCAAATAGGTTTAGAGACTTAGAGAGGAAAAGGTCATGGGCAGTGTGGAGTTTGTTTAGTAGAGAGCGAGCGTTCCATAATGCACAGGAGAAGGGTGGAAGGGATGGGGGGAGGCAGGGAACAGCCAGCAGATTTCTAGGGTCTGCCCCGCAAGAGGTGCGGGTAGGCTGCAATCTAGGACGGACACAGGTGGGAATGTAAGTGGGGCCAGGGTTGGGAGAGATGTCACCTGCAGCCATGAGAAGAGTTGCAGTCAGGTAAAGCAGGTGAGAGGAGGATTTGCATGTGTGAGAAGGTGTGGGCTGTTTCTTGGTGGATGGATATAAATAGCTGAGGTGACAGAAAAGCTCATGAGAACAAATCATTGGAGAGTTTAAGAGGGATGGAGATATAGAGATTGATGAGCAGGTGGGAGGGCTGAATGTTTTTGATATTTTACACAGTTGAGGTGTCAGAAACAATAAGAAAATTAAGAGATGCATTGTTTAGTGACACTATAGGTTCAAATGGGTGAGAGGTTGGTGATGAGGGGGATCAGTGACTTGCAGGCATATAGCTTCAACTGCCTAGATGGAATGTAGTAGTTTTTTCCTTCCAGACCAGACCAGACGATCTGTAGATTCAGTTGCAGCCAGGATTGATTAAAAGGTGATTCCCACTGATATGTCAATGAAAGAGTTAAAATCCTGGAGTGGATGAATGGTATGTTGAATCTTCCCACTTTGTCCAGTGCTTTTGGTTGTAGATCAGCTGAAGTCCCAAGCAGATGAAATGAAGTGCTTAGAAACAGTAATCCTAAACTCCAGAGTTAGTTCTTTATCTTCAGGCAGGCTTTTCCAGGCTGTGGTTCTGTTGAAAACTGAAATCTTCCTGTGTCAGATGTAGTCAGGTGTGTCCTCAGTGCAAGCTCAGGCAAACTCAGGAAAAACTCAACAGCAGACTTAGGAAGCCCTGCTTGAGAAGTGGGGTTTTTATACAGTCAGTCAGGAATACTAGCCAACTGGACCCAATCAGAGCTAATTGCACTTCAAAAACAGAACCATGTGTTGTAAATAATTATTGATAAGGATTACCTGTGAAGAGACAGGATAGGAGGTGTCAGAAGACATCCATATAGTTCCAATACACAGACATAAGGAGCCTACAAGTCTAGTACAAACTGCAAGATGTACTAAATTAAATAAATCATATCTACACAAAGTATAGGACTCCACAGAATGGTTTCTTTCTATATAATAGGTAATAAACAGCAACAGCTATTTGCACTGGCAATAAAAGGAATTCCAATAAAAAACACTCACTTCTGACCTCAAAGCACTAGCTGAAGATAGATGTCTGGAGGGAGGCTGTAAATGGCCAAAATACTCTGGAATCCTAAGATAGATGCTGGGTCAAGAGATGTTTAAGTGTAAGTGTAAATTAACCAGAGGAGAAAGGTTGAATAACTTGAATAAGAACAGAAGGAACTGAGTCAATAACCTGCAAGGGGACAGGCTTCTATTACACGTCTGATTGTACTGAAGGTGCAGTTGGGTGGTGCATATAATAAGAAGAGGGAAGATGTGCTGAAAGACACTTATTATGCTAACTTTGATTTTACAATACAAAGCATAATCGTGGGCAGTGAAACTGATCAAGTGAGTATGTGGGACAGAGGAAGCAGACAAATGTAGCTAAATGATAAAAGTGATATCTTTGGGTTAGAGGACAGAGTACAGATGAGAGAGGTGAAATATGTTTGTTTGAAACAGAAAGGAGAAGAGCCGTAAGCAGAGTATGATTTTGTAAGGTTGATAGTCTTAAACAGAGCATAACATCTTTAATACCAATGGAGTAACTAGTCATTAGAGCACCCCTATGCAACCATTTTTGGGGACACCTTTCACAAAAACATGTTTCATAGAGGCACTGGACCAGGGGCAGATAGGGCCCCTTGGATGCTGGACCTCTGACCCCCTACTAACCCAATCAGATTTTAATGAAGGGAAGAAAAACGTAGAACAAATTCAGATTCAACATAGACAATACCATACACAATCATGAACCTCAGGTGTCAACAGACACTGCCACACAAAACCAAGTATAATAATTTGTGATTTTTATAGCTCTTTTCTCCCTGTGAGACAGAAGTAACAGAAGAAAGGTTATAAAAATGGAAAAGAAATGCAACTACATAGACACTACTCCCTGGAGGGATCTTCTCCCTAATCTGGCCTCATCAGAGCATATTTTTTTCAAACGTGTGAAGTGACGACCATATTGCTGCCATGCACAACTACTCCACAGATGCATGGCTCTTATAGGCCCAAGATGCACCTACCACTCTGGAATGTGAGTTACCCAAAAAGGCTACTAGACTCTTTTTGCTGACATAATCCTGACAAATGGTTTCCTTAATCCAGGAGGCTACTGTCACCTTAGAAGCTAATTAGTCCACATGCAGGCCAAGGGGTATAAATAACAGTGTGTCCAATGTGCAATAAGATTCAGTTTGTTGAAAATATTATTTGAAGCACCTAACTACATCCAGACAGAGCATATTCTCTTCTCGCCTATTAGATGGATCAGGACAAAAAGAAGGAAGCCCAAACTCCTGAATAATATAGAAATCAGATGCCATCTTGAAGAAACCCAAAGTGAGTATGTAGAATCAATTTTTCTTTATGATAAATCAGAAAGGGAGCCTTGCAAGACAAGTTCTGCAGTTTGTGCTACCCTCAGAATGAAGATTGTAACATCAGGGAACAGAAAGGCCCAAATCACTGAAAGCCAAAAAGGATGTGGGCAGGAATCACATTCTACATACCACCTGAGGAACAGAGATCAGACCATATTGTAGATCTGAGACAAAGTCGACACACAGTAGCAATGATTGGCTCAGAGGAGACCTTATTTTTCCAAGCTATGTCTGGATGACAAAGTGGACCCTGAGAGAAGTGAGCTGTAAGAAGAAGGAGATGCCACAACTCGCCTAACTCCAATCAGCAATCATAATAGTATGTGCTTGGTCCATCTTGATCTTTCTCAACAGCCTCTTGATCAAGGGAAGAGGATTAAACATGTAGGCCTGGTGATGGCCCCCAACCGTCTTGGGGACTATGAAGAAGTTGGGGTAAAACACCCAGAAACTTGTGCTGAAACCAAAACCTCCATGTCCACAAGGCTTTGACCACTTCTTGAAACTGGAGAGCCCTCGGGGGGTGTCAAAGAACCTTGACATAAAGAACTGGCATGGAGGAGGGTCCTTGAAGTATATATGATATCCCTCTGAAACAACCTGCAAAACCCATGGGTCTGCCAACAAGACCACACATGTGTCTCTGAACTGCAGCAGGTGTTCTCCTATCGCCTGGGGTAATCCTGTGCTTAGAGAAGACTTCTTAGCCTTCTAGACCTCCTTGGTCATGTGGGGAAAGTGGAATTGGCTAAAGGAGGTTTGGTCAGTCACATAGGGAATTAAAAAAGTGAGATTTCCATGGAAAAAATGATGCTCATGTGTAGACTAGGGTAATAGAGAACTCTTGCCCCCAGTAGCCTGGCTGCTTTCCTACAAATGGCAAGATGTTATAAAACTTTTTGGAAGACCTATCAGCCAACCAAATCTTCAGCTACAGAGTAAGGTGCATCACCACAGAAGAGCAGATGTTTGTGAGAAATCTCATCCATGACTGTTTTGCAAACCAAGGCATTACCCTTTGAGAATTATAGAAATCATATTCATGATATCTTCCTTATCCAAATCCTCTCTGTCCAGATAAAGCAAGTGGCCGTACCAAACATTCAAGACCTTCCCTACCCAGGCCGTAGCCAAGGTGGGGGTACAAAGTAGCTCTTGTGGACATAAAGTTCATTTTTAAGAGGGAATCACAGTGTTTATCCACCTGGTCCTTAAATTTGTATGCTTTAATTAATTATAGGGCTAGGTGTTTTAACAGGGAGAGATGGGGGGTTTACTGCAGGGTAATATGAAGGGGTAAAGAAGGCCAAATTCTCTAGACAACTATACCTTCCTATCAGGAAACTTCCATAATCTGATCTAGAGAATCCTAAGTAACTCTAGAGACTCCTACAACAGAATCCCTCTTTTGCCTCTTAAAGATATCCTTAGGTGGATGCCCAGTAGGAACCCTCGGATATATTAAGGGTATCTAATACTGCCAGAATTAGGTCTTCTGTCAAGGAAGTCCAGGGGTACAATACAAATCATCATCAACAGTCTCACCCTTCTCTAGAGAGGAATCATCCCCAGGAGAAACAGAGTTGCTCTCTACAGGGGATCTGGCTTTATTTTTAAGGAACAAGGTGACCCATGATTCAATCTGTTCAAAATACTCTGTATAAAAGAATGCAAATTGGCAAGAGCCTGGAGACCTGCCAAAGTAGGAGATAGGTCCCTAGCCCATGTGGGCTCCTGTTCAAGAGAAGGGACCTGATGAACATTCTGCATGGGAGCCGCTGCACATGAGGATCATCGTTGACCTGGATGACCCTTAGGGAAAATGGACTGGCAAGATAAACAGGTGACCACTGCTGATGAAATCATCATAGTTCTGGTGGTAATAGGTTTCCCAGTGTCCCCTTTAGTCTGTGATATGGCTATTAATCCTGCCCCCACACACATACACACACACACACACACACACACACACTCACACACACACAAAAATGGCCTAGATAGGAAGGAAGTTATAAGAAACTACTTATCTGTACCACTGAGAAAAATTAGCAGCCCAGAAGAGAAAGTGTGACCACCTATGGATAGAGAGTGTAGCAAGGGTCTTCTTATGTAACATGGAAAGGAAGTAAAGGAAAGATAATTTCTCTATTTTGCTTTATTTATTCATTTATTGATTCATTTAATTTGTGTGAACATCTTTTATCTATACAGGCATTTGTATGGTTAACTGATTTTGATAACATGTTAAGATTGCTTGGTTCTAAGAATACTTAAAATATTTTCTAACACTTGATATAGATGTTTATTGCATGTGAAATATTTTTCAATGTGAATTTAAAAATATGTAGTAGTTTATTTTGGTACTTCACAATGTATATATAAAAAGAAAAAACACATCTGCACCACTAATGGGACTTAACAGCCCAGAATAGACAGTTTGGCTATCTATGGAGAGCACATGTAGCAAGGTGCCTCTCAGGTGAGCTGCAGATTGGAAAGGAAATAAGGAAAAAAATGATGGTACTGGAAAGAAGCAGCTTCTCAAAGGGCTGACCCTCAAGCTGACAGAGAATGTGCCTTTTGTGTCCACTTCAGTTCTGCATGCAAAAGTAAAGGACACAGCAAGAGCCAATCAATATGGGGAAAAGTCAAAGTAAAATAATACTAGAAATAAAAGAAAAATTAAGAGAAACAGAAGTCCCTTGTAACTTGGGTGGGGGAGACTCCTTCTCCAAAGCATTGTGTGTATAGGGGTCTGCCTCTTAGAGGAAGCAATTTAAGCCCATGGCTTTTGTGTTCAACAATAGATGAAGGAGAAAAAGGCATAGAGGAATAGTGTAAAGTGTAGCCACCGGCATTACAGGCTAATACCAGTGAGGAAAATTGGCAAATTGTTTAATTTACCCTTTTATTTCTTAGATTTCCATTTCAAAATTCAAGGGCTGTATGTATAAAGAAAGAGAAGCACTTTTGGGACAAACCAGCTGCAACACTGGGTGGCAAATTATGATTTCAAAACATTTAACCCTCTGAGTGCAGGGCCATTTCTTAGACTATGTAGACCAGACACATTTTCAGCATTTTTGCTATCCATCAGGTAAGATATGTTTCTACCCGGTAACTTTCTTTTTCTTCCAGAACAAATTATGCTTTTTCATGGTGCCTCATGTGAAGTAAATGTTATAATGTGTGACAAGTTATGATGTCATAATTACAAAAAAGTTAAAAAAATGATGTATATCACATACTATATTTCAAAAACATTTATGTTGATTGTGAAGGTTTCAGTTATTTGAAAAAGGCCTGATTCCCCCAAGTACAAAAATACCAAATATGTATAGTTTTATCAACATACATGGCCTGAACAAACCACTAATTAGATTAGCTAAAAATGGTATTTTCAACTTTATGAACTACATAACTGATAGCTATTAGCCGAATACAATTATATATTTCCAGAAACTAAATATTCTGTTTCATCAAATGAGGGGTCCCTTGCCTTGCTACTCCTAGCCTGGTGTGCACAAACATTTCCAGAAGGTGAAGCTAAAGGAAAATATACTAAAATCTTTGAAAACTATTGACTTTCCTACTGTATTCATTAGCTAGTGAGCTTAGGAGAAAAATGACAACCCACTGGATTGATATTACATACCGTAGGGGGTCCTAAAAGTATAAAACTGCACCAGCTACGAACTTGGAATTTTCTTATATTTTTCAAACATGACTTGCCTATACTAAAATGGTTGAAAGAACTACAGAAATGAAGAAAGGCTAGATAAAGAATACCATTTTGGAAAGAAGATAACACACCTCATCAAATGAGGGGTTGTTTGCCTTTCTGTCATGGTGCCCGTGATTGCCTCTTGCTGTATTGCCTATGTGCGACATTGTTTACTTCCTGAACTGTCGCTCCCACTGAGTTGCTATTCTTATAGGTCTACTTGTTGGTGAGGTCATCGCTCCACCCACCTGTCAGGATTTTTAAACCTCAACTGGTGTCATTACCTTTGCCCTTTCGCTGTGTACCTGAGCTTATTGCTGTGTTGGTCCATTCCTGTTCCTGTGAATTACCTGGCTACGTCTGACTACGCGTTCCGGTTCTGACTCCTGGCTACGTCTGACTACCCGTTCCAGTTCTGATTCTTGGCTACGTCTGACTATACCGTTCCAGCTCTGACCCCTGGCTACGTCTGACTACCTGCTCCGGCTACGACCACTGGCGACGTCTGACTACCCGAACTGGTTATGATCATTGGCTGCCTCTTGGGTTGCTCTCTCCATTGTTGTGCTCCATTACCATTCCGTGCCTCAGTTTGGTTTCCGTATTGCCTGTGCCTTCCACTCAGCGCCTGCTTCTGTTAGCGGCACTTGTCGGACATAACGTGTGTTTGACCTCCCATGGCCATTCCGGTTGCGTGCTGCCTTATCGAGCCTCAGTTTACTACCGGCATATTATACCCTGTCCGGGTATTGGTGCACTCCTTTCATTTCTGGTCGACTGTGTATGTGGGGGAGCTCTCTGTACTGCCCTCACATCTACCATGTAAGTCCAAGGGCCATTCCGTTACGGTTCGCCTGCCTGGTGAAGGGTGAGGGAAGTGAGTCCACTGTTCCTCCCTGGTCTCGCGAAGGTGTACTATCGAGACATAAGCGTTGTACGCTCACACTGTAATTCCATGTTGAGTCCCTGGGCCTTTCCATTGTCGCTCATCTGCCAGTGAAGGGTGAGGATAGTGAGTTCACTAGTCCTCCCTGGTCTCGTGAAGTTGTGCCAATCATTCCGTGTATGCGGTGTACGCGCACAATCCTCGCATATACCTGGTAGTCCTAGGGCCATTCCATTACTACTCACCTGCCTGGTGAGGGGTGAGGAAAGTGAGTACACTGATCCTCCCTGGTCTCGTGAAGGTGTTACCATCTACTGCCACTTGCGTCATTACCTATTACTGTTGTCATTTGTTGCCACCAGTCTGTTTCATTACTACCTGTCTTTATTGTACTTAATAAAGTTTTATATTAAGTTCATCTGTACTTGTCAGTGTGTTAATTTCATAGTCACTCCATGACACTCTCTACCTCTAGCATGGTATGCACAAATGTTTACAGAATCTGTAGCTAATAGAGAATTTTTTTATTTATTTTTTTTTAATTTCTACCCCATCAGATGTAATGAAATATGAAAACACTATGGAATTTCCAACTGTATTCATTAGCTACTGCTCTTATGAGAAAATTGGTATCCCATTGGTATGAGTTGACATACTGTAGGGGATGCCAGAAATACAAAACTGCACCAACTGCAACCTCTCATTTTGCCCTTACAATTTTTCAAACATGGCTTGCCTATAGTTGAAAGAATTACAGAAATAAAGAAAAGGTGGTAGACAAAGCCTACCAGTTTGGAAAGGGATAACCCACGTCATCAAATGAGGGGTCACTTGCCTTTCTACCCAAGCCTGGTGTTCTCCAGTGTTTTGGTGTAGCACCAAAGGGAAAATAAATTCCATTTTTGTTTTTACATTTAACCCAATTAATTGTACTGAAATCTGTGAATACTATGGAATTTCTAGCTGTGTTCATTAGCTACTGCTCTTACAATTAAAATGGCACCACACTGGTATGGGCTGACATACTGTAAGAGATTAACAATATTAGTAGGAGAAGACACTCAAGGCAATGTGCTTGCAAAAATGCAGCTAGCTCTGATCTTTATTAGTGAAGTACTTACATGCAACATTTTGGGGGGACTAAGGGCTGATTCAAATGTTGGCGTTAAAACCAATGTGAAGAAAAAAACTGCCTTCGCTCGTTAAGCAAGACCAGGTAACGTGAGATTCAAATCTTCCTTACCCAGAAAGCCTAACGAGCGATAACCAACAAAATACACGTTAACCTTAAACCTGCGTCGCATAGAAAATCTTACCTAAAAACACACGACTGGCGTCGCCTTGTGCAATTCGTCCCTTTTCACAAGGCATTGTACAACGCCTTGTGAAAAGGGACGAATTGCACAAGGCGATGCCAGGCAGCCGGGCACAATGCCAACGCGAGAGGAGAGGTATCGGAGGAAGCGGGCAGCAAATACAAGCCTACCACCCGCTTCCTCCGATGTCTCTGTCCCCTCCTCCCGCTTCCTCCAATAGCTCTGTAGTGCACAGGGTTTTCTTATGCTGCGGGCTTCATAGCCACCCGCAGCAATGACAGCTCTTATGAATGAAGCTGAGGGAAGCGCTGCAGTCACAGTGCAGCCTGCTCCCTCAGTTGTATTTTAACCCTTTGAGTGCCAGAGTGGTACGCAACGCATTGCTTTGCAATGCGTTGCGTACCACTCTGGCACTCAAAGGGTTAACTTAGATCTCATCCATTCATAATGCCCTACTTACTGTGTCCCTTTGCTTTTAGTACTTTTGTTCCACTCTCAGTTTGAAGAAGAATGGAGCAAAAGTACTAATAGCAATGGGACACAGGAGGTAGCGGGTTAAAAATGAATGAGATCTAATTTAAACTAATGTCTAATAATAGTATTTTAATAAAAAAAAAGTTTAAAACACACACAAACACACACACATATATACAAGCAAGGTATGTAGTCCATACCTTGCCTATTAACCCTTTGGGTACCAGAGGGGTAGGAAACATGCTAAGCAATGCTTTCCTACCTCTCTGGTACTCAAAGGGTTAATTGTGGAATAAAAGACAGATTTGTCCACTACATGGAAGTCCATGAGGTGGATGTGGATGGGGTTAGTATGTCACATATATGTAATATATGTGACATACTAAGGGGGGGATGCGGAAGGGGGCATTGTGTAGTGCTTGGTGTACTAGTTTTATTGATTGTAACCCTTTGAATGCCACAGGGGTGAGCAGTGCACATCCCTATGGCATTCAAAGCTGTCCATGGTGCTGAAAGCCATCTCTGTGTTCCCCTAGTGGCTGGGTAGGGAAAAGCACAGAGAATGCTGTTCAGAATTGGAGACGTTGGTTTTTTTACTCTGTGTGGTGTGCTGTTCTCAAAAAAAAATAGGCGTTAGATTTCTGGAGAGAAATGTTGCAATTTAACGCGAGTTAGCCCTAACTCCAACATTTGAATAGCTTTTGGCGTCGCTTGTACATTATCCTCTATGGGTGAGATCTTGCTGTTCTGGCGACCGGAGAAGTGTGTTTCAGAACTGGCGTCGCTTGTTACTAATGAAACATTTGCATTGCTCAGTTGACGTTAAAACCAGCGTCTCCAGTTTTTTCTGGCGACGCCAACATTTGGATCGAGCCCTAAATGTCTACCTTCCTCAGACAAAATCACAACATATGCTGAAAATAAAAGGTACAGCAAAGGTGATCCAACCAATTGGATTGCCTATTATCATATGCATAATTAATTGGTAATTTAAATCCTAACAATTAAGGGAGAACCACACAAACTCTGCGTGAAAGATTTGGCCAACATAGGCGGAATGTAGAGTGTGGGTTCTCTCAGCATAGTCTATCCCGACGTTGTAGGTTAATGCATAATTGTGATCCTAGGAGTTTGAAGGTGATACTTAAAAAATATGTTGTAGGGGTTATCCCCCTGACTAAAGCAAGAGTACTCCCACTGCTGAAAGGTGTTTCATTCAAAGGTTATTAATTTTCAAAGTTTAATTTTTTAGGTGCAATATCACAGTGACCTGAAATTGTACAGTGGCGCTGTTGCTACACGATCCTATGGACAGCTCTGGTCCCGGGACCATAAATCTCCATAGGATGGTGTAGCAACAGCGCCACTGTACAATTTCAGGCCACTGTGATATTGCACCTAAAAAAATTCAACTTTGAAAATTAATAACTTTTGAATGAAACACCTTTCAGCAGTGGGAGTACTCTTGTTTTACTCAGGGGGATAAACCCTACAACATATTTTTTTTTACATTTTAAGTACTACTATCCCTTTAACACCGGTGACATATTTATATCACCCATCACACTATTTAGATGCAGGCAACATGGGCAATATTTTTAATTCATGGTTTTGACATATTTTTTTTACATTTAAGTATTACTATCCCTTTAAATACTGTACTGTTTGTGGCCCTTGAGGACTGAACTTGGGCAGCCTTGATCTGGAGAGATCATTTCTTATACCAATGTAAATCCAATGTGCTCCTATGTACTCTCATCAGTTGACTTTTATGCAAGCACTTCTTAACCCCCCACTGGTTGAAAGGTGGAATTCAGTAGTAAATGAATTTTTTACTGGGGGCTTACAGTCATACCTGGGAACTCTCCGGTTTTGCCTTGGAGACTCCGGATTTCACAATTAATTACCGGGTCTCCAGGGCAGTCTCTCACTCTCCGGGTCTGCCCACTTGTTCTGCATCCCGCCCAGGTTCCTCCCACTCCCCGCCCTCTTACCCTCATTCCACATATATTTTGGCAATTTTTATTTTTTTGTCCTGCCCCCTTCACGACTAAGCTCTGCCCCTTTTATGACGCGATTTGCATCATTTCACTCCCCCGATGATGCTGGCAGGGCTGTCCTCTGGGTAGCCCTGCCTGTCAAGTTCGCAGGCATGCTTACAGTAGAGGTCAGTTGATATTTTATGATCATTCACAGTGACCCGGACATCTAGAGAGTGTATACTACTGGGATCATATTGTAGAGAGTATTTAATGGTCTCATGCACAGAGTTGATATGATGAAGAATGTTCGTCTTCACTGGTCCCCATCAATATGAATAACATATTGTCAATTAAGTGACAGTAATGAAAAATGTTTCTACTAAGCTGGAGGTCAGATAAGAACATTTTGTTCTCCATGTCACACAAATACAATATTAGCATATGTGGGAGCATGCCTCCATTGCAGATCTCTGTTTTGTCTATAAAAACCAAATCTAAAATAGTTCAGTTTAAGCCCAGTTTTTAATGTGTCCATTAGGAATGGAATTTTGCAATACCTTCATTGCTTTGTGTATTATAGATACTTACTATGTCAAAGCTACATAGTAGGAAATTTGTACCTGGTGTATCAATATCTTTTATACGTATTATTAAGTCTGTAGTATACATAAGGCAAGTGGGTATTTTGGCAACAATAGACTGTAAAAATCTTGTGGAGATTCTGCACCTGCTACTTTCTACTTGGAATATTATCCTATGGGACTGCTGCACTTGGATGATGAGTACTCAACTCTCTGAGATAGATGTGAACACCGTACAGATCACCACCTCCTTTCAATTAATTCAAGCAGAAAACAGAAATTATTGCTGGTGCTGAAAAAATTGATCTAGCCACTCAGCCAGCCAATGCTGATGATGCTAAAAAAGAGAAAGGAGGTGAACCTGCTACTACACTAGTCAACATTTGTAGAGTATATGAAAATCCAAAGAATTCTCAGTGGCTTATGAGTGGTCTTAAAACCCATATTATGTAAAAACAATATAGAATTTCTTCAGAAGTGGAAAGGCATTTTGAATAAGTGTAGCCTTGACCTTATGACACTGACTGTTCAGTATCTACAATTCGATATAAAAGCCTTACAACAAGACATTTTTCATCCTACAGCTACATTAAAAGCTAATACTGCAGCATGGTACTTTAAAACCCTAATTGATGAATTATAAGCAGTTATTAACTCCCCGAAGGAGGATGTCACTGTAACGGGAGCCTAAGTCCTTGGGTTGACTTAGACCATCGTTCTGAGTCTCTTCCTCCTGGAAGAGGCTACAAACTGGCAGCCTGCCCGGTGAAACAGGATAACTGGCTGGAACTCTGTAACACTGGAACCCAATCTGGAAACATCCACTGCAACTGCTGGAAACACAAGCTGAAAACAGAGAGCTCTTAGCTGGCTTAGATGGGCTTCCTAAGAGACACTTCCAATGACTAACTCACTTTATTTAACAATCTCTGGGCTTTTATACATGTTTAACAACACCAGGATATAATATAAGACAGAGAACACAAAGGGCAGTGACATATGGTGGACACAGGATACAATGAGGGTGGACATGATTAACTTAACTATACAAAGGGACTATGGTAAACAATTGTGATGTTTACCGTAAACACTGGACCAGACAATAGAACAGCAGAGTGTAAACATGAGACAATGGGACACTACAGTAGGACTGATCAATTCAAAACAGAACACTAGCAACAGGTGGTGCAAGCAAGCAGGACCCCAGACTAATCCCATCACACAGAAGACATCAGAGGTGATGATGTTAGTCAAGTGCAACCTTAATCAACTCTGGACCAAAGGGGGTGACCCATCTACCATTTGGCTGGTTTTGTAGACGTCCAACGGTTTAACCCCTTCAGGGTATGGTTGAAGGCCTGCAATGCAAACAGGGGTCCAGCATATATTACAATATTAACCATGCCTATAACTTTTAACATAGAATGGTAGCCTCTTTGGCAGAGATGTCTACTAGTATACTGTCCCACAGTTCTCCACAGTCTGCGACAATGGGCTAAAAATCCATATGCCCAGAAAGGGCTTCCAGTAACAGACTGATCTGTTACAGTCACAAATAAAAAGATAATAAAAAGTACCCTTGATTCACAAGACTATGAGCTGAATCTTGTATACATGTGGAAGAAACAATGCCATAGACAACTGATATGCTGGGCATGGAAAAGGAAAGGTTCCTCATCATCATCCAGCATGGACTAAGAGGTCACTTGAGGAAGGGTTCAAAACTCAAAATAAAACACCAAAAGACCAACAAGATGAGGACACAATCAGAGACCCACTGCTGACAAGATCTGTGATTAACCCTAGCCCTACCCATTTAAGTGTGTTAATAGAGTTCTTGGCTTTGTGCACAAGACTAAAAGCACTTGATTCAAATTCCTGATAGATAGATAGATAGATAGATAGATAGATAGATAGATAGATAGATTAAAAAACATATCAAACTCAAAATGTTTTTTAAGATCTGTCTTTGTGCCTCTATGAGGGATAGCCAGGTATCAACCATAATGTTAAAGACTAAGAAAGACTAAGAGTAACTTTGTTCCCCCGATTAAAAATAAAGTGGCATATTTCAATGTCATTTAATAAAAAAAGCAGACAAGGGAGGGGTCATTGTCATGATGAACAGATAATTATATGTTGAAGAAAGTTTAAAACAATTGAATTAATTAATCACATTGTGATAAATTAACTGCTCTCCCTGTTTGGAAGTATAAAGCAATTATAAATGAAATGCTATGTGATGCTTTTTTTTGCAAGCTGGGATTAGTGAAAAGGAAAACATTTCTAACTACTACACACTCCATTACTCTGATTTGATACCTGTTACCTAAACTTCATACAAATCTATCTCATCCTCCTGGTCAACCTGTAGTCTCCCGGATGGGTTCTGTCCTTGAATCATTATGTACATTTCTGGACTTTTTTTCTATAACTATTATTTCTACAAGCTTATAAAAGATATTGATACACCAGATATAGATTTTTCAGATCTCCTACTATGTAGACTTGACGTGGTAAAACTGTATATACCATTGCTCTGCATGATGAAGGGATGCAAAGTATCTATGATGCACTATCAAATTAAGGTATTTCTAACAGCAAAATTCAATTTCTAATGGGCACATTAGAAGCTGTGCTTAAATTTAACTATTTTAGATTTGGCGACATGTTCTATAGACAAAAATGGTTATCTGCAATTGGAGCAAGTATGGCTCCCATGTGCACTAATATTTTTATGCAATAGAAAAGAAACCTGGTCAGCACTAGTTCAAAATGAGACAAGGGTGTAATCTGGACAAAACTTCTCTGGTGCACTCAGGGTCAAAAGATACACAAGATACACATACAGGGAAAGAGAATCTGAAACAAGTAAGACTCTTGTTAACAAACAAGACCCTTGTCAACCACAAGTCAATATACAAAAAATAATTGTTTATTAGATAGAAATGAATCCAAAAATTAGCACACATCTAAAACATACTTAAAGACAATAGAGGAGGTCAAGAGAGGCTCCAAAGAATGTACAACTCTCAAAATCACATATCTATTTATAATAATATTTAGTAGTGGTCAAAGAGTACCACTGTAGAAGAGAGTAACAAAATATAAATCTACCTGGACAATATACATAGCCAAAAAAGTGCTAAATGTGCAAGCAGCAGCAAGTATAAAGATATACATATTACAAACAAATCTCCAACAGTGAATGTGATAATGTGCAAAAATTAGCAACACTCAAACTAGAAGAAACAATAAAACTTATCAAAATGAAAAGCAAGAATAAATAAGTCTCAGGTAGAAAATGGACAGCCTCACGAGTGCCGCCTCAAACCCACACAACCCAACGCATGCCATAAGGCTTCGTAAGGGGATGCATTTTGGGTAGTGTTGATCCAGTTTAAATGAACAAGAGCCTCCAATGGTGGACGGAAAAAAGAGTCACATGATGTGTATAGCAATGAATGTCATAGTCCAGTGTGTAATCTCACAGGACAAGAACAGACATTTAAAAGAATTAAGAAAATACAGCACCCCAGTGTGTTAGTATAAATGAAAAAGATCTAAGACAAAACAAATATCCAAATCTGACAAAGAGCCCACCATAATAAAAATTTATATATTAGTACGTATCGCCACATACCAGGCTGCCACAAATACATAGAGATGTAGGATGACACTAAAGGCGTATGTGCAAGATATTAGTATATCTTATGCATAAGTAAAAAGTAAAGGATGCAAAGCATGCGTAACTCGTAATAGCATCCTATTATGCCAAATACCATCACTGTATCCATCTTAAGTACTGGCAAATGTCAAGATGTATTTGCCAGGTAAAAGATTTGAAAAGACAATATAAAAAGGCAGTCGGTAACTATTTGCTTAAAAGTTCAAAACTAACTGTGCAGAATAAATGAGGAAATGAAATCTGAATGGTATTACACAAAAAAGTGTACTAAAAAAATAAATTGCACTGATGAATAGAAAGAGGTGATATTTGGAATACACCTAGAAATGTAGACATAATCAACTATTATTTAGAAAGATAAGTAGAGCGAATATATAGCTCCTAAACACATCAGCATTTGAAAAGACTTATTATAATATTATTAATATTGACGATATGATCAAAGATAAATCAGGTAAGTAAGATTAGGAAATAAAGTATATATTTGTCATGATACTATTGGAACAGGTGAGATAACCAAAGAATACAAAGCAGTATTTACTAGATAAAATAGATACAAGTAGAATCTTCCCCAGATATCAACATTATAAGATATGCACAGATTAAGAGTGGCTTGTGCAAGAACAATAACAAAATATATATAATGAATCACTAAAATGCAATATGTCAATGGTGAGCTCAATGTCACACATAGAGCACGAAAAATGACTGAATACTCATTAGAGAAACAAGTCCACCAAATGTAAGGGAGGCAAGAGCTTATTAAAAACTGGATCAACCCTACTGAAGGTAGTATATAGACAAAGGAAAATAAGGTGCAAATCCTTATAAAGTGAGCCATATATACAGTACAGAATATAAAAGATATACAACACTATGGCATGAAGTAATCATACAAAACAGAAAGAAAGAAAAGCCAAAACCATACAGCACCAAACTCTCCCCAGTATGACAGACGGAGAACATCAAAAAAAGACTGATACTAATCCTATATAATAATTTGCTAAATAATTTGTAACGACTCAGTCATGCCCAGTAGAGACTGCCCATGACGAGTCTGATACAGAGTGGGGAGCTCCGAAGTCAGACCTCCGGTCTGATTTCGGAGTGTCCAGCTCTGTATCAGCCGCGGCGCAGGCAGCCTCTACTGGGCATGACTGCACCACGACCAGCCGGCACTGTGGCCCGTGTACACAGGCTCTTCAACTAGTTATTTACATAAAACATTTATTAAAGAAAATAAAAACAAAAAGGTCAGCAAATTAAATTAAAAACATTTCTAGAATATGAAGCTGTAGGAAAAAAACATACTTTTTTACATACCCATCACTTCAAAAATACTAAAATGGTTTAAATCCATGGAGTTTTCTGGAGTATTCAGTAACTACTGCCATCATGAGAAATATGGTACCCCATTGGTATGGACTGACATACCATATTGGGTTCCAGGAGTGTGTCTACCAGTGTAACATGTATGAGGGAGGCAAACAGTGTATGTGTGATGCTATGGTTAGTAGCTGAAGAAGGGTGTGGGGAGTCTGACAGTATATGAGGGAACCTGTGATTATAAGTGGGCAGTGAAACCAGACTGGGTGGGGTCAGACACTGTTTATAGGTATCTGTGACTACTAGTGGAACAATGTTGGGAGTCAAACCATGCGACTTCCAGTACCCAATAGAAGAAGGTTAGATGGAGTATGAGGGAATTGGGATCTGGGACTACCAGGGTGGAGGTGCAGTGGAACCAGGCTTGGGGTCAGGCAATGTATGTGGGGCTCTTTGACTGCCAGTGGGCAGTTGAAACAAGTTCAGGGGTCAGCCAGTGTATGTGTGGATCTGTGACTGACAGTGGAGCCAAACTGAGGGGGGTCAGACAGTGTATGTGGGTATGTCTGACTACCAGTGGACAGAGGATCAAATATTGCATACAGGGATCTGTAACCCGTGTTCTCAGGAATCAGGTTTGGAATCAGTGTATATCCCCCAGATTCCCAGTTTGATTCTAATGCATACTGGTCTTTATCTACCAACGGGCAGTGAAACCAGGTTGAGAGTGTCAAGCTTGGGGAATGTGTCTGATAGTGGGCTGTGGAGCCAAGCTGTGGGGGTTATGGTACATGTGGGGTGTAGTTGAAAGCAATTAGTGGAGATCTTGTCAAACTAACTTCACAGATTTTTTTGACTGGCTAACTATAATAATAGGCCAAGGGGGAGCAGTAGATATAGCTTATATACATTTCAATAAAGCATTTGACATTGCCCCTCAGAAGACTCATTAATAAATTACAGTGTTTGGATCTGGATGTAAAAATAGTTAAATTGATAAGGCAGGAAACAGAGGATGGTAGTCAATGGAGAATATTCGGACAAAGGGAGTGTAACTAGTGGGGTACCTCAGGGATCTGTACTGGGGCCCATTCTTTTTAATATTTTTATTAGTTATATAGCAAAAGGTCTTCAAGGTAAGGTATGCCTTTTTGCAGATGATACAAAGATCTGCGACAGGCTAGACTTCCTGGGGGAATAAGGCAAATGACAAATTATTTAGGTAAATTAGAAGAATGGACATCTCACGATGCCCGTGATTGCCTCCAGCGACACTGTGCTTGCAGGCGACATTGCATTACTTCCTGGTTGTCGCGCTGAAGCACATTCACTATTCTTATTGGCTGCTGTTTATTGCCAGAGTGAGTCTCCGCCTACATGCTAGGCCTTATAGGCCTTAGCCTGCCTTTACTTCTTTGCCCTTTCGTGGTTTACCGGTGTGCTATAGCTCATGTGATTCCGATGCTCCATTTCTGTGTATGACTCCTGGCTACGTTTTGACTTCGGCTCTGTTTGATCCCTGACTACTGTCTTCCGTTCCGGTCTGACCTTTGGCCCCATCTGACTACCCACTCCGGTCTGACTCCTGGCTTTGGCTGACTACCCGCTCCGTGCTGACCTCTGCTCTGGCTAACTATCTATCATTCTATACCCGTGGCCTTCTGTCTCCTCTTGCACTCCCTGTGCTCAGTTGTTTCCTCCAGTCAAGCGGTGCTCAGTCTGCTTCAGTCTGTGCCACTGACATTCCTACTGTCTGTCATTCCGTTCTGTGCCGTTGGGTACCCTAACTTCCTAGGGAATCTCAGTCACCGTTGCTTGTTGGGTTACCCTAGCATTCTAGGGATTTTCAGTCACCCCTGCCTGTTCCTTTACCCTAGAGTTCTACCAATGCCGGTTCCATTACCCTAGCATTTTAGGGATTCTCAGTCACCGCTGCCTGTTCCTTTACGCTAGGCTTCTAGGGATTCTCAGTCACCGCTGCCTGTTCCGTTACCCTAGCGTTCTAGGGAGATCCGTCTCTGAGCTAAACCACCCTAGCATTCTAGGGGATTTTTCCTCTGTTCACAGGGGCTTCACAGCTGCTCCTGTACTAGTAGCTACTACCATCCTCGCTACTAGTATATATTTTCAGTCAGAGTGGTATTTGCCTCCTTACAGTCGGTGATCCTGTGCTGTCTCCACACCTGGTCCTTTGAGGGTTTGGGAAGTTCTTAGGAACTGTCTTCACACCTGGTCCTGTGAGGGTTGGGGAAGTACTATTCATATTTATTCTGTTCTTATTTTAATAAAGATATTAATTTTACTGTATCTGTACTTGTCAGTGCCGTTATTCCACAGTCACCCCCTGACAGGACAAGAGTGTGGCAGCTGTAGTTTAATGTTGATAAATGTAAAATAATGCACTTGGGATGTAAAAATCCAAAGGAAAAATATAGTATTAAGGGCACTGTGCTGTTAGAGACAACAGAGGAAAGGGATTTGGAAGTAATTATTTCTAATGACTTCAAGGTAGGCAGGCAATGTAATAAAGTAGCAGAAAAAGGGAAGTGCTCATGCCACTCTACAGATCTCTGGTTAGACCTCACTTAGAGTATTGTGTACAGTACTGGAGACCCCATCTCCAGAGGGATATAGATACTCTAGAGTAAATTCATAGAAGGACTACTAAAATGGTGACTTGTTTACTGGAAAATAAATATCAGGATAGACTAAAGTATCTGAACATGTATAGTTGGGAGGAGAGAGGGAGGAGAGAAGAGAGAGAATATGATAGAAACATTCAAATACATTATTTTTTTTTTTCACATCATGTTGGGGGGAGCATCAGGACTGCTCCTGATACCCCCAAGGAAGTTTGAATAAAAAATAATGAACAAAAAAAAAACCTAATCCTGTGTGTGCCACAGGGATGTCCAAAGCATTGCAAAGTTATGCACTGGATCACCCTGTGGAACACACGGGGCTATTTTTTTAATCATTTGTTTTTTTTAGACCTCATTTGCGGGGCATCATGACCACTCCTGATGCCCCCTACCCCCAGCTATTGATCTCTCAGCCGATCGAGCTGGGAGATCAATTGGCGATGTAGGAGGGCAATGTGCTCTCCTGCTTCACACCTACCCCAGCCAGAGTGGATGGGATCAGGGAATGCCATCTCACGTCACCAGCAATCATGTCACCTGTGACATAGGTAGGCTTTCCTCAATCCCACTAACGCCTACCTGGAAGTTTGGGTAAGAGTGAAGCAGGAGAGCCCATTGCACTCCTGTGTTGCCAGTATTGATGTCCCATCACAGTCAGCTGAGAGATTAATAGCTGGGTGGCATCAGGAGGGGATTTGATGCCACCCAATGAGGTATAAAATAAATAAACAATGAGGGAGGGGAAGAGTCCAGGCACGTGTCAGAGATGAGGGACAGTGGCAATGGCCTTCCTAATCGAAGCAATCAGTATCGGGGGGAGGGGCACCAGGAGGAGTCCCAATGTTCTCCCCCTCCCAAAGACTGATTTTTAAAAAACTACTTTTGAACCGCACATAGTGCTAGATTAAGTTATCATGCACTATGTGTATACATTTTTATATACATAATTGCTTGTGGGATCAATTATGTACACGTTTTAGTGGTAAAACTTAGCCTGCAGTGTAGAAAAACATCTTCCCTAAATGCAGTGCAAGTCTGAAGTGAGTGAGTGCAAGGACAAGCTTCTGTATACAACCACAACATTTTCACATGGTTGGCCCAGCAGGCCCACTTTGCTAACAATTTGAAAAACAGAAGTTTGCCAGTCAAAGGGTTAAATATTTAAAATTATTTATATTCAGAGAACAGAATTTGAGTTCCTGTAATCCTGGTAGTAACAGTCATATCCTCCATGGACCTGAAATCCAGGACTGATTGAAGATGGTGTCTCTTGAACAAGGCGCAAGAGCAAGATTCATATGGACCTTTAGGATTTTTTAGCCATAGTGAAGTAAGTGTGGGGGTTGTTTGTAGATGTTAGTTCTCCTTTAACCCTTTGAATGCCAGAGGGGTGCCCAAAAGCGTTGGGCACCTCTCTGGAACTCAGTGGGTTCATTTTGACACTTAAACCACATTTTGGCTGTCCAAATAGCACCACCTTCACAAGTGAACCACTGAACCATCTGGACCCCTAACTTTCAACCTGGCATATTGTGCTACATCAGACAGAAGCTGAATCTACCACATCTCTCTGCAGGGGAACAACCAACCTGCATTGAAGTGTTGTTCCAATCCAGTTGCATACCATTCCTATGTAAGGCTATGCTTCTCTTGGCCCAGTACATACCTCCCAACATTTCAAATGGCCAAGTAGGGAAACTTTTGTTTTAGGTGGAGTTGCTGGGGGACTGGCTGGTGGGGTGGGGCCCTAACAAGAATTTTTATATTAATTCACGACCTGTTGACATCTCCTTCCACAAATTAATAAATGATTTAGAGCAAGACCAAAGTGTTTTATTTACACAAACCAGTTTGTAAACACATATACTGAAGTTTACACAAACATTAACCCATTGAGTGCCAGACGGCTACACAACTCATTGCAGAGCAATATGTTGCATTATCCTCTGGCACTCAAAGGGTTAAAGGGTTAGTAATGTCGATATATTAAAACATTTAATATTGCAGCTATTAGAAAAATAAACTAAAAGGCCCCAGTCCCATCTCTCAAACCTTTATGGTTTGAGAGATATAGAAGGCTAAAGTTCCCCCCTTCCTCCGCTTTTCCAGCCGTATGCTGACAGCAGGATATCCTGGTCCCAGGACAAGCAGGTGGCTCTTTAGCAGAGCCAGAATAGCCCAATGTAAAAATAAATACTTCATTGGAATGGTCTACAAAGTGTGCCTGCAAACCAGGCACACTTTGTAGACCGCTCTGATAAAGTATTTCTTTTTACATTGCGCTATTTTGGCTCTGCTGAAGAGCCACCTCAAATAGGCCACCTCAAATCTGCTGTCAGCTTTACAGCTTACATCAGGGAAAGGGGAGGGAAGGGGGAACTTAAGTCATCTATATCTCCCATAAAGATCTGAGAGATGGAACTGGGGTTGTTTAGTATATTTTTATAATAGCTGCAATATGACATTTTTTTTAATATATCGACATTACTAACCCTTTAATGTAAGTTTTATTGCTGTGGATAAGTGTGATATACTTATATACACACAACAAAGTCTGTTCTCCTAAAAAGAAGAACACCAGGGTGGAAAAGAGGGACAGAGGGAATTGGGTCTCAAGGAGGGCCTGTCCCTCCTAAAGAGGGACACTTGGGAGGTATGCTAATATACTGTTTATCATCATATCCAATGATCCATATCTGGACAGCAGTAGCTAAGATGAAAAATGAAGATGAAATCTCCAATCTAAACATCATCTCCAGCTGCACATGTAACAGAAAGCCCTTGAATTCCCATCTCCCTAGCAGCTTCATTGCTTCTTCATCTAAGCCTAACCATGCTACCTTGCTGTGCCAATCCTAAACAAGCTCCTACACGTCATCCTTGTGTGGGGGGACATTTGTTCATTTAATTTATTATTAAATAATGCTTTTCCCCTCCCCGCGTGCTTTGTAACGTGTTGCTAGCCTCTCGGGCCATCTGTGGCTAAATCCCAGGAGCCTAGGGGCCGGGATCATACCCCTTCACTGGCTGCTAAAACTACTAGTTGGTGTCTAACAATTCTGAGTTGCTACTAAGTTTGTTATATATTTGGCTCTCATCTTAGGCAGCAGAAGGCCATATGCAGAATGTAAAATTGGGGCAATTCTAAAGCATTCCATCTGTACCATAGTGTTAAAATAAAAATAACTGTTCATTTAAATGGGCTTTTAACCTCCTTTAAAGTAAGAGAAGTCATTTATTATGATATTAATGCTTTTATTACCACTGGGTATGCAATGCATTGCTCTGCAATGCGCAAATTTAGAACAAACCAGATGGGGGGGATGCAAATTCCCATTGACATAAATGGCGTTTTTAACCCCTTGAATACTAGAAAGGTCTCCAACACATTGCAAAGCACACAAACAGACACACACACACACAAACTAGGAACAAGTCTGCCAGGGTATTTAGTATACTCTATAGGTAGGACCAGATTTCCCCACAGGCAGAGTAGGCAACTGCATCATACCTGCCAACATTTCAAATGACCAAAGAGGGACACTATCTATAAGGGTTCCACTGATAAATGTGCAGTCATGCAGAATTACATTTTTATAAGCACCCATGATTTAAAGGTCACCTTTCATACGCACACACATTCTCTCCCTCTCTCTCACACACACATTTTCACACAAGCTTAAATACAAACACACACAACACAGCACACATTCTCAAGTACACTTAAAAACACACACAGACACACACAAACTCTCACACACATTTTCGCATATACCCCTAAAGCTACTATTGTCAAAACACAAAACAAATGTGTCTCATGCACCTTAAATAATTGATGCAAATGGTGGATAGGTGTGTAAGTATAAAGTCATGCATTTGGGAGGAAAAATCCATGCATTTAATTAAATCATTTTAGGGGACTTGTTCCTAGAGAAGGACCAGGGATCCTTGTAAAATACAAACTGGAAGCAGTGACCAGTGTCACACAGCAGTATCAAAAGCAAACAAAGCCCTGTCATACATAAAAAGGGGTACTGAAACAAGAGTGGATAACATTTTGCCAGTGTACAAATCATTGGTAACACCTCACCTGGAATATGCAGTGCAGCTTTGGGCACCAGTTCTGCAACAGAATATTCTAGAACTGGAGAGTACAGCAATGAGCAACAAAATTAATTAAGAGTATGGAGGACTTGACGTATGAGGAATGTCTAGACCAGTGTTTCTCAACCTTTTTTTTGCTCAAGGCACCCCTAAAAAGCAGTTTGGAATTTTCAGCCCACCCCTAAAATTTTATGTAATTTGTCACGGGTGTAATGAAGTTACAAACACATAAATATACAGTTATTCTTAGATCTCACAAATAAAATAAACATTTTGAGCATTGTAATTCCCATACATATAAAACTATAGTTCTACATTCATACTTTTGTCCAAGTCTTCTTGGATAAAATGAGGCACCCTACGTGGATGTCAGTGGCACACCAATGCGCCACAGCACCCTGTTCGAGAAACTCTGCTCTAAGGGCTGCATGTGGCTCCACAACCAGGTCAAGTGATGTCCATCATGGATACAGTAATGTATTTGTGCATAAATCCAGCTTGAATCCAAAAGAGCATAAAAGGCTCATGTGTATGGTATCTATCCTACAGCCAGTTCAGGCCTTACTATAATAGAGCAAAAATTGAAGGACCAGTTCTGATGTCCCCATGTCCCACTACACACAATGACTGCAGAATATTATCCTACATGAGAAAAAGGCCATGTGTGTGTGACGCAGGGTGCTAGATTTTAGTCAAGCTGTTAACCTACTCCAGTTTTTAAGACTATTTTATACAGAGAATGTTTAATGGAGCAATGAAAAAATGACAATAGTTGTGTTCATATTAACCCTTTGAGTGCCAGAGAGGAATCCAATGCATTGCAGCACAATGCATTGGGTACCTTTCTGGCACTGAAGGGTTAAAGGACATGTCCTTACACTCTATACAGCATGTGAAGGCAAGCAATTCTGGAGCATACCAACTGCACCAAAGAGACAAAGGCACATTTCCACTGTTGAAAATGAGCCTTTTAACCCTTTGAGTGCTAGAGATGGCTCCAATTAATTGTTATGCAATGCTTTGGAGACCTCTCCAGCATTCAAGGGGTTCAAAACCCTGTTTAGGTCAATGGGATTTATGCCCCCACCCAGTGGTACAGTCGGTATGCTTCTGCATGAGTCATATTAATTATCCTTGTTCTACACTTTACAACTTAAAACTATATAATTAAAATGGAATGTTTGACAGGTTTGATATTCAAATGTATAGTTTTGATTTCAAGAACAAGCTTCAGTAAAATACTAGGGTAAAAACAGGAGGGGGCTTCCAAGGATTATAACAGTCTGACCAGCAAATGTGCCACTATTCAATGGAATCATTTCAGAATGGTACAAAATAAACAAAAACGCCTACGTGTACCAAGACTGTTCCCTGTTCTGTACATCTAGAACACATAAACTAATGGTTCCCAGTCTTTTTTTTTCTCAAAACACCCCTTAACATGCATTCTGACATATTTGGGGCATTTATCATGGTTGTAATGAAGAGTACATGTAAAGTACTGTAATGAAGAGTTATTAGTTATCACATTTTAAATAACCAAAATAAGCATATATATATGCATAACAATTTCCATAAACATATATTTAAAACTCAGTCGTTTTAGGAAAGAATGGCACCGTAAATGGATCCCCATGGCACACTGGTTGAGAACCATTGGTCTAGACAAACTTGGTTGATTTACTCTAGAGAAAAGATGACAAAGAGGAGATCTTATGACAATGTACAAGTATATGAGAGGTCAATACAAGGATCTCTCTGGTGAGCTATACATTCCAAGACCTGATCAAATAACCAGGGTCCACCCTTTGAGATTAGATGAAAGGAAGTTTCAACTTCAGTAGAGGAAGGGTTTTATTACAGTAAGGTACAGGGATGTGGTAACCGCAGATACAATGGATACATTTAAGGGAAGATTAGATACATTTCTTTCATAAGGGAACATGCAGGGTTATACTGTGTATTAGTAGGCAAAACAGGAAGGTCTGATAAAGACTAACTTATTTGGCAGCAGGAAAACTATATAATCCTCGTGTCTCTGGGTTATGAGGCAAAGGTTGAACTTGATGGTCTTTTTTCAACCTAATTTCATTTGTGTGCAGGTTAGATGAGACTTCGGCCAAAATGCCCACCTTAGTCTGAATGTAATGTATTCTAACCCTTTGAGTGCTCTGCAAAGCATTTGTACACATTTGTGAAAGCAGGTTAATGGTGCACTCATTTTTTGCTGCTTCTGCCTAATAATTATTTACTAAGTCTTTTACACAGAAAATGCAACTCTTTAGGATGGATTAATAGAACATACCAGTACACTGAATAGTTAATAAGCAGATGGGGCACAACACACAGGAGTTGAAGCAGGATGGATTAATAGAACATGCCTGTACACTGAGTAGTTAATAAGCAGATGGGGCACAACACACAGGAGTTGAAGCAGGATGGATTAATAGAACATACCTGAAAATCAGAAAGAAATGGAGAGGATGAGACTATAGCATAAGTCCTGGTTTAAGTTCAGTTCACTTGGAATGTCTCACTTTATACTGCATGGTCCAAGTGGAAGGAAGTGGGAAATTGTATGGGTTATTCAATCCTATGCACTTTTTTCTAGCTATGTGTTATAAGTACTTATAAGGCAAATGTATACAGCTGAAGCATATAAACAACTACGAGATCACTGTTATAAAAGGTTACTAGGCAATCCAACAATGGATTTGCAAGGTAAATATAATGCTATGATATTGGCAAATTTTGAGGAAGGAAATATCACGAAATCTGAGTGTGAATTTCTTAAGAATAATTCCTCCAAAGTACCAACCTTATATTTGCTTCCCAAAGTCCATAAAAATGATAAACATCCGCCTGGCCGCCCGATTGTATCGGGCAATGGCTGTCTTACGGAGAATGCCAGTCAGTTTATTGACTTCATTTTGAGACCTTTTGTGGTGAATTTAGATTCCTATATTAGAGATACCTCAGATATTTTATCCAGAATTGAGGCATTACCTATTAATTCTACCACTATTTTAGTCACTTGTGATGTTGAATCACTGTACACTTCAATCGAACATCAAATTGGCTTACAGGCCATTAATCATTATCTTAGCAGATACTCTGATATGAGTCAAGGTAGAAAATGTTTCATTCTGGATTTATTGAGGTTTGTGCTGTATAACAATTTTTTTGTTTTTAAAGATCATTTTTATATGCAGCTGCGCGGAACTGCCATGGGAAGTTCCTGTGCTCCATCGTATGCAAATCTCTATTTGGGATGGTGGGAGGAAACCGTTGTCTTCTCCACAGAAAATTCTAAATTCACAGATAACATCTTATTGTGGTTGAGCTATATTGATGATTTGTTCATCCTTTGGGATGGGTCTGTTGAGACTCTGCAAGAATTTATAGATCATTTGAACAATAATCAAATGAATTTGAGATTAACTTTGGAACATGATTCATTTAGTGTGGTGTTCCTTGATGTGCGCATTTATAGAGGTACTAATGGTGTTCTTAAAACTGACCTTTATCGCAAACATACGGCAACTAATAGTTTGCTTCATTCAGACAGCCATCATCCAAAACAAATGATACGCAATATCCCTGTAGGGGAATTTCTTCGATTAAGAAGAAATTGCAGTGATGTGACTACTTTTAAAATCAGGGCTGAAGAACTGAAAGGTCGTTTTTTAGCCAGAGGATATTCTAATAGTTGTATCAAAAGGGCGTACAAAAGGGCCCTTTACACATCTAGACCATTTTTGTTATTTAATTCCAGGAAGTCTGAGAACAAAGAAGATAAAATTAGGTTCATCACTACATTCAATTGTCAGTGGAGTTCTGTTACCAACATATTGAATCGCCATTGGCATCTTTTACTTTCGGACCCTGACCTTAACAACAAATTAGATAGTAAAGTGAACATTTGTTGGAAAAGAGCACCTAATTTGAGGGACAAATTAGTGCACAGTCATTTGCAGACTCAAAGAACTTCTGTTACACAGGGATCCTTTCCCTGTGGTCACTGTGTCATTTGTAAATATATGGTAACTTGCAAGGCTGTAAAAAATCGATATGGACGTATGATTAAAATTAAGGAGTTTATCTCCTGCCAAACAATTGGTGTGATATATTGTTTGGAGTGTCCCTGTGGTCTCAGATATATAGGGAAGACAATACGGAAACTATCTCATAGAATAAGAGAACATGTTTATAGCATACGCAATGCCAGCAAGGATAGCTCTATTATGGATAAAATAGTTCCTCCAGTGGCTAAACATTTTTTACAGTTTCATCAGAGCAAACCAGAAATGTTGAAAGCTTGGGGTTTGCAACAAATTAGGCTTGGCATTAGAGGTGGCGATTTGGATAGACTTTTGTTACAAAGTGAAAACAGATGGATATTTGAACTTAATACATTGTATCCTAACGGGCTCAATGAGGATTTTTTGTTGCAAGTACACCTTTAAGTGTATTAATGAAATTCTATATTCAAATTGGGGTTGTACAAAACAAGTTCTGACTATATTAATGGTGTTTTGATAATACACCTACGAGAGTTCAGAATATTTTATGTCAATTAGCACTGTACATAGGATTATAATATGGTACAGAATGTAGATAGCTATCATATTTATTATTAAGTTTAGAGATTACAGGTTACTATTATACCTGTCTTGTGGTTCATCTGATTACTTTGTGCCGAAGTGAAAGAATTGCTCAGATTGAGATTGCAGGTTGGTATTATACCAATCCTGCGGTCCATTCGATTATTCTGTGCAAAGTGATAGAATTGCGCTGATTGAAATCTAAGAGTTTGCCAAGCACAGTATATAGGAGTGTGATAAGATACTTGAGGTATGCAGCTATCTTACATTCTTGGTTATAGATGGGAGGATAGCTTGGGTTAACCCGGCAATTCATCAGCTCATCCTGTTTCAATGGGATCGTATCTATTCCGATGGAGACTTTAAGGTTAACTGTATTATCGCGTTTGGGCTGATTATGGGGTTTTCCCATTAGTTTTTTAAGACACCCCAACATGTCTCACTCTTATGTATTTATTGCCATTGTTTAGATAAAACTTTTTTTATCACATATGGGCTTTAGTCCATTCCAGTATGTCCTCTTCTTATTTACATTGAATGGTGTTTTGGAAATAAATGTACATCGTTCTTAACCTCTTATTTGCTATGTAGTAGTGATTTATGAGTAATGCGGGAGATTATTTTGTTGCGGGCATTTAAATGCGATACAGTTTTTGAGATAATATCATTTATGATAGTTTGACATTGCCCGTTGAGATCTAACGTCAGAATTTATCTGACCAATGTCTAATTGGAGGTGGAGTTTTGTTTGATTTAAAAGTGACCGCGAAATGGTGTTCGGGTTTCTTTTGTTTGCACTGACTTTGATAAAGCTTTGATGCGAAACGCGCGTCAGTCTTGATTTTAGATAAATTTTTTTGTGTTTGTTTTTACCAATCTTTTTTGTCTTTTGCAATAGGGAATCTTTATCCTTTTTGCATGTATCTTCTATGCATTCATGTTGGGAATCCTACATTAGCCTTGTATAGGTTGAGAATATCAGATTTATTTTTCTAGCTAGTAACCCTTGGCAAACCAGATTATGCCCCGGTAACGTTTGAGTTAGGGTACAGACTTTAGATATCTTCGAGAGAGGGTATTCTTCTGGACACTTATACTCTAACATGTAATGTGAGTTACACATAGGATCGAATAGATAGTCTTCCATGGCAATCCGGAATGTGCCCCGGTAACATTTTAGTTAGGGTACAGATTTTCAATATCGGATAATTTGTTTGATATTATATAGCTCTCTACAGTAATATATGGATCCATCTTTATTTAGTGTATAGATGTTTTAACATATGATGGAATTAAAGGTTATATTTTATATAGTTTCCTAGGGATGCACCCTCACACCCTTCTTCGATATTATTGGAAGAGTGCTAGTTTTGCAGGTGTCTTTTTCTATATTTTCTTCTACTATGTTGTACCTGTAGCACCACCATTTATCGATTTAGGAGTTTTGAATTTTGGGATGCACTAAGATATGCATGAATAAGAGTGCACTGGTTTCCTATTTTTATTTTTTTATTTTTTGATCTCTCTTTGACACATTTCTATAAGTGACTTTCTGTACCAGTTGCACCTATTCATTGCATACCTTTAGTAACAATGGAAACCACTCTCACATATTCATCGAGACAAAGTAGATGGATCAACAGGGCTAAAGAAGTTTTTTCTTCTGCAGTGCAGAGTCATGTGGTTGTTGGAGATTCTAGTTGGGCATCGATTTTTAAAGAACTCAAAGAATGCCAATTCAAACACACCAGAAGCTGGTGGACTAAAGAAACATTTCAAAAGTACTTAGATGAGAAAATTATCCCCCGAGGCTTAAGAGTTCAAGTGTTACCATCATTTAGTTTTACTGATACAACATTTACCCAACGATGGGAAGAAACATCTGATAATTGCTCTAGGGGTTATATACAAATACTGATAGATTATGAAAATCAGATCATTACTAATCTTGAAGTAAGGATTAAAGAATTGGAGGAGAAAGTTAAGAATTTTGGAACTAATGATTTATATCATACAGACTTAGATCAATTGAATAAAGATCTCGATATATTGGAAAATGATGTTATTTCCAAAAAAATCAAAAAATTTAATAGGGATCTTGAAGAATTTAGAAAGGGTTCAATATATTCATAGACAAGACGTAAACCTCGATCCATGTTTAGACCTGAATCTAATAATGACATGATAGAGTCATCGGCATCAGAATCTGAATCTGATACTGATCTACATAGCTCTCATACTGTGCAATCTTTTCCCACTTCACCTTCCTCTTTTTTAGGAAGGAGAGGGAGACGCAGCAGGTTTCCCAGAAATTCAAGAGGCCAACTAGGAGGGGGAAGGGAACTAAGAGATCGCAATGTTTGGGGATACCAACAAAGAGGACACAGTTATTGGGACAATCGATAGAATGTGATCAGTTACAAATCATTAACCTTTCGTCGCATTCTCTTCAATTGCATCATATTCAAGTACTACAGAAAGGTCTTTCCTTTTCCCCTGCTAATAAAATTAATAAATTTGAATGTCTTGTTGACTTATATAGATTTAATCGTAAATTACTTCTATATAAGTTTTTTAGTAATAAAGAAGACTCTAGTGATGTTTCTCCAACATGTATTGTAGATTCGGCAACAGAAGAATCCTTAGATGAATTACTTAAATTAATAGAAGATGAGTCGAGAGGACAGTACAGTTTACCTGAAATGCCACGTAAAAAATCAACTTTTACTCCTCCAGTTTCAATTTGTCCAGCAGTTCAATCTTTCAATAAGGCAGTTATGTCTGATATTCTAAAGATTTCTGATCGAATTACTAATAAAAACTTGACTAGAGAGGAAGAACTTGCACTCCAGGAAATACAGAGTTGGAAAGATGTAGTCATAAAACCTGCTGACAAAGGGGGCAATATTGTTTTATGGCCGATGGAAATGTATACAGCTGAAGCATATAAACAACTACGAGATCACTGTTGTTATAAAAGGTTACTAGGCAATCCAACAATGGATTTGCAAGGTAAATATAATGCTATGATATTGGCAAATTTTGAGGAAGGAAATATCACGAAATCTGAGTGTGAATTTCTTAAGAATAATTCCTCCAAAGTACCAACCTTATATTTGCTTCCCAAAGTCCATAAAAATGATAAACATCCGCCTGGCCGCCCGATTGTATCGGGCAATGGCTGTCTTACGGAGAATGCCAGTCAGTTTATTGACTTCATTTTGAGACCTTTTGTGGTGAATTTAGATTCCTATATTAGAGATACCTCAGATATTTTATCCAGAATTGAGGCATTACCTATTAATTCTACCACTATTTTAGTCACTTGTGATGTTGAATCACTGTACACTTCAATCGAACATCAAATTGGCTTACAGGCCATTAATCATTATCTTAGCAGATACTCTGATATGAGTCAAGGTAGAAAATGTTTCATTCTGGATTTATTGAGGTTTGTGCTGTATAACAATTTTTTTGTTTTTAAAGATCATTTTTATATGCAGCTGCGCGGAACTGCCATGGGAAGTTCCTGTGCTCCATCGTATGCAAATCTCTATTTGGGATGGTGGGAGGAAACCGTTGTCTTCTCCACAGAAAATTCTAAATTCACAGATAACATCTTATTGTGGTTGAGCTATATTGATGATTTGTTCATCCTTTGGGATGGGTCTGTTGAGACTCTGCAAGAATTTATAGATCATTTGAACAATAATCAAATGAATTTGAGATTAACTTTGGAACATGATTCATTTAGTGTGGTGTTCCTTGATGTGCGCATTTATAGAGGTACTAATGGTGTTCTTAAAACTGACCTTTATCGCAAACATACGGCAACTAATAGTTTGCTTCATTCAGACAGCCATCATCCAAAACAAATGATACGCAATATCCCTGTAGGGGAATTTCTTCGATTAAGAAGAAATTGCAGTGATGTGACTACTTTTAAAATCAGGGCTGAAGAACTGAAAGGTCGTTTTTTAGCCAGAGGATATTCTAATAGTTGTATCAAAAGGGCGTACAAAAGGGCCCTTTACACATCTAGACCATTTTTGTTATTTAATTCCAGGAAGTCTGAGAACAAAGAAGATAAAATTAGGTTCATCACTACATTCAATTGTCAGTGGAGTTCTGTTACCAACATATTGAATCGCCATTGGCATCTTTTACTTTCGGACCCTGACCTTAACAACAAATTAGATAGTAAAGTGAACATTTGTTGGAAAAGAGCACCTAATTTGAGGGACAAATTAGTGCACAGTCATTTGCAGACTCAAAGAACTTCTGTTACACAGGGATCCTTTCCCTGTGGTCACTGTGTCATTTGTAAATATATGGTAACTTGCAAGGCTGTAAAAAATCGATATGGACGTATGATTAAAATTAAGGAGTTTATCTCCTGCCAAACAATTGGTGTGATATATTGTTTGGAGTGTCCCTGTGGTCTCAGATATATAGGGAAGACAATACGGAAACTATCTCATAGAATAAGAGAACATGTTTATAGCATACGCAATGCCAGCAAGGATAGCTCTATTATGGATAAAATAGTTCCTCCAGTGGCTAAACATTTTTTACAGTTTCATCAGAGCAAACCAGAAATGTTGAAAGCTTGGGGTTTGCAACAAATTAGGCTTGGCATTAGAGGTGGCGATTTGGATAGACTTTTGTTACAAAGTGAAAACAGATGGATATTTGAACTTAATACATTGTATCCTAACGGGCTCAATGAGGATTTTTTGTTGCAAGTACACCTTTAAGTGTATTAATGAAATTCTATATTCAAATTGGGGTTGTACAAAACAAGTTCTGACTATATTAATGGTGTTTTGATAATACACCTATGAGAGTTCAGAATATTTTATGTCAATTAGCACTGTACATAGGATTATAATATGGTACAGAATGTAGATAGCTATCATATTTATTATTAAGTTTAGAGATTACAGGTTACTATTATACCTGTCTTGTGGTTCATCTGATTACTTTGTGCCGAAGTGAAAGAATTGCTCAGATTGAGATTGCAGGTTGGTATTATACCAATCCTGCGGTCCATTCGATTATTCTGTGCAAAGTGATAGAATTGCGCTGATTGAAATCTAAGAGTTTGCCAAGCACAGTATATAGGAGTGTGATAAGATACTTGAGGTATGCAGCTATCTTACATTCTTGGTTATAGATGGGAGGATAGCTTGGGTTAACCCGGCAATTCATCAGCTCATCCTGTTTCAATGGGATTGTATCTATTCCGATGGAGACTTTAAGGTTAACTGTATTATCGCGTTTGGGCTGATTATGGGGTTTTCCCATTAGTTTTTTAAGACACCCCAACATGTCTCACTCTTATGTATTTATTGCCATTGTTTAGATAAAACTTTTTTTATCACATATGGGCTTTAGTCCATTCCAGTATGTCCTCTTCTTATTTACATTGAATGGTGTTTTGGAAATAAATGTACATCGTTCTTAACCTCTTATTTGCTATGTAGTAGTGATTTATGAGTAATGCGGGAGATTATTTTGTTGCGGGCATTTAAATGCGATACAGTTTATGAGATAATATCATTTATGATAGTTTGACATTGCCCGTTGAGATCTAACGTCAGAATTTATCTGACCAATGTCTAATTGGAGGTGGAGTTTTGTTTGATTTAAAAGTGACCGCGAAATGGTGTTCGGGTTTCTTTTGTTTGCACTGACTTTGATAAAGCTTTGATGCGAAACGCGCGTCAGTCTTGATTTTAGATAAATTTTTTTGTGTTTGTTTTTACCAATCTTTTTTGTCTTTTGCAATAGGGAATCTTTATCCTTTTTGCATGTATCTTCTATGCATTCATGTTGGGAATCCTACATTAGCCTTGTATAGGTTGAGAATATCAGATTTATTTTTCTAGCTAGTAACCCTTGGCAAACCGGATTATGCCCCGGTAACATTTGAGTTAGGGTACAGACTTTAGATATCTTCGAGAGAGGGTATTCTTCTGGACACTTATACTCTAACATGTAATGTGAGTTACACATAGGATCGAATAGATAGTCTTCCATGGCAATCCGGAATGTGCCCCGGTAACATTTTAGTTAGGGTACAGATTTTCAATATCGGATAATTTGTTTGATATTATATAGCTCTCTACAGTAATATATGGATCCATCTTTATTTAGTGTATAGATGTTTTAACATATGATGGAATTAAAGGTTATGTTTTATATAGTTTCCTAGGGATGCACCCTCACACCCTTCTTCGATATTATTGGAAGAGTGCTAGTTTTGCAGGTGTCTTTTTCTATATTTTCTTCTACTATGTTGTACCTGTAGCACCACCATTTATCGATTTAGGAGTTTTGAATTTTGGGATGCACTAAGATATGCATGAATAAGAGTGCACTGGTTTCCTATTTTTATCTTATAAGGCACAGAGAAAAGCACTGTAACATTACTATTTCTCCTGCTCGTGTTATAGGAGAAGCATTTTGAGCTTGTTTGCTCCATAGAATAAAATGGGAATTGGAGAGGTCATCATACTGGGCAAGTTATATTCTTTTTATTTCTTCTTCATTCCATCTTAGTGCAGGCATGAATGTGGCCGTGGGTCACCAACTTGTAGCCTATAGAAAGAAACTTTTTAAATGCCCTGTAGCCCAGCGTCTTTCACCACTCTCCTTACTTCAGCCAGAACAGAACAGGAATAGAAGGTGCAGAAGTGTATTGTGCAGGCCAGAGCAGATCATTTAAAGAGATAGTATTACTTCAAAATTACCATCCCTCATATTGTAGCCCTTAATAAACTGAGTTAAATGACACCAGCGGCATCTCTCAAATCTTTACGGTTTAAGAGATAGCCTCTTTCAAAGTCTCCTCTCCCCTGCTGTCAGCGTTCTGCTGCCAGCAGGGGAATCCGGTCCCGGGACCGGCGGAGGCTCTTAAACAGAGCTGATATCTCGTTATGGAAGGAAAAATGATTCATTGAAACAGTCTTCTACCTGTGCTTGGTTACCAAGCACACGTAGAAGACTGTTTCAATGAATAATTTTTCCTTCCATAACGAGATATCGGCTCTGCTGAAGAGTCTCTGCTTGATTCAGAGACCAGATTCTCCTGCTGGCAGCAGAACGCTGACAGCAGGGGAGAGGAAACTTTGAAAGCGGCTATCTCTTAAACCATAAAGGTTTGAGAGATGCCGCTGGTGTCATTTAACTCAGTTTATTAAGGGCTACAATATGAGGGGTAGTAATTTTGAAGTAATACTATCCCTTTAAGGGGGTTTATTCTCATACTGTGGAACTGGTACCTATGGGTGCTATAGAACATCATTATGGGCACTTTATTCCCTGAATAATTTGGGTGTTGTGGAGCTGTACATATTGTAAAGTTATGTAATGCACTGAGGCTGATGTATTAAGAAAAGTGGAGCAATCAATGGGTTAGAAGTCGCTTTAAGCACTGGACATTTTTATTTGGTGCATATAGTGCAGTTGATTTGCCCCAGAATTGCACTTCTGGTTAATACATCAGCTTTCAGCCTCCCCAAAACACATAGATAAAGACAAGCATTTCTGGAGCAAACCACCATCACCTGGGGGGGGAGGTTCAATATTGAAATGTCTCCATCTATACGGCGACCAACAAAATAGTGTGTTAAAAATATTGCCTAAACCAAAAAGCCTAGATTAGGATGTTGCACCAATCAATAGAGCGACATTCTGATATTGCGTGCTTAATGGTCGCCATATTCATGGTGACAGCTCAATATATAATGCTTAATTAACCCCTTGAGTGCCTTCCCCACATAACGATCTCAAACAAATTACATACACACTTCAGGAGACCAATTAAACTTCCTATTGATTTAAAAGGGGCTGGAGACTTCTAGGTATCCATGTACCTCATAATGCTGAATTAACCCCTCGAGTGCCTTCCTACATAACAATCCTCCTGTACCTCCAGTTGGACTGGTATGAACTCTACGCCCCTGATCTTTGTACCCCTCATTGCTGCCACTTCCGGCAGTGTCTCCAGCCCCTTTTAAATCAATGGGAAGTTTAATTGGTCTCCTGTAGTGTAGTTACTTTGCACCTGAAATGCAACGCAATTTGTTTGGAATAGTTATGTGGGGAAGGCACTCAAGGGGTTAATTCAGCATTATGAGGTACATGGATACCTAGAAGTCTCCAGCATCTTTTAAATCGATGGGAAGTTTAATTGGTCTCCTGTAGCATAATTACTTTGCACCAGAAATGCAATGCAGTTTGTTTGGTATCGTTATGTGGGGAAGGCACTCAAGGGGTTAATTCAGAATTATGAGGATAAATATGTGGGGAAGGCACTCAAGGGGTTACCTGAGCATTATACATTGAATTGTCGCCATGTATGTGGTGACCATTAAGTATGCGATATCAGAATGTCGCTCTATTAATTGGTGCGACATTCTTATCTAGGCTTTTAGGTTTATGAAATATTTTTAACACACTATTTTGTTGGTCACCATATAGATGCCGACATTTAAATAGGATACTGGGGGAGGGGGTGAAAATTCTGAAATTTCCCATTGTTCTAAATTGGGATTTTAACCTTTCAGTGCTATAGCAGTCTTCAAGGCAACACAAAGCATTCGGGTTAAAGCTCCTTTTAAATCAACAAGAATGTTTTTTATTCTCTATTATCCCTTTAAGTGCCAGATGGCACTCAAAGGGTTAAGCATTTGGTTTACCATAGAATGACTCCATTTTCTTAGTACACTATGTGTTGGCCCATTTTTTTGTCTGTATGCAGTATGAGTCTGCATTGTTGGGAGGAGAAGTGGAAGATGACCTGGCTGAAGGAGATAGAAACCTTGAGAGGTAGAGAGAGGTGTCTGTGTGTGTGGTTATACAAGAAGCTTGTGGAGGGATGAAAAGGTGACAGAGGCATGGTTAGAGGATTATGATTAGAAAAACTGAGACAAGGTTGGGGTGTCAGACAGTGTATGTGTGATTCTGAGACTGCCAGAGGGACAAGGTTGGGGAAGCAGAAAGTGTATGGGGATTCTGTGGATACCAGTGGACAGTGGAACAAGACTGGACAAGAGACAGTGCATGTATAGTTCTGGGACTACCAGTAAATAGTGAGAAAAGGCTGGGGTACTAGACAGTGTATAATAGAACCCAACACACACACTCATATGCATAGACCTAGCAGCCAATGCTATGGACAGAAATGTTGAGTATGTGGCCCTCACCTGTAATTGAGTTTTACATGCTTGCCTTAGTGCATTTCACCCCTGGGCAATTCTTGAGCAAAACAAGTGCATCATAAGAGACAAATAAACATTGTTATTGATTTTAATGGGGCTTTTAACCCCTTGAATGTCTTGGACCTCTCCCTCGCATTCAAGGGGTTTAAAGCAACACTTAAATCAATGTGAATTTGTGGAGGTTGTATTTATTCTTTATGGTGCAATAGACAAATACCATCCCCAGGTTAATAAAGTCACCCTGTAGTTAAGCTATGCTCCTAACCAGAAAAACACTATGGCATCAATAATTGCAAGGTGAGCTTCTTTTCTTTCTTTTTTTTTCTCATTAATTGCTTTAAGTATATTCCTGGAAATCAATGCATGAAAGGTTTATATTCAACACTAGCCATGGGTGGTTCTATTTCATTAATTCTTCTTCTCAAAGGAATATACATATTGTATGCAATCTAGTGCAGATTCATGTTTGTACACTGCACTGTGGGAATGTCTGCATGAGGCTTATTGTTGAGCTGCAGTTGTTTCATAAAAAACAGGATGCAGTAAGTGGATAACATTAAACCCTGCGGTGTCACAAAGAATAATAAGTTAGATGTTTGTTTGTCTGGTCCCTGGGCTGCTAAACTGGTAATAAGGAAAATGCAAGCTTTTTCCTGACTTAAATTCCTCACATATATTCAGTATTCAATGCAAATAATTTCCTTTTTTTAAATGAGTAGAGTTATGACTTTGTTGCTGCTGTATGTTGTTGTTTGTTTTATCAAGCCCTTGGATGCTAGAGATGTCTTTACCACAACGGGTCGAACATTCAGATTTGACTGCGACGTTCCACTGGCATTAGTTTCTAACACCAGTGGCTGCACTACAATTTATGACCGATCTTGCTCTACTACATACTGTAGACAGTTTCTGTCATCGTCAAAGGGATAGTTATGTTTCACAAAAAAAAGCAGGTCAGATTAATTTTCATAGTATTCGGGCCATGGAGATTGTTATTTCAGTACTGTCAGTGTTGTAGTTCAAGAGTAATTGAATGATAAAGTTTCACTGTCCCGCCCCTTTTACCTAGAGTAAGCCACCTCCCCTCAGATGTGGAATCTGGTCCTGGGACCAGACAGCTCACAGCAATAGACAGTCTTCTTACTGTGCACTTAAGGAAAACCCTGCCCCCCTTGACAGGTTTTTCCTTATGCTCACTGAAAATTGTCCCTGTCTGTGATCCATCCAGAATGTCTTGCTGCACTGAGGTGAGCAGTGTTACATCACTAAAAGGGGCAGGAGGTGGATATTTTATCCTTCAATTACTCTTGAACAACAACTACTATGAAGATTAATCGGAGCTGCTTTTTTGTGAAGCGTTACTATCCCTTTAAGACTCAGAGGTTAATACCAGCAAGCCCTGTGCACCAGTCCCATAGCACGTACAAGGATGTGGAACAAACTAAGGTAATTTCCTCTACTAGCTGCTTAGTGCATAACTGTAAACAGATACAGATAGAAGAAGGAATCACCCAAAATGCCCAAAGACATCACCATTGTCCTCCCCCTGACACCAGTGGTGTCAAGGTGTGTAATTCTAGTGTAGGTAGCTAAGTAAATTTACATTAGACAGGCGTAGGAACAAATAAATCAACTCTAGTTCTTGATTTAGTACAGAACTGGCACTGTATATTTAACCCATTTTAAATTTATATATTGCTTAATCTTTTATCGATTGGAGACAATGACTTGAACATTGATGCATTCCACGAGGCGATGCACATTTTTTTATTGGTTTAACGCAGCTCTTGAAAAAAGGCCCAGAACTCCAAGGAAATAAATTAGGCACATGGTTAGGGGACCAAACAAAACATAGCTAAGAGCTATCGTTCAGCAGATGTGAGTGTTAGATTCTCCCTCTCGAATACACCCTCTGTGGATTTCCTGCATTCCTCTAGGACACCAGCCAAGATCACCTCCATTTACCCCCTGTATGTGGGGCTAAGGAACAAAACGACTTTTTATATACTATACATCCAGGAGCCTTGGATTTCACTAAAGGTAGATGGTTGCATGGAGGACCCTGTGACCTGCGGTGGACTGTGGAGAAGGAACAGTGGGACACAGAAACGTGGCTATTGCACCTGGGAGGTTAGAGACAAGATATTCGTTCCTGGCTGTAAGTGCTACATTTTTGTGTCTGTGAGATTTGTACAATAAACACCGATTTTAGATTTGGTTTCCTTGAGCTCTCTTGTATTTAGACATGTCTAGGTGAGCATGTGGCTGTCAGTCACTGGTGCTAAAGGGTTAACCATTCCCACAAACTCCAGTTTAACCCCTTGAGGACAAGAGGGGTGTGCAACTCAATCTGATGCAAGTGGTTAATCCAAGTGGTTAAGTACAGTATTCCTTTAACATATACAAGTTACCAGTTCTTTAAAGAAATTACTTATAAGCATATAAGCATACCACATCTAATTAGAAATTATAAGCTATATGAAATCTACACCCAAAGATTTTTGTAGTATAACCAATTACATAAAGTATTGTTTAGCTGTTGTGATCAGTATTGCCAGATGTAGAATAGTGTTCTTGGTCACATTTACATGTCTGCAAAAATACAAGTATAAAGTGACTATACTTGTGAAGATAGAGGATAAATGGTATCTCAGAGGGTTAGCTGGGATATCTTTGTATAGTAGACAAGGGGATGAGGATGTAAGAATCTCCCAGAGGAGGCCATTTGCTGCACCTGGACATAGGTATGGAAATTATGCGCCTTCACTTTTGGATGTGTACTAGAGCATATGGTTGCTTTTGTGCATATCAGCCCACACACTACGCCATCAATAACATTTTAATGCAAACAAACCCTAAATGCCGTTCCTATAGGGACACTGACTAATTTAATGCCAGTTTCCTTTGTGACCTGTTATTACATATCATATGTAATAACATAGCATATGTAATGTGCAGATGATAGGCATGGCCAATAGCACATCCACTCCAACACTGCCTTTCCCATGATACATAATGCAAGAATTTTCAGAACAAATAAATGCATAGGTGTTGGTCAGATGAAGCATAAAAATACATTCCAGTGCCTATTTTGACATGGAATCTTATTTATCTCCCTAAGTTTTGTAAAGCTCATTAAAATAGGGAACAAATCATTCTATATATTATTGGATTTAAAGTTAGAAATGTAATAATTCTTGACCACCCATCCCACTTACCATTCCTTTAAGAGCAAGGAGATAAACAGACTCAGTAATGAAGTTTGAATCACGCATAACGAGTTGCAGGCTACATTGGCTGAGGAACCCCCATTAAGTAGCAGCTGCTACTCACCACAAACTTAGTTACCAGGAAATCAAGATTCAGGAGCATAAGGAAGCAGGGCTAGAATACATCTCCAGAAGCTGGGGCACTCCTTCCAGGACTTAAATTCTGGATTTGGATATGGGGCTTGTAAGTCAGGAATCTACTCTTATACTCCATACACCATGTAAGACATAGTGGTAACTTAATGAAATAAATCTGGATGGATCAAGACCTGCAGACTCATTATGATAACACAGGAACCAATTTTGATCTTAGGTGACCCTATGCAAGGAACTCTACATGCCCTTAGCCCCTACCATAGCAACACCCCTACTTCTTATTTGACCCCACCCCTAGCCCCTCCCATTGCTACCTGTCAAAGAAATTACACATACAAAATAATAGCATAGAAAAATGCTGTTAAACTCTTGGGCTGATAAAGAGGTCTCTGTCACACTTAGTTGTAATACGCTTTAGATGTCCCTAGCAACTAAGGCAGTAAATAATGAATAGTAAATTGGTGAATAAACAAACCAGAAGCTGTTATCTGCTGCAGCATTGGGATTGCTTTGAACAAACCAACATCTCAGTATGTAGGTGTGACTAACACAGCTGAAGCACCTATCAACATACCGATCTTTGTGCGCTTGTCTACTTTGCCTAATGGGAAATGTGACCCGGCTTGTACATCCCTCTGTACTCAAATGGTTAACAATCAATGTCCCAAGGTGTCTGTGCATCAACAACACAGCATTCCATACCCTAGTGACTTCAGGAGATTCAATGTCTTACTCCTATTGAACTGCAACTTGGGAAAATGAACTCTGGGGAGAACAATATGTATCCAGCCAGTAACTGAATCATGGGAATGGATTCATGTAGGCCACTGAGGAAAAGGGAATGTTACAAAGGTAGATAAAGCAATTTAAGAGAAAGTATTAAAATAAGTCCATCTGGCAAGTAAAACTAGATTCACCACAATATCTGTAGATGTAGCCCTCAAGACCACCAAAGAGCTGCATATTACTTTTAAACATTTCAGACTAGGGTTGAAAACAGTAGATAGATAAATCCCTTGGATTCTAAAGATGTTTCCAATGCATTTTTTCACACCAACAAGGCCAAGGTGCTGCAGTCTAGATGTGTGCGCTGAGTCCAAAGAGAGGATGTGTGCTTTTTGAGATGAAAATACTAAAGCTGATGAACCACGAAGACCTGGAGTAATTCTGGAGAATACCAACTACTCCACAAGGGGGCAAATACAAATTTCCAAAACTTTCATTGATTGAAATGAGACGTCAAGTCTCTAAAATGAGGGAGGAACAACGATTTGGAGACCTCTAGCACTGTAAGGTTAAAGGAGCAGTAAACTTTTTTTTATGAAAACACATATTTTACAGAGCATTTCCTGCTGAATAAAACAAGGTCACTCCCATCGCTGTCAGATGTTATATTCAAAATTTATAGCAGTTTAAATAATCAGGAAGTGAATTTACTGTGTTTACTTCCTGATTGTTCTAACTGACAGGAAGTGACAGGCAGTTTCTGTCACATTCTATGGAGAACTGTATGTCTCTGACTTTTCTGACTTTCCTTTCTATTAGAATCTAACAGGAAATCTAATTAGAATTTGACCACTAGAGGGCACTGCTAATGTAAAAAAAACATGGGTTTAAACTGTTATAACTCTGGAAATATAAATCTCTAGGCAGTGGGAGTACCCTTATTTTACTCAGTAGGAAAAGCCCTACAATATATATTTTTTCATAAAAAAAGTTTACTGCTCCCTTTAAAAGCCCTATTTCAATCAATGGTAATTTGTGACTGTTCCTTATAGTACAGTTGGATCACTGTAGAATTAGTGCAGTTCTTCTCAGCAGGGCGGATTGTAGGAGGATACCAGCCTGGGCATTTTTTTTTAAAGCCGCCCACTTGCTACACCGATGTCCCTATCGACGCCCCCTTGTGGTCCCTTTGCGGCATGGGAGAGCAGGCGTCAGGATATTATATCATATCCTGGCACTCTGCATTAACAAGGAACGCGAAGGCTGTCACAGAGAGTGCCTGTGGCGGTGGCAACACAGACCTCTCCTTCAAAATATCGTGGGACGGTGAGGTGAGATCCTCTGATCTCCCCCACCGGCCCATGATCTAGCAGCCCACCGGGGGATAACCGATCCCCCGACAGGACAATCTGCCCATGCTTCTCAGTATGTCAGCCTCAGGGTATGCGTGTGATGTGTTAAAAGGAAATTATTCCTTTTTCCCATTGTGCAAAAGGACAAAAAAAACTGGAGACTACAAAAGAACCATGATTGCCACATGTGGCCCCAGGTCAGCCTGTTGCCCACTACTGTTATAAAAAGATGATCTTTACCTGAAATTGGAAACGGCCCCAATGTAGTGCTTTCCCAAAAACAAATCATAGTTTCATCCTATGGATTAAAGGAATGCTAACATCTATAAATGAGGGAGGGCCACACAAGCAGAAATAAGCAACTGTATTGTAAAGTAAAATCAGCTTATATTACAGCTAGTTTAAAAATTGCAGAAAGGCAAAGTGGGCAGGGGACTGTGGAATGGGTTCCCACACTTAAGGAAAGACTCTGATTGTCATACAACACAGCTTAGTATCCTCTGGGTCTTACTGTTCCTGATAGTCTGGGAAACACAATACAGTCTTCTTAATGTGTGAAGCCAGGTGTGAAACTTCAACAAGGTGTAAAGGTGGGTGTGAAAATTCAGTATTTTACCATCACTGTAAGTGCTTAGCATTGTGTGAATTTAGATGTTAGCACACAACAATGTATTAGGTTAATTTAGTGCAGTTTCAAAAGTGTAAGAAACTAGTGTACATTTGAACACATATTTTTAGCAGGGGTGAAACTGAATGCAATACTTTAACCCCTTGGATGCTAGATAAATCTTAGATTCCTTGTGAAGAATGTATTGGCGGCCCCCCCCCTAGTAGGGATGGGCAAAAGTTTTCTCTTCAAAAGCAAAACTGGAGAAAAATGGTTAAAATGTCGCCATATATTTGGCGCACATGAAAATAGCGAGTCAAAAATGGCACGTCCCTCAAAAAGGCGATATCAGAATGTCGGGTGAATGAAAACACAGACATTCTGATAGAGCATGGTGAAACGTAACATACATATGAATAATAAATATGCTTGGCTACCTTTTTGGTGCTCATAGTGCTCATAGTGTTAAATGATCCAGTGATTATTCTGCTTGCCAGGATCTTCAACAGACATGGTGGACAGGAGGTTCTTTAAGTAATTGAAAAGGGTGAGCTACTTATTATTGATCATATAAAAGAAACAACAAAGGTGCCCAATAATGTCTATTATCTTAAAGGAATTGTAATGTTTCAAAATAAAAGCAGCTCCAATTAATCTTCATAGTATTTGGGCCATGGATAGTGTTATTTCAGTACTGTCAGAGTTGTAGTTCAGGAGTAACTGAATGATAAAGTATCCCCTCCCACCCCTTTCACCCAGTGTAAGCCACCTCCCCTCAGAACAGAAAGGTGGTGTCCAGATGGATTGCAGAGAGGGACAATCTTCAATTAGCATAAGGGAAAAAAACCTGTCAAGGGGGCAGGGTTTTCATTGTTCTCACAGTAAGAAGATTGTTCCTTGCTGTGAGCTGTCTGGTCTCAAGACCAGATTCCACATCTGAGGGGAGGTGGCTTATGCTAGGTAAAAGGGGCGGGAGGGGGATACTTTATCATTCCATTACTCTTGAACTACAACTCTGACAGTACTGAAATAACACTCTCCATGGCCCAAATACTATGAAGATTAATTGGAGCTGCTTTTATTTTGAAACATTACTATCCCTTTGATGACAAGTATGTTTATAAGGCATAGGTTATAATTACAAGGAAGATGGGTGTGGAAGGTTGTATACCCAACAGCAGCAATACAGGCCTGCAGAGATATTATCCTATCTCTGCTCAGGCATCCATGAATTGGAAATGGGAAATCCCACAAAATGCTGCTTCTTAGTCTGCAAAAAATGTTTAATATAAAAATGAATTGATTACAAATCACAATTTAAAATTGTAATACAAAAATGAATACAGGGACTTTGAAACATCATATTCATATCTAGCAAACCTTGTTTATAAGATTTTATTCATTTTTGTATTGCAGTTTTGAATTGTGTTTTGTAATCAATTCATTTTTATATTTAAACATTTTTTGTAGACTAAGAAGCAACATTTTCTGGGATTTCCCATTTTCAAGTCATGGATACTTAGCAGAGACAGGATAATATCTCTGCAGGCCTGTATTGTTGTTGGGTATATGCCATTCCACAACCCCTTGTGAGTATAACCGATGCTTTATAAACATACTTGTCATTAAGATAATAGGCATTATTGGGCGCCCTTTTTTGTTTCATTTATATGTTGCCAACTTCCGGGAGCTGTATTGAGGAGTGGCCCAGGTGAAACAAGAGGATTTCAGTTGATATCAATACTGTTGTGGGGACTGTTATAATATCCCTCATGTGCAGATTTCAGCTAATACATAAGTGTTAAACAATGATCTTGTGAGTATATTTCTTAAAGAGGTGACGGGTTAGTGAGAACATCCAATAAAAACGTTATTGCACCAGAAGCGCCTTCTTTTTTGCTTTTTCTTCTAATATTATTGACCGACCTGGCACTCAAAGGATTATCAGAGCCCTGTTAATGCTCATCATGTTAAATGATAATTATCCATTCTCTCTGGCCTGTCTGCTGGGACTCTGGACCCAGGGGGTACTGTGAGGTAGGCGTCCTATAGGAGACAAAGGGGACACTGCTCCGATAACTCTTTGAGTGCCAGGTTGGTCAATAATATGTTATTCACCCATTTCAGTTGCTTAAGGAACCTCCTGTCTGCAGAAGATCCTGTCAACAGACTAATCACTGGATCATTTAAGACTATGAGCACTAAAGAGGTAGCCAAGCATATTTATAATTTATATGTACACAACGTTTCACCACGCGATATTAGAATGTCTGTGTTTTCATCCTCCCGACATTCTGATATCCCCTTTTTGATTAATGCAACATTTTAAACTCACTATTTTCATGTGCACCAAATACATGGCGATGTTTTAATACAGTAACGAGAAAAATAGCACTTTTCGCCAAGCAGCAAGTTTTCCCTCTAAAAGTGCAGTTTTTCCACTTTTTTTGCATTGAAATCAGTGGAAAGACTGAATTTCTGCCCACCACATGTCATGTTTCCCAAAGGCATAATATATATATATATATATATATATATATATATTTTTTTTTTTTTATACTGGGCTCTGGCACCTGTCTGGTGCCCTTTCGTGGTGTTCCTGTACCAGTGCTGACTTGAGTTGCTGTGTTCCCGTGTACCTACTTGGCCTGTCTGACTACTCTGCTTCTGGTTCCTGCTCTGTGATTCGACCTGGCCTGGCTGACGTTCCTGGTCCGTGATCTGACCCGGCTTGTCTGACGTTCCTGCTCTGTGATCCGGCCCGGCTCTCCTATTCCTGCTTCGTTGTGTCGTTTGGGCGACATTCTGACTTCCGCTGTACTGGGCCTACCTGGCAGAGTGTTCTGAGTTGCCTCCGTTACTGCTACGGCAGTGTACCAATTGCTGAGCGTCCCGTTTACTCTTGCAGAGCTTACTGTTGCCTCTGTTACTGCTACGGCAGTGTACCGATTGCTGAGCCTTCAGTTAACTCTTGCAGAGCGTACTGTTGCCTCCGTTACTGCTACGGCAGTATACACTTTGCTGAACCTTCCATTAACCCTTGCAGAGCTCACTGTTGCCTCCGTTACTGCTATGGCAGTGTGATTGCTGAGCCTTCCGTTAACTCTTGCAGAGCCTACTGTTGCCTCCATTACTGCTACGGCAGTGTGCCATTGGCTGGGCCTCCCGTTAGCTCTTGCAGAGCTTCATTGTTGCCTCCGTTACTGTTACAGCAGTGTGCCATTGGTTGAGCCATCCGTTAACCCTTGCAGCACTCCTGGTTGCCTCCGTTACTGCTGCGACTGTGCTCCATTGGCTGTGTTTCCATTCAGCTCTTACAGAGAACCCTGTTGCCTCCTTTACTGCTACAGCAGTGTGCCATTGGCTGTGTTCCGTTCAGCTCTTGCAGAGTATTGTTGCCTCTGTTACTGCTCCGGCAGGGTGCCATTGGCTCTATCCCGTTCAGCTCTTGCAGAGTATTACTGTGGCCTCTGTTTACTGCTATGGCAGTGGGTATAAGTCTCAGCTCTGCTCCGGCAGATTACCAGTGCTCTGTCTCCATTCTAGCACTACAGTCTCCTGTTCGCTGTTATTCCATCATACTGGGCGTTACTAAGAACTCACCACAGCAGAGACTGATTATATCTATTGGGACTTTAACTCATGCTGTGCTGCTACTCTAGGTATTCACCCTATCATGCCTGACCTGTGACAGTATTTGTACTCTCTCACTTCCTATTGTACTGGGCCTGTGTAGGCATATGTATCTAAGTCCTGTATTGCACCTGTATAATTCTGCTGAGATATGCTATAGCACGTTAAGGGTAATTATCATTGTGTTTGTTTCAATAAAACTGTGTTTTATCCTAAACCACTGAGTCTGAGTGTTGAACAAACCGTTACATTAATAAAATAGAGCTGAAGCTTAGTTTAAGGAGTCTTGTAGGCAGGACATTTGTTATCTGTATTAGGGGAGTCTAGAAGAACTCTGGGGTACAGAAATGGAGACAGGAGGTTGACTCAAAATACCCCAAAATCTTGTGTAACTGACTAGGAAGGCACAGACAGCCGTGATCTAAGTTCTTTTCTGATCTGACTGTTATTATCTCTGTGGTGGGGGAGTCTGGATGTTTACCCCACATACCCCAATATTCTGTGTGACTGATTGGAAAGATTATCCTATGTAATAATTCGCTAGGATGTTTGTCACGATGTAGTCATGCTCAGTAGAGACTGTCTGCTTTCGGCCAGTCTCTACTGCGCATGATTGCATCGCATGAGTGAGGCGATGCAAGACTGCATCATGTGGAGCAGTGAGGTAGCGGCTGCTTAACCCTTTGAGTGCATACCCCTCTGGCACTCAAAGGGTTAACATTACCCGGACCTTGGCCCATGTACATGGGCTTTTACACTAATCAATTAATAAAATGCATAGTGAGTGAACAGAAGAAAAATCGAATAGATAAAACAAGTGGATAAAAAACGAAGCTTAATGCTGTCTGGACAGTTATCCATAACCCAAACAACAATGCATGAGAAGATATATGCAAAAACTCCCTATCCTAGGGAAAGCGTTATAATGCAAAATCCAACTATATTAAAATGAATGACAATGTATTACCCTATAATTCCTATACTTCTGTGGTACAAAATAGAGTAAACTTATACCAAATACTAGATAAAAATGTAATCACATAAACAACCAATCTTAAAAAAACATGTATCTCAACATAATATGTGATGTTATCTCAGAGGCCCATAGTTCGCTATTCCTGGCTGTAATAGAGCTTCCACTGTAAGATAGCCAGATAGTATTACCTCTCCAGACTCTCCGAGAACTCCTGGCTTTTAGTGCGCTATTGCTCTCCCATCCTTTATCCTCTCTGTGAATCCACTTACATCAATGTATATTCTTATAAGTTATGAGCGATTGGGGGTTCCCCTGTGGTTGTTAGTTACAGTTTGATTTTGGATCACTACCACATACATTGCAGTCTGCAGATTTATAAGCAAATTGAGTTTCCAGATCCACCTCTGCCCGCTGATAGACTGTTCCATTGGAGAAAAAGAGCTTTTCAACATCAGCTCTGCCCGCTTCCATTAACCCGCATGGCTTCTACATTGACAAATTCACAGCTCTTATCAAGCTGTAAGTAACAACCAGAGGGGAACCCCAATCACTCATCATCTTATAAGTATATACTCTGATGCATGTGTGGTCACAGAGAGGATAAAGGACGGGAGAGCAATATCGCACTAGGAGCTGGGAGACTCAGAGAGTCGGGAGAGGTAACATCATATGGCTATCTTACAGTGGAAGCTCTATTACAGCCAGGAATATCAGTCTTTGGGACTCTGAGATAACATCATATATTATGTTGAGATACATGTTTTTTAAGATTGTTTATGTGATTACATTTTTATCTAGATTTTGGTATAAGTTTACTCACACAGAAATTTAGGGATTATAGGATGTATATCACTAATATATTGTCATAGATGTATTAAGTAAATTGTAGCATGTGATAGAGGAATGGCTTTTACCCCACACCTTGAAAGCTGGATTTGTGTCTGCTATTAATGGCGCCAACATAATCTCTGCATTAAGAATGGGTAATTTGGTGCACGAACCCTGCTTTGCCTATGTGCAGAACAGATTCTTGGAAGAATCCAAAAAGTCTCAGAGAGATGCTGAAAATCTGCGCCCATTTTAGCCGTACCTACAATGCATGCAACACGTATTCCATAGAAGAGCGTAAAAACCTGCCCCATCACCAGCTAAAAATGGAGGTCCCTACCAGGTGGAATTCCACACTGTACTGTACATGTAGATTAAGGCCTATAGCAAGTACACATTGCAAAACTGGAAGGCTATGGAGGGAGCCTCTTTGTCACCTGAGCAATGGCAACTAATTTGTAATGTACGCAAGCTGCTGAAGGAGTCAAACCATGATGGTTAGTTGCATAGGGGCGAGAGTTGGCTAAATTCTTCCACTGATATATTTATTGCAGAAAAAAAGGAGGAGTTGGGCTGAGAAATGTTATCATAATAACAACAGAGACATGCACCAGCTGGTCAAGGATATGTTAGATTGCTTTGAGCAAGATCCTCACAAATGAGGATACATTCTTGCCACTTTACTGCACCCCTGCTTCGTGTCTCCAAAGAATCATCACTTTTTCACAGCAAGGCTGTGGATTCAGATTATGCCAAATAATATAAAGATATGCTTATAAATTGAGTGGAGGGCTGCATTGTGGAGGATGAGAGGTCGAACGTTATGTAAAAAAAAAACTGCCAGACAGCATAGTGAAAAGGAATGCAGCAAAGAGTGTATTCCAGCAACAGCAGTGTATACCATCAACCAGGACATCTCATTCCCAAAATATCTTTGAACAGAGGGCGATTCAGGGGTCTCAGGGGCAGCAATCCAATATTTGTTGTGGTGGTGGTGGTGGCAATGGTGGCAGCACATCTCTGTGGGACTTGCTGCCAGAGTATGGGTTGGTACACAAGAGCACTGTGTAGCTCCTAGTAGTGGTCCTACTGCTTGTGAGATGGTTTCAGCATACTTGCAGGATAGCTATGTTCTCGGCAGAAACAATGACCCCGTGGTCTATTGGCAAATAAAACAATGTGTGCGGCCAGCACTAACACGAACAGCCCTGAAAACCCTTAGTTGCCCTTCAGAAATCTTTGAGTCTGAGCGTGTTTTCAGTGAAGAGGGTTATTGTCACGGAATTGAAGACTCTCAGACTTAAAGTTTGGTAAAAACTTAACTTTATTAAAAGATAAAGGCAGTCCCTGTAGGGTAAACATACATAACAATACAGCAGTAATAGCAGATATAATAGGTTCTACCGGCCTTGCCTAAATACCGGGCAAGGCAACCCAAGTGACAGTAATAATGACAGGCTCTACCGACCTTGCCTATACCGGGTAAGGCAACCGTGAGATGACATATACCGGTTCTACCGGCCTTACCAATACCAGGCAAGGCAGCCCAAGGAATGCGTAATGGAGGCTCTACCGGCCCTGCCAATACCGGGTAAGGCAACCTTAAAGATGGTGAAATACAAGGTTCTACCAGCCTTACCAATACCGGGCAGGGCAGCCCAAAGGAATGCGGAATGGAGGCTCTACCGGCCCTGCCAATACCGGGTAAGGCAACCTTCAAGATGGTGATGTACAAGGTTCTACCGGCCTTACCAATACCGGGCAGAGCAGCCTGAGCGAGTAGACCAGCTGTCAGATGGCTAAGACAGCAGAGAGAAATAGGAATTATGGTCTTACTCAGCAGAAGTCTATTGCCAGGGATAATCAGACAACTGCATAGGAGTGGACAGCGACCTGGGCAAAGTACTGGATCATTCAGGAGCAAACCAACGTCCGCACGTTGGGACCAACAGTAAATAACGCCACCAGGTTAATGGAGTAAACCAGCGTCCGCACGCTGGGACCAATAATAGATGTCGCCACCATGTTAATGGAGTAAACCAGCGTCCGCACGCTGGGACCAACAGTAAATGTCGCCACCAAGTTTAATGGAGTAAACCAGAGTCCGCACGCTGGAACCAACAGTGTATCACGCAACCAGGTTTAATGGAGCAAACCAGCATCCGCACACTGAAACCAACAATGTAATCGCAACCAGGTTTAGTGGAGTAAACCAGCGTCCGCACGCTGGAACCAACAATGTATATCGCAACCAGGTTTAGTGGAGTAAACCAGCGTCCGCACGCTGGAACCAACAATGTATATCGCAACCAGGTTTAGTGGAGTAAACCAGCGTCCGCACGCTAGAACCAACAATGTATATCGCAACCAGGTTTTAGTGGAGTAAACCAGCGTCCGCACGCTGGAACCAACAATGTAATCGCAACCAGGTTTAGTGGAGTAAACCAGCGTCCGCACGCTGGAGCCAACAATGTATGATCAGCAGCGAGAAGAACAATGTCGCCGGAGCGACGGCTGGCGCAGGAGATTCAGGAACTCAGTAAGATTAACCCGCGAGGTGCTGGAACACAGGAACCCTAGAATACAGGCACCCAGGAACACTGGAACACTGGAACACCGGAACACTAGCATACAGGAACACTGGAGCACTGGAACACAGGATCAGCAAGTGCAGCAGGAACAGGCCCAGAAGCCTGACCAGCAGGTCAGGCAGAGTGAAGTCAGAAACACCACGAAAGGGCAACCTGGAAGTGCTCAGCCTGGGTTTAAAAAGGCTGTGTGAGGAGGGCTAATCACAGACAGCCAATCATGATTACTCAGCAAGTGACAGACACTGAACAGCACGAATCACGGGCACCGTGATAGGCTAATCACAGACAGCCAATCATGATTACTCAGCAAGTGACAGACACTGAACAGCACGAATCACGGGCACCTTGATAGTTATATTGTGAATGACTGTAGGACACAGGTATCAATCAGCAATATTGTAACATTCTTAAAAATTAGCCAACATCTAATATCATCTGAGTATCAGGTAGCAGTAGAGAACAAAACCACACATGATAGAGAAAGCCAGAACACTAGTATTATTAACAGCAACACAGAGGATGAGGAGGAGGGATGTGAAGGGTTGCTACCATCTACCACTGATTAAAGTGGAACTTTCACCTTCTAAAAAGTCACCCTCCAATAATTAAGCATACGGCAACTAGCCAGGTATCAGCACAGACTTCTTGTCTTAGAGACTTCTACGTGCCTGCGCTGTCAGTCTTGGTCTCCTCTAGGAGGCAATGCACTGTGCTGAAAGGCACCAGAAGGGACAGACGGTGCAGGCGTGCAGATGGCACTAACCTGGCTGTCAGTCTCTGAAGATTAAAGGGAAAGTAATACTTGAAAATAATTTTATTTGATGTTGAAGCCCTTAATAAAACATTAAAAATGATATGTCTTATCTCCCAAACCTTTATGGTTTGGGAGATATTCACAAGTAAAATAAAGTAAATTTCCCTTTTCAGGGCTGTTTCAGTCAAGTCTGCCCTCTAGTGGACAGATTTGGAATCCGGTCCACAGAGCAACCGGCAGCTCTTTAGCAGTGCCGAGTTCACGATCTTTAAAAAGAACTTCTTAATTGGAAATGTGTACAAAGTGTGCCTGGCTTGCAAGCACACTTTGTAGACCATTCCAATGAAGAAATTATTTTTAAAGATTGTGATCTCGGCACTTCTGGAGAGCCGCAGCTGGTCCCGGGACCGGATTGCAAATCTGAGAGCTAGAACGGTGACGTCACTCAGGGGGAAACTTTGCTTGTGAATATCTCCCAAACCATAAAGGTTTGGGAGATAAGACTTATATCATTTTTAATGTTTTTTTAAGGGCTACACTTTCAAATAAAATTATTTTCAAGTATTACTATCCCTTAAAGGATTACTTCAGAATTGAGTACTTCTGAGAGCTAATAGAACTATTATGAATCTAGTGGCCATATGCTTAATTATTGGAGGGTGACTTTATAGAAGGTGAAAGTTCCTCTTTAAAGGGGAACTACCACTTGGCTCCGAAAGGGACTGACAGCGCAGGCACACGGACGTCACTGTGACGAGATGTCCGTGCTTCCTGCTCCTGTGAGCCTCAGAAAAACGGCAAAATCTTTGGATCCAGGTAATATTTCTGGCGACTAGCGCTACTAAGCAGCTAGTCGCCAGATGAAGACTGAACTCACGTAAAGTTATTGCGGGGTGGTAGTTCCCCTTTAATGTGTGTCAATAATCTGAGAATAACGAGAGCTTACATTTGACTCAAACATGATAATGGTAATAATTGCTGTAGGAATCATGAATATATATATATATATATATATATATATATATATATATATATATATATATATGTGCATCAGTCACACCCACACCAGCCCACCACCATACACATCTGTCACATTCATTGTAGGTTGAACCCTTTTCTTAACTCTTTTAAAATAATAGTTAACTGGTATAAAAGCAAGTTTATAGAGAGAAAAGCCAGGTTAGCCAAACAAAGTACATATTTTTTTGCATTAATCATGGTTGTCAAAAACAAGCCCTTAGTATATAATTTTTTGCAGAACTCGGGTTTGCAACATTTACAAGAACAGATAATTTTTTTTTGTGCTTAAACAGGGCTTTTCCTTTTTCACAACCTTGTCACAAATAGTGCACAGTACAGTTGCTGATGACTGCACTATGCCTGCCCCAAGGGAAAAACTATTCCCACTCCCATGATTTCAATGAGGGAAGAGGTGGAGAAGAATGGTTTTCTTCTTCTCCACAATAACCTTCTGTTAGGGACCAGGAACCAGACAGACACAAAAATGTAAAATGCAAAACACCTTTATTAAAAAACCAAAGCAAACACAGCAAAATCGTGATCCAGAAGCATAAACCAAAAGACAAGCCGGGGTCAGGAACCAAGAAAGGTACTCAGCCAAGCCGGGGTCAGGAATACCGAGATCAACAATGTCAGGAACACGCCAGGAGTCAGGAGCCAGAAGGGACATCAGAGGAAGCCTGGTCATGCACCGAAAATCAGCAACTCAGGAGAACGCACTTGCAGCCAGAATCAGAGTCAATGGCAATCAGGAAGTGAGCCAAGCTGCTTTAAATACCCTGGGAGGGTTGGCTGATAACAGTCAGGTGAGTAATCACAGCGAGGTCAGCTGATTCAGCCTGACCCAGAACAGGGAAGGCAGCAACAATGCTGAGCTCTAGATTAGCTCAGACAGCAGAATCAAATAACAGAATTAGAGCAGCTCAGCCAAACCTTTACACCTTCACTGGCTGGGGAGGGTGATGCTGCTGCCTCAACATCACTGCAGCTACCAGGATTACTGATGGAAAGTGGGGCCTGTCCCATATAGCTGTTTGAAGAATCCAGTCCTATGGTGGCCATAGTGCTCAGACTGTGACACACTAGCCCTCTCATCACCATCCTGCTGCTGAGACAGATGAAAGACTGTCACCTCCAAATCACAAGGGAGGGATAAAGCTGGGGGACTCAGTCTCATTGAGTCTTTAGCACTAGTGGTGCCACTGCTAGTGTTAGTGACTGACTTATCCTCAGAGATTGAGTCACTAGCCTCAGGGTCCATCCAGCTTTTAAACAGTGGTGGTGGTCATAGTGTCAAACAGCACTATGAACCACTAAGTAATCCCTTTCTTTTTTAATTTCTCTCTCTATCTCCCTACAGTGTGGGAAATTATGGATTTATTTAGTATACGGGTGGGAAGTTTTGCACCATTGAATGGGTGGGAAATGGAACCATTCTCTCCAGATTTTCCGTGGTCATGGCAAAACACCAGAAAATCTATGGTTTCTCTATGGCCAAAATTTTCACCAAAAGGAGGAAAACAACGTGTATTCCACAAAAGTTCCCACAGGAACAAAAGGGGACTTTTCACTCTTCCCGGCTAATGACTCCCCCTCCTCAGCGTCAATAGCCCCAGGGCCCTTAAGCACAGGAAATTATGGGTTTAGACAGTATACGGGCGGGAAGGTTCCTTCACTAAGTAACATAAGAAGACAATGAAAGAATTTTTGCAAATTTTTCTGTGCTCCTTGCAAAAAGGCATAAAATCTATATGGATCTCTATGGGAACAAAACAGAGATTTTCAGCCATCCCTACTCCCTAGCATTCAGGATGTTAAGGGAATCTTCTATTCTATAATTTACACAGGGCCCAGCAGTGGTGTAAAATATCCCTATACATTGACAGTGGCAACTTGCATCTGACTTGTTTCATGTTATAAGGAACATATCACAGTTCCATAACTATGGGTCTACGCTTCCTTCTACTTGTAAGGCCTCTCAGTTTCCCAAGAACCATAGAGAAGAGGCTACAATTCCTCTACATATTGGTGCCACCAGCACAGATGCAAAGATGTTTAAACAAATATGAATAAAATAATGAAAAAAGGGGAAAACATTTTTATTGTCTTTTGTAAATTAAGGCTTCTACAAATCACTTTATTTACAAGCAGAAGAGCAATTAATAGTGCCATAGTGGTATTTAACACAGTGATTTTCAATGTGTTGCTCAGTCATAGTGCATTCTTTGGGTTAATAGCACAGTTTGGCTATTTGCTACTGTTACAATTTTGCTGATAGCAAGGCAATTGTTCAATCCCAAAAATGAATGCAGTTCTTTCTGAAATCAGCAGAAATTTTATAAAAATGACCTTCATTTACTTTTACAATAATACAAGAATCTGACAAGCAAAGCAGAACATTGTTATAGTCGTTCAGGCTGGTCGACTGGGAGACCTGGCAAATTAAAAGTCCCCAGACAATGGCTGTCTTCTAGAATGATTCCTAGAGCTGTCAGAGTCTCACTTGGGAGTTTGTGTACTGCTGCAGAGTCAGCTTAATAGAATGTGTCTGTGTATGTGTGTTGCCTGGTCTGAGTTTGTGTGTCTGTCTATGCTTGTGTGTGTGTGTGAGCGTGTATCAGTTAGGCAATGTTCACAAAAATGACTTTGCTACATTTATAATAGTGTATGCAGAGCTGATTTTCAGCCAGGTCATGCTGAAAATCAGCTCTGCATACACTATTATAAATTAGATCTATTCCTAGAGACGTGCAGAGAACTTGGCCAAATATCCCAGGTATTTGTGTTTTTTGTGCAATGTTGCTGGTGCTTTGTTGTTGATTGAGAGAAAGGAATGCTGGGAGAAACAAAAAGCATTGCTACTCTGTTGCATGGAAAATACATTACAATTGCATCTGTTGTTTCATGCAGTTCCATCAAACCAAACACTACTACAAAGAAGCCACTTATGTAAATCAGCCTAGATTTTCTTTATAGTGTACACAGAACACTTATATCAGTCGGTGAGGATGAGGGAGAGACTTTTGCCCTTTGCCTCAGATACTAGCTTAACTAAGTCCCCATCTGGTGACTAGCTGCTTAGTAGCGCTAGTTGCCAGAATAATTACCTTATTTAATAGATTTAGCTCTCTTCTATGGCTGATAGTAGCACGGAGCGCGGACATCTTGCCATTGTGATGTCCGCGTGCCTGTGCTGTCAGTCCCAGCCGGGTCTAGGAGGCGTTGCTAGGAGCCATTTGGCTCTGGCTGGGACTGACAGCGCAGATGCTACTGTCAGCCATAGAAGAGAGCAGAAATCTAATAAATAAGATAATTATTCTGGCGACTAGCGCTACTAAGCAGCTAGTCACCAGATGGGGACTTAGTTAAGCTAAAGATTTTGTCGGATGGTAGTTCCGCTTTAAACTTGATCCACAATGAAGTGTCCTACTTATTCGCTTGTACTTTCATCAATAGAGATGCACATGCAGTTTTCAAAAAAGAAAGAGCTGACGGAGGAAACACTAGGAACAGCCTTACTCTTGGACAACTCTATCTAACCAGTATTGACCATTCTTCAACAACTGGATCCGTTTCCTGGGAGTTCAGTGTTCCAGCAGAAGTAGGTGCTTCTTCCTCTACAGTAAGCGGATCAAAAGATTCACATTACTGCTGATGTGGCTTGATTACAAAGGGACTCAAGATACTTTTTTTTTTGTATCTCTCTCACATGAGTGTGGGGTACTAGCTGATTTTGTGTCTTGTATGTAATATTTTTAACATTTATATTAAATGCCCCACTATATGGTTGTGCTCTGCTTGTTTTTCTGTTATTGCATGTAGCTCCAGACTTCCAAATTCTATACCGATTTGGGGATTGAAGAAGTGACATTTTCTTTTTTTGCTTACAGACAGGTCATTATACCAGGATATGGTATATATACAATATATGCATATACAGCTATATTTCTTTTATGTTTCATATTGGTTATTGAACTCTTCACTACCCGCTCCAATGATCATATCAAGAATGGAAATGTAGCCTGGGAGGGGGGATTGAGTAACCTCCTAGGACAGTGATGTCCAAATTAAGGCTCAGGGGCTATTTGTGGCCCTTGAGCGTGGCCAATCCAGTTCTTTATGCAAACTGTATTCAAAATTAAAAATGTTACCTGAGGCAAAACATAATAATTCCCTTTCCAATATTTATCATCTAGGGACACATTTCTGCAGAAATATAAAAAAGAGGTGCATTTCTGGAGAAAACCAAATACACTATATGGTGAAATAAAATTTCCCACTCTAGCATTCAAGGGGTTAATAAAAATATTAAAGTGAATGTGTCATCTCTGTATAACTTAGCATAAATAGCTAGCCTATATATCTAATATTACTAAAACTGTCTTAATATTTTTTTAAGCTTATTTTGTGTAAATTTAAGGTATAAAGTCTGCCCTGGCTTTACTTCCGCATAGACTGCAGTTACCTGCTCTGTAACCGCAGTCTGTCACTCTGCCTCTGCTCTCCTCCCTCTATCCAGCCTCTTCCAATGACGGAGGCTTCTGTCTGTAAGATGGAGCACTCTCATTGGCAGAAATTGATATCTAGCCAATGAGACCACTCCAGCTTACAGACAGAAGCCTCCATCATTGCAGGAGGCTGGATAGAGGGAGGAGAGCAGAGGCAGGGCGACAGACTGCAGGACAGACTTTATAACTTAAATTTACACTAACTAAAGCTTAAAAAAAATTAAGACAGTTTTAGTAATATGTGATATATAGCCTAGCTATTTATGCTATTATACAGAGGTGACACATCCACTTTAAATCAATGAGAATTTTCATCCTCCCACCTCATGGTGTAGTTGGTTTGCTCTAGTATTTCTGCTTCTTTGCGACCTGCATAAACTCCATACCTCTTTGAATGCCAGAGGGGTACACAACATATTGCATTGAGCTGAGTACCTCTCTGGCACACAAAGGGTTAATACTTTTTTATGTACGTTTATACAAAACGTAAGGGAGCTTATAGCCTAGCAATGGATTGTATACAAGTAGGTATGTGAACTCTCATTGGTTTCTATTGAAATGTCACCATCTATTGGGCGACCAACAATAGGGTGAGTTAAAAATATCGCCAGAACCAAAAGGGCGAGATCAGAGTGTCGCACCAATCAATAGAACGACATTCTGATATCGCATGCTTAATGGTCGCCAAAAACATGGCGACAGTTCAACATATAATGTTGAATTAATCCCTTGATTGCTCTCCTCTGTGCAGTCCTTCAATGTGTAATGTTGAATTAACCCCTTGAGTGCCCTCCTCCATGCAGTCCAAAAGGTAAATAAAATGTGTTGATCCCACACGTCACCCTGGAGCTACTGGCACCGTCGCGGGACATGAACAATGAACCAGTCAACTGATAACCTAAAAATAAATAAAGCGTGAATCTAAAGATCAGAGCACCCAACCTTTAGTCTGTGAACTCCATCTTCGTTCCATGAGGAAGTAGGCTGGGACACCCCCAGAGGTATAACTAGAAGCCACCGGGCCCTGGTGCAACAATTGCCATGTGCTCCACCCCCGACCACATTGCCCCCCCCCCCGGCCTTCTCCACTGGCCACCTCCACATTGCCTCCAGTCTCAACATTGCCCCTACTGACTCCCCAAGTGTCCATCTCCTACTTCTCTGGTAGTCCAGCGGCATGGCAGGAGAGGTCTGTGCATTCTGCACAAGCCTCTATACAGCTGGAGCTCCCTAGCACGGTCCTCTCTTCAGTAAAGCAGAGCACTGGGAGATGATGTCATCTGCCAGCGCTCTGCATTACTAGAGTGCTGAAGAGAGAGCCCAGCTGCTAGAGGTCTGCGCCAAAGAAATCACAGACCTCAGCTTGTTGCAGGCGCCGGTTGGGGGGAAGTCTCAGGGGGCGGACGGGCCCCTGAAGTGTCAGGCCCAGTCGCAGGTGTGACCCCTGCAAACCTTATTGTTATGCCACTGGCATCCCATCCTAGGGTGCTTTACCCAGGGGCACCAGAATTGTAGATCTGGGACTGCATGACTCTCATAAAACACAACCTACCAGCTCCTTGCCTCAACAATCAATTATTAAAGAAAGGGTTAAAAGCACTCATTCACATGCGGAACATAAAGCTCTTACTCTGACACTGGCATACGCCTTTGATAAACATTGGTAAGCCTACTGCTTCCGAGGCATGGGTGCATTGTGTTTTGAAATCATTTTTCTCCTGTGAGATAAGAGAAGGAATGTAAGGTATGTATTTTATTATGGGTTTCAGTCCCTCCCACATATTCTTTGCTTCGATGGTCTTGTTATTGTCATTGACAATGAGTCTATAATACAGTTTTTACTCTAAATCACGTACCCTGTTACACAAATGGCTGTATGTTCAAAAGAGAAGTGGAAGAGTTCTGGGACAAACCATTTGCATTATAGGGGAGAACTAAAATTCTCCAAATTCTCATTGATTTAAATGGGGATTTTAACCCCTTGAATGCTAAAGAAGTATCCAACACATTGCTTCTTGCATTGGAGTCCTCTCTAGCATTCAAGGAGTTAAATTTCCATTTAAATCAATGGGAATTTGTAGTTCAAATGGTTTGTGCCAGATCTCCTCCACTTTTCTTTTCAACATATGGCCCTATGAAGTGTCAGTAGGTTATGAAATAACCTAAAAGCTCTCAATAATGCTCCTCCCACCAGCCACACCCCTATTAAATACCTGAAACAAAAGTGTCCCTCTATGGCCATTCGATATGTTGGGAGGTTGGATTTCCTCATGGTTACTTCTCCTCAGTACTTCTACTCACCAAGGAACGTTACGTAACTATGGGGCATGTTAACAGCACAGTAGGGAACAAATAAACATCCATGAATTCCTAGTGATATAAATGAGTTTTTAACTGCTGTAATGCTAGAGAGTTCTCCAATGCATTGCTTCTAGCATTCAATGAGTTAAAAGAAGCATTTAACCATTGAGTGCCAGAGAGTTATCCAGTGAATTGCAAAGCAACACATTTTATACCTCTCTGGCAATTAACCCATTAACGACCAGCAACGGCATGGATGGCAGTTAAGGACCACTGATTTTTTTTTTCAGGATCCCGAGTGGTGTGCAGTCGCACGTAGACCCCAAAATTCCATGATGTGCCAGAACCATCACTGGTCCTTAATTGCTGGACTGCCGTGACAGTCCTGGCATATCATTAGTCCTTAAGGTGTTAAAGGTTTAAAGCAAGCTAGTTTGCACCAGAATTGTAAAATATAATTAGTACATCAGCCTCACTGGTGAAGTTATCACCTCTTTATGACACCTGTATCCCAGCTTAGTGCGTGACCCCCCCCCCCCCCAAGTGTCTGAAGTCAACATTCCCCATTGCTGCCTAAGGGGGCTCCATGCATAGTAGTGGTGTAGTTACTAGTGGGCCTGGGTGGGCTGTGATCCTCTCGGTTTGATCACTAGCTTGTCCACCCAGTTGTCCATAAATTAATTTTACTAAATGTGCACTATAAAAAAAGAAAAACTGTGTATACCATTTGTCCACTGATGTGAGCATTAGAACATGTGTCTACATCGCTGGTGACCAACCTCTGAAACTTAATTCAAACTACAGAGTACAGGGTTCATCACAGGCCTCAGTCAGGCTGACATACAAAGAGAGAACTGGAGCAATTCGGGACCACAATAACTGCAACACATAGGTCTAAAACATGTTATTTCAATGTAGCTTTTAACCCTTTGCATGCCAAAGGGTTACGCAATGCATTGCTTTACAATGCTTTGCGTACACCTCTGGCACTCAATGGGTTAACCGCTTGGGTACTAGAAAGGTCTCCAACCCATTTTAGTTTTGTCCTAGAACTGATCAAATTTAACTTTCTTGTGTATGACCCAAAAGGCATTATGTATAAAAGAAATGGGAATCAATTCTGGGGCAAACCAACTGTACTCACGGGGACAAATACATATTCCAATTGAGTTTAAATACAAACTGCTTTGCAATGCCTTGGAGACATCTGTAGCATTCAAGGGGTAAAAAAATCTTCATTTAAATAAATCAGTGTTGACAGTTTTTATTGAAACCCTATTGTGCAGGTGGTTTGCTCCAGAATTACACCACTTTTATACATCTCCTTCCAAAGTCCTTTATGGTATTTGAAAGACTAGAGGCCAGAGGAATAGCAAACAATAGCAAGCTTAAACAAGGATACGTCATACTAAAACAATGAGTGTTATTTAAGCTGGCACTGTTGTATAACAGAAAAGCTCACAACACTATTTAAAGTAACAGCAACCCTTTATTTTAACTTCACAAATTCTGCAAGAACAAAATATGTAAAGTCAAACTGACTATACTTTTTACTATTTTTTTTTCATTTTTTTTTTTTTTACAGCTTTATGTCTTTGTGTTCCTGACAGTAAGCTGCTTTGATCTATTTTTCCATTTTCTAGTCAGTCAACCATCAGAACAGGACTGTGATACAAAGGGGGTTATGCACTAAGGCGTGATAAATTGGAGATTACTTCTCCAGTGATATTACTTCTCCAGTTTCTATGTTATTCTATGGAGCCAATGGACTAAGATTTCTCCAACTTTGGAGATCTTAGTGCATAAGCTCTATGGAATAACATAGGAATTGCAGAAGTGATATCACTGGAGAGGTTATCTCCGTGTTATCATCTCTTTATCATGCCTTATTGCATAACCCCTAATGTAACACTGTCCAATACTGAGTGCTCTGTATGCTATCTTCATTTCATTGTATCAGTATACTTTTTTACAATCAATACTAGAAAGCCATGTGCAAACAGATCCATGGAGGCTCAATGTCAGGGGCATAAAAGAGTTTTTCTTAAAAAAAAGTGGAGGTATTGTGGGGCAAACCAACTGCACTATATGGGACCTCTCAACATTCAAGAGAGTAAAAGCCTCATTCAGCTTAAATGGATTTTTTTGTCCCCTATGGTGCAGTTGGTTTGCCCCAGAATTGCCTCTTTACACATCAGAACGTATGGCCCATATGTATAAAGGCAAACTGGAGTTATTCTGGAGTAAACCAACTGCACATAGGGGGCACATGAAAATTCCTAAATTCCCATGCACCTGAATAGCAGTTTTAACCCCTCAGATGCCAGATAGATCTCCAGTGCATTGCTTCCCATTCAAGGGGTTAAAAGAGGATTTTAGTCTTACCTGTTAAATCCTTTTCTCTTAGTTCATATAGCTTACAGGTAACTTTGAGAAGGCGACCACCCCTTTAAGTAGGTAGGCACAATTCTTGGAAAGAATGCAGGGTGGAGCCTTCCTTCCCTCCTTAGCTGGTCACCAGCCAATCCCCAATCAGTTAGATTTGAGAGACTAACCTATCAGACTAGGTAGCAAGAAGGAAAAAAGAAGACTCCTGTGAGCATGAACCTGAAGGAACTCCCATGTTCAGTCACAGGAGAGCCAAGCATGGTCCCTTGACAGGGTGGGAGACCTGTAAGCTATATGGACTAAGAGAAAAGGATTTAACAGGTAAGAATAAAATCCTCTTTTCCCTGTCCTCCAATATAGCTTACATGTAACTCTGGGATGTACAAACATTGACTTTCCCAGTAGTGGGAAATAAGGCAAGGACCAGGCACCGATCCCCCAAGTTACCAGAGCTCATATGGACTAATCAGATCACAGAATAGCCCCTAACAAACTAAGTGTCAGCTGACACTGAGCTGGAATACAGCACACCAGTAACTGTAACACAGCACACAGAACGAGAGCCAACGGGGCTCAACAGTTAAAGATCACTAAGACACAGGAAATAAAGTCATAGACAGGCAGAATTACCTCCAGGACTTTCCTGCCAAAGCTGGCTTCAGCCGAAGCCATAACATCAATACGGTATTGTTTAGCAAAGGTGTGCACAGATGACCAAGTGGCCGCCTTGCACAGCTGATCAGCAGAGGACTGATTCTTATAGGCCCAGGAGGTCCCAACAGACCTGGTGGAATGAGCCATGACATGAAAAGGAGCAGGCTTCTTCCTGAGTTCGTAGGCCTTACGAATGGTAGACTTGATCCAAGATGCAATAGTCACTTTGGATGCAGATTAGCAGCCCTGGAACCCTCAGGGATGACAAAGAGTGCATCAGTCTGATGAACAGACTCAGTGCAGCGCACACAGAACTTAAGGCAGCGCACCACATCCAACAAGTGGCGATCACTCTCCTTGTCAGATTTAGGGTCAGGACAAAATGAAGGCAAAACAATCTCCTGGTGTTACGGTTTTCTGACACTCAGACAAGGTTATAAGTAAAAACACAGTTTATTTAGAACTGAAAATCAAGGATAGCGCCCCTGGGGGCCAGGTAAGGCATAGACAGACTGGTATAAAGCAGTAATAGTACAAAAATATGGAATAGTACTGTATAACAGGATAGACAAGGGTTAAGAAATAACCCACTGATCAGTCACAATGATGGTAGGCTGACAACGCCCAGCTGAACCAATAAGTCTCTGGAAGAATACACGATCAGTAGTAGGCTTGCTCAAATCACTCTCATATAGCTGTTACAAAAGGACGCCCAATGAGACTGCACAAGCAACCAGAGCTGAGTAAAACTCCAGGAGGAGTGAATGGAAGAGCCGCTAGCAGAACTGGTAAACGGAACCTGTCAAGCCCTTGAACGTACAGGAGTACTGTTGTGAGCCAAAGGAGATCAGAGCCAGGTCACCCACCAGGTGCCAACAGGAGTAACACTAAACCAGCCACCACGAGCCTCGCACAGGAATGTGATGAATGATACTACACACGAGCAATGACTAGCGCCCAGACACCCTTCCGGTGCCGTATCAGTACCAGACAGCGAGAGCAAACGGAGGCCACAGCACCGGGAGATGCATGCACGGTAAACCACGTACCGGGACTAAACTGCTCTGCTTAAGCCACGGACAGACTAGGTACAAGGTGCAGCTCAGACTGTGTAAGCGGCTCGGATAGTATGATAAAGCTTGGCAAGTGTAATCGGCTCTATAATGGAGGCAACACACACACAGTAACTGGATCGGGCAGGTACGGCCACAAGGGGGGCAGCTCAGCTAGCATACAACAGCTCGGTAAACGAAGGCCACGGTGTAGCGCCAATGAGAGTGAATGAACGGAGCCCCACTACTACAGTTCAGAATGTCGCCGTTGGGCGACCTGGAAACACAGGAACTCAGGAACTGATGAGCAACCGGCAGCGATGACCGGAACCAGGACCCTCTCGATCAGGAACGTCAGCCACAGCCAGGTCGGTAACGGAGCAGGAAGTCAGCCACAGCCAGGTCGGTAACGGAGCAAGAACGTCAGCCACAGCCAGGTCGGGAACGGAGCAGGAACGTCAGCCACAGCCAGGTCGGTAACGGAGCAGGAAGTCAGCCACAGCCAGGTCGGTAACGGAGCCGGAACATCAGCCAGCGCAGGAATCCAATCAGAGAGCAGGAACAGAGAATGGTCAGACGAGCCGAATCGGTACACAGGAACACAGTAACTCAGCAAGAGGCTCAACTTCAGGAACACCACGAAAGGGCACCAGACAGCTGTCACAGGCCCAGTATAAAAAGGAACATCCTGGGCGGGCCAAACAATCTGCACCAATGCACAGGTACCATCAGTGTGACTGACAGGGAATCACGGGCACCGTGATACCTGGTTGATGTGGAACTCAGACACCACCTTAGGAAGAAATTCCTTGGAGGTGCGAAGAACTGCCTTGTCCTTTTGAAAGGCCAGGAAAGGTGGTTTGCAGGACAAGGCCTGCAGTACAGTGACTCTGAGAACTGAGACAATCACCAAGAGGAAAGCCATATTCCAAGTCAGGAGACAAAGAGGAATGGTAGCCAAGGACTCAAAGGGAGGCTGCTGCAAGTCTCCCAATACCAGATTAAGGTCCCACTGAGGAGTGGGATGCTTAAAGGCAGCGAAAGCATGAGCAACATCCTGAAAGAAAACCTTGACATCCAGAAGGATGACAATGCGCCTCTGAAAAAAGACAAAGAGAGCAGATGTCTGAACCTTCAAAGAAGTTAGGCTAAGGCTCTTGTTCATACCATCCTGTAAAAAGGACAGAACAGTCGACAGATCAAACTCTTGTGAGGGCAGATCCCTGTCCACACATCAAGAGTGGAAGATAGACCAAATCCTGTGGTAGGCCTTGGAGGAAACAGACTTCCGAGCCTGAATCATAGTGGCTACCACCGCAGGAGAGACCCACTTCTTCCTCAAAATGGAGTATTCAACCGCCAAGCCATCAAACCCAGACGCTCCACGTTCTCCTTTCACAGGTAGCCCTGTAGCAGGAGATCCGGTCTGCATGGAAGCCAAAACAGTTCGCACACAGACAGGTCCAATAGCTCCGGGAACCAAGGTTGCCGGGACCAGTATGGAGCAACTAGAATGACCAGAGTTCTCTCCATCCACAGCTTCCTCAACAACCTGGGAAGCAGGGGAAGAGGAGGAAAAATGTAGGCTAGAAGAAACTGCCAAGGGATCAACAAAGCATCCACTGCAAGAGCCAGTGGATCCTTCCAGTTAGAGCAAAATGTCAGAACCTTCCTGTTGTGTCTGGTCACCATCAAGTCAATCCAGGGGAGTCCCCATCTTTGGACAATAAGGTTGAACACCTCCTGGTGAAGCTCCCATTCTCCATTGCCCACCGTGTGTCGACTTAAGAAGTCAGCTAAGACTTTGTCTCCGCCTAGAATATGTACTGCAGAAATGGCAAGGACATGTTCTTCGGCCCAGGTTAAAATAGCCTTGACCTCCAACCAAGCTGCGAGACTTCTTGTGCAGCCTTGCTTGTTGTCAGACTGGATGCGGACTGGACAGCCTTCGAGATGAGACGACTAGTACCTCAGAGCGTGGAATATGCCTGGAGTTCCAAAACATTGATGGGCAGGAGAGATTCCTCCACTGACCAACGACCCTGGACATTCAGGTGACCCAAGACAGCTCCCCAACCAGATAGAGTGGCAACCTTCGTCACCATGGTCCAGAATGGAATCATGAAGGGCCTTCCTTTCCACAGGTTGGAGTGATTCAGCCACCAAGAAAGACTCAGCTCCACATGCAAGGGGAGAGAAACCAACAGCTTCAAAAGATCTGAGTTCCTCTTGCAAAACTGGATCACAAACCTCTGAAGTTCCCTCGTATGAGCCATCGCAAATGGTACTTCCTCTATGGTGGAAATCAACTTCCCCACCAGAGAGGTCAGTTCCTTGGCTTGAATGGACTCACAAGCCAGGACTGAGGAAACCCAGTTGGTGATCTGTTGAACAACATCTTCCGTCAGAAAGACCATGCTCTGCAGGGTGTCGAACAGAAGACCTAGAAAGACCAATCTCTGAGATGGAATTGGGTCCGACCTGTCCATGTCCAGAACCCACCCATGAAGGGTGAGAGTGTGGATGCAGTCTTGAACCTGCTGCTGAATGAGTTCCACAGACGGGGCCTTCAAGAGCAAGTCGTCCATGTATGGAGTTACCCGGATGACACTCTGCTGCATAACAGAAATTAATGCGCCCAGGACGCGAATGAACACCTGGGGGGCTGTGGTCAGACCAAAGGGGAGAGACGAAAACTGGAAGTGCCCCTTGTCGCAAGAGAACCTGCGGTACTACCTGTTATCCGGATGAATAGTGATGTGCAGGTAGGCATCTTGTAGATCCAAAGAAGCCAGAAATTCCTGTGGGCACATCACAGCGATCACCGACCTTAAGGACTCCTGGTGGCAATGAGTCTTGACCACAAAGGAATTGAAATCCTTGAGATCCTGAATAGGACTGCAGCCGCCGTCCTTCTTGGGGACCACAAATAGGTTGGAATAGAAGCCAAACCTATTTCTAGGTCAGGAACCGGTTTGTCCAAGAGAGTGTGGGTGGCCCCATTGAAAAGACGAAGCTTTTCCAGTCTCTGGTGTTACCTTATAGGCAATTGCTTATGAATTATCTTTATTTTTATTTATATAGCTAGAATATGCACATATAATGTAATGGGCCATAGATATATACAGTGTGATTGAGTGGATGTATGTACAGGGTTAATAAAATAGGCACAGTCAGTGATATCTCATGGGGCCATGGGGCATGGGAGTTGTGGCCCAAAACAAGTTATCACAGCACCTGGACAACCAAATCCTGTTTGGTTAGATGGAAGCTGACTGTGTTTGTTGCCCACCCTCTACTTATATCATACATACAACTCACACACTTTGTATTCCTGATGAGAAGGGAATCTGATGTATTGTTTCACCTGTCCAAAAATATTGTCAAGGGGAGATCACCCAATGAGATCAGGACACAAATCCCATCAGCCTGAAGCAGTATTACCACAGCCAATCAGGAGCCTCAGCATGGTAGCGGATAGACAGGGGAACAATATATCAATGGAGACCCACTGCTAGGGAATTAAGAAGAAGGAGGAGGAGAAAGGAGATGGACTGATCAGAGAGAGAGAGCTGCAGCAGGAGGCATAGCTAAGCAGTACTGCAGGAACCTCAACATCAGGTAGCTATGTCCATTTAGTATGTGCACCTGTAAATAAATATTGTAAATATTTGGGGTGGTTATGTTAGTGTATTGTTTTTGTATGTTATTTGTATTGTTTATGTCTTGTTGTAAAATTGGGCCTTGAAAGGAAAACTAACTGATACTGTGGATTCTTGGATATCCTGTCTGCTGTATTCTAATACATTTCTGTTGATTTTGAATGAAGCTGACTCTTTCATGCAGAACCCCATAGTCTACGTAATATACAGGGAAATAAGTGTTAATTTGAATAAGCCAGGTGGTACTTATTTTAATGTATGATAAATGCATTGAGGAATTTACTATTTGGATAAGTCTAAACAGGAGTTATCATAAGTAGGAAGACAAATAAGCTGTTGATGGTTATATATAGGCATATATATATATATATATATATATATGTATTAATGTATATCTGGTCATATGTGGCTATTAATGGATAAGTGGTAACTTTATGCACATAGCACACTTATAGTGACATCCTTTCCCATATGTGTATATATATATATATATATATATATATATATACATACATATTTATAGTTAAAATAAGAGAAATATACATTACCTAAGACCAATATAAGTTACAAAGTTAACACTGAGGTGAGTGAAAATGGAAGAACCTAAAGGGAGGAAGAGAACTGAAGGGGATCCTGTACCCTTCTGAAACCACCTGTAAAACCCACAGATACACCATGCTGTCTGTCCAGACACTGAGAAAATTGAGCAGATGGCCACCCACTGGCACTTGCATTCTGGGGTTCAGCGAGTTATGCAGAAGAAGGTTTGCTAGATTTGGGCTTGGTGGAGGACTGCTTGGACCTCTGCTGTTGTTTGGGCTTGGTGGAGAAGCGAGGGGCCTGAGGAACCACCGGGGTCACCCCACATGCCTCTCCCTGGTAGGCACAAAAGACAGTGCCTACGAAGCTGAGGATTCTTCTTGGGAACCAAAGGCAACAAGGTGCTCTTGCCTCCAGTAGCCACACTGATGCGAGTCTTCAACTCTGGGCCAAAGAGGGAAGTGTCCAAAAAGGGAAGAGAAACCAAGGATGTCTTTGAAATCTAATCAGCAGACCAAAGGGAACGTCTGGCAGCCACAGAAAGGCAGAGGCCTTAGCCTCTAGTCTGATAATGTCAAAGATAGCATCACTAACATAACGCTTAGCTTCAGAAATGTTAGCCAAAGGAAGCAGCAGGTCAGCTGTGGGGGCACTCTGACGAACAGCTTCAGTAAGCTGTTCCATCCATATAGCAATGGCCTTAGTCACCCAAGCTGAATCAAAGGTAGGTCGCAGAATTGCACCTATGGTTGCAAATGTGGCCTTCAGAATAGCCTCAAGCTTCCTATCAGTCAAATCCTTGAGAGCAGAAGCATCTGCCACAGGCAAAGCTGTGAATATGGAAAGCCTAGAGATAGGGTCATCAACCTTAGGAGGGAGGGTACATTGAGCCAATGCCACCTCAGAGAAGGGGTACAACTTAGCGAATCTCTTAGGCAGAGAGAGACATTTTTCAGAGGTCTTCCACTCATCTAAGACAACCTGGTCAAGAGTGGGATTAGGTGGAAAGACTGTACAATGCTTCTTGTGCCTTTGGAAGATGTCAGAAGTAGTCTGAGGATCCTCAGAAACAGGGGGAATGTTCAAGGTATCCAGGACTGCCTTGATAAGACCCTCAGAAGAGGGTCAGACACATCAGGAAAACCCTGAGGTTTAGGTACCATCGACCTAAATAATGCAGGGGGCTTCCAAGTCTGGATGACCCCTTGAAGGTGCATAGGAATCTGTGACAGAGTAGATTTTAACTCTTGCACCCAAGGTGGCTCTTGATCATGGCTGGTAGGCCCTGATGGAGACACAGGGGCCACGGGATATGAAGGGCATAAATGACCTGAGTATTCTCTAGGGAGCCCTGATTGACATGAGGAGCAATGCGTAATGGGGGTCACAGACACCCCAGTATCCTTAGTCTAAGGTTTAGCCCCAGGTCCCAAAGGGTGTGACAGCCTATCCGGAGATAAAGTGTCTGAAAGTATAAGGAATAAACCAAATAATGTGTCCCAGATTAAGAATTCACCCCAGAAAGAGCTAAAACACACTTATCTGGGAAGCAAAGGGTTAATCTTCTGAGGAGAGAGGAAGGATCCAAGCCCTGCGTAGGATACTCGTGAGAGGAAAGAAAGAAAATGGCGTCAGAACCAGTAGCCAATCAGAAAACAGCAGGCGAAACAGGTGTTCATGGGAAATGTAGTTTCCCCTCAAAGTACCCAAAAACAGTGCCCAAATCCCCCTGAGCCCCCTAAGACACCGGAGTATAGGACAAGGGCAGAAAAGAAGAATGAACCATCTCTGAACTCGGTACATGAAGCTGTTGCAGAGATATGTCCCAAATGAAACAGTCCCATAGAGATCAATGGAGCATTGCAGCCATGCGGTAAAGGCGCGGAATTCAAATAAACAAATTTTCTGGAAAATGTTCCAAAAGTTGGAAAACACATAGAAAACACGTACATTATTAGCAAACACTGACCCCCAAGGAAAATGTGTGAAAACGTCCCCCAAAGACTTAACATGGCAAGGAAGGGGTTAAATTATGACAGAGAACCCAAAATGCTCCGAAGACCCCAGCAAACAACCATATGAACCCAATGAGTGCAGGAGTATGTGTGTAGGTATTCCTAAAGGAGACCCCTGTACGGAGGGGAAGCAGTGGGACAAGCGGACCTCAGAGCTCAAAGGGTTGCTCATCGTTTTTGCAGGTCTTCATACTTCAGATTACCATTGAGAAAAAAGAAGCCTCAGTGAGCTTCTCCTAGTGAAAAGACATAGCACACAAGGTTTTCCCCCAGAGCGGGAAGGTCCACAAACAGCACCTGTTAACTGAGCAATACACCATTGGGACGTCAGTAATGGTAATCCGCCTAATGGGAGATTTCTACACCCCATATCTAATAGAAAACAATAAAATAAGCTAAAAACTAAGCAGAACTGTTCTCTTGCCTGTCTTGTTCAAGGAACAAATCTAAGTGGAGGGGATTGGCTGGGGACCAGTGAAGGAGGGAAGGAAGGCTCAACACTGCATTCTTTCCAAGAATTGTTCCTGCCTACTTAAAGGGGCGATCAACTTCCCAGAGTTACCTGTAAACTATATTGGACGACAGAGAAAAGCCCAATTTAATTTAACAGGAATTTTTACCTTATATTTTTGTTTCTTATAAGACATTGCACAACTCATGTCAGTGCGGCTTGTCACAACTTAAAGTGATAGCAGTGTTTCACTATAAAAGCAGCTTCAATTAATCTTCATATTATTTGGGCTATGGAGAGTGTTGTTTCAGTACTGTCAGAGTTGTAGTTCAAGAGTAATTGAATGATAAAGTATCCCCCTCCCACCCCGTTTACTGATATAACACTGCTCACTCCAGAGCAGCAAGACTGTCTGGATGGATCACAGAGAGGGACAATCTTCAGTGAGCATAAGGAAAAACCTGTCAAGGGAGACAGGGTTTTCTTTATGCTCACAGTAAGAAGGGAGGTGGCTTACACTAGGTAAAAGGGGTGGGAGAGTGAAACTTTATTATTCAATTACTCTTGAACTACAACTGTGACAGTATTGAAATAACACTCTCCATGGCCCAAATACTATGAAGATTAATTGGAGCTGCTTTTATTGTGAAACATTATTATCCCTTTAAGTCTGACTTCTTTCTAGGCCCATTCAGTTTCTACTATGAGATTGCAATGGAATAATAATAAAAAGACAGGTAGCTGTGTTTTCAGCACATATTTGATCAGCTGTTTTTACAGAGATCAAGAGATGTCAGGAGAAAAAAATCTTGCTATTTATCACATCTAAATTTCATGTAAAAAAAAGTTAACATTTGTGGAAAGCCTATGAAACATCTGTCAGAAAGTATTTTTTTTCCCTATACAATTTCACAGCTACAAACCAGTCACCTGCATGAACACAGGTTTGATAAATGTACTGCTAGTTATTGATATTTCACCTTTTTCAGAATGTCTGAGGAGATTTTATATCCTGCTGGTTTCCTTCTCTTACCCCTTTCTTTCTCTTATCCTGCCTCCAGGAATAACAAATGGCAAGCCAACGGAAGGACATTTAAAGGAGAAGTAATCTGTTTTTTATGGAAACCTATATGTTTTACTCAGCTTTTCCTGCTGAGTAAAACAAGGGTAATCCTACCGCTGTTAGTTGTTTTAGTCAAACTTTATAACAGTTCAAATAACCAGGAATCTACAGTGTTTACTTCCTAATTGTCCAGGAGAACTGTAAGTCACTGACTTTCTTCTCCATCAGAATGTAACAGAATAACTAATTGGAATATGACCACTAGAGGGCACTGGCAATGTAAAAAAAAACACAGGTTTAAACAGTAATAACTCTGGAAATATGCATCTATCAGCAGTGGGAGTACACGTTACTCAACAGGAAACACCCTACAATAAATATATTTTCATAAAAAGTTTACTGCTCCTTTAAAGGAAGAGTGTTAGCTGAGAGGGTTGGCTGGGATATCAGAATCTAAGATTACCACAATAGGATAAATTAAGAGCAAACCTTCTTATAGCATTGCCATAGCAACACACAAAGGCCTAGATTACATTGCAGTACAAAGGCCTAGATTACATTGTAGATACAGTTGTCAATTGCAATATAATCCTGGTCAGTGCTTGCTAAACAGTTTTTAATATATCTATTTGGAAAATACTTTAGGATATATTTAATAGCACAGATCTGTTTTACTCTCAACCTTTAAAGGGGCAGTGCTTCCTTATCTGAAAATAATTGTAATAAATATGGCATTGAGGGAACATATCTCTTGCATTCCTAAGTGACCCCAAAACATTTATCTCTGACATTTTCATCCTGTGCGGATTTCTTTGGATCTCATATGCATTTTTATTCCCTTTAAACCTCCTATTAATGAACAAAGTCAAGTAGATTGAAGGAATATTAAGCCATGAGCTGAGAGCAGTGGGTGGGAATTGACATCACCAGAAAATGAGGGACTGAGATTGATGACTCTCCCGTTATCATACTAATGCAAACTTGTTAAACTTTTTTTCACAATTTATTTGAATAAAAAATTTGGAATAGAAATCTAAATGCACAGACCTGTTCTATTTTCTTCCCTTACCGTGTTACTGCACATTTCTCAATTATAAAATAGGAGGCACAGCTTCCTTTGCATGCTAATGAACTTATCTCATTTTTGTCTAACAATTACAGCCCCAATAAGATTGTGATTAACCCTCTGAGTGTCAGAAGGGTACGCAACGCATTGCTTTACCCCTCTGGCACTCAAAGGGTTAAAGGTAAAAAATCATTATATGGAAAAAATCATTTTTATTCTTAATTAAAAAGACACTCCACTAAATTGGATGTCACTCTCTTTCACCATCTTAATAATTCTTTAAAAAGTGATGGATAACCTTTTTTCACTCGATATGAATAAGTCTAAGAAACCACTGATATTTCTATAATTAAAGGTGGTAAGAATAGGGTAGATAAATTAATTTTGTCTCTCCAATAATAATGTACATCAGGATTAAATTAGCCTTATAGATAAATGATAATAATGTGCAGAGGAGTGTATCAGTGCTACTTAACATACTGATGACAAGAGGGATATGCAAAGTATTGAGGAACGAAGGAATTGCACACCACTCTGGTTCTCAGGGGGTAAACAGATGGAACTGATTGCATTGATTGCAAAGGAAATATCCCATGGAATTGATAAAACATGCCATGATATTTAATTAAGAGAGTATCTTCTGTATTCAAATTTAGTAGCCGCATAGGTCATGAAAATGAAGTAATTTTATGTAAGCAGGGATACTGCTTATTGGATACAGATTAGAATTAGTCATGCATCTTACTGTGCATCTGGTGTGAAGATGATTTAACCCAAGAATCATACACGTTTATTAAATTGTGGGAAATACTATGCCTAACCCTCACAGTTAAATAAAGGGTTGGAAGGAAATCTATGACAACTGTAGGCAAGGAAGTCAAAGAGCTCTAAGCCACTCCCATGGCCACAGCCCACGGCTCCAATAATCCCCGCCCTATTTACTGTTTCCTGTCAGAAATAAGCCTTAACCTTTTGAGTGCTATAACATCTATAGTCAACAGTTGGACTGCCAGCTGTTGGGGACTACAACTCCGTTGGCTGCTTGGGATTGATGCGAGTTGTAGTCCCCAGCAGCTGGATATTTAAAATTGACTACTTCTGGCCCAAAACAAGTAATCAAAATAGTTCTTAAAGGGATAGTAATCATACCTGGGAACTCTCCAGTTTTGCCGGAATTACCGGGTCTCCGGGGCAATGTGTGGATCACCGGGTGGGCAAAGTTTAAGTAGAAACTCTGCCCACTTGTGCTCCATCCTGCCCAGTTCCTCCCACTCCCTGCCCTCTTACCTTCATTTTGCAGGGGTTTTTGTCCCGCCTCCGCAACTAAGCCCTGCCCCTTTTATGACACGAATCGCATCATTTTCAGCACTGACTATCCCTTTACTATCCCTTTAAATAAAATGGCTAGTAGAGTGGTGTGCAAAAGGCCACATATACAAATAAAAGTAGAGAAATTATGTGGCAAACCAACTGCACCACAGGGAACATCTGTCAAATTCCCAAGGATATAAAGGCACTATTAACCCTTGAAATGCTAGAGAGTGTTCCAACATACAGCTTCACAATTCTTTGGAAATGTCTGTAGTATTCAAGAGGTTATATATAACCTTATATAATATACTAGTTTTAAAGCCCGTGTACACGGGCCAACACTGGTGGCGCTGCAGTCATGCGTAGTACTGACTGCCCATGCAGCGGCTGATACGGAGCACCCCAAATTCAGATCGTAGGAGTATGATCTGAGTTCAGAGCACCCCGCTCCATATCAGCAGTGGCACGGGCAGACAGTACTGAGCATGACTGCAGCGCTCACAACCGTCTCTACTGTGCATGACGGCTTCTGACAAACATCCTTAGCGAATTATAGGATAACCTTGATATTACAGCAATATAAAAAGCTGTCCATCATGAACTAGGAACACTGGGATTGCACTAGCCACACCTACATCAGCACATGGTGGGTGTGGTCAGCTTGGCTGTACCTCCCTTCATAACATGACTCCCTAGGCAGTTACCTATTCTGTCTTGTTGGAAATCCGCAGTGCCTACTCACCTAAACACAATATTAATTTTCCACTATTGGCTATAGTTTTATTGGGAATATCTTGCACTTGGATAGGTGTGAAGAAAAATGAAAAAAGTTTTTTTATGGAAAATAATGGACCAAAACATTAAATTTATTCATAGAAAAATAATTTTACATTTAAAAGCAATCAAAATGTACCATCTTGACATAAAAAAACGGCTTTGAAATTTTCCAGACTATGCATGAAAGCATTCAAGAAGATGTAACTTTTTTCAAATGCTATTTAGATCAAACATATTTTGTAATGAAACTGTTGGCAAGACCATTAACTGGCAATTTTTGTAATAATGCAGACACGTAACTAAAGGGGGGTGCAGCTGTAGCCAGGGCAGGATTTACATCTCAGGAGCCTGTAGGCACAGAAACCTGAAGCGCCCCACCCATTGGCCATCTCCACTGGACACCTCCACATTACCTCCCATATCCATATTGCCCTCACATTGCCCCAACAGCTCCAACTTGCCCCCATCAGCTCCAACTTGCCCCCGCATTGCCCCCATCAGCTCCAACTTGCCCCCATCAGCTCCAACTTGTCTCCATCAGCTCCAACTTGCCCTCACATTGCCCCTTCATCTCCAACTTGCCCCCATCAGCATGAAGTCATCTACCAGCGCTCTGCATTACTAAACAGCCAATGTGGGAGCAACAGCAGGACCTCACCATGTGGTGGGCGGCGGGTAGCAGGTAGGGTTACTGTTGCCACACTGTGAATGAAAATATATATATAAAAAAAATTGATTCCAATGACAGGCGCCCCTCTGTGGGGTGCGCCTGTAGGCAGATGCCTACTCTGCCTTATGGCAAATCCGGCCCTGGCTGTAGCAAGGCCCAGCATCCAAGTGGGCCCATCTGCCCCAGGGTCCAGTAGGTTCTAGTTAAGCCTCTGTAAACTATTTTTGTGTCCAAAAATATTTACACTGTGGACCTCCAATGACTAGTTACGTCACTGACTTTGTGTGACAGCTTGAGTCATAGACCTTGGCTTTCCATATTAACCGACTGGAAGAGCACCACTTGGTGTCCACAGCAGTAAATAGCAATTAAATAAATAAATAAGAAAAAAGTTGTTTGAACCGTAATAACGTTTAAATAAAAATATCCTTGTTTAAATCATCAGGAAATCTTGAACAATATATTTTTCATTAACCCTTTGAGTGCCAGCAAAGCATTGTGTACCCTTCTGGCACTCAAAGCCTGTGAAGTCATGAAGGGGGATCTATGCGGTACATCAATTTCTTTACCGCTTCCTCTGTGGGCGCACACAGAGGCAGAGGAATAGGAAATTCTAAATTTATTTTTAAAACATATTGGAATCATTATTTTAACCAAAATGACAACATTTTTAATAACTGGAGGCACGTTATTTGATGTTCATCCACACACTAATACATGGTTTAACCCTTTGAGCCACAGAAAGATGCACAACACATACCACTTTGGCACTCAAAGAGTTAAACTATATATAAGTTTGGGGGATATTTTATGCACACGTGTGTTGATACTTATTTTTACAGCTATAATTCAAGAAGAAATAAGATACAAGGGAGAAGAGAAAAGAGAAGAAAGAAGTGAAGAAAGAAGATGGACAGTAGCTGATCAGGATGCTGAGTACTCCGCTGGACATCAGGATTAATGGGGAACTATCACCCCGATACAAGTTTACCTCATTGCCATCCTCATATAGAGATAAGCTTTAATCGTTGTTTGTTTTTGTTTTTTTTATAAAATGCATGCTGTTGCAAAATTCACATTATTAAAAAATGAGCCGTGGCCTTATTTCTAGACAGACATTGGTTACAGCTCTGCACCGCAGCCTGTCAATTTTCTTCTATTCCCTCCCCAAGTATTGTCGCATTCCAACCAGCTTACATGGAGAAATCCTTCGTCACTGGAGGAGACTGGAACCCAACAATACTTGGGGAGAGAACAGGAGAAGACTGACAGACTGAGATGCAAAGATGTAACCGCAGTCTGTCTGGAAATAAGGCCACGGCTCATTTTTAATAATGTAAATTTCTCAAGAGCATGCATTTTATAAAAAAAAAAGACAAGGATTAACCACTTAACACCCGAGGGCTTACATGTATGTCCTCAGGCGGACGTCTCTTAAGGACAGAGGATGTACATGTACGTCCTCCGTTTTCGGGTCCCCGTGCGGCTACACGCCATTCGGTGACTCCGAATCCTTTAAAAAAAAAAATACACTACGGGCGTTAAGTGCACACGTGGCCGGTCACTAAGGGGTTAAAGCTTATCTTTATATGAGGATGGCAATGAGGTAAACTTGTATATGGGTAATAATTCCCCTTCAATGGTAAGTGTTACTTTGCAACTTTATGGTTTATGAGATATTCATAAGCAAAGTGCCCCCTTTTACCTAGTGTAAACAATCTCTTCTCAGATGTGAGTCTGGTTGTATGACAGTACAGATAACAGAAGGGGACAATTTTCTTTGTATGAAAACAATGAAAGCCCTTCCCCCCTTGACAAGTTTTTCAGCTTTTTCCCTTATCTTAACTGAAGATTGTCCCTCTCTGCAGTCTACCTGGGCATCTCCCTTCTGATCTGGTTGAACGGGGGGGGGGGTACTTTGTTTGTGAATATTTCTTAAACCATAAAGGTTTCAGAGATAAGACTTATATCATTCTTCATGTTTTTTTAATGCCTACAAAATAAAATAGAGTTAAAACGAAGTATTACTATCCCTTTAACCCACTGACGTGCCAGGACAATCACGGCTGTCCGGCACTTAAGGACCAGTGATGGTCCTGGAGCGCTGTGAGTAATAGCGGGGACTGAAATTCATCGCTCCAAGACCGGAGCGATCTCTTTCAGTCCCCGGTTCGGCGTCCCGGCACACGTGATCAGTCACATGGGCCGGCACGCCAAACTTTTCTATCTGGTCCTTAAAGGACCACACACCCTGGGACTGCTGGTCCTTAAGGGGTTAAACTGAGTCCCTAGCCTCTAGAGTTATATAATTATGAAACTTGACAAGTAATTCAATGAGCTGATCCTGATCTAGTGATTTTGTTTAGTCACTTGTTCTATTGATGACACTCTATATTGTCTTTGTCGGACATCTTGTAATATTCCATGACTCTCCAAGGTTGATTTCAACTTCAGGTATCTGAGAGCTGCAACTGCACTGACAGCTGAAAGAACCATTTCTCTCACCATCTGACTGAAGAGATGGACTCAAAAGTGTGATTATTGCAACAGCTATAACAGAACTGAATGATTCATTATTAATGAAACACCAGCATCAAAGGAGTTAATTGTAACATTACTTATTTTGACCAGACCGGACAACCAGGAAAGAGTTGCCATGAGACTGCCTTAACCATTTGAATGCCAGAGGGGTACGCAACGTATTGCTTTGCAATACGTTGCGTACCCCTCTGGCACTCAAATGGTTAATTGCTCTGACAGGATACCACCCATGTACAACTCCATGGATTTTAAGCATATTATCTGTGATAACTGAACATTTCAGTGATTATTAAAGGTGACAACTGTAAAAAAAGCAACACAATTCATAGTTCATTACACTTCCCAGATGCAAAATAAGGATATAATTATCTATTTTTGTACATGTTCACATTTAACAGATGTGTCTCTTCCACTGTTCTGTGTTCTGATTTTAACTCTTTGAGTACCAGAGAGGTATCTAATGCCAGTTAACCATGGATGGAACTGGGGGGGCTGGGGTCATGTGAGGAGTGGCTTGACTAGAGTGATTCGACTAGGGGCTCCTGGAATATACATGTGTTTGGGTGTTGGATACCTCTTTGACGATCAAATGGTTAAACAAGTTTTGCATTACTCCTTTACTTACTCATTTGAGTGCCTGCTGGATGCCCAGTCCCTTGCAAAGCAAGGTATTTGGAAACCTCTTTCTTTTTTTTGTTTGTTTTTTACCTGCTTTTATGAGACCAGCTTGGGCAGTACCTACTTACATGCTATCAGCATAGCAATACAACTTTACATGAGACCAGCAGAGAAATGTACCATTATATGCTATCAACAGAGAAATACACAATTATACAGGACCAGAAGAGCAACTGCACTATTACAGGAGACCAGCAGAGCAATAAAATATTTTATGCTGTCAGCACAGAAATACACAATTACACCAGAATAGCAGAGCTATAAACTATTACAACAGACCAGCAACGCAATACATTATCACAAAACCAGTAGAGAAATGCACCATTATATGCTATCAGCAGAGAAATACACAATTACACAGGACCAGAAGAGCAACTGCATTATTACAGAAGACCAGCAGAGCAATAAAATATTTTATGCTGTCAGAACAGAAATACACAATTATACACAATATAAAATATTACAACAGACCAGCAAAGCAATATAACATTATCACAAAACCAGTAGAGAAATGCACCATTATATGTGACCAGCAGATTAATGAACCATTATATGCAATCAGCAGAGCAATACACAATTGCATGGCACCAGGAGAGCAATACACCACTCCAAGCCATCAGGAGAGCAATAGTCCATTACGTGTCATCAGCAGAGCAAACCATGTCTACATACCATCAGCAGAAAAATACACCACTACACGAGGCCATCAGAGCAATGCACCACTGTACACCATAAACAGGGCAATACACCATTACATGCCATCAGCAGAGCAATACAGCATCATCTGAAACCAGCAGAGCAATACACCATTACATGAGGTCAGCAAAGGAATACATTGTCACATAAGGCCAACATAGAAATGCACTACACCAGCCAAGCAATACGACATTACTTTCCATGAGTAGGGAGGTACACTGTTACAGAATGAGGTGATGTGGTAGCTTTCTTTTTTTTTTTTTTTTTTTTTAAATCACTAGATTGGAAACCTCTTGTTGGATAGGCGATGTTGGTTAAGGCTCATGTTATTTCACTGTGGAGTTATATGAAGACCTATTGGTGCAGGTCTCAAAATTACTTACACCATGTTCACAAACTCTGGTTTATGAACTTCCCATGTTAATCAAAAACACTTTGATGGTACTAGAGATGCGCTAACTAATTGGTCATGGCTCAGAGACTGAGCTGTGTGTGTTTATGTCTGTCTGTCTGTGTGGTGTTGGGATAACTGATCTCTAAGTCACATGTATTACAATTCAAGTGACTCTCAATGATGGTCCTCAGAATTAATTAATAGGTCAGGTTTTAAAGGAGCAGTAAACTTTTTTTATGAAAACCTAGATATGATAGTGCTTTTCCTCACGAGTAAAACAAGGGTCATTCCACTGCTTGCAGCTGTTTTATTCAAAAGTTATATCTGTTCATATTGTTAGAAACCAGGTAAAAGCATCATCACTTCCTGAAAGTTCAAACTCGCAGGAATGACTCAGCAGTTTCTATCACTTTCTATGGAGAACTGTAACAGAATAACTAATTGAAATATGACCACTAGAGGGCACTAATAATGTAAAAAATAAGAAACTTTTAAAACTGTAATAACTCTGGAAAGATGTATTTCCCAGCAGGAAAAGCCCTACAATATGTTTGTTTGCTTTTTTTCATAAAAAAAAACTTTAAGCTGTTTGTACACAAATCTGACCTGTTGGTAGGTCTCCAGGACAAGAGTTGAAAATCAATTACTATTCCCTTTCATGTCCTTAGGGTAGCATGATCTATAATTTTCTAGTCTAACAAACACATTTAGTATATTCTGAAATAAGAAACAGATATTGATTTCCATTATCTATGTGCTGCTCTTCTGGGGTTAGAAAACAGCCAAGGAGAGTAGCCTAAATAAAATTAGTAAAAAACAGACAATGACATGAGATAACAATCTAACCAAACAATAAACGAAAAGATATGGATTACACATACTGTCAGCATTAATTTGTATGGCGAAGTCATCTTTGCTATAAACTCCTTGAATAGTTCTTAGGTGCGCAGCACAACGTCCGCGTATGCCACCATCACCAATATGTGCAATCCTCTATCGTTGCTGACAGGCTTCCTGCTGGGCCTCAGTTACGCAATGAAGCAAGAGGATATAAGGCCTGGGATGCATTTATGGAGCTCAAGATGCAATACAGGTGCACCAGCTGCATTCACCTATGTTGTGATGCAAGAAAAGTACCAGTGACTGACGACACCTTGCATGCAACTTGCACAGCAATTCAGACAGTACTATAAAAATGCTACTTAAGAAAAGAGCCTCTATCATGATTTGGAGTGACTTGCTGAATTACAGATCATTTTAACATTCTAACAATAGAAGATAAAAATGCCACTAATGCCAAGTATGTTTCTCAATGAATTCCTTGAGCCATACTAAAATGCTGTTTTCTTGATTTGAACCCCAAGGAGTGAAGATCTGAACTTCTTAGTTTTATCCATGTATGTATAAAGCTCTTAGTAATAAGGTGTTTCTCCACAACAAGGACATAAACAAGGCAGAAGATTATTTGATAGTCATTTGATCTGAAGAATTATAGGGTTGCATCACAATTATTGCTCTGTGCTTAATTGTATATAGATCACCAACATTATGTATATAGATCACCAACATTATTTGTGTAATTGAAAGGAATATCATTTCTAGTCAACCAAACTGCAAGCAACAGCAATGCTTTTCTCAAGTGAACTAAAACAAGGGTATGAGGATCTCATAGAGTTAGAATGTCTCAAACATCACACAGAGGAAATCATTTAACTGAAGGTATTCTACTCACAAGAAATGCCACAAGATAAAGCCTTAACTTGCAGCTTTATTGACATGGGGGGATTTTCATCCCCAATAAATAGACTTCTCCCCAGAGAGATTACTGTTTTTTCAGTGTGGTGGACACACCTCTGGCACTCAAAGGGTTAAATGAGATGAAGCAAAATCAAAAAGTACCATGAAAAGTGGGCACTCTTCATACATATATCAATAATATATGATTTGAAGAACACATGTAATTACAGAAGACGAACAACCAGATGGGTAGATCCACAACTTGTGAATGGCAGCTCCTGATAAAGTGACACTGGATTTCTGGAATCCTCTTGTAAAAATGATCAGCTAAATAATATATTAAAAAAGAATATAGAAATCTCACAAAATAAAAACAAAGATAAAATCATTAAAATATTAAAAGCCTGACTCAAAGCGTTTCAGGACAACAATGTCCTTTCCTCAGGAATTCTAGGTTTTATTGAGGCTGCCACCAAAACCAGCACTTTCATATACACCCATATCAGCTCAATATACCGATCAAAGTCATTTAGAGGTATGCACAAAAGAAGCAGCAGACAAACTCATGAACACCGGACATTCACTCTGCACATTTTTAAAAATAAAAGCGCATGAATAATTATTAAAAAATATAAAAACTGGTAAGATTTAAAAAAAGTTATTTCAGAAAATAGATTAATATATATATATATATATATATATATATACATACAGTTACTAATAAACATATCTCAATGTATATTCCTAAATACTCTCCAAATAGCTATGCTGCATATAAGGAGTAAGGGGCAACAGCCACTAAAAAAATGTCTAAATTATAATTATAACAGAGGAAGGGGCTATGTCCACTAACATAAACTGTATATGCTATATACACATTCCATATATGCTATATATCAATTTCATATTTGTTATTACTCCACATACTGCACTGGTCATACAAACATCTAATTATATATATATATATATATATATATATATATATATATGTATCTATATATACACACACACACACACACATAAACAGTCAGTCCATGGAGCACTCTCTGGAATGATTAGACAGCTTGCCTGGGTGCCAGTCCCAAGGGTGGCAGGATACAATAGATGAAGAAAAGAAACACACTCACAGGACTTCTTAACCCCTTAATGACCCTTGACGGTCATAGTACGTCATGGGTCGATCTGAGTTAAGGACCCATGATGTACTATGACCGTCATGGAATTCCGGGCTCCCCCCGCGGCTGAACGGAGTCTGGAATCGAGAAAGAAACAAACCTCTGTGGTCCTTTAGTGACCGCCGCATGCCTGCGTGGTCGGTTGTTAAGGGGTTATAGATGCAATAAGGTGCTGATTTCTTGAATCGACTTTTCGACCCTAACATGGGTCTTTCTCAAGATTACAAACAACAGTGTAAGTTCACTGTTAAGTGCCCTATACAGTAGTTGAATTTGGCGCCAACTGACATCATAGTGGGGAGGGGATGGGGGAGCGAGGTAATTGTCATAATAAAATAAATATAAACAAAAAAAAAAGGAAAAACGTATAATGTGATGGTGAAACAAATCACCCACAGTGAGATCCAATTACAGCAGACCAAATATTAAAGATATTTACAAATATATACACATATTTACACATGTTGTACTGATCAGCCAGCAAAGTGCTGATACCCATTGTATCTCGTCACACCATTGCATCGTACAGCAAACAAAACCATAATGTGGGCAAATGTCTAAGAGTCGGTGTGTCGCTAAATCCTGGGTTCATATGATGTATCAAAGTCGGAAGTGATAGGATGTGTTAAATCTGTTCAATATAATTAGGTTAAAATAGATAGCCACTTGATCATAGATGAATGGCACACTGCATGCCGATGATACACTGCCACATGAGAATTTAATGTGGAGTATAGTGTAACCACACAGTGGTATTTTTTTTTTTTTTTTTTTGTGAAAGTATTTTACCAGGAAGAAGACATTGAGATTGTCTCTTGTTTTCAAGTATATTCTGGACTCATTTTATCTATGAAGCATAAAGTTGATAAATTGTATATCCCAATATGGTGCGATCCGCTGTGGGTGCCGCTTTGTGTATAGTGAGTTCCACTGTCATTCAACTACTGTATAAGGTATTTAATAGTGAACTTACACTATTGTTTGTAATCTTGAGAAAGACCCACTTTAGGCTTGACACATCGATTCAATAAATCAGCCCCTTATTGCATCTTTAAGAACTCCTATGAGTACACACGTACAAGCATTATATGTACTATATTACAGGGTCCCACCTACACGTTTACTTACAATAACAGGTACTTATCAGGGAATGTTTTTAATCTAGATAGGGCTTTTAAGGTGTATTAGATTGGGACTTACCATATATTTGGGTAACCTTGACGAGGTTGGCAAGCTTAAACATTGTTTGGCTAAAATATGGAACAAAATCACCATATCTATTAACACAGTTGTATTATATATGCCCAATACAGGGCACACATTTCCACTATTTGTATGGAGAGCAGGTTTGTTCTCTCTTTTGTATATATATATATATATATATATATATATATATATATTTATTTTTTTTATTTTTTTTTTTAAATTATTATTTATTTATTTATTTATACATATATATATGTATATATATATCCCCATCCCCTGTTTCCACATAACACAATGCTTACTATCCAGATGGTCTTACTAAAAAATGGAACATACACATCAAAAATAACCAAACTTGATGTTCTATAAATAAAAGAGTAAAGACTGAACATCAAATTCATCAAAACACATAAACACTTTAATAACAGTCCTCTAAGAAAGACCTCAACTCCAGTTAAATACGCTGGATTAACTATCACACAGTAGATATCAATAGCAAATATAAATATACTCTATTAAAGATGCAGAAAAGAGAAGAAAATTACTCAATCGCAATTGGGTTTTGCACTGTTCTCAACTGTTATTAGGACATATACTCACAAAGAAAGTGTCTAGAACAACACTTATGTGTTTCTGGAGATCACGCTGAGGGGATCGTTATACTGCCCCCACCACAGTTCTGTTAGATCTTTAGCAACAATGTTGGTCTTTCATTACGGCTGCTCCTCAATACATCTACCAGGAAGAGACACATAAAAGAAGAACACACGAAAGGGTGCCCAATAGTGCCTGTTAACTTACTAAAATGTTGTTAATCTACAAAGGGTAATTATTTATTAATATAAGTACAAATTGAAGTGAAAAACAATAAATAGGATGTGGAAACAATCAAAATATGTGTCCAAAAGACGTTTCACAGATCAACTGCTTTTTCAAGTACTTTTGCACACTACAAACAACAAAGACAAAGCACCATACAATGTCACCTTTAAATATCCCACCCTCTCACCCCATTGGTTGGTAGGAAAATGCACTTGACCAGTTCAGATATCAAGATTTTCTGTAGAAGCACACAATAACCGTTTGTTTCAATAAAATATTAGATATAGTAAAAAAAAAAAAAAAAAAATGTCAGTATTGCATGATAAACCGGAAGTGAAACATCTCCCAAAAAACATAAGTGTGACATTCTTCCCCGTTAATGCCTAAATAAATGGTCATATGTTGGTTTCATGCAATATTAACTATATTATAAAACCAGGAATAAGGTGCAGTCCTTATCAGAACCTAAAAAGTAAACAATGATATAACAATAACATATAACCTACTTTCAGCTTCAACCAGAAGTGTTAGTTATTGTATATCAACAAAAGTCTGGAGATGCGCATCATGTGATAGAACGTCTCACGTCATACACAACAAGTGAAACGGAAGCACAAAATAAAAAAACAAATGTCAAGAATGCATCTCAGCTCCCTCGACATAGACAAAACACAACAAAGCCATTCACATATCTACCTCATAACCTTTCATCTAAACATTAAGCAAAAAGTATCAAGTCACAATTTAAATTGGATATTAACTACTCAGCAGATACCGGACATAGACTGACCTCATAAAGATGAACAGGAATTAATATAGAAACAAATAAAAACAAAAACATTCAAAATCAAATAATAACAAAAAAGACTATTAAAACATTATGTTATACCTATAGAATAAGGCAGAATGAAATAACATAATTAGTTCAAAATAACCAAAAACTAAACCAATATATTGGCCATAAGCTATAAGACCGGAAGTGTAACATCACACTGCACCAAGTGCCATTATAAAAATATACTGTACTCATAAAATATAGCACAGCAAAACAACATTATCTGTTCAATTTTTATTAATATTAAATGTACTTTTTACAATCAAAGATTTGGAGCAGCACATTTACAATATTTCATCTGTTTACTTCAGTAGATACAGGTAAAATCCTCTGCAGGCTTTATATGCTGTTATGTGGTATATGCCACTCACAACCACCTCAGCTGTGAGCACCTCAGTTACCCTTTGTAGACTAAAAACATTTTAGTCAGTTAACAGGCACTATTGGGAGCACTCTCATGTGTTTTTCTTTTACTCTATTAAAGATGAACATATGAAAAATAAAAAATGATAAAAAAAATACATCAAATCATAATTAGAAAAACATAAAAAAGTATAAATATGTGCTTATGAAGTGATAATCCTGAAATGGACATACATTTATTATTAAATAATTTAAGTTAAATATTTAATATCATTGAATGAATATATGTGTAAAGTATATAGTTTTGTTTAAAGGGATAGTAATACTTCGTTTTAACTTTATTTTATTTTGTAGGCATTAAAAAAACATGACGAATGATATAAGTCTTATCTCTCAAACCTTTATGGTTTATGAGATATTCACAAGCAAAGTTCCCCTCCCCGCCCCTTTTACCTAGTGTAAGCCATCTCTTCTCAGATGTGAGTCTGGTTGTATGACAGTACAGATAACAGAAGGGGACAATTTTCTTTGTATGAAAACAATGAAAGCCCTTCCCCCCTTGACAAGTTTTTCAGCTTTTTCCATTATCTTAATTGAAGATTGTCCCTCTCTGCAGTCTACCTGGGCACCTCCCTTCTGATCTAGTTGAACAGGGGGGGGATACTTTGTTTGTGAATATCTCTTAAACCATAAAGGTTTCATAGATAAGACTTATATCATTCTTCATGTTTTTTTAATGCCTACAAAATAAAATAAAGTTAAAATGAAGTATTACTATCCCTTTAAATTAATTAGTGTATATAAATACATGATTAGCTATATAACTAATAAAAAATTATATGAAGGGTGTATAATTAAATAATTTTGAATTTTGATGTGTGTATGAAGGATGTGTAACCCAATGAATTAATTTTAATCTACATGTAATCCAACCAAGCTGTTTATGTAAATTTTAAATGAAATATATGTATATTCACATACATATGCACATACAGATACCCACATGTTCATCTATATTATAAATTTCTAATTATTATATTATTGATTTCAGACTAATATTGAGATCATGCTAATCTATTTTACAAAATTATAATCATTATATTGCTGGCTTAAGACTTCCATTGTTGCCCACTGGTGTCATAGTGTGTGACCTATAAGTCCAAAAGACTACTCTATTGCTGCATTGTATTATCGTGTAATAATGCAGTGAGCCAAGTCCCCTTTATATTGCAATAACCCTTATAAAAGAAGAGTTGTCTACTTTATATAAAGACATGTCTGGATACACTGTGTAGAGTGAATCCCATCTCAATATTCTTGGCCATACCTTTCCTATGATTTGGGTACTCTGCCCTATATATTACATCCCACATCAGCATGTTAGCAAGATGACCCCCAATTCATATAGCTACCAATACGAAAAGTCTCTCTAGTGATACTGGAGGTAAAAGCTGTTGATCTACGATTAACCTAGTGACAAACTAAGCATCTACTCTGACCACACATATAAGTAAATTTGTATTTAAAAAAAACACACCAGTTTCTGCACTTTGTCTCTTCTTGTGAACATTAGATCTGAATCTACTAGGGGCAACTATATTTTTCAAATTTTTAGCCCTAATAAAAGTCACTAAAGGTGTAGAGGAAACATTAGCTCTGTGGAAATGATCTAACCTAAAACAATGTTTCTGTAACATATTTCTTATTTCTACATGTTTAGATCTTTCTGACTGTCTATCCTTTCTTGGTCTATACTCAATGAGTTTAGACATATTAACATTTCTTGATTTTAAAAATGCCCCCTCCATGAGCCCAACAGGATACCCTTTCTCCAAAAAAGTTTTGTTTTTGTTAAATATTAGATTGAATATCATAATTATCAAATGATCTACAGACCCACAACATCTTGCTGGACCGACTAAAGGGGATATTTTGAAGTTTTAGAACTAACCAAACTGTCCTTTCAACAAATAATTTAACATATCCAAATACTGAACATTACATTTCTGTGTCATGACACAAAAATAAATATTTAAATCATTTTAATTCAAATATTGAACAAATTTGTTTTTTTGTTTTTTTCAAAAGTGTATTGAAGATAAAAAAAGAGTACATACAAACAAGGAGTACATCAGGTACTACAGACATACAAAAACAAGAACATAGGTAGATGGCTAAGCTAAATACCAAAACAGCTTATAGGCAGATGGCTAATTATAAATACTGAGACAGCATATAAACCAGGAAGACTTAATATGAGTGTAACAGACATATCATGTATCATAATAGTGTTAGAGGGTCTGTACTAGGTACAACAAAAATAATGCCTAAATCCATAACACAAACTAGGTCTTCCCTACAAAACCACATCACCATCACCAGGTGTAGAGGCTCAGCAAAAAGAGAGCAATATAGGAATTGCGGAAAAGGAAGGGTATAGCAAGAGCAAGAGTAGAACAAAGAAGGATGGGACAGAGAGAGAGAGAGAGAGAGAGAGAAAGAAGCCAGAATAAGCAGAGCAGGGCCAGAGGGATGGGAATGGAAGGGAATGGGGAAGGAGGCGTTGGCAGGCAGCACCAGACCAATCACAGGCTGTGGGTCCTAAGTCATCCTTGGGGGCAGAAAGCCATGGGCCCCAGGAATAGTCCACAGAGTTCAACTAGCGCTAAGGGAAGCAGAAAATATATGAGTTTGACTGAGAGTCTGAACTCGAGCCAACCACTGTGAGATCGTGAGGGACATGGCTGACCTCCAATGAAGCAGAATCAAAGATCTAGCTGCCATAGTGTGAATTAAAAATAGCTGCAAGGAGTTAGGGGAGGATGATGTCTCAGAAGGGATCTCATGGGAGAGCAATAGTAGTAGGGTTGTACAAATGTGTTGATTCCAACTATGTCAGTCCTCCAGACCACTTGTGGAAGACCAGGCTTATACAAAATTTCACATTTTCATAAATGTACCTAGATAAAAAAAAAAAAAAAAAAGATAGAAAATATCACAAAACTAGGAGCGAACCTAGTACCCGTAGTGGGTCCTTTGGTCTGGAGGAAATGGCACCCATTTAAAGCAAAATATAATGTTCTAAAATAAACATACTTGCCCATAATAAAAAATTCCCTGTTATTTGGAAGGCATAAGAACTTCTTGGTCTAGAGAAAAATGTAACTGCCTCAATACCAAGATCATGTCCAATATTAGAATATAGTAAATTAACATCTAGAGTCACCCATGAATAGTCTTTGTGCCCTTCTAACTGGCCTATTAGTTCTAGTAGTTGCATTGTATCCTTAAGATAAGACTGCAAACCTAAAACTCATCTCTGTAGATGGAAATGCAGAAAAGCTGAAAATTTAGATGTAATACTATTGATCTCTGAGATAATGGGTTATTCTGGAGGAGAGTTGAGGGACTTATGAATTTTAGGTAGGCGGTAATAAATATCCACCCAATCATCTTAACGTACATAATGCCTTCTCTTTTTCATAGTAATGGCTCTCTCTTTAAATGCATCCTCAATTAGTTCACAAAATTCTCCCTTAAATAAAGGTGAGGGGTTTGCCAGAGAGGGCCTTAAAATAATTCTGATCTATAAGTATGTGTTTAGATTTCTTGATATAATCTTCAGTGTCCTAGATGACTATCCTTCCTCCCTTATTGGCCAATTTAATAATGTTTCTATTATTTTCCAATGAATTTAGGGCAGACATATCTTTTCTACTCATATTGGACTTTTTTGGTGTGCTATGGAAAAGTCAGACACAACCACTCCATGATAGGAGTTTAGAAAATTCCCTCTAGAGCCAATATGGTTAAAAACAGAAATTGGTTTAAACTAGAAGGAATACACACATCTACTATATGGTTAGTTTGATTGTTATTTCCTGTATGGTCAGAAGTCTCACCCTCAGGATCACTAATAGAAGTTAAATCATTTTGATTGTCAGATTGTATCTTAAAATATCTCTTAAGAGACAGCTACTTAACAAATTTATTGATGTCCACAAAATGTATTCTCTTCAAATCATATATTGTTGAAATATGTCTTAATGATGAATCTGTTATCAAATTAAAACGTCACAACACCACTGATAGGAGTGGAAGATAATGGAAGGCATATCCTTCAGCCATTCAGAAAATATCTTCCAGGCCTTATAGTTATTTAGATGTTAGAGGAAATCTGGCCTTTCCAGAGAGGACATTACATTCATCAATTAGATCATCTCTCGCTACCATAAACAGTGGGATAAGATACCCATCACTAGTATTTAGGAGAAGGCCTATAATTCTGAACATTTTCAAATCAATGCCAGACCAGAGTCAGATTTAAATCCCTTAGCTTTGCCTATGGCCATGGCCTTTCCACACACACACTTATCACCCCATTCCCATACACTATTTGCTGGCACAAAAGATGCCCTTGGCCTATAACAAGCAAGAACAAGCACATTTTAATTATCTGTAAAACCTATCTTAGGGTGGCAGGTTCATTATCTTTATAGTGAAGAACATTTTCGCTATACTTGTCTTATGCTCTATATGGGTACGATGATCAAGGCTACAATCTACAAGGCTATGATGATAGAGTCTAAATAAAGGGTATAAGCGGAACAAGACAAAGTATGCTATAGGGTTTGTGAAATATTAATTTTTGCCAATTGTGAAAAACTGAAAAAATGTATGAACGTGTCTACAAAAAAATGGATAATGTAAATTGTTTTTAATACGGTGTAGTATACATTTACTCTGAAAAATATATACATTGCAGGGCTTCTTAATAGCAGTCTCTGGGAACTGCTTTCACATGGTACTACCACTGATAGGAGATATTTCATTAAAATTTACTACAGCCTAAACTTGCATTTTATGGGACCTTGATTGCAGAGATGGCTATTGCTATCTATGGAGAGATGAATGTCACAGAGAGAGGCTGTCCAAAGTGAGCTATAGAAAAAGTGCCATATGTGGGAAAAGAATCTTTAAATCAAGCGCTCTAGCAATGCAAGCTTGTGCCATAAAAAACATTTGAACATCCCCTACAAGTACCCTTATTTTACTCAGGGATGTATATTTTTTTCATAATAATGGTCCCTTTTAATTTATGTTGATCTAAAACATTTTAAAGCGTAATATTGATCTCACAGAAAATGTAGCCATATCATGAATAAGCAGAGGGGAGTGCAAAGCAATATGGTAGCATATCATTTCAACATTGAAGAGGCCTCTTGTAAACATATACAAACATATGATGGATACAAGAGATATCTCCAAAACATTGATTTTCTAGCATCCAAGAAGATAAAACATTGTACAAATCTACCAAGACAAAACAAATGATATGGGGGTCAACTGTCATCAAAAATCAGACCACAACCATGTGAAAGATGAAAGCAGATGAAAAGTATCCTCTCTTGACATTTTTCATAAATGCAGATGCAATCTTCCAATTTATAGAAATAAAAAATATGTTGTGTGTGTGAAATGACAATATGTTTTATGAGTATAATACATAGGCATCATATAGGTCAGTGGTTCACAAACCTATTCTCAACATCTCTATCAGGCCGCATCTTAAAGGCACATGATATTTCCCTTTTTGGTAGGTCTGAGGATGTCGGAGCAGACTTGCTGAAGAAGACAGGGCTGTATTTAGTCAGCACATCAGCTGGGTGAATAGAGTGAATCCAGTGCTGTCAGGCTGATCCCCCAAGAGAGACTGAACTGAGAAAAATGCAAGTTTTGAATTTCAGTCTCCGGGACATGTGATCCCAATCCCCAGACACTGCTATTGAAATTATTCCAAATGTGACCCTAGCAGTCCAATAATAGGTGGGTGTGTGGCACACACATCTATATTTCTATTGCACAACACAATCCCAGGTCTAAGTCAGCTCCCATAGTAATAGTAGTCAAATATGGTATTTGCACTTTAGTGTAGACCTATACATCTCCCTTGACATCCCAAGTGGTATTTTAATGCATGGGTGTACCTGGCATTCGCTAGGGCCTTCCTGTTTCAGGGCTATCTCCTTGGGTCCCAAACAATCTCGGTTTTATATGATAGAACCAATTAAACCCCATGGTCAGATGGCCAGGGAAGAGGGAGGTTGTTCTGGGTGCACAATGCATACATGTTTTTGATTTTTCCACAAATAGAAAGAGAAGAATAGGAAGGTTACAACTAAAATAAGGATTATAAACGTGAGGCCTGTCAATGACTAGTTATGCCACTGCTACATCCCAATCACTGAACATGAAATAGCATGGAAAGCGTACCCAGAGAAATGAAGCTCTATGCAAAGCATATCATATTAATGACATATTAAAAGCACTTTAGGGAAATTTGAGAGAGGGGTACAGTTGCCCATAAAGGATGTCCCTGTTTCAGAGGCAGTCAATCTTTGCACCTCCATTTGGTAAAGACTACAACTCCCGTCATCTCAAACCAGCCATTGGTTGGTTGGAGATAATGGGAGCTGTAGTACCCAACACCTGGAAGTCTAGAGATTGACTACACTTGCTCTACTTGAACATAGGAGTGATAATTTCCCTTTAAAGTATTACTATCCCTTTAAGTTATTTTGATTCAATTGCTGAGCTCAAGCAGTTAAATCCTCAAATCTTGGCCTGTTGGTTTAACTTGTGGTCAAATTTGAATTGCCCTGCAGCAGGCAAACTTCAAAGAAAAAGTGAGACACTTTACCTCCCTGGTAAAAAATTTTTCAAGCAGTAACATAACTAATGATATTTTGGAGGGATTTCATTCAAACTGCTGAAAAATAAGTATGTTCAAAAGAAAAGTGGATGAGTTCTGGGGCAAACCAGAAGGTGATTTTTTTTATGGGATAGTGTAGGGTGTTCTCAAGACTGCTAATTTTTCAGCCAGGTCATACTATGTTGACGACCTATAATTTTTTTATCGGTACAGAGAGCAACAGAGCAATACAACAATAAATGTTAACTGGCATGATTCATGGAGTTGCCAATACCTTGGAAAAAACTGTGGTGCCAGACAAGTGTTCTGGAGCAAAGCAACTGAACCAAGGGGGACAGATAAAACTTTGCAAAAATCACATTGATTTAAGTGAAACTTTTAACAAATTGAATGATATCAGTCAGGGGGAATTTTAATTTGGTCCCTGTGGTGCAGTTGGTTGCCCCAGAATTTCAACAATTCTCAGTACATCAGCCTACCAGTGATTGAATGCAGTGTGTCACAGTGAATGTTCCTGAGTTCTGTTTCTGCCTATTCTATTGCTGTTGTGAGCCCTACCTTTCACAATTATTGACTGGTTTATCACCTGTCTAGACCCAGCCTCAACAACCAATCCACTGTCTGCCTCCTGCCTTAACCAAGCCTGTTTATCAACTACTATCATGTCAGTCTCCTGCCTCACCTAATCCTGTTTATCATCCATTCTCCTGACTGCCACTTGCTCCAACCTAAACCTGAGAAATGACCATTCCATTATGTGACGGCAGCATATGACCCAGCTATTTCATTGGACTCCCCTGTTGCTGGCTCAAACAGTGTTAGTGTTATTCAGCTGGTTTCATTAACAATACACTCTGGTCTCACTCTCAAGTTTCTCCCTCTATTAGTTACTGCTGGTATTGAATTATGTGGGTTTCTGCAACAGGTGGATCCCCAGTGCTAAGTCAATACCTACTGGCAAGTCAAGAAAGTGACTGTAACCTGTAATCTTATCTTATGTCACTTACCCAGGTTCTGCTCAACTATTCCAAGGCAAGTCACATCCTCTGTATAGATCTTGGTTGGTTATGCCTTGTGGGTCCAAGCCCAGCCCAATACATCATTTCACTTACCTTTAGGAACTGCCTTCTGCTTTTTAAGGATGGGGGGCATGTTGCCAGATACCCAAGAGTTTAAACATAAAAGAAGGTGTAGACATATTCATGTGATATGTTTGTCTTCTGACCAATTAGAATGGGGAGCAGTCCCAGCAGGATTACAAGGAGTGTTCACAGCCCTGCTGGTACAGTAAAAGGAAACCACCCTTCAGAGGCCATCAAAAGAAGACAATGCAGATGACAGGTGACACCAGGGAACAGAAAGTCAACTGCCTCAACTAGAGGCTGAGGGTATTTTCCATGACGAAGATCCTGTAAGGTAATGGCACCTACCACTTGCTAGCAATATAATTAAGTAGTGCAGGTAATAATATAACAGAGTAACAGGTATGCTGCACAGACATTTACAGTCTCTGGTATTCTGCAACGTAACATAGTAATGGAAGGTTCCTGTACTAATTCAGGCTTCTCCTGCATCTAAGAGCCACCTTTCAAAGCAATATGTTAGACTGCTCGGTGCTGGAGTGCTCTCTACATCCAAGGGGTTAAATAATAAAAGTAAAATGGCATAAAAGCTTGTAAATAAACCTTCTACCATAAACCAAAAATTGAGGTCTGATGCAATTGCACTGGTATTGAGCTGGCTACACCCAAATCTTAGAATATGGATGCAGACACCAGCTGAGGTGTCTCTCAAAATGATGTACTCTATGTAGCTGCTTACTTTGCCTAATGAGAAATCCAGACCTGAAAGCAGTATTTTACCATAAGTCATGGGTGGGCAATATGAGGCCCTCAAGCTTTATATACTAAATTTTCCGTTACTTATATTAGTCAATGGAAGTGCCAAAAATACATATGAACACTGCATCTGATTATGGCTTTTCAAGTGTGTAAAGTGCTACTTGCAATCAATGTGTGCATATTTATCTGCCTAGATTGCAAGTGCAGGTGCCTGGTAGGGAAACATGGACACAGGAGCCAAAACAATTCTGGGGAATACAGAGTTAAAGAAAAAGTCCCAGAGGCTGATGTACTAGGACTGTATGTTCAAAGTAAAAGTGGAGGAGTTCTGGGGCCAACCATTTGAACTATAGGGGAGAACTAAAAAATCCTAAAATGTAACCCCTTAAATACTAGAGAGGTCTCCTATACATTGTTTTGCAATTCATTGGAGACCTCTCTAGCATTCAAGGGGTTAAGATCACAATTGAAATCAGTAGGAATTTTTAGCTCTCCCCTATAGTGCAAATGGTTTGCCCCCGAACTCATTCACTTTTCTTTTGAACATAAGACCCTATAAGAACTGGGGTGATTCTTGTAAAAACCAACTGCACCATAATAAACAAATATTCTAATTGATTTACATGGAGATATAACCTCATTGGAGACATCTATAGGATTCAAGGGGTTAAAATGCTTAATTTGGAACAGCAGATGTCAATGTAACACTGCAGTATGGAAGGTTCCTGAAGAGTTCTCTTATAACCTCTTCAGCACTGGTGGGAAGAACAATAAACTGCACTGTTTAGCATGCAGAATGAAAGGGTTAACCATTTCAGTTGTGCATTAATCCTTTGAGTGCCAGAAAGGTACCCAATGCGTTGCAACATCTGTTATTTGACAATGCAACACATATTTGTTATAGATCAGGGGAAACAACCTATGGAAATCAATTGCAACATCCTTCAATATATGCTGGATAATGAGGCAAACTGAGGATTATGAGAATTGTTGCTCAGCAACAGCTGGAGAGCCACATGTTCCCTCCAATTCATGACATTTTCTGGTTTGACACTGAAAGGATAAATGTTCCAGTGTTTGCAGCACAATCTTAACCCTGAGTGTCAGAGACGTATCCAGGGCTTGGAACTCATTGAGGGTCCAGTCTAGGCTGACCAGATCTCACCTTTAACCGGGGACACATAGCAAATAGGCATATTTCAGTACTTCACTGAAATGAAAGCAGTCTTGCAGTATGTATTTTTCCTATGCGTCCCCGTTTAAAGGTGAGGTCTGGTCAGCCTAGTCCAGTCAGATAAGTTAAAAAAACAGACAGTTAATCTCTAGCCCAAAGTAGGATGAACAGATCTCACCTTTAACCGGGGACACATAGGAAAACTGCATACTGCAGGACTGCTTTGATTTCAGTGAAGTACTGCAAAATAGCTATTTCCTATGTGTCCCCGGTTAAAGGTGAGATCTGGTCAGCCTAGCCCAAAGCATACATTCGGGTTTATGTTGAAATGGTTCAACATTACCAAGAAATGGTAGCTATAACTAGAAAACTGGAATGTAAAGTTACAAAGTCCATAACCACTAGCACTGTATACATAGAACAGTAATAAATAATCTATTCTAAATAGATGAACTATATATAGTTTCTATTTCAACTACGTTTTCAGAGGAGACCAACCTGTGGCTCAATAGGTGTTGTTGTACTTTAATTATAGTCTGCATAGCTTGTAGTGGTACTCCAGCAACTGTATGTGAGTCAAAGGTTGCCTACCCAATTCCAGGGAGATCAGCAGTGACTTCAATGTCAGACTCCCACTGAGTCTGGTTGTTTCAGGGTCAGCCAGAAGATAGAGCAGGAAGCATTTAACCCTTTGAGTGCGAGAGGGGTATCCAAAGAAACGAGTTGGATACCATCCCCTCCTGACAATTAAAGGGTTAAAAAAAACAAAGTAGTGTAACTTTCAAAACTGCACAGTTAAATAGTAGTGTCCCAAAACATTTTTTAATAGATTTGTAGAGGCTAAAAAGAGAATCGCATTGCCACAAACCTTATTTCTCAAACCACTATCGTTTGAGAGATATTGGCAATCAAAGATCCCCCTTCCCTCCCCTTCTCTTGATGTCAGCTGTAAAGCAGACAGAAGGAGATCTGTGTCGACTGACATGATGAGGCTTTTCAGCAGAGCCGAAATCCCTTTATTAGAAAAGAACTACTTCATGGGAATGGTCTACAAAGTGTGCTTGCAAACCAGGCACAATTTGTAGACCTTTCCAGTGAAGTAATTATTTTCTAGTAACGGGATTTCAGCCCTGCTGCAGAGCCGCCAGCTGATCCCCAGACTGGGATCTACTGCTGTCAGCTAGGCACTGACGTCAGGAGAAGGGGAGGGAAGGAGGAACTTTGATTGTGAATATCTCTCAAACCATAGCAGTTTGAGAGATGGTGTTTGTGGCAATGCGATTCTTTTTTTAGCTTCTACAAATCTATAATAAAGGTTTTTGGGACATTACCAACACTTTAAGCTGCTTCCGGCCACTGTGCATGTGCTAGAAGAAAAGCTATCAGTCCTAGCATATGCATGATATTAGCATAAAAGGGATAGTAAAGTTTCACAATAAAAGTGGCTCCAGTTAATCTTCATAGTATTTGGACCATGGGGAGTGTTATTTAAATACTGTCAGAGTTGTAATTCGAGAGTAATTGAATGACAAATTATCCCCCTTCCACCCCTTTTACTCATATAACACTGCTCACCTCAGAGCAGCAAGACTGGATGAATCGCAGAGAGGGACAATCTTCAGTGAGCATAAGGAAAAACCTGAAAAACCTGTCAAGGGGGGCAGGGTTTTCCTTATGCTCACAGCAAGAAATTGTCCCTTGCTGCGACCTGTCCAGTCAAGTGACCAGATTCCACATCTGGGGGGAGACATCTTACATTAGGTAAAAGGGGTGGGAGGGGGATACGTTATCATTCAATTACTCTTCAACTACAACTCTGACAGTATTGAAATAACACTCTCCATGGCCCAAATATTATGAAGATTAATTGGAGCTGCTGTTTTCGTGAAACATTACTATCCCTTTAAATATCACGATGTGAGTGCAGAAATGTACACTGGGAGAAAACAGTAATCAGTAAAATATTTAAAATAAGTTCTGTAGTACTCCACTCTTAAATCTGGGGAGAAATTGTCTACTCGTCCTCTCTGCTTCCAGGAGAAATGCATAGATCAGTGGTTGCCAACATTTTTGTAACACATTCTTATTTAAAGGGCATGTCTCATAAGGATAATGCATTACTGGCAGATCTGCTCCCCAGGGATCAGACCTGCACATGAAGCCAGAGCTGCATTTTGATTCACAGTGGACCAGCTGGGTAGAAGGAAGTTTGAAAAGAGACTGGTTTCGTGAGAAGAAACTGAACAGCAAGATGGATGTTTTGCAGTTGATTCCTTTGATGTGCGATTGGAAGCTATGAGTGTAAGCTGCATTGGTTGTAGCTGAGAGCCAAATACTTCTGGGTTGCATTCTAGCCATGAGACAATTTATTTTGATGCCCCAGATGGCACACAGGAGGTGTTTGGAAGTTACACAGTGCAAACCGGGGTTTCTTACTAAGTGTGCTTCCACAAGAGCAGACTTAATAAAACTTGATAACTGCTCTTTAAAGGGATAGTAATACTTCGTTTTAACTTTATTTTATTTTATAGGCATTAAAAAAACATGAAGAATGATATAAGTCTTATCTCTCAAACCTTTATGTTTTATGAGATATTCACAAGCAAAGTTTTCCCCTCCCACCCCTTTTACCTAGTGTAAGACATCTCTTCTCAGATGTGGAATGCAGTCCATAGACTGGACAGATAACAGAAGGGGACAATCTTATTCCTATGAAAACAATGAAAGCCCTGCCCCCCCTTGACAGGTTTTTCAGGTTTTTCCCTTATCTTAATTGAAGATTGTCCCTCTCTGCAGTCTACCTGGACACTTCCCTTCTGTTCTGGCTGAAGAGTGTGACATCAGTAAAAGGGGCAGGAGGGGGATACTTTGTCATTGAATTACTCTGGAACTACAACTCTGACAGAATTAAAATAACACTCTCCAAAGTCCAAATACTATGATGATTAATTAGAGCTGCTTTTATTATGAAACATTACTATCCCTTTAAGTTATTACAATTATAGTTGAAAAATCCAAATTTCAAAGACCCGTGTGTGCAGCAATCCAAACAATGTAACCTTTTCAGTGCCAGAGGGGTACGCAACGCATTGCTTGCGTTGCTTACCCCTCTGGCACTCAAAGGGTTAATGAAAACATTTGGAGAGGTGTGACACATTACACTTCTATTGGAAACCACTGCTCTATATCAGGGCTGTCCAAGTTAATTCCTCAAGTGCCACCAACAGGCCAGGATGTGAGGACTTTTCTGATTAAGCATGGATGAGTTAATCCATGGCTCATTCATTTTGAAAGCCTCACCTGCACTTAAGCAAGGAACCCTTTGAGTGCCAGACAGCTCTGTGCATTATGCACCCCTCCAGAACTCAATGGGTTAAAGCCTAGCCTGTTGGTGTCCCTTGAGGACTGAACTTGGACAGTCCTGATCTAGATCACTGAAAAATATACAAAGGTTTTCAACAGCATAGAGCAGCGTATATCTACACTATATAGTACAGGGCTTTTCCTGCTGAGTAAAACGAGGTAATCCACTGCTGGCAGCTGTTTTATTAAAACTTTAGAACTGTTTAAATTATCAGGAAGTAAGTAAAAGCGTCATTACTTCCTGACAGTTTAGACTGACAAGAAGTGACTCAGGAGGTTCTATCACATTACATGTCAGTGATTTACCTCTACCATATAATGCAACAGGATAAGTATCTGAATCTGACAGTTTCAAATGTAATAACTCTGGAAACGTACATTACCCTCATTTTACTGTGCATGAAAGCCAACAATATATGGTTTTTCATAAAAGAAAGATTTACTGCTCCTTTAATAAGTGCTTCCCAACTTGTTATGAACCTTGCTGAACAGTCTCAATAGAAGGTTGGATTGCACCCATTGAGACATTATTATACATGCAGGAAAGAGACCTGTACTGCTGGGAAGCAAAAGTTCCAGTGACAGAGAGACTGATACTGGGACATCTATTTAATGGAGTGGAATAATTCATTTCATGAAATGTAGTAAAACACTATGGGCCACATGTTCAGAGAAAAGAACATTAATTCTGGAGCAAATGAAGCACACCACTGAGGGGAATAAAAATCCCTATAAATTCAAATGGGCTTTTAACCCCTTGAATGTTAGAACAATCTCCAGTACATTGCAAAGCAATGTGTTGGAGACCTCTCTAGCCCCATTTAAAACAATGGGAGTTTGGATAATGTTTTATTTATCCCCCACAGTGCACTTGGTTTGATCCAGAACTGATATAACCATATACATTCTCCTTTAAGCTGTATGAAAACCTTGGGGTAGATGCACTAAGGCGTGATAAAGAGGAGATAAAGCAGAGATACTTCTCCAGTGGTATCACTCCTCCAAGTCCTATGTTACTCTATGGAGCCCATGTACTAAGATTTCTCCAGCTTTGGAGATCTTAGTGCATAGGCTCTATACAATAACATAGGAACTGGACAAGTGATATCACTGGAGAATTCATCTATTTATCACGCCTTAGTGCATAACCCCCCAACACTTAAGTTTCGTAAGTCAAATTATCACACAGCCAAAACGGGGGGCATAACAGTGTATTAATGCATTTTCATGAAAACACAATATGACAGCTATCATAGATGAGCTAATGAGGTTATTTTGCCCTACTTTACATGATGGTTAACTTTAAAGGGGCAATGAGGTAATTTCACAAATAAAAACTGCCTTTCTGAACCATGGATGGACATTCTGCTGAACAGAAATACACTACTAAGTGAGATCAAAATTATAGCTCATTTGTGCTCCCCAGAAGTCTCTAATCCAGGAATGGGCAACATAAGGTCCCCAAACAAATGCCAGACTACAACTACCATCATTCCCTGCCTGCCAATGGCTGGCATGGAATTATGGGGGTTGTAGTCTGGAAGCAGTTTGGTGCCTCACATTGCCTACCACTGCAAACCCTTGTGTACCATGTTGTCTTCATAACAAATAGGCTGATATGCTAAGAAGATCTTGAGCAAATATTGCACAAACCAGCTGAACCACACAGGACCATTACAATGATACAATGTAGCAAAGAATGGAGACTGCACATAGGATTCATGTCAAATAAATATATTTCTTAAAAATCTTAGATGCATTTTCAAAATAAAAAGGCAAATAAATAGATAATTATATTAAAATATTTGAAGGCCAGGGCCAGGGGCATTGCTGGGTTCCAAAATTATTTTGGGCAAGAGCCCTTGAAAAAATGTAATAGAGCACTCACCATTCATGGTAGTGACAATAACCACATGTGCAAACATACAAGCTTAAATGTATGTAGTAAGTGTATATGGAGCCACAAATGATACCTCAGCACTTACAATTAAAATGGAGCTAAACATAGCTTAGCCAAAGAAGCACACATACTGCCACCCTTGCCTTGTCCCACTGCACTGGTAGCTATAAATGCACATATACACCTCACAAACACACGCCGTAGCATTCCTCTAGTATTAAAAGGGTTAAAAAAATAAAAATTTAAATTACTGAATTTTTTATTATGTTCCCTATGGGTGGAGTTAGTTTGATGCACCATGCTGCACTTTTCCGTAGTAGTCATGCCTCCTGCATGAAGAAGAAAAAGAACAATACTCCAGTGATATCGCTTCTCCAGTTCCTATTTTATTCTTTGGAGCCTATGCACTAAGATCTCCCCCACTTGAGAAATCTTAGTGCATAGGCTCCATAGAATAACGTAGGAACTTGAGGAATTGGACTGGGGCCCTGCACCAAAACATTCAGGGGCACTGCTAGGTACTATTTGAGTATGCTAAAGCCCCAGGGTGCATGGTTAAAGCTGAATACATCCAGCGGTATGCACTAAGCCATCTTTACCATCTTAAATCTGTGATTGCACCTCAGAATAAACCATGCCTTCACCTAACTTAAAGGGACAGTAATGTTTCATAATAAAAGCAGCTCTAATTAATCATCATAGTATTTGGACTTTGGAGAGTGTGATTTCAATTCTGTCAGAGTTGTAATTCAAGAGTAATTCAATGACAAAGTATCCCCCTCCCGCCCCTTTTACTGATGTAAAACTGTTCAACCAGAACAGAAGGGAGGTGCCCAGGTAGACTGCAGAAAGGGACAATCTTCAATTAAGATAAGGGAAAAACCTGAAAAACTTTTCAAGGGGGACAGGGCATTCATTGTTCTCATAAGAAGAAGATTGTCCCCTTCTGTTATCTGTCTAGTCTTACAACCAGATTCCATATCTGAGAAGAGATGGCTTACACTAGGAAAAAGGGGCTGGAGGGAAACTTTGCTTGTGAATATCTCTCAAACCATAAAGGTTTGAGAGATAAGACTTATATTGTTCTTCATGTTTTTTTAATGCCTACAAAATAAAATAAAGCTAAAATTAAGTATTACTATCCCTTTAAGATGCTTCAGGGTTTTCTTTGCCAATTGCTATACCTGGGATTCATGAAGTTCAAAGGCCCAGGAGTAACAACTGGAGCTCAGGTGGGAGTGTCCAAATCATGCAGATCGCATCATAATGTGGGAAGTGCTTAATTGCAGTGAGACAGACTCATGAAGAAAACTCAGGGTTTGGTCTTAAATTAGATGCAATGGGACTAAGAGTAGGCGGAATGAGTTAGAGCAGTGGTTCTCAATCTTTTTTTGTTCGGGGCACCCCTAACAGGTAATCTAGAATATTCGGGGCACCCCTAACATATTTAATGTACTTTATCAAGGACATAATGAAAGTTCCATACATAAATATACAGTTATTATTAGGTCTTACAGTCATAACAACACAATTAAACATAATGTGCATAACAATTTCTATAAATCTTTATTTAAAAGTCCATTTTTGTCAGTCTTCATAGAAAACATGGGGCACCCTAAGTTGATGTCCGTGGCACACCAAAGTGCCACGGCACCCTGGTTGAGAATCACTGAGTTAGAGAATAGTAGGGGTTTCCAGGGAGCTCACTCAAAGAACCGTACCCTTTTCCAGAGACCCGGAAATTAGATCAGAGATCTGGAGTCGCATGGGGAAATCCACAGTGTTCCCAGTTATACTAATGGCTTACTGCACATTGAAATTTAACTGAATTAGGCATTTGTCCTTCCATCTTAGGGAGATCCATGATCCAGATAGGACCCATGCCTGGCATGCCCTTCTAACCAAGGGTGACCTACAACAAAGAATGTGATGAGCACCCATTGAAAAAGAAAAAATAAAGTGTTTTGTTCCAAATAATATTAGTCCCTCAGTGGTGCTCAAGTCATGTTTTACATTCTCATGTGCCATTGCAGAGAGGAAATTTCCATGTCAATATCATTCTGGTCCCTCCAGAAGGCTGTCCGGCTCTGAAATGTCAGGCATGTCTGGAATACCCTTCCATCTTAGGGAGATCTACAACAAAGAATGTGACGAGCACCCACTGAGAATGAACAAAATAAAAGAATTGTTCTAAAGTATAGTGACCCTTCAGTGGTGCTCAGGTTCCATTTTTTCACTTCCATGTGCCATTGCAGAGAGGACATTTCCATGACCATATCAGCCTGGTCACTCCTGCAGTCAATACAGCTCTGAAATGTCAGGCAAATCCTCCCTGCACAAGAGAAACAGAACAACCACAGATGTACATTTAGGTATATGTGGGCCTTGATGGTGTGGTGCAGATGATTCCCTTAATGGCACATGGGAAGCAAGGACTCACACCTGGGATGTCCTTACAATTTAGGTAGACCTACAACGAAGAATGTTATGAGCACCCAATGGGAGCAAACAAAATAAAGTGTTTTGTTCTAAGGCATAGTGGCCCTCAGTAGCTCTCCTCCACATTTCCTTCTGCCATTTGCCATTGCAGAGAGGAAATGTACATGTCCATATCATCCTGGTCCCACCCACAGGCAGTCCAGCTCCAAAATGTCAGGCAAATCCTCCCTGGACGAGAGCAACAGCACAACCACAGATGTATATTTTAGCCTACGCAGGGCTCGTCAATGTGGTGTACCTGATAACCTCTAGGAACATGGAGAGCACAGGCCCATTCCTGGGATGTCCTTCTCACTCACCTAAAACAAACAGTGTGATGAGCACCCACTGAAAAAGAATAAAGTGATTTGTTATAAGACATAGCGGCCCCTCAGTGATGCTCAAGTCACATTTCAGTCTCAAACAAAATGGATATCCAAGTTCACTCAGAGTCACCATTATCCTATATAATAATTCGCTAAGTTGTGTGTAACGCCCGACATGCGCAGTAGACACTGCTGCGCGTGCGGCAGTCATTCGCAGTACAGACTGGCCGCGCCGTGGCTGATACAGAGCTGGGCGCTCCAAAGGAGCATCCAGCACTGTATCAGCAGTGGCACGGGCAGTCTCTACTGCGCGTGACTGCCTTGCGACCGGCTGCCAGAGGCACTGTGGCCCGTGTAACGGGCTGTTCAACTAGTAGATCATATATGACCACAAATGCGAGGGGGAGATCGCTATAGACTTTTAGGTAAACAGGAATTATTTTGGATTTTGCAACTTCAGATTTTAACTCCAAATTATTTCAATGAGGAGTTAGACATTTGATGTTTTCAGTAATTATTGTATTAAACCAACACATACATTTCAGTGGTTCATCAATTTCCCTATCCCTAGACAGTTCAGCTCTGAAATAGCAGACACACACTCTCTGCACAAGAGAAACAGCACAGCCAGAGGTATGTTTTAGTCTATGTGGGCATTATTGGTGTGGTATAGCAGATTCCCTTTATGCACATGGAGAGCAAGGGCCTCGGATGCCCTTACAATTTAGGGAGACCTACAGCTAAGAATGTGATGAGCACTCAATGAGAACAAACAAATTAAAGTGTTTTGTTCTAAAGTGGCCCATCAGTAGTGTTCAAGATAAGTTTTTTCTCCCATGTACCACTGCAAACAGGAAATTTCCATGTCCATATCAGCCTGGTCTCTCCCGCAGGCAATCCAGCAGAACAACAGAACATGAGGCAAATTCTGTCCTCTCAAGAGAAACAGCACAACCACAGAAGTACATATCAGCCTATGAGGGCCTCATTAGTGTGGTGCAGCGGATTGTCTCTACATACATGGCGAGTAAGGGTCCATGCCTGGAATGCCCTTCCAACTTAGGGAGACGTACAACAAAGAATGTGATAAGCACCCACTGAAAAAGAACAAAATAAAGTGTTTGTTCTAAGGCATGGTGGACCCTCAGTATCACATTTTTTTGCTTACATGTGACACTGCAAAGAGTAAATTTGCCTGTAGATATCAACCTGGTCCCAGGAGCAGGCAGTCCAACTCCAAAATGTGAGCAAATCCTCTCTGCACGAGAGAAACAGCACAACCTCAGATGTTCATTTCTACCTATAAGGGCCTCATTAGTATGGTGCAGCTGATTGTCTCTACACACGTGGTTAGTAAGGGTCCATGCCTGGAATGTCTTTACAACTTAGGGAGAAGTACAACAAAGAATGTGACAAGCGCCCACTGAAAAAGGATAAAATAAAGTGTTTATTCTAAGGCATGTTGGACCCTCAGTATCACTGCAAAGAGTAAATTTCATGTAGATATCAGCATGGTCCCAAGCACAGGCTGTCCAACTCCAAAACGTGAGCAAATCCTCTCTGCATGAGAGAAACAGCACAACCTCAGATGTTCATTTCTGCCTAGATTTCTGCAGTATACTGCTATTGAATAGATTGACATTAGCCTGGTTATTAACCTCTCTGCAGACTTCTCCAAATACAAAACATAGGAAAACTTTATACCAACATCATATGTTAATGACCAATGTCTTTAACTCTTCCACTGACTACCTTATTGTCAGTGCATTCTCTAAAGTGCCTTTTTCACCAAGGAGAAATGTTCCCATTACATCATCAAAACAGATTCCATTTTATTAAACCTTAGTATGTCTCCCTAGGGCAGGGTCAACCAACATGCGGCCAGTGGTCCAAATGTGGCCCTCCTGACTCCAGGGTGAGGTCCACCTGACATATTTTTTTAAAAAGCTATTATTTTTTTTTAATACTGGGGCATTGTTTAGCCCCTAAACGACCACAGGAGTGAGCAATCCATTGCACTGACTTCTGGTTCTCAAGGAGTGAAAGCAGGTATGTCAAACATACTTTCTACGAGCCTGTGGGCCATCAGTTTGAGGTCCTCCATAAAGATAAACTTTTTAAGAGCGCTGACGCCCCACATGAAGGGGTTAAAACTTCCATTTAGATCAGTAGAATGTTTCCACTTCAACATTCTGAATTGCAGAGGTGTCCAACACTTTGCTTTGTCATGTGACTCCCCAGCGATATACATATGTAAATGTAAAGCACATGTGATTATGCAATGAATACAGTAATCAGGGCTTATAATTTTAAGTCCTTTGCTACTAGCCAGACCTGAAAAATTACTCACCACTGCAAGCCACAACATACCCACCAGGGCCGAATTTCTACTCCCCCAGGGCTAAATTTTCACTCGCCATTGGCTAGTGGCGAGTGGAAATTTTGTGCAGTAACTCCTTAAGGACCCATGACGTGCCAGGACTGTCACAGCTGTCCTGCTCTTAAGTACCAGTGACGGTCCTGGCACATAATGGAATTCATTACTCCCATCGTGGCTGCACGTTACTCGGGGAGCCCTGAATCCATACGTAAAATAAAGTGCACTGTGGTCCTTAAGTGCCGGACGCATGGCCACATGGCTGGTCCTTAAGGGGTTAAACTGCCATATGTATACTGATGGGGTATTACATGGCCACCTTGTTGGCCATATGTAAACAGCGTATACACATCATGTATGGTTATTTGCTATTGTTTCAGTTATTACTTTTAGATGTTTTATGGACTACTTTTATTTTTCTAAGGGACTTAGATAAGGATTTATATACTGTGTCAACGTGACTTTATTTGATTTATTTTTACTATGTGTTAACACTTTTGGGAATTTTTATTTCTCATGTACTGGGTTACACTGGTTATTTAAAGTGTTAAAGAGTGGGGAGCTTTGATTGTGAATATCTCTCAAACCATAGCAGTTTGAGAGATGGGGTTTGTGGCAATTAGATTCTTTTTTACCCTCTACAAATCTATAAAAAAATGTTATGGGGCATTACTAACACTTTAAAGGGGAGGTGGTATGCAATGAGACTGTCTTGATAAAAATCCCAGTAGTAAGGATCAAAACGTTGACCTTTTCTAAATAAATAGCAATAGGTCAGCGATTCTCAAACTTTTTTTCCTAAAAAAAGTGCAATCTTCAATTTTCAGGACACCTCTAACACTTTATATGTGATATGTCAAGGATGTAAAGAAGGTTAGACATAAATAATGTGGCTGATACTCGATTCCGTTATTGGGCCTCTCAGGGTATAACATCGGTGGGTCACTTACTAGATCCTTTGACTCAACACCTATATTCCTTTACAGACTTGAAATCTAAGTACGCTCTGCCGTCTAACCACCTTTTTGCTTTCTAACAGGCAAAACATTATGTACAGTCTCTCTTGCCAGTATTGTCTAAACAACTTACAGACAATCTGCTAGATTGTTTGATTAAACAGTTGTCTGCGATGTCCTTTAAAACTTCTCAAATCTATCAAACGATTTTTTCGATGGCCCATGCTAATCTAGTCCCTTTGAGATCTTCTGGTTGGCTGACGGATACACCCACACTTACGGGGACTTGTTAGAATCTAGTTTCATACGTAGACTGTGATGCTCCCCGTCTGCTTACTTTCATGGCCTTTCTCTTAGATTATTATATAGATTATATGTGACCTCTTTGATGGCCCGTCGAATTGGTTTGGCTTCGGATTCTTTTTGCCCCAGATGTAAAGATCCCAATGCAACTTTACTTCATATAGTCTATTCATGTCCACATGTTTATTCCTTATGGTCCAAAGTTTTTTCGTATATTACGACGAAACTTGTGATACCAGTCGATTTTGCCACCCCGGCGTTTCTCCTTGGAATTTATGATTCTCCCTCCCAATTAACAACTAACCAGACAAAACTGACAGATTTTGCCATTATGGTAGCATTAAGATGTATTCTCGCACTTTGGCTATCACCCAATCCCCCTCTGCTTAAAGGGATAGTAATACTTAAAATGTAAAAAAAAATATGTTGTAGGGTTTATCCCCCTGAGTAAAACAAGAGTACTCCCACTGCTGAAAGGTGTTTCATTCAAAAGTTATTAATTTTCAAAGTTGAATTTTTTAGGTGCAATATCACAGTGGCCTGAAATTTTACAGTGGCGCTGTTGCTACACGATCCTATGGACAGCTCTGGTCCCGGGACCATAAATCTCCATAGGATGGTGTAGCAACAGTGCCACTGTACAATTTCAGGCCGCTGTGATATTGCACCTAAAAAATTCAACTTTGAAAATTAATAAGTTTTGAATGAAACACCTTTCAGCAGTGGGAGTTCTCTTGTTTTACTCAGGGGGATAAACCCTACAAATATATTTTTTTACTTTTTTAAGTATTACTATCCCTTTAAGCAATGGACATTTAAATTATATCACTTTACTAGATTACATAGGACGCTTGCTCTCGCTGATAAAGAGGTGTTGGGTGCCCGCTTCATCACCCTTTGGGAACCTTTTATTCTTACCCTACCTGCCGCTAGGCAGGCAGACTTTTACAGCTGATTTTAATATATTTCGTGGATGGGAGACAGATTGCTAACGGATAGTGTCTTGGAGACTGTTTCAGAGTTGGAGGGGGGTGATGATCCTCTATTTTCCAACTTAGATGCAGAAGGGGGGGGAACCCGCAAGTGGCTGGCATTACTCTTTAACCTTTCTCTTTTGTCTATTTTTTTTTTGGGGGGGGAGGGGCGTGGCCCCTTGGGGGCATGCACCTATTTCCGTATATCTCTCAAACCGTAATGGTTTGAGAGATATGAATGCGCGCAAGTAATCTTTTTTAATTGTATCTACCATATAGCTAATACTTTTTTCCTGACATTACTATCCCTTTAAGAGCTAATATTTACAAGTTCTCAGGGTCAGCTCATTTTGAAAGTTCCCAGGTATGTTGCTATGTGATCTCTCTCACACACACTAGCTGCCAATGTTGCGACTCTATGTGCAGTAGCCCTCAACTATATTTGAGTTTCACATGCTTGGGTGAAAGAATAACGTGGAACAGTATGCAGTAAAGATAAATCCCAAGTCATTTAACTCTTTTAACCCATTTATTGTTAGAGATTTTTTAAAATTTTAATAGTGTAGTTGGTCTGTTCCACTCTAAAGCCCATGTTTATACCCCATTGTTTCCATTATACTGCCCATTCAGACATTCCCTCCATTCCGCTCCATAGTTTGATGCAGTGTCGAGCTCTCGATCTACCAGTTCTTTGTCTGTAACATCATCTGGCTGGAAGATTGCAAATTGGTAGACTACAGAGGGGACGTGTATCGCGATCTGTAGTAAGTAATCCCCCCAAAGGAGGGTTCACAGAGCGAACAACCACGCCCCCCGCAGCCATAACTCCTCCCTAATACAGTCCAGAATACCAGAAAAGCTTTAACGTCACTTGTCGATAAAAAGGGGGTTTGATTTGAAGTATGGGCTGGGCGTGTTACATACAGGAATGTGGGCGTGGAAATTAGTGTGGTGGCGTGGTCAGTTTCAAGTCACTGTAATGTGTTTCAGGCTTCTAGGCGGGGATACACCATAACAAGGAGTGGCCAAAAGCGATGCTGCGTTGCGCACTCTCGGTCATTCGCAGTCCCTTGTCAGTCATCGTCGAGGTTTCATCCGGGGAGAGTATACATTGGTGACTGATCGGCAGCAGAAGCAGTATCAGTGGAGAGCGCGGCTCCGGCAGCACCCCAGTCTGGAGGAGGGTCGCACTCTCCCCAGTATCTCCGCTCCACATATTTCACCGGGAATTCCATCTATGAGCAGGGATTTCGGTGACAGCCTGCTCCCTGGCACACCCCCTATCCCTGCCCCATCCCAGGCTAACTTCATCCGGACAACTTTCCATCGCACCCTTGGGAACGGGGACTACTATACACTGTACAATAAGTATCTTTACAGATACTTTTATATACAATATCGTACATTGCAGCTGCACTGTGTTTCCGGAAAGGCTGATTCTGTTAAGGTTAGGTGTTAGATCTGTTTTATTTTGTGCGTGCAGTTTATTGATAAATGATTTTAGTCCATGTTATTTGGTTACTAGTTTTAAGATATGTGCGTGTCTCTAGTGTATACACTGTCCCTTGCAAGTATTGTGTATGTGTCGTTGTTCTTTAGCTGGGACACTATTTGAAGATACAGTGATTTCGTCCCTTTTATTTACAGCAGATAAGGGTTAATTTGCTTTGCTAGTAGGTCATTTTGAAATAGTTTAGTTTATATTCTGTCTTGATACTGTACTAATCTCTGCAGATGTATCTCATTGTACTGTTTAATTGGCTCTTCAACGCAATGGAATTATAATGGCAGAAAAATGTATATTTAGGATACATTGACAATACTTTTGCTTATTACCTATGCAGTTTTCAGTGTGGTGATGCAACTGACGATGATGTGTATTCTGTTTCACATGGTAATCTTCATTGTGTCTGTTTAGGGTAAATGTTGATATTTGGCTTGTTGGAGATCTATATCAGTATAAATATATTGATATTTACAAGTTGGTCAGGGTAATCTGTTTGTGTCCCCTACAATGTCTATTGCCATCATGAAATATTAGCTTTTATAACTAGCTGCAGGGTATCATTGACTTTTTATGTTTTTCTTTTTATTTTATTTCAGTTGTTGCAGCCACAGGTAGACATTGTCAGTAATGTGCCATTTTCAACATTTGTTTTGACAACAGACAGCAATTCACTGTAGCAAGCCAGATGCATTGATTTAATCTGCATTATAGTTTTGCAATCTCACTGTGCAATCCATTACTGGAGAGATTTCCTTTTTTCCAGACCCCCTGTGAGTTTTATTTTATTTACTAAAATTGCAATCTGCTATAATTTATCCTTTACTTTAAATCCCCTGCGTCGATTTTTAGCTTTAGTTCTGCTGGAGAAGATTAGGATTATTCATTGTTTTCTGAGTTATTGATCTGTTTTATGCTAAAAAAGCAGGGCATCTGTTGTGACAGTCTTGGTACATGTTGCTGTCACAATAGTTGCCAATATTGTCAGTTATTAATGAAAGGGGACCCTGTTATAAATACAGGTACTCTATTTATAGTCTAGCTATATTTTTACATCTAACATTACACATTGTAGTCTTTAATGCAAGTCTGCACATATAGTAGTAAGGAAGGATAATTCCATGTTTTAGTTTTGGTTCTGTTGCAAATTGCATACTAGTATATAATATAGCTGTTCAGATATAGTAGATACTTGTTGCTATTCTTGGGGCCTGTTCACATACCCCTTTTTCCTGACTCCTTGCTCACAAATTTGTTGACTGGGACAGGGCTGTCTGCCCATCTTCTGTATGAGGCACAATGTCCAAGACTCTTAAGAAAAAGAAGCATTGGTTGAGTAAAGTGCAGGAGTGTGGGCTTTCTGGGGTGAGTGGGGACCCCAGCGTTCTCCTGGAGATCCGTGGGGGAGCAGAGCATGGGGAGTTCCCTTATTTGGGTCGCTTAAGAGAAGACACCTCCAGCTACATTGCGGGAAAGGTACCCAGCCCAGGGGATGTACTGTTGGAGGTGAATGGGACACCAGTCAGTGGACTTACACACAGAGACACTTTGGCAGTGATCAGACACTTCAGGGAACCCATTCGTCTGAAGACAGTCAAACCTGGTAAGTGTTAACCCAATGGTATTACCAAATGAATTTTCTCTTTTCTGTCTTACGTGTGGTATAATATCATCATCACACTGTTGCTGTTATTGACAGTGATGACCTCTATCTATTATTTTTAAATATAGATCAAACTGTGTTATGTGTTTTATTTGAACATTCTTGGTGATTTTTTTTTCCATTCAGATAACAAACTTTATGTATACCAGCCTATGCACAAATTAAAACTGGAGCAATTTTGGGGCAAACCAGATACTTGATAAAGGACAAATAACTTCCCAGTGGGGGAATTTACTAATATTAATCTGCACTAAAATCAGCACCTGCCTAGACCAGTGTACTAAGCTATTTACACTGATGGCTTTCCTCTTTATTCTACTTGCGCTAAGCAGAGGACAATGAGAAGTCTATGGTATTTTGTGGAATTTCAGTTCCTCTGTGCAGTATCGCATAATTTTCTAACACATACAGTGGAAATCAGAGGTGGCATTTGGTGCTCATATTAAAATCTTAACTGTGCAGATGTGTTTGTGCTGGGATGGATGAAAGTGATCATATATATGTTTTATACATATCCAGAAATGCATACTTTGGTTTTCCGCACATAAGTGACAAAAAAAAATTGTCCATTTAGGTTCAACTGGTCTTTTAACCACTTGAATGATAGCTCAACAAAGCATTGTGAAGATTGATGACCTTCAAAAGGTTGAAAGTCCCATTAAAATCAATGGGGTGGAGGTGATGTACCAATCTGCTAGTGCAGCTCACTTTCTGAGCTTATACCTAGCAAGAAATCATGCATTGATTTTAAGGGAGGTTCTTAACACATTTCTAGAGAGGTCTCCAGCACTTAGTGAAGCAATCATTTGGAGTCCACCCTATCATTAAACTGATTAAGACCCATTTTACCTGTATATTGCTTTGCTCCCAGAACTTCTCCATACTTTTTGTGCATATGACATATCATGTTTGACCTCCGCACATGTCAGCTTTCTATTGTTTACTTCCTGAGAAATGTGGTAAGATGTACATAGGATCTCAAATAGACTAGAGCAATAAGGGTGCGTTTGTGATTTTTCCTAATAAGTTGGGATGCTGTTGGGTTTTGCAATATGCTTATCAAAAGTAGTGTTTGCCAAGTTTCACTGTAGTCTTTTAATGTGAAATAAAACTTACGTTTTTTTTATCTGCAACAAATTTTGCATAAGGCATGTAAACAAACATAAAAGAAAAAGAAAACCAGTCTTTCTGTATTGGATATTTACTACAAGCAGATTCAGTCAGAGGAAGATAGAAAGGTTTACAAGGTTAAATGGATGGAAGCTAAGCACATTCATTATAAGATGGCTAAATCTCAAGCCTAAGAGGAAATATTCAAGCATGTTAAAAAAATGGTGGCATAACTTTTTAGGTGTATTAATGTCAAGAATAAGAGTAAAGGAAGCACAAGACTCATGTCAGAAAATGGTAGGTAGGCGAAGGGACCTAAGAAAATAGGTGACTCGCTAATTATTTTTGCTCAGCCTTTAGAGTTTACAGTGGATGTTGTGTTGCTGATGTTATCAAAATTTGAAAGTGACTTAATCAGCTGGACCAGATGAATCCTCAGATGTATTAAAGCGGAACTACCACCCTATATAAAGTCATCCCCCAATAATTAGGCATATGGCGACTAGCTTCTTAATAGTGTTATTAGCTCACGCAAGAACCAGGTTCTCAAGTAATCCTTTTTCTTCTGAGACTGACGGCCAGGCTTCTTGCTTTAGAGCTGCCTGCGCTATCAGTCCCTTCCTGTGCCTTAAGTCACCATGCAATGCCTCCTTGAGGAGACCGGGACGGACAGTGCAGGCATGCAGACGTCTCTAAGTAAAGATGTCTGCGTGCCTGGCTGCCGGTCTCACAAGAAAAAGGATTACTTCAGAACTTGGTACTTGTGTGAGATAATAGCACTATTAAGAAGCTAGCTTAGATATGTGCTTGCAGCATCTCTAGCTGATCTTTTTAACCAACCTCTGTTGTCAGGAGGGTTGTGGATGACAGGAACATTGACAATGTTGTGCAACTATTCAAAAAGGGCAGTAGAGAGGACAATTGCAATTACAGGCCTTTGAGTCTGGCATCACTAATTGGGAAAACAGTGGCAACTGTATTGAAAGGAAGAATTCTTGCATATCTGAAGTTTAATGACATGCAAATTTCATGGCACTGTGGTTTTAGGGTGGTAAAATCTTGCCCAACAATTCTAGTTTAATTTCTCTATTATATTACTCAAATGATAGACAAGAGTGGAGCAGAAGATGTAGCCTATTTGTATTTTAGTAAAGCATTTGATACTGTAATACATAGGAAGCTGATTCCTAGTTATGACTGAAATCAAAGAGTTGAATGGATAAATAACTGTCTGAATGACAGGAAACCGCGTGTTATTATCAGTTATTTTTGTTCAGTGGAAGATTGGATACTAGTGGAGTGTCACAGGGGTCAGTGCTAGGGTGGCCTGTTCTCTTGCATATCTTACATTAGTGGTATTGCTTGTGGCATTCAAGGTAAGGGGTATCTTTTTGCAAAAAGATACAAAAACCTGCTACAGCATTTACAATCCAGGAGGGATAAATGAAATGCAACAGGTTTTATGAAAATTTGAGGAATGAACAAGTGAATAGAAATATAATGTTTAATGTGGAAAAGTCCAAGATAATGCATTTAGGACACACACCCTGAGGTGAATTTTGGTGTGATAAGATGCTAAAGTGGAAATGATTTCTCCAGTGTGATAACCCTCCCACAATTCCTGTATTATATGGAGCCAAAGCACTGAGATATTGCTTCCTTAGAATAACACATGTATTGGTGAGGTCATCTTCACTTTATCATCTGTTTATCACACCTTAGTGCATCTCCCTCCTGGAGTACTGTTTCCAGTTCTGAAGAACACATTGTTGCTATGTTTAAGCACAGAATCGGCAACCACTGATTTTAATGGGGCTTTTAAAGACTTGGAGTGCCAGAGAGGTACCTAACACATTATAAAGCAATGTGTTGGCTATCTCCCTGGCACTCAAAGGGTTAAATCCCTTTAATTTTAGAGAGACCTTCCAATGCGTTGCAAGCAGTATTCAAGGCTTGAATGCCCCCATTAATTCAATAGGAGTTTGGGGAAATGTTTAATTGTCCCCTGTGGTGCAGATGGTATACTGTACTTTACTTTTGTATATGGCTGAATATCTCTTGGTACTTTATTGTGGAGTTTCTCAACTTCCACCTTCAGGTACCCCCATCAAGTCAGATTTTTAGACTATTACTGCCCAGGCAAAGGCAGGACAACAAGTGGACTGGTTATATTAGACCTGTGCACTGTTTGGGACCACTTTGAGACACTTTATTGAGATCGATAGATTAGCAATATGAAGCTTGACCACAATCAATGTCCCTTAGCTTAGTGAGGCTACAGTTCATTTACAGATGCCAATATTGGGCCCCTTTTGGAAGCAAATAGACTAATTTTGATTAATTATTCATGTTATGGGTGAACACAAACTGCTTTCTGCATTTGCTGTAATGCTGCTCTTGAAGCCCTTTTTACATTATAATTCCCCTGACCGAATCAGAGTACTTTGGCGCTGGATCATAGCTGGGGTTTTGATGAATCCACTCTCAAGGCACGTGGGTTTCCAGCTGAGAGATCACAGAATAACAAATCTGACAGTGGGAAATCTTGATGATGTATATAATCTATAACAGACATGGATAACCTGTTTCTCTCTTACATCAGTTGATGGGCTACAATTCCCAAGATCCTTAGCCATTTGTTGAACCGCTATTCCCATCATGATTGGAATTTTAGTCAAACCACAGCTTGGGGAGAGCCACAGGTTGTGAATGTAGGAGTACACAAAACTAATACAAGGCACTGTAATTATATGCTTTTATTTTTTGATACCGCACCCTACCAGTTCTGGTATTGGCCCTCTTAGCTTTGAGATTGTAAACGCTCACAAACTGGACCCTCACTGCGATTTCTTCAGGTCTATTTCTGAATGTCACTCTCCATTTCGCTTGTACGTACAGTGATGCGGAATATATTGATGCTCTATGAATAAAGGCTAAGACTAATCTGAGAGCGCTTGTGAAATGAAGGCATTATTTCCCTGCTTCTAGAATTCATGTGACATAGGGTCAGATTCAGTGAGGTAAAGAGATGCAATCCTGAAACAAACCAGCTGCATGATTGCAGACAAATAAAATTCCTATTGATTTAAATGGGGGCTTTTGACCCCCTCCCTTGAATTTTATAATGGTATCCGGCTCAGTGCAAGCAGTGCTTTGGGAGACCTCTATAGCATACAGGGGGTTAAAAGCCCCATTTAAACCCTCTGGAATTTTGAGAGTTTTTATTTGTCCCTTGTGATGAAATTGGTTCATCCCAAAATGACACATCTTTGTGGCTATAGTCCATAGTGAACTGTATCACAGAGGCAGGAAGACAAGTGACTGATACCTCAGCTTTGGTTTGGTTTCCAGGCAGCCTGAGTTTGTCATGTGATGGACAAGTTGCTTCTGTGTTCTGGTTCCTTGCGGGTCCTAATGCACAAAAAAAGAAATGGAGAAGTTCTGGGGCAAACCAACTGCTGCACAGGGGAAAAATAAAATGTCCACAAATACGTAATGTTTTTAGTGGGACTTTTAACCTCTTGAATGCCAAAGATGTCTTCAACGCATTGCTTTGCAGCATTGGAGACCTCTAGCACTCAGTCGGTTAAAGGGATAGTAATGTCCAATAATAATGTTATCTTGTTTTGTAGATTTAAAGAAAAATAAATTATGTGGCACAAATCCCATCTCGCAAACCTTTTATGGTCTGAGAGATATTCACATCTAAAGTTCCCCCCCTTCCTCCCCTTCTCCTGATGTCAGCTGTAAAGCTGATAGAAGGAGATCTGTGTTGGCCGACATGAGGCGGCTCTTCAGCAGAGCTGTAATAGCGATATTTAAAAAGAATTACTTCATTGGAACGGTCTACAAAGTGTGCTTGCAAACCAGGCACACTTTGTAAACCAGTGAAGTCATTATTTTTAAATATCGCTGTTTCAGCTCTGCCAAAGAGCCTCTGTCTGGTCCCAGGACTGGGATCTGATGTCAGGAGAAGGGGAGGGAGCGGGGAACTTTATGGTTTGAGAGAAATTCCCATCTAAAGGTTGAGAGATGGAATTTGCAGCACATAATTTATTTTTTTCAATCTGCAATACAACATAACATTATTAATTGACATTAGCATCCCTTTAAGAGGATCCATTGAAATAAATGTGTATTTTTCATTTACGCCTGTGGTAGAGTTGGTTTGGTCTAGAATAAGCTCATTTGTTTTGTTAGTGCATAATGAGTTTATGGACCATTTAACTCCATCTGGTTAGTGATCTAAAACCTACATAATGGAGAATACTGTAAGTTAGGCCCTAGTTCAGCAAGCTAAAGTGATGCAGTTCTCGAGCAAAGTCTACCACAGGGGATGAAACAAAATTATCTGTGATTTAAAGGGGGATTTGAACCCCCCTTGAATGCTAGGGAGGTCTCAAATGCATTTCTTCTAAATATATTAGAGACCACTCTAGCCTTAAATTGGTACAACCAGGAACTATAACCTAGACCTGAGGTGTGTATGAATACACAAAAGTGCCAATGTTCTAGGACTAGGCTGAGAATGCGGGTACATTGATGGGTAATGCCATTTTGACTTGCTGGAAATGTTTTCGCTGTCATTTCTCATAATTCAGTCTCTCCTGACCTTTTCTGAATCATGAAACATGCAGTTGGAATAATAACATTACTGTGCACATGTGCAGGGAATTATGGAACATATATATAGAATGCATTAGGGAATATATGACACACTAAAGGAGGATTAAAATCTAGGACAGCGATAGTTAATCTTTGGAGCTCCAGCTGTTGGGGACTACAACTCTCAAATAGTCATTGGATGGTTGGGAGTGGTGGAAGTTGTACCCAACAGCTGGAGCTCTAATGATTATCCCTGTTCTAGGAATAAGTGACTTGATGTGTTTACCAGAAAGTAAGTAGGTAGGTGTCCTTCAAAAAACAGTTTCCCTTCTCCATTTTTCCCTTCCCTGCGGCTGGGGCAGTAGAATCATTGCCTATGTTCGGTATATTGCTTACGACATTCCCTGTATATTATATTTGATGTGCTGATATACGCTATGTTTTGTATCATCTGACACACCGTTCTCTGATGTATCTTGCACTCCTGTAACAGCCACTGCCAGAAGGCAAAGCAATGTGTTCCGTACCCCTCTAGCAATCAAAGGGTTAACCATTTGAGTTCCAGAGAGGCATCCAATGCTTGGATACCCATCTGGTACTCTAAGGGCTAAAGCCAGTTATTTTTTGTGAGAAGACATAACTGAACTAAAGGCCGACTTCAGCAGAAATCACAGGAAATGACAGATACAATGAACGGATTCTGTGTGGATGGCACTTTAAGAATGAGAGTGCTGTGAGCACGTGTTAAGAAGGGCTGTCGATTAATTCATTTTCTGTTCTTCCTTTTGGTGGGTCCTGGCATGTGCAAGGATCTTAGTTGAAAGGGTGGGAAGAAAAGTTATAAATACAGGGGTACAGTAGAGTCACTTAGCTCCGGTGTGCTTGCATCCACCTTTCCACCCTCCCACCCCTGATCATTTTATTATTATTAGGTTTTCATTATTATTATTATAATTAACTAGCAATGGTGCATGTAGTTGCACATATGATTGGGCACTCTGTGCAGTTCCGGCCAAGCTGCAGTGATTTTCACTCCTATCAAAATAACCACCTCTGATTTGCTGCCTGCCACCTATCTCCACCACTCTTGGACATATACCTCTCTCATAAATATGTCATTTATTTATTTTTATATATATATATATATATATATATATATATATATATATATATATATATATATACACACACACACAACTATTAAAAAAAAAAAAAAAAGTTTGAGGTGTTCTGGCATCAAGAATGCACCACTCCCTTCTACTGTATGAGTGTGCCATTTGTAGCTCTCACCTACAGTGTACTTTGTGTTCCTCTTATCTCTCACCTATTACCTGCTCCACTCTTGATTTAGTATCTTAATGTTTGCTTTTATCACAGAAATACTTGGCATGGGGAAGAGTGAAGCTGAGGCACAAAGCAGAATTGGATAATCTCTGGAGCAAATCAACTGCACCATAGGGGTCAAATGAGAGATGCCATTGATTTAAATTGGTCAGTTAACCTCTTTAATGCTAGTGGTCTCCAATGCATTGCTTCACAATTTACATAATTTACATAAATGATAATTTATATTATTCTTCTTATTAAATGGCTAGTTTTAAAGCCCGTGTACAGGGGCCAACACTGGCGGCGCTGCAGTACCGAATTCAGACCGTAGTCCTCTCTGAGCACTGTCCCAGGAAGGTGCGCAGAGAGGACTCTGGTCTGAATTCGGAGTGCCCCGCTCCATAATAGCCGTGTCGCGGGCAGTCAGTACTGCGCATGTCTGCAGCACGCGCAGCCGTGTCTACTGCACATGACGGCTTCTGACAAACATCCTTAGAAAATTATAATATAGGATAATTTGTATCCCTTGTAGCAGTGGTGGTCAGACTACAGTTCCCATCATATCCTATCTGTTGTTGGCTGGCTTGGAATGATGGTGGTCCACACATTGACTGCCTTACAGGGCCGTTGGATTGTTCCAGAATTCCTCCAGTTCCACTTGGTACACCAGCCTCTGTGTACATCTCATGTACAGTATGTAATTCAAAATATTCATACTTCATTCTGCTCTGTTTTGTATGTTATTATTTGGGGTCATAATAAAATTTTCAGAAAATATTGAGGTGTTGTTCTTCCCCTCTCCCCCTAAAGCATAAAAATAACTATATATTACTTATTTGTACCCTTCATAACATCCTATAATTGACATACCATTTTAGGGGTGACCCCCCTCCCCCCCCCAAAAAAAAAAAAAAAAAAAGTTGACAACCAGTGCACTAAAGCAGGCAGATCAATCGGTACTTCAGGGAGACTTGCAACATTGTAGAAATATTCCTACTTGCTCTGTCACAGACAGAATCCCTCTCTTCACAAAATTCTGGAAATATGCTTTTGTAGAGTGTATAAAGTAAAAATACAAGGGGGGGAGATCCATAAAGGCTTGATAAAGAGGTGATAACGCGAGATAATTTCTTCAGGGCTATCACTTCTTCAATTCCTATGTTATTTTATGGAGCCTCTGCACTAAGGTCTCCAAAGTTGGAGAAATCTTAGTGCATTGGCTCCGTAGAATAACACAGGACTTGGAGAAGCGATGTCGTAGGGGATTAGACACTAAATCGTGATAAAGAGGTTATAAAGTGGAGATGACTTCTCCAGTTCCTATGTTGTTCTATGAAGACAATGTTTGAGAACTGAACCAGTGTGTTGTATGGATCTTAACCCCTTAAAGGGATAGTAATACTTAAAATGTAAAAAAAAAAAAAATATGTTGTAGGGTTTATCCCCCTGAGTAAAACAAGAGTACTCCCACTGCTGAAAGGTGTTTCATTCAAAAGTTATTAATTTTCAAAGTTGAATTTTTTAGGTGCAATATCACAGTGGCCTGAAATTGTACAGTGGCGCTGTTGCTACACGATCCTATGAACAGCTCTGGTCCCGGGACCATAAATCTCCATAGGATGGTGTAACAACAGCGCCACTGTGCAATTTCAGGCCACTGTGATATTGCACCTAAAAAAATTCAACTTTGAAAATTAATACATTTTGAATGAAACACCTTTCAGCAGTGGGAGTACTCTTGTTTTACTCAGGGGGATAAACCCTACAACATATATATTTATTTATTTTTTTACATTTTAAGTATTACTATCCCTTTATGGACCAAAGGTATGTGAAACACATTGCACACCACTCTGGTCCTTATGGGTTTAATTCCTTGAATACTAGAGACATTTTACTGTGGCTAAACTTTCAGTGCTCAAAGTATTAATCTGCTGTACAAGGTCCGGCTCAAGATTTGAGAATTATTGTTTTATTAACTACTAGAGTGTGCAGTGCCAAATGGATAGAGCTAAACTAACTTCCAGTTTCTACACTTTGCAAACAATTAAAAAAAGACTATGGGTCGTATTCAGGAATCTGAAGAAGGACAATTCTGGAGCAAGTCCTGTACACCATAGGGGACAAATGAGTATCCCCACTGATTGTTAAATGTTTTTTTTTTTTTGTTGTTTTTTTTTTAAATGCGTTGGGCATACTTCTAGTATACTAGTGTTTAAAAGTCTCATTTAAAATATTTGGAATTTATAGGATTTTTATTTTTCCTCTGTGGTACATTTGGCTTGTTCCAGAATAGCTCCTATATAGCTGCTTCAGTAAGGCCCTAATTGATTGATCTCAATTGACATAACACCTCTGCATGCTCAGACCTTTGTTATGTGTGTCTGACAACAGAAACCAATAAGGCCTTTATCAGTCGCTTTCCAACTGACAACTGCAGTTCCATAGGAAAAGAGTCAGGAAACTGTACCTTTTTATATTGCACTAATTAAGCCTACTTATTTATGGAGCACTATTTTTTCCTTGTTCACTTGGGGTATTGCTACGGTAAAAGTCATTTTGCATTGCATCGTTTTATACTGTTCACATTCTACAGACACTTAGTCAATCTGATGTGTAATGTAGTTTGCTACAATTCCCTGGAGATTAGCAATTGTTTTCTGCAGAGTTTCAGCAGAGGATGTCTGAGTAGTGAGCTATGGCGCCACCATGCAGCCCCTTCACACCTTTTATTGCATTGTTGAGATTCTGATCCAATATTCCAATCACTGGCTGGTTTACCAGCCAGTCAGGTAATGCTGTTTCCCACATGAGGCTGCAATTTTAAAGTTAAAGTGGATCTATCACCACTTTACAAGTTTTGTTCAATATGTAGAATAGTTAGTGAATAAATATAAAATGTTATTTAAAAAAAAAAAAAAAAATAATAAAAACTTATTTGCGAGATAATTACATTTTAAAGTATGCCCAGCAGCCTACTTCCGTGTACACAGCTCTTGCCACTCTGCCTCTGCTCCCGTCACTTTCCTCAGCATCCTCTGATGACGGAGGCATTCTGTTAGTAAGCTGGAGCGATCTCATTGTCAGAGATCGATATCTAGCCAATAAGATCACTCCAGCTTACTAACCGAATGCCTCTGTCATTGGAGGATGCTGGGGGAAGTGACAGGAGCAGAGGGTGTGTGGCAAACTGCGGCAAGAGCAGTTTAGCCGTAAGCAAGCTGCTGTGCATACTTGAAAATGTAATTTTCTTGTAAATAAGGTGTTTTTTTTTTTTTTTTAAATTTTATATTTTTCGCTATCTATTCTACATATTGAACAAAACTTGTAAAGTGTTGATAGACCCACTTTAAACATTCTTCTTTAGGAGTTTTTAGCATAAAGTATTTCTGTAAGCCATAATGATGGCAATATGTATTGGATAGGACTCACTTAAAATGGAGTATTTTAGCAAGTTTAGTGAGCTTAAACATAATTTGGCCATACTATGCAACAAAACAAAAGCTGAATTAACACATTGGTATAACGTGGAACAGAGTAGGGTTGTCTTTTATTTTCCGACAGTTTCAAAGTACGTCCCTTCTGTTTGATTTTTGGTTTGCTGGAGGAGTGCTGTGCATGGGAGATGGGTGATACCAGAGACACTAGAAGGATGTATTAAAATGACATAATAAAGTGTTACATTTTTGCAAATCATGATAAGTATCTAAGAACATGCATTAATATTTTTTTCTAAATACTGACTCCAATTGGTTGGCTTTTTTGAAAAATGGAGTAGAAATGCTTGAGGTCTAAGGGCCATATGTTCAAAGATGTAGCGAAATAGCTTTTGTCGTTTCTAACGACATTTCAAAGTACAGTGTCGTTGGACTCATTTATATTTTCAGAGTGTCGGTTGTGATCGGAAATATGTCATTTTGTCATTGAAGTATGATTCCTGACTGAAACTATCATTTGTAAATACAAAAATGTTGTAAGTAATGACAAAAATATCGGATTACAGGTATGGTAATTGTGTTCGTGTTGCGTTTCTTTCAATTATTATAGGTTTCTCACATTCAGAACTTCACATTCCCTCCACTTTTTTCTTAAGGTACAAATTATGTCTTTGCAAGACACACTTTCTTTTCCTATATACAACACTGGTGAATAGTTTAGCCCCGCCCATTTGCCCTGCAATTCTGGTGTTGTGTCCTACACAACGGACATTCCTAGTTTTGTGTAGTATTTTCTATAGAAAATATGTCTTTCATGCATACTGATACTTATTTTTGTCATTCATATGGCATTTTTTTTTGTCTTTATCTCTTTGAACATATGGCCCTAAATAAGAATTGTGTTACAGCATTATGTATGAATAAATGTTTCTAGTTTTAACAAGAATAGACTGTTTTAGAGGTTAAATATTAAAGTGTTAGTAATGTCCACAAAAAGTTTTTTGCATTTAGAAGAGCTTAAAAAGCTGAGCTAAATGCGGAAAAACATATCTCTCAAACAGCTATGGTTTAAGAGATACAGGCTTTTAAAGTTCGATCTCTCCTACTGACAGCTGTAAAGGTGTCAGCAGGAGATCCGTGTCGGCCGACACAGAGGAGCTTGAGCAGAGCCGCAATCATGTTATTTACCATGAATACCTTCATTGGAATGGTCTAAAACATGTGCCTGGTTTTCAAGCACTCGTATATATATATAATCTCCCATTGGATACCTCTCTAACACTCAAAAAGATATACATCCTCTGTATCCTATTCAGATAGAGCCTACCTTTGAGTGTCATTACAATACGTACACAACATCGCTGGTCATAATGTCACCAGCTGTATAGATTAGGTTAGATGAGTATTGGTTAGGTGGGCATCTGGTTATGTTAGTATTGTCTAGATTATGGTCACTTAGGTTGCTATCTGTTCGGTTAGAATTAGTTAGGATCGGTGTCTACTGTTAGGTTAGGGTCATTGCCTGTTGGGGGCTGTCTCTGTTAGGTTTAGGGGCTGGTTTAGGTTAGTTGTTGGGGTACCTTTTTACATTTTAAAGGCAACATTTAAAATGTGCCCATTTTGCACTAGTAATATTTTTATAAGTTGATTTGATGCATGCTCTTACAAGCACTACATTTCATTAATCATTTTACATCCTCCCCTGAAGTTGGATATTACAGAGGGTTTTATTTTATTTTTTCTTTAACTCCATGTATGGTAGACGTGTCACCAACACTGAGCTATACAGTGGCTGTCTGCTGCACACATTTCATTCTGCCCCCTTGCCTTGTTTTATGCATGGTGAGCTGTGTAATTGACACTGCTTTTAGACCAGCTGCCCTCAGCCATACAAATGCACACTTCCCTTTGCTTTAATCGATGACCTTGTGTAAGATTGTAAATCTGCATTGCAACCTTTGCTCAGAACCATTTGCTGGCTCTCTTGGAAGCCAAGAATTGTATTCATGTCATTGCTGCCATTTGCCCACGTGGCTCTTGTTTTGGTCTGATAAATAAAGGACTTTGGCATCTAGCATAATAGAATATTTCTGACCTGTTGTCAATAGTTACTGAGAACAGAAGAAGTAGTAACAGAGTTATCTATTTTAGGGTTAGATTCTATGTAGATTCCCTGTGCATTGCAAAGCCCCATTTATAGGCAAATCGGCTGCATTATAGATAACTAATAAACCTTCCCACTGTTTAACCTTTTCAGTGCCAACGGGATGTGTGGGGTTAACTCTTATAGTGCCAGAGGGGTACTTAATTTATTGCAAAAACAATGCGTTGCGTACCCCTCTGGCACTCTAAGGGTTAAGTAATGAAGTATACAAAGTCATAAATACGTGCTTACCGTATACAATCCAATATGACAAAAAGAGAAATTGTGCTTAAGGATTTCTATAAATATTTCTTTAAATTTCAGCATTTACATTGTCAGTCTAAATTGAAATTAGGTGGCACACTGGTTGCGTATGACTGCTCTACCACATCACACACAGCCTATTTCCCAGCAAAAATCACTGATCCTCTTTCTTTTGTCTCTATGCAGACTTCCAGTTACAAGTACATTACTCCGGCTTAACCCCTTGGGTGATAGAGAGGCCATTGACATGTAAACACAATATGTGGCCTATTGGTAGTCTCAGTGGCCGCCGCATATGTGGCCCTTGAGGTGAATTTGGTTGCTTTTCACTTCCCAAGAATGCTAGAAAATTCTCCAATAGCATTTAAAAAGTTAAAAGCCTAATTTAAATCAGAGGTTTTTTAAGTGTTTGTTTTGTATAGTTTGGTTGGTTTGTCTCTAAATTGCTACACTTTCTTTATTATAGATATAAATTGCTGTATTATATTTGCATTGCATTGCGTGAGACCTATACAATGGTTAATATTAAATTTCACCTTATATAGACTCTCCATATTCTGAAAATGTGTGTAATATATGTATTTTTTTTTCTTTCATCTTCACCTATTTTTAGACTTTTATGTCTGACAGAGAGCTCAGTGAATTTCTGTCTGTAGAGAGCTTTCAGTCGGGGACTGTGAAAGCAGTTATTTCTAGTGTTGAAGTCTTTCTGCAGCACTAATTGACCTGTATTCTGTATAGACAGGCTTTTCTATGTTGATTTGAACTATTTTTGTTGCTCTTTCTCCATTTTCAAAGTCACATGCATAAATCTCTCTGAAAACACATTCAGGGACAGAAGTGTTAAAGAAAGATTATAGGTAAATTGGTTTGTACATATTATGCAGTTGTATAGTAAAAGTCAAAATAAAAGGGAGCTTTCCATTTTAATAATGGCATATCTTGGCGTGTGTAGTGTAACTTCAAACATCTGACTTACCGGTTGGTTGAATGACTTGGCATTTAGTGGGTATGCAGGATACATCACCGAAAGACACTAGAGGGGTTTGAATACCACTGGGTGAGACTGCCAGTGAAGGCTGCAATGCGACTGGCACTTCCTAACTACAGTTCACAGCTGATTTAGACAGCATTTATACGGTGCCAGGAGTTGAGGTAGAATGCCAATATATTTCTAATAAGATTTTCATCAAATGTACCCAGCCTTTCTTCTGTGGAATATTCTCTGACACACAGAGTACCAGAGAGAGAGCCTGACTGAAGGCTAAGAGGTTAATTTTTTAGCAAGCTGAAACCATGTTTATGTGGCATAGTATTGGAAGAATCTGGCCTGAGAGGGGGAACTAAACTGAAAGTGAAACTCTGCTTGCAGATGCCAACAGTAACAGCTGGCACGGCGCCCCCCCCCCCAATAATCCCTTCTAGTCCACTTCAAAGAACAACACAAAACTATTCTCTCCAACCAATTTGGAGCATGTTCTTCAGCAAGAACAAGGTCCGGGATTATGTATACACCAGAAGATCTATCCAGATGGCTCCAGACTAGCAAAGCGAGGTCCCACATAAGCGCTATGTGTTGACTGCATATAAAATCCGTTTTCTTATTCTACATTTGTTCATTTCACTGTAGCAACGTTAACTTCTTACTTGTTAGGGAAGTCCCCAATGCAATTGCTTTGGAGACCTCCACATGTGAGGGGGTTAAACGCCCCATTTAAATCCATGGAAATCTGGGGAAATTCTGTTTGTCTCCTCTATGGTGAAGTTGGTTTGTTGTAGAATTTGCAAAGCAATGTGTTGTGTACCCCTCTGGCACTCAAAGGTTTAAAGGAGAAGTAACACCTCTTAAAATAATCCCTACTTAATTTACCATGGTCCAAAATGTATATGGCCCTGGTGAATTTTGCTTTTATTAAGGAGAAAAGTGCTTCAGTCTGTTCTGGATGACATATCCATTGAGGCAGATGTGATTGCTTGCTTAACCCCTTGAGTGCCACAGAGGTAATCCACGCTGGATTTCTCTCTGGTACTCAAAGGGTAATGTTTGAGAAAACGGTCAGCAGCTGGGTGCTTGAGCCTGCAGCAGTGGACAGATTTTTGTCCCTTGCAGCCCTGTTAGAAACTGTCATGTCCGCCTCCACAGACATCCTGGATAATTGAAGATTTTATCTCTTGAACTAAGGCTACAGATGAAATTCAGAGGGGCCATATTAAGGTAAGCTGGGGTTATTTTTAGTAGGTTTCTCATTTTACCCTTGGCTTGCCAGAAGGGTTCAGAATGCATTGCATACCCCCTGTACCAGATACGTAACGCATTGCTCTCTGGCACTCACAACCAATACTAGTCTAGTGGGAGGAGCTTACCCCATGAGTCAGATATATTAGAAGAATTGGTGCAATTCAGGGGTAAAATAGTTGCACCATAGGGGAAAAATAAATAAAAATTCTCTATATTTAAATGGGGCTTTTAACCCATTGAATTCTGCAGAGGTCTGCTTTGCAATGATTTGGAGACACCCTAACAGTCATGGTTTTAAAAGCCCTTTTTAAATTACTGGGAATTTTGTGAATTTCTGTTTGGTTCGCTTCAGACTTGTTCCGGGTCGCCTTATGACATCAGCTCGGATGATGCTCTTTCCTGGCACGTATTTAAGCAGTAGTTGTCCTGCATGTTTTTCCCCTTGCACTGTTTATAATCAGTAGGGAGCTCTCAGCCCCCTCCTGTAATCTCCTCTTTTGTGTGTTTAGGCAAAACACATCCCGATAATGCATCGGCCTCTGATCTGTCAGACAGCTCAGATTACTGTGTTATGAATCTGCTTTCCTTGTCAACATTAATTGCATTCATTGCATTTTCATCTTGTATTCTCCTAACCTATGCATACATTATATTCTATTGTGGCATCTCATTAACCCTTTAAGAACCAGGGCAGTGTGCATCACATTGCACAGTATAGCCCTCTGGTCCTTTAAAGGGGTATTCTTACCTCTGTTAAAGTACTTCTTATCTTAAAGTGCTATCAGAGTTTATCTTCCATCCATGTTTTAATGTAATGCAGTATAGCCTGAGATTTTACCTTTTAAAAATAAGCTGGTGATGTCCGTTCAGGACAGGCTGCGGTTCAGTGCTATACCGCAGCCTGTCAGTCTTCCCCCTCCCCAGTAGGGCCTCGTTCTCACCTCCTACTCCAACGGAGGCTTCCTCCATGTCAGCTGGTGCTCTCTCATTGGCAAGAGAGGGCTCCAACTCAATCCTCTGTCATTTCGGGAGGAGGAAACAAGGCACTACTGGGGAGGGGAAGATTGACAGGCTGCGGTATAGCACTGTACCACAGCCTGTCCTGAATGGATGTCACTGGCTTATTTTTCAAAGGTAAAATCTCAGGCTATACTGCATTGCATTTAAAAAAAAAAAAAAAAAAAAACAAAAACAAAAAAAAAACGGATGGGAGATAAACTCGGATAGCGCTTTAAAGTAAGAAGTACTTTAACAGAAGTGAGAGTTCCCCTTTAAGGGATTAATACTCAGCTACTTCAGCCTCTGCTAATATGTGTACTTTGTAAACCAGGAGATTAGGGAGATGACTTCTCCAGTATGATAAACTCTCCAATTCCTATGCTATTCTGCGGGACCAATGCACTACAATGTCTCTGAGTATGCATATCCTACTGGTACTCAAACAGTTAAGAGATCTTAGGGCAAAGTCTCATAACATGGGACCTGGTGAGTTTTAGCACTAGAAAAAGTGATCTCTTTATCACCTCTTTTTCATAACTGCTTTTGGAGGTGCCTCTAGTGCGGATGAGAATTAAAGAAACAGAACCACGCCATAGGGAAAAGATAACTTAGTAAGGAAAAGTGTGTAATTGGTTACTTTTGGCAATTATTTCCTGTTCTGTTATATATTAACCTTGTTCTGCGTATATTCGATCACTCTATATGTTAATGGCTACATAAAACGTACATAAATGCTAAAACGAACAAGATTTTAATTAAGATGGCAAAAATGCACTGCAGGGCAGTAGTTTAGAGGGGAGATTAAATTAACAAGGGGGTTATTTCATTCAAACCAGTGACCATGTCTTAAAGTGGACCTGTCACTTTTAAGACTAAATGAAATCTGTAAAATTATTTTTGAGAAGTTATGTTTTGGTGGCACTTTATGATGATTCTTTGTGCATTATGCAACATATTTCTATTTGAGGCTAAATGTACTATATGCTCTGATGTTAGAAATGCTAACTGCGTGTGGTCTCTTGTCTAAATTGAGTCAGATCATGTCACAGTGATTGTTAATATTTGACTAATACAGGGGCGTCCAAGTTTTTTAGTGGGGTCACATGATCAGAAAGCTATTAGTGTGAGGGCTGTTTTGTTTTTTATTGATTAAGGATTATAGCCTGTCTGCTATTAGAAATAGGGATTTATTTATTTATTGATCAAGTCAGTGATTATACTTATATTTAAGACTTTGTTCAGATTGTGTTACTTTTATAAAGATACCTTTCCTTATTGCTGTGCAGACATGAGGCTTATGCACGGAGGTGTGATAGAAGAGAGGTGATGACGTGGAGGTGATTGATATCACTTCACCTGTGTTATTCTATAGAGCAGCGGTTCTCAACCTTTCTAGTGCCACGACCCTTTGATAAAATGTCCTTATTTGTGGCGACCCCTAATGGTAAAATTATTTTTGTTGCTCCTTCATCTCTGTAATTACTGAACTACTCTGTTATAAAGAAATCCTTACTGTTCCGAGGCCAGAAGCCAGGCACCAGCGCAGACAGTCCCGGTCTCCCGGACAATTACAAGTTTTACAGATTAAAATAGACAAAAAAAATATTTTCTGATGGTTTTAGGCGACACCTGGGAAATTGTCATTCGACCCCCGAAGGGGTCGCGACCCACAGGTTGAGAACCACTGCTATAGAGCCTATGCAGTAAGATCTCCACAGTGTGAGATATCTTAGTGCATTGGCTCCATAGCATAACATAGTTCTTGGAGAAGTCTTCTCCACTTTGTCACATCTTTTATCGTTACTTTGTGCATCTCCCCCATGGTGTTACAATGTAGTTAAGATAACTTCAAATGTTTGAGGATTAAACTTTATAAATAGGGAATCATAAGTATAAGGGAAGTACAGTATCTCAGTGTTGTCACATCAGCAGGGCTGTCAAACAAATGTGACTCCTAACAATTTAATTGCTGACTCCAGATATTATTCGGTAGTTGCATGCTGGCGTGCCTGAATAACAGTAGCTATAATTCCAGGCAGGTGATACACAGGACAAGCAGATGGCTCTCTCTGGAACTATGAAACTGAAAAGAAATTCAGGCCTTATTTTATATATTCTTTTTACACAAACTATCTATCTGTGGAGTTGGCCACATGTATCCCTTCAGCTTTTGTCAGACTTCAAATCCAATGTTTGTAGTCAAGCAGCAGCTACAGGGCCACGTGTTATTCCTTAATTTATGTCAGGGTCAGGCTTCAGACCAGACCTAAATAAACCATGCCTTGTGCGTGGTCAGCCAGTGGCCCACCAGCTGCTGTTGGACTACAGCTCCCTTTATTATCACCAGCCAACAGCAATTGTAGTCATACAACATTTGGGGGGGATGTAGGTTGTCAGTCCCTTCTCTATTAGATCAGCAGTTGTTTTTTGTTTTGTTTATAGTGTGAATGGGAACCAGTGACTAGTAGTCTAATGTTAAATAAGTTCCAGGGGCGTCTGCAGACATTTTTTCAAGGGGGGGGGGGCAAAGCCATAATATGACCCGAAGGTCAGCCTAGCCAGCCCCAATGTGTGTGTGTGTGGGGGGGCAGTGGACCCCCCCGTCCCCCTCCTCTGAACACCCATGGTAGGTTCTTATCCTAAGGGACAGCTAACTTTATTTTTCTTCATAGCCCATCTGTTATAGGAGAACTGGGGTGACAAAGTCCAGTTCAGCACCTTTTTCTATGTCATTGTTTAGGCCAGTGCTGCATGGCACTTTGTTGTGCAGTGGGCACCAGCATAGGGTGTCCCACTTTTTCCATGAGGATTTTGATAAAAATGTTGAAGATGAGTTTATATTGTATATATTTGGAAATGATTATGCACAAACGCTCTTTGTTTCCATTCTGACTGTGAGTCCTAAGAATGTCTATACATGCATGTATTGTTCCCTTCATTTACCTTTGTTTAACCCCTTAAGGACTACGTGACGTGGTATGACTGTCACGGTCCTTATACCCTTAAGGACCAGTGACGGTCATAGCACATCACATACTTTTTACTTACAGAGCTCTACCGGGAGCGCTGTAAGTAAAAACGGGGCCTAAAATTGATCGCTCCAAGACCGGAGCGATCTCTCTTAGGCCTCCAAGCGGTGCGCCGGTACGCGTAACAGGTCACGTGTACCGGCGCGTCGGCAAAGATCAAATCGGTCCTTAAGGGAAGGTAACTTCCCTGGACCGCTGGTACTTAAGGGGTTAAGAAGTAACACTTTTAGCCCATCCTAGATACCATGTCTGTGGAGGCTGAGATGAACACAGTGTAAACAATCCACCCACTACACATGACAGTCTTAACCCCTTAACGACCAGCCGATCGGCACAGTCAGTTAAGGACCACGGAGCTTCTTTTTTTTTTTTATTTAATTTCTGCTTCTGGACTCCCCGAATGGCGTGCAGCCGCGGTGGGAGCCCGGAATTCCATGACAGTCATAGTACGTCATGGGTTGTTAAGTCAGATCGACCCATAACATACTACGACCGTCAAGGGCCGTTAAGGGGTTAAGCAAGATCATACACTCTGTGCTTCCACACAAAAATAATGCCAGCAACTGTTATGTCCATATCCATGTACATGATATCCAGGACTGATTGAAAACACAAGGATTCATAGGGCTATTTCTGGTTTCTAGCCATAGTGGAGTAAGTGGGGTTATTAACATAGCTGGGAACTCTCTGGTTTTGCCCTAGAGGCTCTGGTTTTGACACTGAATTACCGGGTCTCTGAGGCAGTGTCTGATTCTTCGCACTTGTGCTCAATCCTACCCTGTTCCTCCCACTTCCCGCCCTCTTCTCCTCCTTCCCCTGTCTCTTCAAGCTATTTGTTTGTTTGGTTTAGAAGTCCCCCCCCGCCCCTTTTGTCATGAATCGTGTCATTTCTCTCCCCTCCTCGGCACCAGAGGGCTCTCCTCCTGGCAACCCCAACGAAGAAGTTCCTGTGTATGGTTATTAATGGGTGATGGTGATTCTTCTTCAAGTATAGTTGTATTCTGAGGGTATGCTGTTCCCTTAAATATGATGTTGTAAGGAAAAGGAAAATTGGTAGTTGTCTTGGGGAACCACATTAACATAAGAATTAGTTCTTGTTTGATAAGTTGAAGTAGGACTAGAAATATGAAATTGCTTTAACCCTTTCAGTGCCAGAGGGTGTAACCCTCCAACACTAAAAGGATTAAGGATGTCAACGAGACAGTTAAGGATGTGAATTAGTACTTTGGAGAACAGGTGAAGTCTGCTTCTCATGTTGGCCTGTAGCCCTCTGCATTCTCAAGAGACAACACTGACAAAAGGATCTCACGCCCTACAGTCTTCTATGACTAAAGGTCACTTTTGCCTTCTAATTTTTCTTACAATATCTGCTGCTTTTGACGCTGTCAGTCACCAGTTAGGTCAAATTTTTGACACACTTCACAATTGATATGTGATATAAGGAGTTGCAAGTTTAGGTCATATTTATCAAACTACTAATCCTCTGTCTCCCACATTTCATTGTTGCCCTAGCAGGACGGGTGGGGGAGGGAGATTCAATAAGGAGTGATAAAGAGGAGAAGACTTCTCCAATTCCTATGTTATTTTATGGAGCCTATGCATTAAGATTTCTTCAGCTTTGGAGATCTTCCTGCATAGACTCCATGGAATAATGTTTGAACTGTAGAAGTGATATCATTGGAGAAGTCCTGTCCACTTCATCATATCTTAGTGCATAATCCCCCTCATCTGTTTTTGGTAAATTTAATATACTTTGACTGTAATTGACATCTTTTCATGAATGTACCTCTATATGATTTATCTCTCATTGCTACAGTATAAGTCTCCATAATTTATATCTCCTCTTCCCTTATGATTTAGGTCACTAATGATCTCTGCAATCCTCATTTGGATGTCACATTGCTACCCAAAATATAAACCCTCCTAAACCATCTCTTGATGGGTTACAGGGAATTGTAGAGACACTGCTTGCCCTTCCCTTCCACACGTTCTGTGTTTTGTTTGACACCTTTTCCTACTTACTATAGATGGTACACTCATAACCATTTTCTATAGGTTTGTAACTATATGTTTGTTTGTAAGGATTGTTTCTTCAGTATACACCTCTACATATGATTGATAATTTTTTGGCAATGTGACCTTCAAAATAGTGAGGTAAATATGGGTGTATTTGCAGGACTTTTTCCAAATTTTTCCAAGGACTGTTTCACAGAAGCAATAGAACTGTAGTGGCTTCATGCAACAGTTATGTCATCCGTATTCTTTCACTCACTTTCTCCTGTGCTCCACTGATAATCTGGGTGAGGCATGTGTTCAACTGCCAGCCCACATCAGTGCCGGCAAATATTATTGCCTAGTGCCCTCGTTGTTTGGCTATTCATTGGAGGTTGCAATCTCCAACATCACTACTGTGAAAGCACTTACGGAGGCAGTGCAGACCTTCCTTGTTGTATTATTGCCTGTGTTTCTGTGTGAAGGTAGAAGAGATGCAGAATGTAGTATTTTGATGCATTGACACAAGGCACCGTGGTCCGGGCCTGATTTCCCATAGGCAGAATAAACAACTGCTAAGAGCTCCATATTTTGAGTGGTGCTTATCTGTGTGGACACACACCTATTCTAAATTGTGGTTGTGGCCAGAGCAATCTGTGTGCCTGCACCAGTTTTATACTGTTACAGGCTATTGTTTAACCCCTTGGATGCTGGAGAGCTGAGCCCAGTATTGTACCTTTCACACAGGTGACACCAATGCAGCATCTTTGGTTTGGTGTTGCCTGAGTGAAAGGGGCCTAAGACAAGTTTAAGTTGTTTTACAGATCATTAAAAAAACAAAAAAAACCAAACCCTTTGAACATAAGTGGGGCACGCAACGAAATTGTGAAATTATATGTTGCATACCGCTCTGATCTTTAAAAGGTTAACTTTGAACACTTTATTCTAATTCCCTGCAAATTGTGCTAATTAGTTGTCAGCCCTATAACAGACATCTCTGGTCCTTAACCCCTTGGGGACTGGCCATGCACGCATGTTGCAGTCACTTGGACCACGGACAGTCCAGGACCATCATGGGTCCTTTAGGGTATAACAACCAATGACGGTCCAGGACCATCATGGGTCCGTAAGGGGTTAAAGGAGTATAGACAAAAATAAACAGCCAGCTCAGTGTGCAGAACTTGTCTAGATGAGTGGTGGGCAATCTGAGGTCTCCCAGTTGTTTTGGACTACATGACCCATTATCTCCAACAAGCAACAACTGGCATGGAATGATGGGAGTTGTATTCCTCAAGAGCTGGATGTCATCAGATTGCCCATCTCTGGTCTAAATTAATTCGTAACACAGTATATGGGAGAATTCACCCAGCACAGAAACTAATTCACATAAATAGCCTCTCTGTGCCACCAACAAATACAGGTTAATGTGATAAAAACGATCATATTACAAACACTAACCAAATTCCAGGTCACTTTAACCCCACCTAAAGGACCAGCGGTGTGCGGAACACATTGCAGAGCATTCTGGTCCTCCAGGGCTAAAGTTCACTTCAGAACTTCCTAAAACCCATTATTATAAAGAAAAATAATAATCATACATGTTATGTTTTTCCCATTCTGTGTTTTTCATCTGTTTATCTCCAAGTCAGAGGCTGATTTGGCTAAATTGCAGGAAGAGACTATAATACATGAAATATAATATAAACATTTATTTCGGGTTGTGACTCATGATACATTGAATGCCTTCTTAATAAACTGCAACCTCTCTATTAGTAGCCTTCCTGACTCCCCCACTATTCACTGAGGTGCTCATTGCAGACTTTAGCTTGCAGGCCTTATGTTAGTGTGGGCGTCTGGTGACCTCAAAGGCCCCATGATAAATCTCTGCTGTTGACTTAAAAACGCAAGATAAAAATAATTCAGTTTTTGTCACTATACCACTACATTTTGCTAAAGTTTCACTCTGTTTTCCTGAAAGAATTATCCTTTATGCTCCAAAGCAATTTTCCTGTGACTTTATTTATAAAGTACCCCTTTCTGCTCTGCAGAACTTATATCCAAAAGGGACTTTCTTTTTAAATAATCTTATTTAATTTATTTTCTTTGTCATTGATGAATTGCGGTACATACTTTCTTTTGGCTATTACTTCATCCTAAATAGCTTTAAAAGGATAGTAATACTTAAAATGTTAAAAGATACATGTTATAGGGTTTATCTCCCTGAGTAAAACAAGAGTACTCTCACTGCAGATAAGTGTTTTATTCAAAGGTTATTACAGCTCAAACCTGAATTTTTTTATGTGCAATATTACAGTGACCTGAAATTGTACAATGGCTGCTACACCATCCTATGGACAGCTCTGGTCAGTTGACCATAAATATCCATAGACTGGTGTAATAACATAGCCACTGTACATTAAAAAAAAAAAAAAAAAAAAAAATCAAGTTTGAGCTGTAATAACATTTGAATAAAACACCTTTCAGCAGTGGTAGTAGCCTTGTTTTACTCAGGGGATAAACAGTACAATATATATATATATATATATATATATATATATATATATATATATATATATAAATATATAATATGTTACTATCCCTTTAACAAAATAATGCAGTTTTTTTTTTTTTTGTTAACAGTGAACATCGGCTAATGAAGCACCGAATACTGTGATGTATAACTTTTCCACCTTGAAAAAGAGTAAATGGTTATTTCTAGCATTACACTAGACTAGTTTAGCGAGCTGTGGTATGACTTGAATGCCCCATGGAGAGTATATGGTAGCTAACTATGACTCTGACAGTCCCTGGGGGTCAAGGCAGTTAAATGAATGCAGACAGAAATATTTCCATACTCGTAATGGGACCCTTTGTTATCTATTGCAGGTCACTGTTGTAGTAGAGAGGCCATTTTGCTTTTAACTCTGCTTTGCTGTACGTTGTAGCTGTCTCTAGCATCGAAGTGGTTAAAGGAGCACTTACTAAAGCATGCATATTAACCCTGTAAAGCTAAACTTTCATCAAAATTAGTGTGCACTTCAAATCATTAGTAACATAGCAATACACACATAAATACTTTTATTATGCTGAATAAGTCTGGCATTATTGAGAAATACTTGTTTGGCAGGTATCTTGCTGTAGACACTCTGTGCGACTGAGCTGTCAGTCCCATCCTGTACCTTAAGGTACAATAGAACTCCCCTTACCAATCCTGGAGGGGACTGGGATGGACAGCTCAGATGCCTGCCGAACAAGTTGTATTTCTCAATAATGCAGGACTTATTCAGCATAATAAAAGTATTTATATGTGTATTGCTATGTTAATGATTTGGGGGCACTTTCATTTTGATGAAAGTTCCTCTTTAAGGACCAGATTGGTGCACAACGCATTATAAATCAATGCATTTCACATCGCTCTGGCCCTTAAAGGGTTAAGACAAAAATAATTATTTAAGGATGTTGTGAAAACGTTTACTCCACTCCCATGTGTTTTGTTGATGACATCATATATAACATAAGCATTAATAGAATTAAAATAAAGCTGGGGGGGGGGTTAATGTTCATAGAACTGTAACTGTGAGTTTCCATACTCTTGAGCAAGAAATGTAACTTCAGATTTTAGTTTGACTTTTAACTCCATAAGGAACCTTGACTTGCTAGGACCTTCACACCGGTCCTGGTAAGTCATGGAATTCTGGGAAGCAGCCTCTCTTCCATCCCAGAATTCAATTCGCTTAAAAAAAAAAATAAAAAAAAATCAATATGCTCCAAACCCGATCTCTCAAACTGCTGTGGTTTGAGATATAGGGATTTAGATTTCCCCGCTCCCTCCCCTTCTCCTGATGTCAGCTGTAAAGCTGACAGCAGGAGAATCGAGTCGTACGACTCGAGGAGGCTCTGCAGCAAAGCCGAAATCGCGTTATCTATAAAAAATTCATTAATTGGAAAGATCTACAAATGGTACCTGGTTTGCAAGCAACTTTTGTAGACATTTCCAATGAATGAATTCTTTATAAATAACGCAGTCTGCTGCAGAGCCGCCTGCTGGTCCCCTGACCGGGATCTCCTGCTGTCAGCTAGATGCTGACGTCAGGAGAAAGGGAGAGAGGGGGGAACTTTGAATCCCTATATCTCTCAAACCATTGCCGTTTGAGAGATCGGGTTTGGAGCATGTTGATTATTTTTTTAAAGGCTACAGAACTGGATATATTTTTTATTTTTTTATTTTTTACTGTCCCTTTAACAGCCACCCATGCACTGGATCAAGTCGTCGTCAAGGACCGAAGGGGTGTGCTGTTGCTTGCACAACCCTCCGGTCTTCAAAGGGTTGTTATTAATTTTTTTTTTTTTTTTTTTTTTTTTTTTTTTTTAAATAATTGATCAAGTGAGCGTTGCACACTTTATCAGTGTGTATTAATCAAGCTTACTTTTTTCTCCCCTTATTTTCCTAGACTGCCAAATATCTGAAGTCTGCTCAAAATTTCTAAGCATTTGAGAATTGGTTGCAGGCACACTTTGTAGACTGTTCCAAATGAAGTATTTCTTTCTATATAGAGATATTTTGGCGCTGCTGAAGAGCCGCCGTCCAGTCCCGGAACCAGGATCTTCTTCTGTCAGCTAAATCGCTAACGTCTATGAAAGAGGCGGGAGGGGGGAACTTTAGATGTTTAGATCTCTCAAACTATACATGTTTGAGAGATGGGACATGCCTCATTGTATTAATATTTTTAAAGTCTACAAGATTAAAATTTGTTTAAAACAACAATTACTATCCCTTTAACACCTTTAACCCCTACACGCCGTTCGGAATTGGATGTGCAAAAAAAAAAAAAAAAAAAAATGAAATGCTCCCTTAAGTGATGGCCGCGTGCGTGTTCGGCTGGTCCTTAACGGGTTGACATAGTGTTTCAAACTTTGAACTATGGCAGTGCAACCATGCTGTTATGAATAGCCTTTCCAAAAGTCTTTCCATTTGAAATTGCATGTGTTGCTTTGTAGCAGGTGGAAAGAAGTAATTTGTATTCATCCTTCCTGATTTTTTGACAGTGTAAGGTACACCAAGAAGTAAGGTTTGCATGGAATTACATTTTGGCATTTAAATCTGTCTATCCAGCTACTGAAACATCTTGTTAGTAGGGTATAACTCTGTCTTTTTACATTAGCATATATAGTAATATTCTAGTAGAGCTTGTGTTAATAGTAAAACAAACGTTATTGTTGTCATTTGGACTATAATGACCTATTTATTTTTCTCATGTTTGTCAAAGCATTATTGAAATTGCAACTGTTTTTCCCATACTGTTAACAATAATGAGGAAGTTAAAGTAAATATAGCAACAGAGAAATCTGATGCTTTTGCAATTTAATCCATTAAAATGTTTGTGAACATCTATGAAATGAAGAAAATATGTAAATTATGCCAGAAACACATCAGCATGTAATTAGCAGAGGGACTGAGTACATCGAAGATGAGCTAATGGTTTGTAGTGGAGGATTCTGGGTAGGAAATAAATAATACAGGGAACTGCTCTTTATGGTCTAGTAGTCTGAGTTCTGGCAACTCTTCAATCCATACACCATGTTGTACATTAATGCTTTCTGTATTCTTTTTTTATTTTCTAATTTTTTTTTTTTTTTTTTCCTAACTACTGCTGAAGGACTTGCACAACCAGATACCCAAAATAAATAAACCCAAGGTGTCACAAGCAAGGGCTATAGGCCCTGCTGAGACACTGGGGAGAGTGTGGTAGGGAATGGGTTAACAATACCAGACACCTGGTTACCTGTTACTATTCCTAGCAACCACCAAATGAACCCCTGAAATCTCTCCTGCACTATCTCCCCAGTACTGCAATTTGCTGCCACCACCAAGACTTTATATCTGGGCGTCTTAGGTTACCCCAAACACAACAGAATACAGTATAAAATCACCTTAATAATCAGACATATAGAATTAACCCTTTAGTAATATGTGCTACCTGAGCTTCCTTCAGAGTAGTGAGTTCATATTAGATACCAGAGACAAGAGCTGATTAATTGAACATTTAATCTGGAAAAAAAAGGCTTTACAGTGCTGGTTACAAAAATACAGAAATAAAGGACATAAACAAATAAAGATTACACATAAGCAAAACAGTCCATAAAATAAAATGGGAGAAACACAAGAAATCCTTATATACAATTACAGATATTTTAAGAGTACTTGCGGAAACTTCGATGGTATACCCCCCTTCAATTACAAAGAAATTCACCTTTTTTATCCACAAACCCATATTATATAGGAGTCCACAGTTGCTTCTAAGAAGCCCAACCCCCTGGGTGTTACCTGGGAGTGTCAGGGGTTTGGCTTGACAGTTTACAGCCCACTCAATCAGACCTGTCAGGGATGTTACTGCAGAGTTGTACCTGAAAAATCATAAGGCTTCCCAAAACATGCAACCCACAGCACACCTCTATAATGTTATAATAATCATATTCCTCATATCTGAGTGAATATCTGGACACCAAATTTACTGGGTCTAACTGGTTGCAAAGTGGCTATTCTTGTAACTCATAGCAGGAATACCTCCCCCTGTCATGTTTGATACCCACCACAAGGGTAAAACCTGGGCATGCAAGAAACTGGAGCATTCACTATTTTATTAAAGGGATAGTAATACTTAAAATGTAAAAAAATATATATGTTGTAGGGTTTATTCCCCTGAGTACAACAAGGGTACTCCCACTGCTGAGAGAGATTTTATTAAAAAATGATAACGGCTCAAGCTTGAATTTTTTTTAGGTGCAATATCACAGTAGCCTGAAAATTTACAGTGGCGCTGTTGCTATAATATCCTATGGACTGCTCTGATCCGTAGACCATAAACCTCCATAGCATAGTGTAGCAACAGTGCCACTGTAAATGTTCAGGCCACTATGATATTGCACCTAAAAATACAAGTTTGAGCAGTTATAAATTTTTTATAAAATATCTCTCAGCAGTGAGTGTGCCCTTGATTTCTCAGGGGGATAAACCCTACAACATATATTTTTTTACATTTTATGTATTACAATCCCTTTAAAGCTGTAAATGTATATGCTGTTTGCGCCTGTTCACATTTTGGTGCAAGAAACCTATTAACGCCTTGATGCTGAATAGCACATGCCCTTAAATTAACAGCAAAGTTAGTGAATACTGCTAAATTAATGGCAAAGTTACATGCTCCTAAATTAACAGTAAAGTTAGACAGATGTATGAAGATGTGTGCTAATTGTTTTGCTGAATTAGGCGCAATTGCTAGTTCTCTCACAAAACCCCCCACCCCAATTACCATACTAAGGCCTAATACATTTACCTTTGTTCAACAGGTAACCTCTTTAGTCTGTCCTTGGTGCCATGTCTAAGCAGTGGGCATGACAGTTGCTGTCCACTTTTTCAAGCTGCAGCAAAAGTTCATGAGCCTACTTAACCATTTAACCCTTTGAATGCCAGAGAGGTATCCAACACTTGGATACCTCTCTGGCACCCAAAGAGTGAAGGAACAGAATTGTACACAATGCTTCTTGAATAGTTAAAGGGATAGTAATACCTAAAGTGCAGCTCTGAGTCTTCTTTACTATATTTTAGCCCATAACGCTATATTTCAATACTAACAGTTTTGTAGTTCAACCGCAAATGAATCCGAAAGGAACCCCTTTCCGCCCCTTTCCCCTGTGTCACTCTACCTCTCATGCTGGTCCGGATGGAGCGGGCGACGGACAATCTTCAGTGAGCATCAGGAAAATTATGCCTTCCTTTGTAAAAGGGGCCAGGGTTTTGCTTATACTTACTGAGAGAAGATTGTCCCTCACTGCGATCTGTCCGATTCATGTCTGGATTTACAAATCTGATGGGAGTTGGCCAGAGGGGGATCCTTTCGGATTCAATTCCTGTTGAACTATGTGACTGCTCGTATTGAAAAATAGCTCCACGTTCTGCAAATAGAATAAAGAAGCTGCACTTTATTCTATGTATTACTATCCCTTTAAAGGGATAGTAATACTTCATTTTATCTTTATTTTATTTTGTAGGCATTAAAAAAACATGAAGAACGATATAAGTCTTATCTCTCAAACCTTTATGGTTTGAGAGATATTCACAAGCAAAGTTTCCCCTCCTGCCCCTTTAACCTAGTTAAAGCCATCTCTTCTCAGATGTGGAATGCAGTCCATAGACCAGACAGATAACAGCAGGGAACAGTCTTATTCCTATGAGAACAATGAAAGCCCTGCCCCCCTTGACAGGTTTTTCAGGTTTTTCCCTTATCTTAATTGGAGATTGTCCCTCTCTGCAATCTACCTGGGCACCTCCCTTCTGATCTGGCTGAGCAGGGTTACATCAGTAAAAGGGGTAGGAGGGGGACACTTTGTCATTGAATTACTCTTGAACTACAACTCTGACAGAATTGAAATAACACTCTCCAAAGTCCAAATACTATGATGATTAATTAGACCTGCTTTTATTATGAAACATTAATATCCCTTTAAGATTACCAAGTGCCGTTAGCAGAGTTGTGATCTTATGTGCAATGGTCATGGAAATGACATCCAGGTCTGTTTGCAGTTGTGCCTTTGTTTAAGAGATAACATCTTCAAAGTGCTCTCCTTTCATATAGAACAACTAGTTTTAGCATTAACGAGCCATTGCATTCTGTTTTACTGAGCTAGAGACAGGGTATTTTGTTGATAGATCCGCATTTCAATGTATTTCCAAAGAACAAACAGCCACTTGAAAGATTAACGTGTAAGAGGCGTGTTTAACTTGTTATGACACTAAAAAGTTAGTGAAGGAATTGATATCCTGATTATTTTTGCTTTGTTGTTCTTTTATAGTGAAAAATAAGAGTGAATTCCATTACTGAGGAAGCCTGAAAACCCAAGCACTTGTGAGATGAGATCTAGGGAGTGATATGTGTAGTAAGATAAAAAGTCCAAATTATGGTAGTAGTGTCAAGGGCACAGAGATTGATCTACTAAGAAGAATTGGAGCAATTCTAGAGCAAACCAATTTTAATCAGATGGAACAATTTAACACTTTGAATGCAAGAGAGGTCTTTCTAACATTCAAGATGTTAAAAGCCTGTTATAAATGAATTGAGATTTTTGTCTGCTATGATTCAGTTGAGCTTCTCTAGGTCTTTTTGATAATACTAGCCATAGAGGTCTGTCTACTGAGGTCATTTACAGAATTAGGCAGATGTACTAACACATGAAATGGGCTGTGGGGCTGATCTCTCTGCTGTACACACCAAATCTGCATCAAAGTCATGTATTCACTAATTCCTGAACAAGATTTACTATGCCATACTTAAAAATCAGTGAAAAAGTTGGTGTAAAACAAATACCTTAAAGGGATAGTAATACTTCCAAAGTACTAATCCCCATATTGTAGCTATGCTAAAAAGAAATGTATTGCCCCCAGTGTCCTCTCTCAAACCCTTATGGTTTGAGAGATAATAGCACACAAAGTTCCCCCCTCCCCTTTCCCTGAAGTCGGCGTTCTAGCTGACTGCAAGGGAAGCTGTCATACGACCGTCTTATGTGCATCAGGCGGCTCTGCAGCAGAGCCGCTGCAAGCACACATAGAAGACCATTTCAGTGAAAGATTTCAATGTTATAAACACTATCTCGGCTCTGCTGCAGAGCTGCCTGATGAACATAAAACCGGATATCCCCGCGGTCAACTAGAATGCTGACTTCAGGGAAAGGGGAGGGGGAACTTTGCACGCTATTATATCTCAAACCATAAGAGTTTGAGAGATGACACCAGGGGCAATAAATTTATTTTTAGTATAGCTACAATATGGAGATTAGTAATTTGGAAGTATTACTATCCCTTTAACTTACCATGTTAACCATCCCCATACGAAATGAGCAGAATCTTTTAAACTATATGATCTCAAAAGCAGGGCCCTCTGATCCTTTTTGTTTTCTATATTCCATTTGTATTCTTTATAGGGATAGTAATGTTTCCATATGAACAACGCTGCAATCCTTCCTTATATTCCATACAATTGATCAGTTACGTTAGTAATCCTGAATTCGCCATTTATTCGGAGAAATATTATAATTTGTCCCCCTCATTCTCCTTTTCACAATGCCAGGCCACATCCCATGAGATCTGAAATCCGGTTATTTCATTCAGTGTATGGAAAACCCTGCTCCCTTGAAGAAGGAGGGCAGGTTTTTCCGTATACTGAAAGAACATTGTCTCACGTCCCTATCTGCTTCCAGCTCTGAGGCTTGAAGGATACCGTACATATATGGGGAATGAGGGGAATAATTCATAATATTATTTCATGGGATAGATAGCGAATTCAGCATTACTAACGAAACTGATCAGTTGTATGCCCTATAAGGAAGGATTGCAGAGTTGTTCATGTGGAAACATTACTATCACTTTAATGTTGCTATCTGTTCCCTATTGTACAGCACTGCTGAATAAGTTTGCACTTTATAAAGGATATTAAAAATTGTCTTGCTTTCGATGTGCTGAAAGCATTGCCAAAGTGGGTGTAGATTGAATGGGAAATTAAAAACCCAAGTGAGGAAACTAGTTTAAAGATTAGTGGGTAATTTTGACTTTGAACAAGTTCACATTTATCCTAGTTTACATCAGACACCAAAACTCAAATTTGCAACTGTTTATCAGTGAAGAGAATGGAAATGTTCAAGATAATGTTATATTGTCTTTATGCAGTGCTATAGCCAATAAAGTTATTCTTATTTGAACTCCGCTCAAGTATTGCCAAGAAGCAGACCCAGCATGATGAAAGCCAGCTGAGGACTTGACTGAAATAGGATCTATTAGAGTATCTCTGAAGAGTGGGGGAAAATGAAATTGTGTGCTTCAGTTGAAGCTGGCAGCCGATGAAAATAGTGATTCAACAAATGGAAGTGCTGGTCTGTACAGCTGTACACCAATGCTCTCTGAGTTATTGATGGTTCGTGCTTGTCTGTAGATCTGGATTTCTTAATACTGAGAGCTCTGAGCTCTACAAAAAGCAACCCATCCCGATAGTTGTTTTTGTGTTTTTGTTATTTTTTTTTAATAAAATAATCTGTGCACTTTGTAGTAGTGAATTCTGTTCAAAATGTTAACCACTTCTTAAATTTAAAAGAAAGGTAAGCCCCCCCTCCGAAACCTAAAATAAGTTGTATGTTGGCCTGCTTGCACCAGTAGCTTACTGGGATCTCGGTTTTGCACACTGCACTGGCTCTACACTGGTTTGAAACATCGGTCTCGGCCCACATAGTTCCAGTGTACAACTATAGACTGGAAATGGAGCTTGCTTCCCCCCAGGGCCGGATTTACAATAAGGCAGAATAGGGACCTGCCTACAGGCGCATCCCACAGAGGGGCGTCTGTCATTGGGATAGTTTTTTGGCTTCCTTTTTTTTTTTTTCTTTTTTTTTTTTTTTAATTGGCCTCAACATTCACCCCCCCCCCCCGCTTGGCGCCCGCAACAACATGGAGAGGAGAGGTCTGCTCCGAAGACCTGTAGCTACTGAGCTCCCTCTTCGCTGTCGGCTCTTTAGCAATAATGCAGAGCACTTGGAGATGACATTATCTCCCAGCGCTCTGCATTACAGACCGCGCGGGAGCTCCAGCAGCTACAGCTGTGTGCCATACCTCTCCTCTCCTCTCCAGCAAGTTAGGAAACGGGGGTCAATATTGAGATGATGGGGGCAATGTGAGGGGAAATATGGACATGATGGGGGCAATGTGAGGGGATATGGACATGGGTGCAATGTGAGGGGCAATATGGAGATGATGGGGGGCAAGTTGAAGCTGATGGGGGGCAATGTGAGGGGCAATATGGAGCTGATGGGGGCAATATGGAGCTGATGAGCATTGTGGAGGTGTCCAGTAGAGTTGGCATATCGGGGGGTGGGGGGGTTCAGAATTCTGTGCCTACAGGCTCCTGAGATGTGAATCCGGGCCGGCTTCCCCCTACTCTTCACTAGACAGCGACTCTAAGTATTAACCCCATAGCTACCGGAGCAAGCAGGCAGCAGTCAGGTACACATGGCCAATCTTCTAGTTAGTTTAGATTTGGAAGGGATGTTTACTTTTCTTTTAAACTTAAGAAGGTGGGGGGGGGGTATAACACACTTCTATCTTTGCTAGCTTTGAAATGGTTAAGGGTTAGTGCCTGTCATCTTCTTAATCTATTAATTTAAATAACTCCAACTCGTTTTCTAAAGCAAAAATGGCTAATGCAACATATTGCTGATTTTGGCAAAATTGTTTTTAAGTTATAAGGGACTTTTCATGGAGCAGCTTCTTAAACAGACAGTGGGTTGCAAGAAGTGTATATTCATTGTGTAGACTGCAACTCTAAACAATGAAGTACATAATGTTTTAATACTGTGTGGCCATATTGTGCTAATCTCAGTGATGTATAGAAAGCTCCAGTTCTTTTTAATCCCCCAGTCTACTAATCTCAGTTGCATTTGTATTGGGCCAAATCTGCACACAGATTTAATTGCTGAAAAACATACAGTCTAATCACTCAATGATCAGTATGTATGTTTAAAACCAAATTGTCAGCTTCAGCTAAACAGACAGGTACAGGGCCACTTTAATGAATGGGCAAAGTGAGCATTTGCCTAGGGCTCCCTCTCAAAGGAGGCCAACTGTGAAACGGGGGGCCCACTGTGATGGAGTTACAATATGAACGGAGCAGGGAGGTCAGGCTGCCTGGTCTTGGCTTACACTCAATGCTGCCAACAGGTCCATTTGCAACTTGCACAGCAAATTTTGTAATACAGACAGAGAGGCAGTTTCTGACTTTATGTGCAGTTCTCTGCCTGAGTCGCTGCCACTGAAAGATTTTTATTGGCAGCCTGGCACAGGCAGACAGAGGAGCACTGCACAGAGGAGCACAAACTGAGCTTTTTATGGTACTTCTCACTTGCTCTGGGTGAGGGCACTTCCCTTTATCCTGGTGGTTACTACAGAACCTACCAGGTTCCGCATCTCCTAATATCCACCACCTACATGAAGTCACTTTAGATGGTGCAATGCTGTGCTAAAGGAACAAGCTTGACCTGACCTGCTGAGTGACATCCATAGACATCAGAAATGTAGTTAGGATTATTTAAAAAAACAAAAAAACCCACAAAACTCTTTATAGGAAAAAAAAAAGTCTAAAAAATATAGCGATAGGAATATATTAGTATCATGAAGTCGGATAAGAACAGGTAGCTATCGACTATATAGTGTGGAGTAGGTCAGATATATGGGGTAGAGTAGGGAGATGATAGCATTAAATTGTCCAGGCATCATTACATTCACAGCAAGGAGATAGTGGTATTCTATACTGTTCATTTGCTAATTCATTATGAATAACAATAAGGGATAGCAATATAATGATAGGAAATAATATATTATTCACAATGGATAAGCAAATTAACCATATAGATTACCAATATCTACCCCCTTGAGGTGAATTTATTGATGCCTGCTTGGTTTTGGACCATTAATCCTATTATGTCCCTACCCTATCCCATTGTATCCTAACTACTTTACACTATAGCTACCTGTTCTAATCTCTGTTCATACTAATACTATATATTAATTACTATCATAATATTTTGCCCCTCTCTACCCCACTTCTCCCTCCTTGCATTCCTTCCCTCATTTTGTCTTTCCTCTTTCCCATTTCTCCCCTTCCTTTACTTTTTTTCTTCTCCCCCTTTGCCCTTCCTCTCACCCTTTCCCTAGTTAAAACATAGCTATACTAGTGAGACCGCAGAGCTTACAATTCTATTTTTTTTTTTTTTTTTTTTTTTTTTTTTTTTTTTTACACTAGTGGCATGGGTGGTCACTAGCATGAGCTTTTCCCAAGGCCCACCAATGTCTTAAAGGGATAGTAATGTTTCACAAAAACAGAAGCTCCAATTAATCTTCATAGTATTTGAGCCATAGACAGTCTTATTTCAGTACTGTCAGAGTTGTAGTTCAAGAGTAATTGAATGATAAAGTATCCCCCTCCTGCCCCTTTTAACTAGTGTAACACTGCTCACCTCAGATGTGGAATCTGGTTGCTTGACCAGACAGATTACAGCAAGGGGCAATCTTCTTACTGTGAGAACAATGAAAACCCTGCCCCCCCCTTTACAGGTTTTTCAGCTTTTTCCCTTATCTTAATTGAAGATTGTCCCTCTCTCCAATCTACCAGGGCATCTCCCTGCTGCTCTGAGGTGAGCAATGTTACATCAGTAAAAGGGGCGGGAGGAGATACTTTATCATTCAAATATAGAATTGAAATAACAACACTCTCCAAGGCCCAAATACTATGATGATTAATTAGAGCTGCTTTTATTATGAAACAATACTATCCCTTTAAATCAGCCCTGGACAGGTTTGAAAATACTGATGTGACTGATCACAGCTCTGTGCCATAGAAGTTCTCAGTCAATTGTATAAAGGGTCAGACCTTCCTAGTATCATAGTGAATAACGTGTAAATGGTCAGTTCTTCATAATGCTAAAGTGTACTTATCTTGGTGATGTTTAAGGAGACTTTGCACCCTAATATTATAGTTTAGTGAGCTTAATGACCTTTGTAAGGTCATTGTCCTTTGACCACACCATTGTATTATTAATGGGTGTGGCTTTGCATTGCATTGACCAAGCTTCTGGTCCTCAAGTGGTTAAATCGGCACTGACAATATCAACAACAAAAATCCACTGCAGAATGCGTAGCTATCTATGACAGAGAGAAGATTAATGGACAAGCAGGGTTTTCTGGTCTTTGTGCTTTCTGGTCATAGATGTGCTTTGTTATACAGGTAACAAAGAGATATTTATCTAATCGCCTGAATAGAGTAGAGATTGAAAGACAGGTATGTGTCATCAATATCATATCAGACTAGTACGTTCATACTGTTCATCGGGACAAGACATACAGTAAGAACATTTTAACCCACCACATGCTAGACCTCTTCATTGCATTGCTTTGAATCTGCTGTTTAAAGGTATAGTAATGTTTCAAAATAAATGCAACTCCAATTACTCTTTATAGTTTCTGGGCCATGTAGAGTATTATTATCATTCTCTACGATGTGTAGTTCCAGAGTAATTGAATCATAAAGTGTCCCCTTCCTGCCCCTTTTACCTATTGTAAAGCTGCACAGCAAGACCGTCTGGATGGATCACAGCAAGGGACAAGCTTCAGTTAGCACAAGGAAAAATCCTGCCCTCCTCCTTCAAAGGGGGCAGGGTTTTCCTTATGCTCACATCCAGAAGACTGCTGTGAGCTGACCAGACTCCACAGCTGAGGGGAGGCAGCTTACACTAGGTAAAAGGGGCAGGAAGGGGGCACTTTATAAGTGAATTACTTTGGAACTACACCTTGTAGAGAATAATACCGCTCTACATGGCACAAAAACTATAATGAAAAATTGGAGCGGCATTTTATTTTGAAACATTACTATCCCTTTAACTTCTTCTCTTCCTTCCTCTTTCAACAATGTGATCATCCTTTACCTGCAGTCTGTAAAAGCAGTCTGAGACTGAACTGTATGTGTATAAAGTCAGAAGAGATATTCTTGTGTGTTCTCACACTTGCTGTCTATTCAGCTAAACATAAGTAAATAAAGAGTGAGACACTCAGCTCTTCTGATCCTTTTACAGATACAGCTGAGTGTGACTGTTTTTAAAGACTTCAGGTAGAGGGCGCTCACTGGAAGTGGAAGGTAGTAAAAGAACACTAACACCACCTAATAGCTTATTGTAGGCAGACAACCCTAATGGATTCTGCATGGATTGGTTCTCAACAATGAATCTTTAGTTGGTTCTGCATATCATGTCTACAGAGGCCGCCATTATTTTTGCAGGACTTCAGGACCCCAAACGTGTTCCACCGAATTCTTCTTGGGAAACATTCAGTAGGAGTAGTTTGGGGTCCTGGAGTCCTGCAGCAAAATAATCAGGTCTGCCTCCAGACATGGTATCTGTTACTAACTAAAAATTAATGTTTTTGGAACCAATCAACACAGAATTTACTTGCAGTGCTCATTAGGATCGTCTGCCCAGATTATGAGGTGTTTCTGTACCTGTAAATACTGATACACAGTAAAAACACAATTAAAAAAAGTTAGCATGTAAAGTCTATTGATATACAGTACTGAAATAAGACCATTGCAAATAACACATTGCTCTTTGTTTAACCCTTTGAGTTAAATATAGCCCCTTCGTGCCCCTTAACTATTTACCACACCAGCAATAAAACATTCAAAGAAAACGTTGAACTAAAGACCTTCACAATGGTCATGTCTGCTCTGGTAGGAGTAGGCATGATAAAAAGCCTGGGGCTGCTCTTTATAACCCTAAAATGGCTTCTATCACAACCCCCTGGCTGTAAGGCTGGAAAGCAACCAGGAAGTTTTGTGACTCAACGTTTTGGTCCTGAAAGACTGAACTGCAAGAATTACCACTATTTTCAGTGGATCAACATGGGACCCTGAGGGTCTCTTTTTAGATCTCCCCACATTAGTCTGCTTTAATCCCATAAACATAAGTAATTCTGCACATGTGGTTACAGTACCTATTTATCACAAAACAGTGACAGATGACAATGTCTTATGTGTGGGGAAGCTGCTGTAAAAGGCAACCGATAGTTGGCCTTTAAAGGGATAGTAATACCTAGAACAAAGTTCAGTTCTGAGTCTTCTTTATACTGCGTGTAGCATGTATTACTATATTTCAGTACTTACAGGCTTGTAGTTCTCATGCAGGTCCAGATGGAGAGTGGTGAGGGACCATCTTAAGTAAGCATAATGAAAATCCTGCCCTCCTTCGTCAGGGGGGGCAGGGTTTTCCTTATACTTACTGAGTGAAGATTGTCCCTCATTGCAATCTCTCCGGTCCCAGGACTGAATCCCACAACTGGTGGGAGGCGGCCATAAGGAGTGGGAGGGGGATCCTTTCTGATTCGGTTGCGGTTGAAGTATAAGCCTGTTGATATTGAAATATAGCGCTAAGTGCTACAAATAGAATAAAGAAGACTCTGAGGTGCACTTTGTTACAAGTACTACTGTCCCTTTAAAGTGTTATTAATGTCTAAGTAAAAATATTTTGCGTTGTGTAGAGCTGAAAAAGTTGAATGCAAAAAAAGGTATCTCTCAGACCACTATGGTTTGAGAGATACATACATTCAAAGTTTGATGTTTCCTGCTGTCAGCAGGAGATCCATGTCTGCTGACACAGAGGCTCTGCAGCAGAACCGCAATCACTTTATTTAAAACGTATGCCTCCGTGTCGGCCAACATGGATCTCCTGCTGACCTCGTTACAGCTGACAGCAGGAAACATCAAACTTTGAATGTGTGTATCTCTCAAACCATAGCGGTTTGAGAGAGACTTTTTTTTTTGCATTCAATTCAACTTTTTCAGCTCAATACAATGCAAAATATTTTTACTTAGATATTACTAACACTAACACTAAAACTGCTCCCCCCACATAAGACATAGACATCTGTCACGGTTTTGTGATAAATATGGACTGTACCCACATGTGCAGAATTACTTATGTTTATGGGATTAAAGCTGTTCTGTGGTTTTACAAGCCTTTTAGAAAATAAGCATATATTTTTGGAATAATTGTCCTTGTGTATGAAGTCAGATGGAGCAATTCTAGAGCAAACCAATTGCTCTAGAGGGGACAAATAAATATTACAATTAATCTAAATGGTGCTTTTAACCCCATGAGTACCAAAGATGTTTCCATTGTATTGCTTACCAGTATGTACAGTGAGGGAAGAAATTATTTGTTCCCCTGCTGATTTTGTACGTTTGCCCACTGACCAAGAAATGATCAGTCTATAATTTTAATGGTAAGTTTATCTGAACAGTGAGAGACAGAATAACAAAAAAAATCCAGAAAAATGTATTTCAAAAAAGTTATACATTGATTTGCAAACTAGGCACACTTTGTAGACCGTTCCAGTGAAGTGTTTCTTCCTACATCTCTCTATTTCGGCTCTGCTAAAGAGCCACAGGACAGTCCCAGGACCGCATTGTTCTTTTCTCAGCTAGATGGCAGACTTCTGGGAAACCCAAACTTTACATGCTTCAATCTCTCAGACTATAAAAGTTTGAGAGATGGGAGATAGCTCTTTCTATTCATGGTTTTAAGGTCTACAATATTATTTTTTGTAAAAATCTAGCAATACTATCCCTTTAACATTTTGGATCGGAGACATTTATCTCTTGAGGACCAGAGGTATGTGCAGGACATTGCTTCTCCATGCGTCGGGCACCTTTCTGGTCCTGAAGGAGTTAAACAAGAAAATTATATACTAATAAATATATATAATTGATGTATTTGTTTAATAAAACACACTAGCTGTGGAGTCAGTTTCAATAAAAGAATAGCTGTAACACCCTGTCTGTCATAACAAAAGGGCAGGTTTGAGGATGAGCACAGTGAAACTTGTGTGGTAATGGCGGCCTATTAGTAGTATGTATCGGTCTCAGAGCCTGGCTTGTTGAACCCATCAGACCAGTTTCTCATTTGATTTGCACATGGTTAGGGCAAGCCAAACGGGTTTAGCTAGATTTTGCTTTCATCAGAAATGAATGTCTTGTTTATATTTACATGGGGGTAGCGACTGTTCTATGCTATGTTCTGTTTTGTTTTGGTTTTTCGTTTTGTGGCTTTTTTATATTGTAGTCTATTTGACATTTGTCAGGTATAAAATAAAGAATAAGTGGCTTTTAATTTATCATATCTAGGTGTCCTTGAAATAATAGACACTTGTCTTTTTTTTTTTTTTTTCTTCTTCTTCAGTTGCCTTTGTTCTTTTTCATAGTCCTCTGTTAGCTTTTCCAGGGGGTGGCAAAGCCATAATGTGACCCCCAGGCCAGCCCACCCAACACCTATGATTATATGGATGGGGCAAGTGCCTCCCCTTGCACCCCCCCCCCGGGATGTCCATGTAGTGACCCTTACGAGTCATTCTGGTTTATTGAAGCCCATTGTTTGTTTGAGGTGGTGTGACCTAGAGGAAGACTTCAGTAGAGATCACAGATATAATGCAAAAAAGAAAAGAAAATGGACGCAAATGACTGATATATGAAGGACACTTACTGAGGTAAATAAAGTTGTCGACCCTTTAACCCTTTGAGTGCCAGGGAGGTATCAAACGTATTGAAGGGTTAAAGGGACACTAATGTCCCATAAAAAATCTTCTACTTTTGTAAATGTTAAAATAATAACCTACGTGCCACAAATCCTATCACTCAGCCGCTTTGGTTTGAGAGATATTCACAGTGAAAGTTTCCCCCCTCCCTCCCCTTCTCTTGATGTTAGCGTCTAGCGGACAGAAGGAGAACCCAGTCTGGGGACCAGCCGGCGGCTCTTCAGCAGAGCCAAAACTGCGTTATTTCAGAAGAATGATTTCATTGAAAATGAAGTAGTTCTTTTTAAATAACGCAATGTCTCACTAGGAAAAACCCTTACTATATTATTTTCATAGCAAACATTTACTGCTCCTTTAAGATAATTGTTGCCTGCACATTATATTCTGAGGCAGGGGACTCAAAAGGTATTGCTAAAGGGCTGCGACATCAGGGTTTTTGTGTTTTCCCTGCTTTTGCATGGAAGTAACTCCTAATTTTGCACAAAAATGTATTTATTTCTAAAGTAGGTGCTGTCCCAACCCAGTTACAATTCAGTTGGAGACCAGAGTAATAAGGGTATTGTCTGTGCCAGGAAATAATAGATGAGGCTTGGAGCAGGCTAATATAATGAATGGACATTTAGCCACATTTAGGGCTAGGGGTTCCAATGGTCCTTGCTTGGGGGGGGGGCTGTAAATCCTGCTGTGTGTAACCAGGATTTGTATAAAATTACTTGTTTGGTGCACAATATTTTAAATCACCCTATGCATGTGCAGGAAGCTTTGCGTGACCATTTTTCCAACTTTACATAAAAAAAGGTGATAATATGTGCAGTATATATTGTAATGAAGATCTACTGATAAATATGTCTCTGATTAGAGAATTAGGTTTTATTTTGAGAGTTGTTCTCTGCTTCAGATTCTATTCGGATTGTATTCCCTACAACCTGTACATGGGCAAAGGTATTTTAAATTTTAGGACACCATTTGCAAATAAATTATTTGCAAAAACACTGACATGATATTTTAATAAATAAACCATTTTGATTGAATGAATTCATCCTCTGAATTACTTCTTTGCAATACTTTGGAGAACCCTCTAGCATCCAAGGGGTTAAACCACAGAATATTTTTACATGCGACCTCTCATTAGAAATTAAACTGAAGTCAGAAGGGGAGAACAGTATTGATGTCAACTCTGTTTACAGTGCTTGTTGAGAGGTGTTGGGTGTATCTAGGTAATGTGACTCCACATCACGTACAGTTTATTTAAGCAAGTCAAATAGCCTTGTGTAAGGTGAACAAAAATTGTCACTTCAAGGCTGGGAAATTTTTGATGCCATCACTTACTAACATCCATTATTTATAAAATCAACTCATTTCGCAAAGCAGTTGAGAAGTAATAGTCATGAACAAAGTGACATTGTCGTTTTTATTTTATATATATATATATATATATATATCTGTTACCAATTGCACCAACTGCTGTCCAGAAGGCTGTTTTTATAATACACTCTGTGGGGAGAGCTTGAGTCATAGACCACGTGACTCAGTATTATTTGATAAGAACATCTCCACATGGTAAACAAAGTAGAGCATTGTAGTTTAATTAAAAAGAAAAAGAAGTTTGATATGTAGTAACTTTTGAGCAAAGCACCTCGAAGCAGTGTTAAAATAATTTATTTTAATTATGTATACTTACCCTGAAACAGCTATTTCAGTTTTTTCTATTTTCAGTGTTGCTTTCATTGATGCAGTCTGACTCAACTGTATCTGCAAATAATAAGATCTCTCTCTGCGTGTATCTCATTCTACATTCAGCTGAATAGTCAGCACAAGCAAATAAAGAGTGCGATACACGCATACTGAGCTTTCATGGTCATTTTGAAGATGGTTTGGCATTTTGCAGAAAGCAAATGATGAGCAATTATGGATCATTCAAACTGTACCATAGGTGACAAATAGAAATTCCCAACATTTCCATTGATATAGATAGATATTTCTTTTAACACCCTGAATGCTGAAGTGGTCTCCAATGCAATGTTTTGGAATGATCTGGAGACATCTATGATTTAAAGCAACACTAGCCCCTTAAAATTGGGTGCTCAGACTTTAGATATTACAAATGCTAGTTGTACATTTTTTGATATTTTTTTTTAGGGGTGCACCGAAATTTCGGCGGCCAAAACGTTTTGGCCGAAAATGGCATTTTCAGAAAAAAAGCCGAAATAAAAAAATAGCCGAAACGGAGCGCCGAAACAAGTGAAGTAAAATCTGCAGAACAGCACACGGATGCGCTTCAGCTGCAGCACACGGAGGCACTAAACAAGAACAACACTAATGTATGTGGCTGTGCTGGTGATGTCCCCGTGTGCTGCAGCTGAAGCGCATCCGTGTGCTGTGCTGCAGATTTTACTTCGCTAGTTTGTGGACCCCCCGCCCGGCACCGCAATAATACAGGTCTGCGCGGTCTTCAGCACAGACCTGTAGCTACTGAGCTCCCTCGTCGCCGTTTAGTAATGCAGAGCGCGCTGGGAGATTACATAATCTCCCAGCGCTCTGCATTACTAAAGAGAACAAACAGGAGCTCCAGTCGTCTTTTTGTATCCAGATTGTGTTGGTGTTGTGGAAAACAAGCCATCTAAGAAGCTGCATGTGGATCATATACTATTAGCGGGAGAAGATTAATCCTATGTTAAATATGGACTGATGAGCATATATATTCTATCTACTGTGTTCTTGTTATATGTAATATTTCCATCTTGCTCTAGAGTTTATGCTTTTTAGAATGTATTTTCAGTGTAATATCTGTCAGACTAGTCTAGTTTGTTTCACCATTGTGGGGAACATTTGTGCTATTTTTGTAGCCAATTAGGATTGCTCCCTTTTGAGGATTGAACTAGAAGGTATAGCAAGTAGAACTCGTTATATACTTGAGCCCTATGCCGTAGGAGCGATACTCACTGTGTGTGTCTTTAATATATTTGGATGTTGTTTTGGTAGTATTGCTCTATAACTGTATACGCACCACGGTATCTGAGCGATACTCAATATTTGCATTTCCTTTGGGAGCTCCAGCAGCTACAGGTATGTGATGCGGGGGCAAGTTGGAGCTGATGGGCAAAGTAGAGCCGGTGGGGGCAGAGTAGAGCCGGTGGGGGCAAAGTAGAGCTTGTGGGGGCAAGTTGGAGCTGATGGGCAAAGTAGAGCTGATGGGGGGCAAGTTGGAGCTGATGGGGGCACTTGCTCTACTGTATTTTTTGTTTATTTTGTTAGGCATCGCCCTATAAATTAAAAAAAAGTCATTTTTCGTTTTCAGCCAAGTGCATCCTGAAGTTTCGGTTTCGGTTCAGAATTTGCATTTCGGTGCACCCCTAATTTTTTTTTGTGTTATTACATTAGTTGACTGTCTTTGTTTGGCTGATTTTCTTTGTGCTATTTTGTAATGAGGGATAAGAGCCAAGGCAATTTATTGAGAGTCGTGGTTGAAAAGGCGGGTACCTTTATTTTAGCCCATTTACATACATTGCAGCACTATCAGTTCAGAGGCATTTTTCAATATTGCCATGTTAACATGAGTCAGGGAGCTCTGCAAAAGGCAGCAATGTAAGCTCCCACTGAACATGTTGAAGACTAGATTTTAGGCCTCAGAAACTGAATAGAGAATTTTTACAGATGCTAACTTTTGAAGTACACAGAGTATTTAACCCTCTGAATTCCAGAGAGGTATACAATGCATTTCAAAGCAGTGCACTTTGTACCCCTCTGGCACTCCAAAGGGTTAAATGTATATAACCCCCAGATAGTTTTTTAGTTGAATCCTTTTTTCTCCTCTATGTGCAGTTGGTTTACCCCAGGATTGCTTCACTACTTATATATATGTGCATATGGTTCATGGCCCACCGTGTCATCCCTCATTACTTAGGAATTAACGGGTGCCAGATGCATTTCACTGACTATTTACCACTTTCAGTCATTTGTACCAATTTACAGTCTGTTTAGTACTTCATGATTACCTCAGATTACACCAGTATAAGAATGTGGACATTGTTCCCTTTGGAATAATGTATCAACGTTACCTTTAGATACCCTGAAACAATGATACATCAACATCTGTTTTGTTACCAAGGGAAAATATATGACTTGTAGATACAGCAGAGGCAAGAAATAAAAAAAAAACAGTTTGCAACTCTGTATAAAGCATATGTTAACCCATTTGGCGCTAGATTAGTTGGAGACTTCTAGCAGCCAAGGAGTTAAAACTGATTAGATTTCTTTCCTTATAACAATTAACTTTTTTAAAGGGGAACAGCGCCTATAAAAGTAAGAGCTCTTAATTTGTATAACATAAACACTTACCCAGGCAGGGCCAGTTTAATGCCTGGAATATGCCAGGGGCCTTGGACTTGGGGGGGGGATCTCATTGCTTTCCTTGTGATTGTTAATTTGCAGGAGGCCACAGGCCCACGCCGCAGTCATCCCATGAGCCATGCCATAGCCTGATCCTGTCTGTCTGACACACTGAAATTCAATGTGAAATTCAATGTGGCAGGCAGAGAGCAATAAACACTATAGAACAGTTACTCCCCAGAGCACCTACCTCTTCTACGTCCCATCTACACTCATCCACACTGTAAGCATGAGCCAGGTCCTCTGATCCTTTTGTTTTCTTTGTTCCATTTATAGTGTTTTATGTCTTTGCATATCTGCTCCCTATTGTGCAGAGCTACAGAATAAGGTGCTGCTATATAAATAAAGGATTATAATAATACAGAGCGAGCAGCGGATCTGCGAGTGCCCCATGGCCAGCTCCTGGCTTTATGAGCACTGTGCATGAATTTACAGTGCCTGGCCACCTCATTTCCTTTGGAGCTCACTGAGGAAGTCAGCGCTATCATCTCATCAGGCTGACCTTTCACCTCACCCTACATTTGTGTAGTAGTGCATCTTACCTGCAAAGCTGCACCCATGACTCATGCTTCTTGTACCTCTCAGGTCCCACCGTCACCAGTGCTGCTCTAGTCTCAGTGATCTGTAGCATACTCAGTACTAGATTGGATGAGTGGTAATGTTTAAACAAACAGTGAGTATAGTACACAAAAAAACTAGTCATTCCACTACATTACTGAACATTAGATGTGTTTTTGTTTCAGATAAAAATAATGTAGGTACTCCTTGCATAGTTACACCTCAGAAGGTATTAAAACAGCCCTGTAGCTTGGTAGGCAGCGGCGTCGCTAGTGGGGGCTAAGGGGGCTGAAGCCCCGAGTGTATCATTGGTAAACCTCGAATGTCATGCCACCAGCAGGGGCTGGCTAGCTCCAGTCATATATTTGGTCTGTGTGTTTCAGTCTCCCAGGAGGTGTGCCTGAGACTGGCTGCTGACCCAGCAACTCGTGGGCATAAGTATAACCCAGCATAGCAGGCTGCTGCCTCACTCCTCTGTTTTCGGCTTCAGTGTAGAGACATCGGCTCTACACTAGCTCTTCTAGCACTTCCTGGTGTGTTGAGACGAGGTCATCAAAATGCACCTGGATGTACCAGTGGAGGCAGTGTGGAGCCGATGGCTCTACACTGAAATAGAAAGCAGAGTGGGGCAGAGCAGGAGAGAAGGTATGAGGGAGGGTGGATGGGTGAAATATGTGGCTACCACTGCAGCAACGCGTGGCAGTGGAATTATGTGTTCCTGTGTGTGCTTGTGATGTGCACAGCCACAGGCAGTTGAAGTTATCCTCTGGGTTGGCTGGATTGGGGGCAAAGAGGCATTAACTCTACAGATAAGGAGAAATGGAGCAGCAGCGTAAGGTAGCAGTAATTATTATTATCACAAAATCTTTCTACCTCCCTCTTATGCCTAATCCTAATTCACCATTTCTCACTTACTCCCATGCCTCTCACTTTTGTCTCCTTTCTTACTCAACTCCTCTATTCTCCTTTCACACCCATCATGTTTCTTTTTCCCCCTTCTCTTTCCTCCTCCTCACCACCTTCCCCTCCATGCCTCCTTTTCCCACCCACTATGCCTCCTTTCTCCCCATGCCTCTTTTCTCAGCCATTGCCTCCTCTCTCACTACCTTGCCCATCCATGCCTTGTTTCCTCCACCCTCCATGCCACCTTTCTCTCCTTCATGCCTCCTTTTAGCATTTCACAGGGGGTCTGGATTGCAATGTCTGAGACTCTGATGTGCCATGTGGTCACTATATTGTAAGCTCTGTTGTTCCATATGTGTTGCAGAGTACCTGCTAGTTGTAGTTTTCCAACTGACTGAGTGCTAGTCTTTGATGTTCCCAATATTAAAGTATTGTACTTGTCAAAAGGGCCTCAGTTAAACATATTTAGAACATATGTGCATATATGTACTACATAAATATGTGTATGTGTGTGAACAGGTGGTTATCGTCAATACTGTGGGTGGCGGGCATGCTGTTAATTTTGCCATGGGCTCTAGCCTCAGATCTTTATGAAACCTAGGAACACCCCTGTTGGTAGGACTCCATCATACTTGAAAACAAGAGAAATCTCAATGTATTCTTCCTGGGAAACATTTTGTAAATAAAAATAAATACATTCAGCAGTCAGTTATCATCTGTTTATCATTTTATTGCAAAGTATCTATCTGCCTGTATTTTGGTGTGCATCATTTTATGTCTATATTTAGGTTTTTGCCTCCATGTAATAAACAATAGACCTTATCAATCTGAATAAGATTATCCGTAGAAAGAGGGAGAGAGCGCCCACCACTGATTCTATTGGGCTATGAAAACCTGTTCAGTATCTCTGTTCCGTTATAGACTAAAGCAGATTTCAGACTAAAAGAAAAACTAACCATATATAGTTTACTGCTGTCTGAAAGACACTTGTAACTAACACAATGAAATTAAATATTGTGTATTTTCAGCTAGCACATGTAAAAGGTAGCTAGTTTATGTTAGATTTGCTAAAATCTAACCCTAATTTTTAATGTCTGTGTTGACTGTACTATATTGGCACCATTTGATTGATCTCTTAATGATGAGAATTATTATTATTATTATTACTCTTTATTTATGCTGGAAAGATAAGAATGGCAGAGAAGTGTCCTCAACTGTAAATTACCCCAGTTAATGTGTAGGTGCTGGTGTTCCCTTAACCCTTTGAATGCCAGAGGTGTACCCATTCTATTAAACAAAGTAAGAACCAGTCATTGCAAGAGCTTATTTCAACTTTAACCCTTTGAGTGCCAGAGGGAGGAATGCAACGCAATGCATTCCGTACCACTCTGGCACTCAAAGGGTTAAGGATTCTAATGGTTGGATTCATCCAATTGTAACCTAAAGTGGAAAGGCTGCACAAACAGTTAACATTCAAATGTTCACACCAGATTAAAAAAGAAAATGTAACATTGATTTCATTGTTACTGACCAGAAAGTTCCCTGGAAACTGGTGTCCAGGGAGTTCCCTTTCAAGGACATAAGTGTAAAAATGTAAAATAAAAAAATAATAATAAATAAATAAAAGAAGTCCAGGATTATATTTAAGGGATGTAACATGAATACGTAATTTTTCCACATGCTAGTTGTAAGCACGTAGTTTAAATCTATAGCAACCCATTTCATATTTTGGTGTTACTGTTCCTTTAATTCTTTGAGTGTCAGAGAAGTATACAGTGTACTTTAACCCCTTAAGGACCGGCGCGCACACGCGCAGGCGGCACTTGAGGACCACGGGGCTTCTTCTTTTTTTTTTTCCCTCTTCGCTTCCGGAGCGGCATGCAGCTGCGCTGGGAGCCCTGAACTCCGTGATGTACCAGGACCGTCACTGGTCCTTAAGTGCCGGATCGCCATGACGGTCCTGGCACCACAGTGGTCCTTAAGGTGTTAAAGCAATGTGTTGTATACCTCCTCTGGGAATCAAACAGTTAAACAGAGAAAACTATTCAATATGGAATCAGTCTCAGTTGTTAAGTAAGGGTAGTCCTCCGCATTCCGACCTTGTGTGTGGGCAGAGTCAAATATGGTTTTACAAATCTTCCCGACATCTCTGACAAACTGGGATGTTGCCAACTGCATCAGATTATGTTTGGTTTTGAATGACTCGCAGATTACATACTTTCTTCCTGTCATAAACAACTTCTGCATCTAAAATATGCAAAAAATGCATATTTATTTATTGGAATGCTATGCATGCAGGAAACCATTTTTTTTTGTAATTATGAAGATTTGGTTCTTGGATATATTCAGAAGGTTTTATGTTATTTAGTTTTGGTAATGTATTTTATATCCTTTTGTTTAGCATTATCACCACCACCATGCTAACATCTAAGAGTTGAAGATACTTAAAGTGATAGTAATGTTTCACAAAAACAGCAGCCCCAATTAATCTTCATAATATTTGAGCCATAGAGTGTTATTTCATTATTGTGAGCATTGTAGTTCAAGAGTAATTGAATGATAAAGTTTCCCCCTCCTGCCCCATTTTACCTAGTGTAAGCCCCCACTCCTCAGATGTGGAATCCAGTCCACAGACCAGACGGCTCACATCAAGGGTCAAAATTCTTACAGTGAGAACAATGAAAGCCCTGCCCCCCTTGACAGGTTGTTCAGCTTTTTCCCTTATCTTAATTGAAGATTGTCCTTCTCTGCAATCTACCTGGACACTCCCTGCTGCTCTAAGCTGAGTAGTGTTACATCAGTAAAAGGGGCTGGAGGGGCATACTTTATCATTCAATTACTCTTGAACTACATATCTGACAGAATTGAAATAACACTCTCCAAGGCCCAAATTCTATGAAGATTAATTAGAGTTGCTTTTACTATGAAACACTACTAACCCTTTAAATTATTTTCTTTAGCTTCTGTTCAGAAATTATTTGTTACTTCGATTATGATGATATTGCAGAGCTGGTACACATTTTTTTTATTTAATTAATAGTAATAATAGATCTATTGAAGTAAAATCTTAACAAAAAATTTGTATTCAGTTTCACTCTTTGTATACCAGATGGGTGCCAAAAACATTGAGAAAAAAACATGATAAACACGTCTGGTATTCCAAAGGTCAAACTTTAGATATATAGTTTATAACTAAAATATAATTTAACCTTTTAAAGACTATTGGTAGACTAATGGGCAGACGGCATGGGCCACTTCTTACATGCAGTCAAAATCCATGATTGTTGCAGAGTGCAATGCATGTCACACTCCTTTTGCATTAAAAGGGACACTATCCCCTAAAAACTGCTTTTGTTGTCTTGAAAGATATTTGAAAATCACATATGCTCTATTAGCCAATTTTATATTGAAAACTAGTTTTCATTTATTTAGATACTAGTTTAAGAGTCCGTGTACATGGGCCACAGTGCCACCCAGCAGCCTCGGCTGGTGCCCGGATCTTCTCTGCTCACCAAGTGGTTGCAGGAAGGTGCGCAGAGAGGACTCCGGTTCAAGTTCAGAGCACCCCACTCCTTATCATCCACGGTGCGTTCAGGCAGTCTGTACTGCGCATGACTGCAGCGCAGGCAGTCTCTACTGTTCATGACGGCTTCTGACAAACATCCTAGCGAATTAATATATAGCATATTGATTTTGCTACTTGAGTAATGCTGTCTTGTAAAGTTATTTTAATTTGACCACATTTTGGTTTTTTGTTTTTAAATTTTTTTTTACAATAAAGAACTTTTTTCACCAATTGGATTTTGTATTGGCTGTTCGAGGATAAGCGGGTCTGTGTATGCGCTCCCTTCCAATTGTTGTCTTGTTTGTTGGTGCCTGTGTCTGGGGCTTTTAGGAGTGCTCCGTACATGCACCCAGCATTGCGTTCAGTGAGTTAAAAAGATATTGTAATCTGTAATTCTTTATATGGCTAGTAGCGTTCCCATGTACACAAATGTCTTTATATACACTTCCTGTCTAAGGCCTGCATTTACTTTACCAACTCACTAGCACTTGCTCAGCACCCCTCCCCCCTTCCAGCACTAAAAGTGTTAAATGTCAGTGAGTGGAAGAAGTAATGTAGGGCTTCGCCAGGAAGTTTTTTTCCACAGCATGCGTCAGTTAGCATAACCTTTAAATTCAAAATAAATTAAAAACTAGTTTCCTCTATAAAAATGGCTAATGCAACATATGGGTAATTTTAAAAGCATTTTCAAAATAAATAAGTTTCTAGTTGATGGAGTAATTTAAATGTTTAAAATAAATGAAATTCACATTATATTCCCTTTCCCAGGATATAATGAAATACATACCCATTGTGAATAGAATGGCCACTGTAGGTGTGCAAGTGCAGAATTACTCATCTGTATTCATCACTGTGAACTGGATAAGCAGTGCACATCTGTTCAGACAGAGTCCCACTCCTGAGTGTTTGATGGCTTCACAGGGATGGTAATTAAATGGCAGGGAAAACAGCAGCGTGCGTGTGCAGACACCTGCTTGTGTCTTAGACTGGGTTTGAAATGGCACATATCAAATCCAACAAGATGACACCTTTACTCCAATTTTTAACACAGACGTGCTAGTTTCCTTTATTGCCTTAATGACAATTCATAGTGTTTTGAAAAATGGGTTTGCTTATATGGCAAAATAACAGGCTAGAAAAAGGAGGGACAGTTTAAATAGCAGCAAGTCCATTAGCCATTAGAGGCGACTGTGTGCTGCTGAACATTTAGGGTAATTTATACAGAGAATAAAAGAACAATTCTGGAACAAACAACTGCATTAGAAAATCTACATTGAGTTTAATGGGTCTTCTCGATGCAGTGATGACCACTAGCACTTGAAGTGTTAAAATACACTTTTAACCCCTTGAGTTCAAGAGAGGTATCCAACACCTTGCATTGCAATGCCTTGGGTACCCCTCTGGCATTCAAAGGGTTAATATTATCATGGCGTTTATCCCTTAGAGTGACAGAGGGGTACCTGACGTATTGCGAAGTAATGTGTTGCGTACCCCTCTGGCACTCAAAGGGTTAATTTACAGTTATTGACAGCATTGCTTCTCTTTAGCATAATGCCTTAAGACTATAACTGTGTAGAACAGGGATATCCAAAATATGGTCCATAGGCCCATGGCTAATGTGGCTTCATGCAGATTTTATTAAATAAGAAAAATGTGATTTTCTGCAAATCAAATTAATGCTTATGGGATTGTAACCCTTTGCGTGCCAGAGAGGTACGCAACGCATTGCTGTGCAATGTGTTGCATACCTCTCCGGCATGCAAAGGGTTAGCCACATGGGTAGACCGCTGTAAGGTGGGGATTTTAACTCCTTGAATGCTGGCGAGATCTCCATTGCATTGTGTATTCAAGGGGTTAAAATCCCCATTTAAATCAATGGGAATTTTTGGAATTTATAGTTCTCCCCTGCAAATGGTTTGCCCCAGAACCTTTCCACTTTTCTTTTAACCCTTTGAGTGCCAGAGTGGTATGGAATGCATTGCAAAGCAATGCATTCCATGCCATTCTGGCACTCAAAAGGTTAAACAATGCATTAAAGCGTAACTTTCTGCTTTATATTATTGCCCCAATACATTAGTAATATATTGATAGGCAAAGTAATAGTTGTATTATGGTGAATAGGTCGACGTTATTGAAGTAATCCACCTTCTTTGGCAGGCATTCCAGGGCACAGAGTTTACATGAGAAGTTCTGTGTGCCTGTGCAGGCAGCAACATCCGTTACCTTAAGGTAACCAATCCAGACAGTGCACGGAACAGGGCAGACTCTTTCCTCTAAGATGTCTGCTCTGTTGTCCGCTGGATGCCTGCCAAAGACGGTGGATTACTTTTAATAATGCAGATTTATTCACCATAATACAACTATTATTTTGCCTATAGCTGTATTACTAATGTATTGGGGGGCAATATTATAAAGCTGAAAGTTCTGCTTCAGATCTTAGTGCATAGGCTCCATAGGATGACATAAGAACTGGAGAAGTGGTATCACTGTGGTGAAGTCCTCTCCCTTTTATCACTTCTTTTTCATGCCTTATTGCATAACCTCCAAGGTCTCTTGTTAAGGCATATTTATGACGAAGAAGATGCCCAAATTGTATTTAAAGGAGCAGTAAACTTTTTTTTATTGAAGCAAATATATTGTAGAGCTTTTCCTGCTGAGTAAAACAAGGGTGCTCTCACCACTGTCAGTTGTTTTATTCAAACTTTATAACTGTTCAAAAATAACCAGGAAGTGAATTTACTGTGTTTACTTCCAGGTTGTTTTAACTGACAGGAAGTGACAGGCAGTTTCTATCACATTCTATGGAGAACTGTAAGTCGCTGACTTTCCTCTCCATTAGAATGTAACAGGAGAACTAATTGGAACTTGACCAGAGGCACTGCAAATGTAAACAAACATGGGTTTAAACTGTATTAACTCTGGAAATATGCATCTGTCAGCAGTGGGAGTACACTTATGTTACTCGACAGGAAAAACCTTACAATATATATTTTTTCATAAAAAATTAAAGCTTTAAAGCTAGCATCCCAGAGCCACTTAAAATAAAGGTATCATTTTTACTCGGTCTCCTGCTCGGTAGGTTATGCATGTGGCAGTGTGCATCAGCTCTCTGTATTTTTTATTATTATTATTATTACAAAATTATTTACAAAAACAAAGCATAAAAATTAGAATTTCAAAATAATACATTGTTTTTTATACATCTGTGCATGTTTAAAAATAAATCATCCATTCTATGATCTTCCAAAAAACGGTTTGCTGCTTCCACTCCTACATGTTTTCTGTCAGAACATAAGAAAACAATTTAGCAAAAAATAACCCAAGAGCTTCCCTTACTGTGACACTACGTTAATTCAACTACAAATGTGTTGCATGAGTTTCAGTGGAGTGGCAAATATTGTGGGTTGTTAAGGCTTCTGCTCTTTATATTGAGAGAGAGGAATGCTGGGGAAAACTTGCTTACAAGACTGCAGTAAAAATGCAATACTGTTTCCTTACTTATGCCTGCAACAGCCATCTTGTTGCTACAAGAAAGTCTCTCAAATGAATAACCTGAAAAGTACTGTATGAGTAAATGCCATGAAATAGAAAAAAAAAAAAAACATGTTACAAAGTTGCAGATCTGGGGGAAAATGTACATATAAAGCTGGGAATTAAGAAAACTGCTTAAAGATCAGCAAAAACAATCTACATAAAAACTCAGTGTAGCAGTCGAATTTCTGATTGTAGAAACGTTCTAACCACTATCGAGATCTAGTTTATGGATTTTCTTGAGTCCTGTGAAAGAGTATGTGACATGTAAAATATATGTTAAAGAGATTGATATCTAGCCAATGGGAGCTCTCTTCGGAGGAGGCTGGCTAGAGGGAGTGGAGCTGAGGTAGATTGATAGACTGTGGGTAGAGAGCTGTACCCGCAGTCTATCCAGAAATAGGGTGCAGGGCACTCATTAAACTCTATTTTGTGGCGAAATGAAGAGTTAAAATCTGAAAGTAATAAAGAAATTGTGATATTCGCCATTTAAGCCAAAATTGTACGGGGGTGATAGATTCTCTTTAACTCTTAAGAGGCGTGTGTGACACATTGCTCCACAATTCTTTGTGCACCTCTCTGGTCTTTAACCCCTTAGGGACCCTTGACGTACCAGGACCGTCAAGGGTAAACTTGCTTGAAAGACCCTTGACGGTCCTGGTACGTCACGTACTTTTTACTTACAGAGCTCTACCGGGAGAGCTGTAAGTAAAAATTGGGCATGAAATAGACCGCTCCAAGATCGGAGCGATCTGTTTCAAGCCACATAGTGACGCGCCGATACACGTGACAGGTCACGTGTACCGGCCCGTCAACGTGCCCCTATGCGGACGTTATGGGACGGAAATGTCCCATAATGTCCGGTCCTTAAGGTGTTAAAGGGATAGTAATACTTAAGATTAAAGAAATAGATATTGTAGTGTTTATCCCCCTGAGTAAAAAAAAGTTATTTTCACTGCTGAGAGGTGTTTTATTCAAATGTTATTACAGCTCAAAGTTGAATTTTTTTAGGTGCAATATCACAGTGACCTGCAATAGTACAGTGGCGCTGTTGCTACACCATCCTATGGACAGCTCTGGTCCAGGGACCATAAATCTCCATAGGATGTTGTAGCAACAACATCACTGTACAATTTCAGGCCACTGTGATATTGAACCTAAAAAATTTAAATTTGAGCTGTAATAACTTTTCAATAAAACCCCTTTCAGCAGTGGGAGTACCCTTGTTTTACTCAGGGGGATAAACCCTACAACATATTTTTTTTTTTTTTTTTTTTTTACATTTTAAGTATTACTATCCATTTGACAGTTTCATTTTTGCCAGTTTATGGCTGGAAGGTTGCATCCAGAGACATTGTTAAAATGGAATGCCTTATTACAACTTAACCCTTTGAGTGCTAGAGAGTTACACAACGCATTGCGAAGGGTACCCCTCTGGCACTCAAAGGGTTAAGTTTCATTTGAAATAATTTTCAAATTCACCTTTCTTATTAAATCAAATTTTTGTTTAACCCTTTATGGTTTGAGAGATAACCGCCTGCAAAATTCCCCCTTCCCTGAAGTCAGCGTTGTTCGGACTGCAGGGGAAGTCTGTCGTACGACAGTCAGGCGGCTCTGCAGCTGAGCCGAGAACGCGTGAGTAAAAAAATAATTATTTCACTGAAACGGTCTTCTACGTGTGCTTGGATTGCCCCGGAGTCTCTGGGTTTTAGAGTTAATTACCAGGCCCTTGGGACAGAGGCTGATTTTCTGGTGGTGGTGAGTTTCCTGTGTACCTCGGCCCTCTTCTCCTCCTACTTACTCTGTTCCACCCACTTCCCACCCACTTTATGACACAATGACTATAAACCTTGCCCACCCTATTAAGCCCCACCCCTTTGTGACTCTATTTGTGTTGTTTACAGACCACTGGTCTCAGCACATGAGCCCCCTCCAGAAGCCCAAGAGGATACTGTACTCAAATGTATACTATATATATATATACTAGTTGAACAGCCCGTTACACGGGCCACTGTGGCTCTGGCAGCCGGTCGCGGGGCAGTCACGCGCAGTAGAGACTGCCCGCGCCACTGCTGATACAGAGCTGGAAGTTCCTTCCTCCTGGCGCCCAGCTCTGTATCAGCCACGGCGCGGGCAGTGTCTACTGTGCATGACGGCCGCACGCGCAGCAGTGTCTACTGCGCATGTCGGGCGTTACACACGATTTAGCGAATTATTATATAGGATAAGCACACACACACACACACACACACACACACACACACACACACACACACACACACACACACACACACACACACACAGTATATACTATACTAGTGTAAAGACCCGTGCACACGTGCCAAGGTCCGGGTAATGCTAACCCTTTGAGTGGCAGAGGGGAAAGCAATGCGTTGCATACCCCTCTGCCACTCAAAGGGTTAAGAGGCCACTACCTCACTGCTCCACGCAATGCAGTCTTGCGTCGCCTCACTCACGCGATGCAGTCATGCACAGTAGAGATTGCCTGAATGCGCGCAGTCTCTACTGCACATGACGGCTTCTGACAAACATCCTAGCGAATTATTATATAGGATGTGTAAGCACACACTCGCAGTGTATACTATATATGTTCTCTCTCTCTTTGTTTTATATAATTATCTACCTGATCAGTCTGCAACATTTAAAACCGTTGAATTGTAAAATATTTTGTGTTCTTCATTTGTGTTACTATATATTCAGGTAATTGTAGTTGTGTTTCTGGAGCCAAACCAGAGCTCTACCAAACTAGTTTTAGTATTTCTGCTAAATCAGGTTTCTTGTATGAACAAAGCTTTCCAATGGTATAATCCTCTCCTCTGTTGCCTAATGGACTGAACATTTGTACATCTTAATGGTTCACTAAAAGCCAGTTGACAAAAATTGCTGCAAATATAGCTTGTGGTTTAGAAGGAAGTACTTTAATGTGGAAAAGAACAATAAAGGCCTAATAACGAGGTCAATAAAAGCAAAACGTTATTAGTCGGGAGGCTAAAACGTCTTGAGAGTGAAAACTGAGAAAATTAATGGCCTTGATCATGATGCAGTTGATGCATATATAGTAGGTACCTTTAGACTTATTAGTGCAATTTACCATGTCCTGCAAATCTAATATACTTCCTTAGTAATCTAAATGTGCCAGCTAGCAAACATTTATCTTTTTTCTTTATTATTATTTTATCCTCTGAACTTCATTAACCCTTTGAGGCGTACAACACATTGCTTTGCTCTGGCATTGGAATATTTAAAGGACTAATGAGTATGACACCCCGTCTTTCTTAATCATACTTTCTATTCTGTACATTGCAATTCTCTGTCTTTTGCTTGAAAAGTGAGCTTATTAAAGGGATAGTAATGTTTCACAATAAAAGCGGCTCCAATTAATCTTCATAGTATTTGGGCCATGGAGAGTGTTATTTCAGTTCTGTCAGAGTTGTAGTAATTGAATGAATCTCCCTCCCACCCCTTTTACTGATGTATCACTGCTCAGCTCTGAGCAGCAGTGTGGTGTCCAAGTGGATTGCAGAGAGGGACAATCTTCAATTAAGATAAGGGAAAAACTTGGAAAACCTGTCAATGGTGTCAGGGCTTTCATTGTTCTCACAGTAAGAAGATTGCCCCTTGCTTGAGCTGTCTGGTCTGTGGACCAGATTCCACATCTGAGGGGAGGTGGCTTATACTAGGTAAAAGGGGAGGGAGGGGGAAACTGTATCATTCAGTTACTCTTGAACTACAAATCTGACAATACTGAAATAACACTCTCCATGGCCCAAATACTATGAAGATTAATTGGAGCTGATGTTTTTGTGAAACATTACTATACCTTTAAGGATTTTGTTTAATTTTCTAAAATGATCTTTGATACAGGCGGGGACGGTAATCACAGGGATGCTGTAGGGTTATATTTGTGAAGTCAGAATGGAGGAATTCTGGAGCAAACCAACTGCATTGTTTGGAACAAATAAAAATTCCCAATGAGTTAAAGGTGCTTTTAACCCATTGAATCCCAGAGAGGCAACCAAAACATAGGGGGTTATGCACTAAGGTGTGATAAAGTGGTGATAACGTGGATGTAACTTCTGCACCTCCTATGTTATTCTATAGAGCCTATTTACTAAGATCTCCAAAGTTGGAGAAGTCTTAGTGCATAGGCTCTATAGAATAACATAAGAACTATAGACGTCCTCTCTACTTTATCACCTATTTATCCCCCTTAGTGCATAACCCCCATTTGGCTTTTTGTCTTTACAAATAAATCCCAAATACTCATGTCAATTGTAAAGAGGAAATTGCATCAGAAATTCCCTATGGACAGATCTGCTCCCCTGGTAGAAGACCTCCTGATTAGATGAATAGTAATACAAGGGATAGTAATACTTAAAGTGTTAGTAATGTCCCAATATAAACAGTCTTTATTTTGTAGAGCTTCAATAGTTGAATATAATGCATTCATACTTTGATGTGTCCTGCTGCAGCAGAGCCGCAATCACGTTTTGTCTAAAAAGTGTACTTGCAAACCAGGCACACTTTTTAGACCATTCCAAGGAAGTCATTCTGTTTAAAAAACGAGATTGCGGCTCTGCTGCAGAGCCTCCGTGTAGGCCAACACAGATCTCTTGCTGACAGCAAAGTTTGAATGCCGATATCTGAGAGAGAATTTTTTTTGCATTATATTCAGCTATTGAAGCTCTACAAAATAAAGTCTATTTATATTTGGACATTACTAACACTTTAATATTAAGATCTATATAATCCAAAAAATAATATATATAAAGGGTTTATCCTCCTGAGTAAAACAAAGCTACTCCCTTTGCAGAGAGGTATTTTATTCAAAAGTTACTGCATTATTTAAGTGTAGTGTCTCAACGGCCTGAAACGCCACAGTGGTGCTGTTACTACACCAAGATGTCTGCGCTGTCCTAATGAAGTAAGTTTTATACGAAGTTATGATTCCAACTCATGCCACACTTAAGAAACTTTATTATGCTATTTTCATGATTAACAACATACTACCAGTTAATTGTGGATGATAACTTATGTGTGCATGATCCGCTTTAACCCCTTAGTGACAGCCGCGTGCAGACGCGGCCGTCACTTAACGTCCGTCTAACTTTTTTTTTTTTTTTTCTAAAAGAATCCGGCGTCCCCGAACGGCGTGCAGCCGCGCGGGGAGCCGGATTTCCGGGACGTACATGTACGTCCTCTGTCACTAAGTGACAGCCACACAGGACGTACATGTACGTCCTGTGTCGCGAAGGGGTTAAAGTAGATGTGTCACCTATGTACAACATAGCATAAATAGTTAGGCTACATATCGAATACTATTAAACAGTATAGGGATAGTAATACTTCATTTTATCTTTTATTTTGTAGGCATTAAAAAAAAAACATGAAGAACGATATGTCTTATTTCTCAAACCTTTATGGTTTGAGAGATGTTCACAAGCAAAGTTTCCCCTCCCGCCCCTTTTACCTAGTGTAAGCCATCTCTTCTCAGATGTGGAATGCAGTCCATAGACAACAGATAACAGCCGGGGACAATATTCTTCCTATGAGAACAATGAAAGCCCTGCCCCCCTTGACAAGTTTTTCAGGTTTTTCCCTTCTCTTAATTGAAGATTGTCCCTCTCTGCAATCTGCCTGGGCACCTCCCTTCTGCTCTGGCAAGGGCATGGCTAAACCATTCTCCAGTATCATATAGAGGAAAAGAAAATTTGTCGTATACAATGAATTAAAAGTCTTGCAAAAGACAAAAGTTGTACATTAAGTAAAAAGTGGAGGGAATGTGAAGTTTTGAATGTGAGAAACAATAATAATTGAAGGAAACACAACAAGCACAACTACCATACCTCTATACCGACATTTATGTTACTTGCAACAATTTCAGTCAGGAATCGTACTTCATGACAAAATGTCATATTTCTGATCATGATCACAATTGACACACTCTGAAAATATTGATCCCAGCGACACTGTACTTTGAAATGTTGTTACAAACAACAAAAGCTATTTTGCTACATCTTTGAACATATGGCCCATAGAAAACAAAATATTTTGTTTGAAACATGTCACAACAAATTTGTCTGTGGGAACTAGGCATAATAGGATTGTATGTTCAAAAGAAAAGTGGAGGAGTTCTGGGGAAAAACATTTGTACTCTACTGAAAACTAAGATTCCAAAAATTCTTATTGATTTAAATGGGGATTTTTAAAGAACATATATATTTTTTTTTTCTTCATTTTTTTTTTAATGACTTTGGGACGTACATGTACGCCCTCTGTCCACCTGGGACATCCACTTGGGACGTACATGTACGTCCTCAGGTGTTAAGGGGTTAACCCCTTAAATGCTAGAGCAGTCTCCAATGCATTACTTTGCAATGCATTGGAGACCTCTCTAGCATTCAAGGGGTTAAAATCCCCATTTAAATCAATTTTTAGTTCTCCCTTGTAGTGTAAATGATTTGCTCTATAATTCCTCCACCTTTCTTCTGAACATAAAACTATTGTCTTGTTTACGTTTTCTTCATCTCTTTTGCGAATGTTAGTGCTGCTTGGTTTCCCATAAGTCATTGCAGTCCTAGAGGAGACTTCCTGAAGTCTGTCCTAGGGCAGCTTATTCTGATGACTAACATTCACTGTTGACCTCACTTTTTCGACCCTAATCATGTGATTGAGCAATGTGGTTAATAATTACTAAAACCTGGGCTCTTCTTGAGAGACTGCAGCTGGCAGATCAGTTTAAAATGAGACAAGCAGATTGTGTTGTTTATAATAAAATATGCTCCCTTTTTTGTGAGAGGAAAAAAATATGGTTAAAAAATATCTGAAAAAAATGCATATTTTGCCCAACAAGTATCTTCTTGGCTAAACAAAACAAAATAAAACATATTGCATAATAACTGTCAGCTGTGAAAACGTATTTTGAAAATGTCCACGCAAGTCATTGCTGTGAAATTTATGATGACTTGCATATTAAAAAATAATTTTCATGAGTACATGTTACTATTGACTTGCATGTAATTTATATTTATTATACCCCATCTATATATGAAGCCCTCTGTTTAAAAAATATATATATTTTTTACGTTGTCCAAAGGGCATAGCTGGAAACGTTGACAGACAAGTAATCTCAACATTTTTGTTACTTTTTGGGGTAGGCGAGTAAACAGAAGGATTAGCGTTGTATAAAGCAGTGATTTAAAATGAGAGGATGGAGAATGGGAAAACTACAGCAGAAGTGGACAGACTTGGGCCTGCAGTAAATGAACAATTTTCTTTCAGTGTGGAAGTAATGAAAAGGTTAATAAAAGAAGTGATGGGGAAAATCAGTAAAATAATGTTCTATGCAAAACCATGGGTGCCCTATAATGTTTGTCATATTTTTGTTGTACAATTACATGTCCGGTACAACAAGGATTAAATCTTCGAGTGGTAGGTGTGACAAACTCCTCTGGCATTCAAAGAATTTCAGTCAAATAGTTAAATGCATGTTTAACCATTTGATTATCAGATATGTATGCAAAGAAAGTTGCACACCTTATTTGTAACCAAGGTGTTAACTACAATGGATCTGATAACGAGGCTGAAGGTAGACAGGGTGTTTCTATAATAATGAGGCAGGTATTTCCTGTGCTAAAACTCCAGAAGCTTCCGTGCTCGCATATGAACAAGTCTTTTTTTTTTTTTTTTTATTTGAATAATGTTTTAATGGTGTATAGGTAGACATGGGCAGGGGAGGGGGCTGCAAGATGTTTTGAAATTATCTAAGTTGTATTAACCCTTTGAGTGCCAGGGGGGTAAGCAATGCGTTGCATACCCCTCTGGCATTCAAAGGGTTATGGGGATAGCTTCATTTTAAATCTTAGTCTTTTGTTAGTTATATGCTGTTACTTCCACTTTTGGAAATGCTGCTTTTTTCAGCATTATAAATTTACACTCATCTATGTACAGACCCTCTGAGGGGCTTCTCCCCAGAATTAGCTTTGTGAAATCTACAGGCACGGATGATTCTTCCTATTGGTTCCAGTGACACCAGACTGGTCATCCAATAATTATGATGCAGCCACTGGCAGCTTCTGCTATTGCAGAAGACCTAAACAGTTAGGACTGTAAGCTCATTATGCTCCTATACTCAGATATGGGGAAGAAGTGATAACTACTAAAAGACTGGGATTTTTTTTTTCTTTTTCCCTACATTCATTGCCCAGTGATGTAATACTGATCATCTCAGAGCAGCAAGACTGTCTGGATGGGTCACAGAGAGGGACAGTCTTCCGTGAGCATAAGGAAAAACCTGTCAAGGGGGGCAGGGTTTCCTTATGTTCACAGTAAGTGTCACAGCTTTTACATTGGTTCCAGCATCGTCTGCCGGGGCACTGCTGAGAGACTAGTTCTGGGAGTGGAGCTCGGGCGTCACTTCTTGCATCTCTCCTTGCTTGTGGCCTGGGCACGTCCGGTACCTCACGCGGTCGACCACGTCCTTTCCCTATGAGATGCAATGGGTTAGAATGTCACAGGATACGATGCATCTTCCAGTACGCTGCGTCACTTTCAGGCGCACGTCAGTGGGAATGACGCAGAGTCCTCTATACCTGTGGCAACTTGAGACTCCTCCCTGCTACTTCCTGGAGGGAGTTAAAATGGCGATGGACAGTCAGTCCAGTTGCCCCTACCTTGGTGTCCATTGCAGTACATTAGTGTTGTCTCTTGATCTCCAGTGTATGACCTAGGTTCTGACCCTCCAATCTGGTGCTGACCTGTGGCTCTGTCTGACTGTCCCTCCATGTTGCCGCCTTATAGTGGACATCCAATTTGGTGCAGATGTGTGGCTCTGTCTGACTTCCTCTCCGTGTGGTCTCCTTACTAGTGGACATCCATCTGGTGCAGACCTGTGGCTCTGGCTGATTACCATTTATACCAACTGCATGCGTGAGTCAGGTATCCTCCTCATTGCCTTCCGTTAGGGGAAATCAGCACCACTCATACTGACTGCAGGCGTGAGTCACTGGTATCTCCCTAGTTTGTTCCTGGCAGTTGTTCTGCAGTTCCCATTCCAGTTCTGGGTTCCAGCAGAGACTACCATTGGCCTAAGCCTAGTCTCTAGCAGAGCGGTCTCTTCTGGGCAGCCTACTATTGCTGATACAATAAAAAAAAATTAGCAAATAGGAGCACAAACTCTATGTCTACAGTTTTAAGGTATAACCATGCATATCATACATGGGTTGCCCATAGTCCCATAAAGACATAGTTAAACCAAACAAAGAAAAAAAGAAAACTTAAACAGGCACTCAACCTAAGTTCAAAATAATAACCACTCTAAAAGTACAAAATATTTATTAGCGTAATATCTATATATATCCTATATAATAATTCACTAAACGCAGTACAGACTGCTGCGCGTGTTGCAGTCATGCGCAGTAGAGACTGCCCGCTCCGTGACTGATACTTCAGAGCATCCAGCTCTGTATCAGCCGCGGCGCGGGCAGTCTCTACTGCGCATAACTGCCCCGCGACCAGCTGGCAGTGGCACTGTGGCCCGTGTAACGGGCCCTTCAACTAATATGTATATATTTGTGTGTGTGTGTATATATATATAATATAATGGGATATAACAATTATCCAAAACCCATAGTGTCCCACTGCGCAATCTACACCTCCCAAACCAATCCTCAGAATAAAAAAAAAAAAAAAAAAAAAAAAAATCAACTACCCACACCCTAAAATCAAATCTACACTGGCACCAGTATATGAAAAAAAGGAGGAAAAAATGAGCAAGCAGCTGTGGATTAAAAAAATAGCATATGCATATGAAATAATCAATATCTTTCCTAAATTAAAGATGATGCAGTCACTAATTTCCGGTGGAGATCTATGTCACTTACATAGTCAGTGTTCTGTCACATTCATGTTGCAATTGAACTTAGGTTGAGTGTCTGTTTAAGTTCTGCTATTGCTGATAGTTGCTGCTGGCTCATCTTGTGACCCTCTGTACCTTCCTGTTTACTCTACTGATATATGTATATATATTTATGCTTATTTTGAATAAAGGTGAATTTTACTATATACCGTACTGACTCCTGAATTATTCCTGGGTACCGTGACAGTAAGAAGATTGTCCCTTGATGTGAGCTGTCAGGTATAGAGACCAGATTCCACGTCTGAGGGGAGGTGGCTTACACTAGGTAAAAGGGGTGGGAGGGGGATACGTTATCATTCAATTACTCTTGAACTACAACTCTAACAGTATTGAAATAAAACTCTCTATGGCTCAAATACTATGAAGATTAATTGGAGCCGCTGGTTTTTGTGAAACATTACTATCTCTTTAAGGACCAGAAGGGTGTGAAACTCTTTGCAATATGTTGAATACCTCTATGACCCTGAAAGGATAAATAAGAGAAGTTATTTTAACAGAACAGTTCAGTAAATTGAATAAAATACATTTTAATGCTATCAATGCATTTCTCATACTTCTGATACATTTATTTGCTGTAATGTCTTTTTATATATATGAAAACAATGCCAATACAGCATGGATTTCTTTTGCACATATGCTTAATTCGAGTGTTCTGTCTCATAAGATATTGTTACTGAGTAATTAGGGTGTACAATGGCAATTTAATCAAAATGGGAAAGTAGAATATCTACGTCTGCTGCAGTTTAATGTATTACACAGCGAGCGGTGTGATTTTTCTCTGAGACATAACCACGCCGATGAAATGAAGATAATTTTGACAAGATTCTTTGAACCCTTTGAATGCCAAAGAGATAAACAATGCAGTGCACTCAAAAGGGTTAAATCAAAATATACATTTAACACTTTCAATTGACTTCTTCCTCAGCCTATTAAAAAGCACAGCAATGTCTTGGCATTAGGATGAAAGCAAAATAACTATTTAACCCTGAGTGCCAGAGGGGAATGCAACTCATTGCAGAACAATGTGTTGCGTGCTCCTCTAGCACTCAAAGGGTTAAGTTAAACAAACCATTGTACAAGGGTGTTCACATTGCTGGGACATGTTACCAAGTGGCTGAACTTTTACTGGAGAACTTTACTCTGACGCGCATTTGAAAAACTGTCTGGACACCAGGTGGCACTGTTGCAAATGTATCACTGGGAAAAATACCAGTGAAGTTCCCCAGTCAGAGGAAAAAAAAAAAAGCTTACTCTGGCACTCAAAGGGTTAAAGGAGCAGTAAACCTTTTTTTCATGGAAATCTACACTACTGTTCAAAAGTGTGGGAGCTGCTTGACCGTATGGTACGTAAGAAGTTCCCATCAAGCCAACCCAAATTGTGGGAGGTGTTTCAGGAAGCATGGGGTGAACTCTCTTCACATTACCTCAACAAATTAACAACTAAAATGCCAAAGGTCTGCAAGGCTGTAATTCCTGCAAATGGTGGATTCTTCTACAAAAGCAAAGTTTGAAGGGCATAATTATTTAAATTAAAAATCATTTCTAACCTTGTCAACGTCTTCACTGTGTTTCCTAATCATTTTGCAACTCCTTTGATGGAAAACAAGGAAACTTCTAAGGGACCACAAACTTTTGAACAGTAGTATATAAAGTTTTTCCCTGCTGGCGAGAACAGAATACTCTGACTGGTGGCATTTGTTATATTTAAAATTATAACCATTCAAAAATGTTACAAAGCGATTAAGCCATCACTGTCACATTCTGTGGAGATCTGTAGTCAGCGACTCGCCGATCCCATAGATTGCAATAGAATAACTCTGAACACCAAGTAAACTTTCTTGACACCTGAGGGCACTGTTCATGTAAAAAGGCAAACTGTAATGACTTTGTAAAGATGCATTTCTTGGCAGTGGTTTTACTTTTCATTAAAAATTGTTTACTCATCCTTTAACATAAAGAACAGCATAATTGTTTATGTGCCACACACTAGTGAAAATGTTCATGCAGTACATATGAATGTGCATATATAGTCCAAATATGAAGAGACACTTTTATATTGTGGATTATAATACCTGTGTGCAGTTCGACAAAATACTTATAGTACCTACAGGGGTGGTGTGGCGGACTCACAGGAATTCACAATGCAGTTAATTAAGTGCAAAAGTTTATTGGTGAATGTTTAACCCGAATTTAGGCCAAACAATGACCAATAAACTCTTGATCTTGGTTCAGTACATTGGAGAGTGCTGTTAGTTTTCATTAGCCCCTAAAATAAAATAAATTAAAACAAATATATATTATTTACCACCCTGTTAACACGAACTTTACATGTAGATACCTTGTACTTCATTTTAACATCTGTAAAGATTCTTTGTTTTACTAGGCCAGAAATCTAGTCTTACATATGCTCTGAGTGAGCAGCCATTCATATATTTTCCTTGGCTCCCTTTGATTGTCCAGGAATATCTCCGATTGGTCTGAGATAAGCTAAAAAGCTTTTCTGTATAAAATATCAGTGAGAACTAATTAAATGAAACTGAATTCGGTTCTCCTCTCTCAATGCAAACAGCTTTAAAGTGGAATTGTCACCACACACAACCCCCCCCCCCCCCCCCGAATAAATTATGTACATGATAAATAGTACAATGCGGGCAGTTTCACCTACTAAATAATTTCACTATAGGTGAAACTATAGCCCACATCTTCATCAGAGGAGAGGGAGTGTGCTGCCATCTTTCCTCTGTTGCAGCACTCTCCTGGTTATTTGCCTTCCCCTTTTCTTCCAGCAGTGCGTCTAACAGCTGCCTGCAGGCAGCAACAATATGAAGAAGCAAGCCGGGCAATTAATTCACAGTAAAAAGCAACGTCTTGCACTGATAAGTACAGGATGTTGCTTTTTACTGTATATTCATTGACCCTTCATGCTGCTGCTGCCTGTAGGCAGCTGTTTAGATGCACTGCTTGAGGAAAATGGGACGGTAGTGGTCTGCATATAATGCCACAGGCTTGCCCGCCAGTGCCGCAGTTAAGCTGTATAGTGAATGTATTAAAGTCTCACTCCAAAAAATATGAACCAAATTTTACTAAAAATGACAAAAATTTTTGTGTTTTTTTTTTTTTTTGTTTTTTTTTGCTCCCACTTTCATCTGGGAGCAAGTTGTTTTAAGGTGATAGTTCCCCTTTAAATAAATGTTCTCTGAACAGGAAAATGTACATGCATTAAAAAGCAAATTTACATGAATATTTTAGGGCAGAGTTAGCCAACTGTGGTCCTCAAGAGCTATCATCAGTGCATGTTTTCAGGATATCCTTGAATGAGCACAGGTAGATCCGTTAATTACACGTTGTGAACCCATCTAGTCCACCTGTTCTCCGGGTCAGATCTTGTGAAAATAATTTTTTTTCTTTTTCTTTTCGTAATAAGTTTACTGCTTCACTTTATCATGCTGTTGAATATTATCATATATGTTTGTGAATATTGCAACATTATATTTTTTCCTCTTAAGGGCAGCTTGTACTTTAAGAATCTGTATTCTTGAAAAAAAAAAAGACAGTCCATTCATAACATCCGTTAAGGAACTGTATTATAAATAGACCCACGCTTAAAATACAAACATTACTTCCTTGCATGCTTCCCACTGTACTCGTTTCCTGTTTATGATCACCTCATTGTCTTACACGCAGTTCAGTTGGGTCCCAGTGGCCTTTAAGTCATTTACATATTATTTTAGCCTCTAAACTCCATTAATAGCAGCTGCCCCATGGATCATTAATTAACAGCTGCATCTACTCATGTGTCAACATAAATGCAAAGCAATAATGATCTGGGTGGTGTTATCTCAGAAAAATGATAAATATAACATTTATTATAAGATATGTGTATTCTTAATCCTTTAACCCCTTAGGGACCCTTGACGTACCAGGACCGTCACGGTCCTTGAACTACTCAAGGACCGATGACGGTCATGGTATGTCACGTACTTTTTACTTACAGCGCTCTACCGGGAGCGCTGTAAGTAAAAATAGGGCATGAAATAGATCGCTCCAAGATCGTAGCGATCTCTTTCAAGCCCCATAGTGACGCGCCGATACACGTGACAGGTCACGTGTACCGGCACGTCAAAATGCCCCTATGCAGTCGTTATGGGGCGGAAATGTCCCATAACCTCCGGTCCTTAAGGGGTTAAGAACCAGAGGGTTGTGCAACACGTTGCTCCGCAATGACTCTTAAAGGGTTAAAATGATGGCACAGTGAATAGATCACGAGTCTGTACCTCCTAATGTAATGCAGTGCAGATATCTCTATAAAGCACCGTATACACAAGGGAAGTGGAGAAATTCCTGGCCAAATCAAATGTACTATAGTGAAAACATAAACATTTTTATTGATTTTTAAATGGCACTTTTAACCTCTTGAATATTAGAGAGGTCTCCAATCTATTGGTTCACAGTACTTTGGAGACCTATATAGCATTCAAAGGATTAAAGGGATAGTAATACTTCAAAATTACTAATCCCTGTTTTGTAACCATTAAAAAAAAATAATAAGAAAAATGCCCCCAGTGGCATCTCTCAAACCCTTATGGTTTGAGAGATAACTGCTTACGAAGTCCCATCTCCCTCCCATTCACCTGACGTCAGCGTTCTAGCTGACAGCAGGGAAATCCGGTCCCAGGACCATCGGAGGCTCTACAGCAGAGCCAACATTGTGTTAGTGAAAAAGAAATCCTTCACTTAAAATGTCTTCTACGTGTGCTTGCAAACCAACACACGTAGGAGACCTTTTAAGTTAAGTATTTCTTTTTCATTAACTCGCTCTCGACTCTGCTGCAGAGCCACCGGCTGATCCCAGAAGAGAATTTCCTTGCTGTTAGCTAGAACGCTGACGTCAGGCAGGGGTGAACTTTGTAAACGGTTATCTCTCAAACCATAAGGGTTTGAGAGATGCCACTGGGGGCATTTTTCTTCTTTTTTTTAATGGCTACAAAACAGGGATTAGTAATTTTAAAGTATTACTATCCCTTTAAAGTGTTAGTAGTGCCCAAAGATAACTTTTGTTTTATTGTAGATTTAAAAAAAAAAATTATATGCAGCAAATCCCATCTCTCAAACCATTATGGCTTGAGAGATATTCACCGCTAAAGTTACCCCCTCCCTCATGTCAGCTGTAAAGCTGACAGAAGGAGATTCGAGTCGGCCAATATGAGGAGGCTTTTCAGCAGAACCTCAATAGCGATCTACTTCATTGGAACGGTCTACAAAGTGTGTTTGCAAACCAAGCTCACTTTGTAGACTGTTCCAATGAAGTAATTCTTTTTAAAGATCACTATTTCGGCTCTGCTGAAGATCCGCTGGCTGGTCCCAGGACTGGGATCTCCTGCTGTCAGCTAGAGCGCTGACGTCAGGAGAAGGGGAGGGAGGGGGGAACTTTAGCAGCGAATATCTCTCAAACCATGAAGGTTTGAGAGATGGGATTGCTGCACATAATTTTTTTTTTATATCTACAATAAAACATAAATTATCTTTGGGCATTACTAACCCTTTAAAAGCACCCTTAACCCCTTGAGTGCCAGAGGATTAGTCAGCGCATTGTTATTCTATGCATTACGATTTCTTGGGGCAGATTCCCTAAGTGGTGAAAAAGAGGTGATAAACTGGAGAAGACTTCTCCACTTTATCACTTCTCCAATTTCCATGTTATTCTATGGAGTCAATGCACTAAGATTTCTTCAACTATGGAGATCTTAGTGCATGGGCTGTATAGAATAACATAGGAGTTGGAGAAATTATATCACTGCTTTATGTTCTCCACATCTGATTGTACTATTTAATACCCCTGTATGTCTATTCCCAATTGTACAGCACTGCAGAATTAGTTGGCACTATATAAATAAAGAAAAAGAATAATAATGACCTCTTTATCACATCTTAGTGCATAAACCCCCTTGTGCGCTGGAATTGTTGAAGAGAGATACAGCATGCTGCAACTTCCCTCCCACATTGTGATACCGTAGCTACAAATCTGTAGTATGGTTTTCAATGGAATCACATTGAAATTGCATGTAGTGTTATTTTCCCTGAAATTTTGTCACTTCTATTTATATTGAGAGAATGTTATGTTGTAAAAATTTGTAGTAAAAAATGCACCAACATTTACATTTGCTACAAAAAACATACTGCATAATTCTTTAACCCCTTAAGGACCAGATGATGTGCTATGACCCTCACGGTCCTTTTACCCTTAAGGACCAGTGACGGTCATAGCACATCACGTGCTTTTTACTTACAGCTCTCTACTGGGAGAGCTGTAAGTAAAAATGGGGCCTAAAATTCACTGTTCCAAGAATGGAGTGGTCTCTCTTAGGTCCCAAAGTGGAGTGCAGGTATGTGTAACAGGTCACGTGTACCAACGCGTCGGCAAGGATCAAAGCGGTCCTTAAGGGACGGTAACGTCCCTGGACCACTGGTCCTTAAGGAGTTAATGTGAAAGAGCCTTTGAACGGCAAACTGCAGGAATAAGTATGTAAATTGGTTTAAATATCCATTCATGCCAAATCTCAGCTTTTAATTTTACACACCAAAACAACATTAACTTTTCTAAACTCTGTCCGGGCGTTAAAGACTGGTGACGGTCCTGGCACATCATGGAATTTTGCAATCACAGCGCACCTACTTGGTGCACTGTGATTACTGTGCACGTCTGTCAAAAAAAATGTGCCTTGGTACTCCAGTGAGCCCCATCCATGATGTCTTTAAAGGGATAGTAATGTCTCTCTTAAAGGGATAGTAATGTTTCATAATAAAAGCAGCTCCAATTAATCATCATAGTATTTGGACTTTGGAGAGTGTTGTGTTGTAGTTCAAGAGTAATTCAATGACAAAGTGTCCCCCTCCCGCCCCTTTTACTGATGTCACACTGTTCAGCCACATCAGAAGGGAGGTGCCCAGGTAGACTGCAGAGAGGGACAATCTTCAATTAAGATAAGGGAAAAACCTGAAAAGCTTGTCAAGGGGGCAGGGATTCCATTGTTTTCATAGGAATAAGAGTGTCCCGTTCTGTTATCTGTCTGGTCTATGGACTGGATTCCACATCTGAGAAGAGATGGCTTACACTAGGTAAAAAGGACAGAAGGGGAACTTTGCTTGTGAATATCTCTCAAACCATAAAGGTTTGAGTAATAAGACTTATATTGTTCTTCATGTTTTTTAATGCCTACAAAATAAAATAAAGATAAAACGAAGTATTACTATCCCTTTAAAGTTCAGCTCCGAGTCTTCCTTATGTTTTTTTATAATATGGAGCTTTATGTTTAATTGCTTACATATTTTAGTTCAGGAGCTATTGAAGTTGAAAGGATCCCCCTCCTGTCCATTTCCCTGATTCACTGATCCTCTTATGCAGATCCAGATGGAGCGTGGCGAGGGACAATCTTCTGTAAGCAAAAGGGTTTTCCTTACACCTACTGAGTGAAGATTGTCCCTCACTGCATCCGTCCGGTCCCAGGACCAGATTGCAGATCTAAGGGGAGGTAGCCAGGAGGGGGATCCTTTTGGGTTGAATAGCATTTAAACTAAAAACATGTGAGTAATTAAACATAGCGCTTCGTTTTATAAATAACATAAGGAAGACTTGGAGCTGCACTTTAAACGAGACATTACTATCCCTTTAAGGGGTGTATGAATAAGTGAATATTTCACTGCTGTTTTACTTCATAGTTCCTTCAAATGAGCATAGTGGCTCAATTTTGCAGCCTATCAAAGGCCCTCCCTGCATTGTTGTACATTTATAATGATTGTTAGGTGAGTGTACGTCTCAGAATATTACATCCAGGTGACTGCTGTAATATTGATCACCAGGCTGGCAGTTTTTTGGCAGTGCAAATTGGAATCAAAGTAAAGCGGTCCTTTGAGCAATGTGCAGCTAAGTAGCAGCTAATGCACCTGCACATTAGAAATCCCAACGCTAACATGCACTATAGTCATTTGTCTTTTACGGATACAATGCAAGGATGAGCCTTTACTAAAAATAAATGTGCTTCTGTATACAAGAAACTCTTCTTCCGAGCAAGAGACCCAGGTTTCTCTATTTCCCAGTGAGGTTGAGAAGTACATTTATCTTAAAGGAGCTAGGGTATTTTTAAATGTAACTAGGTGGCTCTTCTGATATTTATAACTGCAGGCTTTGGGGTACTTATAGCTAGGGTGACCACGTGTCCCGGAACCCCTGGGACAGTCCCTTAATTGGGGTCTGAGTCCGGCGTCCCAACTCGCCCCCCACCGGGACAATAGAAAGTCCCGGAATAAAGTAAAGCTACCCCCAGTCCCGCATAGCACAGGCAGTCTGCCACTCAACCTGGCCTATTCTGCCAGTCCACACACATGACTGACAGCCACAGGCCTCCTCCCAGCTTATTATTTATTTTTTTTTTGACGGCTGATGCGCAGGAATGCGGGGTACACAATGTCACGTGACCCTACCAAGGAACAGTGCAACTGAGCGCTTACGGAAGACGGCGGTATGGAAAAAGTGCAGCTTTAAAATAATGAAATTACAAACTTTTTGTGCAAATGACTCATTCCTAGGAATTCTGCCTATTTACATGGTTTGTGCAGTGGTATGTACATAAACTGACATGTAGTAGAATTGGCTCAAGGCACAGTGTCTGCCCATGATCGCTGGCTGTCATAGTAAAATAGCATTGATGTCGCATCACCTTGTGCTCGCACCTGCACTACCGTAAAAGATAAGTACTTAACCATTTGAGTGCCAGAGTGGTACACAACACATTGCTTTGCAATGCATTGCGTACCAATCTGGCACTCAAAGAGATAAGTGTCCCTTAATGCCAGAAAGGAAATGTGGTCACCCTACTTATAACACTATGTAAAAGAAAATGTTATGTGGAAATTCTAATCCAAGTTTATTACTGTAAAGACCAGGGGTGTTAGCAGAGCAGTGCAAAGCAATGAGCTTCACACCCCTCTGGTCTTTAAAGGATTAAAACTGATTCGTTTGCCATTTTTATATCTGAATGCTCTAAAGGATTATGGGTGGAATGCAAGAAACATGCTCAATCACTATTTACAATGTGCTTTTGATGGTAAAATGATTAGCACCAAAATCTTGCTGAATTGCCTATATTTTTTCCTCAATTAGTGAAGGTTTGTTAATTTTTTTAGTGAATGTGTTTCCAAAAGTGGGTGTGGTTAAAAAGTCCGCCTTTTTTCTGAGAGCATTAGCAATTGCAATTTATTCAGCAAAGCAATTAGCACACATTTTCATACGTCTGGCTAACTTTGCCATTAAGTTACGAGCATGCGCTATTCAGTATAAGGTGTTAATAGGTTTCTTGCACCAAAATGTGAGCAATTGCAAATAGCACATACATTTATGGCTTTTAGAAAATAGTGAATGCTCCACCCCAATGTGTCTGATAAACAAAAATAGAAACAATTCTAGAGTAAATTAGCTCCCCCATAGGGAATAAATAAAAATATCTAAATTAACTGATTTTAACTCGGGCTTTGATTAATTTATCTCTCCAAGCAATTGTTTGGGGGCCTCTCTAGCATTCAAGGGGTTTAAATCCCTTTTAAATCGTGAATTTATATTTGACCCCTATAGTGCAATGGGTTTGCCTCCTGTTCTTCATACATCTGACTTAATGAACCTAATGCACTGAGTGGAATAGGATTAATTTGAGCGCAAACCAAACTTACCATAGGGGGACAAATAAGAATGATTGAGGTCTTTAGCATTCAAAGGATTAAAATTAATATTTGAATCAATGGGAATTTGAGGACTTCATATTTGTTCCCTATGGTGCCATTGGATTGTCCCAGAACTACTTGTATTTTTATACATAAGGCTTAATGACCTTGGATTGACTTTGAAAGACCCACTCACTTTATCCTTAACACAGATGCTTGTATATGAGATGTGGAAAATGTCCTTTTATTATTATCATTATTTTTTGTATTTCCCTGTACAGTGTTTACTGTTTTACAGATGCCTCTGAATGCCAAGGAATTGTTAACTAATCGGCATGAGATTCATTTTGTTAGTACACAGATGGACACTCTAGTCACAAAACATCTGCCTTTCTTTATTTTTATTTATTTATTTATGTTTGAGATGCTTTGTAGCCATAGCCACAGCAGTGCCGAAATAACTGCAAGATGAACTAATTTCTTCACTTCTTTTCAAACACTTATGGGTTTTGTAAATGCCTCCTCCCCAAACCCGCCTTTCCTCCTAACGACACAACATAAAATCCTTTCACTGCAGCATGGGATTCTGGGTATTGGAATTAAGTCTGCATTTATATTGGGTTACATTTCCTTTTCAATCCCTTTAAACTGGTTATGCTTTAGCGTACGCCTGTCCTGTACTATTATATTTTATGAGTACATTCACTTTTTGCAAACCATACTTAACTCCTTGATGATCTGAATGGTGCCTGTATGTTAGAGAGCACTCAAAGAAAGAGAAATATGACTGAGAAATGAGAGAGCTAGAAACGCTAGTGAGCTAGGCCTCAATAAAATCCTTTTGCTATAAGCCACGCACCAATTGGACACACTTTACTAGGTGTAAGATAAAATGAAGGTTCCGTGGTTGTTCTCACAAAATATATTCAGCAAATGCATAGTAGGGATATAGTCAATTAATTAAAACATCTTCCTATTATAAAGTAGTGGTGACAGACAGAAAAGTGGGGTGCAGACTAAAGAGGAGACTTCATTAACAAACCACTTGATTA